>OZ007560.1:98640182-99934724 GCA_963931875.1 Pollenia griseotomentosa
AAAACTTTAAATGCGTTTTTCTTGTAAACTAGAAAGAGCTAGAGCCAAAATAACGAAAATCTGTGATCACTTCTAAAAATTTTTTAAGGATTTTTATATAAAACTTTTAATGCGTTTTTCTTGTAAACTAGAAGAGCTAGAGCCAAAATAAACGAAATCTGTGATCACTTCTAAAAAATGATTTTTTAAGGATTTTTATATAAAAACTTTAAAATGCGTTTTTCTTGTAAACTAGAAGAGCTAGAGCCAAAATAACGAAAATCTGTGATCACTTCTAAAAATTGATTTTTTAAGGATTTTTATATAAAAACTTTAAATGCGTTTTCTTGTAAACTAGAAGAGCTAGAGCCAAAATAACGAAAATCTGTGATCACTTCTAAAAATTGATTTTTTAAGGATTTGTATATAAAACTTTTAGTAGAGCTAGAGCCAAAATAACGAAAATCTGTGATCACTTCTAAATTGGATTTTAAATGCGTTTTTCTTGTAAACTAGAAGAGCTAGAGCCAAAATAACGAAAATCTGTGATCACTTCTAAAAATTGATTTTTTAAGGATTTTTATATAAAAACTTTAAATGCGTTTTTCTTGTAAACTAGAAGAGCTAGAGCCAAAATAACGAAAATCTGTGATCACTTCTAAAAATTGATTTTTTAAGGATTTTTATATAAAAACTTTAAATGCGTTTTTCTTGTAAACTAGAAGAGCTAGAGCCAAAATAACGAAAATCTGTGATCACTTCTAAAAATTGATTTTTTAAGGATTTTTATATAAAAACTTTAAATGCGTTTTTCTTGTAAACTAGAAGAGCTAGAGCCAAAATAACGAAAATCTGTGATCACTTCTAAAAATTGATTTTTTAAGGATTTTTATATAAAAACTTTAAATGCGTTTTTCTTGTAAACTAGAAGAGCTAGAGCCAAAATAACGAAAATCTGTGATCACTTCTAAAAATTGATTTTTTAAGGATTTTTATATAAAAACTTTAAATGCGTTTTTCTTGTAAACTAGAAGAGCTAGAGCCAAAATAACGAAAATCTGTGATCACTTCTAAAAATTGATTTTTAAGGATTTTTATATAAAACTTTAAATGCGTTTTTCTTGTAAACTAGAAGAGCTAGAGCCAAAATAACGAAAATCTGTGATCACTTCTAAAAATTGATTTTCTAAGGATTTTTATATAAAAACTTTAAATGCGTTTTTCTTGTAAACTAGAAGAGCTAGAGCCAAAATAACGAAATCTGTGATCACTTCTAAAAATTGATTTTTTAAGGATTTTTATATAAAAACTTTAAATGCGTTTTTCTTGTAAACTAGAAGAGCTAGAGCCAAAATAACGAAAATCTGTGATCACTTCTAAAAATTGATTTTTTAAGGATTTTTATATAAAAACTTTAAATGCTTTTTCTTGTAAACTAGAAGAGCTAGAGCCAAAATAACGAAAATCTGTGATCACTTCTAAAAATTGATTTTCTAGGGATTTTTATATAAAAACTTTAAATGCGTTTTTCTTGTAAACTAGAAGAGCTAGAGCCAAAATAACGAAAATCTGTGATCACTTCTAAAAATTGATTTTCTAGGATTTTTATATAAAAACTTTAAATGCGTTTTTCTTGTAAACTAGAAGAGCTAGAGCCAAAATAACGAAAATCTGTGATCACTTCTAAAATTGATTTTCTAGGATTTTTATATAAAACTTTAAATGCGTTTTTCTTGTAAACTAGAAGAGCTAGAGCCAAAATAACGAAAATCTGTGATCACTTCTAAAAATTGATTTTCTAGGGATTTTTATATAAAAACTTTAAATGCGTTTTTCTTGTAAACTAGAAGAGCTAGAGCCAAATAACAAAAATCTGTGATCACTTCTAAAAATTGATTTTTTAAGGATTTTTATATAAAAACTTTAAATGCGTTTTTCTTGTAAACTAGAAGAGCTAGAGCCAAAATAACGAAAATCTGTGATCACTTCTAAAAATTGATTTTTTAAGGATTTTTATATAAAAACTTTAAATGCGTTTTTCTTGTAAACTAGAAGAGCTAGAGCCAAAATAACGAAAATCTGTGATCACTTCTAAAAATTGATTTTTTAAGGATTTTTATATAAAAACTTTAAATGCGTTTTTCTTGTAAACTAGAAGAGCTAGAGCCAAAATAACGAAAATCTGTGATCACTTCTAAAAATTGATTTTCTAGGGATTTTTATATAAAAACTTTAAATGCGTTTTTCTTGTAAACTAGAAGAGCTAGAGCCAAAATAACGAAAATCTGTGATCACTTCTAAAAATTGATTTTTTAAGGATTTTTATATAAAAACTTTAAATGCGTTTTTCTTGTAAACTAGAAGAGCTAGAGCCAAAATAACGAAAATCTGTGATCACTTCTAAAAATTGATTTTCTAGGGATTTTTATATAAAAACTTTAAATGCGTTTTTCTTGTAAACTAGAAGAGCTAGAGCCAAAATAACGAAAATCTGTGATCACTTCTAAAAATTGATTTTTTAAGGATTTTTATATAAAAACTTTAAATGCGTTTTTCTTGTAAACTAGAAGAGCTAGAGCCAAAATAACGAAAATCTGTGATCACTTCTAAAAATTGATTTTTTAAGGATTTTTATATAAAAACTTTAAATGCGTTTTTCTTGTAAACTAGAAGAGCTAGAGCCAAAATAACGAAAATCTGTGATCACTTCTAAAAATTGATTTTTTAAGGATTTTATATAAAAACTTTAAATGCGTTTTCTTGTAAACTAGAAGAGCTAGAGCCAAAATAACGAAAATCTGTGATCACTTCTAAAAATTGATTTTCTAGGGATTTTTATATAAAAACTTTAAATGCGTTTTTCTTGTAAACTAGAAGAGCTAGAGCCAAAATAACGAAAATCTGTGATCACTTCTAAAAATTTCTAGGGATTTTTATATAAAAACTTTAAATGCGTTTTTCTTGTAAACTAGAAGAGCTAGAGCCAAAATAACGAAAATCTGTGATCACTTCTAAAAATTGATTTTCTAGGGATTTTTATATAAAAACTTTAAATGCGTTTTTCTTGTAAACTAGAAGAGCTAGAGCCAAAATAACGAAAATCTGTGATCACTTCTAAAAATTGATTTTCTAGGGATTTTTATATAAAAACTTTAAATGCGTTTTTCTTGTAAACTAGAAGAGCTAGAGCCAAAATAACGAAAATCTGTGATCACTTCTAAAAATTGATTTTCTAGGGATTTTTATATAAAAACTTTAAATGCGTTTTTCTTGTAAACTAGAAGAGCTAGAGCCAAAATAACGAAAATCTGTGATCACTTCTAAAAATTGATTTTCTAGGGATTTTTATATAAAAACTTTAAATGCGTTTTTCTTGTAAACTAGAAGAGCTAGAGCCAAAATAACGAAAATCTGTGATCACTTCTAAAAATTGATTTTTTAAGGATTTTTATATAAAAACTTTAAATGCGTTTTTCTTGTAAACTAGAAGAGCTAGAGCCAAAATAACGAAAATCTGTGATCACTTCTAAAAATTGATTTTTTAAGGATTTTTATATTAAAACTTTAAATGCGTTTTTCTTGTAAACTAGAAGAGCTAGAGCCAAAATAACGAAAATCTGTGATCACTTCTAAAAATTGATTTTCTAGGGATTTTTATATAAAAACTTTAAATGCGTTTTTCTTGTAAACTAGAAGAGCTAGAGCCAAAATAACGAAAATCTGTGATCACTTCTAAAAATTGATTTTTTAAGGATTTTTATATAAAAACTTTAAATGCGTTTTTCTTGTAAACTAGAAGAGCTAGAGCCAAAATAACAAAAATCTGTGATCACTTCTAAAAATTGATTTTTTAAGGATTTTTATATAAAAACTTTAAATGCGTTTTTCTTGTAAACTAGAAGAGCTAGAGCCAAAATAACGAAAATCTGTGATCACTTCTAAAAATTGATTTTCTAGGGATTTTTATATAAAAACTTTAAATGCGTTTTTCTTGTAAACTAGAAGAGCTAGAGCCAAAATAACGAAAATCTGTGATCACTTCTAAAAATTGATTTTCTAGGGATTTTTATATAAAAACTTTAAATGCGTTTTTCTTGTAAACTAGAAGAGCTAGAGCCAAAATAACGAAAATCTGTGATCACTTCTAAAAATTGATTTTCTAGGGATTTTTATATTAAAACTTTAAATGCGTTTTTCTTGTAAACTAGAAGAGCTAGAGCCAAAATAACGAAAATCTGTGATCACTTCTAAAAATTGATTTTCTAGGGATTTTTATATAAAAACTTTAAATGCGTTTTTCTTGTAAACTAGAAGAGCTAGAGCCAAAATAACGAAAATCTGTGATCACTTCTAAAAATTGATTTTCTAGGGATTTTTATATAAAAACTTTAAATGCGTTTTTCTTGTAAACTAGAAGAGCTAGAGCCAAAATAACGAAAATCTGTGATCACTTCTAAAAATTGATTTTCTAGGGATTTTTATATAAAAACTTTAAATGCGTTTTTCTTGTAAACTAGAAGAGCTAGAGCCAAAATAACGAAAATCTGTGATCACTTCTAAAAATTGATTTTCTAGGGATTTTTATATAAAAACTTTAAATGCGTTTTTCTTGAAAACTAGAAGAGCTAGAGCCAAAATAACGAAAATCTGTGATCACTTCTAAAAATTAGATTTTCTAAGGATTTTTATATGAAAAATTTAAATGCGTTTTTCTTGAAAACTAGAAGAGCTAGAGCCAAAATAACGAAAATCTGTGATCACTTCTAAAAATTAGATTTTCTAAGGATTTTTATATGAAAAATTTAAATGCGTTTTTCTTGAAAACTAGAAGAGCTAGAGCCAAAATAAAGAAAATCTGTGATCACTTCTAAAAATTAGATTTTCTAAGGATTTTTATATGAAAATTTTAAATGCGTTTTTCTTGAAAACTAGAAGAGCTAGAGCCAAAATAACGAAAATCTGTGATCACTTCTAAAAATTAGATTTTCTAAGGATTTTTATATGAAAACTTTAAATGCGTTTTTCTTGAAAACTAGAAGAGCTAGAGCCAAAATAACGAAAATCTGTGATCACTTCTAAAAATTGGATTTTCTAAGGAATTTTATATGAAAACTTTAAAATTGGATTTTCTAAGGATTTTTATATGAAAACTTTAAATGCGTTTTTCTTGAAAACTAGAAGAGCTAGAGCCAAAATAACGAAAATCTGTGATCACTTCTAAAAATTAGATTTTCTAAGGATTTTTATATGAAAACTTTAAAATTGGATTTTCTAAGGATTTTTATATGAAAACTTTAAATGCGTTTTTCTTGAAAACTAGAAGAGCTAGAGCCAAAATAACGAAAATCTGTGATCACTTCTAAAAATTGGATTTTCTAAGGAATTTTATATGAAAACTTTAAATGCGTTTTTCTTGAAAACTAGAAGAGCTAGAGCCAAAATAAAAAAAATCTGTGATCACATCCAAAAATTGGATTTTCTAAGGATTTTTATATGAAAACTTTAAATGCGTTTTTCTTGAAAACTAGAAGAGCTAGAGCCAAAATAACGAAAATCTGTGATCACTTCTAAAAATTAGATTTTCTAAGGATTTTTATATGAAAATTTTAAATGCGTTTTTCTTGAAAACTAGAAGAGCTAGAGCCAAAATAAAGAAAATCTGTGATCACATCCAAAAATTGGATTTTCTAAGGATTTTTATATGAAAACTTTAAATGCGTTTTTCTTGAAAACTAGAAGAGCTAGAGCCAAAATAACGAAAATCTGTGATCACTTCTAAAAATTGGATTTTCTAAGGATTTTTATATGAAAACTTTAAATGCGTTTTTCTTGAAAACTAGAAGAGCTAGAGCCAAAATAACGAAAATCTGTCATCACATCCAAAAATTGGATTTTCTAAGGATTTTTATATGAAAACTTTAAATGCGTTTTTCTTGAAAACTAGAAGAGCTAGAGCCAAAATAACGAAAATCTGTGATCACTTCTAAAAATTGGATTTTCTAAGGAATTTTATATGAAAACTTTAAAATTGGATTTTCTAAGGATTTTTATATGAAAACTTTAAATGCGTTTTTCTTGAAAACTAGAAGAGCTAGAGCCAAAATAACGAAAATCTGTGATCACTTCTAAAAATTAGATTTTCTAAGGATTTTTATATGAAAACTTTAAAATTGGATTTTCTAAGGATTTTTATATGAAAACTTTAAATGCGTTTTTCTTGAAAACTAGAAGAGCTAGAGCCAAAATAACGAAAATCTGTGATCACTTCTAAAAATTGGATTTTCTAAGGAATTTTATATGAAAACTTTAAATGCGTTTTTCTTGAAAACTAGAAAATCTGTGATCACATCCAAAAATTGGATTTTCTAAGGATTTTTATATGAAAACTTTAAATGCGTTTTTCTTGAAAACTAGAAGAGCTAGAGCCAAAATAACGAAAATCTGTGATCACTTTTCTAAGGATTTTTATATGAAAACTTTAAATGCGTTTTTCTTGAAAACTAGAAGAGCTAGAGCCAAAATAACGAAAATCTGTGATCACTTCTAAAAATTGGATTTTCTAAGGATTTTTATATGAAAACTTTAAATGCGTTTTTCTTGAAAACTAGAAGAGCTAGAGCCAAAATAACGAAAATCTGTGATCACTTCTAAAAATTGGATTTTCTAAGGAATTTTATATGAAAACTTTAAAATTGGATTTTCTAAGGATTTTTATATGAAAACTTTAAATGCGTTTTTCTTGAAAACTAGAAGAGCTAGAGCCAAAATAACGAAAATCTGTGATCACTTCTAAAAATTAGATTTTCTAAGGATTTTTATATGAAAACTTTAAAATTGGATTTTCTAAGGATTTTTATATGAAAACTTTAAATGCGTTTTTCTTGAAAACTAGAAGAGCTAGAGCCAAAATAACGAAAATCTGTGATCACTTCTAAAAATTGGATTTTCTAAGGAATTTTATATGAAAACTTTAAATGCGTTTTTCTTGAAAACTAGAAGAGCTAGAGCCAAAATAAAAAAAATCTGTGATCACATCCAAAAATTGGATTTTCTAAGGATTTTTATATGAAAACTTTAAATGCGTTTTTCTTGAAAACTAGAAGAGCTAGAGCCAAAATAACGAAAATCTGTGATCACTTTTCTAAGGATTTTTATATGAAAACTTTAAATGCGTTTTTCTTGAAAACTAGAAGAGCTAGAGCCAAAATAACGAAAATCTGTGATCACTTCTAAAAATTGGATTTTCTAAGGATTTTTATATGAAAACTTTAAATGCGTTTTTCTTGAAAACTAGAAGAGCTAGAGCCAAAATAACGAAAATCTGTGATCACATCCAAAAATTGGATTTTCTAAGGATTTTTATATGAAAACTTTAAATGCGTTTTTCTTGAAAACTAGAAGAGCTAGAGCCAAAATAACGAAAATCTGTGATCACTTCTAAAAATTGGATTTTCTAAGGAATTTTATATGAAAACTTTAAAATTGGATTTTCTAAGGATTTTTATATGAAAACTTTAAATGCGTTTTTCTTGAAAACTAGAAGAGCTAGAGCCAAAATAACGAAAATCTGTGATCACTTCTAAAAATTAGATTTTCTAAGGATTTTTATATGAAAACTTTAAAATTGGATTTTCTAAGGATTTTTACATGAAAACTTTAAATGCGTTTTTCTTGAAAACTAGAAGAGCTAGAGCCAAAATAACGAAAATCTGTGATCACTTCTAAAAATTGGATTTTCTAAGGAATTTTATATGAAAACTTAAAATGCGTTTTTCTTGAAAACTAGAAGAGCTAGAGCCAAAATAAAAAAAAATCTGTGATCACATCCAAAAATTGGATTTTCTAAGGATTTTTATATGAAAACTTTAAATGCGTTTTTCTTGAAAACTAGAAGAGCTAGAGCCAAAATAGCGAAAATCTGTGATCACTTCTAAAAATTAGATTTTCTAAGGATTTTTATATGAAAATTTTAAATGCGTTTTTCTTGAAAACTAGAAGAGCTAGAGCCAAAATAAAGAAAATCTGTGATCACATCCAAAAATTGGATTTTCTAAGGATTTTTATATGAAAACTTTAAATGCGTTTTTCTTGAAAACTAGAAGAGCTAGAGCCAAAATAACGAATATCTGTGATCACTTCTAAAAATTGGATTTTCTAAGGATTTTTATATAAAAACTTTAAATGCGTTTTTCTTGAAAACTAGAAGAGCTAGAGCCAAAATAACGAAAATCTGTGATCACTTTTCTAAGGATTTTTATATGAAAACTTTAAATGCGTTTTTCTTGTAAACTAAGAGAGCTAGAGCCAAAATAACGAAAATCTGTGAACACTTCTAAAAATTAGATTTTCTAAGGATTTTTATATGAAAATTTTAAATGCGTTTTTCTTGAAAACTAGAAGAGCTAGAGCCAAAATAACGAAAATCTGTGATCACTTCTAAAAATTGGATTTTCTAAGGATTTTTATATGAAAACTTTAAATGCGTTTTTCTTGAAAACTAGAAGAGCTAGAGCCAAAATAACGAAAATCTGTGATCACTTTTCTAATGATTTTTATATGAAAACTTTAAATGCGTTTTTCTTGTAAACTAAGAGAGCTAGAGCCAAAATAACAAAAATCTGTGATCACTTCTAAAAGTTGGATTTCCTAAGGATTTTTATATGTAAAACTTTAAATGCGTTTTTCTTCTAAACTAGAAGAGCTAGAGCCAAAATAACGAAAATCTGTGATCACTTCTAAAAATTGATTTTCTAAGGATTTTTATATAAAAACTTTAAATGCGTTTTTCTTGTAAACTAGAAGAGCTGGAGCCAAAATAACGAAAATCTGTGATCACTTCTAAAAATTGATTTTCTAGGGATTTTTATATAAAAACTTTAAATGCGTTTTTCTTGTAAACTAGAAGAGCTAGAGCCAAAATAACGAAAATCTGTGATCACTTCTAGAAATTGATTTTCTAGATATTTTTATATAAAAACTTTAAATGCGTTTTTCTTGTAAACTAGAAGAGCTAGAGCCAAAATAACGAAAATCTGTGATCACTTCTAAAAATTGATTTTCTAGGGATTTTTATATAAAAATTTTAAATGCGTTTTTCTTGTAAACTAGAAGAGCTAGAGCCAAAATAACGAAAATCTGTGATCACTTCTAGAAATTGATTTTCTAGGGATTTTTATATAAAAACTTTAAATGCGTTTTTCTTGTAAACTAGAAGAGCTAGAGCCAAAATAACGAAAATCTGTGATCACTTCTAAAAATTGATTTTCTAGGGATTTTTATATAAAAATTTTAAATGCGTTTTTCTTGTAAACTAGAAGAGCTAGAGCCAAAATAACGAAAATCTGTGATCACTTCTAGAAATTGATTTTCTAGGGATTTTTATATAAAAACTTTAAATGCGTTTTTCTTGTAAACTAGAAGAGCTAGAGCCAAAATAACGAAAATCTGTGATCACTTCTAAAAATTGATTTTCTAGGGATTTTTATATAAAAATTTTAAATGCGTTTTTCTTGTAAACTAGAAGAGCTAGAGCCAAAATAACGAAAAACTGTGATCACTTCTAAAAATTGATTTTCTAGGGATTTTTATATAAAAACTTTAAATGCATTTTTCTTGTAAACTAGAAGAGCTAGAGCCAAAATAACGAAAATCTGTGATCACTTCTTAAAATTGATTTTCTAAGGATTTTTATATAAAAACTTTAAATGCGTTTTTCTTGTAAACTAGAAGAGCTAGAGCCAAAATAACGAAAATCTGTGATCACTTCTAAAAATTGATTTTCTAGAGATTTTTATATAAAAACTTTAAATGCGTTTTTCTTGTAAACTAGAAGAGCTAGAACCAAAATAACGAAAATCTGTGATCACTTCTAAAAATTGATTTTCTAAGGATTTTTATATGAAAACTTTAAATGCGTTTTTCTTGTAAACTAGAAGAGCTAGAGCCAAAATAACGAAAATCTGTGATCACTTCTAAAACTTGATTTTCTAAGGATTTTTATATGAAAACTTTAAATGCGTTTTTCTTAAAAACTAGAAGAGCTAGAGCCAAAATAACGAAAATCTGTGATCACTTCTAAAAATTGATTTTCTAGGGATTTTTATATAAAAACTTTAAATGCGTTTTTCTTGTAAACTAGAAGAGCTAGAGCCAAAATAACGAAAATCTGTGATCACTTCCAAAAATTGATTTTCTAAGGATTTTTATATAAAAACTTTAAATGCGTTTTTCTTGTAAACTAGAAGAGCTAGAGCCAAAATAACGAAAATCTGTGATCACTTCTAAAAATTGATTTTCTAAGGATTTTTATATGAAAACTTTAAATGCGTTTTTCTTAAAAACTAGAAGAGCTAGAGCCAAAATAACGAAAATCTGTGATCACTTCTAAAAATTGATTTTCTAGGGATTTTTATATAAAAACTTTAAATGCGTTTTTCTTAAAAACTAGAAGAGCTAGAGCCAAAATAACGAAAATCTGTGATCACTTCCAAAAATTGATTTTCTAAGGATTTTTATATAAAAACTTTAAATGCGTTTTTCTTGTAAACTAGAAGAGCTAGAGCCAAAATAACGAAAATCTGTGATCACTTCTAAAAATTGATTTTCTAAGGATTTTTATATGAAAACTTTAAATGCGTTTTTCTTAAAAACTAGAAGAGCTAGAGCCAAAATAACGAAAATCTGTGATCACTTCTAAAAATTGATTTTCTAGGGATTTTTATATAAAAACTTTAAATGCGTTTTTCTTAAAAACTAGAAGAGCTAGAGCCAAAATAACGAAAATCTGTGATCACTTCTAAAAATTGATTTTCTAGGGATTTTTATATGAAAACTTTAAATTCGTTTTTCTTAAAAACTAGAAGAGCTAGAGCCAAAATAACGAAAATCTGTGATCACTTCTAAAAATTGATTTTCTAAGGATTTTTATATGAAAACTTTAAATGCGTTTTTCTTAAAAACTAGAAGAGCTAGAGCCAAAATAACGAAAATCTGTGATCACTTCTAAAAATTGATTTTCTAGGAATTTTTATATAAAAACTTTAAATGCGTTTTTCTTGTAAACTAGAAGAGCTAGAGCCAAAATAACGAAAATCTGTGATCACTTCTAAAAATTAGATTTTCTAAGGATATTTATATGAAAATTTTAAATGCGTTTTTCTTGAAAACTAGAAGAGCTAGAGCCAAAATAAAGAAAATCTGTGATCACATCCAAAAATTGGACTTTCTAAGGATTTTTATATGAAAACTTTAAATGCGTTTTTCTTGAAAACTAGAAGAGCTAGGGCCAAAATAACGAAAATCTGTGATCGTTTCTAAAAATTGGATTTTCTAAGGATCTTTATATGAAAACTTTAAATGCGTTTTTCTTGAAAACTAGAAGAGCTAGAGCCAAAATAACGAAAATCTGTGATCACTTCTAAAAATTGGATTTTCTAAGGATTTTTATATGAAAACTTTAAATGCGTTTTTCTTGAAAACTAGAAGAGCTAGAGCCAAAATAACAAAAATCTGTGATCACATCCAAAAATTGGATTTTCTAAGGATTTTTATATGAAAACTTTAAATGCGTTTTTCTTGAAAACTAGAAGAGCTAGAGCCAAAATAACGAAAATCTGTGATCACTTCTAAAAATTGGATTTTCTAAGGATTTTTATATGAAAACTTTAAATGCGTTTTTCTTGAAAACTAGAAGATCTAGAGCCAAAATAACGAAAATTTGTGATCACTTCTAAAAATTGATTTTCTAGGGATTTTTATATAAAAACTTTAAATGCGTTTTTCTTCTAAACTAGAAGAGCTAGAGCCAAAATAACGAAAATCTGTGATCACTTCTAAAAATTGATTTTCTAGGGATTTTTATATGAAAACTTTAAATGCGTTTTTCTTGAAAACTAGAAGAGCTAGAGCCAAAATAACGAAAATCTGTGATCACTTCTAAAAATTAGATTTTCTAAGGATTTTTATATGAAAATTTTAAATGCGTTTTTCTTGAAAACTAGAAGAGCTAGAGCCAAAATAACGAAAATCTGTGATCACTTCTAAAAATTGGATTTTCTAAGGATTTTTATATGAAAACTTTAAATGCGTTTTTCTTGAAAACTAGAAGAGCTAGAGCCAAAATAACAAAAATCTGTGATCACATCCAAAAATTGGATTTTCTAAGGATTTTTATATGAAAACTTTAAATGCGTTTTTCTTGAAAACTAGAAGAGCTAGAGCCAAAATAACGAAAATCTGTGATCACTTCTAAAAATTGGATTTTCTAAGGATTTTTATATGAAAACTTTAAATGCGTTTTTCTTGAAAACTAGAAGAGCTAGAGCCAAAATAACGAAAATTTGTGATCACTTCTAAAAATTGATTTTCTAGGGATTTTTATATAAAAACTTTAAATGCGTTTTTCTTCTAAACTAGAAGAGCTAGAGCCAAAATAACGAAAATCTGTGATCACTTCTAAAAATTGATTTTCTAGGGATTTTTATATGAAAACTTTAAATGCGTTTTTCTTGAAAACTAGAAGAGCTAGAGCCAAAATAACGAAAATCTGTGATCACTTCTAAAAATTAGATTTTCTAAGGATTTTTATATGAAAATTTTAAATGCGTTTTTCTTGAAAACTAGAAGAGCTAGAGCCAAAATAACGAAAATCTGTGATCACATCCAAAAATTGGATTTTCTAAGGATTTTTATATGAAAACTTTAAATGCGTTTTTCTTGAAAACTAGAAGAGCTAGAGCCAAAATAACGAAAATCTGTGATCACTTCTAAAAATTGGATTTTCTAAGGATTTTTATATGAAAACTTTAAATGCGTTTTTCTTGAAAACTAGAAGAGCTAGAGCCAAAATAACGAAAATTTGTGATCACTTCTAAAAATTGATTTTCTAGGGATTTTTATATAAAAACTTTAAATGCGTTTTTCTTCTAAGCTAGAAGAGCTAGAGCCAAAATAACGAAAATTTGTGATCACATCCAAAAATTGGATTTTCTAAGGACTTTTATATGAAAACTTTAAATGCGTTTTTCTTGAAAACTAGAAGAGCTAGAGCCAAAATAACGAAAATCTGTGATCACTTCTAAAAATTAGATTTTCTAAGGATTTTTATATGAAAATTTTAAATGCGTTTTTCTTGAAAACTAGAAGAGCTAGAGCCAAAATAACGAAAATCTGTGATCACATCCAAAAATTGGATTTTCTAAGGATTTTTATATGAAAACTTTAAATGCGTTTTTCTTGAAAACTAGAAGAGCTAGAGCCAAAATAACGAAAATCTGTGATCACATCCAAAAATTGGATTTTCTAAGGATTTTTATATGAAAACTTTAAATGCGTTTTTCTTGAAAACTAGAAGAGCTAGAGCCAAAATAACGAAAATCTGTGATCACATCCAAAAATTGGATTTTCTAAGGATTTTTATATGAAAACTTTAAATGCGTTTTTCTTGAAAACTAGAAGAGCTAGAGCCAAAATAACAAAAATCTGTGATCACATCCAAAAATTGGATTTTCTAAGGATTTTTATATAAAAACTTTAAATGCGTTTTTCTTGAAAACTAGAAGAGCTAGAGCCAAAATAACGAAAATCTGTGATCACTTCTAAAAATTGGATTTTCTAAGGATTTTTATATGAAAACTTTAAATGCGTTTTTCTTGAAAACTAGAAGAGCTAGAGCCAAAATAACGAAAATTTGTGATCACTTCTAAAAATTGATTTTCTAGGGATTTTTATATAAAAACTTTAAATGCGTTTTTCTTGAAAACTAGAAGAGCTAGAGCCAAAATAACGAAAATCTGTGATCACATCCAAAAATTGGATTTTCTAAGGATTTTTATATGAAAACTTTAAATGCGTTTTTCTTGAAAACTAGAAGAGCTAGAGCCAAAATAACGAAAATCTGTGATCACTTCTAAAAAATAGATTTTCTAAGGATTTTTATATGAAAATTTTAAATGCGTTTTTCTTGAAAACTAGAAGAGCTAGAGCCAAAATAACGAAAATCTGTGATCACATCCAAAAATTGGATTTTCTAAGGATTTTTATATGAAAACTTTAAATGCGTTTTTCTTGAAAACTAGAAGAGCTAGAGCCAAAGTAACGAAAATCTGTGATCACTTCTAAAAATTGGATTTTCTAAGGATTTTTATATGAAAATTTTAAATGCGTTTTTCTTGAAAACTAGAAGAGCTAGAGCCAAAATAAAGAAAATCTGTGATCACATCCAAAAATTGGATTTTCTAAGGATTTTTATATGAAAACTTTAAATGCGTTTTTCTTGAAAACTAGAAGAGCTAGAGCCAAAATAACGAAAATCTGTGATCACTTTTCTAAGGATTTTTATATGAAAACTTTAAATGCGTTTTTCTTGAAAACTAGAAGAGCTAGAGCCAAAATAACGAAAATCTGTGATCACATCCAAAAATTGGATTTTCTAAGGATTTTTATATGAAAACTTTAAATGCGTTTTTCTTGAAAACTAGAAGAGCTAGAGCCAAAATAACGAAAATCTGTGATCACTTCTAAAAAATAGATTTTCTAAGGATTTTTATATGAAAATTTTAAATGCGTTTTTCTTGAAAACTAGAAGAGCTAGAGCCAAAATAACGAAAATCTGTGATCACTTTTCTAAGGATTTTTATATGAAAACTTTAAATGCGTTTTTCTTGAAAACTAGAAGAGCTAGAGCCAAAATAACGAAAATCTGTGATCACATCCAAAAATTGGATTTTCTAAGGATTTTTATATGAAAACTTTAAATGCGTTTTTCTTGAAAACTAGAAGAGCTAGAGCCAAAATAACGAAAATCTGTGATCACTTCTAAAAAATAGATTTTCTAAGGATTTTTATATGAAAATTTTAAATGCGTTTTTCTTGAAAACTAGAAGAGCTAGAGCCAAAATAACGAAAATCTGTGATCACATCCAAAAATTGGATTTTCTAAGGATTTTTATATGAAAACTTTAAATGCGTTTTTCTTGAAAACTAGAAGAGCTAGAGCCAAAATAACGAAAATCTGTGATCACTTTTCTAAGGATTTTTATATGAAAACTTTAAATGCGTTTTTCTTGTAAACTAAGAGAGCTAGAGCCAAAATAACGAAAATCTGTGATCACTTCTAAAAATTGGATTTCCTAAGGATTTTTATATGAAAAACTTTAAATGCGTTTTTCTTCTAAACTAGAAGAGCTAGAGCCAAAATAACGAAAATCTGTGATCACTTCTAAAAATTGATTTTCTAAGGATTTTTATATAAAAACTTTAAATGCGTTTTTCTTGTAAACTAGAAGAGCTGGAGCCAAAATAACGAAAATCTGTGATCACATCCAAAAATTGGACTTTCTAAGGATTTTTATATGAAAACTTTAAATGCGTTTTTCTTGAAAACTAGAAGACCTAGAGCCAAAATAACGAAAATCTGTGATCACATCCAAAAATTGGACTTTCTAAGGATTTTTATATGAAAACTTTAAATGCGTTTTTCTTGAAAACTAGTAGAGCTAGAGCCAAAATAACGAAAATCTGTGATCACTTTTCTAAGGATTTTTATATGAAAACTTTAAATGCGTTTTTCTTGAAAACAAGAAGAGCTAGAGCCAAAATAACGAAAATCTGTGATCACATCCAAAAATTGGATTTTCTAAGGATTTTTATATGAAAACTTTAAATGCGTTTTTCTTGAAAACTAGAAGAGCTAGAGCCAAAATAACGAAAATCTGTGATCACTTCTAAAAAATAGATTTTCTAAGGATTTTTATATGAAAACTTTAAATGCGTTTTTCTTGAAAACTAGAAGAGCTAGAGCCAAAATAACGAAAATCTGTGATCACATCCAAAAATTGGATTTTCTAAGGATTTTTATATGAAAACTTTAAATGCGTTTTTCTTGAAAACTAGAAGAGCTAGAGCCAAAATAACGAAAATCTGTGATCACTTTTCTAAGGATTTTTATATGAAAACTTTAAATGCGTTTTTCTTGAAAACTAGAAGAGCTAGAGCCAAAATAACGAAAATCTGTGATCACATCCAAAAATTGGATTTTCTAAGGATTTTTATATGAAAACTTTAAATGCGTTTTTCTTGAAAACTAGAAGAGCTAGAGCCAAAATAACGAAAATCTGTGATCACTTCTAAAAAATAGATTTTCTAAGGATTTTTATATGAAAATTTTAAATGCGTTTTTCTTGAAAACTAGAAGAGCTAGAGCCAAAATAACGAAAATCTGTGATCACATCCAAAAATTGGATTTTCTAAGGATTTTTATATGAAAACTTTAAATGCGTTTTTCTTGAAAACTAGAAGAGCTAGAGCCAAAATAACGAAAATCTGTGATCACTTTTCTAAGGATTTTTATATGAAAACTTTAAATGCGTTTTCCTTGTAAACTAAGAGAGCTAGAGCCAAAATAACGAAAATCTGTGATCACTTCTAAAAATTGGATTTCCTAAGGATTTTTATATGAAAAACTTTAAATGCGTTTTTCTTCTAAACTAGAAGAGCTAGAGCCAAAATAACGAAAATCTGTGATCACTTCTAAAAATTGATTTTCTAAGGATTTTTATATAAAAACTTTAAATGCGTTTTTCTTGTAAACTAGAAGAGCTGGAGCCAAAATAACGAAAATCTGTGATCACATCCAAAAATTGGACTTTCTAAGGATTTTTATATGAAAACTTTAAATGCGTTTTTCTTGAAAACTAGAAGACCTAGAGCCAAAATAACGAAAATCTGTGATCACATCCAAAAATTGGACTTTCTAAGGATTTTTATATGAAAACTTTAAATGCGTTTTTCTTGAAAACTAGAAGAGCTAGAGCCAAAATAACGAAAATCTGTGATCACATCCAAAAATTGGACTTTCTAAGGATTTTTATATGAAAACTTTAAATGCGTTTTTCTTCTAAACTAGAAGAGCTAGAGCCAAAATAACGAAAATCTGTGATCACTTCTAAAAATTGGATTTTCTAAGGATTTTTATATGAAAACTTTAAATGCGTTTTTCTTGAAAACTAGAAGAGCTAGAGCCAAAATAACGAAAATCTGTGATCACATCCAAAAATTGGATTTTCTAAGGATTTTTATATGAAAACTTTAAATGCGTTTTTCTTGAAAACTAGAAGAGCTAGAGCCAAAATAACGAAAATCTGTGATCACTTCTAAAAAATAGATTTTCTAAGGATTTTTATATGAAAATTTTAAATGCGTTTTTCTTGAAAACTAGAAGAGCTGGAGCCAAAATAAAGAAAATCTGTGATCACATCCAAAAATTGGATTTTCTAAGGATTTTTATATGAAAACTTTAAATGCGTTTTTCTTGAAAACTAGAAGAGCTAGAGCCAAAATAACGAAAATCTGTGATCACTTCTAAAAATTGGATTTTCTAAGGATTTTTATATGAAAACTTTAAATGCGTTTTTCTTGAAAACTAGAAGAGCTAGAGCCAAAATAACGAAAATCTGTGATCACATCCAAAAATTGGATTTTCTAGGGATTTTTATATGAAAACTTTAAATGCGTTTTTCTTGAAAACTAGAAGAGCTAGAGCCAAAATAACGAAAATCTGTGATCACTTCTAAAAATTGGATTTTCTAAGGATTTTTATATGAAAACTTTAAATGCGTTTTTCTTGAAAACTAGAAGAGCTAGAGCCAAAATAACGAAAATTTGTGATCACTTCTAAAAATTGATTTTCTAGGGATTTTTATATAAAAACTTTAAATGCGTTTTTCTTCTAAACTAGAAGAGCT
Source organism: Pollenia griseotomentosa (assembly GCA_963931875.1). Lineage (NCBI taxonomy): Eukaryota > Metazoa > Arthropoda > Insecta > Diptera > Polleniidae > Pollenia > Pollenia griseotomentosa. The sequence goes on from OZ007560.1 coordinate 98,657,903, forward strand.
AGAGCCAAAATAACGAAAATCTGTGATCACTTCTAACAATTGGATTTTCTAAGGATTTTTATATGAAAACTTTAAATGCGTTTTTCTTGAAAACTAGAAGAGCTAGAGCCAAAATAACGAAAATTTGTGATCACTTCTAAAAATTGATTTTCTAGGGATTTTTATATAAAAACTTTAAATGCGTTTTTCTTGTAAACTAGAAGAGCTGGAGCCAAAATAACGAAAATCTGTGATCACATCCAAAAATTGGACTTTCTAAGGATTTTTATATGAAAACTTTAAATGCGTTTTTCTTGAAAACTAGAAGACCTAGAGCCAAAATAACGAAAATCTGTGATCACATCCAAAAATTGGACTTTCTAAGGATTTTTATATGAAAACTTTAAATGCGTTTTTCTTGAAAACTAGAAGAGCTAGAGCCAAAATAACGAAAATCTGTGATCACATCCAAAAATTGGACTTTCTAAGGATTTTTATATGAAAACTTTAAATGCGTTTTTCTTCTAAACTAGAAGAGCTAGAGCCAAAATAACGAAAATCTGTGATCACTTCTAAAAATTGGATTTTCTAAGGATTTTTATATGAAAACTTTAAATGCGTTTTTCTTGAAAACTAGAAGAGCTAGAGCCAAAATAACGAAAATCTGTGATCACATCCAAAAATTGGATTTTCTAAGGATTTTTATATGAAAACTTTAAATGCGTTTTTCTTGAAAACTAGAAGAGCTAGAGCCAAAATAACGAAAATCTGTGATCACTTCTAAAAAATAGATTTTCTAAGGATTTTTATATGAAAATTTTAAATGCGTTTTTCTTGAAAACTAGAAGAGCTGGAGCCAAAATAAAGAAAATCTGTGATCACATCCAAAAATTGGATTTTCTAAGGATTTTTATATGAAAACTTTAAATGCGTTTTTCTTGAAAACTAGAAGAGCTAGAGCCAAAATAACGAAAATCTGTGATCACTTCTAAAAATTGGATTTTCTAAGGATTTTTATATGAAAACTTTAAATGCGTTTTTCTTGAAAACTAGAAGAGCTAGAGCCAAAATAACGAAAATCTGTGATCACATCCAAAAATTGGATTTTCTAGGGATTTTTATATGAAAACTTTAAATGCGTTTTTCTTGAAAACTAGAAGAGCTAGAGCCAAAATAACGAAAATCTGTGATCACTTCTAAAAATTGGATTTTCTAAGGATTTTTATATGAAAACTTTAAATGCGTTTTTCTTGAAAACTAGAAGAGCTAGAGCCAAAATAACGAAAATTTGTGATCACTTCTAAAAATTGATTTTCTAGGGATTTTTATATAAAAACTTTAAATGCGTTTTTCTTCTAAACTAGAAGAGCTAGAGCCAAAATAACGAAAATCTGTGATCACTTCTAAAAATTGGATTTTCTAAGGATTTTTATATGAAAACTTTAAATGCGTTTTTCTTGAAAACTAGAAGAGCTAGAGCCAAAATAACGAAAATTTGTGATCACTTCTAAAAATTGATTTTCTAGGGATTTTTATATAAAAACTTTAAATGCGTTTTTCTTGAAAACTAGAAGAGCTAGAGCCAAAATAACGAAAATCTGTGATCACTTCTAAAAATTGGATTTTCTAAGGATTTTTATATGAAAACTTTAAATGCGTTTTTCTTGAAAACTAGAAGAGCTAGAGCCAAAATAACGAAAATTTGTGATCACTTCTAAAAATTGATTTTCTAGGGATTTTTATATAAAAACTTTAAATGCGTTTTTCTTCTAAACTAGAAGAGCTAGAGCCAAAATAACGAAAATCTGTGATCACTTCTAAAAATTGGATTTTCTAAGGATTTTTATATGAAAACTTTAAATGCGTTTTTCTTGAAAACTAGAAGAGCTAGAGCCAAAATAACGAAAATCTGTGATCACTTTTCTAAGGATTTTTATATGAAAACTTTAAATGCGTTTTTCTTGAAAACTAGAAGAGCTAGAGCCAAAATAACGAAAATCTGTGATCACTTTTCTAAGGATTTTTATATGAAAACTTTAAATGCGTTTTTCTTGTAAACTAAGAGAGCTAGAGCCAAAATAACGAAAATCTGTGATCACTTCTAAAAATTGGATTTCCTAAGGATTTTTATATGAAAAACTTTAAATGCGTTTTTCTTCTAAACTAGAAGAGCTAGAGCCAAAATAACGAAAATCTGTGATCACTTCTAAAAATTGATTTTCTAAGGATTTTTATATAAAAACTTTAAATGCGTTTTTCTTGTAAACTAGAAGAGCTGGAGCCAAAATAACGAAAATCTGTGATCACATCCAAAAATTGGACTTTCTAAGGATTTTTATATGAAAACTTTAAATGCGTTTTTCTTGAAAACTAGAAGACCTAGAGCCAAAATAACGAAAATCTGTGATCACATCCAAAAATTGGACTTTCTAAGGATTTTTATATGAAAACTTTAAATGCGTTTTTCTTGAAAACTAGAAGAGCTAGAGCCAAAATAACGAAAATCTGTGATCACATCCAAAAATTGGACTTTCTAAGGATTTTTATATGAAAACTTTAAATGCGTTTTTCTTCTAAACTAGAAGAGCTAGAGCCAAAATAACGAAAATCTGTGATCACTTCTAAAAATTGGATTTTCTAAGGATTTTTATATGAAAACTTTAAATGCGTTTTTCTTGAAAACTAGAAGAGCTAGAGCCAAAATAACGAAAATCTGTGATCACATCCAAAAATTGGATTTTCTAAGGATTTTTATATGAAAACTTTAAATGCGTTTTTCTTGAAAACTAGAAGAGCTAGAGCCAAAATAACGAAAATCTGTGATCACTTCTAAAAAATAGATTTTCTAAGGATTTTTATATGAAAATTTTAAATGCGTTTTTCTTGAAAACTAGAAGAGCTGGAGCCAAAATAAAGAAAATCTGTGATCACATCCAAAAATTGGATTTTCTAAGGATTTTTATATGAAAACTTTAAATGCGTTTTTCTTGAAAACTAGAAGAGCTAGAGCCAAAATAACGAAAATCTGTGATCACTTCTAAAAATTGGATTTTCTAAGGATTTTTATATGAAAACTTTAAATGCGTTTTTCTTGAAAACTAGAAGAGCTAGAGCCAAAATAACGAAAATCTGTGATCACATCCAAAAATTGGATTTTCTAGGGATTTTTATATGAAAACTTTAAATGCGTTTTTCTTGAAAACTAGAAGAGCTAGAGCCAAAATAACGAAAATCTGTGATCACTTCTAAAAATTGGATTTTCTAAGGATTTTTATATGAAAACTTTAAATGCGTTTTTCTTGAAAACTAGAAGAGCTAGAGCCAAAATAACGAAAATTTGTGATCACTTCTAAAAATTGATTTTCTAGGGATTTTTATATAAAAACTTTAAATGCGTTTTTCTTCTAAACTAGAAGAGCTAGAGCCAAAATAACGAAAATCTGTGATCACTTCTAAAAATTGGATTTTCTAAGGATTTTTATATGAAAACTTTAAATGCGTTTTTCTTGAAAACTAGAAGAGCTAGAGCCAAAATAACGAAAATTTGTGATCACTTCTAAAAATTGATTTTCTAGGGATTTTTATATAAAAACTTTAAATGCGTTTTTCTTGAAAACTAGAAGAGCTAGAGCCAAAATAACGAAAATCTGTGATCACTTCTAAAAATTGGATTTTCTAAGGATTTTTATATGAAAACTTTAAATGCGTTTTTCTTGAAAACTAGAAGAGCTAGAGCCAAAATAACGAAAATTTGTGATCACTTCTAAAAATTGATTTTCTAGGGATTTTTATATAAAAACTTTAAATGCGTTTTTCTTCTAAACTAGAAGAGCTAGAGCCAAAATAACGAAAATCTGTGATCACTTCTAAAAATTGGATTTTCTAAGGATTTTTATATGAAAACTTTAAATGCGTTTTTCTTGAAAACTAGAAGAGCTAGAGCCAAAATAACGAAAATCTGTGATCACTTTTCTAAGGATTTTTATATGAAAACTTTAAATGCGTTTTTCTTGAAAACTAGAAGAGCTAGAGCCAAAATAACGAAAATCTGTGATCACATCCAAAAATTGGACTTTCTAAGGATTTTTATATAAAAACTTTAAATGCGTTTTTCTTGTAAACTAGAAGAGCTAGAGCCAAAATAACGAAAATCTGTGATCACTTCTAAAAATTGATTTTCTAAGGATTTTTATATGAAAACTTTAAATGCGTTTTTCTTGAAAACTAGAAGAGCTAGAGCCAAAATAACGAAAATCTGTGATCACATCCAAAAATTGGACTTTTTAAGGATTTTTATATGAAAACTTTAAATGCGTTTTTCTTGAAAACTAGAAGAGCTAGAGCCAAAATAACAAAAATCTGTGATCGTTTCTAAAAATTGGATTTTCTAAGGATTTTTATATGAAAACTTTAAATGCGTTTTTCTTGAAAACTAGAAGAGCTAGAGCCAAAATAACGAAAATCTGTGATCACTTCTAAAAATTGGATTTTCTAAGGATTTTTATATGAAAACTTTAAATGCGTTTTTCTTGAAAACTAGAAGAGCTAGAGCCAAAATAACGAAAATCTGTGATCACATCCAAAAATTGGATTTTCTAAGGATTTTAATATGAAAACTTTAAATGCGTTTTTCTTGAAAACTAGAAGAGCTAGAGCCAAAATAACGAAAAACTGTGATCACTTCTAAAAATTAGATTTTCTAAGGATTTTTATATGAAAATTTTAAATGCGTTTTTCTTGAAAACTAGAAGAGCTAGAGCCAAAATAAAGAAAATCTGTGATCACATCCAAAAATTGGATTTTCTAAGGATTTTTATATGAAAACTTTAAATGCGTTTTTCTTGAAAACTAGAAGAGCTAGAGCCAAAATAACGAAAATCTGGGATCACTTCTAAAAATTGGATTTTCTAAGGATTTTTATATGAAAACTTTAAATGCGTTTTTCTTGAAAACTAGAAGAGCTAGAGCCAAAATAACGAAAATCTGTGATCACTTCTAAAAATTGATTTTCTAGGGATTTTTATATAAAAACTTTAAATGCGTTTTTCTTCTAAACTAGAAGAGCTAGAGCCAAAATTACGAAAATCTGTGATCACTTCTAAAAATTGGATTTTCTAAGGATTTTTATATAAAAACTTTAAATGCGTTTTTCTTAAAAACTAGAAGAGCTAGAGCCAAAATAACGAAAATCTGTAATCACTTCTAAAAATTGGATTTTCTAAGGATTTTTATATGAAAACTTTAAATGCGTTTTTCTTGAAAACTAGAAGAGCTAGAGCCAAAATAACGAAAATCTGTGATCACTTCTAAAAATTGGATTTTCTAAGGATTTTTATATGAAAACTTTAAATGCGTTTTTCTTGAAAACTAGAAGAGCTAGAGCCAAAATAACGAAAATCTGTGATCACTTTTCTAAGGATTTTTATATGAAAACTTTAAATGCGTTTTTCTTGAAAACTAGAAGAGCTAGAGCCAAAATAACGAAAATCTGTGATCTCTTCTAAAAATTGGATTTTCTAAGGATTTTTATATGAAAACTTTAAATGCGTTTTTCTTGAAAACTAGAAGAGCTAGAGCCAAAATAACGAAAATCTGTGATCACATCCAAAAATTGGACTTTCTAAGGATTTTTATATGAAAACGTTAAATGCGTTTTTCTTGAAAACTAGAAGAGCTAGAGCCAAAATAACGAAAATCTGTGATCACTTCTAAAAATTGGATTTTCTAAGGATTTTTATATGAAAACTTTAAATGCGTTTTTCTTGAAAACTAGAAGAGCTAGAGCCAAAATAACGAAAATCTGTGATCACATCCAAAAATTGGACTTTCTAAGGATTTTTATATGAAAACTTTAAATGCGTTTTTCTTGAAAACTAGAAGAGCTAGAGCCAAAATAACGAAAATCTGTGATCACTTCTAAAAATTGGATTTTCTAAGGATTTTTATATGAAAACTTTAAATGCGTTTTTCTTGAAAACTAGAAGAGCTAGAGCCAAAATAACGAAATTCTGTGATCACATCCAAAAATTGGACTTTTTAAGGATTTTTATATGAAAACTTTAAATGCGTTTTTCTTGAAAACTAGAAGAGCTAGAGCCAAAATAACGAAAATCTGTGATCACTTCTAAAAATTGGATTTTCTAAGGATTTTTATATGAAAATTTTAAATGCGTTTTTCTTGAAAACTAGAAGAGCTAGAGCCAAAATAAAGAAAATCTGTGATCACATCCAAAAATTGGATTTTCTAAGGATTTTTATATGAAAACTTTAAATGCGTTTTTCTTGAAAACTAGAAGAGCTAGAGCCAAAATAACGAAAATCTGTGATCACTTCTAAAAATTGGATTTTCTAAGGATTTTTATATGAAAACTTTAAATGCGTTTTTCTTGAAAACTAGAAGAGCTAGAGCCAAAATAACGAAAATCTGTGATCACATCCAAAAATTGGATTTTCTAAGTATTTTTATATGAAAACTTTAAATGCGTTTTTCTTGAAAACTAGAAGAGCTAGAGCCAAAATAACGAAAATCTGTGATCACTTTTCTAAGGATTTTTATATGAAAACTTTAAATGCGTTTTTCTTGTAAAATAAGAGAGCTAGAGCCAAAATAACGAAAATCTGTGATCACTTCTAAAAATTGGATTTCCTAAGGATTTTTATATGAAAAACTTTAAATGCGTTTTTCTTCTAAACTAGAAGAGCTAGAGCCAAAATAACGAAAATCTGTGATCACTTCTAAAAATTGATTTTCTAAGGATTTTTATATAAAAACTTTAAATGCGTTTTTCTTGTAAACTAGAAGAGTTGGAGCCAAAATAACGAAAATCTGTGATCACATCCAAAAATTGGACTTTCTAAGGATTTTTATATGAAAACTTTAAATGCGTTTTTCTTGAAAACTAGAAGAGCTAGAGCCAAAATAACGAAAATCTGTGATCACTTCTAAAAATTGGATTTTCTAAGGATTTTTATATGAAAACTTTAAATGCGTTTTTCTTGAAAACTAGAAGAGCTAGAGCCAAAATAACGAAAATCTGTGATCACATCCAAAAATTGGATTTTCTAAGGATTTTTATATGAAAACTTTAAATGCGTTTTTCTTGAAAACTAGAAGAGCTAGAGCCAAAATAACGAAAATCTGTGATCACTTCTAAAAATTAGATTTTCTAAGGATTTTTATATGAAAATTTTAAATGCGTTTTTCTTGAAAACTAGAAGAGCTGGAGCCAAAATAAAGAAAATCTGTGATCACATCCAAAAATTGGATTTTCTAAGGATTTTTATATGAAAACTTTAAATGCGTTTTTCTTGAAAACTAGAAGAGCTAGAGCCAAAATAACGAAAATCTGTGATCACTTCTAAAAATTGGATTTTCTAAGGATTTTTATATGAAAACTTTAAATGCGTTTTTCTTGAAAACTAGAAGAGCTAGAGCCAAAATAACGAAAATCTGTGATCACTTCTAAAAATTAGATTTTCTAAGGATTTTTATATGAAAATTTTAAATGCGTTTTTCTTGAAAACTAGAAGAGCTGGAGCCAAAATAAAGAAAATCTGTGATCACATCCAAAAATTGGATTTTCTAAGGATTTTTATATGAAAACTTTAAATGCGTTTTTCTTGAAAACTAGAAGAGCTAGAGCCAAAATAACGAAAATCTGTGATCACTTCTAAAAATTGGATTTTCTAAGGATTTTTATATGAAAACTTTAAATGCGTTTTTCTTGAAAACTAGAAGAGCTAGAGCGAAAATAACGAAAATTTGTGATCACTTCTAAAAATTGATTTTCTAGGGATTTTTATATAAAAACTTTAAATGCGTTTTTCTTCTAAACTAGAAGAGCTAGAGCCAAAATAACGAAAATCTGTGATCACTTCTAAAAATTGGATTTTCTAAGGATTTTTATATGAAAACTTTAAATGCGTTTTTCTTGAAAACTAGAAGAGCTAGAGCCAAAATAACGAAAATTTGTGATCACTTCTAAAAATTGATTTTCTAGGGATTTTTATATAAAAACTTTAAATGCTTTTTTCTTGAAAACTAGAAGAGCTAGAGCCAAAATAACGAAAATCTGTGATCACTTCTAAAAATTGGATTTTCTAAGGATTTTTATATGAAAACTTTAAATGCGTTTTTCTTGAAAACTAGAAGAGCTAGAGCCAAAATAACGAAAATTTGTGATCACTTCTAAAAATTGATTTTCTAGGGATTTTTATATAAAAACTTTAAATGCGTTTTTCTTGTAAACTAGAAGAGCTAGAGCCAAAATAACGAAAATCTGTGATCACTTCTAAAAATTGGATTTTCTAAGGATTTTTATATGAAAACTTTAAATGCGTTTTTCTTGAAAACTAGAAGAGCTAGAGCCAAAATAACGAAAATTTGTGATCACTTCTAAAAATTGATTTTCTAGGGATTTTTATATAAAAACTTTAAATGCGTTTTTCTTGAAAACTAGAAGAGCTAGAGCCAAAATAACGAAAATCTGTGATCACTTTTCTAAGGATTTTTATATGAAAACTTTAAATGCGTTTTTCTTGAAAACTAGAAGAGCTAGAGCCAAAATAACGAAAATCTGTGATCACTTCTAAATATTGGATTTTCTAAGGATTTTTATATGAAAACTTTAAATGCGTTTTTCTTGAAAACTAGTGATCACATCCAAAAATTGGACTTTCTAAGGATTTTTATATGAAAACTTTAAATGCGTTTTTCTTAAAAACTAGAAGAGCTAGAGCCAAAATAACGAAAATCTGTGATCACTTCTAAAAATTGGATTTTCTAAGGATTTTTATATGAAAACTTTAAATGCGTTTTTCTTGAAAACTAGAAGAGCTAGAGCCAAAATAACGAAAATCTGTGATCACATCCAAAAATTGGACTTTCTAAGGATTTTTATATGAAAACTTTAAATGCGTTTTTCTTGAAAACTAGAAGAGCTAGAGCCAAAATAACGAAAATCTGTGATCACATCCAAAAATTGGATTTTCTAAAGATTTTTATATGAAAACTTTAAATGCGTTTTTCTTGAAAACTAGAAGAGCTAGAGCCAAAACAACGAAAATCTGTGATCACTTCTAAAAATTAGATTTTCTAAGGATTTTTATATGAAAATTTTAAATGCGTTTTTCTTGAAAACTAGAAGAGCTGGAGCCAAAATAAAGAAAATCTGTGATCACATCCAAAAATTGGATTTTCTAAGGATTTTTATATGAAAACTTTAAATGCGTTTTTCTTGAAAACTAGAAGAGCTAGAGCCAAAATAACGAAAATCTGTGATCACTTCTAAAAATTGGATTTTCTAAGGATTTTTATATGAAAACTTTAAATGCGTTTTTCTTGAAAACTAGAAGAGCTAGAGCCAAAATAACGAAAATCTGTGATCACATCCAAAAATTGGATTTTCTAAGGATTTTTATATGAAAACTTTAAATGCGTTTTTCTTGAAAACTAGAAGAGCTAGAGCCAAAATAACGAAAATCTGTGATCACTTTTCTAAGGATTTTTATATGAAAACTTTAAATGCGTTTTTCTTGTAAACTAAGAGAGCTAGAGCCAAAATAACGAAAATCTGTGATCACTTCTAAAAATTGGATTTCCTAAGGATTTTTATATGAAAAACTTTAAATGCGTTTTTCTTCTAAACTAGAAGAGCTAGAGCCAAAATAACGAAAATCTGTGATCACTTCTAAAAATTGATTTTCTAAGGATTTTTATATAAAAACTTTAAATGCGTTTTTCTTGTAAACTAGAAGAGCTGGAGCCAAAATAACGAAAATCTGTGATCACTTCTAAAAATTGGATTTCCTAAGGATTTTTATATAAAAACTTTAAATGCGTTTTTCTTGTAAACTAGAAGAGCTAGAGCCAAAATAACGAAAATCTGTGATCACTTCTAAAAATTGATTTTCTAAGGATTTTTATATAAAAACTTTAAATGCGTTTTTCTTGTAAACTAGAAGAGCTAGAGCCAAAATAACGAAAATCTGTGATCACTTCTAAAAATTGATTTTCTAGGGATTTTTATATAAAAACTTTAAATGCGTTTTTCTTCTAAACTAGAAGAGCTAGAGCCAAAATTACGAAAATCTGTGATCACTTCTAAAAATTGGATTTTCTAAGGATTTTTATATAAAAACTTTAAATGCGTTTTTCTTAAAAACTAGAAGAGCTAGAGCCAAAATAACGAAAATCTGTAATCACTTCTAAAAATTGGATTTTCTAAGGATTTTTATATGAAAACTTTAAATGCGTTTTTCTTGAAAACTAGAAGAGCTACAGCCAAAATAACGAAAATCTGTGATCACTTCTAAAAATTGGATTTTCTAAGGATTTTTATATGAAAACTTTAAATGCGTTTTTCTTGAAAACTAGAAGAGCTAGAGCCAAAATAACGAAAATCTGTGATCACTTTTCTAAGGATTTTTATATGAAAACTTTAAATGCGTTTTTCTTGAAAACTAGAAGAGCTAGAGCCAAAATAACGAAAATCTGTGATCTCTTCTAAAAATTGGATTTTCTAAGGATTTTTATATGAAAACTTTAAATGCGTTTTTCTTGAAAACTAGAAGAGCTAGAGCCAAAATAACGAAAATCTGTGATCACATCCAAAAATTGGACTTTCTAAGGATTTTTATATGAAAACTTTAAATGCGTTTTTCTTGAAAACTAGAAGAGCTAGAGCCAAAATAACGAAAATCTGTGATCACTTCTAAAAATTGGATTTTCTAAGGATTTTTATATGAAAACTTTAAATGCGTTTTTCTTGAAAACTAGAAGAGCTAGAGCCAAAATAACGAAAATCTGTGATCACATCCAAAAATTGGACTTTCTAAGGATTTTTATATGAAACTTTAAATGCGTTTTTCTTGAAAACTAGAAGAGCTAGAGCCAAAATAACGAAAATCTGTGATCACTTCTAAAAATTGGATTTTCTAAGGATTTTTATATGAAAACTTTAAATGCGTTTTTCTTGAAAACTAGAAGAGCTAGAGCCAAAATAACGAAAATCTGTGATCACATCCAAAAATTGGATTTTTTAAGGATTTTTATATGAAAACTTTAAATGCGTTTTTCTTGAAAACTAGAAGAGCTAGAGCCAAAATAACGAAAATCTGTGATCACTTCTAAAAATTAGATTTTCTAAGGATTTTTATATGAAAATTTTAAATGCGTTTTTCTTGAAAACTAGAAGAGCTAGAGCCAAAATAAAGAAAATCTGTGATCACATCCAAAAATTGGATTTTCTAAGGATTTTTATATGAAAACTTTAAATGCGTTTTTCTTGAAAACTAGAAGAGCTAGAGCCAAAATAACGAAAATCTGTGATCACTTCTAAAAATTGGATTTTCTAAGGATTTTTATATGAAAACTTTAAATGCGTTTTTCTTGAAAACTAGAAGAGCTAGAGCCAAAATAACGAAAATCTGTGATCACTTTTCTAAGGATTTTTATATGAAAACTTTAAATGCGTTTTTCTTGAAAACTAGAAGAGCTAGAGCCAAAATAACGAAAATCTGTGATCACATCCAAAAATTGGATTTTCTAAGGATTTTTATATGAAAACTTTAAATGCGTTTTTCTTGAAAACTAGAAGAGCTAGAGCCAAAATAACGAAAAACTGTGATCACTTCTAAAAATTAGATTTTCTAAGGATTTTTATATGAAAATTTTAAATGCGTTTTTCTTGAAAACTAGAAGAGCTAGAGCCAAAATAAAGAAAATCTGTGATCACATCCAAAAATTGGATTTTCTAAGGATTTTTATATGAAAACTTTAAATGCGTTTTTCTTGAAAACTAGAAGAGCTAGAGCCAAAATAACGAAAATCTGGGATCACTTCTAAAAATTGGATTTTCTAAGGATTTTTATATGAAAACTTTAAATGCGTTTTTCTTGAAAACTAGAAGAGCTAGAGCCAAAATAACGAAAATCTGTGATCACTTCTAAAAATTGATTTTCTAGGGATTTTTATATAAAAACTTTAAATGCGTTTTTCTTCTAAACTAGAAGAGCTAGAGCCAAAATTACGAAAATCTGTGATCACTTCTAAAAATTGGATTTTCTAAGGATTTTTATATAAAAACTTTAAATGCGTTTTTCTTAAAAACTAGAAGAGCTAGAGCCAAAATAACGAAAATCTGTAATCACTTCTAAAAATTGGATTTTCTAAGGATTTTTATATGAAAACTTTAAATGCGTTTTTCTTGAAAACTAGAAGAGCTAGAGCCAAAATAACGAAAATCTGTGATCACTTCTAAAAATTGGATTTTCTAAGGATTTTTATATGAAAACTTTAAATGCGTTTTTCTTGAAAACTAGAAGAGCTAGAGCCAAAATAACGAAAATCTGTGATCACTTTTCTAAGGATTTTTATATGAAAACTTTAAATGCGTTTTTCTTGAAAACTAGAAGAGCTAGAGCCAAAATAACGAAAATCTGTGATCTCTTCTAAAAATTGGATTTTCTAAGGATTTTTATATGAAAACTTTAAATGCGTTTTTCTTGTAAACTAGAAGAGCTAGAGCCAAAATAACGAAAATCTGTGATCACATCCAAAAATTGGACTTTCTAAGGATTTTTATATGAAAACTTTAAATGCGTTTTTCTTGAAAACTAGAAGAGCTAGAGCCAAAATAACGAAAATCTGTGATCACTTCTAAAAATTGGATTTTCTAAGGATTTTTATATGAAAACTTTAAATGCGTTTTTCTTGAAAACTAGAAGAGCTAGAGCCAAAATAACGAAAATCTGTGATCACATCCAAAAATTGGACTTTCTAAGGATTTTTATATGAAACTTTAAATGCGTTTTTCTTGAAAACTAGAAGAGCTAGAGCCAAAATAACGAAAATCTGTGATCACTTCTAAAAATTGGATTTTCTAAGGATTTTCATATGAAAACTTTAAATGCGTTTTTCTTGAAAACTAGAAGAGCTAGAGCCAAAATAACGAAAATCTGTGATCACATCCAAAAATTGGATTTTTTAAGGATTTTTATATGAAAACTTTAAATGCGTTTTTCTTGAAAACTAGAAGAGCTAGAGCCAAAATAACGAAAATCTGTGATCACTTCTAAAAATTAGATTTTCTAAGGATTTTTATATGAAAATTTTAAATGCGTTTTTCTTGAAAACTAGAAGAGCTAGAGCCAAAATAAAGAAAATCTGTGATCACATCCAAAAATTGGATTTTCTAAGGATTTTTATATGAAAACTTTAAATGCGTTTTTCTTGAAAACTAGAAGAGCTAGAGCCAAAATAACGAAAATCTGTGATCACATCCAAAAATTGGATTTTCTAAGGATTTTTATATGAAATCTTTAAATGCGTTTTTCTTGAAAACTAGAAGAGCTAGAGCCAAAATAACGAAATCTGTGATCACTTTTCTAAGGATTTTTATATGAAAACTTTAAATGCGTTTTTCTTGTAAACTAAGAGAGCTAGAGCCAAAATAACGAAAATCTGTGATCACTTCTAAAAATTGGATTTCCTAAGGATTTTTATATGAAAAACTTTAAATGCGTTTTTCTTCTAAACTAGAAGAGCTAGAGCCAAAATAACGAAAATCTGTGATCACTTCTAAAAATTGATTTTCTAAGGATTTTTATATAAAAACTTTAAATGCGTTTTTCTTGTAAACTAGAAGAGCTAGAGCCAAAATAACGAAAATCTGTGATCACTTCTAGAAATTGATTTTCTAGGGATTTTTATATAAAAACTTTAAATGCGTTTTTCTTGTAAAAAAAAATCTGTGATCACTTCTAAAAATTGATTTTCTAGGGATTTTTATATAAAAATTTTAAATGCGTTTTTCTTGTAAACTAGAAGAGCTAGAGCCAAAATAACGAAAATCTGTGATCACTTCTAAAAATTGATTTTCTAGGGATTTTTATATAAAAACTTTAAATGCGTTTTTCTTGTAAACTAGAAGAGCTAGAGCCAAAATAACGAAAATCTGTGATCACTTCTAAAAATTGATTTTCTAAGGATTTTTATATGAAAACTTTAAATGCGTTTTTCTTGTAAACTAAGAGAGCTAGAGCCAAAATAACGAAAATCTGTGATCACTTCTAAAAATTGATTTTCTAAGGATTTTTATATAAAAACTTTAAATGCGTTTTTCTTAAAAACTAGAAGAGCTAGAGCCAAAATAACGAAAATCTGTGATCACTTCTAAAAATTGATTTTCTAGGGATTTTTATATAAAAACTTTAAATGCGTTTTTCTTAAAAACTAGAAGAGCTAGAGCCAAAATAACGAAAATCTGTGATCACTTCTAAAAATTGATTTTCTAGGGATTTTTATATAAAAACTTTAAATGCGTTTTTCTTCTAAACTAGAAGAGCTAGAGCCAAAATAACGAAAGTCTGTGATCACTTCTAAAAATTGATTTTCTAGGGATTTTTATATAAAAACTTTAAATGCGTTTTTCTTCTAAACTAGAAGAGCTAGAGCCAAAATAACGAAAATCTGTGATCACTTCTAAAAATTGGATTTTCTAAGGATTTTTATATAAAAACTTTAAATGCGTTTTTCTTGTAAACTAGAAGAGCTAGAGCCAAAATAACGAAAATCTGTGATCACTTCTAAAAATTGATTTTCTAAGGATTTTTATATAAAAACTTTAAATGCGTTTTTCTTAAAAACTAGAAGAGCTAGAGCCAAAATAACGAAAATCTGTGATCACTTCTAAAAATTGATTTTCTAGGGATTTTTATATAAAAACTTTAAATGCGTTTTTCTTGTAAACTAGAAGAGCTAGAGCCAAAATAACGAAAATCTGTGATCACTTCTAAAAATTGATTTTCTAAGGATTTTTATATAAAAACTTTAAATGCGTTTTTCTTAAAAACTAGAAGAGCTAGAGCCAAAATAACGAAAATCTGTGATCACTTCTAAAAATTGATTTTCTAGGGATTTTTATATAAAAACTTTAAATGCGTTTTTCTTCTAAACTAGAAGAGCTAGAGCCAAAATAACGAAAATCTGTGATCACTTCTAAAAATTGGATTTTCTAAGGATTTTTATATAAAAACTTTAAATGCGTTTTTCTTGTAAACTAGAAGAGCTAGAGCCAAAATAACGAAAATCTGTGATCACTTCTAAAAATTGATTTTCTAAGGATTTTTATATAAAAACTTTAAATGCGTTTTTCTTAAAAACTAGAAGAGCTAGAGCCAAAATAACGAAAATCTGTGATCACTTCTAAACATTGATTTTCTAGGGATTTTTATATAAAAACTTTAAATGCGTTTTTCTTCTAAACTAGAAGAGCTAGAGCCAAAATAACGAAAATCTGTGATCACTTCTAAAAATTGGATTTTCTAAGGATTTTTATATAAAAACTTTAAATGCGTTTTTCTTAAAAACTAGAAGAGCTAGAGCCAAAATAACGAAAATCTGTGATCACTTCTAAAAATTGATTTTCTAGGGATTTTTATATAAAAACTTTAAATGCGTTTTTCTTGTAAACTAGAAGAGCTAGAGCCAAAATAACGAAAATCTGTGATCACTTCTAAAAATTGATTTTCTAGGGATTTTTATATAAAAACTTTAAATGCGTTTTTCTTGTAAACTAGAAGAGCTAGAGCCAAAATAACGAAAATCTGTGATCACTTCTAAAAATTGATTTTCTAAGGATTTTTATATGAAAACTTTAAATGCGTTTTTCTTAAAAACTAGAAGAGCTAGAGCCAAAATAACGAAAATCTGTGATCACTTCTAAAAATTAGATTTTCTAAGGATTTTTATATGAAAATTTTAAATGCGTTTTTCTTGAAAACTAGAAGAGCTAGAGCCAAAATAACGAAAATCTGTGATCACTTCTAAAAATTGATTTTCTAGGGATTTTTATATAAAAACTTTAAATGCGTTTTTCTTGTAAACTAGAAGAGCTAGAGCCAAAATAACGAAAATCTGTGATCACTTCTAAAAATTGATTTTCTAAGGATTTTTATATAAAAACTTTAAATGCGTTTTTCTTGTAAACTAGAAGAGCTAGAGCCAAAATAACGAAAATCTGTGATCACTTCTAAAAATTGATTTTCTAAGGATTTTTATATAAAAACTTTAAATGCGTTTTTCTTAAAAACTAGAAGAGCTAGAGCCAAAATAACGAAAATCTGTGATCACTTCTAAAAATTGATTTTCTAGGGATTTTTATATAAAAACTTTAAATGCGTTTTTCTTCTAAACTAGAAGAGCTAGAGCCAAAATAACGAAAATCTGTGATCACTTCTAAAAATTGGATTTTCTAAGGATTTTTATATAAAAACTTTAAATGCGTTTTTCTTGTAAACTAGAAGAGCTAGAGCCAAAATAACGAAAATCTGTGATCACTTCTAAAAATTGATTTTCTAAGGATTTTTATATAAAAACTTTAAATGCGTTTTTCTTAAAAACTAGAAGAGCTAGAGCCAAAATAACGAAAATCTGTGATCACTTCTAAAAATTGATTTTCTAGGGATTTTTATATAAAAACTTTAAATGCGTTTTTCTTCTAAACTAGAAGAGCTAGAGCCAAAATAACGAAAATCTGTGATCACTTCTAAAAATTGGATTTTCTAAGGATTTTTATATAAAAACTTTAAATGCGTTTTTCTTAAAAACTAGAAGAGCTAGAGCCAAAATAACGAAAATCTGTGATCACTTCTAAAAATTGATTTTCTAGGGATTTTTATATAAAAACTTTAAATGCGTTTTTCTTGTAAACTAGAAGAGCTAGAGCCAAAATAACGAAAATCTGTGATCACTTCTAAAAATTGATTTTCTAGGGATTTTTATATAAAAACTTTAAATGCGTTTTTCTTGTAAACTAGAAGAGCTAGAGCCAAAATAACGAAAATCTGTGATCACTTCTAAAAATTGATTTTCTAGGGATTTTTATATAAAAACTTTACATGCGTTTTTCTTGTAAACTAGAAGAGCTAGAGCCAAAATAACGAAAATCTGTGATCACTTCTAAAAATTGATTTTCTAGGGATTTTTATATAAAAACTTTAAATGCGTTTTTCTTGTAAACTAGAAGAGCTAGAGCCAAAATAACGAAAATCTGTGATCACTTCTAAAAATTGATTTTCTAGGGATTTTTATATAAAAACTTTAAATGCGTTTTTCTTGTAAACTAGAAGAGCTAGAGCCAAAATAACGAAAATCTGTGATCACTTCTAAAAATTGATTTTCTAGGGATTTTTATATAAAAACTTTAAATGCGTTTTTCTTGTAAACTAGAAGAGCTAGAGCCAAAATAACGAAAATCTGTGATCACTTCTAAAAATTGATTTTCTAGGGATTTTTATATAAAAACTTTAAATGCGTTTTACTTGTAAACTAGAAGAGCTAGAGCCAAAATAACGAAAATCTGTGATCACTTCTAAAAATTGATTTTCTAGGGATTTTTATATAAAAACTTTAAATGCGTTTTTCTTGTAAACTAGAAGAGCTAGAGCCAAAATAACGAAAATCTGTGATCACTTCTAAAAATTGATTTTCTAGGGATTTTTATATAAAAACTTTAAATGCGTTTTTCTTGTAAACTAGAAGAGCTAGAGCCAAAATAACGAAAATCTGTGATCACTTCTAAAAATTGATTTTCTAGGGATTTTTATATAAAAACTTTAAATGCGTTTTTCTTGTAAACTAGAAGAGCTAGAGCCAAAATAACGAAAATCTGTGATCACTTCTAAAAATTGATTTTCTAGGGATTTTTATATAAAAACTTTAAATGCGTTTTTCTTGTAAACTAGAAGAGCTAGAGCCAAAATAACGAAAATCTGTGATCACTTCTAAAAATTGATTTTCTAGGGATTTTTATATAAAAACTTTAAATGCGTTTTTCTTGTAAACTAGAAGAGCTAGAGCCAAAATAACGAAAATCTGTGATCACTTCTAAAAATTGATTTTCTAGGGATTTTTATATAAAAACTTTAAATGCGTTTTTCTTGTAAACTAGAAGAGCTAGAGCCAAAATAACGAAAATCTGTGATCACTTCTAAAAATTGATTTTCTAGGGATTTTTATATAAAAACTTTAAATGCGTTTTTCTTGTAAACTAGAAGAGCTAGAGCCAAAATAACGAAAATCTGTGATCACTTCTAAAAATTGATTTTCTAGGGATTTTTATATAAAAACTTTTAATGCGTTTTTCTTGTAAACTAGAAGAGCTAGAGCCAAAATAACGAAAATCTGTGATCACTTCTAAAAATTGATTTTCTAGGGATTTTTATATAAAAACTTTAAATGCGTTTTTCTTGTAAACTAGAAGAGCTAGAGCCAAAATAACGAAAATCTGTGATCACTTCTAAAAATTGATTTTCTAGGGATTTTTATATAAAAACTTTAAATGCGTTTTTCTTGTAAACTAGAAGAGCTAGAGCCAAAATAACGAAAATCTGTGATCACTTCTAAAAATTAGATTTTCTAAGGATTTTTATATGAAAATTTTAAATGCGTTTTTCTTGAAAACTAGAAGAGCTAGAGCCAAAATAACGAAAATCTGTGATCACTTCTAAAAATTGATTTTCTAAGGATTTTTATATGAAAACTTTAAATGCGTTTTTCTTGTAAACTAGAAGAGCTAGAGCCAAAATAACGAAAATCTGTGATCACTTCTAAAAATTAGATTTTCTAAGGATTTTTATATGAAAATTTTAAATGCGTTTTTCTTGAAAACTAGAAGAGCTAGAGCCAAAATAACGAAAATCTGTGATCACTTCTAAAAATTGATTTTCTAAGGATTTTTATATGAAAACTTTAAATGCGTTTTTCTTAAAAACTAGAAGAGCTAGAGCCAAAATAACAAAAATCTGTGATCACTTCTAAAAATTGATTTTCTAAGGATTTTTATATGAAAACTTTAAATGCGTTTTTCTTAAAAACTAGAAGAGCTAGAGCCAAAATAACGAAAATCTGTGATCACTTCTAAAAATTGATTTTCTAAGGATTTTTATATGAAAACTTTAAATGCGTTTTTCTTAAAAACTAGAAGAGCTAGAGCCAAAATAACGAAAATCTGTGATCACTTCTAAAAATTGATTTTCTAGGGATTTTTATATAAAAACTTTAAATGCGTTTTTCTTGTAAACTAGAAGAGCTAGAGCCAAAATAACGAAAATCTGTGATCACTTCTAAAAATTAGATTTTCTAAGGATTTTTATATGAAAATTTTAAATGCGTTTTTCTTGAAAACTAGAAGAGCTAGAGCCAAAATAACGAAAATCTGTGATCACTTCTAAAAATTGATTTTCTAAGGATTTTTATATGAAAACTTTAAATGCGTTTTTCTTGTAAACTAGAAGAGCTAGAGCCAAAATAACGAAAATCTGTGATCACTTCTAAAAATTAGATTTTCTAAGGATTTTTATATGAAAATTTTAAATGCGTTTTTCTTGAAAACTAGAAGAGCTAGAGCCAAAATAACGAAAATCTGTGATCACTTCTAAAAATTGATTTTCTAAGGATTTTTATATGAAAACTTTAAATGCGTTTTTCTTAAAAACTAGAAGAGCTAGAGCCAAAATAACGAAAATCTGTGATCACTTCTAAAAATTGATTTTCTAAGGATTTTTATATGAAAACTTTAAATGCGTTTTTCTTGAAAACTAGAAGAGCTAGAGCCAAAATAACGAAAATCTGTGATCACTTCTAAAAATTAGATTTTCTAAGGATTTTTATATGAAAATTTTAAATGCGTTTTTCTTGAAAACTAGAAGAGCTAGAGCCAAAATAACGAAAATCTGTGATCACTTCTAAAAATTAGATTTTCTAAGGATTTTTATATGAAAATTTTAAATGCGTTTTTCTTGAAAACTAGAAGAGCTAGAGCCAAAATAACGAAAATCTGTGATCACTTCTAAAAATTGATTTTCTAAGGATTTTTATATGAAAACTTTAAATGCGTTTTTCTTAAAAACTAGAAGAGCTAGAGCCAAAATAACGAAAATCTGTGATCACTTCTAAAAATTGATTTTCTAAGGATTTTTATATGAAAACTTTAAATGCGTTTTTCTTAAAAACTAGAAGAGCTAGAGCCAAAATAACAAAAATCTGTGATCACTTCTAAAAATTGATTTTCTAAGGATTTTTATATGAAAACTTTAAATGCGTTTTTCTTAAAAACTAGAAGAGCTAGAGCCAAAATAACGAAAATCTGTGATCACTTCTAAAAATTGATTTTCTAAGGATTTTTATATGAAAACTTTAAATGCGTTTTTCTTAAAAACTAGAAGAGCTAGAGCCAAAATAACAAAAATCTGTGATCACTTCTAAAAATTGATTTTCTAAGGATTTTTATATGAAAACTTTAAATGCGTTTTTCTTAAAAACTAGAAGAGCTAGAGCCAAAATAACGAAAATCTGTGATCACTTCTAAAAATTGATTTTCTAAGGATTTTTATATGAAAACTTTAAATGCGTTTTTCTTAAAAACTAGAAGAGCTAGAGCCAAAATAACGAAAATCTGTGATCACTTCTAAAAATTGATTTTCTAAGGATTTTTATATGAAAACTTTAAATGCGTTTTTCTTAAAAACTAGAAGAGCTAGAGCCAAAATAACGAAAATCTGTGATCACTTCTAAAAATTGATTTTCTAAGGATTTTTATATGAAAACTTTAAATGCGTTTTTCTTAAAAACTAGAAGAGCTAGAGCCAAAATAACGAAAATCTGTGATCACTTCTAAAAATTGATTTTCTAAGGATTTTTATATGAAAACTTTAAATGCGTTTTTCTTGAAAACTAGAAGAGCTAGAGCCAAAATAACGAAAATCTGTGATCACTTCTAAAAATTGATTTTCTAAGGATTTTTATATGAAAACTTTAAATGCGTTTTTCTTGAAAACTAGAAGAGCTAGAGCCAAAATAACGAAAATCTGTGATCACTTCTAAAAATTGATTTTCTAAGGATTTTTATATGAAAACTTTAAATGCGTTTTTCTTAAAAACTAGAAGAGCTAGAGCCAAAATAACGAAAATCTGTGATCACTTCTAAAAATTGATTTTCTAAGGATTTTTATATGAAAACTTTAAATGCGTTTTTCTTAAAAACTAGAAGAGCTAGAGCCAAAATAACAAAAATCTGTGATCACTTCTAAAAATTGATTTTCTAAGGATTTTTATATGAAAACTTTAAATGCGTTTTTCTTAAAAACTAGAAGAGCTAGAGCCAAAATAACGAAAATCTGTGATCACTTCTAAAAATTGATTTTCTAAGGATTTTTATATGAAAACTTTAAATGCGTTTTTCTTAAAAACTAGAAGAGCTAGAGCCAAAATAACAAAAATCTGTGATCACTTCTAAAAATTGATTTTCTAAGGATTTTTATATGAAAACTTTAAATGCGTTTTTCTTAAAAACTAGAAGAGCTAGAGCCAAAATAACGAAAATCTGTGATCACTTCTAAAAATTGATTTTCTAAGGATTTTTATATGAAAACTTTAAATGCGTTTTTCTTAAAAACTAGAAGAGCTAGAGCCAAAATAACGAAAATCTGTGATCACTTCTAAAAATTGATTTTCTAGGGATTTTTATATAAAAACTTTAAATGCGTTTTTCTTGTAAACTAGAAGAGCTAGAGCCAAAATAACGAAAATCTGTGATCACTTCTAAAAATTAGATTTTCTAAGGATTTTTATATGAAAATTTTAAATGCGTTTTTCTTGAAAACTAGAAGAGCTAGAGCCAAAATAACGAAAATCTGTGATCACTTCTAAAAATTGATTTTCTAAGGATTTTTATATGAAAACTTTAAATGCGTTTTTCTTGTAAACTAGAAGAGCTAGAGCCAAAATAACGAAAATCTGTGATCACTTCTAAAAATTAGATTTTCTAAGGATTTTTATATGAAAATTTTAAATGCGTTTTTCTTGAAAACTAGAAGAGCTAGAGCCAAAATAACGAAAATCTGTGATCACTTCTAAAAATTGATTTTCTAAGGATTTTTATATGAAAACTTTAAATGCGTTTTTCTTAAAAACTAGAAGAGCTAGAGCCAAAATAACGAAAATCTGTGATCACTTCTAAAAATTGATTTTCTAAGGATTTTTATATGAAAACTTTAAATGCGTTTTTCTTGAAAACTAGAAGAGCTAGAGCCAAAATAACGAAAATCTGTGATCACTTCTAAAAATTAGATTTTCTAAGGATTTTTATATGAAAATTTTAAATGCGTTTTTCTTGAAAACTAGAAGAGCTAGAGCCAAAATAACGAAAATCTGTGATCACTTCTAAAAATTAGATTTTCTAAGGATTTTTATATGAAAATTTTAAATGCGTTTTTCTTGAAAACTAGAAGAGCTAGAGCCAAAATAACGAAAATCTGTGATCACTTCTAAAAATTGATTTTCTAAGGATTTTTATATGAAAACTTTAAATGCGTTTTTCTTAAAAACTAGAAGAGCTAGAGCCAAAATAACGAAAATCTGTGATCACTTCTAAAAATTGATTTTCTAAGGATTTTTATATGAAAACTTTAAATGCGTTTTTCTTGAAAACTAGAAGAGCTAGAGCCAAAATAACGAAAATCTGTGATCACTTCTAAAAATTAGATTTTCTAAGGATTTTTATATGAAAATTTTAAATGCGTTTTTCTTGAAAACTAGAAGAGCTAGAGCCAAAATAACGAAAATCTGTGATCACTTCTAAAAATTGATTTTCTAAGGATTTTTATATGAAAACTTTAAATGCGTTTTTCTTAAAAACTAGAAGAGCTAGAGCCAAAATAACGAAAATCTGTGATCACTTCTAAAAATTGATTTTCTAAGGATTTTTATATGAAAACTTTAAATGCGTTTTTCTTGTAAACTAGAAGAGCTAGAGCCAAAATAACGAAAATCTGTGATCACTTCTAAAAATTGATTTTCTAAGGATTTTTATATGAAAACTTTAAATGCGTTTTTCTTGTAAACTAGAAGAGCTAGAGCCAAAATAACGAAAATCTGTGATCACTTCTAAAAATTAGATTTCCTAAGGATTTTTATATGAAAACTTTAAATGCGTTTTTCTTGTAAACTAGAAGAGCTAGAGCCAAAATAACGAAAATCTGTGATCACTTCTAAAAATTAGATTTTCTAAGGATTTTTATATGAAAATTTTAAATGCGTTTTTCTTGAAAACTAGAAGAGCTAGAGCCAAAATAACGAAAATCTGTGATCACTTCTAAAAATTGATTTTCTAAGGATTTTTATATGAAAACTTTAAATGCGTTTTTCTTAAAAACTAGAAGAGCTAGAGCCAAAATAACGAAAATCAGTGATCACTTCTAAAAATTGGATTTTCTAAGGATTTTTATATGAAAACTTTAAATGCGTTTTTCTTGAAAACTAGAAGAGCTAGAGCCAAAATAACGAAAATCTGTGATCACATCCAAAAATTGGATTTTCTAAGGATTTTTATATGAAAACTTTAAATGGGTTTTTCTTGAAAACTAGAAGAGCTAGAGCCAAAATAACGAAAATCTGTGATCACTTCTAAAAATTAGATTTTCTAAGGATTTTTATATGAAAATTTTAAATGCGTTTTTCTTGAATACTAGAAGAGCTAGAGCCAAAATAAAGAAAATCTGTGATCACATCCAAAAATTGGATTTTCTAAGGATTTTTATATGAAAACTTTAAATGCGTTTTTCTTGAAAACTAGAAGAGCTAGAGCCAAAATAACGAAAATCTGTGATCACTTCTAAAAATTGATTTTCTAGGGATTTTTATATAAAAACTTTAAATGCGTTTTTCTTCTAAACTAGAAGAGCTAGAGCCAAAATAACGAAAATCTGTGATCACTTCTAAAAATTGGATTTTCTAAGGATTTTTATATAAAAACTTTAAATGCGTTTTTCTTGAAAACTAGAAGAGCTAGAGCCAAAAAAACGAAAATCTGTGATCACTTCTAAAAATTGATTTTCTAGGGATTTTTATATAAAAACTTTAAATGCGTTTTTCTTCTAAACTAGAAGAGCTAGAGCCAAAATAACGAAAATCTGTGATCACTTCTAAAAATTGGATTTTCTAAGGATTTTTATATAAAAACTTTAAATGCGTTTTTCTTGAAAACTAGAAGAGCTAGAGCCAAAAAAACGAAAATCTGTGATCACTTCTAAAAATTGATTTTCTAGGGATTTTTATATAAAAACTTTAAATGCGTTTTTCTTCTAAACTAGAAGAGCTAGAGCCAAAATAACGAAAATCTGTGATCACTTCTAAAAATTGGATTTTCTAAGGATTTTTATATAAAAACTTTAAATGCGTTTTTCTTGAAAACTAGAAGAGCTAGAGCCAAAAAAACGAAAATCTGTGATCACTTCTAAAAATTGATTTTCTAGGGATTTTTATATAAAAACTTTAAATGCGTTTTTCTTCTAAACTAGAAGAGCTAGAGCCAAAATAACGAAAATCTGTGATCACTTCTAAAAATTGGATTTTCTAAGGATTTTTATATAAAAACTTTAAATGCGTTTTTCTTGAAAACTAGAAGAGCTAGAGCCAAAAAAACGAAAATCTGTGATCACTTCTAAAAATTGATTTTCTAGGGATTTTTATATAAAAACTTTAAATGCGTTTTTCTTCTAAACTAGAAGAGCTAGAGCCAAAATAACGAAAATCTGTGATCACTTCTAAAAATTGGATTTTCTAAGGATTTTTATATAAAAACTTTAAATGCGTTTTTCTTGAAAACTAGAAGAGCTAGAGCCAAAAAAACGAAAATCTGTGATCACTTCTAAAAATTGATTTTCTAGGGATTTTTATATAAAAACTTTAAATGCGTTTTTCTTCTAAACTAGAAGAGCTAGAGCCAAAATAACGAAAATCTGTGATCACTTCTAAAAATTGGATTTTCTAAGGATTTTTATATAAA
Organism: Pollenia griseotomentosa; assembly: GCA_963931875.1. Taxonomy (NCBI): domain Eukaryota; kingdom Metazoa; phylum Arthropoda; class Insecta; order Diptera; family Polleniidae; genus Pollenia; species Pollenia griseotomentosa. The sequence goes on from OZ007560.1 coordinate 98,682,727, forward strand.
AACTTTAAATGCGTTTTTCTTGAAAACTAGAAGAGCTAGAGCCAAAAAAACGAAAATCTGTGATCACTTCTAAAAATTGATTTTCTAGGGATTTTTATATAAAAACTTTAAATGCGTTTTTCTTCTAAACTAGAAGAGCTAGAGCCAAAATAACGAAAATCTGTGATCACTTCTAAAAATTGGATTTTCTAAGGATTTTTATATAAAAACTTTAAATGCGTTTTTCTTGAAAACTAGAAGAGCTAGAGCCAAAAAAACGAAAATCTGTGATCACTTCTAAAAATTGATTTTCTAGGGATTTTTATATAAAAACTTTAAATGCGTTTTTCTTCTAAACTAGAAGAGCTAGAGCCAAAATAACGAAAATCTGTGATCACTTCTAAAAATTGGATTTTCTAAGGATTTTTATATAAAAACTTTAAATGCGTTTTTCTTGAAAACTAGAAGAGCTAGAGCCAAAAAAACGAAAATCTGTGATCACTTCTAAAAATTGATTTTCTAGGGATTTTTATATAAAAACTTTAAATGCGTTTTTCTTCTAAACTAGAAGAGCTAGAGCCAAAATAACGAAAATCTGTGATCACTTCTAAAAATTGGATTTTCTAAGGATTTTTATATAAAAACTTTAAATGCGTTTTTCTTGAAAACTAGAAGAGCTAGAGCCAAAAAAACGAAAATCTGTGATCACTTCTAAAAATTGATTTTCTAGGGATTTTTATATAAAAACTTTAAATGCGTTTTTCTTCTAAACTAGAAGAGCTAGAGCCAAAATAACGAAAATCTGTGATCACTTCTAAAAATTGGATTTTCTAAGGATTTTTATATAAAAACTTTAAATGCGTTTTTCTTGAAAACTAGAAGAGCTAGAGCCAAAAAAACGAAAATCTGTGATCACTTCTAAAAATTGATTTTCTAGGGATTTTTATATAAAAACTTTAAATGCGTTTTTCTTCTAAACTAGAAGAGCTAGAGCCAAAATAACGAAAATCTGTGATCACTTCTAAAAATTGGATTTTCTAAGGATTTTTATATAAAAACTTTAAATGCGTTTTTCTTGAAAACTAGAAGAGCTAGAGCCAAAAAAACGAAAATCTGTGATCACTTCTAAAAATTGATTTTCTAGGGATTTTTATATAAAAACTTTAAATGCGTTTTTCTTCTAAACTAGAAGAGCTAGAGCCAAAATAACGAAAATCTGTGATCACTTCTAAAAATTGGATTTTCTAAGGATTTTTATATAAAAACTTTAAATGCGTTTTTCTTGAAAACTAGAAGAGCTAGAGCCAAAAAAACGAAAATCTGTGATCACTTCTAAAAATTGATTTTCTAGGGATTTTTATATAAAAACTTTAAATGCGTTTTTCTTCTAAACTAGAAGAGCTAGAGCCAAAATAACGAAAATCTGTGATCACTTCTAAAAATTGGATTTTCTAAGGATTTTTATATAAAAACTTTAAATGCGTTTTTCTTGAAAACTAGAAGAGCTAGAGCCAAAAAAACGAAAATCTGTGATCACTTCTAAAAATTGATTTTCTAGGGATTTTTATATAAAAACTTTAAATGCGTTTTTCTTCTAAACTAGAAGAGCTAGAGCCAAAATAACGAAAATCTGTGATCACTTCTAAAAATTGGATTTTCTAAGGATTTTTATATAAAAACTTTAAATGCGTTTTTCTTGAAAACTAGAAGAGCTAGAGCCAAAAAAACGAAAATCTGTGATCACTTCTAAAAATTGATTTTCTAGGGATTTTTATATAAAAACTTTAAATGCGTTTTTCTTCTAAACTAGAAGAGCTAGAGCCAAAATAACGAAAATCTGTGATCACTTCTAAAAATTGGATTTTCTAAGGATTTTTATATAAAAACTTTAAATGCGTTTTTCTTGAAAACTAGAAGAGCTAGAGCCAAAAAAACGAAAATCTGTGATCACTTCTAAAAATTGATTTTCTAGGGATTTTTATATAAAAACTTTAAATGCGTTTTTCTTCTAAACTAGAAGAGCTAGAGCCAAAATAACGAAAATCTGTGATCACTTCTAAAAATTGGATTTTCTAAGGATTTTTATATAAAAACTTTAAATGCGTTTTTCTTGAAAACTAGAAGAGCTAGAGCCAAAAAAACGAAAATCTGTGATCACTTCTAAAAATTGATTTTCTAGGGATTTTTATATAAAAACTTTAAATGCGTTTTTCTTCTAAACTAGAAGAGCTAGAGCCAAAATAACGAAAATCTGTGATCACTTCTAAAAATTGGATTTTCTAAGGATTTTTATATAAAAACTTTAAATGCGTTTTTCTTGTAAACTAGAAGAGCTAGAGCCAAAATAACGAAAATCTGTGATCACTTCTAAAAATTGATTTTCTAGGGATTTTTATATAAAAACTTTAAATGCGTTTTTCTTGTAAACTAGAAGACCTAGAGCCAAAATAACGAAAATCTGTGATCACTTCTAAAAATTGATTTTCTAGGGATTTTTATATAAAAACTTTAAATGCGTTTTTCTTGTAAACTAGAAGAGCTAGAGCCAAAATAACGAAAATCTGTGATCACTTCTAAAAATTGATTTTCTAGGGATTTTTATATAAAAACTTTAAATGCGTTTTTCTTGTAAACTAGAAGAGCTAGAGCCAAAATAACGAAAATCTGTGATCACTTCTAAAAATTGATTTTCTAGGGATTTTTATATAAAAACTTTAAATGCGTTTTTCTTGTAAACTAGAAGAGCTAGAGCCAAAATAACGAAAATCTGTAATCACTTCTAAAAATTGATTTTCTAAGGATTTTTATATGAAAAACTTCAAATGCGTTTTTCTTGTAAACTAGAAGAGCTAGAGCCAAAATAACGAAAATCTGTAATCACTTCTAAAAATTGATTTTCTAAGGATTTTTATATGAAAAACTTCAAATGCGTTTTTCTTGTAAACTAGAAGAGCTAGAGCCAAAATAACGAAAATCTGTGATCACTTCTAAAAATTGATTTTCTAGGGATTTTTATATAAAAACTTTAAATGCGTTTTTCTTGTAAACTAGAAGAGCTAGAGCCAAAATAACGAAAATCTGTGATCACTTCTAAAAATTGATTTTCTAGGGATTTTTATATAAAAATTTTAAATGCGTTTTTCTTCTAAACTAGAAGAGCTAGAGCCAAAATAACGAAAATCTGTGATCACTTCTAAAAATTGATTTTCTAGGGATTTTATATAAAAACTTTAAATGCGTTCTTCTTAAAAACTAGAAGAGCTAGAGCCAAAATAACGAAAATCTGTGATCACTTCTAAAAATTGATTTTCTAGGGATTTTTATATAAAAACTTTAAATGCGTTTTTCTTCTAAACTAGAAGAGCTAGAGCCAAAATAACGAAAATCTGTGATCACTTCTAAAAATTGGATTTTCTAAGGATTTTTATATAAAAACTTTAAATGCGTTTTTCTTGTAAACTAGAAGAGCTAGAGCCAAAATAACGAAAATCTGTGATCACTTCTAAAAATTGATTTTCTAAGGATTTTTATATAAAAACTTTAAATGCGTTTTTCTTGTAAACTAGAAGAGCTAGAGCCAAAATAACGAAAATCTGTGATCACTTCTAAAAATTGATTTTCTAGGGATTTTTATTTAAAAACTTTAAATGCGTTTTTCTTGTAAACTAGAAGAGCTAGAGCCAAAATAACGAAAATCTGTGATCACTTCTAAAAATTGATGTTCTAGGGATTTTTATATAAAAACTTTAAATGCGTTTTTCTTGTAAACTAGAAGAGCTAGAGCCAAAATAACGAAAATCTGTGATCACTTCTAAAAATTGATTTTCTAGGGATTTTTATATAAAAACTTTAAATGCGTTTTTCTTGTAAACTAGAAGAGCTAGAGCCAAAATAACAAAAATCTGTGATCACTTCTAAAAATTAGATTTTCTAAGGATTTTTATATGAAAATTTTAAATGCGTTTTTCTTGAAAACTAGAAGAGCTAGAGCCAAAATAACGAAAATCTGTGATCACTTCTAAAAATTGATTTTCTAGGGATTTTTATATAAAAACTTTAAATGCGTTTTTCTTGTAAACTAGAAGAGCTAGAGCCAAAATAACGAAAATCTGTGATCACTTCTAAAAATTGATTTTCTAAGGATTTTTATATAAAAACTTTAAATGCGTTTTTCTTGTAAACTAGAAGAGCTAGAGCCAAAATAACGAAAATCTGTGATCACTTCTAAAAATTGATTTTCTAAGGATTTTTATATAAAAACTTTAAATGCGTTTTTCTTAAAAACTAGAAGAGCTAGAGCCAAAATAACGAAAATCTGTGATCACTTCTAAAAATTGATTTTCTAGGGATTTTTATATAAAAACTTTAAATGCGTTTTTCTTCTAAACTAGAAGAGCTAGAGCCAAAATAACGAAAATCTGTGATCACTTCTAAAAATTGGATTTTCTAAGGATTTTTATATAAAAACTTTAAATGCGTTTTTCTTGTAAACTAGCCAAAATAACGAAAATCTGTGATCACTTCTAAAAATTGATTTTCTAAGGATTTTTATATAAAAACTTTAAATGCGTTTTTCTTAAAAACTAGAAGAGCTAGAGCCAAAATAACGAAAATCTGTGATCACTTCTAAAAATTGATTTTCTAGGTATTTTTATATAAAAACTTTAAATGCGTTTTTCTTAAAAACTAGAAGAGCTAGAGCCAAAATAAGGAAAATCTGTGATCACTTCTAAAAATTGATTTTCTAGGGATTTTTATATAAAAACTTTAAATGCGTTTTTCTTGTAAACTAGAAGAGCTAGAGCCAAAATAACGAAAATCTGTGATCACTTCTAAAAATTGATTTTCTAGGGATTTTTATATAAAAACTTTAAATGCGTTTTTCTTGTAAACTAGAAGAGCTAGAGCCAAAATAACGAAAATCTGTGATCACTTCTAAAAATTGATTTTCTAGGGATTTTTATATAAAAACTTTAAATGCGTTTTTCTTGTAAACTAGAAGAGCTAGAGCCAAAATAACGAAAATCTGTGATCACTTCTAAAAATTGATTTTCTAAGGATTTTTATATGAAAACTTTAAATGCGTTTTTCTTAAAAACTAGAAGAGCTAGAGCCAAAATAACGAAAATCAGTGATCACTTCTAAAAATTGGATTTTCTAAGGATTTTTATATGAAAACTTTAAATGCGTTTTTCTTGAAAACTAGAAGAGCTAGAGCCAAAATAACGAAAATCTGTGATCACATCCAAAAATTGGATTTTCTAAGGATTTTTATATGAAAACTTTAAATGGGTTTTTCTTGAAAACTAGAAGAGCTAGAGCCAAAATAACGAAAATCTGTGATCACTCCTAAAAATTAGATTTTCTAAGGATTTTTATATAAAAATTTTAAATGCGTTTTTCTTGAAAACTAGAAGAGCTAGAGCCAAAATAAAGAAAATCTGTGATCACATCCAAAAATTGGATTTTCTAAGGATTTTTATATGAAAACTTTAAATGCGTTTTTCTTGAAAACTAGAAGAGCTAGAGCCAAAATAACGAAAATCTGTGATCACTTCTAAAAATTAGATTTTCTAAGGATTTTTATATGAAAATTTTAAATGCGTTTTTCTTGAACACTGGAAGAGCTAGAGCCAAAATAAAGAAAATCTGTGATCACATCCAAAAATTGGTCTTTCTAAGGATTTTTATATGAAAACTTTAAATGCGTTTTTCTTGAAAACTAGAAGAGCTAGAGCCAAAATAACGAAAATCTGTGATCACTTCTAAAAATTGGATTTTCTAAGGATTTTTATATGAAAACTTTAAATGCGTTTTTCTTGTAAACTAGAAGAGCTAGAGCCAAAATAACGAAAATCTGTGATCACTTCTAAAAATTAGATTTTCTAAGGATTTTTATATGAAAATTTTAAATGCGTTTTTCTTGAAAACTAGAAGAGCTAGAGCCAAAATAACGAAAATCTGTGATCACTTCTAAAAATTGATTTTCTAAGGATTTTTATATAAAAACTTTAAATGCGTTTTTCTTGTAAACTAGAAGAGCTAGAGCCAAAATAACGAAAATCTGTGATCACTTCTAAAAATTGATTTTCTAAGGATTTTTATATAAAAACTTTAAATGCGTTTTTCTTAACAACTAGAAGAGCTAGAGCCAAAATAACGAAAATCTGTGATCACTTCTAAAAATTGATTTTCTAGGGATTTTTATATAAAAACTTTAAATGCGGTTTTCTTGTAAACTAGAAGAGCTAGAGCCAAAATAACGAAAATCTGTGATCACTTCTAAAAATTGATTTTCTAAGGATTTTTATATGAAAACTTTAAATGCGTTTTTCTTAAAAACTAGAAGAGCTAGAGCCAAAATAACGAAAATCTGTGATCACTTCTAAAAATTGATTTTCTAGGGATTTTTATATAAAAACTTTAAATGCGTTTTTCTTGTAAACTAGAAGAGCTAGAGCCAAAATAACGAAAATCTGTGATCACTTCTAAAAATTAGATTTTCTAAGGATTTTTATATGAAAATTTTAAATGCGTTTTTCTTGAAAACTAGAAGAGCTAGAGCCAAAATAACGAAAATCTGTGATCACTTCTAAAAATTGATTTTCTAGGGATTTTTATATAAAAACTTTAAATGCGTTTTTCTTGTAAACTAGAAGAGCTAGAGCCAAAATAACGAAAATCTGTGATCACTTCTAAAAATTGATTTTCTAGGGATTTTTATATAAAAACTTTAAATGCGTTTTTCTTGTAAACTAGAAGAGCTAGAGCCAAAATAACGAAAATCTGTGATCACTTCTAAAAATTGATTTTCTAAGGATTTTTATATGAAAACTTTAAATGCGTTTTTCTTAAAAACTAGAAGAGCTAGAGCCAAAATAACGAAAATCAGTGATCACTTCTAAAAATTGGATTTTCTAAGGATTTTTATATGAAAACTTTAAATGCGTTTTTCTTGAAAACTAGAAGAGCTAGAGCCACAATAACGAAAATCTGTGATCACATCCAAAAATTGGATTTTCTAAGGATTTTTATATGAAAACTTTAAATAGGTTTTTCTTGAAAACTAGAAGAGCTAGAGCCAAAATAACGAAAATCTGTGATCACTTCTAAAAATTAGATTTTCTAAGGATTTTTATATGAAAATTTTAAATGCGTTTTTCTTGAAAACTAGAAGAGCTAGAGCCAAAATAAAGAAAATCTGTGATCACATCCAAAAATTGGATTTTCTAAGGATTTTTATATGAAAACTTTAAATGGGTTTTTCTTGAAAACTAGAAGAGCTAGAGCCAAAATAACGAAAATCTGTGATCACTTCTAAAAATTAGATTTTCTAAGGATTTTTATATGAAAATTTTAAATGCGTTTTTCTTGAACACTGGAAGAGCTAGAGCCAAAATAAAGCCAAAATAACGAAAATCTGTGATCACTTTTCTAAGGATTTTTATATGAAAACTTTAAATGCGTTTTTCTTGAGAACTAGAAGAGCTAGAGCCAAAATAACGAAAATCTGTGATCACTTTTCTAAGGATTTTTATATGAAAACTTTAAATGCGTTTTTCTTGAAAACTAGAAGAGCTAGAGCCAAAATAACGAAAATCTGTGATCACTTCTAAAAATTGGATTTTCTAAGGATTTTTATATCAAAACTTTAAAAGCGTTTTTCTTGAGAACTAGAAGAGCTAGAGCCAAAATAACGAAAATCTGTGATCACTTTTCTAAGGATTTTTATATGAAAACTTTAAATGCGTTTTTCTTGAAAACTAGAAGAGCTAGAGCCAAAATAACGAAAATCTGTGATCACTTCTAAAAATTGATTTTCTAGGGATTTTTATATGAAAACTTTAAATGCGTTTTTCTTGAAAACTAGAAGAGCTAGAGCCAAAATAACGAAAATCTGTGATCACTTCTAAAAATTAGATTTTCTAAGGATTTTTATATGAAAATTTTAAATGCGTTTTTCTTGAACACTGGAAGAGCTAGAGCCAAAATAAAGCCAAAATAACGAAAATCTGTGATCACTTTTCTAAGGATTTTTATATGAAAACTTTAAATGCGTTTTTCTTGAGAACTAGAAGAGCTAGAGCCAAAATAACGAAAATCTGTGATCACTTTTCTAAGGATTTTTATATGAAAACTTTAAATGCGTTTTTCTTGAAAACTAGAAGAGCTAGAGCCAAAATAACGAAAATCTGTGATCACTTCTAAAAATTGGATTTTCTAAGGATTTTTATATGAAAACTTTAAAAGCGTTTTTCTTGAGAACTAGAAGAGCTAGAGCCAAAATAACGAAAATCTGTGATCACTTTTCTAAGGATTTTTATATGAAAACTTTAAATGCGTTTTTCTTGAAAACTAGAAGAGCTAGAGCCAAAATAACGAAAATCTGTGATCACTTCTAAAAATTGATTTTCTAGGGATTTTTATATGAAAACTTTAAATGCGTTTTTCTTGAAAACTAGAAGAGCTAGAGCCAAAATAACGAAAATCTGTGATCACTTCTAAAAATTGATTTTCTAGGGATTTTTATATGAAAACTTTAAATGCGTTTTTCTTGAAAACTAGAAGAGCTAGAGCCAAAATAACGAAAATCTGTGATCACTTCTAAAAATTAGATTTTCTAAGGATTTTTATATGAAAATTTTAAATGCGTTTTTCTTGAACACTGGAAGAGCTAGAGCCAAAATAAAGCCAAAATAACGAAAATCTGTGATCACTTTTCTAAGGATTTTTATATGAAAACTTTAAATGCGTTTTTCTTGAGAACTAGAAGAGCTAGAGCCAAAATAACGAAAATCTGTGATCACTTTTCTAAGGATTTTTATATGAAAACTTTAAATGCGTTTTTCTTGAAAACTAGAAGAGCTAGAGCCAAAATAACGAAAATCTGTGATCACTTCTAAAAATTGGATTTTCTAAGGATTTTTATATGAAAACTTTAAAAGCGTTTTTCTTGAGAACTAGAAGAGCTAGAGCCAAAATAACGAAAATCTGTGATCACTTTTCTAAGGATTTTTATATGAAAACTTTAAATGCGTTTTTCTTGAAAACTAGAAGAGCTAGAGCCAAAATAACGAAAATCTGTGATCACTTCTAAAAATTGATTTTCTAGGGATTTTTATATGAAAACTTTAAATGCGTTTTTCTTGAAAACTAGAAGAGCTAGAGCCAAAATAACGAAAATCTGTGATCACTTCTAAAAATTAGATTTTCTAAGGATTTTTATATGAAAATTTTAAATGCGTTTTTCTTGAACACTGGAAGAGCTAGAGCCAAAATAAAGCCAAAATAACGAAAATCTGTGATCACTTTTCTAAGGATTTTTATATGAAAACTTTAAATGCGTTTTTCTTGAGAACTAGAAGAGCTAGAGCCAAAATAACGAAAATCTGTGATCACTTTTCTAAGGATTTTTATATGAAAACTTTAAATGCGTTTTTCTTGAAAACTAGAAGAGCTAGAGCCAAAATAACGAAAATCTGTGATCACTTCTAAAAATTGGATTTTCTAAGGATTTTTATATGAAAACTTTAAAAGCGTTTTTCTTGAGAACTAGAAGAGCTAGAGCCAAAATAACGAAAATCTGTGATCACTTTTCTAAGGATTTTTATATGAAAACTTTAAATGCGTTTTTCTTGAAAACTAGAAGAGCTAGAGCCAAAATAACGAAAATCTGTGATCACTTCTAAAAATTGATTTTCTAGGGATTTTTATATGAAAACTTTAAATGCGTTTTTCTTGAAAACTAGAAGAGCTAGAGACAAAATAACGAAAATCTGTGATCACTTCTAAAAATTAGATTTTCTAAGGATTTTTATATGAAAATTTTAAATGCGTTTTTCTTGAACACTGGAAGAGCTAGAGCCAAAATAAAGCCAAAATAACGAAAATCTGTGATCACTTTTCTAAGGATTTTTATATGAAAACTTTAAATGCGTTTTTCTTGAGAACTAGAAGAGCTAGAGCCAAAATAACGAAAATCTGTGATCACTTCTAAAAATTGGATTTTCTAAGGATTTTTATATGAAAACTTTAAAAGCGTTTTTCTTGAGAACTAGAAGAGCTAGAGCCAAAATAACGAAAATCTGTGATCACTTTTCTAAGGATTTTTATATGAAAACTTTAAATGCGTTTTTCTTGAAAACTAGAAGAGCTAGAGCCAAAATAACGAAAATCTGTGATCACTTCTAAAAATTGGATTTTCTAAGGATTTTTATATGAAAACTTTAAATGCGTTTTTCTTGAGAACTAGAAGAGCTAGAGCCAAAATAACGAAAATCTGTGATCACTTCTAAAAATTGGATTTTCTAAGGATTTTTATATGAAAACTTTAAAAGCGTTTTTCTTGAGAACTAGAAGAGCTAGAGCCAAAATAACGAAAATCTGTGATCACTTTTCTAAGGATTTTTATATGAAAACTTTAAATGCGTTTTTCTTGAAAACTAGAAGAGCTAGAGCCAAAATAACGAAAATCTGTGATCACTTCCAAAAATTGGATTTTCTAAGGATTTTTATATGAAAACTTTAAATGCGTTTTTCTTGAGAACTAGAAGAGCTAGAGCCAAAATAACGAAAATCTGTGATCACTTCTAAAAATTGGATTTTCTAAGGATTTTTATATGAAAACATTAAATGCGTTTTTCTTGAGAACTAGAAGAGCTAGAGCCAAAATAACGAAAATCTGTGATCACTTCTAAAAATTGGATTTTCTAAGGATTTTTATATGAAAACTTTAAATGCGTTTTTCTTGAAAACTAGAAGAGCTAGAGCCAAAATAACGAAAATCTGTGATCACTTTTCTAAGGATTTTTATATGAAAACTTTAAATGCGTTTTTCTTGAAAACTAGAAGAGCTAGAGCCAAAATAACGAAAATCTGTGATCACTTCCAAAAATTGGATTTTCTAAGGATTTTTATATGAAAACTTTAAATGCGTTTTTCTTGAGAACTAGAAGAGCTAGAGCCAAAATAACGAAAATCTGTGATCACTTCTAAAAATTGGATTTTCTAAGGATTTTTATATGAAAACATTAAATGCGTTTTTCTTGAGAACTAGAAGAGCTAGAGCCAAAATAACGAAAATCTGTGATCACTTCTAAAAATTGGATTTTCTAAGGATTTTTATATGAAAACTTTAAATGCGTTTTTCTTGAGAACTAGAAGAGCTAGAGCCAAAATAACGAAAATCTGTGATCACTTCTTAAAATTGGATTTTCTAAGGATTTTTATATGAAAACTTTAAATGCGTTTTTCTTGAAAACTAGAAGAGCTAGAGCCAAAATAACGGAAATCTGTGATCACTTCTAAAAATTGGATTTTCTAAGGATTTTTATATGAAAACTTTCAATGCGTTTTTCTTGAGAACTAGAAGAGCTAGAGCCAAAATAACGAAAATCTGTGATCACTTCTAAAAATTGGATTTTCTAAGGATTTTTATATGAAAACTTTAAATGCGTTTTTCTTGAGAACTAGAAGAGCTAGAGCCAAAATAACGAAAATCTCTGATCACTTCTAAAAATTGGATTTTCTAAGGATTTTTATATGAAAACTTTAAATGCGTTTTTCTTGAAAACTAGAAGAGCTAGAGCCAAAATAACGAAAATCTGTGATCACTTTTCTAAGGATTTTTATATGAAAACTTTAAATGCGTTTTTCTTGAAAACTAGAAGAGCTAGAGCCAATATAACGAAAATCTGTGATCACTTCTAAAAATTGGATTTTCTAAGGATTTTTATATGAAAACTTTAAATGCGTTTTTCTTGAGAACTAGAAGAGCTAGAGCCAAAATAACGAAAATCTGTGATCACTTCTAAAAATTGGATTTTCTAAGGATTTTTATATGAAAACTTTAAATGCGTTTTTCTTGAAAACTAGAAGAGCTAGAGCCAAAATAACGAAAATCTGTGATCACTTCTAAAAATTGGATTTTCTAAGGATTTTTATATGAAAATTTTAAATGCGTTTTTCTTGAAAACTAGAAGAGCTAGAGCCAAAATAAAGAAAATCTGTGATCACATCCAAAAATTGGACTTTCTAAGGATTTTTATATGAAAACTTTAAATGCGTTTTTCTTGAAAACTAGAAGAGCTAGAGCCAAAATAACGAAAATCTGTGATCACTTCTAAAAATTAGATTTTCTAAGGATTTTTATATGAAAATTTTAAATGCGTTTTTCTTGAAAACTAGAAGAGCTAGAGCCAAAATAAAGAAAATCTGTGATCACATCCAAAAATTGGATTTTCTAAGGATTTTTATATGAAAACTTTAAATGCGTTTTTCTTGAAAACTAGAAGAGCTAGAGCCAAAATAAAGAAAATCTGTGATCACATCCAAAAATTGGATTTTCTAAGGATTTTTATATGAAAACTTTAAATGCGTTTTTCTTGAAAACTAGAAGAGCTAGAGCCAAAATAAAGAAAATCTGTGATCACATCCAAAAATTGGATTTTCTAAGGATTTTTATATGAAAACTTTAAATGCGTTTTTCTTGAAAACTAGAAGAGCTAGAGCCAAAATAACAAAAATCTGTGATCACATCCAAAAATTGGATTTTCTAAGGATTTTTATACGAAAACTTTAAATGCGTTTTTCTTGAAAACTAGAAGAGCTAGAGCCAAAATAACGAAAATCTGTGATCACTTCTAAAAATTAGATTTTCTAAGGATTTTTATATGAAAATTTTAAATGCGTTTTTCTTGAAAACTAGAAGAGCTAGAGCCAAAATAAAGAAAATCTGTGATCACATCCAAAAATTGGATTTTCTAAGGATTTTTATATGAAAACTTTAAATGCGTTTTTCTTGAAAACTAGAAGAGCTAGAGCCAAAATAAAGAAAATCTGTGATCACATCCAAAAATTGGATTTTCTAAGGATTTTTATATGAAAACTTTAAATGCGTTTTTCTTGAAAACTAGAAGAGCTAGAGCCAAAATAACGAAAATCTGTGATCACATCCAAAAATTGGATTTTCTAAGGATTTTTATATGAAAACTTTAAATGCGTTTTTCTTGAAAACTAGAAGAGCTAGAGCCAAAATAACGAAAATCTGTGATCACTTCTAAAAATTAGATTTTCTAAGGATTTTTATATGAAAATTTTAAATGCGTTTTTCTTGAAAACTAGAAGAGCTAGAGCCAAAATAAAGAAAATCTGTGATCACATCCAAAAATTGGATTTTCTAAGGATTTTTATATGAAAACTTTAAATGCGTTTTTCTTGAAAACTAGAAGAGCTAGAGCCAAAATAACGAAAATCTGTGATCACATCCAAAAATTGGATTTTCTAAGGATTTTTATATGAAAACTTTAAATGCGTTTTTCTTGAAAACCAGAAGACCTAGAGCCAAAATAACGAAAATCTGTGATCACTTCTAAAAATTAGATTTTCTAAGGATTTTTATATGAAAATTTTAAATGCGTTTTTCTTGAAAACTAGAAGAGCTAGAGCCAAAATAAAGAAAATCTGTGATCACATCCAAAAATTGGATTTTCTAAGGATTTTTATATGAAAACTTTAAATGCGTTTTTCTTGAAAACTAGAAGAGCTAGTCGAGTTCGTTGGTGACTATTGTATTGAAAAGACGTATATATTTGTGTCTCTTACTTTGTTTTACAACGAGTGTTTATTTTTTTTTCTCAACTTAGAATTGTTCTTGTCTCTTATGGCAAGACCTTTTAAGCGCAAAAGGGGTAATTATTGGACCCCTTTGCAGGCCCTTGATGATGATGGAGATCCAATGGACTCAGATGAGACTACTGAAGCTGTAATTAAAAATGTTAAGGAACATATTCCGCCATTAAAAGTTTTGGGTCAGGGTGGTGATTTTATTCACAAAATATTGACAGAAAAAGGTATTGTAAATTATCGACTAAAAAGAATGTCAATTGGTACAAAAATATTTTGTGATACAATAGCCTCATATGGTGTTGTTAAAACTTTGTTAAGTGAAAAAAACTGTCAATTTTTTACACATGATATAAAATCTGATCGTGTATTTAAAGTGGTTTTGTTTGGCCTTGAAACTAAAACAGAAGAGCAAGTAAAAGCAGAATTAACTTCTCGTAATTTACAGTGCACTCAGGTCAAACGCGTTGACAAAACATATGAAAACTTTGTTGATACAATTTACATTGTTTCTTTTGTAAATGGTTCTCTTAAATTAAATGATCTAAGAAGAGATCATAAATGTATTTTCCGTACAATTGTGAGATGGGAGTACCAAAGAAAAAACAAAAACAGAATTGTACAATGTCATAACTGCCAAATGTTTGGTCATGGCGAGAAAGGTTGTTCTGTAAGAACTAAATGTTCAAATTGTGCTGGTAAGCATAAAACAGTTGATTGTAAAGCTAACACTGCAAAATGCGCCAATTGCAACGGTAATCATAAATCATCTGATCTCACTTGCCCAAACAGGGAGATGTATTTGGAAATAAGAAGCAAGTTTACAAACAAAAAATCAAATAATAATGTTCGAAGGTCAAATAAAAATGTGATCTCATATAATACCACTCAATTTCCTCTCTTACCCAAACAAAGAGAAGTACAAAAACCACATATAAATCAGGAAGCAAATGCATCTCATAATCAAAGAGAAGTACAACAATCCTATGTTAATCTGGCAGCTAATGCATCCCAAAATCTTCCACATAACAACTACAAAGTTAATAAAAATGATTTATTCACCATTGAAGAGATAACTCAGCTTTCAATGGAATTAATTAATAAATTAAGAGATTGTACATCTAAAGAACAACAGTTTAATGTATTAACAGAACTTACTATTAAGTATTTATACTCAAATGTTAAATAATGAATACGCAACTGAAAATAATGTATTGGAACGCAAGAAGTATCCGCGGCAAAATAATAGAGTTTTTTAATTTAATTATTCATAAAAATATCGATATTTGTTTAATTACTGAAACCTGGTTGGATAGTGGTTCAAAATTCTCACATCCTATGTCTAATTGTTTGCGCATCGATCGTCCAAACGGACGAGGTGGTGGTGTGGCAATTGTTATTAAAAAATCAATTCGTTTTCAACAACTACAGGCCGTCAGAACTAATATTATTGAAAATGTAGGAATTGATCTCTCGTTAGATCAACTTAATTTAAAAATATTTTGCGTTTATTTTCCAGGTGGCCGAAATTCATCTGACATTTTACCAATTTACAGACGTGATATAAGAAAGCTGCTTAGTATTCAAGGAAATTTTATATTATGTGGGGATTTAAATAGTAAGCACCGCGAATGGGGATGCTTTAGAGCAAATTGCTATGGTAATTTACTTAACGATTTGACTTTTCATTTCCCTTTTACTATAATGTTTCCAAATAGTGCAACACGAATACCAACTTCTTCGGGGTCCCGTCCTTCAACATTAGATCTTGTACTTACAAATATCCCGGAGTATCTAACCCAACCTGAAGTTTTAAATACACTCTCATCCGATCATCTACCTGTTATATTTTTACTTAATGCCTCTGTTTCTTCTTTGGGAAATATGAAGCTAAATTTTAATAAAACCAATTGGAGAAAATACTCTGAAAAACTTGATTCATTACTTCCCATTGACCCACCTAACAGAGAAAACATTTCTACAGTGAATGAAGTTGATGAAATGGTTAACACATTTTCTAATGCTATCCTTAATTCTATCGAACATAGTACTCCTGTTATTCGAAATTCACATACGAATTTTATAAGATTACCAAGCGAAATTATCAACCTTATTAGGGAGAGAAACTATTATAGACGTCAGTGGCAAAGATATAGATGGACAACGGATCTCGATGAATACAAACGTTACGACCGTTTGGTGAAAACTGAAATATGGAATCATAGAAATCGGCAATGGAATGACAGATTACGTAGACTTGACAAGCGCTCTAAGCCTTTCTGGAATATTACTAAAGTTCTGAGAAAACGGGTTTCCAATATTCCCTCATTAGTGGATCAAAGTAGGGCTATAAATACTGATTGCGATAAAGCTAATGCGTTTGCAGAAAACTTTTTTCAAAATCATCATGTTTCAGACAACCTTGGTTGTCAGACATTAGAACAACAAGTCGATAACGTGCTAATTTATAACAATTCTCTTAACTATATTACACCTGACTCAGAATACATTTCAGTAGATACAATAAAAAGTTTATTAAGGGGTCTTAAACCACGAAAATCTTGCGGATTAGATAGCATTAAAAATGAGTTTTTGAAAAACCTCTCAGTTTGTGGAATAATATATCTAACATGTATTATAAATTCTTGTTTAAAGCTTCAGTATTTCCCAACATGTTGGCGAATTGCAAAAGTAATTCCTATTTTAAAACCGGGAAAACCCAATAATGAAACGGGAAGCTACCGGCCTATTAGTCTACTCAGTAGCCTGGGAAAAATGTATGAAAAAATTTTAAAAGAAAAATTATTTCTTTTTATTGATGAAAAAAATATTATTCCCAAGGAACAGTTCGGGTTTCGTCCCTTTCATAATACAACACAACAAATCAAAAGAATTTCAAATTACGTAAAAAATGAGCTTATAAACAAAAAGTCTACTGCTATGGTACTTTTAGATGTGGAAAAGGCTTTTGATACCGTATGGCATAAAGGCCTTGTATATAAATTAATTTCCTACGGTTTTCCGTCATATCTGGTAAAAATCGTACAAAGTTTGTGAGGGTGACTGATATATATTTCTTTAAGTTTCATTAAATATTACTAATTTATTTTGTTGGGTGTAGAAGATTTTCTTTGAATATAAAAAAAAAAATAAGTTTTTTTTTATAATATAGTGAGTCATGAATTTTCAATTTTGAGGAAAATATTGAAAATTTTGATGAATAATTTGGATTTTAAAATAAAAAGTTGGAGGACGGTAAAATATTAGAGGAAAAATTGATATAACATACCAAATCTTTATAAAACGATTGGATTAAAAATTAAACAAAAGAAACGCATACAATTTTGAAGTATATTTGGGTTTTATTTTGTGTCGTGTTCTACATTTACGTTGGAATAAAATGAAATGAAATTCACGTTCCACAAGCAAATACATTAATAAGAAGACGATCCACTCAACTTTCTGCCTCGAAACAATTCCTCAGCTATAGTGAAACATGTGGGACACTTAAAAACACGTTTCAAGAGAATTACAAGCCAAGGATAAATTTTTAACATCAGCACCGCGATAAGTCACCCATTTGGATAACGTTTTTGGGAATGAAAGCATAAATTTATTAGGATTACTTTTGCACATCTGTCCAAAATATTGGTGAGAAGTTTATTGACATGATATAATTTTAGAAAATTCATCTTACAATTTGTGTTCACTTAAGGAGCAAACATCCACATTTCTGATTTCTAATAGTTTTTTTTTATTTAATTCAATTTGTTACTATATTACTACACTTAATTATTTGTTTAATTTAATTTAAAATTTGGAACTTATTTGAATCTGTTTGTTTTCTTATAATTTATTGTGTTAAATTGTCAAAATTTAGTTAAATTCTTAAAATTATTCCGTCACCTAAATGTTTGTTTAAAGCAATCTTTGCATCCTTAAATTATGCTATATAAAAAAAATTAATTACAAATTAAATACAATAACCGGTTCAACTCTTCTACACATTACATACGTACTTATGTGGATGGTATCATAACTGAAAATGAATACAATCAATTATAATACAGTCCACTAATTAACCTTGCCATAAAAAACGATAACCATAACTCTAATAAAATATATATTAATAGTAAAAGAAAAAACAAAAAAAAGGGAAAACCATAAGTGTTGTACGCAACCGTCTACAGTCATCCGGCGCCTGCTGACTTCGATGAACGTTAAACAAACGTAAGTTTTGAAATTTTTTTTTTTTTTTTGTTTTAATATTTCTATTTTCAACCATGTTAAATACACTATCACTTTATATTCAAATTAACACATTAATATAGAAATGATATATGAACAACTTTGAATTCTAAAATTGACTGCCACACAAGTTACCATTGCGTTTTAATTATTTTTTTTTACTATTTTTAAATTTTTTTTTTATATTGTTCATGTTGCATTTGTTATAAACACCCTACATTTAATAATTTTAGTTTTCTTTGAATATTTTACCTAATGTCACCTAACTAACATAATAACTTTCTATATAATTTTGCATAAGAATTTAATATTTGATTTATGTTCAATTAACTTGAGGTGACGGGAATTTTTACTTTATGAAATTGTATAACATTGTGTATTATATATAAATATGGAAATTTGAATTTTATTTGTTTTATTTACGAAAAGTGAAGTTACGGGTATGAGGGTTAGGCGGATTTGTTTAAATCGTTAATTTTGGTTTTATTTATTTTGATATTGGGCTGACAGTCAATTTTAAGTTCTTGTCAGCATGGAGGGTGGGCTTCGGAATAGTGTAGCAAATTACATCAAAAGCTATACCATAATCTTTTACCGCTTCTTCTTCTTTTATATTATGTGGATCATTATATATTTTTAAGCTACCTAAAGTAAAGTCACTGTAACGGATTCAAATACATTAATAATTTTTTTTTATTATTCTCATAAGG
Source organism: Pollenia griseotomentosa (assembly GCA_963931875.1). Lineage (NCBI taxonomy): Eukaryota > Metazoa > Arthropoda > Insecta > Diptera > Polleniidae > Pollenia > Pollenia griseotomentosa. Next base: position 98,701,287 of record OZ007560.1, read on the forward strand.
GAACACAACTCACTCCCCACCGACGAGCACGGCCGTAATATTAGGTAGCACCGTTCCCAAAAACTAAAAATCAGATTTAAGAATCGTTACAGAGATTTTTGGCGCCCAACGTGGGGCCTCAGTAGACGTTGTTTTTAAGTTACTTGTGCAAATATCATCTAGATGCTGAGGACTCTGAATCTGTTGTGGGTAATGATTTACATAATAAACTCTTTTACAAAATATTTTCACATTTCATTTGACTTTTGATTTCATTATTTTTCTACTGTGGACTTAATTGTTTATTGTAGTTATGATAAGCAATTCCCGAAATGATATTTAATGCATCAGAAGTTATACAGGGCTTGGGTTCGAACTTGAGAGGTTGATCTGGTGGTTATCGGATACAATTCTCGTTTGACACTTTCCCTTCTAAATATGTCTTCTATTTCTATTTATTGATTCTTTTTCTTCAAAATTTACTTTTTCCAGTTTGTATTTTCTGTTTATATGGACTTAAGGTAACTGAATTTTTAATCGGTTATTTTCCTATAACGGTTAATCAATCCCTAACTTCCTTTCTAGAACTTATTGTTGTTTGGATATGATTCTTTTGACATTTGTCGAAAGGTTCCAGCAGTTATAAGTGATACTATTCTTCTTCTTTTCTTTTCCTTTATTCTTCTTTGCGGTAGCTGATGATAATTTTATATATTTTTTTTTTTGTTCTTTTTTATTTTTATTTGTAAATTTTTTTTTTTTTTTTTTTTTTTTTTTAATTTTGTAGTTTTGATTTTTAGTTTTAAACTTTTCGCTTTATACCCCTACCTATGTACTTCACTGAGTAGTAATAAATGTATATTGACATTGTTGATACCATTTTTGATATTTTGGTGTGATTTTATTCATAAATACTTATATATATATAATTTGACTTTTTATAATAGTTTTTTTAACCGGATACACAACCACGATTTTAGACAGAAAGAATTTTTTTTAATTTTTTTTTAAGATTTTTGTTCTTTGATTAATTATTTATAAAAATGCCTGTAGTTCGTAGTACAGGGGATATACCATCAGAAGTAGAGCGGGATTCATTAGATCAGGAAGCTGGTGGTGATGCCCGAACACCTGTTTATACGGTCCGAAGACCAATGACTCGTTTGCAAGCTCGTAGGGAAGCCAATGAAAGAGAGGATGATAACATTCGACGTATAGTTGATAATTCATTACAAGGGCTTAGGAACGAAATATCAGACATGATAGCTGACAGTTTGCGGAACTTTACTTTGGCCAATCGGGAACCAATAGGACAGGACAGATTAGCTCGGACTGAGAGAATAGATCCGGACAGAACTGGACGTGGCACGCAGGATAATGAGGGTGAAGATTTTGAAAACCATCGTAGTGGACAAGGAATTCGCGAAAATCGGTATTTGGACAATCGATCCGATAGAAATTCAGAAAGGGTTTTGAACATAATTCGTAATTGGAAGGTTCGTTTTACTGGCAATATTTCGGAAGTTACCGTGGACGAATTCATTTATAGAATAAATTCTTTAACGAATGCAAATCTTAGCGGCGATTTCGACCTTCTTTGTGAACACGCCCATATTCTTTTTGAAGACAAAGCACTTAAATGGTTTTGGCGATTCCACCGCAGTTGTGTTCACATGTATTGGGACAAATTATGTGATGCACTGAAGCGACAATATGGAGATGACAAGACAGATTTTGACATTAGGGATGACATACTACAGAGGAAACAAAGACAAAATGAGACATTTGACGAATTTCATGAGGCAATCATGGTTTTGTGTGACAAACTGCATACGCCTTTATCAGAATACGAGTTGTGTGAAACTTTACAAAGAAATTTAAAACCGGAGATAAGGTATGATATACTTCATTTGGAAATAACTCGTGTATCCCATTTACGTCGTGCAGTACGAAGGCATGAGAAGTTTGTTAGGGACATGACATCGACAAGTGTAAACAAACGTGGTTTCCACAAGATGCAGGTATCTGAGGTTATTGGTAAAGACGAACAGTTTGTGGAGGACAAAAATTTAGATGATGATGATACCGAAATTTGTATGTTAGTAAAATCGGGAAAATGTTGGAATTGCGATAAAATTGGCCACAGTTTTATAGACTGTTTAGAGCCTAGGACTATTTTTTGTTACGGATGTGGGACGAAAAATATTTTTAAGCCAAAGTGTCCTAATTGTTGTTTGAAACGGGGAAACGTAACTCGGGATGTCCGTGCATCAAAAGACGGGCATCCGAGGATAAACTAAACGGGATTATAATAAATTCTAAATCTGATGAGACAAATTATTTTTATGAACATAAAATACCGGCTAAAACAATTTTCACTGAAATTTCAAAAACTCATCCGTTAAAACGACCTTATCATATTCGTTTAGAGGAATATAAACTTGCTAGGGCTAGGATTTTTGATGAATCCAATAGTAAACGGAAACTTAACAGATCTACGAGAAGGCTACGTGAGTTTTATAAGAAAAGGAAACAATTTCGCAAACACGTTATATCATCATTGGTTAATAGAGAAAATGACAATCGTCCATATGTTAGGTTGAACTTGTGCAATGGAAACTATTTTGCATTATTAGATAGTGGGGCGAACGTTAACGTTATTGGAGGTCAATTATGTTCTGAAATAATTGAATCAAGTGACTATAATCAAAGTATTGGTAGTGTAAGGACAGCTGATGGGCAACGTCAGCGTTGTTGTGGGACGGTTATTCTTGAAATCGGGTATAATAGTCAGAGAAAACCGATTGAATTTTTGTTAATACCTTCAATCACTCAGGATATAATATGTGGCATAGATTTTTGGGATAAATTTGACATCAAAATTATCACATTGAACGCAATCGACGAAATTATTTCTGAGGAAAATCCGGATAAAATTCCATTAACTGTATCTCAGGGAAAACAATTACAAAGCATTATTGATTATTTTCCTAATTCCGACCGAGACGGATTGGGATGTACCACACTGTTGGAACATAACATAGATTCTGGTGAAGCAAACCCGATAAAACAGCGATATTACCCGATATCACCTGCTAGGGAAAAGTTGTTATGTGGAGAGGTAGATCGAATGTTAAAGTTAGGCGTTATCGAAGAATGCCCGTCATCTCCATGGTCATCGCCAGGTGTTTTAATTGTTAAACCTGGAAAAGTACGTTTTTGCCTGGACAGTAGAAAATTAAATTCCGTTACTAAGAAAGACGCATATCCCATTCCCAACATAGATGGACTTATTTCGAGACTTCCTCCAATTTATTACATTTCTAAGGTGGATCTAAAAGATGCATTTTGGCAAATTAAATTGGACGAAACCTCGAGACCGAAGACAGCGTTCACAATCCCTAATCGGCCCTTGTACCAATTTACAAGAATGCCGTTTGGATTGTGCAATGCACCACAGACAATGTGTAGACTAATGGACCAAGTCATTCCGTATTATTTAAAGACGAACGTTTTTGTTTACTTAGACGACTTACTGATAATTTCAAAAGACTTTGACGAACATTTAAATCACTTAAAGGAGGTGGCGACTCAACTTCGGAAGGCTAACTTAACAATAAATGTAAAGAAGAGTAGTTTCTGTCTTCGTCAAGTACAGTATTTGGGATATGTCGTTGGTGAAGGTTCATTAAAAGTTGACCCTGAGAAAGTAAAAGCAATTTCTCAGTTTCCGGCTCCTAAAACAGTCCGACAACTTAGACAATTTCTTGGTATGGCCGGTTGGTACCGTCGATTTATCGATGATTATGCGACTATAACATTTCCGTTAACAGAATTGTTGTCGAAAAAGAAAACATTTGTTTGGTCAGATGTGGCACAAAGTTCATTTGAAGCAATTAAAAATAAATTGACATCCGCACCCATTTTGGTACATGCGGACTTTCGTAAACCGTTTATAATCCAATGTGATGCCAGTATGTTTGGAATCGGGGCTGTACTAGTTCAACTGGACGGAAATGGCGATGAAAAGCCAATAGCATTTATGTCACAAAAATTGAACAAAGCCCAGAGGAATTATTCAATAACAGAACTTGAGTGTTTGGCTGTAATTCTGGCAATTAAAAAATTTAGGGCGTATATTGAGGGTCATGAGTTTAAAGTTATAAGCGACCATGCCAGTCTCAAATGGCTCATGAGACAAAAAGACTTATCTGGTCGATTGGCCAGGTGGGCTTTGAAACTGCAAGGCTTCGACTTTACGATAGAACACCGTAAAGGTAAAGATAATGTAGTTCCGGATGCTTTGTCGCGTGTCTTTGATGAGGATGCTACATTAGCTGAATTAGAGATACAAACATTCCCTTCGATTGATTTGAACTCAACAGCATTTGACTCACATGATTATGCCAAATTGCGAAACGAATTTTCAAAATCAAATTTACCCGATTATCGGGTAATTAACAAATATATTTACAAAAGAACAAATTTTACTTCCGGAAATATCGACGAATCTGAAAATTGGAAATTATATGTTCCTTTGGAGTTACGTAAGGATGTTATTTTTGCAGCGCATGATGTACCAAATGCAGCACATGGTGGCATTGCCAAAACTGTGCATCGTGTAAGACAATACTTCTTTTGGCCTAGATTAGTTACTGACATTAAAGAATATGTTAGCAATTGTATATCCTGCAAAACCTCAAAAACACCAACAACATCACTAAGACCATCTATGGGACAAATGGTGGAAACTGCAAGACCTCTACAACGTTTATATATTGATATAATTGGTCCTTTTCCACGTACTAAGAATGGAAATATAGGAATTTTAATCATTTTAGACCATTTTACGAAATTTTCATTTTTAAAACCATTAAAGAAATTCATAACCAAGCCAATAATCAGCTACCTCAGGGACGAAATATTTTGTTGTTATGGTGTTCCGGAGATAATAATTTCAGATAACGGAAGCCAATTCAAATCCGCGGAATTTAGAAAACTTGTTGACAAATATGGAATTAAACATCAGTTTACTGCAATCCACAGTCCCCAATCAAACGCGAGCGAGAGGGTGAACAGATCGATAAATGAAGCCCTGCGTTCTTATTGTCGTAATGATCAACGCCAGTGGGATGAGTTCCTGCCAAGTGTAAATTGTGCTATACGAAGTAGCATTCATCAAACGACGGGGCGTACACCTTACGAACTTTTATTTGGGCAAACGATGATTACTCATGGACAAGACTACCAAATTTTACGGAATTTAAAACTTTTAGAGGAAGCAGACACCGAACTTGAAAGACAGGACGAATTTACATTGTTGCGTGACTCTATTCGGACAAGGATTAAGGAAGCTTATGATAGAAACGTAAAGTCTTACAATTTAAGATCATGTAATCGGGAGTTTAATATCGGACAAATAGTAATACGTCGCAATTTCGTTCAGAGCTCATTAGTTGATAATTTCAGTGCCAAGTTGGCACCTACAGGTGTTAAGGCTATAGTTAGGAAACGAATTGGGAACGTGAATTATGAGCTAGAGGACGTTCATGGCGGATATAAAGCAGTTTACCATATCAAAGATATATGGGTTTGATTTCTGATTATGTTTACGAATGTATGGTATGTCACCTTTTTCAGATGAAAATTTGCAGCAATGTTTACTTTTCATCTGCTTTGTGAGGGTGACTGATATATATTTCTTTAAGTTTCATTAAATATTACTAATTTATTTTGTTGGGTGTAGAAGATTTTCTTTGAATATAAAAAAAAAAATAAGTTTTTTTTTATAATATAGTGAGTCATGAATTTTCAATTTTGAGGAAAATATTGAAAATTTTGATGAATAATTTGGATTTTAAAATAAAAAGTTGGAGGACGGTAAAATATTAGAGGAAAAATTGATATAACATACCAAATCTTTATAAAACGATTGGATTAAAAATTAAACAAAAGAAACGCATACAATTTTGAAGTATATTTGGGTTTTATTTTGTGTCGTGTTCTACATTTACGTTGGAATAAAATGAAATGAAATTCACGTTCCACAAGCAAATACATTAATAAGAAGACGATCCACTCAACTTTCTGCCTCGAAACAATTCCTCAGCTATAGTGAAACATGTGGGACACTTAAAAACACGTTTCAAGAGAATTACAAGCCAAGGATAAATTTTTAACATCAGCACCGCGATAAGTCACCCATTTGGATAACGTTTTTGGGAATGAAAGCATAAATTTATTAGGATTACTTTTGCACATCTGTCCAAAATATTGGTGAGAAGTTTATTGACATGATATAATTTTAGAAAATTCATCTTACAATTTGTGTTCACTTAAGGAGCAAACATCCACATTTCTGATTTCTAATAGTTTTTTTTTATTTAATTCAATTTGTTACTATATTACTACACTTAATTATTTGTTTAATTTAATTTAAAATTTGGAACTTATTTGAATCTGTTTGTTTTCTTATAATTTATTGTGTTAAATTGTCAAAATTTAGTTAAATTCTTAAAATTATTCCGTCACCTAAATGTTTGTTTAAAGCAATCTTTGCATCCTTAAATTATGCTATATAAAAAAAATTAATTACAAATTAAATACAATAACCGGTTCAACTCTTCTACACATTACATACGTACTTATGTGGATGGTATCATAACTGAAAATGAATACAATCAATTATAATACAGTCCACTAATTAACCTTGCCATAAAAAACGATAACCATAACTCTAATAAAATATATATTAATAGTAAAAGAAAAAACAAAAAAAAGGGAAAACCATAAGTGTTGTACGCAACCGTCTACAGTCATCCGGCGCCTGCTGACTTCGATGAACGTTAAACAAACGTAAGTTTTGAAATTTTTTTTTTTTTTTTGTTTTAATATTTCTATTTTCAACCATGTTAAATACACTATCACTTTATATTCAAATTAACACATTAATATAGAAATGATATATGAACAACTTTGAATTCTAAAATTGACTGCCACACAAGTTACCATTGCGTTTTAATTATTTTTTTTTACTATTTTTAAATTTTTTTTTTATATTGTTCATGTTGCATTTGTTATAAACACCCTACATTTAATAATTTTAGTTTTCTTTGAATATTTTACCTAATGTCACCTAACTAACATAATAACTTTCTATATAATTTTGCATAAGAATTTAATATTTGATTTATGTTCAATTAACTTGAGGTGACGGGAATTTTTACTTTATGAAATTGTATAACATTGTGTATTATATATAAATATGGAAATTTGAATTTTATTTGTTTTATTTACGAAAAGTGAAGTTACGGGTATGAGGGTTAGGCGGATTTGTTTAAATCGTTAATTTTGGTTTTATTTATTTTGATATTGGGCTGACAGTCAATTTTAAGTTCTTGTCAGCATGGAGGGTGGGCTTCGGAATAGTGTAGCAAATTACATCAAAAGCTATACCATAATCTTTTACCGCTTCTTCTTCTTTTATATTATGTGGATCATTATATATTTTTAAGCTACCTAAAGTAAAGTCACTGTAACGGATTCAAATACATTAATAATTTTTTTTTATTATTCTCATAAGGGAACACAACTCACTCCCCACCGACGAGCACGGCCGTAATATTAGGTAGCACCGTTCCCAAAAACTAAAAATCAGATTTAAGAATCGTTACAAGTTTTTTGACAAATCGTAGTTACAATGTTTTCATTAACTCTTCATACTCAGAAAACTACAATATCGATGCTGGTGTTCCTCAAGGCTCTGTCTTAGGGCCTTTGTTGTACATTTTATATTGTGCAGACGTTCCTAAAAGTCATGTATGTAACTATGCTTTTTATGCTGACGATACTGCAATTTACTGCTCTGATGTATCACCACAACCTATTCTTGATAATATACAGCATTCTCTTAACAGCCTTTTTCAATACTTTGTTAATTGGAAAATTAAAATAAATGCTGGAAAATCACAAGCTATCTTTTTTACAAGAAAAAGAAGTTCTTGTAAGCTACCCAGTTCAAATTTATCTTTAAATGGTGTAGATATTCCCTGGTCTAACAATGTTAAATATTTGGGAGTTTTTCTAGACCGACGGTTAACTTTTAATGAACACACCAACCATATAATCAAAAAATTTAATATTGCCATTAAAATGTTATATCCTGTTATTAATAGAAAGTCCAATCTCAACACCGAAAATAAAATAACTATTGTCAAGACAATTTTTCAGGCTATAGCTCTATATGCATGTCCAGCATGGGGAACATGTGCAGCAACACATGTTAAGAAAATCCAAATCAGCCAGAATAAACTTCTTAAAATGGTTATGAATTTGCCTTGGCACTATTCTACACAAAGATTACATCGTCTTTGTAATGTAGAATACATAAATGTGCGTATTCAAACTATAATAAACAAATTTCGAACTTCATGTAATCATTCAAACAATGATTACATTTCAAATTTATATTAGGTACAAAACAAATTTTTAATTATATGTATATATTTTTTTCCTTGTATGTACTATACATTCCTTCCTTTAATGATTTATTGAAGGTTTTTATGCTCTAATTTATTTTCCTTCTCCGATACAAATTTATTAAAATTCATTTGCGTGTTCTTAAATTAAGAAATATTGTTATAGAAGTAAGGTAGCTTTAAACCATCTCTCTTAAGATTTTATTTTGTATATGTTTTATAAAAATGATTTTGAAAATAAAAACAAACAAAAAAAAAAAAAAAAAAAAAATAAATAAAATAGAAGAGCTAGAGCCAAAATAAAGAAAATCTGTGATCACATCCAAAAATTGGATTTTCTAAGGATTTTTATATGAAAACTTTAAATGCGTTTTTCTTGAAAACTAGAAGAGCTAGAGCCAAAATAAAGAAAATCTGTGATCACATCCAAAAATTGGATTTTCTAAGGATTTTTATATGAAAACTTTAAATGCGTTTTTCTTGAAAACTAGAAGAGCTAGAGCCAAAATAACGAAAATCTGTGATCACATCCAAAAATTGGATTTTCTAAGGATTTTTATACGAAAACTTTAAATGCGTTTTTCTTGAAAACTGGAAGAGCTAGAGCCAAAATAACGAAAATCTGTGATCACTTCTAAAAATTAGATTTTCTAAGGATTTTTATATGAAAATTTTAAATGCGTTTTTCTTGAAAACTAGAAGAGCTAGAGCCAAAATAAAGAAAATCTGTGATCACATCCAAAAATTGGATTTTCTAAGGATTTTTATATGAAAACTTTAAATGCGTTTTTCTTGAAAACTAGAAGAGCTAGAGCCAAAATAAAGAAAATCTGTGATCACATCCAAAAATTGGATTTTCTAAGGATTTTTATATGAAAACTTTAAATGCGTTTTTCTTGAAAACTAGAAGAGCTAGAGCCAAAATAAAGAAAATCTGTGATCACATCCAAAAATTGGATTTTCTAAGGATTTTTATATGAAAACTTTAAATGCGTTTTTCTTGAAAACTAGAAGAGCTAGAGCCAAAATAACGAAAATCTGTGATCACATCCAAAAATTGGATTTTCTAAGGATTTTTATACGAAAACTTTAAATGCGTTTTTCTTGAAAACTAGAAGAGCTAGAGCCAAAATAACGAAAATCTGTGATCACTTCTAAAAATTAGATTTTCTAAGGATTTTTATATGAAAATTTTAAATGCGTTTTTCTTGAAAACTAGAAGAGCTAGAGCCAAAATAAAGAAAATCTGTGATCACATCCAAAAATTGGATTTTCTAAGGATTTTTATATAAAAACTTTAAATGCGTTTTTCTTGAAAACTAGAAGAGCTAGAGCCAAAATAAAGAAAATCTGTGATCACATCCAAAAATTGGATTTTCTAAGGATTTTTATATGAAAACTTTAAATGCGTTTTTCTTGAAAACTAGAAGAGCTAGAGCCAAAATAACGAAAATCTGTGATCACATCCAAAAATTGGATTTTCTAAGGATTTTTATACGAAAACTTTAAATGCGTTTTTCTTGAAAACTAGAAGAGCTAGAGCCAAAATAACGAAAATCTGTGATCACTTCTAAAAATTAGATTTTCTAAGGATTTTTATATGAAAATTTTAAATGCGTTTTTCTTGAAAACTAGAAGAGCTAGAGCCAAAATAAAGAAAATCTGTGATCACATCCAAAAATTGGATTTTCTAAGGATTTTTATATGAAAACTTTAAATGCGTTTTTCTTGAAAACTAGAAGAGCTAGAGCCAAAATAAAGAAAATCTGTGATCACATCCAAAAATTGGATTTTCTAAGGATTTTTATATGAAAACTTTAAATGCGTTTTTCTTGAAAACTAGAAGAGCTAGAGCCAAAATAACGAAAATCTGTGATCACTTCTAAAAATTAGATTTTCTAAGGATTTTTATATGAAAATTTTAAATGCGTTTTTCTTGAAAACTAGAAGAGCTAGAGCCAAAATAACGAAAATCTGTGATCACTTCTAAAAATTAGATTTTCTAAGGATTTTTATATGAAAATTTTAAATGCGTTTTTCTTGAAAACTAGAAGAGCTAGAGCCAAAATAAAGAAAATCTGTGATCACATCCAAAAATTGGATTTTCTAAGGATTTTTATATGAAAACTTTAAATGCGTTTTTCTTGAAAACTAGAAGAGCTAGAGCCAAAATAAAGAAAATCTGTGATCACATTCAAAAATTGGATTTTCTAATGCGTTTTTCTTGAAAACTAGAAGAGCTAGAGCCAAAATAACGAAAATCTGTGATCACATCCAAAAATTGGATTTTCTAAGGATTTTTATATGAAAACTTTAAATGCGTTTTTCTTGAAAACTAGAAGAGCTAGAGCCAAAATAACGAAAATCTGTGATCACTTCTAAAAATTAGATTTTCTAAGGATTTTTATATGAAAATTTTAAATGCGTTTTTCTTGAAAACTAGAAGAGCTAGAGCCAAAATAAAGAAAATCTGTGATCACATCCAGAAATTGGATTTTCTAAGGATTTTTATATGAAAACTTTAAATGCGTTTTTCTTGAAAACTAGAAGAGCTAGAGCCAAAATAAAGAAAATCTGTGATCACATCCAAAAATTGGATTTTCTAAGGATTTTTATATGAAAACTTTAAATGCGTTTTTCTTGAAAACTAGAAGAGCTAGAGCCAAAATAACGAAAATCTGTGATCACATCCAAAAATTGGATTTTCTAAGGATTTTTATACGAAAACTTTAAATGCGTTTTTCTTGAAAACTAGAAGAGCTAGAGCCAAAATAACGAAAATCTGTGATCACTTCTAAAAATTAGATTTTCTAAGGATTTTTATATGAAAATTTTAAATGCGTTTTTCTTGAAAACTAGAAGAGCTAGAGCCAAAATAAAGAAAATCTGTGATCACATCCAAAAATTGGATTTTCTAAGGATTTTTATATGAAAACTTTAAATGCGTTTTTCTTGAAAACTAGAAGAGCTAGAGCCAAAATAAAGAAAATCTGTGATCACATCCAAAAATTGGATTTTCTAAGGATTTTTATATGAAAATTTTAAATGCGTTTTTCTTGAAAACTAGAAGAGCTAGAGCCAAAATAAAGAAAATCTGTGATCACATCCAAAAATTGGATTTTTATATGAAAACTTTAAATGCGTTTTTCTTGAAAACTAGAAGAGCTAGAGCCAAAATAAAGAAAATCTGTGATCACATCCAAAAATTGGATTTTCTAAGGATTTTTATATGAAAACTTTAAATGCGTTTTTCTTGAAAACTAGAAGAGCTAGAGCCAAAATAACGAAAATCTGTGATCACATCCAAAAATTGGATTTTCTAAGGATTTTTATACGAAAACTTTAAATGCGTTTTTCTTGAAAACTAGAAGAGCTAGAGCCAAAATAACGAAAATCTGTGATCACTTCTAAAAATTAGATTTTCTAAGGATTTTTATATGAAAATTTTAAATGCGTTTTTCTTGAAAACTAGAAGAGCTAGAGCCAAAATAAAGAAAATCTGTGATCACATCCAAAAATTGGATTTTCTAAGGATTTTTATATGAAAACTTTAAATGCGTTTTTCTTGAAAACTAGAAGAGCTAGAGCCAAAATAAAGAAAATCTGTGATCACATCCAAAAATTGGATTTTCTAAGGATTTTTATATGAAAACTTTAAATGCGTTTTTCTTGAAAACTAGAAGAGCTAGAGCCAAAATAACGAAAATCTGTGATCACTTCTAAAAATTAGATTTTCTAAGGATTTTTATATGAAAATTTTAAATGCGTTTTTCTTGAAAACTAGAAGAGCTAGAGCCAAAATAAAGAAAATCTGTGATCACATCCAAAAATTGGATTTTCTAAGGATTTTTATATGAAAACTTTAAATGCGTTTTTCTTGAAAACTAGAAGAGCTAGAGCCAAAATAAAGAAAATCTGTGATCACATCCAAAAATTGGATTTTCTAAGGATTTTTATATGAAAACTTTAAATGCGTTTTTCTTGAAAACTAGAAGAGCTAGAGCCAAAATAACGAAAATCTGTGATCACATCCAAAAATTGGATGTTCTAAGGATTTTTATACGAAAACTTTAAATGCGTTTTTCTTGAAAACTAGAAGAGCTAGAGCCAAAATAACGAAAATCTGTGATCACTTCTAAAAATTAGATTTTCTAAGGATTTTTATATGAAAATTTTAAATGCGTTTTTCTTGAAAACTAGAAGAGCTAGAGCCAAAATAAAGAAAATCTGTGATCACATCCAAAAATTGGATTTTCTAAGGATTTTTATATGAAAACTTTAAATGCGTTTTTCTTGAAAACTAGAAGAGCTAGAGCCAAAATAAAGAAAATCTGTGATCACATCCAAAAATTGGATTTTCTAAGGATTTTTATATGAAAACTTTAAATGCGTTTTTCTTGAAAACTAGAAGAGCTAGAGCCAAAATAAAGAAAATCTGTGATCACATCCAAAAATTGGATTTTCTAAGGATTTTTATATGAAAACTTTAAATGCGTTTTTCTTGAAAACTAGAAGAGCTAGAGCCAAAATAACGAAAATCTGTGATCACATCCAAAAATTGGATTTTCTAAGGATTTTTATACGAAAACTTTAAATGCGTTTTTCTTGAAAACTAGAAGAGCTAGAGCCAAAATAACGAAAATCTGTGATCACTTCTAAAAATTAGATTTTCTAAGGATTTTTATATGAAAATTTTAAATGCGTTTTTCTTGAAAACTAGAAGAGCTAGAGCCAAAATAAAGAAAATCTGTGATCACATCCAAAAATTGGATTTTCTAAGGATTTTTATATGAAAACTTTAAATGCGTTTTTCTTGAAAACTAGAAGAGCTAGAGCCAAAATAACGAAAATCTGTGATCACATTCAAAAATTGGATTTTCTAAGGATTTTTATATGAAAACTTTAAATGCGTTTTTCTTGAAAACTAGAAGAGCCAGAGCCAAAATAACGAAAATCTGTGATCACTTCTAAAAATTGGATTTCCTAAGAATTTTTATATGAAAAACTTTAAATGCGTTTTTCTTCTAAACTAGAAGAGCTAGAGCCAAAATAACGAAAATCTGTGATCACTTCTAAAAATTGATTTTCTAAGGATTTTTATATAAAAACTTTAAATGCGTTTTTCTTGTAAACTAGAAGAGCTGGAGCCAAAATAACGAAAATCTGTGATCACTTCTAAAAATTGGATTTCCTAAGGATTTTTATATAAAAACTTTAAATGCGTTTTTCTTGTAAACTAGAAGAGCTAGAGCCAAAATAACGAAAATCTGTGATCACTTCTAAAAATTGATTTTCTAAGGATTTTTATATAAAAACTTTAAATGCGTTTTTCTTGTAAACTAGAAGAGCTAGAGCCAAAATAACGAAAATCTGTGATCACATTCAAAAATTGGATTTTCTAAGGATTTTTATATGAAAACTTTAAATGCGTTTTTCTTGTAAACTAAGAGAGCTAGAGCCAAAATAACGAAAATCTGTGATCACTTCTAAAAATTGGATTTCCTAAGAATTTTTATATGAAAAACTTTAAATGCGTTTTTCTTCTAAACTAGAAGAGCTAGAGCCAAAATAACGAAAATCTGTGATCACTTCTAAAAATTGATTTTCTAAGGATTTTTATATAAAAACTTTAAATGCGTTTTTCTTGTAAACTAGAAGAGCTGGAGCCAAAATAACGAAAATCTGTGATCACTTCTAAAAATTGGATTTCCTAAGGATTTTTATATAAAAACTTTAAATGCGTTTTTCTTGTAAACTAGAAGAGCTAGAGCCAAAATAACGAAAATCTGTGATCACTTCTAAAAATTGATTTTCTAAGGATTTTTATATAAAAACTTTAAATGCGTTTTTCTTGTAAACTAGAAGAGCTAGAGCCAAAATAACGAAAATCTGTGATCACTTCTAAAAATTGATTTTCTAAGGATTTTTATATGAAAACTTTAAATGCGTTTTTCTTGTAAACTAAGAGAGCTAGAGCCAAAATAACGAAAATCTGTGATCACTTCTAAAAATTGGATTTCCTAAGAATTTTTATATGAAAAACTTTAAATGCGTTTTTCTTCTAAACTAGAAGAGCTAGAGCCAAAATAACGAAAATCTGTGATCACTTCTAAAAATTGATTTTCTAAGGATTTTTATATAAAAACTTTAAATGCGTTTTTCTTGTAAACTAGAAGAGCTGGAGCCAAAATAACGAAAATCTGTGATCACTTCTAAAAATTGGATTTCCTAAGGATTTTTATATAAAAACTTTAAATGCGTTTTTCTTGTAAACTAGAAGAGCTAGAGCCAAAATAACGAAAATCTGTGATCACTTCTAAAAATTGATTTTCTAAGGATTTTTATATAAAAACTTTAAATGCGTTTTTCTTGTAAACTAGAAGAGCTAGAGCCAAAATAACGAAAATCTGTGATCACATTCAAAAATTGGATTTTCTAAGGATTTTTATATGAAAACTTTAAATGCGTTTTTCTTGTAAACTAAGAGAGCTAGAGCCAAAATAACGAAAATCTGTGATCACTTCTAAAAATTGGATTTCCTAAGAATTTTTATATGAAAAACTTTAAATGCGTTTTTCTTCTAAACTAGAAGAGCTAGAGCCAAAATAACGAAAATCTGTGATCACTTCTAAAAATTGATTTTCTAAGGATTTTTATATAAAAACTTTAAATGCGTTTTTCTTGTAAACTAGAAGAGCTGGAGCCAAAATAACGAAAATCTGTGATCACTTCTAAAAATTGGATTTCCTAAGGATTTTTATATAAAAACTTTAAATGCGTTTTTCTTGTAAACTAGAAGAGCTAGAGCCAAAATAACGAAAATCTGTGATCACTTCTAAAAATTGATTTTCTAAGGATTTTTATATAAAAACTTTAAATGCGTTTTTCTTGTAAACTAGAAGAGCTAGAGCCAAAATAACGAAAATCTGTGATCACATTCAAAAATTGGATTTTCTAAGGATTTTTATATGAAAACTTTAAATGCGTTTTTCTTGTAAACTAAGAGAGCTAGAGCCAAAATAACGAAAATCTGTGATC
The DNA here is from genome assembly GCA_963931875.1 of Pollenia griseotomentosa. Lineage (NCBI taxonomy): Eukaryota > Metazoa > Arthropoda > Insecta > Diptera > Polleniidae > Pollenia > Pollenia griseotomentosa. The sequence continues at coordinate 98,716,781 of OZ007560.1, forward strand.
ACTTCTAAAAATTGGATTTCCTAAGAATTTTTATATGAAAAACTTTAAATGCGTTTTTCTTCTAAACTAGAAGAGCTAGAGCCAAAATAACGAAAATCTGTGATCACTTCTAAAAATTGATTTTCTAAGGATTTTTATATAAAAACTTTAAATGCGTTTTTCTTGTAAACTAGAAGAGCTGGAGCCAAAATAACGAAAATCTGTGATCACTTCTAAAAATTGGATTTCCTAAGGATTTTTATATAAAAACTTTAAATGCGTTTTTCTTGTAAACTAGAAGAGCTAGAGCCAAAATAACGAAAATCTGTGATCACTTCTAAAAATTGATTTTCTAAGGATTTTTATATAAATACTTTAAATGCGTTTTTCTTGTAAACTAGAAGAGCTAGAGCCAAAATAACGAAAATCTGTGATCACTTCTAAAAATTGATTTTCTAAGGATTTTTATATGAAAACTTTAAATGCGTTTTTCTTGTAAACTAAGAGAGCTAGAGCCAAAATAACGAAAATCTGTGATCACTTCTAAAAATTGGATTTCCTAAGAATTTTTATATGAAAAACTTTAAATGCGTTTTTCTTCTAAACTAGAAGAGCTAGAGCCAAAATAACGAAAATCTGTGATCACTTCTAAAAATTGATTTTCTAAGGATTTTTATATAAAAACTTTAAATGCGTTTTTCTTGTAAACTAGAAGAGCTGGAGCCAAAATAACGAAAATCTGTGATCACTTCTAAAAATTGGATTTCCTAAGGATTTTTATATAAAAACTTTAAATGCGTTTTTCTTGTAAACTAGAAGAGCTAGAGCCAAAATAACGAAAATCTGTGATCACTTCTAAAAATTGATTTTCTAAGGATTTTTATATAAAAACTTTAAATGCGTTTTTCTTGTAAACTAGAAGAGCTAGAGCCAAAATAACGAAAATCTGTGATCACATTCAAAAATTGGATTTTCTAAGGATTTTTATATGAAAACTTTAAATGCGTTTTTCTTGTAAACTAAGAGAGCTAGAGCCAAAATAACGAAAATCTGTGATCACTTCTAAAAATTGGATTTCCTAAGAATTTTTATATGAAAAACTTTAAATGCGTTTTTCTTCTAAACTAGAAGAGCTAGAGCCAAAATAACGAAAATCTGTGATCACTTCTAAAAATTGATTTTCTAAGGATTTTTATATAAAAACTTTAAATGCGTTTTTCTTGTAAACTAGAAGAGCTGGAGCCAAAATAACGAAAATCTGTGATCACTTCTAAAAATTGGATTTCCTAAGGATTTTTATATAAAAACTTTAAATGCGTTTTTCTTGTAAACTAGAAGAGCTAGAGCCAAAATAACGAAAATCTGTGATCACTTCTAAAAATTGATTTTCTAAGGATTTTTATATAAAAACTTTAAATGCGTTTTTCTTGTAAACTAGAAGAGCTAGAGCCAAAATAACGAAAATCTGTGATCACTTCTAAAAATTGATTTTCTAAGGATTTTTATATGAAAACTTTAAATGCGTTTTTCTTAAAAACTAGAAGAGCTAGAGCCAAAATAACGAAAATCTGTGATCACTTCTAAAAATTGATTTTCTAGGGATTTTTATATAAAAACTTTAAATGCGTTTTTCTTGTAAACTAGAAGAGCTAGAGCCAAAATAACGAAAATCTGTGATCACTTCTAAAAATTGATTTTCTAAGGATTTTTATATGAAAACTTTAAATGCGTTTTTCTTAAAAACTAGAAGAGCTAGAGCCAAAATAACGAAAATCTGTGATCACTTCTAAAAATTGATTTTCTAGGGATTTTTATATAAAAACTTTAAATGCGTTTTTCTTCTAAACTAGAAGAGCTAGAGCCAAAATAACGAAAATCTGTGATCACTTCTAAAAATTGGATTTTCTAAGGATTTTTATATAAAAACTTTAAATGCGTTTTTCTTAAAAACTAAAAGAGCTAGAGCCAAAATAACGAAAATCTGTGATCACTTCTAAAAATTGATTTTCTAGGGATTTTTATATAAAAACTTTAAATGCGTTTTTCTTGTAAACTAGAAGAGCTAGAGCCAAAATAACGAAAATCTGTGATCACTTCTAAAAATTGATTTTCTAGGGATTTTTGTATAAAAACTTTAAATGCGTTTTTCTTGTAAACTAGAAGAGCTAGAGCCAAAATAACGAAAATCTGTGATCACTTCTAAAAATTGATTTTCTAGGGATTTTTATATAAAAACTTTAAATGCGTTTTTCTTGTAAACTAGAAGAGCTAGAGCCAAAATAACGAAAATCTGTGATCACTTCTAAAAATTGATTTTCTAAGGATTTTTATATGAAAACTTTAAATGCGTTTTTCTTAAAAACTAGAAGAGCTAGAGCCAAAATAACGAAAATCTGTGATCACTTCTAAAAATTGATTTTCTAGGGATTTTTATATAAAAACTTTAAATGCGTTTTTCTTGTAAACTAGAAGAGCTAGAGCCAAAATAACGAAAATCTGTGATCACTTCTAAAAATTGATTTTCTAGGGATTTTTGTATAAAAACTTTAAATGCGTTTTTCTTGTAAACTAGAAGAGCTAGAGCCAAAATAACGAAAATCTGTGATCACTTCTAAAAATTGATTTTCTAGGGATTTTTATATAAAAACTTTAAATGCGTTTTTCTTGAAAACTAGAAGAGCTAGAGCCAAAATAACGAAAATCTGTGATCACTTCTAAAAATTGGATTTTCTAAGGATTTTTATATGAAAACTTTAAATGCGTTTTTCTTGAAAACTAGAAGAGCTAGAGCCAAAATAACGAAAATCTGTGATCACTTCTAAAAATTGGATTTTCTAAGGATTTTTATATGAAAACTTTAAATGCGTTTTTCTTGAAAACTAGAAGAGCTAGAGCCAAAATAACGAAAATCTGTAATCACTTCTAAAAATTGGATTTTCTAAGGATTTTTATATGAAAACTTTAAATGCGTTTTTCTTGAAAACTAGAAGAGCTAGAGCCAAAATAACGAAAATCTGTGATCACTTCTAAAAATTGGATTTTCTAAGGATTTTTATATGAAAACTTTAAATGCGTTTTTCTTGAAAACTAGAAGAGCTAGAGCCAAAATAACGAAAATCTGTGATCACTTTTCTAAGGATTTTTATATGAAAACTTTAAATGCGTTTTTCTTGAAAACTAGAAGAGCTAGAGCCAAAATAACGAAAATCTGTGATCACTTCTAAAAATTGGATTTTCTAAGGATTTTTATATGAAAACTTTAAATGCGTTTTTCTTGAAAACTAGAAGAGCTAGAGCCAAAATAACGAAAATCTGTGATCACTTCTAAAAATTGGATTTTCTAAGGATTTTTATATGAAAACTTTAAATGCGTTTTTCTTGAAAACTAGAAGAGCTAGAGCCAAAATAACGAAAATCTGTGATCACTTCTAAAAATTGGATTTTCTAAGGATTTTTATATGAAAACTTTAAATGCGTTTTTCTTGAAAACTAGAAGAGCTAGAGCCAAAATAACGAAAATCTGTAATCACTTCTAAAAATTGGATTTTCTAAGGATTTTTATATGAAAACTTTAAATGCGTTTTTCTTGAAAACTAGAAGAGCTAGAGCCAAAATAACGAAAATCTGTGATCACTTCTAAAAATTGGATTTTCTAAGGATTTTTATATGAAAACTTTAAATGCGTTTTTCTTGAAAACTAGAAGAGCTAGAGCCAAAATAACGAAAATCTGTGATCGCATCCAAAAATTGGATTTTCTAAGGATTTTTATATGAAAACTTTAAATGCGTTTTTCTTGAAAACTAGAAGAGCTAGACCCAAAATAACAAAAATCTGTGATCGCATCCAAAAATTGGATTTTCTAAGGATTTTTATATGAAAACTTTAAATGCGTTTTTCTTGAAAACTAGAAGAGCTAGAGCCAAAATAACGAAAATCTGTGATCGCATCCAAAAATTGGATTTTCTAAGGATTTTTATATGAAAACTTTAAATGCGTTTTTCTTGAAAACTAGAAGAGCTAGAGCCAAAATAACGAAAATCTGTGATCGCATCCAAAAATTGGATTTTCTAAGGATTTTTATATGAAAACTTTAAATCCGTTTTTCTTGAAAACTAGAAGAGCTAGAGCCAAAATAACGAAAATCTGTGATCACTTCTAAAAATTAGATTTTCTAAGGATTTTTATATGAAAATTTTAAATGCGTTTTTCTTGAAAACTAGAAGAGCTAGAGCCAAAATAAAGAAAATCTGTGATCACATCCAAAAATTGGATTTTCTAAGGATTTTTATATGAAAACTTTAAATGCGTTTTTCTTGAAAACTAGAAGAGCTAGAGCCAAAATAACGAAAATCTGTGATCACATCCAAAAATTGGATTTTCTAAGGATTTTTATATGAAAACTTTAAATGCGTTTTTCTTGAAAACTAGAAGAGCTAGAGCCAAAATAAAGAAAATCTGTGATCACATCCAAAAATTGGATTTTCTAAGGATTTTTATATGAAAACTTTAAATGCGTTTTTCTTGAAAACTAGAAGAGCTAGAGCCAAAATAACGAAAATCTGTGATCACATCCAAAAAATTGGCTTTTCTAAGGATTTTTATATGAAAATTTTAAATGCGTTTTTCTTGAAAACTAGAAGAGCTAGAGCCAAAATAACGAAAATCTGTGATCACATCCAAAAATTGGATTTTCTAAGGATTTTTATATGAAAACTTTAAATGCGTTTTTCTTGAAAACTAGAAGAGCTAGAGCCAAAATAACGAAAATCTGTGATCACATCCAAAAATTGGATTTTCTAAGGATTTTTAAATGAAAACTTTAAATGCGTTTTTCTTCAAAAATAAGAAGAGCTAGAGCCAAAATAAAGAAAATCTGTGATCACATCCAAAAATTGGATTTTCTAAGGATTTTTATATGAAAACTTTTAATGCGTTTTTCTTGAAAACTAGAAGAGCTAGAGCCAAAATAACGAAAATCTGTGATCACTTCTAAAAATTAGATTTTCTAAGGATTTTTATATGAAAATTTTAAATGCGTTTTTCTTAAAAACTAGAAGAGCTAGAGCCAAAATAACGAAAATCTGTGATCACATCCAAAAATTGGATTTTCTAAGGATTTTTATATGAAAACTTTAAATGCGTTTTTCTTGAAAACTAGAAGAGCTAGAGCCAAAATAACGAAAATCTGTGATCACTTCTAAAAATTAGATTTTCTAAGGATTTTTATATGAAAACTTTAAATGCGTTTTTCTTGAAAACTAGAAGAGCTAGAGCCAAAATAAAGAAAATTTGTGATCACATCCAAAAATTGGATTTTCTAAGGATTTTTAAATGAAAACTTTAAATGCGTTTTTCTTGAAAACTAGAAGAGCTAGAGCCAAAATAACGAAAACTGTGATCACTTTTAAAAATTGGATTTTCTAAGGATTTTTATATGAAAACTTTAAATGCGTTTTTCTTGAAAACTAGAAGAGCTAGAGCCAAAATAAAGAAAATCTGTGATCACATCCAAAAATTGGATTTTCTAAGGATTTTTATATGAAAACTTTAAATGCGTTTTTCTTGAAAACTAGAAGAGCTAGAGCCAAAATAACGAAAATCTGTGATCACTTCTAAAAATTGGATTTTCTAAGGATTTTTATATGAAAACTTTAAATGCGTTTTTCTTGAAAACTAGAAGAGCTAGAGCCAAAATAACGAAAATCTGTGATCACATCCAAAAATTGGATTTTCTAAGGATTTTTATATGAAAACTTTAAATGCGTTTTTCTTGAAAACTAGAAGAGCTAGAGCCAAAATAACGAAAATCTGTGATCACTTCTAAAAATTAGATTTTCTAAGGATTTTTATATGAAAACTTTAAATGCGTTTTTCTTGAAAACTAGAAGAGCTAGAGCCAAAATAAAGAAAATTTGTGATCACATCCAAAAATTGGATTTTCTAAGGATTTTTAAATGAAAACTTTAAATGCGTTTTTCTTGAAAACTAGAAGAGCTAGAGCCAAAATAACGAAAACTGTGATCACTTTTAAAAATTGGATTTTCTAAGGATTTTTATATGAAAACTTTAAATGCGTTTTTCTTGAAAACTAGAAGAGCTAGAGCCAAAATAACGAAAATCTGTGATCACATCCAAAAATTGGATTTTCTAAGGATTTTTATATGAAAACTTTAAATGCGTTTTTCTTGAAAACTAGAAGAGCTAGAGCCAAAATAAAGAAAATCTGTGATCACATCCAAAAATTGGATTTTCTAAGGATTTTTATATGAAAACTTTAAATGCGTTTTTCTTGAAAACTAGAAGAGCTAGAGCCAAAATAACGAAAATCTGTGATCACTTCTAAAAATTAGATTTTCTAAGGATTTTTATATGAAAAATTTAAATGCGTTTTTCTTGAAAACTAGAAGAGCTAGAGCCAAAATAAAGAAAATCTGTGATCACATCCAAAAATTGGATTTTCTAAGGATTTTTATATGAAAACTTTAAATGCGTTTTTCTTGAAAACTAGAAGAGCTAGAGCCAAAATAACGAAAATCTGTGATCACATCCAAAAAATTGGCTTTTCTAAGGATTTTTATATGAAAACTTTAAATGCGTTTTTCTTGAAAACTAGAAGAGCTAGAGCCAAAATAACGAAAATCTGTGATCACATCCAAAAAATTGGCTTTTCTAAGGATTTTTATATGAAAACTTTAAATGCGTTTTTCTTGAAAACTAGAAGAGCTAGAGCCAAAATAACGAAAATCTGTGATCACATCCAAAAATTGGATTTTCTAAGGATTTTTATATGAAAACTTTAAATGCGTTTTTCTTGAAAACTAGAAGAGCTAGAGCCAAAATAACGGAAATCTGTGATCACTTCTAAAAATTGGATTTTCTAAGGATTTTTATATGAAAACTTTAAATGCGTTTTTCTTGAAAACTAGAAGAGCTAGAGCCAAAATAACGAAAATCTGTGATCACTTCTAAAAATTGCATTTTTATATGAAAACTTTAAATGCGTTTTTCTTGAAAACTAGAAGAGCTAGAGCCAAAATAACGAAAATCTGTGATCACTTCTAAAAATTAGATTTTCTAAGGATTTTTATATGAAAAATTTAAATGCGATTTTCTTGAAAACTAGAAGAGCTAGAGCCAAAATAAAGAAAATCTGTGATCACATCCAAAAATTGGATTTTCTAAGGATTTTTATATGAAAACTTTAAATGCGTTTTTCTTGAAAACTAGAAGAGCTAGAGCCAAAATAACGAAAATCTGTGATCACATCCAAAAAATTGGCTTTTCTAAGGATTTTTATATGAAAACTTTAAATGCGTTTTTCTTGAAAACTAGAAGAGCTAGAGCCAAAATAACGGAAATCTGTGATCACTTCTAAAAATTGGATTTTCTAAGGATTTTTATATGAAAACTTTAAATGCGTTTTTCTTGAAAACTAGAAGAGCTAGAGCCAAAATAACGAAAATCTGTGATCACTTCTAAAAATTGGATTTTCTAAGGATTTTTATATGAAAACTTTAAATGCGTTTTTCTTGAAAACTAGAAGAGCTAGAGCCAAAATAACGGAAATCTGTGATCACTTCTAAAAATTGGATTTTCTAAGGATTTTTATATGAAAACTTTAAATGCGTTTTTCTTTAAAACTAGAAGAGCTAGAGCCAAAATAACGAAAATCTGTGATCACTTCTAAAAATTGGATTTTCTAAGGATTTTTATATGAAAACTTTAAATGCGTTTTTCTTGAAAACTAGAAGAGCTAGAGCCAAAATAACGGAAATCTGTGATCACTTCTAAAAATTGGATTTTCTAAGGATTTTTATATGAAAACTTTAAATGCGATTTTTCTTTAAAACTAGAAGAGCTAGAGCCAAAATAACGAAAATCTGTGATCACTTCTTAAAATTGGATTTTCTAAGGATTTTTATATGAAAACTTTATATGCGTTTTTCTTGAAAACTAGAAGAGCTAGAGCCAAAATAACGGAAATCTGTGATCACTTCCAAAAATTGGATTTTCTAAGGATTTTTATATGAAAACTTTAAATGCGTTTTTCTTTAAAACTAGATGAGCTAGAGCCAAAATAACGAAAATCTGTGATCACTTCTAAAAATTGATTTTCTAAGGATTTTTATATGAAAACTTTAAATGCGTTTTTCTTAAAAACTAGAAGAGCTAGAGCCAAAATAACGAAAATCTGTGATCACTTCTAAAAATTGATTTTCTAGGGATTTTTGTATAAAAACTTTAAATGCGTTTCTCTTGTAAACTAGAAGAGCTAGAGCCAAAATAACGAAAATCTGTGATCACTTCTAAAAATTGATTTTCTAGGGATTTTTATATAAAAACTTTAAATGCGTTTTTCTTGAAAACTAGAAGAGCTAGAGCCAAAATAACGAAAATCTGTGATCACTTCTAAAAATTGGATTTTCTAAGGATTTTTATATGAAAACTTTAAATGCGTTTTTCTTGAAAACTAGAAGAGCTAGAGCCAAAATAACGAAAATCTGTGATCACTTCTAAAAATTGGATTTTCTAAGGATTTTTATATGAAAACTTTAAATGCGTTTTTCTTGAAAACTAGAAGAGCTAGAGCCAAAATAACGAAAATCTGTAATCACTTCTAAAAATTGGATTTTCTAAGGATTTTTATATGAAAACTTTAAATGCGTTTTTCTTGAAAACTAGAAGAGCTAGAGCCAAAATAACGAAAATCTGTGATCACTTCGAAAAATTGGATTTTCTAAGGATTTTTATATGAAAACTTTAAATGCGTTTTTCTTGAAAACTAGAAGAGCTAGAGCCAAAATAACGAAAATCTGTAATCACTTCTAAAAATTGGATGTTCTAAGGATTTTTATATGAAAACTTTAAATGCGTTTTTCTTGAAAACTAGAAGAGCTAGAGCCAAAATAACGAAAATCTGTGATCGCATCCAAAAATTGGATTTTCTAAGGATTTTTATATGAAAACTTTAAATGCGTTTTTCTTGAAAACTAGAAGAGCTAGACCCAAAATAACAAAAATCTGTGATCGCATCCAAAAATTGGATTTTCTAAGGATTTTTATATGAAAACTTTAAATGCGTTTTTCTTGAAAACTAGAAGAGCTAGAGCCAAAATAACGAAAATCTGTGATCGCATCCAAAAATTGGATTTTCTAAGGATTTTTATATGAAAACTTTAAATGCGTTTTTCTTGAAAACTAGAAGAGCTAGAGCCAAAATAACGAAAATCTGTGATCGCATCCAAAAATTGGATTTTCTAAGGATTTTTATATGAAAACTTTAAATCCGTTTTTCTTGAAAACTAGAAGAGCTAGAGCCAAAATAACGAAAATCTGTGATCACTTCTAAAAATTAGATTTTCTAAGGATTTTTATATGAAAATTTTAAATGCGTTTTTCTTGAAAACTAGAAGAGCTAGAGCCAAAATAAAGAAAATCTGTGATCACATCCAAAAATTGGATTTTCTAAGGATTTTTATATGAAAACTTTAAATGCGTTTTTCTTGAAAACTAGAAGAGCTAGAGCCAAAATAACGAAAATCTGTGATCACTTCTAAAAATTGGATTTTCTAAGGATTTTTATATGAAAACTTTAAATGCGTTTTTCTTGAAAACTAGAAGAGCTAGAGCCAAAATAACGAAAATCTGTGATCACATCCAAAAATTGGATTTTCTAAGGATTTTTATATGAAAACTTTAAATGCGTTTTTCTTGAAAACTAGAAGAGCTAGAGCCAAAATAAAGAAAATCTGTGATCACATCCAAAAATTGGATTTTCTAAGGATTTTTATATGAAAACTTTAAATGCGTTTTTCTTGAAAACTAGAAGAGCTAGAGCCAAAATAACGAAAATCTGTGATCACATCCAAAAAATTGGCTTTTCTAAGGATTTTTATATGAAAATTTTAAATGCGTTTTTCTTGAAAACTAGAAGAGCTAGAGCCAAAATAACGAAAATCTGTGATCACATCCAAAAATTGGATTTTCTAAGGATTTTTATATGAAAACTTTAAATGCGTTTTTCTTGAAAACTAGAAGAGCTAGAGCCAAAATAACGAAAATCTGTGATCACATCCAAAAATTGGATTTTCTAAGGATTTTTAAATGAAAACTTTAAATGCGTTTTTCTTCAAAAATAAGAAGAGCTAGAGCCAAAATAAAGAAAATCTGTGATCACATCCAAAAATTGGATTTTCTAAGGATTTTTATATGAAAACTTTTAATGCGTTTTTCTTGAAAACTAGAAGAGCTAGAGCCAAAATAACGAAAATCTGTGATCACTTCTAAAAATTAGATTTTCTAAGGATTTTTATATGAAAATTTTAAATGCGTTTTTCTTAAAAACTAGAAGAGCTAGAGCCAAAATAAAGAAAATCTGTGATCACATCCAAAAATTGGATTTTCTAAGGATTTTTATATGAAAACTTTAAATGCGTTTTTCTTGAAAACTAGAAGAGCTAGAGCCAAAATAACGAAAATCTGTGATCACTTCTAAAAATTGGATTTTCTAAGGATTTTTATATGAAAACTTTAAATGCGTTTTTCTTGAAAACTAGAAGAGCTAGAGCCAAAATAACGAAAATCTGTGATCACATCCAAAAATTGGATTTTCTAAGGATTTTTATATGAAAACTTTAAATGCGTTTTTCTTGAAAACTAGAAGAGCTAGAGCCAAAATAACGAAAATCTGTGATCACTTCTAAAAATTAGATTTTCTAAGGATTTTTATATGAAAAATTTAAATGCGTTTTTCTTGAAAACTAGAAGAGCTAGAGCCAAAATAAAGAAAATCTGTGATCACATCCAAAAATTGGATTTTCTAAGGATTTTTATATGAAAACTTTAAATGCGTTTTTCTTGAAAACTAGAAGAGCTAGAGCCAAAATAACGAAAATCTGTGATCACATCCAAAAAATTGGCTTTTCTAAGGATTTTTATATGAAAACTTTAAATGCGTTTTTCTTGAAAACTAGAAGAGCTAGAGCCAAAATAACGAAAATCTGTGATCACATCCAAAAAATTGGCTTTTCTAAGGATTTTTATATGAAAACTTTAAATGCGTTTTTCTTGAAAACTAGAAGAGCTAGAGCCAAAATAACGAAAATCTGTGATCACATCCAAAAATTGGATTTTCTAAGGATTTTTATATGAAAACTTTAAATGCGTTTTTCTTGAAAACTAGAAGAGCTAGAGCCAAAATAACGGAAATCTGTGATCACTTCTAAAAATTGGATTTTCTAAGGATTTTTATATGAAAACTTTAAATGCGTTTTTCTTGAAAACTAGAAGAGCTAGAGCCAAAATAACGAAAATCTGTGATCACTTCTAAAAATTGCATTTTTATATGAAAACTTTAAATGCGTTTTTCTTGAAAACTAGAAGAGCTAGAGCCAAAATAACGGAAATCTGTGATCACTTCTAAAAATTGGATTTTCTAAGGATTTTTATATGAAAACTTTAAATGCGTTTTTCTTGAAAACTAGAAGAGCTAGAGCCAAAAAAACGAAAATCTGTGATCACTTCTAAAAATTGGATTTTTATATGAAAACTTTAAATGCGTTTTTCTTGAAAACTAGAAGAGCTAGAGCCAAAATAACGAAAATCTGTGATCACATCCAAAAATTGGATTTTCTAAGGATTTTTATATGAAAACTTTAAATGCGTTTTTCTTGAAAACTAGAAGAGCTAGAGCCAAAATAAAGAAAATCTGTGCTCACATCCAAAAATTGGATTTTCTAAGGATTTTTATATGAAAACTTTAAATGCGTTTTTCTTGAAAACTAGAAGAGCTAGAGCCAAAATAACGAAAATCTGTGATCACTTCTAAAAATAAGATTTTCTAAGGATTTTTATATGAAAAATTTAAATGCGATTTTCTTGAAAACTAGAAGAGCTAGAGCCAAAATAAAGAAAATCTGTGATCACATCCAAAAATTGGATTTTCTAAGGATTTTTATATGAAAACTTTAAATGCGTTTTTCTTGAAAACTAGAAGAGCTAGAGCCAAAATAACGAAAATCTGTGATCACATCCAAAAAATTGGCTTTTCTAAGGATTTTTATATGAAAACTTTAAATGCGTTTTTCTTGAAAACTAGAAGAGCTAGAGCCAAAATAACGGAAATCTGTGATCACTTCTAAAAATTGGATTTTCTAAGGATTTTTATATGAAAACTTTAAATGCGTTTTTCTTGAAAACTAGAAGAGCTAGAGCCAAAATAACGAAAATCTGTGATCACTTCTAAAAATTGGATTTTCTAAGGATTTTTATATGAAAACTTTAAATGCGTTTTTCTTGAAAACTAGAAGAGCTAGAGCCAAAATAACGGAAATCTGTGATCACTTCTAAAAATTGGATTTTCTAAGGATTTTTATATGAAAACTTTAAATGCGTTTTTCTTTAAAACTAGAAGAGCTAGAGCCAAAATAACGAAAATCTGTGATCACTTCTAAAAATTGGATTTTCTAAGGATTTTTATATGAAAACTTTAAATGCGTTTTTCTTGAAAACTAGAAGAGCTAGAGCCAAAATAACGGAAATCTGTGATCACTTCTAAAAATTGGATTTTCTAAGGATTTTTATATGAAAACTTTAAATGCGATTTTCTTTAAAACTAGAAGAGCTAGAGCCAAAATAACGAAAATCTGTGATCACTTCTTAAAATTGGATTTTCTAAGGATTTTTATATGAAAACTTTATATGCGTTTTTCTTGAAAACTAGAAGAGCTAGAGCCAAAATAACGGAAATCTGTGATCACTTCCAAAAATTGGATTTTCTAAGGATTTTTATATGAAAACTTTAAATGCGTTTTTCTTTAAAACTAGAAGAGCTAGAGCCAAAATAACGAAAATCTGTGATCACTTCTAAAAATTGGATTTTCTAAGGATTTTTATATGAAAACTTTAAATGCGTTTTTCTTGAAAACTAGAAGAGCTAGAGCCAAAATAACGGAAATCTGTGATCACTTCTAAAAATTGGATTTTCTAAGGATTTTTATATGAAAACTTTAAATGCGTTTTTCTTTAAAACTAGAAGAGCTAGAGCCAAAATAACGAAAATCTGTGATCACTTCTAAAAATTGGATTTTCTAAGGATTTTTATATGAAAACTTTAAATGCGTTTTTCTTGAAAACTAGAAGAGCTAGAGCCAAAATAACGAAAATCTGTGATCACTTTTCTAAGGATTGAAAACTTTAAATGCGTTTTTCTTGAAAACTAGAAGAGCTAGAGCCAAAATAACGAAATCTGTGATCACTTTTCTAAGGATTTTTATATGAAAACTTTAAATGCGTTTTTCTTGAAAACTAGAAGAGCTAGAGCCAAAATAACGAAAATCTGTGATCACTTCTAAAAATTGGATTTTTATATGAAAACTTTAAATGCGTTTTTCTTGAAAACTAGAAGAGCTAGAGCCAAAATAACGAAAATCTGTGATCACTTTTCTAAGGATTGAAAACTTTAAATGCGTTTTTCTTGAAAACTAGAAGAGCTAGAGCCAAAATAACGAAAATCTGTGATCACTTTTCTAAGGATTTTTATATGAAAACTTTAAATGCGTTTTTCTTGAAAACTAGAAGAGCTAGAGCCAAAATAACGAAAATCTGTGATCACTTCTAAAAATTGGATTTTTATATGAAAACTTTAAATGCGTTTTTCTTGAAAACTAGAAGAGCTAGAGCCAAAATAACGAAAATCTGTGATCACTTCTAAAAATTGGATTTTCTAAGGATTTTTATATGAAAACTTTAAATGCGTTTTTCTTGAAAACTAGAAGAGCTAGAGCCAAAATAACGAAAATCTGTGATCACTTTTCTAAGGATTTTTATATGAAAACTTTAAATGCGTTTTTCTTGAAAACTAGGAGAGCTAGAGCCAAAATAACGAAAATCTGTGATCACTTCTAAAAATTGGATTTTCTAAGGATTTTTATATGAAAACTTTAAATGCGTTTTTCTTGAAAACTAGAAGAGCTAGAGCCAAAATAACGAAAATCTGTGATCACTTCTAAAAATTGGATTTTCTAAGGATTTTTATATGAAAACTTTAAATGCGTTTTTCTTGAAAACTAGAAGAGCTAGAGCCAAAATAACGAAAATCTGTGATCACTTCTAAAAATTGGATTTTCTAAGGATTTTTATATGAAAACTTTAAATGCGTTTTTCTTGAAAACTAGAAGAGCTAGAGCCAAAATAACGAAAATCTGTAATCATTTCTAAAAATTGGATTTTCTAAGGATTTTTATATGAAAACTTTAAATGCGTATTTCTTGAAAACTAGAAGAGCTAGAGCCAAAATAACGAAAATCTGTGATCAGTTCTAAAAATTGGATTTTCTAAGGATTTTTATATGAAAACTTTAAATGCGTTTTTCTTGAAAACTAGAAGAGCTAGAGCCAAAATAACGAAAATCTGTGATCACTTCTAAAAATTGGATTTTCTAAGGATTTTTATATGAAAACTTTAAATGCGTTTTTCTTGAAAACTAGAAGAGCTAGAGCCAAAATAACGAAAATCTGTGATCACTTTTTATATGAAAACTTTAAATGCGTTTTGCTTGAAAACTAGAAGAGCTAGAGCCAAAATAAAGAAAATCTGTGATCACTTCTAAAAATTGGATTTTCTAAGGATTTTTATATGAAAACTTTAAATGCTTTTATCTTGAAAACTAGAAGAGCTAGAGCCAAAATAACGAAAATCTGTGATCACTTCTAAAAATTGGATTTTCTAAGGATTTTTATATGAAAACTTTAAATGCGTTTTTCTCGAAAACTAGAAGAGCTAGAGCCAAAATAACGAAAATCTGTGATCACTTCTAAAAATTGGATTTTCTAAGGATTTTTATATGAAAACTTTAAATGCGTTTTTCTTGAAAACTAGAAGAGCTAGAGCCAAAATAACGAAAATCTGTGATCAATTCTAAAAATTGGATTTTCTAAGGATTTTTATATGAAAACTTTAAATGCGTTTTTCTTGAAAACTAGAAGAGCTAGAGCCAAAATAACGAAAATCTGTGATCACATCCAAAAATTGGATTTTCTAAGGATTTTTATATGAAAACTTTAAATGCGTTTTTCTTGAAAACTAGAAGAGCTAGAGCCAAAATAACAAAAATCTGTGATCACATCCAAAAATTGGATTTTCTAAGGATTTTTATATGAAAACTTTAAATGCGTTTTTCTTGAAAACTAGAGTAGCCAGAGCCAAAATATCGAAAATCTGTGATCACATCCAAAAATTGGATTTTCTAAGGATTTTTCTATGAAAACTTTAAATGCGTTTTTCTTGAAAACTAGAGGAGCCAGAGCCAAAATAACGAAAATCTGTGATCACTTCTAAAAATTGGATTTTCTAAAAATTGGATTTTTTATATATGAAAACTTTAAATGCGTTTTTCTTGAAAACTAGAAGAGCTAGAGCCAAAATAACAAAAATCTGTGATCACATCCAAAAATTGGATTTTCTAAGGATTTTTATATGAAAACTTTAAATGCGTTTTTCTTGAAAACTAGAGGAGCCAGAGCCAAAATAACGAAAATCTGTGATCACTTCTAAAAATTGGATTTTCTAAAAATTGGATTTTTTATATATGAAAACTTTAAATGCGTTTTTCTTGAAAACTAGAAGAGCTAGAGCCAAAATAACAAAAATCTGTGATCACATCCAAAAATTGGATTTTCTAAGGATTTTTATATGAAAACTTTAAATGCGTTTTTCTTGAAAACTAGAGGAGCCAGAGCCAAAATAACGAAAATCTGTGATCACATCCAAAAATTGGATTTTCTAAGGATTTTTCTATGAAAACTTTAAATGCGTTTTTCTTGAAAACTTGAAGAGCTAGAGCCAAAATAACGAAAATCTGTGATCACTTCTAAAAATTGGATTTTCTAAGGATTTTTATATGAAAACTTTAAATGCGTTTTTCTTGAAAACTAGAAGAGCTAGAGCCAAAATAACGAAAATCTGTGATCACTTCTAAAAATTGGATTTTCTAAGGATTTTTATATGAAAACTTTAAATGCGTTTTTCTTGAAAACTAGAAGAGCTAGAGCCAAAATAACGAAAATCTGTGATCAGTTCTAAAAATTCGATTTTCTAAGGATTTTTATATGAAAACTTTAAATGCGTTTTTCTTGAAAACTAGAAGAGCTAGAGCCAAAATAACGAAAATCTGTAATCATTTCTAAAAATTGGATTTTCTAAGGATTTTTATATGAAAACTTTAAATGCGTTTTTCTTGAAAACTAGAAGAGCTAGAGCCAAAATAACGAAAATCTGTGATCAGTTCTAAAAATTGGATTTTCTAAGGATTTTTATATGAAAACTTTAAATGCGTTTTTCTTGAAAACTAGAAGAGCTAGAGCCAAAATAACGAAAATCTGTGATCACTTCTAAAAATTGGATTTTCTAAGGATTTTTATATGAAAACTTTAAATGCGGTTTTCTTGAAAACTAGAAGAGCTAGAGCCAAAATAACGAAAATCTGTGATCACTTTTTATATAAAAACTTTAAATGCGTTTTGCTTGAAAACTAGAAGAGCTAGAGCCAAAATAAAGAAAATCTGTGATCACTTCTAAAAATTGGATTTTCTAAGGATTTTTATATGAAAACTTTAAATGCTTTTATCTTGAAAACTAGAAGAGCTAGAGCCAAAATAACGAAAATCTGTGATCACTTCTAAAAATTGGATTTTCTAAGGATTTTTATATGAAAACTTTAAATGCGTTTTTCTCGAAAACTAGAAGAGCTAGAGCCAAAATAACGAAAATCTGTGATCACTTCTAAAAATTGGATTTTCTAAGGATTTTTATATGAAAACTTTAAATGCGTTTTTCTTGAAAAGTAGAAGAGCTAGAGCCAAAATAACGAAAATCTGTGATCAATTCTAAAAATTGGATTTTCTAAGGATTTTTATATGAAAACTTTAAATGCGTTTTTCTTGAAAACTAGAAGAGCTAGAGCCAAAATAACGAAAATCTGTGATCACATCCAAAAATTGGATTTTCTAAGGATTTTTATATGAAAACTTTAAATGCGTTTTTCTTGAAAACTAGAAGAGCTAGAGCCAAAATAACAAAAATCTGTGATCACATCTTTAAATGCGTTTTTCTTGAAAACTAGTGGAGCCAGAGCCAAAATAACGAAAATCTGTGATCACTTCTAAAAATTAGATTTTCTAAAAATTGGATTTTTTATATATGAAAACTTTAAATGCGTTTTTCTTGAAAACTAGAAGAGCTAGAGCCAAAATAACAAAAATCTGTGATCACATCCAAAAATTGGATTTTCTAAGGATTTTTATATGAAAACTTTAAATGCGTTTTTCTTGAAAACTAGAGGAGCCAGAGCCAAAATAACGAAAATCTGTGATCACATCCAAAAATTGGATTTTCTAAGGATTTTTATATGAAAACTTTAAATGCGTTTTTCTTGAAAACTAGAAGAGCTAGAGCCAAAATAACGAAAATCTGTGATCACTTCTAAAAATTGGATTTTCTAAGGATTTTTATATGAAAACTTTAAATGCGTTTTTCTCGAAAACTAGAAGAGCTAGAGCCAAAATAACGAAAATCTGTAATCATTTCTAAAAATTGGATTTTCTAAGGATTTTTATATGAAAACTTTAAATGCGTTTTTCTCGAAAACTAGAAGAGCTAGAGCCAAAATAACGAAAATCTGTGATCACTTCTAAAAATTGGATTTTCTAAGGATTTTTATATGAAAACTTTAAATGCGTTTTTCTCGAAAACTAGAAGAGCTAGAGCCAAAATAACGAAAATCTGTGATCACTTTTCTAAGGATTTTTCTATGAAAACTTTAAATGCGTTTTTCTTGAAAACTAGAAGAGCTAGAGCCAAAATAACGAAAATCTGTAATCATTTCTAAAAATTGGATTTTCTAAGGATTTTTATATGAAAACTTTAAATGCGTTTTTCTCGAAAACTAGAAGAGCTAGAGCCAAAATAACGAAAATCTGTGATCACTTCTAAAAATTGGATTTTCTAAGGATTTTTATATGAAAACTTCTAAAAATTGGATTTTCTAAGGATTTTTATATGAAAACTTTAAATGCGTTTTTCTCGAAAACTAGAAGAGCTAGAGCCAAAATAACGAAAATCTGTGATCACTTTTCTAAGGATTTTTCTATGAAAACTTTAAATGCGTTTTTCTTGAAAACTAGAAGAGCTAGAGCCAAAATAACGAAAATCTGTGATCACTTCTAAAAATTGGATTTTCTAAGGATTTTTATATGAAAACTTTAAATGCGTTTTTCTCGAAAACTAGAAGAGCTAGAGCCAAAATAACGAAAATCTGTAATCATTTCTAAAAATTGGATTTTCTAAGGATTTTTATATGAAAACTTTAAATGCGTTTTTCTCGAAAACTAGAAGAGCTAGAGCCAAAATAACGAAAATCTGTGATCACTTCTAAAAATTGGATTTTCTAAGGATTTTTATATGAAAACTTTAAATGCGTTTTTCTCGAAAACTAGAAGAGCTAGAGCCAAAATAACGAAAATCTGTGATCACTTCTAAAAATTGGATTTTCTAAGGAATTTTATATGAAAACTTTAAATGCGTTTTGCTTGAAAACTAGAAGAGCTAGAGCCAAAATAAAGAAAATCTGTGATCACTTTTAAAAATTGGATTTTCTAAGGATTTTTATATGAAAACTTTAAATGCTTTTATCTTGAAAACTAGAAGAGCTAGAGCCAAAATAACGAAAATCTGTGATCACTTCTAAAAATTGGATTTTCTAAGGATTTTTATATGAAAACTTTAAATGCGTTTTTCTCGAAAACTAGAAGAGCTAGAGCCAAAATAACGAAAATCTGTGATCACTTCTAAAAATTGGATTTTCTAAGGATTTTTATATGAAAACTTTAAATGCGTTTTTCTTGAAAACTAGAAGAGCTAGAGCCAAAATAACGAAAATCTGTGATCAATTCTAAAAATTGGATTTTCTAAGGATTTTTATATGAAAACTTTAAATGCGTTTTTCTTGAAAACTAGAAGAGCTAGAGCCAAAATAACGAAAATCTGTGATCACATCCAAAAATTGGATTTTCTAAGGATTTTTATATGAAAACTTTAAATGCGTTTTTCTTGAAAACTAGAAGAGCTAGAGCCAAAATAACAAAAATCTGTGATCACATCCAAAAATTGGATTTTCTAAGGATTTTTATATGAAAACTTTAAATGCGTTTTTCTTGAAAACTAGAGGAGCCAGAGCCAAAATAACGAAAATCTGTGATCACTTCTAAAAATTGGATTTTCTAAAAATTGGATTTTTTATATATGAAAACTTTAAATGCGTTTTTCTTGAAGAGGTAGAGCCAAAATAACGAAAATCTGTGATCACATCCAAAAATTGGATTTTCTAAGGAAATTTGTATGAAAACTTTAAATGCGTTTTTCTTGAAAACTAGAAGAGCTAGAGCCAAAATAACGAAAATCTGTGATCACTTTTAAAAATTGGATTTTCTAAGGATTTTTATATGAAAACTTTAAATGCGTTTTTCTTGAAAACTAGAAGAGCTAGAGCCAAATTAACGAAAATCTGTGATCACTTCTAAAAATTGGATTTTCTAAGGATTTTTATATGAAAACTTTAAATGCGTTTTTCTTGAAAACTAGAAGAGCTAGAGCCAAAATAACGAAAATCTGTGATCACTTCTAAAAATTGGATTTTCTAAGGATTTTTATAAGAAAACTTTAAATGCGTTTTTCTTGAAAACTAGAAGAGCTAGAGCCAAAATAACGAAAATCTGTGATCACTTCTAAAAATTGGATTTTCTAAGGATTTTTATATGAAAACTTTAAATGCGTTTTTCTTGAAAACTAGAAGAGCTAGAGCCAAAATAACGAAAATCTGTGATCACATCCAAAAATTGGATTTTCTAAGGATTTTTATATGGAAACTTAAAATGCGTTTTTCTTGAAAACTAGAAGAGCTAGAGCCAAAATAACGAAAATCTGTGATCACTTCTAAAAATTGGATTTTCTAAGGATTTTTATATGAAAACTTTAAATACGTTTTTCTTGAAAACTAGAAGAGCTAGAGCCAAAATAACGAAAATCTGTGATCACTTCTAAAAATTGGATTTTCTAAGGATTTTTATATGAAAACTTTAAATGCGTTTTTCTTGAAAACTAGAAGAGCTAGAGCCAAAATAACGAAAATCTGTGATCACTTCTAAAAATTGGATTTTCTAAGGATTTTTATATGAAAACTTTAAATGCGTTTTTCTTGAAAACTAGAAGGGCTAGAGCCAAAATAACGAAAATCTGAGATCAATTCTAAAAATTGGATTTTCTAAGGATTTTTATATGAAAACTTTAAATGCGTTTTTCTTGAAAAGTAGAAGAGCTAGAGCCAAAATAACGAAAATCTGTGATCACATCCAAAAATTGGATTTTCTAAGGATTTTTATATGAAAACTTTAAATGCGTTTTTCTTGAAAACTAGAAGAGCTAGAGCCAAAATAACGAAAATCTGTGATCACATCAAAAAATTGGATTTTCTAAGGATTTTTATATGAAAACTTTAAATGCGTTTTTCTTGAAAACTAGAAGAGCTAGAGCCAAAATAACGAAAATCTGTGATCACATCCAAAAATTGGATTTCCTAAGTATTTTTATATGAAACCTTTAAATGCGTTTTTCTTGAAAACTAGAAGAGCCAGAGCCAAAATAACGAAAATCTGTGATCACATCCAAAAATTGGATTTTCTAAGGATTTTTATATGAAAACTTTAAATGCGTTTTTCTTGAAAACTAGAAGAGCTAGAGCCAAAATAACGAAAATCTGTGATCACATCCAAAAATTGGATTTTCTAAGTATTTATATATGAAAACTTTAAATGCGTTTTTCTTGAAAACTAGAGGAGCCAGAGCCAAAATAACGAAAATCTGTGATCACTTCTAAAAATTGGATTTTCTAAGGATTTTTATATGAAAACTTTAAATGCGTTTTTCTTGAAAACTAGAAGAGCTAGAGCCAAAATAACGAAAATCTGTGATCACATCCAAAAATTGGATTTTCTAAGTATTTATATATGAAAACTTTAAATGCGTTTTTCTTGAAAACTAGAGGAGCCAGAGCCAAAATAACGAAAATCTGTGTTCACTTCTAAAAATTGGATTTTCTAAAAATTGGATTTTTTATATATGAAAACTTTAAATGCGTTTTTCTTGAAAACTAGAAGATCTAGAGCCAAAATAACGAAAATCTGTGATCACATCCAAAAATTGGATTTTCTAAGGATTTTTATATGAAAACTTTAAATGCGTTTTTCTTGAAAACTAGAAGAGCTAGAGCCAAAATAACGAAAATCTGTGATCACATCAAAAAATTGGATTTTCTAAGGATTTTTATATGAAAACTTTAAATGCGTTTTTCTTGAAAACTAGAAGAGCTAGAGCCAAAATAACGAAAATCTGTGATCACTTCCAAAAATTGGATTTCCTAAGTATTTTTATATGAAACCTTAAAATGCGTTTTTCTTGAAAACTAGAAGAGCTAGAGCCAAAATAACGAAAATCTGTGATCACATCAAAAAATTGGATTTTCTAAGGATTTTTATATGAAAACTTTAAATGCGTTTTTCTTGAAAACTAGAAGAGCCAGAGCCAAAATAACGAAAATCTGTGATCACTTCTAAAAATTGGATTTTCTAAGGATTTTTATATGAAAACTTTAAATGCGTTTTTCTTGAAAACTAGAAGAGCTAGAGCCAAAATAACGAAAATCTGTGATCACATCCAAAAATTGGATTTTCTAAGGATTTTTATATGAAAACTTTAAATGCGTTTTTATTGAAAACTAGAAGAGCTAGAGCCAAAATAACGAAAATCTGTGATCACTTCTAAAAATTGGATTTTCTAAGGATTTTTATATGAAAACTTTAAATGCGTTTTTCTTGAAAACTAGAAGAGCTAGAACCAAAATAACGAAAATCTGTGATCACTTCTAAAAATTGGATTTTCTAAGGATTTTTATATGAAAACTTTAAATGCGTTTTTCTTGAAAACTAGAAGAGCTAGAGCCAAAATAACGAAAATCTGTGATCACTTCTAAAAATTGGATTTTCTAAGGATTTTTATATGAAAACTTTAAATGCGTTTTTCTTGAAAACTAGAAGAGCTAGAGCCAAAATAACGAAAATCTGTGATCACTTCTAAAAATTGGATTTTCTAAGGATTTTTATATGAAAAATTTAAATGCGTTTTTCTTGAAAACTAGAAGAGCTAGAGCAAAAATAACGAAAATCTGTGATCACTTCTAAAAATTGGATTTTCTAAGGATTTTTATATAAAAACTTTAAATGCGTTTTTCTTGAAAACTAGAAGAGCTAGAGCCAAAATAACGAAAATCTGTGATCACATCCAAAAATTGGATTTTCTAAGGATTTTTATATGAAAACTTTAAATGCGTTTTTCTTGAAAACTAGAAGAGCTAGAGCCAAAATAACGAAAATCTGTGATCACATCAAAAGGTTGGATTTTTTAAGGATTTTTATATGAAAACTTTAAATGCGTTTTTCTCGAAAACTAGAAGAGCTAGAGCCAAAATAACGAAAATCTGTGATCACTAAAAATTGGATTTTCTAGGGATTTTTATATGAAAAACTTTAATTGCGTTTTTCTTGAAAACTAGAAGAGCTAGAGCCAAAATAAATAAAATCTGTGATCACTTCTAAAAATTGGATTTTCTAAGGATTTTTATATGAAAAACTTTAATTGCGTTTTTCTTGAAAACTAGAAGAGCTAGAGCCAAAATAACTAAAATGAGCACTTCTAAAAATTGGATTTTCTAAGGATTTTTATATAAAAAACTTTAATTGCATTTTTCTTGAAAACTAGAAGAGCTAGAGCCAAAATAACTAATATCTGTGATCACTTCTAAAAATTGGATTTTCTAAGGATTTTTATATGAAAAACTTTAATTGCGTTTTTCTTGAAAACTAGAAGGACTAGAGCCAAAATAACTAAAATCTGTGAGCACTTCTAAAAATTGGATTTTCTAAGGATTTTTATATGAAAAACTGTAATTGCGTTTTTCTTGAAAACTAGAAGAGCTAGAGCCAAAATAACTAAAATCTGTGATCACTTCTAAAAATTGGATTTTCTAAGGATTTTTATATGAAAAACTTTAATTGCGTTTTTCTTAAAAACTAGAAGAGCTAGAGCCAAAATAACTAAAATCTGTGATCACTTCTAAAAATTGGATTTTCTAAGGATTTTTATATGAAAAACTTTAATTGCGTTTTTCTTGAAAACTAGAAGAGCTAGAGCCAAAATAACTAAAATCTGTGATCACTTCTAAAAATTGGATTTTCTAAGGATTTTTATATGAAAAACTTTAATTGCGTTTTTCTTGAAAACTAGAAGAGCTAGAGCCAAAATAACAAAAATCAGTGATCACTTCTAAAAATTGGATTTTCTAGGGATTTTTATATGAAAAACTTTAATTGCGTTTTTCTTGAAAACTAGAAGAGCTAGAGCCAAAATAACTAAAATCTGTGATCACTTCTAAAAATTGGATTTTCTAAGGATTTTTATATGAAAAACTTTAATTGCGTTTTTCTTGAAAACTAGAAGAGCTAGAGCCAAAATAACAAAAATCAGTGATCACTTCTAAAAATTGGATTTTCTAAGGATTTGTCAGTAACTTAAATTGTGTAAATATAGAGCTGCCATAATCATTTTATAGAATAAAAATAATTCATTTTATAATAATAAAAAAAATAATAGAAATTAACTTACAAACGTTTTAAATTATTCTGAAGAAATTAGTTTTCAAACTTACCTAAAAAGAGAAAAATAGATAAAACGATTATGAATAAATGTATTCAAATATAAGCAATTTTATAATTTTAATAATGTATATACATATCGCACTTGATCATAAGTATGGTATTAATTTTACATTTTTATTTTTGCACTTTTTGGCAAAAATCGTCACTACCCACTGTAAAAATATTTTAACAACGGCTAATGAAACGGTTCTACTGTAAATTTTTAAATTTTGAGTTTGTACCCTATTTATGTTTAAGTGCGATATGTACGTAGGTATGTTAGTATAAGTGTTGCTACAAGATGTGGTTATTAATATAAAAAAAGTTTTTGTACTAAATTTGAAGCTTATTTTTTATTGTGCATATTTTTGGACATTTTTTTCCTTAAGAATTTTTCTATTTTGTACGAAAAATATAAAATTTCCCTACATTTATATAAAGCAACTCTATACAAAGTCTTTACAGTTATAAACTGTTTAACCATGCAATCGAGAATACCACAGCAAACTAAAGAACTGAAAAGGCTATGCTTGTAATTTTTGAGTCAAACTTTTAATGAAATAAGCAAATTGAAACGTTTTCATTAATAAATTCTAAATACATATATTCGTTTCCTATTTAAGTTTAACTTTAAACACGTTTTTCTTGAAAACCAGAAGAGCTAGAGCCAAAATAACGAAAATCTGTGATCACTTCTAAAAATTGGATTTTCTAAGGATTTTTATATGAAAAACTTTAATTGCGTTTTTCTTGAAAACTAGAAGAGCTAGAGCCAAAATAACTAAAATCTGTGATCACTTCTAAAAATTGGATTTTCTAAGAATTTTTATATGAAAAACTTTAATTGCTTTTTTCTTGAAAACTAGAAGAGCTAGAGCCAAAATAACTAAAATCTGTGATCACTTCTAAAAATTGGATTTTCGAAGGATTTTTATATGAAAAACTTTAATTGCGTTTTTCTTGAAAACTAGAAGAGCTAGAGCCAAAATAACTAAAATCTGTGATCACTTCTAAAAATTGGATTTTCTAAGGATTTTTATATGAAAAACTTTAATTGCGGTTTTCTTGAAAACTAGAAGAGCTAGAGCCAAAATAACTAAAATCTGTGATCACTTCTAAAAATTGGATTTTCTAAGGATTTTTATATGAAAAACTTTAATTGCGTTTTTCTTGAAAACTAGAAGAGCTAGAGCCAAAATAACTAAAATCTGTGATCACTTCTAAAAATTGGATTTTTTAAGGATTTTTATATGAAAAACTTTAATTGCGTTTTTCTTGAAAACTAGAAGAGCTAGAGCCAAAATAACTAAAATCTGTGATCACTTCTAAAAATTGGATTTTCTAAGGATTTTTATATTAAAAACTTTAATTGCGTTTTTCTTGAAAACTAGAAGAGCTAGAGCCAAAATAACTAAAATCTGTGATCACTTCTAAAAATTGGATTTTCTAAGGATTTTTATATGAAAAACTTTAATTGCGTTTTTCTTAAAAACTAGAAGAGCTAGAGCCAAAATAACTAAAATCTGTGATCACTTCTAAAAATTGGATTTTCTAAGGATTTTTATATGAAAAACTTTAATTGCGTTTTTCTTAAAAACTAGAAGAGCTAGAGCCAGAATAACTAAAATCTGTGATCACTTCTAAAAATTGGATTTTCTAAGGATTTTTATATGAAAACTTTAATTGCGTTTTTCTTGAAAACTAGAAGAGCTAGAGCCAAAATAACTAAAATCAGGGATCACTTCTAAAAATTGGATTTTCTAAGCATTTTTATATGAAAAACTTTAATTGCGTTTTTCTTGAAAACTAGAAGAGCTAGAGCCAAAATAACTAAAATCTGTGATCACTTCTAAAAATTGGATTTTCTAAGGATTTTTATATGAAAAATTTTAATTGCGTTTTTCTTGAAAACTAGAAGAGCTAGAGCCAAAATAACTAAAATCTGTGATCACTTCTAAAAATTGGATTTTCTAAGGATTTTTATATGAAAAACTTTAATTGCGTTTTTCTTAA
Source organism: Pollenia griseotomentosa (assembly GCA_963931875.1). NCBI lineage: Eukaryota > Metazoa > Arthropoda > Insecta > Diptera > Polleniidae > Pollenia > Pollenia griseotomentosa. The sequence goes on from OZ007560.1 coordinate 98,742,572, forward strand.
AAACTAGAAGAGCTAGAGCCAAAGTAACGAAAATCTGTGATCACTTCTAAAAATTGGATTTTCTAAGGATTTTTATATGAAAAACTTTAATTGCATTTTTCTTGAAAACTAGAAGAGCTAGAGCCAGAATAACTAAAATCTGTGATCACTTCTAAAAATTGGATTTTCTAAGGATTTTTTATGAAAAACTTTAATTGCGTTTTTCTTGAAAACTAGAAGAGCTAGAGCCAAAATAACTAAAATCAGGGATCACTTCTAAAAATTGGATTTTCTAAGCATTTTTATATGAAAAACTTTAATTGCGTTTTTCTTGAAAACTAGAAGAGCTAGAGCCAAAATAACTAATATCTGTGATCACTTCTAAAAATTGGATTTTCTAAGGATTTTTATATGAAAAACTTTAATTGCATTTTTCTTGAAAACTAGAAGAGCTAGAGCCAGAATAACTAAAATCTGTGATCACTTCTAAAAATTGGATTTTTTAAGGATTTTTATATGAAAAACTTTAATTGCGTTTTTCTTGAAAACTAGAAGAGCTAGAGCCAAAATAACGAAAATCTGTGATCACATCCAAAAATTGGATTTTCTAAGGATTTTTATATGAAAACTTTAAATGCGTTTTTCTTGAAAACTAGAAGAGCTAGAGCCAAAATAACGAAAATCTGTGATCACATCCAAAAATTGGATTTTCTAAGGATTTTTATATGAAAACTTTAAATGCGTTTTTCTTGAAAACTAGAAGAGCTAGAGCCAAAATAACGAAAATCTGTGATCACATCCAAAAATTGGATTTTCTAAGGATTTTTATATGAAAACTTTAAATGCGTTTTTCTTGAAAACTAGAAGAGCTAGAGCCAAAATAACGAAAATCTGTGATCACATCCAAAAATTGGATTTTCTAAGGATTTTTATATGAAAACTTTAAATGCGTTTTTCTTGAAAACTAGAAAAGCTAGAGCCAAAATAACGAAAATCTGTGATCACATCCAAAAATTGGATTTTCTAAGGATTTTTATATGAAAACTTTAAATGCGTTTTTCTTGAAAACTAGAAGAGCTAGAGCCAAAATAACTAAAATCTGTGATCACTTCTAAAAATTGGATTTTCTAAGGATTTTTATATGAAAACTTTAATTGCGTTTTTCTTGAAAACTAGAAGAGCTAGAGCCAAAATAACTAAAATCTGTGATCACTTCTAAAAATTGGATTTTCTAAGGATTTTTATATGAAAAACTTTAATTGCGTTTTTCTTGAAAACTAGAAGAGCTAGAGCCAAAATAACTAAAATCAGGGATCACTTCTAAAAATTGGATTTTCTAAGCATTTTTATATGAAAAACTTTAATTGCGTTTTTCTTGAAAACTAGAAGAGCTAGAGCCAAAATAACTAAAATCTGTGATCACTTCTAAAAATTGGATTTTCTAAGGATTTTTATATGAAAAACTTTAATTGCATTTTTCTTGAAAACTAGAAGAGCTAGAGCCAGAATAACTAAAATCTGTGATCACTTCTAAAAATTGGATTTTCTAAGGATTTTTATATGAAAAACTTTAATTGCATTTTTCTTGAAAACTAGAAGAGCTAGAGCCAGAATAACTAAAATCTGTGATCACTTCTAAAAATTGGATTTTCTAAGGATTTTTATATGAAAAACTTTAATTGCGTTTTTCTTGAAAACTAGAAGAGCTAGAGCCAAAAAAACGAAAATCTGTGATCACATCCAAAAATTGGATTTTCTAAGGATTTTTATATGAAAACTTTAAATGCGTTTTTCTTGAAAACTAGAAGAGCTAGAGCCAAAATAACGAAAATCTGTGATCACATCCAAAAATTGGATTTTCTAAGGATTTTTATATGAAAACTTTAAATGCGTTTTTCTTGAAAACTAGAAAAGCTAGAGCCAAAATAACGAAAATCTGTGATCACATCCAAAAATTGGATTTTCTAAGGATTTTTGTATGAAAACTTTAAATGCGTTTTTCTTGAAAACTAGAAAAGCTAGAGCCAAAATAACGAAAATCTGTGATCATATCCAAAAATTGGATTTTCTAAGGATTTTTATATGAAAACTTTAAATGCGTTTTTCTTGAAAACTAGAAGAGCTAGAGCCAAAATAACGAAAATCTGTGATCACATCCAAAAATTGGATTTTCTAAGGATTTTTATATGAAAACTTTAAATGCGTTTTTCTTGAAAACTAGAAGAGCTAGGCCAAAATAACGAAAATCTGTGATCACATCCAAAAATTGGATTTTCTAAGGATTTTTATATGAAAACTTTAAATGCGTTTTTCTTGAAAACTAGAAGAGCTAGAGCCAAAATAACGAAAATCTGTGATCACATCCAAAAATTGGATTTTCTAAGGATTTTTATATGAAAACTTTAAATGCGTTTTTCTTGAAAACTAGAAGAGCTAGAGCCAAAATAACGAAAATCTGTGATCACTTCTAAAAATTGGATTTTCTAAGGATTTTTATATGAAAATTTTAAATGCGTTTTTCTTGAAAACTAGAAGAGCTAGAGCCAAAATAACGAAAATCTTGGCTTAAAAATTGTTTATATCCTTCACACAAAAAACATTCCCGAAAATCGTTTTAAGGAGAAATCCAAAGTTCTTTTCCGATTAAATTTCAAAAAAGTTGGTAACAAGAAAACATGACAGGCCCTGTGTCGGCCAGCCTTAACCTAAGAGAGTACTGACTAAAATTAAGTTTCTAAATTGACTACGCATTCCCGGTAGCGGCAACCCCAGCTAAAGGAAAGGATGCTGTGGTTTAAAACACACATTTACCGAAATAAAATATACACTTAAAATTGGAATTTAATATAGATTAAATTTTAGTAATTCTGTAGAAATAATTAGCTATGATTTTTTTTTTTATTTTGTATCTAAAAATATCTTATTAAATAATAGATTTCTAGTCAAATCCCAAAACAAATGTAAAAATGTGCAATTAATAAGTTTCATAATATGATTATACATACATACATACAAACTTATTTGTAAGTGCAACATACTAATAAATAGTTGGAAATGTTGCTAAGTATATATTTCAACATGTTGATATAAAACCAAGTAATAAATATTAAAACAAAATAACATATTCTTACCTTAATCACTGCTAGACGGACACTAGCATACAACAACAACATAATGAACTTTTAATGCAGCAACCAAACATACAAACACACATACACATATTCCTATTTACTCTCACTTTTATATTATATTCTTAATAATTGCAACTCACTTGCTTCTTTTTTCCAAAAGCATAAACATTTTTTTTGGCAAAACAACAACAAAAGCTAAAAAACTAAAATGGCTCACGCTTTTTTTATTCTTCTTTATTTTGATACAATTGGAACGAATTTTAGGGTAATTTTTATTTTTCAACACTTATTTCACATGAATTTTTATACTTTTTGCAAAATAAATGTAACACTTTTCATTCTAACATTTTTAATTTTACGCTTGTAACAATTTTATTTATTTTAAGTGACAAAAACCTTATTAAAATTGCGATTAAAATATAAATTTTTAATAAAACACGGACACGACATATTGATTGCACTAAATAAAACTGCGAACTGAATTGATGAATAAGATAAGAGCAAAACATTTACAGAAGTAAAGATAAATGTTTGACTAGTTAGTGGCAGCAGTGGCGACATCTATATGTCATTCCCAATTCTGACTGGTAGAAAAATTTTAAAAACTAATCAAATTTGATTCAAGAAAAACACCATAAACTAGAACAAAAATTACAAATAGAAAACAATCTTATTTTTTATTTTAGAAGGATTTTTATATGAAAACTTTAAATGCGTTTTTCTCGAAAACTAGAAGAGCTAGAGCCAAAATAACGAAAATCTGTGATCACTTCTAAAAATTGGATTTTCTAAGGATTTTTATATGAAAACTTTAAATGCGTTTTTCTTGAAAACTAGAAGAGCTAGAGCCAAAATAACGAAAATCTGTGATCACTTCTAAAAATTGGATTTTCTAAGGATTTTTATATGAAAACTTTAAATGCGTTTTTCTTGAAAACTAGAAGAGCTAGAGCCAAAATAAAGAAAATCTGTGATCACTTTTCTAAGTATTTTTATATGAAAACTTTAAATGCGTTTTTCTTGAAAACTAGAAGAGCTAGAGCCAAAATAACGAAAATCTGTGATCACTTCTAAAAATTGGATTTTCTAAGGATTTTTATATGAAAACTTTAAATGCGTTTTTCTTGAAAACTAGAAGAGCTAGAGCCAAAATAAAGAAAATCTGTGATCACTTTTCTAAGTATTTTTATATGAAAACTTTAAATGCGTTTTTCTTGAAAACTAGAAGAGCTAGAGCCAAAATAAAGAAAATCTGTGATCACTTTTCTAAGTGCTTTTATATAAAAACTTTAAATGCGTTTTTCTTGAAAACTAGAAGAAGGATTTTTATATGAAAACTTTAAATGCGTTTTTCTTGAAAACTAGAAGAGCTAGAGCCAAAATAACGAAAATCTGTGATCACTTCTAAAAATTGGATTTTCTAAGGACTTTTATATGAAAACTTTAAATGCGTTTTTCTTGAAAACTAGAAGAGCTAGAGCCAAAATAAAGAAAATCTGTGATCACTTTTCTAAGTATTTTTATATGAAAACTTTAAATGCGTTTTTCTTGAAAACTAGAAGAGCTAGAGCCAAAATAACGAAAATCTGTGATCACTTCTAAAAATTGGATTTTCTAAGGATTTTTATATGAAAACTTTAAATGCGTTTTTCTTGAAAACTAGAAGAGCTAGAGCCAAAATAACGAAAATCTGTGATCACTTCTAAAAATTGGATTTTCTAAGGATTTTTATATGAAAACTTTAAATGCGTTTTTCTTGAAAACTAGAAGAGCTAGAGCCAAAATAACGAAAATCTGTGATCACTTCTAAAAATTGGATTTTCTAAGGATTTTTATATGAAAACTTTAAATGCGTTTTTCTTGAAAACTAGAAGAGCTAGAGCCAAAATAACGAAAATCTGTGATCACTTCTAAAAATTGGATTTTCTAAGGATTTTTATATGAAAACTTTAAATGCGTTTTTCTTGTAAACTAAGAGAGCTAGAGCCAAAATAACGAAAATCTGTGATCACTTCTAAAAATTGGATTTCCTAAGGATTTTTATATGAAAAACTTTAAATGCGTTTTTCTTCTAAACTAGAAGAGCTAGAGCCAAAATAACGAAAATCTGTGATCACTTCTAAAAATTGATTTTCTAAGGATTTTTATATAAAAACTTTAAATGCGTTTTTCTTGTAAACTAGAAGAGCTAGAGCCAAAATAACGAAAATCTGTGATCACTTCTAAAAATTGATTTTCTAAGGATTTTTATATAAAAACTTTAAATGCGTTTTTCTTGTAAACTAGAAGAGCTAGAGCCAAAATAACAAAAATCTGTGATCACTTCTAAAAATTGATTTTCTAAGGATTTTTATATAAAAACTTTAAATGCGTTTTTCTTGTAAACTAGAAGAGCTAGAGCCAAAATAACGAAAATCTGTGATCACTTCTAAAAATTGATTTTCTAAGGATTTTTATATAAAAACTTTAAATGCGTTTTTCTTGTAAACTAGAAGAGCTAGAGCCAAAATAACGAAAATCTGTGATCACTTCTAAAAATTGATTTTCTAAGGATTTTTATATAAAAACTTTAAACGAAAATCTGTGATCACTTCTAAAAATTGATTTTCTAAGGATTTTTATATAAAAACTTTAAATGCGTTTTTCTTGTAAACTAGAAGAGCTAGAGCCAAAATAACGAAAATCTGTGATCACTTCTAAAAATTGATTTTCTAAGGATTTTTATATAAAAACTTTAAATGCGTTTTTCTTGTAAACTAGAAGAGCTGGAGCCAAAATAACGAAAATCTGTGAGCACTTCTAAAAATTGGATTTTCTAAGGATTTTTATATGAAAAACTTTAAATGCGTTTTTCTTGTAAACTAGAAGAGCTAGAGCCAAAATAACGAAAATCTGTGATCACTTCTAAAAATAGATTTTCTAAGAATTTATATATAAAAACTTTAAATGCGTTTTTCTTGTAAACTAGAAGAGCTAGAGCCAAAATAACGAAAATCTGTGATCACTTCTAAAAATTGGATTTTCTAAGGATTTTTATATGAAAAACTTTAAATGCGTTTTTCTTGTAAACTAGAAGAGCTAGAGCCAAAATAACGAAAATCTGTGATCACTTCTAAAAATTGATTTTCTAAGGATTTATATATAAAAACTTTAAATGCGTTTTTCTTTTAAACTAGAAGAGCTAGAGCCAAAATAACGAAAATCTGTGATCACTTCTAAAAATTGATTTTCTAAGGATTTTTATATGAAAAACTTCAAATGCGTTTTTCTTGTAAACTAGAAGAGCTAGAGCCAAAATAACGAAAATCTGTGATCACTTCTAAAAATTGATTTTGTTAGGATTTTTATATGAAAAACTTCAAATGCGTTTTTCTTGTAAACTAGAAGAGCTAGAGCCAAAATAACGAAAATCTGTAATCACTTCTAAAAATTGATTTTCTAAGGATTTTTATATGAAAAACTTCAAATGCGTTTTTCTTGTAAACTAGAAGAGCTAGAGCCAAAATAACGAAAATCTGTGATCACTTCTAAAAATTGATTTTCTAAGGATTTTTATATGAAAAACTTCAAATGCGTTTTTCTTGTAAACTAGAAGAGCTAGAGCCAAAATAACGAAAATCTGTGATCACTTCTAAAAATTGATTTTGTTAGGATTTTTATATGAAAAACTTCAAATGCGTTTTTCTTGTAAACTAGAAGAGCTAGAGCCAAAATAACGAAAATCTGTAATCACTTCTAAAAATTGATTTTCTAAGGATTTTTATATGAAAAACTTCAAATGCGTTTTTCTTGTAAACTAGAAGAGCTAGAGCCAAAATAACGAAAATCTGTGATCACTTCTAAAAATTGATTTTCTAAGGATTTTTATATGAAAAACTTCAAATGCGTTTTTCTTGTAAACTAGAAGAGCTAGAGCCAAAATAACGAAAATCTGTGATCACTTCTAAAAATTGATTTTCTAAGGATTTTTATATGAAAAACTTCAAATGCGTTTTTCTTGTAAACTAGAAGAGCTAGAGCCAAAATAACGAAAATCTGTGATCACTTCTAAAAATTGATTTTCTAAGGATTTTTATATGAAAAACTTCAAATGCGTTTTTCTTGTAAACTAGAAGAGCTAGAGCCAAAATAACGAAAATCTGTGATCACTTCTAAAAATTGATTTTCTAAGGATTTTTATATGAAAAACTTCAAATGCGTTTTTCTTGTAAACTAGAAGAGCTAGAGCCAAAATAACGAAAATCTGTGATCACTTCTAAAAATTGATTTTCTAAGGATTTTTATATAAAAAACTTCAAATGCGTTTTCTTGTAAACTAGAAGAGCTAGAGCCAAAATAACGAAAATCTGTGATCACTTCTAAAAATTGATTTTCTAAGGATTTTTATATGAAAAACTTCAAATGCGTTTTTCTTGTAAACTAGAAGAGCTAGAGCCAAAATAACGAAAATCTGTGATCACTTCTAAAAATTGATTTTCTAAGGATTTTTATATGAAAAACTTCAAATGCGTTTTTCTTGTAAACTAGAAGAGCTAGAGCCAAAATAACGAAAATCTGTGATCACTTCTAAAAATTGATTTTGTTAGGATTTTTATATGAAAAACTTCAAATGCGTTTTTCTTGTAAACTAGAAGAGCTAGAGCCAAAATAACGAAAATCTGTCATCACTTCTAAAAATTGATTTTCTAAGGATTTTTATATGAAAAACTTCAAATGCGTTTTTCTTGTAAACTAGAAGAGCTAGAGCCAAAATAACGAAAATCTGTGATCACTTCTAAAAATTGATTTTCTAAGGATTTTTATATGAAAAACTTCAAATGCGTTTTTCTTGTAAACTAGAAGAGCTAGAGCCAAAATAACGAAAATCTGTGATCACTTCTAAAAATTGATTTTCTAAGGATTTTTATATGAAAAACTTCAAATGCGTTTTTCTTGTAAACTAGAAGAGCTAGAGCCAAAATAACGAAAATCTGTGATCACTTCTAAAAATTGATTTTCTAAGGATTTTTATATGAAAAACTTCAAATGCGTTTTTCTTGTAAACTAGAAGAGCTAGAGCCAAAATAACGAAAATCTGTGATCACTTCTAAAAATTGATTTTCTAAGGATTTTTATATGAAAAACTTCAAATGCGTTTTTCTTCTAAACTAGAAGAGCTAGAGCCAAAATAACGAAAATCTGTGATCACTTCTAAAAATTGATTTTCTAAGGATTTTTATATGAAAAACTTCAAATGCGTTTTTCTTGTAAACTAGAAGAGCTAGAGCCAAAATAACGAAAATCTGTGATCACTTCTAAAAATTGATTTTCTAAGGATTTTTATATGAAAAACTTCAAATGCGTTTTTCTTGTAAACTAGAAGAGCTAGAGCCAAAATAACGAAAATCTGTGATCACTTCTAAAAATTGATTTTCTAAGGATTTTTATATGAAAAACTTCAAATGCGTTTTTCTTGTAAACTAGAAGAGCTAGAGCCAAAATAACGAAAATCTGTGATCACTTCTAAAAATTGATTTTCTAAGGATTTTTATATGAAAAACTTCAAATGCGTTTTTCTTGTAAACTAGAAGAGCTAGAGCCAAAATAACGAAAATCTGTGATCACTTATAAAAATTGATTTTCTAAGGATTTATATATAAAAACTTTAAATGCGTTTTTCTTGTAAACTAGAAGAGCTAGAGCCAAAATAACGAAAATCTGTGATCACTTCTAAAAATTGATTTTCTTAGGATTTTTATATGAAAAACTTCAAATGCGTTTTTCTTGTAAACTAGAAGAGCTAGAGCCATAATAACGAAAATCTGTGATCACTTCTAAGAATTGATTTTCTAAGGATTTTTATATGAAAAACTTCAAATGCGTTTTTCTTGTAAACTAGAAGAGCTAGAGCCAAAATAACGAAAATCTGCGATCACTTCTAAAAATTGATTTTCTAAGGATTTATATATAAAAACTTTAAATGCGTTTTTCTTGTAAACTAGAAGAGCTAGAGCCAAAATAACGAAAATCTGTGATCACTTCTAAAAATTGATTTTCTAAGGATTTTTATATAAAAACTTTAAATGCGTTTTTCTTGTAAACTAGAAGAGCTAGAGCCAAAATAACGAAAATCTTCTAAAAATTGATTTTCTTAGGATTTTTATATGAAAAACTTCAAATGCGTTTTTCTTGTAAACTAGAAGAGCTAGAGCCAAAATAACGAAAATCTGTGATCACTTCTAAAAATTGATTTTCTAAGGATTTATATATAAAAACTTTAAATGCGTTTTTCTTGTAAACTAGAAGAGCTAGAGCCAAAATAACGAAAATCTGTGATCACTTCTAAAAATTGATTTTCTAAGGATTTTTATATAAAAACTTTAAATGCGTTTTTCTTGTAAACTAGAAGAGCTAGAGCCAAAATAACGAAAATCTGTGATCACTTCTAAAAATTGATTTTCTAAGGATTTTTATATAAAAACTTTAAATGCGTTTTTCTTGTAAACTAGAAGAGCTAGAGCCAAAATAACGAAAATCTGTGATCACTTCTAAAAATTGATTTTCTAAGGATTTTTATATAAAAACTTTAAATGCGTTTTTCTTGTAAACTAGAAGAGCTAGAGCCAAAATAACGAAAATCTGTGATCACTTCTAAAAATGGATTTTCTAAGGATTTTTATATAAAAACTTTAAATGCGTTTTTCTTGTAAACTAGAAGAGCTAGAGCCAAAATAACGAAAATCTGTGATCACTTCTAAAAATTAATTTTCTAAGGATTTTTATATAAAAACTTTAAATGCGTTTTTCTTGTAAACTAGAAGAGCTAGAGCCAAAATAACGAAAATCTGTGATCACTTCTAAAAATTGATTTTCTTAGGATTTTTATATGAAAAACTTCAAATGCGTTTTTCTTGTAAACTAGAAGAGCTAGAGCCAAAATAACGAAAATCTGTGATCACTTCTAAAAATTGATTTTCTAAGGATTTTTATATAAAAACTTTAAATGCGTTTTTCTTGTAAACTAGAAGAGCTAGGGCCAAAATAACGAAAATCTGTGATCACTTCTAAAAATTGATTTTCTAAGGATTTTTATATAAAAACTTTAAATGCGTTTTTCTTGTAAACTAGAAGAGCTAGAGCCAAAATAACGAAAATCTGTGATCACTTCTAAAAATTGATTTTCTAAGGATTTTTATATGAAAAACTTCAAATGCGTTTTTCTTGTAAACTAGAAGAGCTAGAGCCAAAATAACGAAAATCTGTGATCACTTCTAAAAATTGATTTTCTAAGGATTTATATATAAAAACTTTAAATGCGTTTTTCTTGTAAACTAGAAGAGCTAGAGCCAAAATAACGAAAATCTGTGATCACTTCTAAAAATTGGATTTTCTAAGGATTTTTATATAAAAACTTTAAATGCGTTTTTCTTGTAAACTAGAAGAGCTAGAGCCAAAATAACGAAAATCTGTGATCACTTCTAAAAATTGATTTTCTAAGGATTTTTATATGAAAAACTTCAAATGCGTTTTTCTTGTAAACTAGAAGAGCTAGAGCCAAAATAACGAAAATCTGTGATCACTTCTAAAAATTGATTTTCTAAGGATTTATATATAAAAACTTTAAATGCGTTTTTCTTGTAAACTAGAAGAGCTAGAGCCAAAATAACGAAAATCTGTGATCACTTCTAAAAATTGGATTTTCTAAGGATTTTTATATGAAAAACTTCAAATGCGTTTTTCTTGTAAACTAGAAGAGCTAGAGCCAAAATAACGAAAATCTGTGATCACTTCTAAAAATTGATTTTCTAAGGATTTATATATAAAAACTTTAAATGCGTTTTTCTTGTAAATTAGAAGAGCTAGAGCCAAAATAACGAAAATCTGTGATCCCTTCTAAAAATTGATTTTCTAAGGATTTATATATAAAAACTTTAAATGCGTTTTTCTTGTAAACTAGAAGAGCTAGAGCCAAAATAACGAAAATCTGTGATCACTTCTAAAAATTGATTTTCTAAAGCCCTTATGACACTACATTTTTTATTCATTAATTGATATAGAATTGATAGAAGGAAACAGTAAATGTTAGAAAGAGCAAACTATAAAATGTAAACAAAGTTTTTTAGTTTTTTTTTTCTCTTGTTATGGTTTTGTTTCAGGGATGGGGTTGAGAATTTTTAAAATTGTACCAACAACCTTTAAAAATTTTACTTTTTTATCCTAATTGTACTAAAAGATTTTTTTAGTTGAAATTAATTTTATTTTTGTTAATAAAAAACACCACAAAAAGGTATTATAAATCTTAGTTTAAAAAGTATCAACAAAAAAGTACAATTGAAACAACTTAGCCATCCCTGTTTTGTTTATTTTCTTAAATGTTGCCAACTTTTTGTTTATGAGAAACCTAAAAACAAAAAGCGGTAAATCGCTGAATTTGCTTATAAACCGCTGATTCAGCAACACTTTTAATATTTCAAGCTGGAAATGTCAATTTTAAGTTAAACAATTTTACATTTTTTTTGACATAACTTCATTTTTTATCGATAACTTTAGTAAAATTTTTGACAGTTTGCCATTTATCTTAAAACAGTTTAACTCTTTGCACTTGATAAATTTTTGTATTACATTATATTTGTACTGTTCACCAAAACTTGAACAATGCATTAAAAATGTAGTGTCATAAGGGCTTAAGGATTTTTATATGAAAAACTTCAAATGCTTTTTTCTTGTAAACTAGAAGAGCTAGAGCCAAAATAACGAAAATCTGTGATCACTTCTAAAAATTGATTTTGTAAGGATTTATATATAAAAACTTTAAATGCGTTTTTCTTGTAAACTAGAAGAGCTAGAGCCAAAATAACGAAAATCTGTGATCACTTCTAAAAATTGATTTTCTAAGGATTTTTATATGAAAAACTTCAAATGCGTTTTTCTTGTAAACTAGAAGAGCTAGAGCCAAAATAACGAAAATCTGTGATCACTTCTAAAAATTGATTTTCTAAGGATTTTTATATGAAAAACTTCAAATGCGTTTTTCTTGTAAACTAGAAGAGCTAGAGCCAAAATAACGAAAATCTGTGATCACTTCTAAAAATTGATTTTCTAAGGATTTTTATATGAAAAACTTCAAATGCGTTTTTCTTGTAAACTAGAAGAGCTAGAGCCAAAATAACGAAAATCTGTGATCACTTCTAAAAATTGATTTTCTAAGGATTTTTATATGAAAAACTTCAAATGCGTTTTTCTTGTAAACTAGAAGAGCTAGAGCCAAAATAACGAAAATCTGTGATCACTTCTAAAAATTGATTTTCTAAGGATTTTTATATGAAAAACTTCAAATGCGTTTTTCTTGTAAACTAGAAGAGCTAGAGCCAAAATAACGAAAATCTGTGATCACTTATAAAAATTGATTTTCTAAGGATTTATATATAAAAACTTTAAGTGCGTTTTTCTTGTAAACTAGAAGAGCTAGAGCCAAAATAACGAAAATCTGTGATCACTTCTAAAAATTGATTTTCTAAGGATTTATATATAAAAACTTTAAATGCGTTTTTCTTGTAAACTAGAAGAGCTAGAGCCAAAATAACGAAAATCTGTGATCACTTCTAAAAATTGGATTTTCTAAGGATTTTTATATAAAAACTTTAAATGCGTTTTTCTTGTAAACTAGAAGAGCTAGAGCCAAAATAACGAAAATCTGTGATCACTTCTAAAAATTGATTTTCTAAAGCCCTTATGACACTACATTTTTTATTCATTAATTGATATAGAATTGATAGAAGGAAACAGTAAATGTTAGAAAGAGCAAACTATAAAATGTAAACAAAGTTTTTTAGTTTTTTTTTTCTCTTGTTATGGTTTTGTTTCAGGGATGGGGTTGAGAATTTTTAAAATTGTACCAACAACCTTTAAAAATTTTACTTTTTTATCCTAATTGTACTAAAAGATTTTTTTAGTTGAAATTAATTTTATTTTTGTTAATAAAAAACACCACAAAAAGGTATTATAAATCTTAGTTTAAAAAGTATCAACAAAAAAGTACAATTGAAACAACTTAGCCATCCCTGTTTTGTTTATTTTCTTAAATGTTGCCAACTTTTTGTTTATGAGAAACCTAAAAACAAAAAGCGGTAAATCGCTGAATTTGCTTATAAACCGCTGATTCAGCAACACTTTTAATATTTCAAGCTGGAAATGTCAATTTTAAGTTAAACAATTTTACATTTTTTTTGACATAACTTCATTTTTTATCGATAACTTTAGTAAAATTTTTGACAGTTTGCCATTTATCTTAAAACAGTTTAACTCTTTGCACTTGATAAATTTTTGTATTACATTATATTTGTACTGTTCACCAAAACTTGAACAATGCATTAAAAATGTAGTGTCATAAGGGCTTAAGGATTTTTATATGAAAAACTTCAAATGCTTTTTTCTTGTAAACTAGAAGAGCTAGAGCCAAAATAACGAAAATCTGTGATCACTTCTAAAAATTGATTTTGTAAGGATTTATATATAAAAACTTTAAATGCGTTTTTCTTGTAAACTAGAAGAGCTAGAGCCAAAATAACGAAAATCTGTGATCACTTCTAAAAATTGATTTTCTAAGGATTTTTATATGAAAAACTTCAAATGCGTTTTTCTTGTAAACTAGAAGAGCTAGAGCCAAAATAACGAAAATCTGTGATCACTTCTAAAAATTGATTTTCTAAGGATTTTTATATGAAAAACTTCAAATGCGTTTTTCTTGTAAACTAGAAGAGCTAGAGCCAAAATAACGAAAATCTGTGATCACTTCTAAAAATTGATTTTCTAAGGATTTTTATATGAAAAACTTCAAATGCGTTTTTCTTGTAAACTAGAAGAGCTAGAGCCAAAATAACGAAAATCTGTGATCACTTCTAAAAATTGATTTTCTAAGGATTTTTATATGAAAAACTTCAAATGCGTTTTTCTTGTAAACTAGAAGAGCTAGAGCCAAAATAACGAAAATCTGTGATCACTTCTAAAAATTGATTTTCTAAGGATTTATATATAAAAACTTTAAGTGCGTTTTTCTTGTAAACTAGAAGAGCTAGAGCCAAAATAACGAAAATCTGTGATCACTTCTAAAAATTGATTTTCTTAGGATTTTTATATGAAAAACTTCAAATGCGTTTTTCTTGTAAACTAGAAGAGCTAGAGCCAAAATAACGAAAATCTGTGATCACTTCTAAAAATTGATTTTCTAAGGATTTTTATATGAAAAACTTCAAATGCGTTTTTCTTGTAAACTAGAAGAGCTAGAGCCAAAATAACGAAAATCTGTGATCACTTCTAAAAATTGATTTTCTAAGGATTTTTATATGAAAAACTTCAAATGCGTTTTTCTTGTAAACTAGAAGAGCTAGAGCCAAAATAACGAAAATCTGTGATCACTTCTAAAAATTGATTTTCTAAGGATTTTTATATGAAAAACTTCAAATGCGTTTTTCTTGTAAACTAGAAGAGCTAGAGCCAAAATAACGAAAATCTGTGATCACTTCTAAAAATTGATTTTCTAAGGATTTTTATATGAAAAACTTCAAATGCGTTTTTCTTGTAAACTAGAAGAGCTAGAGCCAAAATAACGAAAATCTGTGATCACTTCTAAAAATTGATTTTCTAAGGATTTTTATATGAAAAACTTCAAATGCGTTTTTCTTGTAAACTAGAAGAGCTAGAGCCAAAATAACGAAAATCTGTGATCACTTCTAAAAATTGATTTTCTAAGGATTTTTATATGAAAAACTTCAAATGCGTTTTTCTTGTAAACTAGAAGAGCTAGAGCCAAAATAACGAAAATCTGTGATCACTTCTAAAAATTGATTTTCTAAGGATTTATATATAAAAACTTTAAGTGCGTTTTTCTTGTAAACTAGAAGAGCTAGAGCCAAAATAACGAAAATCTGTGATCACTTCTAAAAATTGATTTTCTTAGGATTTTTATATGAAAAACTTCAAATGCGTTTTTCTTGTAAACTAGAAGAGCTAGAGCCAAAATAACGAAAATCTGTGATCACTTCTAAAAATTGATTTTCTAAGGATTTTTATATGAAAAACTTCAAATGCGTTTTTCTTGTAAACTAGAAGAGCTAGAGCCAAAATAACGAAAATCTGTGATCACTTCTAAAAATTGATTTTCTAAGGATTTTTATATGAAAAACTTCAAATGCGTTTTTCTTGTAAACTAGAAGAGCTAGAGCCAAAATAACGAAAATCTGTGATCACTTATAAAAATTGATTTTCTAAGGATTTATATATAAAAACTTTAAGTGCGTTTTTCTTGTAAACTAGAAGAGCTAGAGCCAAAATAACGAAAATCTGTGATCACTTCTAAAAATTGATTTTCTTAGGATTTTTATATGAAAAACTTCAAATGCGTTTTTCTTGTAAACTAGAAGAGCTAGAGCCAAAATAACGAAAATCTGTAATCACTTCTAAAAATTGATTTTCTAAGGATTTTTATATGAAAAACTTCAAATGCGTTTTTCTTGTAAACTAGAAGAGCTAGAGCCAAAATAACGAAAATCTGTGATCACTTCTAAAAATTGATTTTCTAAGGATTTTTATATGAAAAACTTCAAATGCGTTTTTCTTGTAAACTAGAAGAGCTAGAGCCAAAATAACGAAAATCTGTGATCACTTATAAAAATTGATTTTCTAAGGATTTATATATAAAAACTTTAAATGCGTTTTTCTTGTAAACTAGAAGAGCTAGAGCCAAAATAACGAAAATCTGTGATCACTTCTAAAAATTGATTTTCTTAGGATTTTTATATGAAAAACTTCAAATGCGTTTTTCTTGTAAACTAGAAGAGCTAGAGCCAAAATAACGAAAATCTGTAATCACTTCTAAAAATTGATTTTCTAAGGATTTTTATATGAAAAACTTCAAATGCGTTTTTCTTGTAAACTAGAAGAGCTAGAGCCAAAATAACGAAAATCTGTGATCACTTCTAAAAATTGATTTTCTAAGGATTTTTATATGAAAAACTCCAAATGCGTTTTTCTTGTAAACTAGAAGAGCTAGAGCCAAAATAACGAAAATCTGTGATCACTTCTAAAAATTGATTTTCTAAGGATTTTTATATGAAAAACTTCAAATGCGTTTTTCTTGTAAACTAGAAGAGCTAGAGCCAAAATAACGAAAATCTGTGATCACTTCTAAAAATTGATTTTCTAAGGATTTTTATATGAAAAACTTCAAATGCGTTTTTCTTGTAAACTAGAAGAGCTAGAGCCAAAATAACGAAAATCTGTGATCACTTCTAAAAATTGATTTTCTAAGGATTTTTATATAAAAACTTTAAATGCGTTTTTCTTGTAAACTAGAAGAGCTAGAGCCAAAATAACGAAAATCTGTGATCACTTCTAAAAATTGGATTTTCTAAGGATTTTTATATGAAAAACTTTAAGTGCGTTTTTCTTGTAAACTAGAAGAGCTAGAGCCAAAATAACGAAAATCTGTGATCACTTCTAAAAATTGATTTTCTAAGGATTTATATATAAAAACTTTAAATGCGTTTTTCTTGTAAACTAGAAGAGCTAGAGCCAAAATAACGAAAATCTGTGATCACTTCTAAAAATTGGATTTTCTAAGGATTTTTATATGAAAAACTTTAAATGCGTTTTTCTTGTAAACTAGAAGAGCTAGAGCCAAAATAACGAAAATCTGTGATCACTTCTAAAAATTGATTTTCTAAGGATTTATATATAAAAACTTTAAATGCGTTTTTCTTGTAAACTAGAAGAGCTAGAGCCAAAATAACGAAAATCTGTGATCACTTCTAAAAATTGGATTTTCTAAGGATTTTTATATGAAAAACTTCAAATGCGTTTTTCTTGTAAACTAGAAGAGCTAGAGCCAAAATAACGAAAATCTGTGATCACTTCTAAAAATTGGTTTCTAAGGATTTTTATATGAAAAACTTTAAATGCGTTTTTCTTGTAAACTAGAAGAGCTAGAGCCAAAATAACGAAAATCTGTGATCACTTCTAAAAATTGATTTTCTAAGGATTTATATATAAAAACTTTAAATGCGTTTTTCTTGTAAACTAAAAGAGCTAGAGCCAAAATAACGAAAATCTGTGATCACTTCTAAAAATTGGATTTTCTAAGGATTTTTATATGAAAAACTTTAAATGCGTTTTTCTTGTAAACTAGAAGAGCTGGAGCCAAAATAACGAAAATCTGTGATCACTTCTAAAAATTGGATTTTCTAAGGATTTTTATATGAAAAACTTTAAATGCGTTTTTCTTGTAAACTAGAAGAGCTAGAGCCAAAATAACGAAAATCTGTGATCACTTCTAAAAATTGATTTTCTAAGGATTTTTATATAAAAACTTTAAATGCGTTTTTCTTGTAAACTAGAAGAGCTAGAGCCAAAATAACGAAAATCTGTGATCACTTCTAAAAATTGGATTTTCTAAGGATTTTTATATGAAAAACTTTAAATGCGTTTTTCTTGTAAACTAGAAGAGCTAGAGCCAAAATAACGAAAATCTGTGATCACTTCTAAAAATAGATTTTCTAAGGATTTATATATAAAAACTTTAAATGCGTTTTTCTTGTAAACTAGAAGAGCTAGAGCCAAAATAACGAAAATCTGTGATCACTTCTAAAAATTGATTTTCTAAGGATTTTTATATAAAAACTTTAAATGCGTTTTTCTTGTAAACTAGAAGAGCTAGAGCCAAAATAACGAAAATCTGTGATCACTTCTAAAAATTGGATTTTCTAAGGATTTTTATATGAAAAACTTTAAATGCGTTTTTCTTGTAAACTAGAAGAGCTAGAGCCAAAATAACGAAAATCTGTGATCACTTCTAAAAATTGATTTTCTAAGGATTTTTATATAAAAACTTTAAATGCGTTTTTCTTGTAAACTAGAAGAGCTAGAGCCAAAATAACGAAAATCTGTGATCACTTCTAAAAATTGGATTTTCTAAGGATTTTTATATGAAAAACTTTAAATGCGTTTTTCTTGTAAACTAGAAGAGCTAGAGCCAAAATAACGAAAATCTGTGGTCACTTCTAAAAATAGATTTTCTAAGGATTTATATATAAAAACTTTAAATGCGTTTTTCTTGTAAACTAGAAGAGCTAGAGCCAAAATAACGAAAATCTGTGATCACTTCTAAAAATTGGATTTTCTAAGGATTTTTATATGAAAAACTTTAAATGCGTTTTTCTTGTAAACTAGAAGAGCTAGAGCCAAAATAACGAAAATCTGTGATCACTTCTAAAAATTGATTTTCTAAGGATTTATATATAAAAACTTTAAATGCGTTTTTCTTGTAAACTAGAAGAGCTAGAGCCAAAATAACGAAAATCTGTGATCACTTCTAAAAATTGATTTTCTAAGGATTTTTATATGAAAAACTTCAAATGCGTTTTTCTTGTAAACTAGAAGAGCTAGAGCCAAAATAACGAAAATCTGTGATCACTTCTAAAAATTGATTTTCTAAGGATTTTTATATGAAAAACTTCAAATGCGTTTTTCTTGTAAACTAGAAGAGCTAGAGCCAAAATAACGAAAATCTGTGATCACTTCTAAAAATTGATTTTCTAAGGATTTTTATATGAAAAACTTCAAATGCGTTTTTCTTGTAAACTAAAAGAGCTAGAGCCAAAATAACGAAAATCTGTGATCACTTCTAAAAATTGATTTTGTTAGGATTTTTATATGAAAAACTTCAAATGCGTTTTTCTTGTAAACTAGAAGAGCTAGAGCCAAAATAACGAAAATCTGTAATCACTTCTAAAAATTGATTTTCTAAGGATTTTTATATGAAAAACTTCAAATGCGTTTTTCTTGTAAACTAGAAGAGCTAGAGCCAAAATAACGAAAATCTGTGATCACTTCTAAAAATTGATTTTCTAAGGATTTTTATATGAAAAACTTCAAATGCGTTTTTCTTGTAAACTAGAAGAGCTAGAGCCAAAATAACGAAAATCTGTGATCACTTCTAAAAATTGATTTTCTAAGGATTTTTATATGAAAAACTTCAAATGCGTTTTTCTTGTAAACTAGAAGAGCTAGAGCCAAAATAACGAAAATCTGTGATCACTTCTAAAAATTGATTTTCTAAGGATTTTTATATGAAAAACTTCAAATGCGTTTTTCTTGTAAACTAGAAGAGCTAGAGCCAAAATAACGAAAATCTGTGATCACTTCTAAAAATTGATTTTCTAAGGATTTTTATATGAAAAACTTCAAATGCGTTTTCTTGTAAACTAGAAGAGCTAGAGCCAAAATAACGGAAATCTGTGATCACTTCTAAAAATTGATTTTCTAAGGATTTTTATATGAAAAACTTCAAATGCGTTTTTCTTGTAAACTAGAAGAGCTAGAGCCAAAATAACGAAAATCTGTGATCACTTCTAAAAATTGATTTTGTTAGGATTTTTATATGAAAAACTTCAAATGCGTTTTTCTTGTAAACTAGAAGAGCTAGAGCCAAAATAACGAAAATCTGTCATCACTTCTAAAAATTGATTTTCTAAGGATTTTTATATGAAAAACTTCAAATGCGTTTTTCTTGTAAACTAGAAGAGCTAGAGCCAAAATAACGAAAATCTGTGATCACTTCTAAAAATTGATTTTCTAAGGATTTTTATATGAAAAACTTCAAATGCGTTTTTCTTGTAAACTAGAAGAGCTAGAGCCAAAATAACGAAAATCTGTGATCACTTCTAAAAATTGATTTTCTAAGGATTTTTATATGAAAAACTTCAAATGCGTTTTTCTTGTAAACTAGAAGAGCTAGAGCCAAAATAACGAAAATCTGTGATCACTTCTAAAAATTGATTTTCTAAGGATTTTTATATGAAAAACTTCAAATGCGTTTTTTTTGTAAACTAGAAGAGCTAGAGCCAAAATAACGAAAATCTGTGATCACTTCTAAAAATTGATTTTCTAAGGATTTTTATATGAAAAACTTCAAATGCGTTTTTCTTGTAAACTAGAAGAGGTAGAGCCAAAATAACGAAAATCTGTGATCACTTCTAAAAATTGATTTTCTAAGGATTTATATATAAAAACTTTAAATGCGTTTTTCTTGTAAACTAGAAGAGCTAGAGCCAAAATAACGAAAATCTGCGATCACTTCTAAAAATTGGATTTTCTAAGGATTTTTATATGAAAAACTTTAAATGCGTTTTTCTTGTAAACTAGAAGAGCTAGAGCCAAAATAACGAAAATCTGTGATCACTTCTAAAAATTGATTTTCTAAGGATTTTTATATGAAAAACTTCAAATGCGTTTTTCTTGTAAACTAGAAGAGCTAGAGCCAAAATAACGAAAATCTGTGATCACTTCTAAAAATTGATTTTCTAAGGATTTTTATATGAAAAACTTCAAATGCGTTTTTCTTGTAAACTAGAAGAGCTAGAGCCAAAATAACGAAAATCTGTGATCACTTCTAAAAATTGATTTTCTAAGGATTTTTATATGAAAAACTTCAAATGCGTTTTTCTTGTAAACTAGAAGAGCTAGAGCCAAAATAACGAAAATCTGTGATCACTTCTAAAAATTGATTTTCTAAGGATTTATATATAAAAACTTTAACTGCGTTTTTCTTGTAAACTAGAAGAGCTAGAGCCAAAATAACGAAAATCTGCGATCACTTCTAAAAATTGGATTTTCTAAGGATTTTTATATGAAAAACTTCAAATGCGTTTTTCTTGTAAACTAGAAGAGCTAGAGCCAAAATAACGAAAATCTGTGATCACTTCTAAAAATTGATTTTCTAAGGATTTTTATATGAAAAACTTCAAATGCGTTTTTCTTCTAAACTAGAAGAGCTAGAGCCAAAATAACGAAAATCTGTGATCACTTCTAAAAATTGATTTTCTAAGGAGTTTTATATGAAAAACTTCAAATGCGTTTTTCTTGTAAACTAGAAGAGCTAGAGCCAAAATAACGAAAATCTGTGATCACTTATAAAAATTGATTTTCTAAGGATTTATATATAAAAACTTTAAATGCGTTTTTCTTGTAAACTAGAAGAGCTAGAGCCAAAATAACGAAAATCTGTGATCACTTCTAAAAATTGATTTTCTTAGGATTTTTATATGAAAAACTTCAAATGCGTTTTTCTTGTAAACTAGAAGAGCTAGAGCCAAAATAACGAAAATCTGTGATCACTTCTAAGAATTGATTTTCTAAGGATTTTTATATGAAAAACTTCAAATGCGTTTTTCTTGTAAACTAGAAGAGCTAGAGCCAAAATAACGAAAATCTGCGATCACTTCTAAAAATTGATTTTCTAAGGATTTATATATAAAAACTTTAAATGCGTTTTTCTTGTAAACTAGAAGAGCTAGAGCCAAAATAACGAAAATCTGTGATCACTTCTAAAAATTGATTTTCTAAGGATTTTTATATAAAAACTTTAAATGCGTTTTTCTTGTAAACTAGAAGAGCTAGAGCCAAAATAACGAAAATCTGTGATCACTTCTAAAAATTGATTTTCTTAGGATTTTTATATGAAAAACTTCAAATGCGTTTTTCTTGTAAACTAGAAGAGCTAGAGCCAAAATAACGAAAATCTGTGATCACTTCTAAAAATTGATTTTCTAAGGATTTTTATATAAAAACTTTAAATGCGTTTTTCTTGTAAACTAGAAGAGCTAGAGCCAAAATAACGAAAATCTGTGATCACTTCTAAAAATTGATTTTCTAAGGATTTTTATATAAAAACTTTAAATGCGTTTTTCTTGTAAACTAGAAGAGCTAGAGCCAAAATAACGAAAATCTGTGATCACTTCTAAAAATTGATTTTCTAAGGATTTTTATATAAAAACTTTAAATGCGTTTTTCTTGTAAACTAGAAGAGCTAGAGCCAAAATAACGAAAATCTGTGATCACTTCTAAAAATTGATTTTCTAAGGATTTTTATATAAAAACTTTAAATGCGTTTTTCTTGTAAACTAGAAGAGCTAGAGCCAAAATAACGAAAATCTGTGATCACTTCTAAAAATTGATTTTCTAAGGATTTTTATATAAAAACTTTAAATGCGTTTTTCTTGTAAACTAGAAGAGCTAGAGCCAAAATAACGAAAATCTGTGATCACTTCTAAAAATTGATTTTCTAAGGATTTTTATATAAAAACTTTAAATGCGTTTTTCTTGTAAACTAGAAGAGCTAGAGCCAAAATAACGAAAATCTGTGATCACTTCTAAAAATTGATTTTCTAAGGATTTTTATATAAAAACTTTAAATGCGTTTTTCTTGTAAACTAGAAGAGCTAGAGCCAAAATAACGAAAATCTGTGATCACTTCTAAAAATTGATTTTCTAAGGATTTTTATATAAAAACTTTAAATGCGTTTTTCTTGTAAACTAGAAGAGCTAGAGCCAAAATAACGAAAATCTGTGATCACTTCTAAAAATTGATTTTCTAAGGATTTTTATATGAAAAACTTCAAATGCGTTTTTCTTGTAAACTAGAAGAGCTAGAGCCAAAATAACGAAAATCTGTGATCACTTCTAAAAATTGATTTTCTAAGGATTTTTATATAAAAACTTTAAATGCGTTTTTCTTGTAAACTAGAAGAGCCAGAGCCAAAATAACGAAAATCTGTGATCACTTCTAAAAATTGATTTTCTTAGGATTTCTATATGAAAAACTTCAAATGCGTTTTTCTTGTAAACTAGAAGAGCTAGAGCCAAAATAACGAAAATCTGTGATCACTTCTAAAAATTGATTTTCTAAGGATTTTTATATAAAAACTTTAAATGCGTTTTTCTTGTAAACTAGAAGAGCCAGAGCCAAAATAACGAAAATCTGTGATCACTTCTAAAAATTGATTTTCTTAGGATTTTTATATGAAAAACTTCAAATGCGTTTTTCTTGTAAACTAGAAGAGCTAGAGCCAAAATAACGAAAATCTGTGATCACTTCTAAAAATTGATTTTCTAAGGATTTTTATATAAAAACTTTAAATGCGTTTTTCTTGTAAACTAGAAGAGCTAGAGCCAAAATAACGAAAATCTGTGATCACTTCTAAAAATTGATTTTCTAAGGATTTTTATATAAAAACTTTAAATGCGTTTTTCTTGTAAACTAGAAGAGCTAGAGCCAAAATAACGAAAATCTGTGATCACTTCTAAAAATTGATTTTCTAAGGATTTTTATATAAAAACTTTAAATGCGTTTTTCTTGTAAACTAGAAGAGCTAGAGCCAAAATAACGAAAATCTGTGATCACTTCTAAAAATTGATTTTCTAAGGATTTTTATATAAAAACTTTAAATGCGTTTTTCTTGTAAACTAGAAGAGCTAGAGCCAAAATAACGAAAATCTGTGATCACTTCTAAAAATTGATTTTCTTAGGATTTTTATATGAAAAACTTCAAATGCGTTTTTCTTGTAAACTAGAAGAGCTAGAGCCAAAATAACGAAAATCTGTGATCACTTCTAAAAATTGATTTTCTAAGGATTTTTATATAAAAACTTTAAATGCGTTTTTCTTGTAAACTAGAAGAGCTAGAGCCAAAATAACGAAAATCTGTGATCACTTCTAAAAATTGATTTTCTAAGGATTTTTATATAAAAACTTTAAATGCGTTTTTCTTGTAAACTAGAAGAGCTAGAGCCAAAATAACGAAAATCTGTGATCACTTCTAAAAATTGATTTTCTAAGGATTTTTATATAAAAACTTTAAATGCGTTTTTCTTGTAAACTAGAAGAGCTAGAGCCAAAATAACGAAAATCTGTGATCACTTCTAAAAATTGATTTTCTAAGGATTTTTATATAAAAACTTTAAATGCGTTTTTCTTGTAAACTAGAAGAGCTAGAGCCAAAATAACGAAAATCTGTGATCACTTCTAAAAATTGATTTTCTTAGGATTTTTATATGAAAAACTTCAAATGCGTTTTTCTTGTAAACTAGAAGAGCTAGAGCCAAAACAACGAAAATCTGTGATCACTTCTAAAAATTGATTTTCTAAAGATTTTTATATAAAAACTTTAAATGCGTTTTTCTTGTTAACTAGAAGAGCTTCTAAAAATTGATTTTCTAAGGATTTTTATATAAAAACTTTAAATGCGTTTTTCTTGTAAACTAGAAGAGCTAGAGCCAAAATAACGAAAATCTGTGATCACTTCTAAAAATTGATTTTCTAAGGATTTTTATATAAAAACTTTAAATGCGTTTTTCTTGTAAACTAGAAGAGCTAGAGCCAAAATAACGAAAATCTGTGATCACTTCTAAAAATTGATTTTCTTAGGATTTTTATATGAAAAACTTCAAATGCGTTTTTCTTGTAAACTAGAAGAGCTAGAGCCAAAATAACGAAAATCTGTGATCACTTCTAAAAATTGATTTTCTAAAGATTTTTATATAAAAACTTCAAATGCGTTTTTCTTGTAAACTAGAAGAGCTAGAGCCAAAATAACGAAAATCTGTGATCACTTCTAAAAATTGATTTTCTAAGGATTTTTATATAAAAACTTTAAATGCGTTTTTCTTGTAAACTAGAAGAGCTAGAGCCAAAATAACGAAAATCTGTGATCACTTCTAAAAATTGATTTTCTTAGGATTTTTATATGAAAAACTTCAAATGCGTTTTTCTTGTAAACTAGAAGAGCTAGAGCCAAAATAACGAAAATCTGTGATCACTTCTAAAAATTGATTTTCTAAAGATTTTTATATAAAAACTTCAAATGCGTTTTTCTTGTAAACTAGAAGAGCTTCTAAAAATTGATTTTCTAAGGATTTTTATATAAAAACTTTAAATGCGTTTTTCTTGTAAACTAGAAGAGCTAGAGCCAAAATAACGAAAATCTGTGATCACTTCTAAAAATTGATTTTCTAAGGATTTTTATATAAAAACTTTAAATGCGTTTTTCTTGTAAACTAGAAGAGCTAGAGCCAAAATAACGAAAATCTGTGATCACTTCTAAAAATTGATTTTCTAAGGATTTTTATATAAAAACTTTAAATGCGTTTTTCTTGTAAACTAGAAGAGCTAGAGCCAAAATAACGAAAATCTGTGATCACTTCTAAAAATTGATTTTCTTAGGATTTTTATATGAAAAACTTCAAATGCGTTTTTCTTGTAAACTAGAAGAGCTAGAGCCAAAATAACGAAAATCTGTGATCACTTCTAAAAATTGATTTTCTAAAGATTTTTATATAAAAACTTTAAATGCGTTTTTCTTGTAAACTAGAAGAGCTAGAGCCAAAATAACGAAAATCTGTGATCACTTCTAAAAATTGATTTTCTAAGGATTTTTATATAAAAACTTTAAATGCGTTTTTCTTGTAAACTAGAAGAGCTAGAGCCAAAATAACGAAAATCTGTGATCACTTCTAAAAATTGATTTTCTTAGGATTTTTATATGAAAAACTTCAAATGCGTTTTTCTTGTAAACTAGAAGAGCTAGAGCCAAAATAACGAAAATCTGTGATCACTTCTAAAAATTGATTTTCTAAGGATTTTTATACAAAAACTTTAAATGCGTTTTTCTTGTAAACTAGAAGAGCTAGAGCCAAAATAACGAAAATCTGTGATCACTTCTAAAAATTGATTTTCTAAGGATTTTTATATAAAAACTTTAAATGCGTTTTTCTTGTAAACTAGAAGAGCTAGAGCCAAAATAACGAAAATCTGTGATCACTTCTAAAAATTGATTTTCTAAGTATTTTTATATAAAAACTTTAAATGCGTTTTTCTTGTAAACTAGAAGAGCTAGAGCCAAAATAACGAAAATCTGTGATCACTTCTAAAAATTGATTTTCTAAGGATTTTTATATAAAAACTTTAAATGCGTTTTTCTTGTAAACTAGAAGAGCTAGAGCCAAAATAACGAAAATCTGTGATCACTTCTAAAAATTGATTTTCTAAGGATTTTTATATAAAAACTTTAAATGCGTTTTTCTTGTAAACTAGAAGAGCTAGAGCCAAAATAACGAAAATCTGTGATCACTTCTAAAAATTGATTTTCTAAGGATTTTTATATAAAAACTTTAAATGCGTTTTTCTTGTAAACTAGAAGAGCTAGAGCCAAAATAACGAAAATCTGTGATAACTTCTAAAAATTGATTTTCTAAGGATTTATATATAAAAACTTCAAATGCGTTTTTCTTGTAAACTAGAAGAGCTAGAGCCAAAATAACGAAAATCTGTGATCACTTCTAAAAATTGATTTTCTAAGGATTTTTATATAAAAACTTTAAATGCGTTTTTCTTGTAAACTAGAAGAGCTAGAGCTAAAATAACGAAAATCTGTGATCACTTCTAAAAATTGATTTTCTAAGGATTTTTATATAAAAACTTTAAATGCGTTTTTCTTGTAAACTAGAAGAGCTAGAGCCAAAATAACGAAAATCTGTGATAACTTCTAAAAATTGATTTTCTAAGGATTTATATATAAAAACTTCAAATGCGTTTTTCTTGTAAACTAGAAGAGCTAGAGCCAAAATAACGAAAATCTGTGATCACTTCTAAAAATTGATTTTCTAAGGATTTTTATATTAAAACTTTAAATGCGTTTTTCTTGTAAACTAGAAGAGCTAGAGCCAAAATAACGAAAATCTGTGATCACTTCTAAAAATTGATTTTCTAAGGATTTTTATATGAAAAACTTCAAATGCGTTTTTCTTGTAAACTAGAAGAGCTAGAGCCAAAATAACGAAAATCTGTGATAACTTCTAAAAATTGATTTTCTAAGGATTTATATATAAAAACTTCAAATGCGTTTTTCTTGTAAACTAGAAGAGCTAGAGCCAAAATAACGAAAATCTGTGATCACTTCTAAAAATTGATTTTCTAAGGATTTTTATATAAAAACTTTAAATGCGTTTTTCTTGTAAACTAGAAGAGCTAGAGCCAAAATAACGAAAATCTGTGATCACTTCTAAAAATTGATTTTCTAAGGATTTTTATATAAAAACTTTAAATGCGTTTTTCTTGTAAACTAGAAGAGCTAGAGCCAAAATAACGAAAATCTGTGATCACTTCTAAAAATTGATTTTCTAAGGATTTTTATATAAAAACTTTAAATGCGTTTTTCTTGTAAACTAGAAGAGCTAGAGCCAAAATAACGAAAATCTGTGATCACTTCTAAAAATTGATTTTCTAAGGATTTTTATATAAAAACTTTAAATGCGTTTTTCTTGTAAACTAGAAGAGCTAGAGCCAAAATAACGAAAATCTGTGATAACTTCTAAAAATTGATTTTCTAAGGATTTATATATAAAAACTTCAAATGCGTTTTTCTTGTAAACTAGAAGAGCTAGAGCCAAAATAACGAAAATCTGTGATCACTTCTAAAAATTGATTTTCTAAGGATTTTTATATAAAAACTTTAAATGCGTTTTTCTTGTAAACTAGAAGAGCTAGAGCTAAAATAACGAAAATCTGTGATCACTTCTAAAAATTGATTTTCTAAGGATTTTTATATAAAAACTTTAAATGCGTTTTTCTTGTAAACTAGAAGAGCTAGAGCCAAAATAACGAAAATCTGTGATAACTTCTAAAAATTGATTTTCTAAGGATTTATATATAAAAACTTCAAATGCGTTTTTCTTGTAAACTAGAAGAGCTAGAGCCAAAATAACGAAAATCTGTGATCACTTCTAAAAATTGATTTTCTAAGGATTTTTATATAAAAACTTTAAATGCGTTTTTCTTGTAAACTAGAAGAGCTAGAGCCAAAATAACGAAAATCTGTGATCACTTCTAAAAATTGATTTTCTAAGGATTTTTATATGAAAAACTTCAAATGCGTTTTTCTTGTAAACTAGAACAGCTAGAGCCAAAATAACGAAAATCTGTGATAACTTCTAAAAATTGATTTTCTAAGGATTTATATATAAAAACTTCAAATGCGTTTTTCTTCTAAACTAGAAGAGCTAGAGCCAAAATAACGAAAATCTGTGATCACTTCTAAAAATTGATTTTCTAAGGATTTTTATATAAAAACTTTAAATGCGTTTTTCTTGTAAACTAGAAGAGCTAGAGCCAAAATAACGAAAATCTGTGATCACTTCTAAAAATTGATTTTCTAAGGATTTTTATATGAAAAACTTCAAATGCGTTTTTCTTGTAAACTAGAAGAGCTAGAGCCAAAATAACGAAAATCTGTGATCACTTCTAAAAACTGATTTTCTAAGGATTTTTATATAAAAACTTTAAATGCGTTTTTCTTGTAAACTAGAAGAGCTAGAGCCAAAATAACGAAAATCTGTGATCACTTCTAAAAATTGATTTTCTAAGGATTTTTATATAAAAACTTTAAATGCGTTTTTCTTGTAAACTAGAAGAGCTAGAGCCAAAATAACGAAAATCTGTGATCACTTCTAAAAATTGATTTTCTAAGGATTTATATATAAAAACTTTAAATGCGTTTTTCTTGTAAACTAGAAGAGCTAGAGCCAAAATAACGAAAATCTGTGATCACTTCTAAAAATTGATTTTCTAAGGATTTTTATATGAAAAACTTTAAATGCGTTTTTCTTGTAAACTAGAAGAGCTAGAGCCAAAATAACGAAAATCTGTGATCACTTCTAAAAATTGGATTTTCTAAGGATTTTTATATGAAAAACTTTAAATGCGTTTTTCTTGTAAACTAGAAGAGCTAGAGCCAAAATAACGAAAATCTGTGATCACTTCTAAAAATTGGATTTTCTAAGGATTTTTATATGAAAAACTTTAAATGCGTTTTTCTTGTAAACTAGAAGAGCTAGAGCCAAAATAACGAAAATCTGTGATCACTTCTAAAAATTGATTTTCTAAGGATTTATATATAAAAACTTTAAATGCGTTTTTCTTGTAAACTAGAAGAGCTAGAGCCAAAATATCGAAAATCTGTGATCACTTCTAAAAATTGATTTTCTAAGGATTTTTATATGAAAAACTTCAAATGCGTTTTTCTTGTAAACTAGAAGAGCTAGAGCCAAAATAACGAAAATCTGTGATCACTTCTAAAAATTGGATTTTCTAAGGATTTTTATATGAAAAACTTTAAATGCGTTTTTCTTGTAAACTAGAAGAGCTAGAGCCAAAATAACGAAAATCTGTGATCACTTCTAAAAATTGATTTTCTAAGGATTTTTATATGAAAAACTTTAAATGCGTTTTTCTTGTAAACTAGAAGAGCTGGAGCCAAAATAACGAAAATCTGTGATCACTTCTAAAAATTGATTTTCTAAGGATTTTTATATGAAAAACTTTAAATGCGTTTTTCTTGTAAACTAGAAGAGCTAGAGCTAAAATAACGAAAATCTGTGATCACTTCTAAAAATTGATTTTCTAAGGATTTTTATATGAAAAACTTCAAATGCGTTTTTCTTGTAAACTAGAAGAGCTAGAGCCAAAATAACGAAAATCTGTGATCACTTCTAAAAATTGATTTTATATGAAAAACTTCAAAAGCGTTTTTCTTGTAAACTAGAAGAGCTAGAGCCAAAATAACGAAAATCTGTGATCACTTCTAAAAATTGATTTTCTAAGGATTTATATATTAAAACTTTAAATGCGTTTTTCTTGTAAACTAGAAGAGCTAGAGCCAAAATAACGAAAATCTGTGATCACTTCTAAAAATTGGATTTTCTAAGGATTGTTATATGAAAAACTTTAAATGCGTTTTTCTTGTAAACAAGAAGAGCTAGAGCCAAAATAACAAAAATCTGTAATCACTTCTAAAAATTGATTTTCTAAGGATTTTTATATGAAAAACTTCAAATGCGTTTTTCTTGTAAACTAGAAGAGCTAGAGCCAAAATAACGAAAATCTGTGATCACTTCTAAAAATTGATTTTCTAAGGATTTATATATAAAAACTTTAAATGCGTTTTTTTTGTAAACTAGAAGAGCTAGAGCCAAAATAACGAAAATCTGTGATCACTTCTAAAAATTGATTTTCTAAGGATTTTTATATGAAAAACTTTAAATGCGTTTTTCTTGTAAACTAGAAGAGCTAGAGCCAAAATAACGAAAATCTGTGATCACTTCTAAAAATTGATTTTCTAAGGATTTATATATAAAAACTTTAAATGCGTTTTTCTTGTAAACTAGAAGAGCTAGAGCCAAAATAACGAAAATCTGTGATCACTTCTAAAAATTGGATTTTCTAAGGATTTTTATATAAAAACTTTAAATGCGTTTTTCTTGTAAACTAGAAGAGCTAGAGCCAAAATAACGAAAATCTGTGATCACTTCTAAAAATTGATTTTCTAAGGATTTTTATATCAAAAACTTTAAATGCGTTTTTCTTGTAAATTAGAAGAGCTAGAGCCAAAATAACGAAAATCTGTGATCACTTCTAAAAATTGATTTTCTAAGGATTTATATATAAAAACTTTAAATGCGTTTTTCTTGTAAACTAGAAGAGCTAGAGCCAAAATAACGAAAATCTGTGATCACTTCTAAAAATTGATTTTCTAAGGATTTTTATATGAAAAACTTTAAATGCGTTTTTCTTGTAAACTAGAAGAGCTAGAGCCAAAATAACGAAAATCTGTGATCACTTCTAAAAATTGATTTTCTAAGGATTTATATATAAAAACTTTAAATGCGTTTTTCTTGTAAACTAGAAGAGCTAGAGCCAAAATAACGAAAATCTGTGATCACTTCTCAAAATTGGATTTTCTAAGGATTTTTATATAAAAACTTTAAATGCGTTTTTCTTGTAAACTAGAAGAGCTAGAGCCAAAATAACGAAAATCTGTGATTACTTCTAAAAATTGATTTTCTAAGGATTTTTATATCAAAAACTTTAAATGCGTTTTTCTTGTAAATTAGAAGAGCTAGAGCCAAAATAACGAAAATCTGTGATCACTTCTAAAAATTGGATTTTCTAAGGATTTTTATATAAAAACTTTAAATGCGTTTTTCTTGTAAACTAGAAGAGCTAGAGCCAAAATAACGAAAATCTGTGATCACTTCTAAAAATTGATTTTCTAAGGATTTTTATATCAAAAACTTTAAATGCGTTTTTCTTGTAAATTAGAAGAGCTTCTAAAAATTGATTTTCTAAGGATTTTTATATAAAAACTTTAAATGCGTTTTTCTTGTAAACTAGAAGAGCTAGAGCCAAAATAACGAAAATCTGTGATCACTTCTAAAAATTGATTTTCTTAGGATTTTTATATGAAAAACTTCAAATGCGTTTTTCTTGTAAACTAGAAGAGCTTCTAAAAATTGATTTTCTAAGGATTTTTATATAAAAACTTTAAATGCGTTTTTCTTGTAAACTAGAAGAGCTAGAGCCAAAATAACGAAAATCTGTGATCACTTCTAAAAATTGATTTTCTAAGGATTTTTATATAAAAACTTTAAATGCGTTTTTCTTGTAAACTAGAAGAGCTAGAGCCAAAATAACGAAAATCTGTGATCACTTCTAAAAATTGATTTTCTAAGGATTTTTATATAAAAACTTTAAATGCGTTTTTCTTGTAAACTAGAAGAGCTAGAGCCAAAATAACGAAAATCTGTGATCACTTCTAAAAATTGATTTTCTTAGGATTTTTATATGAAAAACTTCAAATGCGTTTTTCTTGTAAACTAGAAGAGCTAGAGCCAAAATAACGAAAATCTGTGATCACTTCTAAGAATTGATTTTCTAAGGATTTTTATATGAAAAACTTCAAATGCGTTTTTCTTGTAAACTAGAAGAGCTAGAGCCAAAATAACGAAAATCTGTGATCACTTCTAAAAATTGATTTTCTAAGGATTTTTATATGAAAATCTTCAAATGCGTTTTTCTTGTAAACTAGAAGAGCTAGAGCCAAAATAACGAAAATCTGTGATCACTTCTAAAAATTGATTTTCTAAGGATTTTTATATGAAAAACTTCAAATGCGTTTTTCTTGTAAACTAGAAGAGCTAGAGCCAAAATAACGAAAATCTGTGATCACTTCTAAAAATTGATTTTCTAAGGATTTATATATAAAAACTTTAAATGCGTTTTTCTTGTAAACTAGAAGAGCTAGAGCCAAAATAACGAAAATCTGTGATCACTTCTAAAAATTGATTTTCTTACGATTTTTATATGAAAAACTTCAAATGCGTTTTTCTTGTAAACTAGAAGAGCTAGAGCCAAAATAACGAAAATCTGTAATCACTTCTAAAAATTGATTTTCTAAGGATTTTTATATGAAAAACTTCAAATGCGTTTTTCTTGTAAACTAGAAGAGCTAGAGCCAAAATAACGAAAATCTGTGATCACTTCTAAAAATTGATTTTCTAAGGATTTTTATATGAAAAACTTCAAATGTGTTTTTCTTGTAAACTAGAAGAGCTAGAGCCAAAATAACGAGAATCTGTGATCACTTCTAAAAATTGATTTTCTAAGGATTTTTATATGAAAAACTTCAAATGCGTTTTTCTTGTAAACTAGAAGAGCTAGAGCCAAAATAACGAAAATCTGTGATCACTTCTAAAAATTGATTTTCTAAGGATTTTTATATGAAAAACTTCAAATGCGTTTTTCTTGTAAACTAGAAGAGCTAGAGCCAAAATAACGAAAATCTGTGATCACTTCTAAAAATTGATTTTCTAAGGATTTTTATATGAAAAACTTCAAATGCGTTTTTCTTGTAAACTAGAAGAGCTAGAGCCAAAATAACGAAAATCTGTGATCACTTCTAAAAATTGATTTTCTAAGGATTTTTAAATGAAAAACTTCAAATGCGTTTTTCTTGTAAACTAGAAGAGCTAGAGCCAAAATAACGAAAATCTGTGATCACTTCTAAAAATTGATTTTCTAAGGATTTTTATATGAAAAACTTCAAATGCGTTTTTCTTGTAAACTAGAAGAGCTAGAGCCAAAATAACGAAAATCTGTGATCACTTCTAAAAATTGATTTTCTAAGGATTTTTATATGAAAAACTTCAAATGCGTTTTTCTTGTAAACTAGAAGAGCTAGAGCCAAAATAACGAAAATCTGTGATCACTTCTAAAAATTGATTTTCTAAGGATTTTTATATGAAAAACTTCAAATGCGTTTTTCTTGTAAACTAGAAGAGCTAGAGCCAAAATAACGAAAATCTGTGATCACTTCTAAAAATTGATTTTCTAAGGATTTTTATATGAAAAACTTCAAATGCGTTTTTCTTGTAAACTAGAAGAGCTAGAGCCAAAATAACGAAAATCTGTGATCACTTCTAAAAATTGATTTTCTAAGGATTTTTATATGAAAAACTTCAAATGCGTTTTTCTTGTAAACTAGAAGAGCTAGAGCCAAAATAACGAAAATCTGTGATCACTTCTAAAAATTGATTTTCTAAGGATTTTTATATGAAAAACTTCAAATGCGTTTTTCTTGTAAACTAGAAGAGCTAGAGCCAAAATAACGAAAATCTGTGATCACTTCTAAAAATTGATTTTCTAAGGATTTTTATATGAAAAACTTCAAATGCGTTTTTCTTGTAAACTAGAAGAGCTAGAGCCAAAATAACGAAAATCTGTGATCACTTCTAAAAATTGATTTTCTAAGGATTTTTATATGAAAAACTTCAAATGCGTTTTTCTTGTAAACTAGAAGAGCTAGAGCCAAAATAGCGAAAATCTGTGATCACTTCTAAAAATTGATTTTCTAAGGATTTTTATATGAAAAACTTCAAATGCGTTTTTCTTGTAAACTAGAAGAGCTTGAGCCAAAATAACGAAAATCTGTGATCACATCTAAAAATTGATTTTCTAAGGATTTTTATATGAAAAACTTCAAATGCGTTTTTCTTGTAAACTAGAAGAGCTAGAGCCAAAATAACGAAAATCTGTGATCACTTCTAAAAATTGATTTTCTAAGGATTTTTATATGAAAAACTTCAAATGCGTTTTTCTTGTAAACTAGAAGAGCTAGAGCCAAAATAACGAAAATCTGTGATCACTTCTAAAAATTGATTTTCTAAGGATTTTTATATGAAAAACTTCAAATGCGTTTTTCTTGTAAACTAGAAGAGCTAGAGCCAAAATAACGAAAATCTGTGATCACTTCTAAAAATTGATTTTCTAAGGATTTTTATATGAAAAACTTCAAATGCGTTTTTCTTGTAAACTAGAAGAGCTAGAGCCAAAATAACGAAAATCTGTGATCACTTCTAAAAATTGATTTTCTAAGGATTTTTATATGAAAAACTTCAAATGCGTTTTTCTTGTAAACTAGAAGAGCTAGAGCCAAAATAACGAAAATCTGTGATCACTTCTAAAAATTGATTTTCTAAGGATTTTTATATGAAAAACTTCAAATGCGTTTTTCTTGTAAACTAGAAGAGCTAGAGCCAAAATAACGAAAATCTGTGATCACTTCTAAAAATTGATTTTCTAAGGATTTTTATATGAAAAACTTCAAATGCGTTTTTCTTGTAAACTAGAAGAGCTAGAGCCAAAATAACGAAAATCTGTGATCACTTCTAAAAATTGATTTTCTAAGGATTTTTATATGAAAAACTTCAAATGCGTTTTTCTTGTAAACTAGAAGAGCTAGAGCCAAAATAACGAAAATCTGTGATCACTTCTAAAAATTGATTTTCTAAGGATTTTTATATGAAAAACTTCAAATGCGTTTTTCTTGTAAACTAGAAGAGCTAGAGCCAAAATAACGAAAATCTGTGATCACTTCTAAAAATTGATTTTCTAAGGATTTTTATATGAAAAACTTCAAATGCTTTTTTCTTGTAAACTAGAAGAGCTAGAGCCAAAATAACGAAAATCTGTGATCACTTCTAAAAATTGGATTTTCTAAGGATTGTTATATGAAAAACTTTAAATGCGTTTTTCTTGTAAACTAGAAGAGCTAGAGCCAAAATAACGAAAATCTGTGATCACTTCTAAAAATTGATTTTCTAAGGATTTATATATTAAAACTTCAAATGCGTTTTTCTTGTAAACTAGAAGAGCTAGAGCCAAAATAACGAAAATCTGTGATCACTTCTAAAAATTGATTTTCTAAGGATTTATATATTAAAACTTCAAATGCGTTTTTCTTGTAAACTAGAAGAGCTAGAGCCAAAATAACGAAAATCTGTGATCACTTCTAAAAATTGATTTTTTAAGGATTTTTATATGAAAAACTTCAAATGCGTTTTTCTTGTAAACTAGAAGAGCTAGAGCCAAAATAACGAAAATATGTGATCACTTCTAAAAATTGATTTTCTAAGGATTTTTATATGAAAAACTTCAAATGCTTTTTTCTTGTAAACTAGAAGAGCTAGAGCCAAAATAACGAAAATCTGTGATCACTTCTAAAAATTGGATTTTCTAAGGATTGTTATATGAAAAACTTTAAATGCGTTTTTCTTGTAAACTAGAAGAGCTAGAGCCAAAATAACGAAAATCTGTGATCACTTCTAAAAATTGATTTTCTAAGGATTTTTATATAAAAACTTTAAATGCGTTTTTCTTGTAAACTAGAAGAGCTAGAGCCAAAATAACGAAAATCTGTGATAACTTCTAAAAATTGATTTTCTAAGGATTTATATATAAAAACTTTAAATGCGTTTTTCTTGTAAACTAGAAGAGCTAGAGCCAAAATAACGAAAATCTGTGATCACTTCTAAAAATTGATTTTCTAAGGATTTATATATAAAAACTTTAAATGCGTTTTTCTTGTAAACTAGAAGAGCTAGAGCCAAAATAACGAAAATCTGTGATCACTTCTAAAAATTGATTTTCTAAGGATTTTTATATAAAAACTTTAAATGCGTTTTTCTTGTAAACTAGAAGAGCTAGAGCCAAAATAACGAAAATCTGTGATCACTTCTAAAAATTGATTTTCTAAGGATTTATATATAAAAACTTTAAATGCGTTTTTCTTGTAAACTAGAAGAGCTAGAGCCAAAATAACGAAAATCTGTGATCACTTCTAAAAATTGATTTTCTAAGGATTTTTATATAAAAACTTTAAATGCGTTTTTCTTGTAAACTAGAAGAGCTAGAGCCAAAATAACGAAAATCTGTGATCACTTCTAAAAATTGATTTTCTAAGGATTTATATATAAAAACTTTAAATGCGTTTTTCTTGTAAACTAGAAGAGCTAGAGCCAAAATAACGAAAATCTGTGATCACTTCTAAAAATTGATTTTCTAAGGATTTTTATATAAAAACTTTAAATGCGTTTTTCTTGTAAACTAGAAGAGCTAGAGCCAAAATAACGAAAATCTGTGATCACTTCTAAAAATTGATTTTCTAAGGATTTATATATAAAAACTTTAAATGCGTTTTTCTTGTAAACTAGAAGAGCTAGAGCCAAAATAACGAAAATCTGTGATCACTTCTAAAAATTGATTTTCTAAGGATTTTTATATAAAAACTTTAAATGCGTTTTTCTTGTAAACTAGAAGAGCTAGAGCCAAAATAACGAAAATCTGTGATAACTTCTAAAAATTGATTTTCTAAGGATTTATATATAAAAACTTTAAATGCGTTTTTCTTGTAAACTAGAAGAGCTAGAGCCAAAATAACGAAAATCTGTGATAACTTCTAAAAATTGATTTTCTAAGGATTTATATATAAAAACTTTAAATGCGTTTTTCTTGTAAACTAGAAGAGCTAGAGCCAAAATAACGAAAATCTGTGATCACTTCTAAAAATTGATTTTCTAAGGATTTTTATATAAAAACTTTAAATGCGTTTTTCTTGTAAACTAGAAGAGCTAGAGCCAAAATAACGAAAATCTGTGATAACTTCTAAAAATTGATTTTCTAAGGATTTATATATAAAAACTTTAAATGCGTTTTTCTTGTAAACTAGAAGAGCTAGAGCCAAAATAACGAAAATCTGTGATAACTTCTAAAAATTGATTTTCTAAGGATTTATATATAAAAACTTTAAATGCGTTTTTCTTGTAAACTAGAAGAGCTAGAGCCAAAATAACGAAAATCTGTGATCACTTCTAAAAATTGATTTTCTAAGGATTTTTATATAAAAACTTTAAATGCGTTTTTCTTGTAAACTAGAAGAGCTAGAGCCAAAATAACGAAAATCTGTGATAACTTCTAAAAATTGATTTTCTAAGGATTTATATATAAAAACTTTAAATGCGTTTTTCTTGTAAACTAGAAGAGCTAGAGCCAAAATAACGAAAATCTGTGATCACTTCTAAAAATTGATTTTCTAAGGATTTATATATAAAAACTTTAAATGCGTTTTTCTTGTAAACTAGAAGAGCTAGAGCCAAAATAACGAAAATCTGTGATCACTTCTAAAAATTGATTTTCTAAGGATTTTTATATAAAAACTTTAAATGCGTTTTTCTTGTAAACTAGAAGAGCTAGAGCCAAAATAACGAAAATCTGTGATCACTTCTAAAAATTGATTTTCTAAGGATTTATATATAAAAACTTTAAATGCGTTTTTCTTGTAAACTAGAAGAGCTAGAGCCAAAATAACGAAAATCTGTGATCACTTCTAAAAATTGATTTTCTAAGGATTTTTATATAAAAACTTTAAATGCGTTTTTCTTGTAAACTAGAAGAGCTAGAGCCAAAATAACGAAAATCTGTGATCACTTCTAAAAATTGATTTTCTAAGGATTTATATATAAAAACTTTAAATGCGTTTTTCTTGTAAACTAGAAGAGCTAGAGCCAAAATAACGAAAATCTGTGATCACTTCTAAAAATTGATTTTCTAAGGATTTTTATATAAAAACTTTAAATGCGTTTTTCTTGTAAACTAGAAGAGCTAGAGCCAAAATAACGAAAATCTGTGATCACTTCTAAAAATTGATTTTCTAAGGATTTATATATAAAAACTTTAAATGCGTTTTTCTTGTAAACTAGAAGAGCTAGAGCCAAAATAACGAAAATCTGTGATCACTTCTAAAAATTGATTTTCTAAGGATTTTTATATAAAAACTTTAAATGCGTTTTTCTTGTAAACTAGAAGAGCTAGAGCCAAAATAACGAAAATCTGTGATCACTTCTAAAAATTGATTTTCTAAGGATTTATATATAAAAACTTTAAATGCGTTTTTCTTGTAAACTAGAAGAGCTAGAGCCAAAATAACGAAAATCTGTGATCACTTCTAAAAATTGATTTTCTAAGGATTTTTATATAAAAACTTTAAATGCGTTTTTCTTGTAAACTAGAAGAGCTAGAGCCAAAATAACGAAAATCTGTGATCACTTCTAAAAATTGATTTTCTAAGGATTTTTATATGAAAAACTTCAAATGCGTTTTTCTTGTAAACTAGAAGAGCTAGAGCCAAAATAACGAAAATCTGTGATCACTTCTAAAAATTGATTTTCTAAGGATTTTTATATGAAAAACTTCAAATGCGTTTTTCTTGTAAACTAGAAGAGCTAGAGCCAAAATAGCGAAAATCTGTGATCACTTCTAAAAATTGATTTTCTAAGGATTTTTATATGAAAAACTTCAAATGCGTTTTTCTTGTAAACTAGAAGAGCTTGAGCCAAAATAACGAAAATCTGTGATCACATCTAAAAATTGATTTTCTAAGGATTTTTATATGAAAAACTTCAAATGTGTTTTTCTTGTAAACTAGAAGAGCTAGAGCCAAAATAACGAAAATCTGTGATCACTTCTAAAAATTGATTTTCTAAGGATTTTTATATAAAAACTTCAAATGCGTTTTTCTTGTAAACTAGAAGAGCTAGAGCCAAAATAACGAAAATCTGTGATCACTTCTAAAAATTGATTTTCTAAGGATTTTTATATGAAAAACTTCAAATGCGTTTTTCTTGTAAACTAGAAGAGCTAGAGCCAAAATAACGAAAATCTGTGATCACTTCTAAAAATTGATTTTCTAAGGATTTTTATATGAAAAACTTCAAATGCGTTTTTCTTGTAAACTAGAAGAGCTAGAGCCAAAATAACGAAAATCTGTGATCACTTCTAAAAATTGATTTTCTAAGGATTTTTATATGAAAAACTTCAAATGCGTTTTTCTTGTAAACTAGAAGAGCTAGAGCCAAAATAACGAAAATCTGTGATCACTTCTAAAAATTGATTTTCTAAGGATTTTTATATGAAAAACTTCAAATGCGTTTTTCTTGTAAACTAGAAGAGCTAGAGCCAAAATAACGAAAATCTGTGATCACTTCTAAAAATTGATTTTCTAAGGATTTTTATATGAAAAACTTCAAATGCGTTTTTCTTGTAAACTAGAAGAGCTAGAGCCAAAATAACGAAAATCTGTGATCACTTCTAAAAATTGATTTTCTAAGGATTTTTATATGAAAAACTTCAAATGCGTTTTTCTTGTAAACTAGAAGAGCTAGAGCCAAAATAACGAAAATCTGTGATCACTTCTAAAAATTGATTTTCTAAGGATTTTTATATGAAAAACTTCAAATGCGTTTTTCTTGTAAACTAGAAGAGCTAGAGCCAAAATAACGAAAATCTGTGATAACTTCTAAAAATTGATTTTCTAAGGATTTATATATTAAAACTTCAAATGCGTTTTTCTTGTAAACTAGAAGAGCTAGAGCTAAAATAACGAAAATCTGTGATCACTTCTAAAAATTGATTTTTTAAGGATTTTTATATGAAA
Source organism: Pollenia griseotomentosa (assembly GCA_963931875.1). Classification (NCBI taxonomy): domain Eukaryota; kingdom Metazoa; phylum Arthropoda; class Insecta; order Diptera; family Polleniidae; genus Pollenia; species Pollenia griseotomentosa. The sequence continues at coordinate 98,782,149 of OZ007560.1, forward strand.
AACTTCAAATGCGTTTTTCTTGTAAACTAGAAGAGCTAGAGCCAAAATAACGAAAATCTGTGATCACTTCTAAAAATTGATTTTCTAAGGATTTTTATATGAAAAACTTCAAATGCGTTTTTCTTGTAAACTAGAAGAGCTAGAGCCAAAATAACGAAAATCTGTGATCACTTCTAAAAATTGATTTTCTAAGGATTTATATATTAAAACTTCAAATGCGTTTTTCTTGTAAACTAGAAGAGCTAGAGCCAAAATAACGAAAATCTGTGATCACTTCTAAAAATTGATTTTCTAAGGATTTATATATTAAAACTTCAAATGCGTTTTTCTTGTAAACTAGAAGAGCTAGAGCCAAAATAACGAAAATCTGTGATCACTTCTAAAAATTGATTTTTTAAGGATTTTTATATGAAAAACTTCAAATGCGTTTTTCTTGTAAACTAGAAGAGCTAGAGCCAAAATAACGAAAATATGTGATCACTTCTAAAAATTGATTTTCTAAGGATTTTTATATGAAAAACTTCAAATGCTTTTTTCTTGTAAACTAGAAGAGCTAGAGCCAAAATAACGAAAATCTGTGATCACTTCTAAAAATTGGATTTTCTAAGGATTGTTATATGAAAAACTTTAAATGCGTTTTTCTTGTAAACTAGAAGAGCTAGAGCCAAAATAACGAAAATCTGTGATCACTTCTAAAAATTGATTTTCTAAGGATTTTTATATAAAAACTTTAAATGCGTTTTTCTTGTAAACTAGAAGAGCTAGAGCCAAAATAACGAAAATCTGTGATAACTTCTAAAAATTGATTTTCTAAGGATTTATATATAAAAACTTTAAATGCGTTTTTCTTGTAAACTAGAAGAGCTAGAGCCAAAATAACGAAAATCTGTGATCACTTCTAAAAATTGGATTTTCTAAGGATTGTTATATGAAAAACTTTAAATGCGTTTTTCTTGTAAACTAGAAGAGCTAGAGCCAAAATAACGAAAATCTGTGATCACTTCTAAAAATTGATTTTCTAAGGATTTTTATATAAAAACTTTAAATGCGTTTTTCTTGTAAACTAGAAGAGCTAGAGCCAAAATAACGAAAATCTGTGATCACTTCTAAAAATTGATTTTCTAAGGATTTATATATTAAAACTTCAAATGCGTTTTTCTTGTAAACTATAAGAGCTAGAGCCAAAATAACGAAAATCTGTGATCACTTCTAAAAATTGATTTTCTAAGGATTTTTATATGAAAAACTTCAAATGCGTTTTTCTTGTAAACTAGAAGAGCTAGAGCCAAAATAACGAAAATCTGTGATAACTTCTAAAAATTGATTTTCTAAGGATTTATATATTAAAACTTCAAATGCGTTTTTCTTGTAAACTAGAAGAGCTAGAGCCAAAATAACGAAAATCTGTGATCACTTCTAAAAATTGATTATCTAAGGATTTTTATATGAAAAACTTCAAATGCGTTTTTCTTGTAAACTAGAAGAGCTAGAGCCAAAATAACGAAAATCTGTGATCACTTCTAAAAATTGATTTTCTAAGGATTTTTATATGAAAAACTTCAAATGCGTTTTTCTTGTAAACTAGAAGAGCTAGAGCCAAAATAACGAAAATCTGTGATCACTTCTAAAAATTGATTTTCTAAGGATTTTTACATGAAAAACTTCAAATGCGTTTTTCTTGTAAACTAGAAGAGCTAGAGCCAAAATAACGAAAATCTGTGATCACTTCTAAAAATTGATTTTCTAAGGATTTTTACTTCAAATGCGTTTTTCTTGTAAACTAGAAGAGCTAGAGCCAAAATAACGAAAATCTGTGATCACTTCTAAAAATTGATTTTCTAAGGATTTTTATATGAAAAACTTCAAATGCGTTTTTCTTGTAAACTAGAAGAGCTAGAGCCAAAATAACGAAAATCTGTGATCACTTCTAAAAATTGATTTTCTAAGGATTTTTATATGAAAAACTTCAAATGCGTTTTTCTTGTAAACTAGAAGAGCTAGAGCCAAAATAACGAAAATCTGTGATCACTTCTAAAAATTGATTTTCTAAGGATTTTTATATGAAAAACTTCAAATGCGTTTTTCTTGTAAACTAGAAGAGCTAGAGCCAAAATAACGAAAATCTGTGATCACTTCTAAAAATTGATTTTCTAAGGATTTTTATATGAAAAACTTCAAATGCGTTTTTCTTGTAAACTAGAAGAGCTAGAGCCAAAATAACGAAAATCTGTGATCACTTCTAAAAATTGATTTTGTTAGGATTTTTATATGAAAAACTTCAAATGCGTTTTTCTTGTAAACTAGAAGAGCTAGAGCCAAAATAACGAAAATCTGTGATCACTTCTAAAAATTGATTTTCTAAGGATTTTTATATGAAAAACTTCAAATGCGTTTTTCTTGTAAACTAGAAGAGCTAGAGCCAAAATAACGAAAATCTGTGATCACTTCTAAAAATTGATTTTCTAAGGATTTTTATATGAAAAACTTCAAATGCGTTTTTCTTGTAAACTAGAAGAGCTAGAGCCAAAATAACGAAAATCTGTGATCACTTCTAAAAATTGATTTTCTAAGGATTTTTATATGAAAAACTTCAAATGCGTTTTTCTTGTAAACTAGAAGAGCTAGAGCCAAAATAACGAAAATCTGTGATCACTTCTAAAAATTGATTTTCTAAGGATTTTTATATGAAAAACTTCAAATGCGTTTTTCTTGTAAACTAGAAGAGCTAGAGCCAAAATAACGAAAATCTGTGATCACTTCTAAAAATTGATTTTCTAAGGATTTTTATATGAAAAACTTCAAATGCGTTTTTCTTGTAAACTAGAAGAGCTAGAGCCAAAATAACGAAAATCTGTGATCACTTCTAAAAATTGATTTTCTAAGGATTTTTATATGAAAAACTTCAAATGCGTTTTTCTTGTAAACTAGAAGAGCTAGAGCCAAAATAACGAAAATCTGTGATCACTTCTAAAAATTGATTTTCTAAGGATTTTTATATGAAAAACTTCAAATGCGTTTTTTTTGTAAACTAGAAGAGCTAGAGCCAAAATAACGAAAATCTGTGATCACTTCTAAAAATTGATTTTCTAAGGATTTTTATATGAAAAACTTCAAATGCGTTTTTCTTGTAAACTAGAAGAGCTAGAGCCAAAATAACGAAAATCTGTGATAACTTCTAAAAATTGATTTTCTAAGGATTTATATATTAAAACTTCAAATGCGTTTTTCTTGTAAACTAGAAGAGCTAGAGCTAAAATAACGAAAATCTGTGATCACTTCTAAAAATTGATTTTTTAAGGATTTTTATATGAAAAACTTCAAATGCGTTTTTCTTGTAAACTAGAAGAGCTAGAGCCAAAATAACGAAAATCTGTGATCACTTCTAAAAATTGATTTTCTAAGGATTTTTATATGAAAAACTTCAAATGCTTTTTTCTTGTAAACTAGAAGAGCTAGAGCCAAAATAACGAAAATCTGTGATCACTTCTAAAAATTGGATTTTCTAAGGATTGTTATATGAAAAACTTTAAATGCGTTTTTCTTGTAAACTAGAAGAGCTAGAGCCAAAATAACGAAAATCTGTGATCACTTCTAAAAATTGATTTTCTAAGGATTTATATATTAAAACTTCAAATGCGTTTTTCTTGTAAACTAGAAGAGCTAGAGCCAAAATAACGAAAATCTGTGATCACTTCTAAAAATTGATTTTCTAAGGATTTATATATTAAAACTTCAAATGCGTTTTTCTTGTAAACTATAAGAGCTAGAGCCAAAATAACGAAAATCTGTGATCACTTCTAAAAATTGATTTTCTAAGGATTTTTATATGAAAAACTTCAAATGCGTTTTTCTTGTAAACTAGAAGAGCTAGAGCCAAAATAACGAAAATCTGTGATAACTTCTAAAAATTGATTTTCTAAGGATTTATATATTAAAACTTCAAATGCGTTTTTCTTGTAAACTAGAAGAGCTAGAGCCAAAATAACGAAAATCTGTGATCACTTCTAAAAATTGATTTTCTAAGGATTTTTATATGAAAAACTTCAAATGCGTTTTTCTTGTAAACTAGAAGAGCTAGGCCAAAATAACGAAAATCTGTGATCACTTCTAAAAATTGATTTTCTAAGGATTTTTACATGAAAAACTTCAAATGCGTTTTTCTTGTAAACTAGAAGAGCTAGAGCCAAAATAACGAAAATCTGTGATCACTTCTAAAAATTGATTTTCTAAGGATTTTTACTTCAAATGCGTTTTTCTTGTAAACTAGAAGAGCTAGAGCCAAAATAACGAAAATCTGTGATCACTTCTAAAAATTGATTTTCTAAGGATTTTTACATGAAAAACTTCAAATGCGTTTTTCTTGTAAACTAGAAGAGCTACAACCAAAATAACGAAAATCTGTGATCACTTCTAAAAATTGATTTTCTAAGGATTAATATATAAAAACTTTAAATGCGTTTTTCTTGTAAACTAGAAGAGCTAGAGCCAAAATAACGAAAATCTGTGATCACTTCTTAAAATTGGATTTTCTAAGGATTGTTATATGAAAAACTTTAAATGCGTTTTTCTTGTAAACTAGAAGAGCTAGAGCCAAAATAACGAAAATCTGTGATCACTTCTAAAAATTTATTTTCTAAGGATTTATATATAACAACTTCAAATGCGTTTTTCTTGTAAACTAGAAGAGCTAGAGCCAAAATAACGAAAATCTCTGATCACTTCTAAAAATTGATTTTCTAAGGATTTTTATATGAAAAACTTCAAATGCGTTTTTCTTGTAAACTAGAAGAGCTAGAGCCAAAATAACGAAAATCTGTGATCACTTCTAAAAATTGCTTTTCTAAGGATTTTTATATGAAAAACTTTAAATGCGTTTTTCTTGTAAACTAGAAGAGCTAGAGCCAAAATAACGAAAGTCTGTGATCACTTCTAAAAATTGGATTTTCTAAGGATTGTTATATGAAAAACTTTAAATGCGTTTTTCTTGTAAACTAGAAGAGCTAGAGCCAAAATAACGAAAATCTGTGATCACTTCTAAAAATTGATTTTCTAATGATTTTTATATGAAAAACTTTAAATGCGTTTTTCTTGTAAACTACAAGAGCTAGAGCCAAAATAACGAAAATCTGTGATCACTTCTAAAAATTGATTTTCAAAGGATTAATATATAAAAACTTTAAATGCGTTTTTCTTGTAAACTAGAAGAGCTAGAGCCAAAATAACGAAAGTCTGTGATCACTTCTAAAAATTGGATTTTCTAAGGATTGTTATATGAAAAACTTTAAATGCGTTTTTCTTGTAAACTAGAAGAGCTAGAGCCAAAATAACGAAAATCTGTGATCACTTCTAAAAATTGATTTTCTAATGATTTTTATATGAAAAACTTTAAATGCGTTTTTCTTGTAAACTACAAGAGCTAGAGCCAAAATAACGAAAATCTGTGATCACTTCTAAAAATTGATTTTCAAAGGATTAATATATAAAAACTTTAAATGCGTTTTTCTTGTAAACTAGAAGAGCTAGAGCCAAAATAACGAAAGTCTGTGATCACTTCTAAAAATTGGATTTTCTAAGGATTGTTATATGAAAAACTTTAAATGCGTTTTTCTTGTAAACTAGAAGAGCTAGAGCCAAAATAACGAAAGTCTGTGATCACTTCTAAAAATTGGATTTTCTAAGGATTGTTATATGAAAAACTTTAAATGCGTTTTTCTTGTAAACTAGAAGAGCTAGAGCCAAAATAACGAAAGTCTGTGATCAATTCTAAAAATTGGATTTTCTAAGGATTGTTATATGAAAAACTTTAAATGCGTTTTTCTTGTAAACTAGAAGAGCTAGAGCCAAAATAACGAAAGTCTGTGATCACTTCTAAAAATTGGATTTTCTAAGGATTGTTATATGAAAAACTTTAAATGGGTTTTTCTTGTAAACTAGAAGAGCTAGAGCCAAAATAACGAAAATCTGTGATCACTTCTAAAAATTGATTTTCTAATGATTTTTATATGAAAAACTTTAAATGCGTTTTTCTTGTAAACAACAAGAGCTAGAGCCAAAATAACGAAAATCTGTGATCACTTCTAAAAATTGATTTTCAAAGGATTAATATATAAAAACTTTAAATGCGTTTTTCTTGTAAACTAGAAGAGCTAGAGCCAAAATAACGAAAGTCTGTGATCACTTCTAAAAATTGGATTTTCTAAGGATTGTTATATGAAAAACTTTAAATGCGTTTTTCTTGTAAACTAGAAGAGCTAGAGCCAAAATAACGAAAATCTGTGATCACTTCTAAAAATTGATTTTCTAATGATTTTTATATGAAAAACTTTAAATGCGTTTTTCTTGTAAACTACAAGAGCTAGAGCCAAAATAACGAAAATCTGTGATCACTTCTAAAAATTGATTTTCAAAGGATTTATATATAAAAACTTTAAATGCGTTTTTCTTGTAAACTAGAAGAGCTAGAGCCAAAATAATGAAAATCTGTGATCACTTCCATTTCGCATAGGAAATTGATTTTCTAAGGATTTTGGTATGAAAAACTTTAAATGCGTTTTTCTTGGAAACTATAAGAGCTAGAGCAAAAATAACGAAAATCTGTGATCACTTCCATTTCGCATAGGAAATTGATTTTCTAAGGATTTTGGTATGAAAAACTTTAAATGCGTTTTTCTTGGAAACTATAAGAGCTAGAGCAAAAATAACGAAAATCTGTGATCACTTCCATTTCGCATAGGAAATTGATTTTCTAAGGATTTTGGTATGAAAAACTTTAAATGCATTTTTCTTGGAAACTATAAGAGCTAGAGCAAAAATAACGAAAATCTGTGATCACTTCTAAAAATTAGATTTTCTAAGGATTTTGGTATGAAAAACTTTAAATGCGTTTTTCTTGGAAACTATAAGAGCTAGAGCAAAAATAACGAAAATCTGTGATCACTTCCATTTCGCATAGGAAATTGATTTTCTAAGGATTTTGGTATGAAAAACTTTAAATGCGTTTTTCTTGGAAACTATAAGAGCTAGAGCAAAAATAACGAAAATCTGTGATCACTTCCATTTCGCATAGGAAATTGATTTTCTAAGGATTTTGGTATGAAAAACTTTAAATGCATTTTTCTTGGAAACTATAAGAGCTAGAGCAAAAATAACGAAAATCTGTGATCACTTCTAAAAATTGGATTTTCTAAGGATTTTGGTATGAAAAACTTTAAATGCGTTTTTCTTGGAAACTATAAGAGCTAGAGCAAAAATAACGAAAATCTGTGATCACTTCCATTTCGCATAGGAAATTGATTTTCTAAGGATTGTGGTATGAAAAACTTTAAATGCGTTTTTCTTGGAAACTATAAGAGCTAGAGCAAAAATAACGAAAATCTGTGATCACTTCCATTTCGCATAGGAAATTGATTTTCTAAGGATTTTGGTATGAAAAACTTTAAATGCATTTTTCTTGGAAACTATAAGAGCTAGAGCAAAAATAACGAAAATCTGTGATCACTTCCAATTCCCATAGAAAATTGATTTTCTAAGGATTTTGGTATGAAAAACTTTAAATGCGTTTTTCTTGGAAACTATAAGAGCTAGAGCAAAAATAACGAAAATCTGTGATCACTTCCAATTCCCATAGAAAATTGATTTTCTAAGGATTTTGGTATGAAAAACTTTAAATGCGTTTTTCTTGGAAACTATAAGAGCTAGAGAAAAAATAACGAAAATCTGTGATCACTTCCATTTCGCATAGGAAATTGATTTTCTAAGGATTTTGGTATGAAAAACTTTAAATGCGTTTTTCTTGGAAACTATAAGAGCTAGAACAAAAATAACGAAAATCTGTGATCACTTCCATTTCCCATGGAATATTGATTTCTTATTCGTTTTTCTTGGAAACTATAAGAACTAGAGCAAAAATTACGAAAATCTGTGATCACTTCCATTTCCCATAGAAAATTGATTTTCTAAGGATTTTGGTATGAAAAACTTTAAATGCGTTTTTCTTGGAAACTATAAGAGCTAGAGCAAAAATAAGGAAAATCTTTGATCACTTCCATTTCCCATAGAAAATTGATTTTCTAAGGATTTTGGTATGAAAAACTTTAAATGCGTTTTTCTTGGAAGCTATAAGAGCTAGAGCAAAAAAACCGAAAATCTTTGATCACATCCATTTCCCATAAAAAATGGATTTTCTTAGGATTTTGGTATGAAAAACTTTAAATGCGTTTTTCTTGGAAACTATAAGAGCTAGAGCAAAAATTACGAAAATCTGTGATCACTTCCATTTCCCATAGAAAATTGATTTTCTAAGGATTTTGGTATGAAAAACTTTAAATGCGTTTTTCTTGGAAACTATAAGAGCTAGAGCAAAAATAACGAAAATCTTTGATCACTTCCATTTCCCATAGAAAATTGATTTTCTAAGGATTTTGGTATGAAAAACTTTAAATGCGTTTTTCTTGGAAACTGTAAGAGCTAGAGCAAAAATAACGAAAATCTGTGATCACTTCCATTTCCCATAGAAAATTGATTTTCTAAGGATTTTGGTATGAAAAACTTTAAATGCGTTTTTCTTGGAAACTATAAGAGCTAGAGCAAAAATAACGAAAATCTGTGATCACTTCCATTTCCCATAAAAAATTGATTTTCTTAGGATTTTTGTATGAAAAACTTTAAATGCGTTTTTCTTGGAAACTATAAGAGCTAGAGCAAAAATAACGAAAATCTGTGATCACTTCCATTTCCCATAGAAAATTGATTTTCTAAGGATTTTGTTATGAAAAACTTTAAATGCGTTTTTCTTGGAAACTATAAGAGCTAGAGCAAAAATAACGAAAATCAGTGATCACTTCCATTTCCCATAGAAAATAGATTTTCTAAATTTTGGTATGAAAAACTTTAAATGCGTTTTTCTTGGAAACTATAAGAGCTAGAGCAAAAATAACGAAAATTGTGATCACTTCCATTTCCCATAGAAAATTGATTTTCGAAGGATTTTGGTATGAAAAACTTTAAATGCGTTTTTCTTGGAAACTATAAGAGCTAGAGCAAAAATAACGAAAATCTGTGATCACTTCCATTTCCCATAGAAAACTGATTTTCTAAGGATTTTGGTATGAAAAACTTTAAATGCGTTTTTCTTGGAAACTATAAGAGCTAGAGCAAAAATAACGAAAATCTGTGATCACTTCCATTTCGCATAGGAAATTGATTTTCTAAGGATTTTGGTATGAAAAACTTTAAATGCATTTTTCTTGGAAACTATAAGAGCTAGAGCAAAAATAACGAAAATCTGTGATCACTTCCAATTCCCATAGAAAATTGATTTTCTAAGGATTTTGTATGAAAAATTTTAAATGCGTTTTTCTTGGAAACTATAAGAGCTAGAGCAAAAATAACGAAAATCTGTGATCACTTCCAATTCCCATAGAAAATTGATTTTCTAAGGATTTTGGTATGAAAAACTTTAAATGCGTTTTTCTTGGAAACTATAAGAGCTAGAGCAAAAATAACGAAAATCTGTGATCACTTCCATTTCGCATAGGAAATTGATTTTCTAAGGATTTTGGTATGAAAAACTTTATATGCGTTTTTCTTGGAAACTATAAGAGCTATAGCAAAAATAACGAAAATCTGTGATCACTTCCATTTCCCATAGAAAATTGATTTTCTAAGGATTTTGGTATGAAAAACTTTAAATGCGTTTTTCTTGGAAACTATAAGAGCTATAGCAAAAATAACGAAAATCTGTGATCACTTCTATCTCGCATAAAAAATTGATTTTCTTAGGATTTTTGTATGAAAAATTTTAAATGTGTTTTTCTTGGAAACTATAAGAGCAAGATCAAAAATAACGAAAATCTGTGATCATTTCCATTCTCCATTGAAAATTGATTTTCTTAGGATTTTTGTATGAAAAACTTTAAATGCGTTTTTCTGGAAGACTAGAAGAGCTTGAGCAAAAATAACGAAAATCTGTGATCACTTCTATCTCGCATAAAAAATTGATTTTCTTAGGATTTTCGTATGAAAAACTTTAAATGTGTTTTTCTTGGAAACTATAAGAGCAAGATCAAAAATAACGAAAATCTGTGATCACTTCTATCTCCCATAAAAAATTGATTTTCCTAGGATTTTCGTATGAAAAACTTTAAATGTGTTTTTCTTGGAAACTATAAGAGCAAGATAAAAAATAACGAAAATCTGTGATCACTTCCATTCTCCATAGAAAATTGATTTTCTTAGGATTTTTGTATGAAAAATTTTAAATGCGTTTTTCCTGGAAACTATAAGAGCTAGAGCAAAAATAACGAAAATCTGTGATCACTTCCATTTCCCATAGAAAATTGATTTTATAAGGATTTTGGTATGAAAAACTTTAAATGCGTTTTTCTTGGAAACTATAAGAGCAAGATAAAAAATAACGAAAATCTGTGATCACTTCCATTCTCCATAGAAAATTGATTTTCTTAGGATTTTTGTATGAAAAATTTTAAATGCGTTTTTCTTGGAAACTATAAGAGCTAGAGCAAAAATAACGAAAATCTGTGATCACTTCTATTTCCCATAGAAAGTTGATTTTCTTAGGATTTTTGTATAAACAACTTTTAATGCGTTTCTCTTTGAAACTATAAGAGCTAGAGCAAAAATAACGAAAATTACATCGTTTGCGTGGCTTAAAAATTGTTTACATCTTCACATAAAATACATTCCCGAAAATCGTTTTAAGGAGAAATCCAAATTTCTTTTCCGATTAAATTTCAAAAAAGTTGGTAACAAGAAAACATGACAGGGCACTGTGTCGGCCAGCCTTAACCTAAGAGAGTACTGACTAAAATTAAGTTTCTAAATTGACTACGCATTCCCGGTGGCGGCAACCCCTGCTAAAGGAAAGGATGCTGTGGTTTAAAACACACATTTACCGAAATAAAATATACACTTAAAATTGGAATTTAATATAGATTAAATTTTAGTAATTCTGTAGAAATAATTACCAATGATTTTTTTTTTATTTTGTATCTAAAAATATCTTATTAAATAATAGATTTCTAGTCAAATCCCAAAACAAATGTAAAAATGTGCAATTAATAAGTTTCATAATATGATTATACATACATACATACAAACTTATTTGTAAGTGCAACATACTAATAAATAGTTGGAAATGTTGCTAAGTATATATATCAACATGTTGATATAAAACCAAGTAATAAATATTAAAACAAAATAACATATTCTTACCTTAATCACTGCTAGACGGACACTAGCATACAACAACAACATAATGAACTTTTAATGCAGCAATCAAACATACAACCACACATACACATATTCCTATTTACTCTCACTTTTATATAATACTAGCTTAACCCGGTGTGCTTTGCTACACTGCTTCAACAACGTTTGAAGGCTCTCCCTTTAATAGTTCTTCAGTTGAGCGATATTTAATATATGCATCCTATGGGAGGTATTTCCCCCCCTGCGCCTACCCGCTTTATTTTTATTTTCAAAAGTGAAGTATACCATAAGAGTGACTTCCACAAAGTTTGAACATTCTCACTATAACAGTTCTTAAGATATGCGATATTAAACATTGGCGTGCTATGGTGGGTACCACTACCCCCGCCGCTATTTTGTTTTAATTTTGGGACTCAGAAGATCCTACTACCAAAAGTTCAACAAAATGCGTGCAGTGGCTCTTATTAATATTTCTATATATGAGGGGTACTGCTCCTCCCCCGTCTACCCCGCCCATTTGTATATTGAAATTTATAGTTTACTATAATAATAGCTTTAACCACTTTTGAAGACTCTCCCTTTAATAATTCTTCAGTTGAGCGATATTTAATATATGCATCCTATGGGAGGTATTTCCCCCCCTGCGCCTACCCGCTTTATTGTTATTTTCAAAAGTGTTGTATACCATAAGAGTGACTTCTAGAAAGTTTGAACATTCTCACTATTACAGTTCTTAAGATATGCGATGTTAAACATTGGCGTCCTATGGGGGATTCCACTTCCCCCGCTGCTATTTTATTTTAACTTTGGGGCTCAGAAGATCTTACTACCAAAATTTCTGCATAATGCGTGCAGCGGATCTTAATATATGCGATAATTAATATTGGCATCCTATGGGGGATACCAATTCCCCTGCCCCTATCGAAAAAATAAGTAGCCTATTTTATTTTTAGGGCTCACGTGATGTATCTGTAAAAATTTCAGGAAAATCGGTTCAGTAGTTTAGGAGTCTATAAGCCAACAAACAAACAAACAAACAAACAAACAAACAAACAAACAAACAAACACACAAACATTTTTCATTTTTATATATATAGAAGATAGAAGATTCTTAATAATTGCAACTCAACAACAAAAGCTAAAAAACTAAAATGGCTCACGCTTTTTTTATTCTTCTTTAATTTGATACAATTGGAAAGAATTTTAGGGTAATTTTTATTTTTCAACACTTATTTCACATGAATTTTTATACTTTTTGCAAAATAAATGTAACACTTTTCATTCTAACATTTTTAATTTTACGCTTGTAACAATTTTATTTATTTTAAGTGACAAAAACCTTATTAAAATTGCGATTAAAATATAAATTTTTAATACAACACGGACACGACATATTGATTGCACTAAATAAAACTGCGAACTGAATTGATGAATAAGATAAGAGCAAAACATTTACAGAAGTTAAGATAAATGTTTGACTAGTTAGTGGCAGCAGTGGCGACATCTATATGTCATTGCCAATTCTGACTGGTAGAAAAATTTTAAAAACTAATCAAATTTGATTCAAGAAAAACACCATAAACTAGAACAAAAATTACAAATAGAAAACAATCTTATTTTTTAATTATCGCAAATAAAAAATACAAATTAAGGAGCCATAATTTTGTAAAATTTAATAAGAGAATTGGCAAATTACTTAATGTTGTTTTGTGTCATATCAACTGTATTTGCTATAATTTTTAAAATGTAACGGCAATCACTGTTGCCAATTTTCTCGTAAAATCTAGCAATGTTTAATCAAAAATTATCGGGAAAAATTTAGTGGAAAATCTAGCGATCTTTGATTATGATTACTAACTAAGTTAATAAATAATACTAACACACTTTCCTTGAAAACTTTAAATGCGTTTTTCTTGGAAACTATAACAGCTAGAGCAAAAATATCGAAAATCTGTGATCACTTCCATTTCTTATAGAAAATTGATTTTAATAGGATTTTGGAATGAAAACCTTTAAATGCGTTATTCTTGGAAACTATAAGAGCTAGAGCAAAAATAACGAAAATCTGTGATCACTTTCATTTCCCATAGAAAATTGATTTTCTTAGGATTTTTGTATGCAAAAATTCAAATGCGTTTTTCTTGGAAACTATAAGAGCTAGAGCAAAAATAATGAAAATCTGTAATCACTTCCATTTCCCATAGAAAATTGATTTTCTAAGGATTTTTGTATGAAAAACTTTAAATGCGTTTTTTTGGAAACTATAAGAGCTAGAGCAAAAATAACGAAAATCTGTGATCACTTCTATTTCCCATTGAAAATTGATTTTCTTAGGATTTTTGTATGCAAAAATTCAAATGCGTTTTTCTTGGAAACTATAAGAGCTAGAGCAAAAATAATGAAAATCTGTAATCACTTCCATTTCCCATAGAAAATTGATTTTCTAAGGATTTTTGTAAGAAAAACTTTAAATGCGTTTTTTTGGAAACTATAAGAGCTAGAGCAAAAATAACGAAAATCTGTGATCACCTCTATTTCCCATTGAAAATTGATTTTCTTAGGATTTTTGTATGCAAAAATTCAAATGCGTTTTTCTTGGAAACTATAAGAGCTAGAGAAAAAATAACGAAAATCTGTGATCACTTCCATTTCCCATAGAAAATTGATTTTCTAAGGATTTTAGTATGCAACAATTCAAATGCGTTTTTCTTGGAAACTATAAGAGCTAGAGCAAAAATAATGAAAATCTGTAATGAAAATCTAGCGATCTTTGATTATGATTACTAACTAAGTTAATAAATAATACTAACATACTTTCCTTGAAAACTTTAAATGCGTTTTTCTTGGAAACTATAAGAGCTAGAGCAAAAATAACGAAAATCTGTGATCACTTCCATTTCTTATAGAAAAATGATTTTCATAGGATTTTGGAATGAAAACCTTTAAATGCGTTATTCTTGGAAACTATAAGAGCTAGAGCAAAAATAACGAAAATCTGTGATCACTTCCATTTCCCATAAAAAATTGATTTTCTTAGGATTTTTGTATGCAAAAATTCAAATGCGTTTTTCTTGGAAACTATAAGAGCTAGAGCAAAAATAATGAAAATCTGTAATCACTTCCATTTCCCATAGAAAATTGATTTTCTAAGGATTCTTGTATGAAAAACTTTAAATGCGTTTTTTTGGAAACTATAAGAGCTAGAGCAAAAATAACGAAAATCTGTGATCACTTCTATTTCCCATTGAAAATTGATTTTCTTAGGAATTTGTATGCAAAAATTCAAATGCGTTTTTCTTGGAAACTATAAGAGCTAGAGCAAAAATAATGAAAATCTGTAATCACTTCCATTTCCCATAGAAAATTGATTTTCATAGGATTTTGGTATGAAAAACTTTAAATGCGTTTTTCTTGGAAACTATAAGAGCTAGAGCAAAAATAATGAAAATCTGTAATCACTTCCATTTCCAATAGAAAATTGATTTTCTAAGGATTTTGGTATGAAAAACTTTAAATGCGTTTTTCTTGAAAACTATAAGAGCTAGAGCAAAAATAACGAAAATCTGTGATCACTTCCATTTCTGGAAAACTAGAAGAGCTAGAGCCAAAATCACTTCTAAAAATTGGGTTTGCTTCGGATTTTTATATGAAAAACTTTAAATGCGTTTTTCTGGAAAACTGCAAAAATTCTGAAAAATAACGAAAATCTTGGATCACTTCCATTTCCCATAGAAAATTGATTTTCTTAGGATTTTCGTATGAAAAATTTTAAATGCGTTTTTCTTGGAAACTATAAGAGCTAGAGCAAAAATAACAAAAGTTTGTGATCACTTCTATTTCCCATAGAAAATTGATTTTCTAATGATTTTTGTATGAAAAACTTTAAATGCGTTTTTCCTTGAAACTATAAGAACTAGAGCAAAAATAACGAAAATCTGTGATCACTTCCATTTCCCATAGAAAATTGATTTTCTTAGGGTTTTTGTATGAAAAACTTTAAATGCGTTTTTCTTGGTAACTATAAGAGCTAGAGCCAAAATAACGAAGATCTGTGATCACTTCCATTTCCCATAGAAAATTAATTTTCTTAGGATTTTTGTATGCAAAACTTTAAATGCGTCTTTCTTGGAAACTATAAGAGCTAGAGCAAAAATAACGTAAATCTGTGATCACTTTCATTTCCCACAGAAAGTTGATTTTCTTAGGATTTCTGTAGGGACAACTTTAAATGCGTTTTTCTTGGAAATTATAAGAGCTAGAACAAAAATACGAAAATCATATCTTTTGCGTGGTTTAAAAATTGTTTATATCCTTCACATAAAATACATTCCCGAAAATCGTTTTAAGGAGAAATCCAAATTTATTTTCCGAATAAATTTTAAAAAAGTTAATAACAAGAAAACATGATAGGGCCTGTGTCGGCCAGCCTTAACCTAAGAGAGTACTGACTAACATTAAGTTACTGAATATTCTACGCATTCCCGGTGGCGGCAACCCCAGCTAAAGGAAAGGATGCTATGGTTTAAAACACACATTTACCGAAATAAAATATACACTTAAAATTGGGATTTAACGTAGATTAAATCTTAGTAATTATCTAGAAATGATTAGCAATGATTTTTTTTTATTTTTTTATCTAAAAATATCTTATTAAATAATAGATTTCTAGTCAAATCCCAAAACAAATGTAAAAATGTGCAATTAATAAGTTTCATAATATGATTATACATACATACATACAAACTTATTTGTAAGTGCAACATACTAATAAATAGTTGGAAATGTTGCTAAGTGTATATATCAACATGTTGATATAAAACCAAGTAATAAATATTAAAACAAAATAACATATTCTTACCTTAATCACTGCTAGACGGACACTAGCATACAACAACAACATAATGAACTTTTAATGCAGCAATCAAACATACAACCACACATACACATATTCCTATTTACTCTCACTTTTATATAATATTCTTAATAATTGCAACTCACTTGCTTCTTTTTTCCAAAAGCATAAACATTTTTTTTGGCAAAACAACAACAAAAGCTAAAAAACTAAAATGGCTCACGCTTTTTTTATTCTTCTTTAATTTGATACAATTGGAAAGAATTTTAGGGTAATTTTTATTTTTCAACACTTATTTCACATGAATTTTTATACTTTTTGCAAAATAAATGTAACACTTTTCATTCTAACATTTTTAATTTTACGCTTGTAACAATTTTATTTATTTTAAGTGACAAAAACCTTATTAAAATTGCGATTAAAATATAAATTTTTAATAAAACACGGACACGACATATTGATTGCACTAAATAAAACTGCGAACTGAATTGATGAATAAGATAAGAGCAAAACATTTACAGAAGTTAAGATAAATGTTTGACTAGTTAGTGGCAGCAGTGGCGACATCTATATGTCATTGCCAATTCTGACTGGTAGAAAAATTTTAAAAACTAATCAAATTTGATTCAAGAAAAACACCATAGACTAGAACAAAAATTACAAATAGAAAACAATCTTATTTTTTAATTATCGCAAATAAAAAACACAAATTAAGGAGCCATAATTTTGTAAAATTTAATAAGAGAATTGGCAAATTACTTAATGTTGTTTTGTGTCATATCAACTGTATTTGCTATAATTTTTAAAATGTAACGGCCATAAAATTTAAGTATATACTACTAATATGACGCAATCACTGTTGCCAATTTTCTCGTAAAATCTAGCAATGTTTAATCAAAAATTATCGGGAAAAATTTAGTGGAAAATCTAGCGATCTTTGATTATGGTTACTAACTAAGTTAATAAATAATACTAACACACTTTCCTTGAAAACTTTAAATGCGTTTTTCTTGTAAAATTTAAGAGCTATAGCAAAAATAACGATAATCTGTGATCACTTCCATTTCCCATAGAAAATGGATTTTCTTGGGATTTTGTATGAAAAATTTTGAATGCGTTTTTCTTGGAAACTACAGGAGCTAGAGCAAAAATAACAAAAATCTGTGATCACTTTCAATCTCCACAGAAAATTTTTTTCTTAGGATTTTTGTATGAAAAACTTTAAATGCGTTTTTCTTGGAAACTTTAAGAGCTAGAGCCAAAATAACCAAAATCTGTGATCACTTGCAATCTCCACAGAAAATTGATTTTCTAAGGACTTTTGTATGAAAAACGTTAAATGCGTTTTTCTTGGAAACTATAAGAGCTAGAGCAAAAATAAGGAAAATCTGTAATCACTTCCATTTCCCATAGAAAATTGATTTTCATAGGATTTTGGTATGAAAAACTTTAAATGCGTTTTTCTTGGAAACTATAAGAGCTAGAGCAAAAATAATGAAAATCTGTAATCACTTCCATTTCCCATAGAAAATTAATTTTCTAAGGATTTTGGTATGCAAAAATTCAAATGCGTTTTTCTTGGAAACTATAAGAGCTAGAGCAAAAATAATGAAAATCTGTAATCACTTCCATTTCCCATAGAAAATTGATTTTCATAGGATTTTGGTATGCAAAACTTAAAATGCGTTTTTCTTGGAAACTATAAGAGCTGGAGCAAAAATAACGAAAATCTGTGATCACTTCCATTCTCCACAGAAAATTGATTTTCTTAGGATTTTTGTATGAAAAACTTTAAATGCGTTTTTCCTGGAAACTATAAGAGCTAGAGCAAAAATAACCAAAATCTGAAAATTGATTTTCTTAGGATTTTTGTATGAAAAACTTTAAATGCGTTTTTCATGGAAACTATAAGAGCTAGAGCAAAAATAACCAAAATCTGTGATCACTTTCATTCTCCATAGAAAATTGATTTTCTTAGGATTTTTGTATGAAAAACTTTAAATGCGTTTTTCTTGGAAACTATAAGAGCTAGAGCAAAAATAAAGAAAATCTGTGATCACTTCCATTTCCCACAGAAAATTGATTTTCTTAGGATTTTTGTATGAAAAACTTTAAATGCGTTTTTCTTTGTAACTATAAGAGCTAGAGCAAAGCTAATGAAAATCTGTGACCACTTCTATTTCCCACAATAAGTTGATTTTCTTAGGATTTCTGTAGGGACAACTTTAAATGCGTTTTTCTTGGAAATTATAAAGCTACGACAAAAATAACGAAAATCACATCGTTTGCGTGGCTTAAAAATTGTTTATATCCTTCACATAAAATACATTCCCGAAAATCGTTTTAAGGAGAAATCCAAATTTCTTTTCCGATTAAATTTCAAAAAAGTTGGTAACAAGAAAACATGACAGGGCCTGTGTCGGCCAGCCTTAACCTAAGAGAGTACTGACTAAAATTAAGTTTCTAAATTGACTACGCATTCCCGGTGGCGGCAACCCCTGCTAAAGGAAAGGATGCTGTGGTTTAAAACACTCATTTACCGAAATAAAATATACACTTAAAATTGGAATTTAATATAGATTAAATTTTAGTAATTCTGTAGAAATAATTACCAATGATTTTTTTTTTATTTTGTATCTAAAAATATCTTATTAAATAATAGATTTCTAGTCAAATCCCAAAACAAATGTAAAAATGTGCAATTAATAAGTTTCATAATATGATTATACATACATACATACAAACTTATTTGTAAGTGCAACATACTAATAAATATGTAGTTGGAAATGTTGCTAAGTATATATTTCAACATGTTGATATAAAACCAAGTAATAAATATTAAAACAAAATAACATATTCTTACCTTAATCACTGCTTGACGGACACTAGCATACAACAACAACATAACGAACTTTTAATGCAGCAATCAAACACACACACATACACATATTCCTATTTACTCTCACTTTTAAATTCTATTCTTAATAATTGCAACTCACTTGCTTATTTTTTCCAAAAGCATAAACATTTTTTTTTGGCAAAACAACAACAAAAGCTAAAAAACGAAAATGGCTCACACTTTTTTTATTCTTCTGTAATTTGATACAATTAGAAAGAATTTTAGGGTAATTTTAATTTTTATAACACTTATTTCACATGAATTTTTATACTTTTTGCAAAATAAACGTAACACTTTTCATTCTAACATTTTCAATTTTGAGCTTGTTTTAATTTTACTTATATTAAGTGACAAAAACCTTATTAAAATTGCAATTAAAATATAAATTTTTAATAAAACACGGACACGACATATTGATTGCACTAAATAAAACTGCGAACTGAATTGATGAATAAGATAAGAGCAAAACATTTACAGAAGTTAAGATAAATGTTTGACTAGTGAGTGACAGCAGTGGCGACATCTATATGTCATTGCCAATTCTGACTGGTAGAAAACTTTAATAACTAATCAAATTTGATTCAAGAAAAACACCATAAACTAGAACAAAAATTACAAATAGAAAACAATCTTATTTTTTAATTATCGCAAATAAAAAATACAAATTAAGGGGCCATCATTTTGTAATATTTAATAAGAGAATTAGGCAAATTACTTAATGTTGTTTTGTGTCATATCAAATGTATTTGCTATAATTTTTTGAATGTAACGGCCATAAAATTTAAGTATATACTACTAATATGACGCAACCACTGTTGCCAATTTTCTCGTAAGCTCTAGCAATGTTTAATCAAAAATTATCGGGAAAAATTTAATGAAAAATCTAGCGATCTTTGATTATGATTACTAACTAAGTTAATAAATAATACTAACACACTTTCCTTGAAAACTTTAAATGCGTTTTTCTTGGAAACTATAAGAGCTAGAGCAAAAATAACGAAAATCTGTGATCACTTCCATTTCCCATAGAAAATGGATTTCCTTAGGACTTTTATATGAAAACTTTAAATGCCTTTTTCTTGTAAAATTTAAGAGCTAGAGCAAAAATAACGAAAATCTGTGATCACTTCCATTTCCCATAGAAAATTGATTTTCTTGGGATTTATGTATGAAAACATTTAAATGCGTTTTTCTTGGAAACTATAAAAGCTAGAGCAAAAATAATGAAAAAGGATTTTCTTAGGATTTTTGTATGAAGAACTTTAAATGCGTTTTTCTTGGAAACTATAAGAGCTAGAGCAAAAATCTGTGATCACTTCCATTTCCCATGGAATATTGATTTCTTATGCGTTTTTCTTGGAAACTATAAGAGCTAGAGCAAAAATAACGAAAATCTGTGATCACTTCCATTTCCCATAAAAAATTGATTTTCTTAGGATTTTTGTATGAAAAACTTTAAATGCGTTTTTCTTGGAAACTATAAGAGCTAGAGCAAAAATCTGTGATCACTTCCATTTCCCATGGAATATTGATTTCTTATGCGTTTTTCTTGGAAACTATAAGAGCTAGAGCAAAAATAACGAAAATCTGTGATCACTTCCATTTCCCATAAAAAATTGATTTTCTTAGGATTTTTGTATGAAAAACTTTAAATGCGTTTTTCTTGGAAACTATAACAGCTAGAGCAAAAATAACGAAGATCTGTGATCATTTCCATTTTCCATAGAAAATTGATTTTCTTAGGCTAGAGCAAAAATAACGAAAATCTGTGATCACTTCCATTTTCCATAGAATATTGATTTCTTATGGGTTTTTCTTGGAAACTATAAGAGCTAGAGCAAAAATAGCGAAATGGAATATTGATTTCTTATGCGTTTTTCTTGTAAACTATAAGAGCTAGAGCAAAAATAGCGAAAATCTGTGATCACTTCCATTTCCCATAAAAAATTTTCTTAGGATTTTTGTATGAAAAACTTTATATGCGTTTTTGTTGGAAACTATAAGAGCTAGAGCAAAAATAACGAAAATCTGTGATCTCTTTCATTTCCCATAGGAAATTGATTTTCTAAGGATTTTGGTATGAAAAACTTTAAATGCGTTTTTCTTGGAAACTATAAGAGCTAGAGCAAAAATAACGAAAATCTGTGATCACTTCCATTTCCCATAGGAAATTGATTTTCTAAGGATTTTGGTATGAAAAACTTTAAATGCGTTTTTCTTGGAAACTATAAGAGCTAGAACAAAAATAACGAAAATCTGTGATCACTTCCATTTCCCATGGAATATTGATTTCTTTTGCGTTTTTCTTGGAAACTATAAGAGCTAGAGCAAAAATAACGAAAATCTGTGATCACTTCCATTTACCATAAAAAATTGATTTTCTTAGGATTTTTGTATGAAAAACTTTAAATGCGTTTTTCTTGGAAACTATAAGAGCTAGAGCAAAAATCTGTGATTACTTCCATATCCCATGGAATATTGATTTCTTATGGGTTTTTCTTGGAAACTATAAGAGCTAGAGCAAAAATAACGAAAATCTGTGAATCTTTGAAAATTGATTTTCTTAGGATTTTTGTATGAAAAACTTTAAATGCGTTTTTCTTGGAAACTATAACAGCTAGAGCAAAAATAACGAAGATCTGTGATCATTTCCATTTTCCATAGAAAATTGATTTTCTTAGGCTAGAGCAAAAGTAACGAAAATCTGTGATCACTTCCATTTTCCATGGAATATTGATTTCTTATGGGTTTTTCTTGGAAACTATAAGAGCTAGAGCAAAAATAACGAAAATCTGTGAATCTTTGAAAATTGATTTTCTTAGGATTTTTGTATGAAAAACTTTAAATGCGTTTTTCTTGTAAACTATAAGAGCTAGAGCAAAAATAGCGAAAATCTGTGATCACTTCC
The DNA here is from genome assembly GCA_963931875.1 of Pollenia griseotomentosa. Lineage (NCBI taxonomy): Eukaryota > Metazoa > Arthropoda > Insecta > Diptera > Polleniidae > Pollenia > Pollenia griseotomentosa. Next base: position 98,804,037 of record OZ007560.1, read on the forward strand.
ATTTCCCATAGGAAATTGATTTTCTAAGGATTTTGGTATGAAAAACTTTAAATGCGTTTTTCTTGGAAACTATAAGAGCTAGAGCAAAAATAACGAAAATCTGTGAACACTTCCATTTCCCATAGGAAATTGATTTTCTAAGGATTTTGGTATGAAAAACTTTAAGTGCGTTTTTCTTGGAAACTACAACAGCTAGAGCAAAAATAACGAAGATCTGTGATCATTTCCATTTTCCATAGAAAATTGATTTTCTTAGGCTAGAGCAAAAATAACGAAAATCTGTGATCACTTCCATTTTCCATAGAATATTGATTTTTTATGGGTTTTTCTTGGAAACTATAAGAGCTAGAGCAAAAATAGCGAAATGGAATATTGATTTCTTATGCGTTTTTCTTGTAAACTATAAGAGCTAGAGCAAAAATAGCGAAAATCTGTGATCACTTCCATTTCCCATAAAAAATTTTCTTAGGATTTTTGTATGAAAAACTTTATATGCGTTTTTGTTGGAAACTATAAGAGCTAGAGCAAAAATAACGAAAATCTGTGATCACTTCCATTTCCCATAGGAAATTGATTTTCTAAGGATTTTTGTATGAAAAACTTTAAATGCGTTTTTCTTGGAAACTATAAGAGCTAGAACAAAAATAACGAAAATCTGTGATCACTTCCATTTCCCATGGAATATTGATTTCTTATGCGTTTTTCTTGGAAACTATAAGAGCTAGAGCAAAAATAACGAAAATCTGTGATCACTTCCATTTCCCATAAAAAATTGATTTTCTTAGGATTTTTGTATGAAAAACTTTAAATGCGTTTTTCTTGGAAACTATAAGAGCTAGAGCAAAAATAACGAAAATCTGTGAATCTTTGAAAATTGATTTTCTTAGGATTTTTGTATGAAAAACTTTAAATGCGTTTTTCTTGGAAACTATAACAGCTAGAGCAAAAATAACGAAGATCTGTGATCATTTCCATTTTCCATAGAAAATTGATTTTCTTAGGCTAGAGCAAAAATAACGAAAATCTGTGATCACTTCCATTTTCCATGGAATATTGATTTCTTATGGGTTTTTCTTGGAAACTATAAGAGCTAGAGCAAAAATAGCGAAATGGAATATTGATTTCTTATGCGTTTTTCTTGTAAACTATAAGAGCTAGAGCAAAAATAACGAAAATATGTGATCACTTCCATTTCCCATAAAAAATTGATTTTCTTAGGATTTTTGTATGAAAAACTTTAAATGCGTTTTTCTTGGAAACTATAAGAGCTAGAGCAAAAATAACGAAAATCTGTGAATCTTTGAAAATTGATTTTCTTAGGATTTTTGTATGAAAAACTTTAAATGCGTTTTTCTTGGAAACTATAAGAGCTAGAGCAAAAATAACGAAAATCTGTGATCACTTCCATTTCCCATAGAAAATTGATATTCTAAGGATTTTTGTATGAAAAACTTTAAATGCGTTTTTCTTGGAAACTATAAGAGCTAGAGCAATAATAACGAAAATCTGTGAATCTTTGAAAATTGATTTTCTTAGGATTTTTGTATGAAAAACTTTAAATGCGTTTTTCTTGGAAACTATAACAGCTAGAGCAAAAATAACGAAGATCTGTGATCATTTCCATTTTCCATAGAAAATTGATTTTCTAAGTATGTTGGTATGATAAACTTTAAATGCGTTTTTCTTGGAAACTATAAGAGCTAGAGCAAAAATAACGAAAATCTGTGATCACTTCCATTTCCCATAGGAAATTGATTTTCTAAGGATTTTGGTATGAAAAACTTTAACTGCGTTTTTCTTGGAAACTATAAGAGCTAGAACAAAAATAACGAAAATCTGTGATCACTTCCATTTCCCATGGAATATTGATTTCTTATGCGTTTTTCTTGGAAACTATAAGAGCTAGAGCAAAAATAACGAAAATCTGTGAATCTTTGAAAATTGATTTTCTTAGGATTTTTGTATGAAAAACTTTAAATGCGTTTTTCTTGTAAACTATAAGAGCTAGAGCAAAAATAGCGAAAATCTGTGATCACTTCCATTTCCCATAAAAAATTTTCTTAGGATTTTTGTATGAAAAACTTTATATGCGTTTTTGTTGGAAACTATAAGAGCTAGAGCAAAAATAACGAAAATCTGTGATCACTTCCATTTTCCATAGAAAATTGATTTTCTTAGGCTAGAGCAAAAATAACGAAAATCTGTGATCACTTCCATTTTCCATAGAATATTGATTTCTTATGGGTTTTTCTTGTAAACTATAAGAGCTAGAGCAAAAATAACGAAAATATGTGATCACTTCCATTTCCCATAAAAAATTGATTTTCTTAGGATTTTTGTATGATAAACTTTAAATGCGTTTTTCTTGGAAACTATAAGAGCTAGAGCAAAAATAACGAAAATCTGTGATCACTTCCATTTCCCATAGGAAATTGATTTTCTAAGGATTTTGGTATGAAAAACTTTAACTGCGTTTTTCTTGGAAACTATAAGAGCTAGAACAAAAATAACGAAAATCTGTGATCACTTCCATTTCCCATGGAATATTGATTTCTTATGCGTTTTTCTTGGAAACTATTAGAGCTAGAGCAAAAATAACGAAAATCTGTGATCACTTCCATTTCCCATAGAAAATAGATTTTCTAAGGATTTTGGTATGAAAAACTTTAATTGCGTTTTTCTTGGAAACTATAAGAGCTAGAGCAAAAATAACGAAAATCTGTGATCACTTCCATTTCCCATAGGAAATTGATTTTCTAAGGATTTTGGTATGAAAAACTTTAAATGCGTTTTTCTTGGAAACTATAAGAGCAAGAGCAAAAATAACGAAAATCTGTGAATCTTTGAAAATTGATTTTCTTAGGATTTTTGTATGAAAAACTTTAAATGCGTTTTTCTTGGAAACTATAAGAGCTAGAGCAAAAATAACGAAAATCTGTGATCACTTCCATTTCCCATAAAAAATTGATTTTCTTAGGATTTTTGTATGAAAAACTTTAAATGCGTTTTTCTTGGAAACTATAAGAGCTAGAGCAAAAATAACGAAAATCTGTGAATCTTTGAAAATTGATTTTCTTAGGATTTTTGTATGAAAAACTTTAAATGCGTTTTTCTTGGAAACTATAAGAGCTAGAGCAATAATAACGAAAATCTGTGAATCTTTGAAAATTGATTTTCTTAGGATTTTTGTATGAAAAACTTTAAATGCGTTTTTCTTGTAAACTATAAGAGCTAGAGCAAAAATAGCGAAAATCTGTGATCACTTCCATTTCCCATAAAAAATTTTCTTAGGATTTTTGTATGAAAAACTTTATATGCGTTTTTGTTGGAAACTATAAGAGCTAGAGCAAAAATAACGAAAATCTGTGATCACTTCCATTTCCCATAGGAAATTGATTTTCTAAGGCTTTTGGTATGAAAAACTTTAAATGCGTTTTTCTTGGAAACTATAAGAGCTAGAGCAAAAATAACGAAAATCTGTGATCACTTCCATTTCCCATAGGAAATTGATTTTCTAAGGATTTTGGTATGAAAAACTTTAAATGCGTTTTTCTTGGAAACTATAAGAGCTAGAGCAAAAATAACGAAAATCTGTGAATCTTTGAAAATTGATTTTCTTAGGATTTTTGTATGAAAAACTTTAAATGCGTTTTTCTTGGAAACTATAACAGCTAGAGCAAAAATAACGAAGATCTGTGATCATTTCCATTTTCCATAGAAAATTGATTTTCTTAGGCTAGAGCAAAAATAACGAAAATCTGTGATCACTTCCATTTTCCATAGAATATTTATTTCTTATGGGTTTTTCTTGTAAACTATAAGAGCTAGAGCAAAAATAACGAAAATATGTGATCACTTCCATTTCCCGTAAAAAATTGATTTTCTTAGGATTTTTGTATGAAAAACTTTAAATGAGTTTTTCTTGAAAACTATAAGAGCTAGAGCAAAAATAACGAAAATCTGTGATCACTTCCATTTCCCATAAAAAATAGATTTTCTTAGGATTTTTGTATGAAAAACTTTAAATGCGTTTTTCTTGGAAACTATAAGAGCTAGAGCAATAATAACGAAAATCTGTGAATCTTTGAAAATTGATTTTCTTAGGATTTTTGTATGAAAAACTTTAAATGCGTTTTTCTTGGAAACTATAAGAGCTAGAGCAAAAATAACGAAAATCTGTGATCACTTCCATTTCCCATAAAAAATAGATTTTCTTAGGATTTTTGTATGAAAAACTTTAAATGCGTTTTTCTTGGAAACTATAAGAGCTAGAGCAATAATAACGAAAATCTGTGAATCTTTGAAAATTGATTTTCTTAGGATTTTTGTATGAAAAACTTTAAATGCGTTTTTCTTGGAAACTATAAGAGCTAGAGCAATAATAACGAAAATCTGTGAATCTTTGAAAATTGATTTTCTTAGGATTTTTGTATGAAAAACTTTAAATGCGTTTTTCTTGAAAACTATAAGAGCTAGAGCAAAAATATCGAAAATCTGTGATCACTTCCATTTCCCATAAAAAATTGATTTTCTTAGGATTTTTGTATGAAAAACTTTAAATGCGTTTTTCTTGAAAACTATAAGAGCTAGAGCAAAAATAACGAAAATCTGTGATCACTTGCATTTCCCATAAAAAATAGATTTTCTTAGGATTTTTGTATGAAAAACTTTAAATGCATTTTTCTTGGAAACTATAAGAGCTAGAGCAATAATAACGAAAATCTGTGAATCTTTGAAAATTGACTTTCTTAGGATTTTTGTATGAAAAACTTTAAATGCGTTTTTCTTGGAAACTATAACAGCTAGAGCAAAAATAGCGAAAATCTGTGATCACTTCCATTTCCCATAAAAAATTTTCTTAGGATTTTTGTATGAAAAACTTTATATGCGTTTTTGTTGGAAACTATAAGAGCTAGAGCAAAAATAACGAAAATCTGTGATCACTTCCATTTCCCATAGGAAATTGATTTTCTAAGGCTTTTGGTATGAAAAACTTTAAATGCGTTTTTCTTGGAAACTATAAGAGCTAGAGCAAAAATAACGAAAATCTGTGATCACTTCCATTTCCCATAGGAAATTGATTTTCTAAGGATTTTGGTATGAAAAACTTTAAATGCGTTTTTCTTGGAAACTATAAGAGCTAGAGCAAAAATAACGAAAATCTGTGAATCTTTGAAAATTGATTTTCTTAGGATTTTTGTATGAAAAACTTTAAATGCGTTTTTCTTGGAAACTATAACAGCTAGAGCAAAAATAACGAAGATCTGTGATCATTTCCATTTTCCATAGAAAATTGATTTTCTTAGGCTAGAGCAAAAATAACGAAAATCTGTGATCACTTCCATTTTCCATAGAATATTTATTTCTTATGGGTTTTTCTTGTAAACTATAAGAGCTAGAGCAAAAATAACGAAAATATGTGATCACTTCCATTTCCCGTAAAAAATTGATTTTCTTAGGATTTTTGTATGAAAAACTTTAAATGAGTTTTTCTTGAAAACTATAAGAGCTAGAGCAAAAATAACGAAAATCTGTGATCACTTCCATTTCCCATAAAAAATAGATTTTCTTAGGATTTTTGTATGAAAAACTTTAAATGCGTTTTTCTTGGAAACTATAAGAGCTAGAGCAATAATAACGAAAATCTGTGAATCTTTGAAAATTGATTTTCTTAGGATTTTTGTATGAAAAACTTTAAATGCGTTTTTCTTGGAAACTATAAGAGCTAGAGCAAAAATAACGAAAATCTGTGATCACTTCCATTTCCCATAAAAAATAGATTTTCTTAGGATTTTTGTATGAAAAACTTTAAATGCGTTTTTCTTGGAAACTATAAGAGCTAGAGCAATAATAACGAAAATCTGTGAATCTTTGAAAATTGATTTTCTTAGGATTTTTGTATGAAAAACTTTAAATGCGTTTTTCTTGGAAACTATAAGAGCTAGAGCAATAATAACGAAAATCTGTGAATCTTTGAAAATTGATTTTCTTAGGATTTTTGTATGAAAAACTTTAAATGCGTTTTTCTTGAAAACTATAAGAGCTAGAGCAAAAATATCGAAAATCTGTGATCACTTCCATTTCCCATAAAAAATTGATTTTCTTAGGATTTTTGTATGAAAAACTTTAAATGCGTTTTTCTTGAAAACTATAAGAGCTAGAGCAAAAATAACGAAAATCTGTGATCACTTGCATTTCCCATAAAAAATAGATTTTCTTAGGATTTTTGTATGAAAAACTTTAAATGCATTTTTCTTGGAAACTATAAGAGCTAGAGCAATAATAACGAAAATCTGTGAATCTTTGAAAATTGACTTTCTTAGGATTTTTGTATGAAAAACTTTAAATGCGTTTTTCTTGGAAACTATAACAGCTAGAGCAAAAATCTGTGATCACTTCCATTTCCCATGGAATATTGATTTCTTATGGGTTTTTCTTGGAAACTATAAGAGCTAGAGCAAAAATAACGAAATGGAATATTGATTTCTTATGCGTTTTTCTTGTAAACTATAAGAGCTAGAGCAAAAATAGCGAAAATCTGTGATCACTTCCATTTCCCATAAAAAATTGATTTTCTTAGGATTTTTGTATGAAAAACTTTAAATGCGTTTTTCTTGGAAACTATAAGAGCTAGAGCAAAAATAACGAAAATCTGTGAATCTTTGAAAATTGATTTTCTTAGGATTTTTGTATGAAAAACTTTAAATGCGTTTTTCTTGGAAACTATAACAGCTAGAGCAAAAATAACGAAGATCTGTGATCATTTCCATTTTCCATAGAAAATTGATTTTCTTAGGCTAGAGCAAAAATAACGAAAATCTGTGATCACTTCCATTTTCCATGCAATATTGATTTCTTATGCGTTTTTCTTGGAAACTATAAGAGCTAGAGCAAAAATAACGAAAATCTGTGATCACTTCCATTTCCCATAAAAAATTGATTTTCTTAGGATTTTTGTATGAAAAACTTTAAATGCGTTTTTCTTGGAAACTATAAGAGCTAGAGCAAAAATAACGAAAATCTGTGAATCTTTGAAAATTGATTTTCTTAGGATTTTTGTATGAAAAACTTTAAATGCGTTTTTCTTGGAAACTATAACAGCTAGAGCAAAAATAACGAAGATCTGTGATCATTTCCATTTTCCATAGAAAATTGATTTTCTTAGGCTAGAGCAAAAATAACGAAAATCTGTGATCACTTCCATTTTCCATAGAATATTTATTTCTTATGGGTTTTTCTTGTAAACTATAAGAGCTAGAGCAAAAATAACGAAAATATGTGATCACTTCCATTTCCCGTAAAAAATTGATTTTCTTAGGATTTTTGTATGAAAAACTTTAAATGAGTTTTTCTTGAAAACTATAAGAGCTAGAGCAAAAATAACGAAAATCTGTGATCACTTCCATTTCCCATAAAAAATAGATTTTCTTAGGATTTTTGTATGAAAAACTTTAAATGCGTTTTTCTTGGAAACTATAAGAGCTAGAGCAATAATAACGAAAATCTGTGAATCTTTGAAAATTGATTTTCTTAGGATTTTTGTATGAAAAACTTTAAATGCGTTTTTCTTGGAAACTATAAGAGCTAGAGCAAAAATAACGAAAATCTGTGATCACTTCCATTTCCCATAAAAAATAGATTTTCTTAGGATTTTTGTATGAAAAACTTTAAATGCGTTTTTCTTGGAAACTATAAGAGCTAGAGCAATAATAACGAAAATCTGTGAATCTTTGAAAATTGATTTTCTTAGGATTTTTGTATGAAAAACTTTAAATGCGTTTTTCTTGGAAACTATAAGAGCTAGAGCAATAATAACGAAAATCTGTGAATCTTTGAAAATTGATTTTCTTAGGATTTTTGTATGAAAAACTTTAAATGCGTTTTTCTTGAAAACTATAAGAGCTAGAGCAAAAATATCGAAAATCTGTGATCACTTCCATTTCCCATAAAAAATTGATTTTCTTAGGATTTTTGTATGAAAAACTTTAAATGCGTTTTTCTTGAAAACTATAAGAGCTAGAGCAAAAATAACGAAAATCTGTGATCACTTGCATTTCCCATAAAAAATAGATTTTCTTAGGATTTTTGTATGAAAAACTTTAAATGCATTTTTCTTGGAAACTATAAGAGCTAGAGCAATAATAACGAAAATCTGTGAATCTTTGAAAATTGACTTTCTTAGGATTTTTGTATGAAAAACTTTAAATGCGTTTTTCTTGGAAACTATAACAGCTAGAGCAAAAATCTGTGATCACTTCCATTTCCCATGGAATATTGATTTCTTATGGGTTTTTCTTGGAAACTATAAGAGCTAGAGCAAAAATAACGAAATGGAATATTGATTTCTTATGCGTTTTTCTTGTAAACTATAAGAGCTAGAGCAAAAATAGCGAAAATCTGTGATCACTTCCATTTCCCAAAAAAATTTTCTTAGGATTTTTGTATAAAAAACTTTATATGCGTTTTTCTTATAAACTATAAGAGCTAGATCAAAAATAACGAAAATCTGTGATCACTTCCATTTCCCATAAAAAATTGATTTTCTTAGGATTTTTGTATGAAAAACTTTAAATGCGTTTTTCTTGAAAGCTATAAGAGCTAGAGCAAAAATAACGAAAATCTGTGATCACTTCCATTTCCCATGGAATATTGATTTCTTATGCGTTTTTCTTGGAAACTATAAGAGCTAGATCAAAAATAACGAAAATCTGTGATCACTTCCATTGATTTTCTATGGATTTTTGTATGAAAAACTTTAAATGGGTTTTTCTTGGAAACTATAAGAGCTGGAGCAAAAATAACGAAAATCTGTGATCACTTCCATTTCCCATGTAATATTGATTTCTTATGCGTTTTTCTTGGAAGCTATAAGAGCTAGAGCAAAAATAACGAAAATCTGTGATCACTTCCATTTCCCATAAAAAATTGATTTTCTTAGGATTTTTGTATGAAAAACTTTAAATGCGTTTTTCTTGGAAACTATAAGAGCTAGAGCAAAAATAACGAAGATCTGTGATCATTTCCATTTTCCATAGAAAATTGAATTTCTTAGGATTTTTATATGAAAAACTTTAAATGCGTTTTCTTGGAAACTATAAGAGCTAGAGCAAAAATAACGAAAATCTGTGATCACTTCCATTTCCCATAGAAAATTGATTTTCTAAGGATTTTTGTATGAAAAACTTTAAATGCGTTTTTCTTGGAAACTATAGGAGCTAGAGCAAAAATAACGAAAATCTGTGATCACTTCCATTTCCCATGGAATATTGATTTCTTATGCGTTTTTCTTGGAAACTATAAGAGCTAGAGCAAAAATAACGAAAATCTGTGATCACTTCCATTTCCCATAAAAAATTGATTTTCTTAGGGTTTTTGTATGAAAAACTTTAAATGCGTTTTTCTTGGAAACTATAAGAGCTAGAGCAATAATAACGAAAATCTGTGAATCTTTGAAAATTGATTTTCTTAGGATTTTTGTATGAAAAACTTTAAATGCGTTTTTCTTGGAAACTATCACAGCGAGAGCAAAAATAACGAAGATCTGTGATCATTTCCATTTCCCATAAAAAATTGATTTTCTTAGGATTTTTGTATGAAAAACTTTAAATGCGTTTTTCTTGGAAACTATAAGAGCTAGAGCAATAATAACGAAAATCTGTGAATCTTTGAAAATTGATTTTCTTAGGATTTTTGTATGAAAAACTTTAAATGCGTTTTTCTTGGAAACTATAAGAGCTTGAGCAAAAATAACGAAAATCTGTGATCACTTCCATTTCCCATAGAAAATTGATATTCTAAGGATTTTTGTATGAAAAACTTTAAATGCGTTTTTCTTGGAAACTATAAGAGCTAGAGCAAAAATAACGAAAATCTGTGAATCTTTGAAAATTGATTTTCTTAGGATTTTTGTATGAAAAACTTTAAATGCGTTTTTCTTGGAAACTATAACAGCTAGAGCAAAAATAACGAAGATCTGTGATCATTTCCATTTTCCATAGAAAATTGATTTTCTTAGGCTAGAGCAAAAATAACGAAAATCTATGATCACTTCCATTTCCCATGGAATATTGATTTCTTATGGGTTTTTCTTGGAAACTATAAGAGCTAGAGCAAAAATAACGAAATGGAATATTGATTTCTTATGCGTTTTTCTTGTAAACTACAAGAGCTAGAGCAAAAATAGCGAAAATCTGTGATCACTTCCATTTCCCAAAAAAATTTTCTTAGGATTTTTGTATGAAAAACTTTATATGCGTTTTTCTTGGAAACTATAAGAGCTGGAGCAAAAATAACGAAAATCTGTGATCATTTCCATTTCCTACATCTTAGGATTTTTGTATGAAAAACTTTAAATGCGTTTTTCTTGGAAACTATAAGAGCTAGAGCAAAAATAACGAAGAAATGTGATCATTTCCATTTTCCATAGAAAATTGATTTTCTTAGGATTTGTATATGAAAAACTTTATATGCGTTTTCTTGGAAACTATAAGAGCTAGAGCAAAAATAACGAAAATCTGTGATCACTTTCATTTCCCATAGAAAATGCGTTTTTCTTGGAAACTTTGAGAGCTTGAGCCAAAATAACAAAATAGAAAATTGACAAAACCCTCTTAAGTCACATTTAAAAAGCTGAAAAAAATTTTGTTAATCATAAATTTTGTATTCCAAACAAACTTTTTCTTTAATTTTGGTTTTTTTTTTATTTGATAAAAAAAACTTTTTTACTACCTTATCTCGACTTAAGATGTTTTGTCAAAATGTCACATACATCTTAAACCATTTTAATTTCCTTAAGTTTTTCTTTTGCATCTGCCACTTTAATTAAAAATATTTAAAATTTTTTCTTAGTTAAACAAAAATGTTAAACAAATTTAATTATGCTTAAATAAAATCTTAATGCTTTTTGTTTAGTTGTATATTTTATGACCTTATGGCTTGGATTTTCTTCTACGGCTTGCTTGCAGTCTAAGGCACCCATCAAACAAATCATCTTTTGAAATTAATACGACAAATTTTAGCGCAGTAACTGTCTGGTGCCATAATGGAAGACAAAGTGCTAAAATTTATTTATAAAAATACTTAGAGGTCTTTAAGGTGTCAACAACAAGTTTTGTTCTTATGCAGCTTTAAATAATGAAGTTTGGGAAAATATTTTAATACAAATTGTGTGTATATTAGAGACAGGCTTGCCAGAAGAATTCAAATTAAAAGTGCTAAATCGACAAAAAAAAAGTGCTAAATTGTTCTACAGTGAAAAATAAAAGCGCTAGTTTTGTAACATTGATTTTTATGAATATAATAAAAAAATTACATTTGAAATTTTTTTTAACATATTCATTTTGTTTAATATTTTGTTACATTATAAAATATTTTATGACGATTTCTTTTCTGAGAAATATGTTACATTAATGTAACATGTTCCACACTTTTGTGTTCGTTTGTACAAAAAATACAACTGCGGGAAAAATTTTCAAGTTCTTTTGTAAATAAGTTGATGAAATACATGCAAAACATGTTGCATATTTTACCCTTACTTTTATTTAAGGTGTTCATACTGCCCTGTTATACAACTTTGGTACTTATTTTGTTTGTAGAACCAATGTTTGTAGAACCAAAATCGCTCATGAAGTACATTAATGAAAAAAGTGTAATAGTTGTAAATAAAATAAGCTAATTTTGTTCTATTGAAGTTGCTCAACATGTAACATTAGAAAGTATAACATGTATATAGTGTAACATATTTTTCTCAGAAAATAAATCGCCATTAAATAAAGTTGTTACAACTGTTTAAAATTTCAATTATGTCTTTTTCATCTTCCTCATATACCAACTCATTTTGGTACTTTTCAGTTGAACCGATTTTTTTTACAATATCGTCCGATATGTTTAAAGTGTGGCAACAAACGTTGTCTAATTTTGCACCTGCGTACAACTGAACATAACCGTTCTGTTTTCATTCTGGTTCTTAGCAAGGTCTATTCAGTAGGTCTTTGGTCCAATAGGAGGTTGCCTCGCTGAGCTCTCTGAATAGCTGATGGTTTTTTGTCCCAATGTCTGAGAAAACATTAATTTGCTTCTATAAAACTCGACAATGATTTTTGTAGTGTGGCGAAATTATTTTTGTTGATAGTATGATCTGAAAACTAAACTTTGCCCTAAGCATCACATACAAAAAGAAAATAATTGCAATAGATATTTCGGAATAAGTATAAAAGATTAAAGTGCCAGAATTCCAACGAGCATTACTAAGTGCTGGCATTGCTAATTGGTAATTGCGTTTGATGCGAAAACTTTTATGTGATTTAAAAAAAAAAAAATATGATCTTGTAAAAATTTTAAAAAGTTATAAGAATTGATACTTTACTTGAATTGATTATGTGAGTTTTTAAGTGGTTTTGGAATCTAAAAAAAGTGCTAAAAATGCTAAATAATTATAAAAATGTGCTAAACTAGCACTTAGCACTTTTTAAAAAATTCTTAGTGCTAATTTAGAAAAAAATGTGCTAAGTCTAGCACTAAAAGTGCTAAACTGGCAAGCCTGATTAGAGATAATTAGAGATTTATTAATGGTACATAATTATTTCTAATAGCGATTGAGAATACACCCACTATTAATCAATTCACTAAGGAGGACAGCAGCATAAAAATATTGATCACTTAATGTATTTATTGGTTTTTCTTTATACAGGGTGGCGCATTAGTATAACTATGATTAATTTACAAATATTTATAAGACACTAAAACTCTTAAAAAAGAAACAGTAGGAACAAAGTCGCATCACAAAAAAATGTGAGGATCGGACTATAATAGGTCATTAATATTAGTTTTTATCAGTTTTCGAAAATATACCGAACGTTAATTAGCGTACGGTACACAGACCGATAAACGTCTGATTCTGTATTAGTACACAATCCTCAATATCATTCATAACTATTTCCATGAAAGTAACATTATGTGGTGCTCTGTTTTTCGTTAGTGGTTCTGTAGACATACATTATATTTTAATGTTCTATAGTGTTTATGTTTCTTAGCAACGCTTCTCGTCATTATTATTGTTGTTGCTTGGCAGTTTGCACGAACACAGCAAGAAAAGTGTATTATTGTGTGCATGTTTTGTTTCTGAAAAAAAATGTTTGTTATCATTACCAGCTAAAAAGGCGCTGAGCACAATAGAACGAACATTAATGTGCTGATCCGAACACAACGAAGTTTGTGGTTTTTACGAAAAAAACCAAACGCAATCAAATATTATCTTCTCTATGTTGAGTTGGATTAGCAAAGTATTTCCATTGTATACAAAGATCACAAACAGAGAAACTTTTTTTTTAGGTAATTACTACGCAAACATTATTACCGATTCTATTTTCCATATTTCTACCGTGCAGAACACTAAACTACAGTACATAATGCTTATACTTGAAACAACAGCAATGTTACAGTAAGATTTTATGAAAGAGCTTCGAAATTTTGCATTTGCTACTTCGCAGGATCATTTGCACCAAACACTTAAATCCGCTAGTGTGTTGGGTGTTTTAGTGCATTAACAAACTTTACAACAAAAATTGTATGCTCGTTCGGCTGTAATAAAAAGTACTCGTATGTTGTCATACTATATATATAGAACCAAATTGCTTCACAATTTAAAAGAAAATTCGTATCAATGTCGAGTTTCGTAATTTGACCTACAAATTTTGGTTTTACTTATTTTTGGTTTTTAGTTAACAATTTAATTTTTTTTGTTTTAGCTTAAAAAATTACAGATCTAAAAACATCTAAAAAAGTATAGTTGATGCAGCCTGATCATATAATACACACCACCACCACAGTATGTACCCGTCTCCCTCTTCCTATACCTTCAAGGTCTTGTTGGAACATGCAGTTTGTTTTAAGAGTTACAGATTCATGAAGTTTAGTGTACCTCACTTTTGTAGTTGAGGAGACATAAATTAGTTCGAGAAAAAGGGCTTTTGGCCCCAGTCGGATGTAGCACCTTACTTTTACAATAAAAATTTTTGTTATTATAAAAGTTATCGTCACCAAATTTTATATTAATATTTATAATGAAATTAGGAAGTGGGAGTGGTATTTCTATGGGAACTTTGGACTAAAATTAATAAATTTGCAATAAAATAGTTGTTAGCCAAATTTAATCTAAATATTAACAGAATATGTTGGTTTATGGGCGCAACGACTTTATACTGGAAAGAAGTTTGTATGGGGGCTGTGTAAAATTATGGACCGTCACGACTTTTGATAGGCTCCCTATCACAGAAAATAATAAAAATAGATTTCAATTAAAAAATTTGTGATATTATTTGAAAAATTAATTAAATTTGCACCAGTTACCAAATTAATAGTATCAATTAAACGTTTAATTCACTTGAATAAACGTTTAATTCACTTGATTAAATTTTTAATTATTACTGATTTTTTTTTTTTTTTTTTTCTATTAATTCTTTAATTTTGAAAAATTTTTTCTGTGATGGCCACTAAAACATATATTAACAAATGAAATTTTTAGTTGCGAAAAGTTTTTTGCGCACAAGGACAACCAGTCAGTCAAATCGACGGGCGGACATTGTTTAATCGACTCAAAAAGTAATTCCGAGTCGATCGGTATAGTAAAGGATAGATGTAGAATAGGATGATCGAACGGTTATTATTCGACTGGTTTTAACCGGTTCTTTTAGATATGCCTAAGCTGGTTATTTTTAAATGTCCATTTTTCGAATATCGAATAAGCCGGTTATTTTGGTATAATGAACTGGTTATTTTAACAATGTTTAATTTATATCATTGTTCTTAAATAAACAGAACATAATACAGCGTTCGGCTCACAAACCCAAGAATGATATCTATTTTTTTTTTTTTTTTTGGTGATTGTGTAGACGAACACAACCCTTAATACCGTTCGTAACTATTTTCAAGAAAGAACCGAACATTATTTAATGTTCTGTTCTTCGTTAAAAAACAGAACAATTGTAGTGATACTGTAGACAAACATTATATTTTTATGTTCTATAATGTTTCTTTTTTTTACATTCAAAAAATTAACAAACAAAAATTTAAGCAACGACCGCAGCACGAACAGCTTGTGCTATTATTTTGCTGGCTTTTTGTTTTTGTAAAAAATATCTGGTTTTATGTTACTAGCCAAAAGCAACGAACATTAATGAGCCGAACCGAACACAATGAAGTTTGTGGTTTAAGAAAAACCGAACGGAATTAAATGTTCTCATCTTTTGTTTAGTTGGATAAAAACAGTATTATTTTTGTTTTCGAAGGATGAAAACAGGGAAACGTTTTCCACAAATCTAGGGCTGTGGAGTCGGAGTTGAAGAGTCGGAGTTGAGGTTTTTGTACCGGAGTCGGAGTCGAAGTACCCACAAAAACTAGCGACTCCGACTTTTTTGCATTAAAATTTTTCCAATATTTTTCAAAATAAAAAAATTTTAATGACCAATTTCTCCAATTCTTTTTAAATATCAATTCATATTTAAATATAATTTTATTTTAATTTGACATAAAAAAAAAAAAAATTTTACATAAATTGATATTTAAATAAATTAGTGCATTGGCCATAAGAGGGTCTGCTTTTTGAAATTGTGAAGTCAGAAAATAAGGACCAGTATACTTTTCATATCAAAAATTAAAAAATTGAGATAACATCTTATTTTGACAATTTATAAGAATAGTTATATAGATTGTATCGAAGCATGTCCTTTTCTATGTTTTAATGTGACCTCAAATTTCTGTAACAAAAACCAGCGGGTTCACTATTTGAATTTCGCCAAGATATCGTTAATGAAATAGAGCCGAATTAAGGAATTTAAAAATTAAATTTGTAAAGATGTTGTTTTTGTAGCCATGTTCATGAATATGACTTGAAATCAGCTGTAGCTCCTGTGGTGAAAGCATTAAGTGAACTACATTTTAAGTTCCAACCTTCAAGGTGAATTATAATAGAATAAAAGGAAAAGGAACTCGGAAAAATACATGACATTGTTCCAGATATAATTCCCATCAATGTGGGGGTTAACCCGAAAAATGATTTGAGAATACTTTTATCTGCTCACTTTAGGGAAAATTGGAGAGATAATAAAGACTTGCAATTTCAAATTTCGGTCTTGGACAATATTAATATTGAATTAGGAACGGAAAAATGCAATGGCGAGTACACTAAAGAAAAAGATTTAAATTTGGGTTGTTTAAAAATTCACATTTTTTTAACTCTGCAGGTGGGAGATAAACTACGGCTCCGTGCAATAACTCCCAGGTGCAATAAGTCCCAGTGCAATAACTCCCAATGAATTTAATCCCAAAATAAATGAAATAAGTCCCAAACTGGAAAAAAGAAATAAATCCCAAAAAAAATTAAATAATTTCCAAGTCTTAAATGAAACAAACCCCAACTTTTGGGAGTTATTTCATAATGAAATAACTCCTAAAGACATTAATGAAATAACTTCCAAAAACAGCCCATTGAAAAGAAATGAAATAAGACCCAAAAAAATGAAACAACTTCCAAGAAAATTTATTATATATGTATTCGTTTTACTTGAATATTTACATAAAATGTTTAAAATGTTAAACAATTTTAAGAAATTGCAAATAATTGAAAATAAAATAACTCCCACAAAAAATGAAATAACTCCCACAGCAAATGAAATAACACCGAACCTCAAAATAAAATGAAATAACCCCCACGTTTATATTTTCGGGGACTTATTTCATTTGGACTTTATTTCATTATGAAATAACTCCCAGGCAAAAAAATGAAATAACTTCCAAAAAAATTAAATTAAACCGAGAGAGCTGGGAGTAATTTCATTATGAAATAGCTGGGAGCTATTTCATAATGAAATTACTCCCACATTTGTATGAAAAATTGTTGGGTCTAATTTCATTTTTTTCTTGGGACTTATTGCACCTGGGAGTTATTGCACGGAGCCATAAACTACATCACGCCACATTTTGAAAACTTTACAGCAGACCGCGCATGCATGTTGATAATCGCAAATTATGTTTATGTAATAAAAATGTGCATTTGTACGAATATTTTATATGATCCTAACATATTTTTTTTATGTCGATGATGTACTTGAAAAATTACATCATAAAAGGTTCGTTACCTTCTATGGTACTGTTCCATGCCTTGAGACAAACAGCACCAAGTCCAACAACAAAAGGGGTGCTATTTCCCAAAAATAATAGAAGGCTAACAACATTTTTTTACGTTACGTTTCTCTTCAAAATGTGTTATATAAATTGTAGAACTAACAACTGAAGGCGCATCTGCATGTTTTAATAAACTATATTAAATTTTCCTGTGAATGATTTGACTTAATAAAAAAACCAAGACCAAAATGGCAGTGTCTGAATTTATGTATGTATATTAAAAACAAAAGACCTCACTTCACAATTTAGAAAAAAGGACTGTCCTTTGCCTCTATTAATATTGTGGTAAACAACACTAAGTAATCTTGATGCCTTTAACGTCTTAGCCAATTGGACTTGGTGTTGTTTTCAACTTTTCTTTCTCGAAATCTACAGCACGTTAGAATTAAAATATCGATTTGAAATTTTTACAGAATCATTTTCTTGCTATATTTAACCATTTAACAGTTACTAAATTAAAAAAGAGTTTAAAGTCAAATAAAAACTAGTCTCTTAAATAATGCTAGGTTAGAGTAGGAGTCGGAGTTGGAGTCGGAGTTGGAGTCGGAGTCGTACTTAAAAAATGTCAGCAAAAGGAGTCGGAGTCGGAGTTATTACTATTTCTTAACGACTCCACAGCCCTGCACAAATCTACCGAACCGAACACTAAGGAACGATATTTAGTGTTTATTTTCGAACACTGATTTATATACCTTTTTTCTTACTTTTGTTGTAAATGTAACTGTAATTTAAGTATTTTTCTAATTGTAATATTGAGCAAACTTAAACTTCTTATGAAGAATGTCAAAACAAAATGTAAGAAAAGTCAAAAAACTTTATAAATGATGTTGTATGTTATTTAAACACCAAGAACTGAAAATCCAAATTGAAGACATCTAACAACGTCAGGGAAGGTTTCTATTTGTGGTCAAAGAACGGACAGATATTTCATAAAAAATCTTGCTAATAAAGGCTGGCCCAACAATAATGCACGATGTTAATTCTGAGTAACACATTAACGTCAAGTTTTTTGCCCAACTTAATTTGACTGTTCTTTGTTTCAGTGTTTGGCAAATTCAACAATGGAGAGGTACACAATTGATCAGCGCGTTAAGATTGTTGAAGCCTTTTACGAATACGAGAGCTAAAATCAAAATCACCCCTACCGCGACTGTTATGGGAATATGATATATGGGAGGAAACCTATATTCCTATCGCCAACAAATTGGTATCGCAAATATTTTTTTAAATAAATATGTATATTGTGATTTATTTGTCAGTGCTTAATAAACAAAAGTCTCTATTGTGAATAACTTGTCAGTGATTGTATTGTGAAAGAAAAATTTACAAAGTAAAATACTAATGAAAATATAATAAAATAAACAATGAATAGTGTTTATCTTCATTTTCTTTATTAACACTCCTTCAATAAAAGGAAAAAGCAATTTAATTTAGTCCAACCTTAGAATACAAATTAAAATTTACATGTTCCCTTCTCGTTCACATTAACACTTGTTGGGAATTTATTTAGTAAAAAAATTCGCGGGAGTAAACATTGACGATGGCATTTTTTTTTTAAGTTTGGGAATTCATTCACAAAAAATTTGTTATAGGAATCATTAACAATACGAAATAAAAAAAGTATGGAACTTTTTTCATGGGAGTAGTGGTTTGCGATAGGGGTGAATGTATTTCGTGCACCTCGTGATTTTCTTGGTCAGCATAATGGATACGTTAACAAGCGGAATAGCCGCATTTGACTAAATAATAATCCACGAGTGATTGTTGAAAAGCCGATGCATTCACAAAGGGTGAATGTTTGGTGCGGTTTATCGGCTGGGACGTATTTCCTTGAAAATGAGGTCGTTTATTATCGCGAGATGGCCAGAAATTGAGGATATGGACCTGGACGATATGTGGTTTCAACAGGTTGGTACCACTTGCCACACAGCTAACGAAACAATGGCTCTTTTGCGCGAGAAATTTAATAACCGTGTTAACTCACATCGTGGTGATGTTTATTGGCCCCCAAGACTATGTGATTTGACTAGGCTTGTGTCGTTCTTGAATGAATTACTTCAACTTAATGATTTTCTTTCCATTTCTTTCATCTTTCGGTTTCATATTTTTCCTTTATATTTCTTTTTGCTTTCATATTCTGTTTTATGCATATTTTGTTTGTTATGCTTTTTCTCTTCTATTTTTCTTTTATGGAAATTTATTAGTTTTTTTAATTATGTACTTTTTTGACGAATGCCATTTTTCAAAACCAATCTGAATTTTTACATACATAAACATACTAAAACAATTCTTTAACATTAAAACTAAAATCTAGTTTCAATTTACTATAAAAATACGTTTTTGTTTTTAAAATAGGTATCAATTTAATTATTCCTCAAAAGAACTAGACACTTCATTATGAAAGCTGTGTGTCATTTAGAATGGTGAAAGAAAAGAATGAATTAATTCACTTAACCTTTCTGCAAGAGAATAAAAGATTCACATAAAAGAAAGATTTTGCCAAATACTAGATTTGACACTGTTAGACTTCTTTTTTAAGGAGTACTTTGAAGAAAAAGTGTGCGTCCATAAGCTTAGAACTTTAAACTAAAGCTAAAGGATTAGATAATTTGGCACATTAACGACATTGAACCTCAATTTTGTCTCAGAGTCATTAAAAATGTGGACCATCTGATAGAGGCATGCCACACACAATTATCATAGATCCTTTTATTATAATAAAAATATATATGTAGTTAAGATAATTCCCTGAAAATTTCTTTTTATTTTCAATTAACATTTTGCGTTTTGGTTGGGCCACCCTTTATTTCTACTCGTTTCTATATTGCTGAAACAAAAATCATTTGAAATACATAATCTTGGCTAATAGGTTTTGCTTACAACTTTTCAAAAATATGGTTGTAGTCTACTGATGCATACGGATATGCTAAGCCACCAACAAATTAAAATTTTATTAAAATAAAATTAGGAGAATATCCCAAATAATAAATTTTTCAAATTCCTTAATTTCTTAAAACCAAGGTTCTTCAACAATTCTTAGTGATAAATATGTATTTTGTTCGCTACCTTTGTGAATTCTTTTGTTCTCATTAAAATTAACTTTTTATTTCAAAAACCAAATTGGTTTTTTGCGTTTTTAATTATTTGAATAAAACTGGTTAACAGGTTATTTTTTTTAGTGCTGAACCGGTGTTTAAATAGAAACTATTCGCAATATTCGAAAACGGGTTTTTGAAAAAAGTCGAATAATCGATATCCCCAGTGTAGAGCCATTATTTGTATACACGCATCAACCCTAAAGCATATTACCCTCTTCACTTCTGGGAGGTGTGTAAGATAAACTAAAAATCTAATTAGAAACAAGATCTGTCAACTGTATCTTTTTGTAAAAAACAATCGCTTAATCAAACAAAAAATAGGAATCAAGAACGTCATCCGATTAATTCACCTTTTTTAAAGTTTAAACAATGTACAAAAAAAAGTAATAAAAAAAACTAAATTTTATTTGATTAGTGCTTAATCGTGTATATTTAAAATTTTGTTTTATTATTGGGCCGACTAACCGGCTTAATCACTATGGAAATTAACTTTTTTATGACGCTTAATGTCTTCTTATAAACGTGCTAAAATCTTATTTTTTTTTTTTGCCTTGATCGAGTTCTAATAAAACTAAAACAACGACAATAAAACACTTCCCTATAGATTTAAAAGATTAGCAATATCATTTAAATTTTAATTATTTGTTTGTGCTTTTTAAGAAAAGATTAATTCATTATGCGGTTTTAATAGGATTATATAAAAATTGATTAAGCTTTGCAACTTTCTTGCACAGTTGAAAATTTTTTTTTCAACAAATTAGCAATTGTTTAATTTGAACACCCTGTAGTTTAAAGATGCTGGTTAGATTATTTAAAACAAAAAAAATTAGGTAAATTATCAATTTTTTAGGTATAATGATGCCCTGAAGTTTGGAGGTTAAATTTGTTGTTCTTCTAATAGTTAGAACACTAAATATTCAATCTGGCTATTAAGTTTTAAGCTGCAAACGAAGAAAGTGTGCTACTTGAATCGAATGCATCAGTATGTGGTGGCTGATATAAGGATTCATTCCACAAGCTGGTCATAACTACACTGATAGAAAATGCGTCATAACGCTGACGTATTTTGACATCATTACTATGACAAGTGTCTTCGTTTTTGACCCCATGACACTTGTCATCATTGTGATGTCAACCTTAACATCACTTGGCCAAAGTATCATCAGGTTCAAAATTAAATTATGTCATCAATGGGATGACACATCGGCATCACAGAAATGACGAACATGTCCTCAGTGCGATGACGCAGTAACATCGGAGAAAGGAAACATTAGCATCAATTTAATGACAGTTTGTCATTAAGTCATTGGAATTGACTTAAGTCAAAGTGAGAGAATAGTATTACATATTTACTTACCCGTTGCATATGCTTGTTTCACGTTTGTTTAATTACGACCTTTGCTTACAGCAGAACTCTTAATAATAAGACACCAGCACTATGCCTCATATGGTTTTCGTAGTCATTCTACTTTAAAAATTTCATGTGTTTAAATAATTAAAAAAAAAAATATGATATAGGAATTGTTGCTTCTTATAATACACTAGCTTAACCCGGTGCGCTTCGCTACACTGCTTAAACCACTTCTTCAGTTGAGAGATATTTAATATATGCATCCTATGGAAGGTTTCCCCCTGCGCCTTCCCGCTTTATTTTTATTTTCAAAAGTGTAGTATACCATAGGAGTGACTTCTACTAAGTTTGAACATTCTTACTATAACAGTTCTTAAGATATGTGATATTAAACATTGGCGTCCTATGGGGGGTAACATTTCCCCGCTGCTATTTTATTTCAATTTTGGGGTTCAGAAGATCATACTACAAAAAGTTTAATAAAAAGAGTGCAGCGGCTCTAAATTATATTTCTATCTATGAGGGGTACTGCTCATCCTCTGTCCATTTCTATATTGAAATTTAAAGTTTGCCATAATAGTAGCTTTAACCACGTTTGAAGACTCTCCCTTTAATAGTTCTTGAGTTGAGAGATATTTAATATATGCATCCTATGGAAGGTATTTCCCCCCCTGCGCCTTCCCGCTTTATTTTTATTTTCAAAAGTGTAGTATACCATAAGTGTGACTTCTACAAAGTTTGAACATTCTAACTTTAATAGTTTTTAAGATATCCGATATTAAACATTGGCGTCCTATGGGGGGTAACACTTCCCCCGCTGCTATTGTGTTTAAATTTTGGGGCTCAGAACATCCTACTACCAAAAGTTCTACAAAATGCGTGCAGTGGCTCTTATTAATATTTCTATATATGAGGGGTACTGATCCTCCCCGCCCATTTGTATATTGAAATTTATAGTTTACTATAATAATAGCTTTAACCACTTTTGAAGACTCTCCCTTCAATAATTCTTCAGTTGAGCGATATTTAATATATGCATCCTATGGGAGGTATTTCCCCCCCTGCGCCTACCCGCTTTATTGTTATTTTCAAAAGTGTTGTATACCATAAGAGTGACTTCTAGAAAGTTTGAACATTCTCACTATAACAGTTCTTAAGATATGCGATATTAAACATTGGCGTCCTATGGTGGGTACCACTACCCCCGCCGCTATTTTGTTTTAATTTTGGGGCTCAGAAGATCCTACTACCAAAAGTTCAACAAAATGCGTGCAGTGGCTCTTATTAATATTTCTATATATGAGGGGTACTGCTCCTCCCCCGTCTACCCCGCCCATTTGTATATTGAAATTTATAGTTTACTATAATAATAGCTTTAACCACTTTTGAAGACTCTCCCTTTAATAAATCTTCAGTTGAGCGATATTTAATATATGCATCCTATGGGAGGTATTTCCCCCCCTGCGCCTACCCGCTTTATTGTTATTTTCAAAAGTGTTGTATACCATAAGAGTGACTTCTAGAAAGTTTGAACATTCTCACTATTACAGTTCTTTAGATATGCGATGTTAAACATTGGCGTCCTATGGGGGATTCCACTTCCCCCGCTGCTATTTTATTTTAATTTTGGGGCTCAGAAGATCTTACTACCAAAAGTTCTGCATAATGCGTGCAGCGGATCTTAATATATGCGATAATTAATATTGGCATCCTATGGGGGATACCAATTCCCCTGCCCCTATCGAAAAAATAAGTAGCCTATTTTATTTTTAGGGCTCACGTGATGTATCTGTAAAAATTTCAGGAAAATCGGTTCAGTAGTTTAGGAGTCTATAAGCCAACAAACAAACAAACAAACAAACAAACAAACAAACAAACAAACAAACAAACAAACAAACAAACAAACAAACAAACAAACAAACAAACAAACAAACAAACAAACAAACAAACAAACAAACAAACAAACAAACAAACAAACAAACAAACAAACAAACAAACAAACAAACAAACAAACAAACAAACAAACAAACAAACAAACAAACAAACAAACAAACAAACAAACAAACAAACAAACAAACAAACAAACAAACAAACAAACAAACAAACAAACAAACAAACAAACAAACAAACAAACAAACAAACAAACAAACAAACAAACAAACAAACAAACAAACAAACAAACAAACAAACAAACAAACAAACAAACAAACAAACAAACAAACAAACAAACAAACAAACAAACAAACAAACAAACAAACAAACAAACAAACAAACAAACAAACAAACAAACAAACAAACAAACAAACAAACAAACAAACAAACAAACAAACAAACAAACAAACAAACAAACAAACAAACAAACAAACAAACAAACAAACAAACAAACAAACAAACAAACAAACAAACAAACAAACAAACAAACAAACAAACAAACAAACAAACAAACAAACAAACAAACAAACAAACAAACAAACAAACAAACAAACAAACAAACAAACAAACAAACAAACAAATAAAAAAACAAACAAACAAACAAACCCACATACAAACATTTTTCATTTTTATATATATAGATTATAGATTATAATAATGAAAATAATGTTAATAATATACAAAATGTGGCATCGAATTTGTGTCACTATAGTCATAAACTAGATGACACGTAAAAAATGACAAAATTGTACGAAGATGTTAGTCATTGGGTCGATGTTACTTTTTGCATCATTGATGCCATTTGTAGTAACATTGATGTCACAATTCTGATGTTAGGGCATCATCAATATGAAGATGCATTTTTCTATCAGTGTACCTATTCCTAATCAGGAATATAGGAGAACTGCCTTCGGATATTGAAGAAGGTCTAATCATTGCGATTACTCCAACTATAGAGGTATCACTTTATTGAGCATAGCAAATAAGGTTAAAGTAATTTTTTGGAATGCTTGTTTACTAAAAATTTTGTATTCCCAAACATTACTTTGATAATAAACTGGCAATTGCACGGCCTAAAAAAACTGAACTGGCAACATGCTTTATTTTTTGATTTGCTTGCGAAAACAATAAAGCAAGTTCTTTTTGTTTTTATTTTATTTTTTCTTAACCTACTTTCAACTACAATTGAGGAGCTCTATAACAAAACGGAACAAAATTAATGACCTTGAAAGCCTGCATATAGGAAACTATATAAACTATTTAGAGTAATCAAAAAAGGTCGATCAACACTTATAATTGGAACACTTTCACATTTACAATTTTTGGATAAATGAACAAAAAAAAGATGAATTTAAGCCAATTCGATGTATGTTTGTACACAGAAAAAATTCTCCCACATTTTTCACCAATTAAAGCATTAATCAAAAATATAATCAGTTTTAATTAAAATTTTAATCAACTGAATTAATCATTTAATCAAGTGAATTACACGTTTAATTAATATTATTAACTGGTTTAATTGATACTATTAATTTGTTTACTGGTGCAAATTTAATTAATTTTTTAATTAATATCACAAATTTTTTAATTGAAATCAATTTTTATTTTTTTCTGTGTATGTGAAACAGTTGCGTTTTAATCCACTTCAAAGTAGAAAAATTTGTTAAAACTATGACAATAAGGATTTTAGTACACGCAAAAGAACAATCCATCCATCCGTACTCAAATGAATCCGAAGCGGTATTAATAGTACGGTGAGAATGGATTTTCTTAAATCAAGTACAGAAAGATTGATTCAAGTACGTATTTTCAATCGCAAAATACTTAAATTACCAATATTTAATCCCGATTTTTTACTTAAAGTAAACCAAAAATGAGATTGATTTAAGTAAAACTAAGATTGAATCAATCCCAAAATGCGCTTGATTCAAATATTATAATGTTGATTTTTTCGTGCTTGAAAAAATCTAAAAAGAAATTAGAAAGAAAAAGTTATTATGATTGATTTACTTACCCGTATTCCACCTTACAGAATGATACAACACCAACATCATGCCACATATGGTTTTTACATTAGAAATCTTATGTACATATTTAACCAAAAATATAAACTAAATGAGAAGCAAGAGCTCAAATTTACTTTTTAACTTTTCGTGGTACTCATGAGTATGGCCAGACCTTTTTTCAATGTGGACAGAAAGTCAAAACATGCGTAAGAAGGGGGGTTAAACACAACGAAAAGTTTAATCTTTTTTTTACTTGATTTAAGAATTATATATTTATTTCTAGAAATTCCGGGATTGATTTTCGAAAGTATTCTTATTTAGGATTGTTTTAAGTACGTTTTAGTGTTATTCGTACTTGAATTTTTAAGTACGACTCGTACTTAAAAAAAAAGGCCTCAAGCTTAATTAAATAATAATAATAAATAAGAAAAAACTTGATTTATCCCGACTGTTTTTCTTTCTGTGTATGCACAATATAATTCCGTAAAAAAACACTAAACTTAAAAAGTAGAATTGTTGCGTTTTCTTATGGACCTCCTCAATTAATGTTGGGAGAATTCCAACCAATTGTAGTGGGGAATGTTAGAAAAGATAAGCTCACTGTTTATTGTTGGTGTTTTTGTTTAAACTTTGACATTTTTACAAGTAAAACTGGTGCTTATAATTCTTATTCGCTTAACAGTTTTATTTGTACAATATCTTTAGTTTTTCTTAAAATCGTTGAATGAAGTTTCCTGATGATCTGGCCTAAGCAACCAGTGAAATGCGCATTTTTATCAAACATAAAAATTGGGAATTAAGCACGACAAACAAAATCTTGTTAATTAAATAACACCCCAAAAATATTTCATATGAAATAGTTCTCCAATTAAAAAAAATTAAAAAACACCCAAAAAAAATTAACCAATCCCCCAAAATTGTTGTTGTTGTTGTTTATCTCAGCATTAATTTTTGTGGAATTATTCTTTTTTTTTTGGGTTATTTCGTGGGGATCATGCCGCCAGCAAATACCTTTGCGTGACGAAATCAAGAGCAGACAGTGGCAATGGAAAGGGCATACGTTGTAGAATTCGTCGTAGAATTAGACGCGCCCAAACATGGAGACCACAAGTTCAAGAGGAACTTAACAAGGCTTTTTTAATGTGGCTCGATGCAAAACATTAAGCATTTAGTAGGAGTGATTGGAGAAACTTTGTTGTGGGCCTATGTTCGTCTTAGGTACATGGAAGATAATCTGAATACCGTTAGCTAAAATGCAAAAATGCGTAACTAACAAAAAAAAATTAAATCGAGTTTTTAGTTGATTAGTATAAATGTCATTAAACTACATGCCTTG
The DNA here is from genome assembly GCA_963931875.1 of Pollenia griseotomentosa. Taxonomy (NCBI): domain Eukaryota; kingdom Metazoa; phylum Arthropoda; class Insecta; order Diptera; family Polleniidae; genus Pollenia; species Pollenia griseotomentosa. The sequence goes on from OZ007560.1 coordinate 98,830,938, forward strand.
ACAAAATTTTAGAATTCTGCGATGAAAAATAACGCTTTTATTAACAAAAAAAAAACAGACGGACTTAACAAAAATTATGGTTATTTAATAAATGCGAAAAGACGTAATAACACATTTTTTCCTAACAAAATATAATGAAATGGTTTTCTTTGAAAATTGTTTAAAGAATTTCATGGACGACTTATCAATGCGTGTTTTTCTGACAAGTTTATAGTTTTCATTTTAGAAAGTTTTTTGCTTTTCCTGTAAAATAATATTTTTGTTAGTTACGCCTTTTTGCATTTCAGCTAAGGATATATAAAATTGTAAAATTTACTGATTCATTATCGCACAGCCTTAAAGCCTGAAATTTGGACAGGAGGTTGGTCTCTCCCCAAACCAATCCACTAAGACGGGATTTTTGAAAATTTTAATGAATTAAAAGTTTAAAAAAGTGTAAATTCGGTAACCTTATATTTCCCGAACTAAAAGAGTTACAAGAAAATAATATTTCTTATCGCTGCTCTTTAGAAAAAGAAGGGCAGGTGTCTGATACTTTTCGTCCCTTTAAGGAAGTAAACGGGTGAAACCTATATTTTGGAACTTTTTGTCACCCTCTCTATTTTTTAAACCAAAGTTGGATACTGAAACGAATTTCGGTATCGGTATTAAACTTTTTTTATTTCGGTATCGGTATTTTAATTATATCGGTAATCCGGTATATATCGGTATTACAATTAAATGAATGTGTATGTATTATACTTATTCATTATTGATTTCAACTAAAAATATTATCATCACAAAAACAGTACAAACTTAAATCAGTAAAGCGCCAAATACATTTGTCATGCTGGCGAGTTCACTCGTTTACGTGTACTCGATGTATGTTAACCATCATATCTAAGTTTTCTGATTTTCCATCCAGCATCGTCGGTGTCACACATAAAAACTCATTTTCATTAGTACTACCACAATGCTTGATGAGTATTTTGATAAGTGTATTTGGTCCTTCAGAAAGCTGACGGAATCTTTTTATACTTTAACTTTTGTATATCAAACTGTCAAACACCACACCTAAAAATTTCTTATAAATGTTGTTGTAGAGCGTCAAGTTAAAAAAAAAATTTTTCATTAGCACAAGTGTTAAAGACGATATAACTAGGGATGCAACATCGCTCTGAAAAACATCGATGTTTGAAGACATCGATGTTTTCACGATAAGCATCGATGTCAAAAAACATCGGTAAAAAACACGATACATCGATGTTTAACATCGATGTTGAAACCTACTTTGCAATTATACTAACGGACTGTTTTAATTCATCTTTGCTACTGAAAATCTTAATGCCCAACTATAATATACATATGCTTGCATAAGCTTTTGTCAAAAATTAACAAAAAGCCTGTCAAATACATTTAAAAACACCAAAACAAAGTGCAATCAGTTTCGCATTTTGCTTAAGCCAATGACAGATTCATAAAATTAATCAAAAAGTTTCCATAAGTGCAATATGGTTTGACAAATATGATTTTTATGTATTCGCACAGTTTCTTGAGCCAACTTAAGCAACTTAAAACATACATATAGTTATGCAATGCACAGTATGCATGCATGTACATACATACATACGTACTTTGTATGGCTATCAGGGGTGTGCTGGAAAACGGAAACGTAAAACGCAAGAATTTGGGAGGTCGTTTTAATAAAATATTTTTAATTTTTGTTTTAAAATTCTGTTTAATAGAGAAATATTTATATAATATTTGTCATAAAATTCTTATATTACAGAAATTTTATTAAAAACCGACATTTCAAATTCTTGCGTTTAACGTATGCTTTGAAAAACACTTTTTTATATTTTTAAATAAAAGGTTTAATTGAAAAATAAAAATTTAAATTGCTAAAAATATTATAAAAAATATTAAATTAATGAAAATATTAAATGGACGATGTTGATGTTTTTTAGTTTTGACGACGATGTATCGCCGATGTATCGTAAATCAAAACATCGATATTAACATCGATGTATATGAACGATATATCGATGTTTTCTAAACATCGATGTATCGTTTGCATCCCTAGATATAACCGGTAGACCCGGCATTTTATGCAAAAAAACTAATTTCGGTATCGGTGTTAATACCGGTATTCAATTTAAACGGTATTGGTATCGGTACCGGTTGCCAACCTTGTTTTAATTAATAAACATACAAATAAAGTTTATATCACATTCGAAACTAACTAACTAAACTAAACGTACAAATACGAATTTGATACTTTTTCGAAATTCGAACGTTTAAGGGGCTAAAGTCTTAACTATTTTTGGTACTATTTTTACATAATAATTTTCTCCATTCATTTACATACATCTACGTATTAATTTATGGGCTCCGACTAGGGTGTTCAATTATTCGGGTTTTATTTTTGTTTGGTTAAACGATTAATCGATATTTGGCGTTTTTAACTTATTCGATTAAACAAATAAAATTTTAAAATTAATCAAATTATCGAATTATTCTAAATCCAGAAATTTAACGTATTACGAGATTTTTTTTTAATACTTTTAAAAAAATTAGTACTGGAATAAATAAACATTCTTTTTTAAAACTTTTTTTTTAAACTTGTCAATGTAGTTTCAAATTGTTTCTTCACTTTCGGGCACTTAGATTTTAAAAGAGTCAATATAACTTTGGATTATTTTAAACTATTCAAGGACATTCCATCCTTTGCTATGCTTCTGCAAGTAATTTCCTCTAGAGAATCGATCGAAGTATCTTGTTTAAAATATTTTTTCATTGGACCACTTGTAGTCCCCTATGATTTTGTTGGTGGTGCATCTTATGCAAGTACTATGTTGTGGTCACTGTTTATGGTAAATTAGTGAAGTTGTTGAAGAACATTTACGTTAATAGATTCTTGGACACCTGTTACATTAAGCATTATTAGATTTATCCTTCGTACAATATTACCAAACTCATTCTTAAGAGAGATACGCATGAACTATTTTGTTAAAAAATGCGGGCGTGTTCTAGAAATCGAAATGAAGTGCATTTAAAATCGAGCAAATGTTAAAAACGATCCTGTAATGAAAGTTCATAAAAATATTCCATTTTATCTATTTACTTCGTTCTTAAATTATCTACTATTTTTGCAAGAACAACACTTAAACCACGAAAAACTACGATCATTTTGTAAATAATTGAATTTTTGACTCCCAAGAAAACTTTTAATGAATTTAAATTATCGTTCGATAAAAATTTCACTTCATTTCTATTTCTGGAACATGCCCGATAAATTAATATAAATTTTTGAGTTAACATATCTTCGTCGTTTTTTCTTTTGTAAAATGAATTATTAAATTGTGTGGAAGAATTTAACAAAAATATAAGCTCAATTACTCACTAAAAATTACTGTTATTTTTTTAATACCAATGGACACATACAATTGGTTTACTTATTCGACTTAAAACTTTATACATTTAACAGAAATACTATATATTATTATCATTCGATTAATCGGTAAGAATTCTTCGATTAATCCTTTAATCGAAATTAGAAATTTTAAATTATTCGAACATTTAATCGTCTAAAATTGTTCGATTAATCGAACAAAATTTAATAGACTGAACACCCTGGCTCCGACTACAATATTGAAATTCTTGATACTTTAATGAGCAAAAAAAAAGTACCAAAAAGGGAAAATAAAATTCCTTTTTAAGTTTTTTGTTTTACAACTGGTACTTTCTTTAATTATAGTTAATAATTTACCTTTAAGCATAAGATTCAACATGCAATGTCCCGAGTGGATAAGAACCTGTGAGTCAATTTTTTGCTACTTTTTTGTTTTTAGTCTTTCATTTTTCGAATTTCCGTTAGTATTGCACCTAGAAACATAAAATGAAACGTGCAAGGTCCTGAGTGAATGAAACGTGGTAGGTCCCTAGTGAATGAGAATACAGGGCTTTTGTTACTTTTTTGTTCTTTAACTGGTATTTTTTGAATATCCTTTAGTATTGGACCTAGAAACATAAAATTAAACGTGTAAGGCCCCTACTGAAGGAGAATCTCTAAGAGGGCTTTTGGTACTCTTTTGTTCTTCAACTGGTACTTTTTGAATTTTCGTTAGTATTGGACGAGAAACATAAAATTATACATGCATGGTCCTGAGTGTATGAGAATCTGTAAAAGATATAATTTTAAGACTTTTTCGTTTTTTATCTGTTACTTTTTTTTATTTTCATTAATATTGCACGTATAAACATAAAATTAAACATGCAATGCCCTGAGCGGATGAGAATAACTGTTAGGTACTTTTTTGTTTTACAACTGGTCGTTTTTAAATCTAGAAACATAAACTTTGGCATATATGTAAATACATATGTCCACGAAAGGAAGGGAGACTCTCACGAAGTAGCGGAATTAATGCTAGTAAACAATAATAGTTATCGACAGAACTGGCACTAATAGGATCGACTGTGTCTGTGCGGATAGGTAGGTTTTTTTTTTCTTTCCAACAAAACTTTTATATTTTCCCAGTTTTTCTTCCGTTTCTTACGCCCAACAATGTCTTAATAATTAAATCGGTGGCTTTTTTTAATGGTGAACTCTAAGAAATTGGTATATTTCTAGGAAAAAAAAGTAAACAAATCATTAGAAGGCAAAGTGAATTCAATTGACTTAGGTGGACAATTAAATATGAGTCATACTGGTCATAAATTTGATGCGCAAAAACTCTACGAGACTAGCGGACTACCAACCGGCAGTGGTTGTGCCAGAAATACCATCGTTTTTAGGTACTAATTTTTCTGAACTTCCCAAATTATATCAATCAGCTGTCCTCAATCTATCTGGTAAGAGTATTATATGAATACTTTTAAGCAAAATGCAAATATAACCCAAAAATTACACAATTGGTCAAAAATACTTGTGTAAAATCTCTTTGTGAATATGTATAATTCGTATAACATTTCTTTTGTGCTCGTGCATAGTAATCTTAAGGTCTACTATAAGTCGGTTCGGATCATTCATTTTTTTTTTTTTTTTGTTGGCATTACAGCGTGTTAAAGTTTTACCTGTAAGAAAATTTCAAAGAATTACTGACATCACAAGAAAAGACAATACAAACGTAAAAAAAACACTTAACAAACAAACAAACAAACAAGAAACAAGTCAAACTGCACACAAAAACACGTTCATTGTTAATGTTTATTTTGTATTTTGCGGACATATCGTAAATTTTTAATTTTATTTTAACCCAAAGCCTGAACCAATGAAATTCTTAATAATTTATTAATTAAACCAAAAAAACTTCCCTTAAGCTGAATGAGGATTGTAAGCAATTCAAAAAAATAATTACAAGTGAGTTTTGTCATATTTTCCAAGGTTTAAAAAAATGCTTTATTTCCAAATAAGTTCATATTTTGCATTTAGCAGTCAATTTCTTAACAACAAGATTACTTTTTTACAACAACGACTGCATTGGGATGTTAGGGGCAATTTCGAAAACTCAAAAATTGACCATACAAACTCGTCTCCAAAACACTTTGAGAAGATAAAATATCAACTAACCTTTATTTGAGTCTTAACCTCAAACCACAATTTTGTTCCGGTAGGAGTACTATTAATAAATTCTGGCTCACTTTTAAAAAAAGTTTTCGGCGGCATGAAATAACGACCCAAAATATAAACCGCCAAAAAAATAATGAAATAACCCCCCAAAGTGTGGGGCCTTATTTTATATGCAACAAAACCTCACTTTTGGAAATGAAATAAGCCTCCAAAGAAATGAAATAACATCCCAAGAAGAAATGAAATAATGCCCCAATTTTTTGAGGCTTATTTCATATGAAATAATACCTCAATTTATATGAGAAATGAAATAATCCCCCAATATGTATAATACAATTAATTGTATAGTTTTTGTTTAAAGAATCGCTCGATTGATAGCATGGTTGGGACTTTCGCCTCTATGGTAGTTTGTAGTGAAGGTGTGTGGGATTACCGCCCAAGACAATGGTCTGTTTCACTTAAACGGTTCGAAGGTCCACGGTACTACTGTCCAGTAAATCAAGTTAGATTATAATTGAATAATGAATTTCGAAAAGGGCACAGGTAGAAATTTTTAGAAATGGACTTTTTTGCTCTTTTTGGAAGTACAAATAGACCGATATACAGTGAGAATGATGGGTTTATAAATTCTTTCCATAGCGGTGAAAACCAGCTGACTCTTTAAAATTAATTTCGAAAAGGCCTTTTTTTTCGTATTTATTAAAAATATTTAATGTGTGTGTTTTAGCTAGCAATGGAAAAAACCTGGCCTTCAAAATGTTTACAGTGGGAGTTAAGTTTGGGATATTTGGTCAATTTGCGATGACAAATTATTTTTGATTTTGCCATTATTACACCAGATTTACGACCGTGATTTAATTCCTTTTAAAAGTTGCTTCCAATATAAGTTTAAAACCACTCTTTTTTAAACTTGACCTCACAGTATTTATTTTCCAAGCGTACTTTTTCTTTGGGACCTATGTCTAATAATGGGCAGATCATTACAAGTTTTACGATATTTAATCTAGTCATGTACAACTTTATTGGATTTCATAAAAATAAAATATCATGATATTTTACAATTAAAGCATTCGTACACAGCGTTATCGTTGTGCGACTTTAGTTGCAATTTGCAATCTTTTTAATGCTCTTGTGCGACTTTTTCAAAACCGTCTAATTTTGCAATTTTTTGTCCCTCTTTGTAAGTGAAATTCTTTTTTTACACTGTATACACCCAGAGAAAAAACATGTTTAAATATGGTCACCTCCAACAAAACTATTTTTAAAGAAAATTTTAAACATATGATAAATTTAACAATATTATTGTCACCGACAACCATATTATGGTTGAATTTGTCCTCCATCAAGAAGCCACAAACATATTATGGTTGCCTCCGAACATGTTATGATTAAAAATAACTAAAACATGTTTAACACTTATAATAGTATGGGTGGTTTTCAACCATAGCATGTTGCTCTTGGAAAAGAGTAAAATACTATTGTTAATTTTAAAACAAATTATTGTCATATTTAACCATAACATGTATAGAAGCAACCATAATATGGTTGTGGCTTCTTGATGGAGGACTAATTCAACCATAATATGATTGTAGGTGACAATAATATGGTTATATTAAACATAATATTTTTAAAATTTTCTCTAAAAATAGTTATGTAGGAGGTGACCTGATTTAAACATGTTTTTCTCTGCGTGTAATTTCCCATATTTTCCCTTAAAAATATCAATTTTGACAATAATTAGTATTGTGGTTATTTTGTTGAACTATTTATGGTTTTTAATCCAAATTTTTTTAATATTTTTAATTAGGCTTAAGTTCATTAAATTTAATTTTCATTAAATTATTTTTATGAAGAAAGGTGTTTTACAACATGAAAATTAATTAAAATTGTTATTGATAATCTTTCATTTTTTGACCGTGGCCGGGATTCGAACCGCGGCCGGCAGGTTACCATGACATGTTTCGATCGCAACCACTCGATCTTCTCAAATGGATTTGCCGTTTTACACTCACAGCCATCGAAGGCTGCTGACGTCAATAGTCAAACATCAATCCTTAAACCAAATTGTATTTTAACCTTTGGTAGATCGAAGTTTGCTTTTTTTGAATGATTATCTATTTTAATTGATTTTACATGTTCTTCCTTACTTCTGTTTTTTTCCGTACTTTTGTCAAGAATTTTTCTTGAAGTCCAAAGTACATTTTTTGTTTTTTCATTTTTGTCTTTCTTTTTCTTGTTGACCTTTTTCAGCACAACTTGAAGGACAAATGAACACATAGAGCTCGTGCCTTAGCTTTTAACAATAATTAGTATTGTGGTTATTTTGTTGAACTATTTATGGTTTTTAATCCAAATTTTTTTAATATTTTTAATTAGGCTTAAGTTCATTAAATTTAATTTTCATTAAATTATTTTTATGAAGAAAGGTGTTTTACAACATGAAAATTAATTAAAATTGTTATTGATAATCTTTCATTTTTTGACCGTGGCCGGGATTCGAACCGCGGCCGGCAGGTTACCATGACATGTTTCGATCGCAACCACTCGATCTTCTCAAATGGATTTGCCGTTTTACACTCACAGCCATCGAAGGCTGCTGACGTCAATAGTCAAACATCAATCCTTAAACCAAATTGTATTTTAACCTTTGGTAGATCGAAGTTTGCTTTTTTTGAATGATTATCTATTTTAATTGTTTTACAACATGAAAATTAATTAAAATTGTTATTGATAATCTTTCATTTTTTGACCGTGGCCGGGATTCGAACCGCGGCCGGCAGGTTACCATGACATGTTTCGATCGCAACCACTCGATCTTCTCAAATGGATTTGCCGTTTTACACTCACAGCCATCGAAGGCTGCTGACCACCTTTCTTCATAAAAATAATTTAATGAAAATTAAATTTAATGAACTTAAGCCTAATTAAAAATATTAAAAAAATTTGGATTAAAAACCATAAATAGTTCAACAAAATAACCACAATACTAATTATTGTTAAAAGCTAAGGCACGAGCTCTATGTGTTCATTTGTCCTTCAAGTTGTGCTGAAAAAGGTCAACAAGAAAAAGAAAGACAAAAATGAAAAAAACAAAAAATGTACTTTGGACTTCAAGAAAAATTCTTGACAAAAGTACGGAAAAAAACAGAAGTAAGGAAGAACATGTAAAATCAATTAAAATAGATAATCATTCAAAAAAAGCAAACTTCGATCTACCAAAGGTTAAAATACAATTTGGTTTAAGGATTGATGTTTGACTATTGACGTCAGCAGCCTTCGATGGCTGTGAGTGTAAAACGGCAAATCCATTTGAGAAGATCGAGTGGTTGCGATCGAAACATGTCATGGTAACCTGCCGGCCGCGGTTCGAATCCCGGCCACGGTCAAAAAATGAAAGATTATCAATAACAATTTTAATTAATTTTCATGTTGTAAAACACCTTTCTTCATAAAAATAATTTAATGAAAATTAAATTTAATGAACTTAAGCCTAATTAAAAATATTAAAAAAATATCAATTTTGTTTTAAACATTCCCCGGGATATGTAACCTCATTCGATTGATCATTTGAAGCGCAGCCGCGAATAACGTTGTAAAAGCCACTTTTTGCAAAAACTGTTTTTTGCAGATTACCTTTAACATCTACTCTCTTACACTGTTTAAACATGCATTCAGCCAAAATCTAAATCATCTAAAAAACAAAAATTAAAAAATAAATAATCCTGCCTGTTAAAATCGTTTTTTTGCTTTCCTGAAAAATAATTATTTTGTAACTGAAAACGTTATTCGCGGCTGTGCTTCATTTGTATCCAGACAATTTCAACTACTGAACTTGGGTATGCCTTGATTTGTACCGTGTTCATTGAATTTCCATGTCAATCTAGGATGATCGGCATTATTATTTAAAGCAATTTGAGAACAACTTTTTTAACCGCTGTTAATCTCATATCTTTATTTAAAAATGTTATAAATGACACAGGCTTATATAAACGAATTTAAGTTGTAAGAAAGTAAATCCAATGATAAATCATACAATTACATTTTTAAAATTACAAATGCTAACCACTTTTGGCATACAGTAGGAAGCTTAAAAATTGCTTTTAATTAACCATTGTACCTTAATTTAGACAAATAAGCAGCGCATGTATCACCTCTACCGCACAACAGTGCGTGTGCCGACAATTTTTTTTCAAAATTAAAATTAATGAAAATAACTTAACCAACAGGTTAAAAGTAGAAACTTGTGAGTCCATGCTATCAACTCTTCATTTCCTAGATACTGAAATACAAGGTTGGATGCCAAGTTATGAACACAAAAAAACACAAAACGTTAAGTTTATACATATAATCAAGTATATACAAACACATTATTAAAAATCAATCATATGTAAAATTAATACACAAAAGTGTATTTAAACACATATTTCTCAGCTATTTATATCGTTTAAATTGTTAATTCCTTTTTGTTTTGTGTTTTTTTTGATTAACCAGCGTCTTCCCAAAAATTTTTATGTACATCGTTTACCAATACCCACCCGGGTGTTACTGCATGTCTATAAGCGATGAGAACAAGTTTTCGTCCTACAACTATTTTTCGGTTTTTTATTAAAGAAGTTTTCGTAATACAAATCTTTTTTAACGAAAACAATTTGTTGTGTAAGTAAAAATTTCTTTTTAACTGAAGCAAATTTAAGAGAGTTATAAAAGAAATAAAACCGAAACTGTCACCCGGGTAATTATTAAAAATTAAAGTAATTAAAATGTTAAAAAAAAGTGTGAGACTTAAATTTAAAAAAACGACTTTTTGCGCGACTTTTTCAAAATTCTCAACGGTAACACTGTTTGTATAAAGTTCACAAATAACTCTTTAGCACTTTATGGGGTTAATTTAAAGTTCAGCCTCAAAATCAATGATAAATACAGATGTGTTGTTGTTGCTTTTCGCCGGCTCCTCTCTTTCTCTCTCTCTCACTCTGCCTATACTAACAACAGAAACTAGCTAATGCGACACTTTATTGATGACGTTTTTTAAAGAATCATTTAATTAAAACAAAAAAAAAAAATCAATTTGAAACAAAACATTTAAAAACACATTTTTTATTTAGTTTATAAACTAACTTTGGACAGGCAACAAGAAAAAGTTGTCGAATTTCGAATAAATTGCGTTAAATTTTAAATATGTTATTAGATGTTACATTTAAATTTTAATGGACTGTCTGTCTCGTGAATAATTAAATTAACGTATGCGCGTGTGAATTATATTTAATTTAATTAATGCTAACAAATTTCGGATAAACAACAATATTAACAGTGACAACAAACAAACGCTTTTTAATACAATGAAGTTAAAAATAATTTCGAGCAGAGGAAAATCAACGTGTTTCCCAATTTCAACTGCGCGGCAACGGCGGTTATCGATGCTGTCGTTTGCATTCCTATTTATTTTAATTGTTAACTGCTTTAGTGCTGTCAAGTGTAATAATAATAGTAATAATGATGAAAATGAGTTCTATTCCTCGGTAGCGGATCTGGAAAGTTTATTAAAAACTGAACAAATAATGGTGACAGATCTAAAGGATTATGTTGCAGCAACGAAACAACAACTTGTCTTATTGGAAAAGTAAGTGAATGAAAAAAAAGGTAACAAGTATAATTGGTAAAGCCTGACAGTCTTCACAGAAAAAATTTCATGGTCTCGCCAGAACAAAATTAAGGTTAAGATTCATTAAGTGTTATTTGTCCCGCGATTATCCAAGTATCAACAACTGTATAAGATTTTTCGTTTAAAATAGATTTAAGGGAATGGGTTAATATCACACTTAGGTTCAATTCCGGATCTCTCTAGTTATATGGCTTATAAGCACAAAGACTCTATTCGGCAAGAAGTTTATATGTGGACTATAAGAAATTATAGACTGATTTTCAACATTTTGATTGGGTTCGTCTTTATGAGAAATAAAACGTTTGCACCAAATTTTATCAAATTATCGCTAGAATTATACTTTGCGCACAAAGTAGTTGTGTAAATAGACAGAAAGCCAACCAGACAGTCGGACGCCTGACATAGTTAAAGTAATTCTACGTCAATCGTTATATTAAAAGGTCTAGAACCAAAATTTCTATGTGCAGCACATACAAGCACAAAATATTGGCGACTTAAAAAACCGAATTGTTTATTCTATTGGAAAAAATTTAACTGATGTTTTTTTTAAGAAGAACAAAAAAAAACCTAATTAATCGTTTCCAAACAGTGTTGCCGCAATCAAAATTCTAATTTCCACAGACAACGTATCCAAATTATACAAAATTTTATATATTAATAATATGTAACGCTTCTTACCTTCAAATCCAAATTTTCCAACATCGTCCGATATGCACCACCGTTGACAGAGATTACAACACCAATATAATTTTCAAGAATATTTAAAAATTCGCCAAACCGTACACTTAAGTAGGTGTGATAGTCGCTGTTTATCTGCTCTTGGTTTCTTGGTAGCTCAAATCCTGCTTGATGTTTTGCTTGTTGACGTAGCCATATAATAGGGTGCCACGAAAAAATCCGCTAAAAATATGAATAAACCACCGAAAAGTTTGTACAGAGAACAACAACAACGATTTTTGGGGGGTTATTTAATTTTGTTTGGGGTGTTATTTCTTTTTTTTAATTGGGGGATTATTTCATATGAAAAAAAACATTTTGAAATTTTACCCATATATATTTTTGGGATTAATTCCTTTTTAAATTTATAACGAAAACGATTTTGGGCGCTATGGTTTCTTCTCTATGGTATAACAAACACCGGCTCCGCTAACTAAAGTTTCCCTGCATAGCGGGCCTTCGGCCGGGCACAAGAAATTTCTCCTCTATGGTATAAAAAACACCGGCTCTCTAAATAAAGTTTCTCTGCATAGACGGCCTTTGCTAGGGCACAAGTCCGATATTAGGAGGCTTTGTAATACTATAGAGGAGAAAATCGTTGCGCCCGGCCGAAGGCCGTCTATGCAGAGAAGCTTTAGTTAGCGAAGCAGGTGTTTGTTATATTATAGAGGAGGAAATCTTTCATATGCAGAGAAGCTTTAGGTAGCGAAGTCGTTAATTGTTATATATAAAGGAGGAAATCCTTCTGCCCAAACGAAGTCCCAACCATGCTATCTATAGCCGGGTACTCTGTTCAACATTTCACGTGAAATGCTGTCAAAACGCATATGAAAAAAACTTGTGCGGAATATCTAAGAAATAGTGTTGGGTTTGTGGGGTTTGTTTACATACGCAAAACAATGTCGCTTACTTTCAAGGTTTTTACTCCTTGTGCAAATTGTGCAAACTCGCAAGATAGGTTACATTGATACATGCCAAAATTTTCGTGTAAAATACATAATTAATATTGCTCAACATTTTTCACAAATTAGAACATAGTACTAGGCTTATTGCGCGATTCTTTAAGCCAAAACTGTACAATTAAATGCATTATACACATTGGGGGTTATTTCATTTCAGAAATTGGTGTCTGACACGGAAATAATATTTACTAAATGTGGCTTGAACCAAGAAAATTTTGCATGATTCTTGCCCAAGCCAAAAATTACTTATTCACAATATATATGTATGTGTTTTAAGCAAAATTTTTCTATATTTAGGAAAATTTTACTAATGGTGTTTTCTTTTCTACAAAAAAATGTGACATTTTATTTTAAAAAAATCCAATTTGGTTTCTGTTTCTTAAAAATTTTGCTCCCGAAGAGGGTAGCTTGTTTTGTTCTAATCAACTCATCCTTTTCGGGAGCAAAATTTTTAAGAAACAGACACTAAATTGCATTTTTTTTAAATAAAATGTCACACTTTTTTGTAGAAAAGAAAACACCATAAATACGAACACAATAAGTTAAAATCAAGAAATTATTTTAAGGTTTTGGATTTTCTTGTTTTTAAAAACGGAATTGATTACTTTAGAAAACAAACTTCTTTCCGTGTATTTCATATGAAATAAGCCCCCAAAATTTATGGAGTTATTTCATTTCTCTTTGGGGCGTTTTTTCACTTCGTTGGGTGTTTATTTAATTTATATAATTGGGGTTTTAAAGCATATGAAATAAGGCCCCACACGTTGGGGGGTTATTTCATTTTTTGGAGGGGGGTTATTTCATGCCGCCGTATAATAGGACTGGGTTTTATAGACAACGAAAAAAAAATAATTCTTATTCAGCGCCTCCATTAAAAATAATGTTAAAGCGAAATCACACAAAAACTTTATGATAAAAAAATAGTCCAAGAAAATAAATAAATTTTTCTATGCAATTGTTGGGTAATTAAACAAAAACCGGCAACGCAGGTTCCAACTGAGTTTCGAGCATAAATAAATCGTTAAAAATGGCATAAATTATAGAAAACATGTGTGAGGAAATTAAGTTGAATCCGTAAAAAATCAATAAATTTAAAACAAGTTAAATAATGAATTCAAATAGTTAAGTGATGCTTAAAATATCAATAAGTTTTGCCTAAAATACTTATTAAAATAAATCTATGAACATAAATATTTAATTTTATACCCGTTATCACTACATGTGATGAATAAAGGTACATCAAGTTCACCATTCGGTAGAACCAAATAAAATATCCAGCAAAAACTTCTGTTAACTAGTAACATAGGTTGAAAGGAGATATTGCGCTTAGCAGTACTAGCCTTTCATTTCCAATAACTTATTACTTTTTTTAAGGGTTGTGCCCATTTTTACGTGCATCAAGTTATCTCCAAAATTGCGACCCGTACTTTGCCCAAATTGTTACATGGACAGACAATCAGTTATCTAGCCAACCGGACGGACGGAAGTCACTAGATCGATTTAAAAAGTGATTGTATGTCGATAGGACCAATTGAATTGAAGGAGTTACAAATATCAGCACAAACGCTGAAATATAACAAGTTCATTATACCGACACCACAATAGTAGTGTGTAACACAAAAAAAGATTGGCCATAGGCCCACCATCTAGAATTCCGATCGATTTAGAATCACTTTCTCAGTCGATCAAACGATGTTTATCCATCCGTCCGGCTGGCTATCTGTCCATGTTACCTTGTGCGCAAAGTACAAGTCGCAATTTTTAAGATAATTGGATGAAATTTGGTGCATACAAAAGAATGCAGCCCATTGCAAATAGTGACAAAAAGGCCATAACTTCAAATGGCCCTCATACAAAAATCTTTCCGGAAAAACCTCTGTGCCCATAAACCATCTTATTTTGTTGGTATTTAGATTCAAATTGGTCCAACTTTTTTTTATGCAAATTAAATCACCTAGCCAAATTTTATTGGAATCGGTTTGTATTTGACCCCAGCTGGTATTGGTATTGACATACAAATTGGCGACAATAACTTCTACGATAGCCACTACGTCATGACAAAATGTTGTGCTGGTAGGTCGTAATTAACCATAGCTTCAATTCAGAAAATCACTTAAAGGCAAAAAATCTCATATAGTTGTATATATCTTAATTATATTTTTGGTACAAATGACTTTTACATAAATCTTAACCCTCTAATGCCTAAGAGCGCCTCAAGGCATGCTTTACTAAATTTGTACCGACATCCAATATATAATAAATTTTTATTAATTTCCCGTTTTTACGATCGCTTAAAGATCTAGAAAAATATTTGTAGAAGCTTCGAAAGCTCTTAAAAGCTGTAATAAACCCGAATGCTTTTATTCGAAATGCAAACGTCATTTATGCTGCTCAAATAATAAAAATTGTTTTTTTATTCTTTGATTATTGTAAACAAAACTAAATATGGTTAATTTGTTTTATTATTTTTTATTTTCAAGAAAAAATAACAAACAGAATTCTCCAAAAATTAAATTTGATTTTATTACTAGATGCCCAAGGGTGCCTCAAGGAACTCCTTGAAATGTTCTCCCCTGGAATGTATACGACTCATTGTACGGGCTTTAAAACATTTTTTTTTTAACTCAAAGGCCCAAAATTATCCTAAAAAAATATTTTCATAATACATTTCCTTGTTTTCTTAAACTTGGCATTAGTGGGTTGACCTCAGAACATAATTTTATCCTGGAGGTGCCATAATTTCCATGGGTCTCAAAAAGGGTGCACTCTCAAAAACTTGTTTTTATATACCGTTGTGTAAGGTATCAAATGGTCGGGCTTGACCAGCTATTTTCTCTTACTTGTTTTATTATTCGAGTATGTTAATGAACAAACCTTTCATTAATTAGTGAATTATTATGACAGCTTCATTTTTCGTATTTATGTATATTAAATTAAATATCGTGTACAATCGCGATTACGATATTCATATTATTTTTTAATAACAACTTTATTTAGACATGCACATCTACATAAACCACTTTATTTACGTCGAATTCGTTTAGTGTGTGATACTTATTACATTTTAAATTGCATTGTACTATTGCACTTAGTTTGTTGGGAAGGTACGAGGGCGCGTCAATAAGTCCTTGATCTTTTTTATAATAATCTGTGCTATTAAGTTAAAATAGGAATAGCTTATCGCATTAACAATTAAATTTCAGTGTTTTATCAAGAATGAAAATTAGGAATTAAGCACGACAAACGAAATCTTGTTAATTAAAAATTTTGTATTCCCAAAAATTAATTGATAGCTATGATAGACTATGAATTGCTCATCCGCCCTTTTCTCCGGATTCAGCTCCAAGAGTTTATTTCTTATTTCCAAACCTGAAGAAATATCCACGAAGTAGGCTACAAATTGCTCCCTCATTCACATTATTCTCAAATGACTAGTTCTTGTTTAAACCTAAGAAAATTGTTCGGATTAGTGTCCGTCAACAAAATCCTTTCACCATTTAATATCAATTTAATTTCAATGGAGTGAACGTTGAAAAATAAAATTATAATTATTTTATCCAAAAATCTAGGTTTTATTTACAAAGTCAAGGACTTATTGGCCAACCCTCGGACTTATATAACTCCTTTAGGTTCAGTACTCGTTAATTAAGAATACTATTTTTCATTTTATTGTTTCGGTTCTTTAACTTTTTAACTGATTTTTAATTCTTAGATATTACTGTTCCAAGTATTTTTAAATCAATTTAAAAGAGACTTTAATGGTTATCTTCCTTCTAGTGCAATTCCATATATGACTGACTCTACATTTGACACAATTTGCGTTTTGTTTTCTCTTATATTACGATTAGTAATTTTTTTTAGTATCAATTTGAACATGGCTATGTAGCAGTTTCAACAATTATCCGATAGAGAAAAAAATGGCAACCACTGATATTTTGAAATATCATTTATTTAGTAAAATATAAACGTGACTGACACTACATTTAAAAGGAAGTCGTTTTCGAGAGTGTGTTTAAGCTTCAATAATCTTCCTCTGCACTTTCGTAATAAGTTATTTCAAAAAATATTTATAAGTAAAATAAATTGTGACTGAGACTACAGCTCAAAACGTGACCGACACTACACTCACTTTGTGTATTATTTGAAAGATACAAAATTGTAATTAATGAACTGTTAAAATGCTATTTTTGAATATAAACCCCAACTAAACGAAATCACTAATAATAAGTTAGAAACCAACATTGAAACTAAAATAATTCAAAACAAATATCAAATTTTTTTAAAAAAAATATCAAAAAATTATTGGCACTTTAAAAACTTAAAAGTAACATAATGTTGCCACCATACTTAAGTATTTTTACTACCAAAATCAGAAATTAATTTTTTCCATTGATGATAGACTTTTGCGTGGAATTGCCCTCTAGATGTTTGTGCATCAAAACAATCTTTGAAAGTATTTAATAAATGTAATTATATTTGTTTTAAACGTTTAACACATGATTATTTAGGTAATATTTGTGTTACTTGAAAAGTACGATAACTTGAAATACGAAGAAATTAAAATTTCTTGGAAACGCATTTTCTACACAAATTTTGTAGTCACACCCAATGATCCACAGTAGTACCAACATAGTTCCACTAAGCAACCCGTGCTTCGAATGAAGTTCAAAAACAATCTAGTTCAACCCTAGAGATTCATACCAAACACAGCGCACTAGAAATTAGGCTTTGCCACTGACTTGGCTGGTTTTCCATACTTCACATTCGATTTCCAGCTATTCGAGATTCGTAAAGGCAATTTTTTTTTTGACAGTAAGAATTTCATGCAAGAATCAAGTATAAGCAGTATTTCGTACATGCAGAGTCGGGTTTCAACGTCTTCAGACTTGCATTTATTTGGTTATGAAATTGCTGCTAAAGGGGTCCTAACTACCCTGCGGGAAATTTGTGTCAATTGGTCCAACAGACTAGTCCTGGGATTTGTGAAAATAGAACAAGTACAAAAAGAAAGGACTCATGACCAGTGAAAGAAGAACCAATCCCTTAACTGGTTTATGAAGAACAAAAAAGTAGAAAATGTAATGAATTTCAGTACAGTCTTCACCGGTGCTGTGACTCATTTTTTGGTACTTTCTAAAATTTGGTTCTTGAATTTTATTCAAGGACTTGTTTTATTGAAATAATACTACATTGTATTGAAATAATACTACATTGTAGTAACTGACACTAAGTTTGTTCATGGAGGATACACCTGTGACTGGTCAAATTGTGTCAAGTGACCCCCTCCAATGGCAACCCCATGTAAAAATGATAGGTCTTATCCATAGAAAATGTTTAAACTAGAACCGGTCTCTACCACCAAAGACCTATCACGGGACTACTTCGGTGTCAGTTCGCTTCCCTATAGGGTACTTACTCATCGTCGTACTTTTCTGCGTGATCATGTCAAAATCACAACTTCGATAAAACTACCCTCTTGGAAGATGCTATAATTTTTGCAAATGGCGGTAAATTATAGTTTTGCTTTGATATACATATGTTAATTAAACATCACTGAACATCAACATGAACGACGTGACCTATTCACATCCGTGTGGAAACGTTAATAAGCAGAATTCTGGGTCAGCAAAAACTCGCATATAATACACGAAAATGCCAGTATCAACTCCGTGGGTCAAACGACTTTTGCTCAGCTCAGCGACTTTCACCTATTTTTATTGGACGAATTGTAGACTTGAGAACATGTGGTTCTAACAGGATGGAGCACCGCCTAATCTCTCCTTTAAGATAGATCGCTTCAACCGTTCTAGACCTATTTTTATGGGATTTCTTGAAGTCCTGAGTCTCTCTAAGCAAGCCTCAGACTCTTGAAGTTTTCAAAGAAAATATCCGCCAGGAATGCGAGAACCTATCGCCGAAAGTTCTGGGAAGAGTGATGAAAAATCGTCTCCGTTTGGTCATCAATTCTGACAACGGCCACTTGGCCGATATCATTTTCTTTACGAAATGAAAAAAAACTTCGACATCCAATAACACACAATCCACAACATGTAGGAAAGTATAGTTGGGTGAGCCCGACCATATTTATGAAAACAGTTTTTGTTAGTGTACCCTATTTGGGTCCAATGGGCACACATGGACGCGCCTTAACAAAATTATGTTATAAGGTAAAGTTTCATGTAAATGTTCTTTGTGCCAAATATTATTTAGATTTTTCTTCTATACGAGATGTTAGGATGTGGGGTCTATATGGGGCCTATGGTTAATTTTTGACCTACCAGGACAACATTTTGGGATAACATAGAAGCTATCGTAAAAGCTATTACCGTCAATTTTTATTTTTATACCAACATGTTAAAGGAAGTTATGGCATTAAAAGCTATTTTCGGGAGTAGTATTTGTATGGGAGCTATGGCCAAATATGGGCCGATTCCAATTTGAAAAATTTGGTAAGATGAATTTAATTGCAATACAATTAGTTTTCAATCTAAATAACAACATAGCAAGATGGTTTATGGGCACAAAGACTCTATTCCAGAAAGAAGCTTGTATGGGGGCTATGTGAAATTGTAGACCGATTCGGTCCATTTTCAATAGACCTATTTACCAAATTTCATCAAATTATCTCCAAAATTGCGACCTGTACTTTGCGCACAAGGTTTACATGGCCAGCCAGCCAGCCCGCCAGTCGGCCGGACGTTGTGTTTAACCCTCCGGCTTACGCATGTTTTGATTTTCAATACACATTGAAAAAAAATCTGGCCAGACTCATGTGTACCACGAAGGGTTCAAAAGTAAATTTGAACTCTTGCTTCTCATTTAGTTCATATTTTTTGTTAAATATGTACATAAGATTTCTAAAGTAAAAACCCTATCGGGCATGATGTTCGTGATATATCATTCTGTAAGGTGTAATTCGGGCTAGTAAATCAATCATATTAACTTTTTCTTTCTAATTTCTTTTTTGGTTTTTTCAAACACGAATTCCGGATAAAATCAACTTTACAATACTTGAATCAAGCCCATTTTGAGATTGATTCATTCTTAGTTTTATTTAAATAAATCTCATTTTCGGATTTTTTTAAATACGAATTCGGATTAAAACAATTTTATAATTCTTAAATCAAGCGCATTTTGAGATTAATTCAATCTTAGTTTTACTTAAATCATTCTTATTTTTCGGAATTCGGAATGGATATGGATAAGTTGAGTATTACGAGATTAAACATCCGTACTTGAATCAATCTTTCCGTACTTGATTCAAGAAAATCCGTACTCACCGTACTATTAATACCGCTTCGGATTGATTTGAGTACTAATGGATTGATTTTTCTTATGAGTGCAGCTGAGAATAGATTACGCATGTTTAAAAAAAATGCCATTTAAATTATTAAAGACATAAACCATGTGTTGTAAATCCATCATTTCCAGATTATATACCGCCAATATCTGCAGTAATTAAAAAAAAAGTTGTTTTTCCTATTCAAGTCAATATTGTTTTTCTAAGATAAACTTTTTGCAATAAAGATAAGTAACTAAAAAAAAAATAACACCTACCTACACATTTTAAGCTGTATTTTTAAACCAAATATCGTTAAAAAAAGTTTTGAAAATAAATGCCTTGAAGTTTATTGACAATAAGAACAACCAGCATTTTTATACATTTCGCCGGTCACTACTGTGTTAATTTTCATTAATTTAATGGCAATAGTTCTTAAATTAAAGAGATTTTAACAAATCGATAAGAAGCCGATAAAACATCAACAAACAACCAAACGTTTGCCCATTCAAATTTCAAATAAATAAACAATTGCGTGGACAAATATAGTACACATCCTAACACTTATAACAAATACTAACTGTTAGAGTTGTGAAAGTCTTTTTGTTTTGAAATTAGTGAAGAACAGATAAAAAAATATAATATTTAAATGTTAATTTAGCTGATGCTGTCTATACAAACAACACTGACATTAAAAATAATTTTTTTTTTTTAATTTTATTTCCTCAAAGTGTCAATTTTATTTGTTTTTTTTTTTAATTTTTTTTAGTTTCTTCGGGTTTGGCCAAATTTAGCATGTGAAATGTGTTATGCAATAAAAAAAATTAACATGTCATATGTGTTATTATAAAAATATTAAAGTGTTATAAAAGCATTTTGTTTTATGTTCTCTTTGAAGGTATTGAATTCACTGTTTCCGACTGAGTTTTATTATAATTTTAATATTTTGCTTGCACATTAATTTAACTTGTTAATCCAGTTAAGAATTTAATCTTTAATGTTCTTCTAATTTGTAAGTTTTAAACATAAATGTCACTATATATTGCAACTTAAGGAATATTTCAGAAACCACATTTCTTGAAGAAAGTCACATCTTTCTAGCTATAATTGTTTAACAAGGATTGGCTATTAGATTTAATTTTGATATGACAACTAGACAGGGACCACTTTTTGCATTCCAACATATTTTTGAGGATTTCAAAAAGTGCTTTGATGTCTCTATCACAGAGAGAGAGAGAGAGAGACTATTTAAAAAAGAAATTTTGACTGGACCAAGGCGAATTTATGTACACGGTGGCAACAATACAAAAATAAACACAAAAAACAGAGGCTTTTTTAATTGCATTTTTAATACCGTGTTCAGATATACCTTTTTTATTGAGTAATATTCGGTTTATTGCGAAAATTATCTTTCTGTTCACATATACACAATTTAGCTAACTCAATTTATATTACTACTACATACAACATGCAACGTAAACAAAAATGTACATGTAAAGGGGTTTTTTTTAAGCTAGATAGAACTTTAAATTGTAAAAAGTAACACAAAAAATTAAATTTTTATGAAATATTTTTTTTTATCGTTTCAGTATACTCTGACAAATCATCATGAATAGACTCACGCTTGAACAACGCTACGAAATTATTCAAATTTACTTTGAAAATCAGTCGTCGATTCGCGCAACTTATAGACGACTTCGTCATTTTTATGGCGTACATAATCGTCCATCTGAACAAGCTATTCGTCGAACTGTGGATAGATTTCGTACCACATACTCTCTAGAGGATGCAATAACACCAACACTTCGAAGGAATGTGCGTACTGAAGAGAATATCGCCGCTGTAAACGAAAGTGTGGAAGAAGATCCAAATTTATCGATTCGTCGTCGGTCGCAGGAATTGGGGCTCTGTCCGTCCACTACGTGGAAAATTTTGCGCAAAGATCTCGGCCTACACCCGTATAAGATCCAGCTGGTGCAGGAATTGAAGCCACGAGACCATTATATGCGTCGTTCTTTCGCCGATTGGGCTCTAGAGCAGTTGGCAACTGACCCGTTGTTTTATCGCAAAATTGTGTTCAGCGATGAGGCGCATTTTTGGCTTAACGGGTTTGTTAACCCTAGAGTACGAACCATATTTTACGTACGTTGTAACTAATGATCGTCGATTCGACGATGTATTTTTTAACTGCCTATAACTGTGGCTTAAAAGCAAATATACTTTTTCAATAACTGTTATTATTCATTATGGCACCTAATAAGTTTATATAAGAAAATAATTTTATTTTAATTCATATAGATAAACGAAATATTTAATTTTAGAACTTTTTTATTTTATGTTGCACATATTTTTGGAATCATAAAAAATTACCTATAAAATATTGTTAGGAAAACTGAAAATCTAAAAAAGAATCAAAACTTAAAAAAGACATTTTTGTCTTTAAAAAAAATAAAAAAATTTTTTTTTTAAATAACACTTTGAGCCAGAGTCACAAAGATAAACTTTGTGCTCTCCGCATATGGGTTTTTCGCATATATCACTTTTTGATTTTGACATTCGTCATTTTTTCGTATGGGCATGATCTACACATACTTCATTTGTGTTCGTTTTTATTTTCTCCTAAGCTGGACATTGGTGCCACTATTGTTTGAAGTAACAACATTTGCAATATTTGCTCACAAAGTTGAAAAATAAAAGTCACGTTAATACTAACCATCGACGATTCGACGAGTACAAAACCAATAAAAGCAATGTTCCAGCAACGCAATTCAAAAAACACAATTACACACAGCAAAAGTAAATCATCTACTAACAGCATACAAAATTTGAGAGTGTTAGACACACCCATTTAAAAGTAAATTAATTAAAAGGAAGCGATGCTCGTCGAAACGTCGATCATTAGTACTCTAGGGTTAATAAGCAAAATTGCCGCATATGGAGCGAGACCAATCCACAAGAGACCCTACAGACTCCATTACATCCAGAAAAATGCACCGTTTGGTGCGGTTTTCACGCTGGTGGCATCATCGGACCTTATTTCTTCAAAAATGAGGCCGGAGCTCGTGTTACGGTCAATGGAGATCGTTACCGCACCATGATCAATGATTTTTTGCTTGAAAATATTGATGACATTGATCCGGAGGAGATGTGGTTTCAACAGGATGGCGCTACGTGCCATACGGCGAACGCAACCATCGACTTATTGAAATCAAAATTTGGCGATAAGTTGATTTCGAGAAATGGACCTGTCAATTGGCCTCCAAGGTCGTGCGATTTGACACCTCTCGATTATTTCCTGTGGGGCTACGTGAAGTCACTGGTTTATGCTGATAAGCCAGCAACAATTGACGCCTTGGAGGCCAGCATTGTTCGTGTTAGTGGCCCAAAATTGGACGTCCAGAATGCGCTTCGTCAAGAACAGCCGCGGTGCCCATATGCCCGAAATCATTTTCAAATGTTAATGTCACGTATTGATCTTTCGAATAAAATTTTGATTACAATTTAATTTTTTGTGTTATTTTTTACAATTTCAAGTTCTATCGGGCTTAAAAAAACACCCTTTATAAGCAAAATGTAAACAACTTTTGACATCTTTAAGGAATAAACTTCTGGCTTTTACGCAGGCCTGATTTCCCTGCAGATAACGAGACTAGTCCATACATGCATGTAAATAGTAGTCCATAAAGGAGTAGGAGTACTCCAAAACTACTCCAAATATATGGGTAAAAGGTGGTCCATTTAACATTACGATGTCCTAGGAGGGGACCATATAACCCACCGAAGTAGTTCCTAAACTACTCCATGGAGTACTAAAGTGGGTTAGTTTTAAAAGTACTCCATGTCATTACAGTATTGAGTACACTAAAGCGGTTGTTTAAGCATTTTTCATTTTTTACTAATCGCCTTTTATGGCGTGCCCTGTAGTCTATTATTGCTATTATTAAATATATTTACTTGGTATTTTTAATTTGGTTACCTTTTTTCACAAATTTCACAAACTTTCACTTTTAAATAAACAATTAATAATGGACACCATCAGGGCTATCAATGTGTAATACTGTAAACTATAGAAAAGTATGCATCATGCAGTTGTTGGCAGCACTGCATGTTAATTTCTTATAACATGGTCCATATTACAGTAGATTGGACCATGTTGTAAGTAGTCCACGTAGTCCAATATTATCTGTAGGGTAATGGGCATTTGTTTGTTGTCAAATGTCAACACACTTTGTTTAGTAAGTTGTATATGCTCACTAAACACACTTGTGACAGGGTCGCATTTTAATTTTACTCAATATTTATAACGATTTCGTATTAATTGAGCAATAACTAAATTGCAATATTGTATGGATAATTGACCTCAATAATGAGCTCAATAATGTCATTAGTTGCGTAAAACTCAATTAAGGTGCATATCTGAACACGGTATACATATTACATGATTATAACAGGTTTATAAGATGAATTTTATATGAAAATTTTTTTAATTAACCTTTAATAAAACTGAAATATTTTTATCAATAAGGGGGCTGGTGTTTAGGGCTTAACTGTTTCAACCGTTTCCAAACAAAATATTACAAACCCAAACAAATTGGATCGAACTGCCAAAGTAAGCAGGCTTTTCGGTTGAGGTTGATGTTTGGGTGTGTTGATCGGCATGTCTGAATTATCAATCAGATACAATAAATTGCTTACCTGTGCGACTCAAGCATTAGATTGCGGAGAGGCATCAAGTTCTTTAAGATACTTTTCCGAGGATGTTGTTTTTACGCCTTTCATTAAATGTTAAAGCTGAGGGGATCTGTAAAGTTGTCATTCTCTACGAACTATTCTTTAACCGGCCAAGAGTCGTTCAACATCTTCAAAATATTTTTTTAATATATATGGATTGTGCTATGGAAGAATTTTGGACAGCTAGTATGATATTTCCTTAAATAATGGCAAAGAGATCTAGTCTTCTGGTATTCTAAGCGATATATTCACCGAGCAGTGGGTAATGATATTTTTTTTTATAAACCAATTTATCCTTGAGCCAGCTTTTGCTAGAATTTTATTTCATTCATGAGATACTTACTATAGTGCATGTGTGATCAGAATATAATTCAAGGGAAGCTTCTTAAATGTTTTCTCTTTGGTTGGTGTAGGTTTAGCCTTACTGATCTTACCTAAAACACTTGTATGTACATGGTACATATGTCGCGGGATCATAAAAAAAAATAAAATTTCGTGTGAAAAATTATATTGAAAACAACAATAAAATACGAAAATTGGTTTTTGTTTTCAATATAATAATTTCGCGAAATTTAATTTTCGTTTTCTAAAAACAGGCAGATAGTCCATTAGCAAGGCTGGGGGCTAAACACCATTCTCGTCCAATATATCATTATTCAAAACATGAATCTCTTCCGTATTTTCTTTATTCTAAATAAATATATTTTACCAAAAACTTTTTTTAATAGCTTAATTTGATTTGAAACTCATCTAAATTTGTTACTGGTAAAAGCTATTTATAGAACGTCAAAGTTTATTATTTAATGTTATAACTTTTTTGGTAAGATCAACAATTTTTGGTTTAATGAGTCGCAATAATTATAAACAAAGTTTGTGCGAATTAAACAAGTTTATAAAGAAAAGATTTTTACATAAAAGAATCGTAAAATTTTTCATCAAAATAAAATTATTGTTTTTAATTAAAATGTAACCAGATTACTTTTTAACGATTATGTAGATGAACAAAATTGGGGATTTGTTAATCAGAGAGTTGAAACATAGATAATATTTGACTACAACCCATTAAAGCATTTTACAGGTGTGCTCAATGTTGTTCGTGCACAGAAAGAAAAACACTTGGGATAAATTAAGTTTTTTATACTTACTTTAAGTACGAGTCGTACTTAAAAGTTCAAGTACGAATAACACTTAAACGTACTTAGAACAATCCTAAATGGGATAACTTTCGAAAATCAATTCTGGAATTTCTTAAATTAAGTACAAAATTATTAAACCAATTAAAAAAGATTAAACTTTTCGTTGGTAGTGCCACTCTGAGAGTAAAATTACAAAGTGAGCGTTTAAATCTCATTTAACTTATTAAAGTTTGTTGCAGACACTACAACAAACATATCACAAGTTGTTAAAAACCGATTTGTTTATTTTCATGTTTAAAAAGTAAATTGAGAACACTTGCTTCTCATTTAGTTTATATTTTCAGTTATATATGTACATTAAGTTTTTAAAGTAAAAACCATATCGGAAATGATGCTAGTGTTTTATAATTGAAATTCTGTAAAGTGTAAAACGGGTATGTAAATCAATCATACCAAAATTCTCCTTCTAATTTCACTTTTGGCTTATCGCAAGTACGTATTCGGGATTGAATCAACTTTTTAATACTTGAATTAAGAGCATTTTTGGATTGGTTCATTCTTAGATTTACTTAAATCAATCTCATTTTCGGATTATTTCAAGTATTGATTCGGGATTGAATATGGATAAGTTAAGTATTTCGCGATTGAAAATACGTACTTGAATCAATCTTTCTGTACTTGATACGATCTCACCGTACTATTGATACCGCTTCGGATTGATTTGAGTACGGATGGATTGATTTTTCTTTTAAGTGTATAATTAATAAACTTTCTTTTTACTTATATTATTTTCAATACGCCTAGAACAACGTAAAATTGTGACGATCGGTTTATAAAAGATTAAGTTATGTGCAAAATATATTTTTCCATATGGTTACAGCTAACGAATATACGGGAGACCGTATTAGAGTTGTATCAATCCTGCATAAGGCAGTCACAATCAAAAAATGGTTGCTGCCGATTATATTACGGTTATTAGTTACTAATAAATTTATTTTATTTTGTATTACAGGGAAATATTAAAAATAGAACTAGAACATGAATTGGCTGCACCTGATACAGAGAATTATCTCACCAATCCAGTAAATGCTTATAAATTAATTAATCGTCTGTTTAATAGATGGGACAAATATGAGGATCAAATGGCTGAACCCTTAAGTAAGTATAAGAAAATTTTCCAATTCACATGGTATCGTCGTATTCGTTGTATAATCGTCAAATTTTACAATATTTGTTGTTAGTAGTTTTTATACAAAAGTGTTGTAAGGCCTGGAAAAGGTTGGATTTGTGTAGTGAATTTGTAAAAATCTTTTTAAAATGTAATAACTACCGCCACAATTTAATTTAATTTAATGCTCATAAAGTAGGCTAGTGTAGCTTTAAAATAAATTGGGTGACATATTTTTTTGACAAGTCTGTCCGACTTGCAAATGTTTATGAATATTGTTATCTAGATTCTATGCGATCAGAGTTGCATTTTCCTGTAAAGTAGCTAAGTAATTTTAATTTTTATAATTTTTGTGGAATAGTGTGGCATAAACAGCAGATTTTGCAGACATTTTTTATGTCGGCTAGAATTCCGCCAGATTTTTGTGTTAATGAATCGTAGGATTGTGTAGGAGAGTGAATTCCGGCCTTCAATATTTATTACCGTTTAATAATATAACTCGTAATAACTCGTATCGTACTGAACTAGTTCTCCTAAAGTGCTTAGAAGAACTAACAGATAGTTAACACCTTTCGTTTCTGCTGAGCCGTTCGAAAGTGAGTGTGTTTAAACAGGCAAACGAAAAGTACCAAATCGACTTTAAGTTACTTAAAGAGAATATAAAGGACGTTATTGGTGTATACCAATTGCTTGTTGGTCAATTGAATCCTTTAAGAATTTTAAATTTTTTTTCGCAATTTCAGTCGAAGTTTTTATATTCTTTACCACAGGTGGAAAAGTAAGTTTTGAATTTCTACAATATATACTATGAGTCCTTATGAGTCCTTATGAAAGTTGTCCGTCTGTCTATGTGTTGGTTGGAATTGGCTTACCGTAGATCCTAGATGTAATGGGGACTAGGTTGTTATATATTAACGTATATCACACATAAGAAGTAGAGAGTAAATTTAATAATAAAGTAAATGTTTTATTTTTCAGCTTATATACGTCAATTACATCAAAGAAGAACTACCTTAGATTTTCCATCTGAAGATGATTTTGAAGAATCTGCCTTGGCCCTGGTAAGACTACAAAGGACTTATAACTTGGAAGTAGGACAAGTCGCATCAGGAGTTTTAAATGGTGTAAAATATGGGTTAGTGAATATTAATTTTATACAGACATCCCAAAATAGTATAGTTGGGGGTCTAATAGAAAATATGAGAGATGTACTGTTGGTATAGACAGATTGAATATAATGAGCTATATTCCATGTACATATTTGGAAAAATGATTTTCATGTCAGAAAACTATTGAATAAAGGCAGCGTATTTTAGGCAAAAGTTCAGATAAAACTGCAAGAAATTGAATTGACGAAGTGAAGTAAAGTTGAGGCGCTAAATGTTAACTTTTATGTAAGCATGGGAATAGTCTACATTGAAAAGAAAAATCAATCAGTAGTACAAAGTACGGATTTCCTTAAATCAATACAGAATGTTTGATTCAAGTACGGATTGTTCAAGTAACCCGTACTTAAAATAATCCGAAAAAGGGACTGACTTAAGTAAAAGTGAGATAAAACTTAATCTTAAGCTGTGCATGATTCAAAGAATTTCTTGTAATAATCCGCAAGTGCGATTGAATTTAACTTAAACACTTTCCCCAGAGAACTGGAGATGGAGGAAAATGTTATTAATTGAAGTTTTTGACATTTTAATTAGGCTTAAGTTCATCAAATTTAATTTTCTTCAAATTACTTTTAGTGATGGAAGGAATTTACAAATTGAAATGAATTAAAATTTTTTTTGATAATTTTATACATTTGACTGAACACGGAACTGAACGTGCTTCGAGAATAACCAGATTCCCATCATATGAATTCTTTGCAATTCTACCGTTTGCATCAATTTTTAACCAATGGCATTGGAGGATCGAAATTTGCTGTAATTGATTATCCATTTTCAATTTTATTTACATGTTTCTTCCTTACTTATGTTTTTTCGTACCGTTCCTCCGGAAATTCTGCCCTTTGTTTAGAGAAGAACAGCATCAGCACGCCTGGAAATGTTAACAAATGGGAATGTAGCAAATTTAAACGAAACCTTGTTAATTAAATTTTTGAATTCCAAGAAAAACTTTGATAGCTAATATGCACGTGGCAGTGTAAATAAAACTGAACTGGCAAAATAAAATAAAGTAATTTAGAGTTGACAAAAAATCAACCAATTGTAGCCGGGACTGTAAGAAGCGATAAACTCACTGTTTATTGTTGTTGTTTTTGTTTAAGCTTTGATATTGTTACAAGTAAAACTGTGGCTTATAATTCTTATTTGCTTAACAGTCTTATATGTGTAATATCTTTAGTTTTTCTAAAATCTTTGGATGAAGTTTCCTGACGATAAATTTCAGTATATCAATAGTATGACATGGGAATTTAGCACATTTCAACAGAACCTTGTTAATTAGAAATTGGGAATTTTTGTTTCTTGTTTTACTTTCAAACATGAAAATAATGTATGTGTTTCTTCATGTAGAGTAGTTGTTGTTGTTTCTACACAAAACAAGCAAAACTTGTTCTACCTCCTTTTGTAGTGTTGTTGTTGTTGTTTCTACAACAAACTTTAACAAACACACGCGTATGCACGTACTAAAAGTAAGGAGGAAAAAATTTAATTTAATATGTACTAGTTTATTTTCTTACTGAGTAAGAACTTCAATAGACACTTGGGGGATTCACAAAATAGTCGTAAAGTTGTAAAGTCATATGTCTTAAAATAATTACAAGAAATATATATGACTGCTGTGGGCAACCGCTTATAATTTAGGTTTTTACTGTACAGTTATGACGACTCAATGAACACAGGATTAAAATTTTTATTTTATTTGAAACACAACAGTATTTTTTTAAGCAATTGTAAAATATTATTTAGGACATTATGACGATAAGACTTAATAGCACACCTTGTGAATCCCCCAACTATTTTTTCCGATTGTGTATGAATAAGTGAATTGGCAGTATTCGGGACTGTGTTTGACAAGTTTGACAAGTATAAAACTTTGGGGCATATGGTTTGTCATTGTTAAAATTTGCAGGAGCATACGGCTAGATTGATGGAGCATCCGTTTAATAGAGACTAAAAGATATATGTAACTAAAATTTTTTTAAAGTGATACATAATCCACCCTACAAAAGCTAAATTAATGTCTTGAATTTTCTTCCCGCAGCTCCGACATGTCCTGGTCTGATTGCCTTATGTTGGGTGAACAACTAATCAAGTCAAAAGCTTACAATCAAACTAGAACCTGGATGCAGGAATCGATTAAACGTTTAGACTTTGACTCCTTCAATTTGAACAAAATCTCTTTGGAGTTCATGGAAATGTTGGCTCAAAATCTTTTAAAAACTGGTGATCTTAACTCGGCTTTAAAGGTGGTGCAAATTATATTAAATGAAGATCCTATGCGTAAGGTAAACATTGCCAGAATGTTTGAAAATGCTCAGACTTTACCGGAAACTGAAGATGTTGAAGCTGAATATCACGTATGTGAAATCTTGTCTAAAGATTTTTTTGCATTTATAATCTTTTTTCTATTTCTAGAACAGCCAAGAATTCAAAATCTATGAAAAGGTATGCCGCGAAGAAATCCAGCAGACACCAACCGAACAACGAAATCTACGTTGTCGTTATCACACAGGAAATTGTGCTTTCTGCAAGTTGGCCCCTTTTAAGGCGGAGGAATTAAATTTGGACCCATTGGTCATGGTATTCCATAACATGATTAGCGAAAATAAAATCGAAACAATCAAAGAATTAGCCATACCCAATATGAAACGTTCTACAGTTCGTGCCGATAATGAAACAGGCAAAAAACGAAATTACCGAATTTCGAAAAATGCCTGGCTGCACTATAATTATCATCCATACATGTTACATATGCTTCGTGATATACATGATGCAACCGACTTAGACATGACATACAGTGAACAATTACAAGTGGCTAATTATGGTTTGGGTGGTCACTATGAACCACATTTTGATTTCTTTATGGTGAGTAAGAGACACAGGGAGGTGGAGCAAAAAATGTGGTCATTAAAAGACTAAAAAAAAACCTTTTAAGTGGTCTAGGAATGGCAAATATGCAAACTCATTGATTTATAATGGAATTTTCCTTTTTTTTTACCTCGTTATAGGATAATATACCAGAGGAACAAGGCAATCGTATATCGACATCAATATTTTATGTAAGTGTACAAGGCAACACTCCCATAAACTATGTTAGCATACATAATATACACATACATAAGTACATAAAGTTTATACATAAATTTTCTTAGTTGCATACATGTTTAATTCTTCTATTTTGTCATTACTAGGGCAAGTTTAAAAGGCTAGAAAAATTATAAAAAATGGCACAAACTGGCTAAAATAAACATGTTGTGATTTAAGAAACATTTATTTTATTAAATTTTGATTGCATAGTACAAAAGCATGTTTCTTAAAATTGTCAAAAATAAATTATCTCCTTTTGTCGCATAAAACAGTTCAATAATTGAAAAAAACACTCTTTCAACTTCGAAAGATGTAACTGGAGCATATTTGAAAGCTAATCATTCAGATGGAGACATGTTGTCAATAAATGCATCAGTCTCACTTTCATTAAAATATGAGTAGGCCACTTGAAAACAATGCTAAGTTAAAAAAAAAAAACAAATTTTTGTGGAAATCGATTAAAACAGTTTTCTTAAATTGAAATGCCAAGACATATAGAAAGTTTTGCAGGAGTATTGAATAACACTGTGTGTAATTTTTTAAGTCTTTGACACTTCGTGATAAAAGACCCGTGTCTCCCAGTTTTGCCCAAAGTAATGCACTTTTTTTATGGGCCTCCAAAGATTTGGGGCCTCGGTGTCATTTTTGCAAAAAAGTGATCATATTCTTAGGCTCATATCTTGCAAACCGTTCGCAATTTTGTTTTACCCTCTGAGACAAAGGTGTAGCTCTTGCCATAAAGAACAAAAATTGTGAACATATAAAATCAAAAATGCTTTATCTTCAAAATCAAAATCGCAAATGTGGTGATTTTTGAAACATGTAAAAATCAACCCGGGCTTAAATTCCAACTCAGCCAAGGGAAAATTATCAATAAATTTTTATAAAAATTCCAAGTTGTAAAATTCCTTCCTCAGTGAAAATAATTAAATGAAAATTAAATTTGATAAACTCAAGTATAATTAAAGAATATCAAAAATTAAAAATTAACAATTCAACTAAAAAATAAAATTGATTGCAAGAAACTTTAAAAAATTAAATTTGTTTTAACTTTTTTCCCCTGTTCAGGTCCATAACTATTAAACCGTTCAAAATTCAAGGAAACAATCAACTACGAAAATGAACCTAAGATCTCAATAAACGACTTTCTAGAAAATATGAACTTCCTAGGAATGATTCTTAGCATTCGTTGTGTTGCACTGTGTAATTAACGAGAAATTGCGCGTTACTTGCGGAGGCATTTTAAAAAACAAATAAAATGGCGGCTTTTACAAATTTTTTTTAATTTGGTGTTTTTTTAACTTTTCAACAAAACGTTGTTTTACTTATAACTTTAATATTTTCCTTAGCACTGTCAATTAAGTCTAAGCTTTCATTTATAGAAAGCCCTTTTGTTAGTAATTTCAACAGATTTGAGCAGATGCAAAAATGGGTTTTTAACGAAATAATTTAAAAAATGGCATAAACCATAAAAATCTTGCCCTGGTCGTTAAATTTACATTTATAAAAGTATTTATGCAAAATCTAAGCTGGTTTATAACTCGTTTAATAAATAAATAATAAAATGCACACACCACTGTAATAGAGGGGTAAATATCAGGGCTGTGGAGTCGTCAAGAAATAATTCTAACTTCGACTCCGACTCAATCCGCAAAAAAATTTAAGTACGACTCCGACTTCTACTCTAACCTTGATTCTAAACGTATATGAGACTTGTTATAGTCGACTTTAAACTCGTATTGTTAATGCAGTTCCTTTTAAATGGTTAAATATACCAAGAAAATGATTCCGCAATGCAATTTTCAAATCGATATTTTAATTCTATCACTTGCCGCATTGAGCTTAAGTATAGTTATTTACATATGTAAAGTAGACTGGTCCTTATTTTTTGACTTCAAAATTTTTAATTTTTTTTCTTTTGAAAAATATAAGAAAATTTTTTTTACCGAAAAATATTGAAGTCGGATACGCGAGTTTTTGTGGGTACTCTGACTCCGGTACAAAAACCTCAACTACGACTGCACAGACGCGCAAAGTACAGATGACAGCTCTGAAGCCAATTTAATGAAATTTGGTACATGCGTTTTCAATATCATAAAAACGCAGTCTATTAATAACTGTCAGAATCGGTCCATAATTCCACATGGCCTTCATTTAAACTTCTTTTTAAAATAGAAACTTTGGGTCGATTACATGTGGGCCACACAATCAATTCTTTTCAATTTCCAATACATTCACACTTGTTTCTAACACACCCTCACAGCTTTTAAATTGATTTTTTATTGCTTTCAAATTCACCTTTTCATTTGCCTTGCAATTTTTCGTTAAATAAATATATTTCGTACAGAGCTACCTGAATAGTGCGTTAAGCGGTTTTAATGTCAGAACTTATCATTATATCCTTCACCGAAGGTAAAAGGGTGTAAATTAGTTTGTTATTCCGCTAGTAATTTCTACCAGTGTTCGAAAATAAACATTAAATATCGTTCCTTAGTGTTCGGTTCGACAGTAAATCATTAAAAAATAACGTTTCCATGTTTGTGATCTTCGAACACAAAAATAATACTGTTTTTATCCAACTCAATAAAAAGATAAGAACATTCAATTGCGTTCTGTTTTTTTAACCACAAACTTCGTTGTCTTCAGTTCGGCTCATTATTGTTCGTTTGTTTCAGTTGTGCTTGGCACTCTTTTGGCTGGTAAAAAAAACAACAATTTTTTACAAAAACAAAATCCATATACAAAAATTTACACAAGCAAAAATTTTTTGTTCACCTAATTTTTTACCAATGTAAAAAAGATAAACTACAGAACATTACAATATAATGTTGTCTACAGAACCACTACAATGTTCGCTACTTTCTTGAAAATAGTACCGAACACTATTAAGGCCTGTGATCGTAAACACAAACACTAACAAAATACATATCGTTTCTGGGTGTGTGAGCCGTACGTTAAATAATTTTCTGTTTATTTTTGAGCACTGATTTCTACAATATTGATTTTAGACCATGCGGCGCGTTTCATGATTGCCCACGATTGTACCCGAACGAAAATTTTGCTGCTAATACTGTGGTGTAGGATATCATATGGTCGGGCTTTACCGACTTTACTTTCTTACTAAGTTCAAATCAATAGTATTCGAACCAACTTAATTAAATCGCTAATTAGAGGTTTACAATCTTGTTAAAATGACAGTGTTTGAACTCAATTATAATTTCTTAAAAATTTAGTTTATTTATATTTATAAAGAAAAAGATTTTGGTACCATATAATAACCCCCCTGTATAAGCCTCTAAGAATCATGATGAGTTATAGATTTATTTACACGTTTTAGATGGATTAAATCCAACTTTTTTATAATGTCCCAATAAAATTTTTTATCATTTCGCGAAGCACTAATGGTACATTTAAAAAAAGTAAGCGCACAATTATGCGCTACGCAATAAGACATACAGAAATGCAGTAAAGTTAGTGAAAGAACTCTCAACAACTTTTATAAAAAAAATAACATTTCAAGTGCTACGGTATTCCCTTACTACGAAGCAGGTTTGTAAGGGAAAATACTAAAAAATAACAGTATCAAAACATTCAGTGTGAAAAGCTGATCGTTACATCCAACAATTTTTAAATGCGCTGAATAATGCACTTTATGTGTCAAAAATGTATTGCTTCAAAGTGGGAACTCGCCATATAAAATTCATGTCTTCCGTAAGCGCAATGGTAAACGAAACTTGTATGTTTCTCCCTTACAAACCTGCTTCGTTGGAAGCTCCATTTTTTATTGGGTAAGACAATGTTGTTAAAATGACAGTGTTTGAGCTTAATTATAATTTTTTAGAATTTTAGTTTTTTTTAAACTACAATTTTTTTCTGGGACACGTTAAAAGAAAAAGAAATTTACTAAGATTTTGATACCATATAAGAAGCCCCCTGTATAAGCCTCTAAGAATCATAATGAGTTATATAGATTTATTTACACATTTAAGATGGATTAAATCGAACTTTTTTATATTGTATTAATATAGACCACACAATAAGCCGAATTTTTAACTCATTCCAAATTTATCTAATTAGTTTACTATTTCAATAAGCCCTCTTAAAAATACCCTTCCAAATTTTTATTTACCGGTCAAGTTGTTTTTTTTTTTTTATTAGTTTTAATCTCATTAAAAATTCTTCCTTAATAATATATTGTATTATGAAACCAAAAGTGAATGAGTTTCTCATTTTTTTTCTACTCATCTAACCCTAAACATTTTTTTTACTTTTTTTGTATAAGTTATCGGATGTGGAACAGGGTGGGGCAACTGCATTCCCATTCCTTAAAATTGCCGTTAAACCTTCCAAAGGCAATGTATTATTTTGGTATAACTTGCATCGTTCAACGGATGGCGATTATCGTACAAAACATGCTGGCTGTCCAGTTTTAAAGGGTTCCAAATGGAGTAAGTTGTTCTTATATACAGTTAAAATAATTATGTATTATTCTTTGTAATACTTAATAAATACTTGAATCATTTTTTAGTTTTGGTTTGTTTGTTATTATTTCATTGTGGTCATTATTTTCTCATTACAGTTGCCAACGTTTGGACACATGAACGCAGACAGGAATTGATTAGACCATGCGGCCTGGTTAGAGATCACGAGAGTTCTTTGCAATATGAATTTGTAAAATAAAATCAAATATCCCACTTACTATGTATACTGAGTCTTTATAGCCAATTATTATGATTAAGTGTTTTTTTTTTTTTTTGTTTTTCTTTATATTTCATAAGCAAAAAAGTTAAACTTTTATGACAAAAATAAAGTTTAGAACATTTTAATAATAATGGTTTTTTATATAGTTTTATTTGAAGAATCAACTTAGCGCATTCCTTACTTGAATGTAATTAACGTTTTTACCTGATGGCATATACAAGTTTGTCATTCCGTTTGAAATTTCCACAATAATGATCTAAGACTCTGCAAAATATTTATGTTCTGGGTCCTTATGCGTATCGAAGTTGATTTAACCATTTCCGTCTATCCCTCTGTATGTTGAAATAAGTTTTCCGAAGACCCCAGAATTGAAGAGGACTAGGATGTTATTAAGTCCATAAATGGCTGAGATATAAGTAAAAAACTACGTCTTCCTCGAATTTTACCCATAAATTCTTTGTTGTTGTTGTTGTTTTTTCTGTATATCTAGAGAATGGCAAGAGGCAACGTTTACAAACATGCGACTGTGGGTGGGATTGCTGAAGTGGGCGTGGCACTTCCCATACAAAGATATTATAGATTTCTGTGCATCTGGAGAACGACAAGAGCCAAGGTTTTCAAATTAAATAATAATTTATATTTCAACTGCTAGATTGTCCTTTTTATTATTTACTTATTTTGTATAAATCAGATTGATTTACTATTTATTCGAGGAATATATCAAAATGTAACTTTTGCTGATCAATGTCCGATTTTTTTGAGGATTTTTCGAAACGTGAAAGACGATTATTTTTTTTTTTTCTTAGAAAATTTATGATTTCCTCACAAATTTATCTGGCAGCCCTGCCTGTACCACTGTATGTAAAGACAAATTTTCGAGAGTGTACCCTATGTGTGACTTATTGGTAATCATGGAGTCTTCAAAACAAAATTATGTCATGGGGTTAAGATTCTTGTAAAAGTTATTTGTGCCGGCTATTATTAAGATATCTTCGTCTGGTAGAGATTTGTTTGCCCTTAAGTGCAACTATGGTAAGTTTTGGACCTACCAGCACAACATTTTGACATGACCATAGTAGCTGTCGTAAAAGTGATCGTCGTCAATTTGTATATTAATTCCACCATTTATAACAAAGTTTTGCCAGTAAAAGCTATCAGCTACTATAATTCCTTACTTGTTTACTTGTAAAGTTCTTTTTAGATATTGTCATACAATTTTTTTATTGACGTGCATAATTAAGGTTAAACTATGTAAACTATTTTTAAAGAAAATTGTTTCGTCCTCAATAGGAATTATTCAAATAACAATAATATATTAAAGGGTCAGCTGGATCGATGCATAAGCTTAACGGTTTATAACTTAAATAGTTTAATTTCTTGGCATATCAAACTTAATTGAACCTAATTTCAATAATATATCTTTTTTGGGATTCAGTTTTAACAGCATTAAGATGATTTTCAGGAGGCGGTTTTATATTCGACTTATTGTAAATTATAAAGCTAAATAAATATAAAGATAAATTGGTCCAAAATTTACTACAAAACCATGCTTTGTTACGGGTTTAGGCGTACTAAAATGTTATCCGGCGGCTTTGTATGGGGCATATGAAGGATTATGGACCGATCTATACAAAATAAGGTGGTGCGAATTTTAGTCTTATGAAACTTTCCCATCTTCAAAATTCTGTGGCGTGATTTCCAATTATATAAAACGAATTTAAAACCGTTCAGGAGAACTTGAAATAATTTGACACCAAAATTGTTATTTTCTTTCAAGTCTTTTAAAAATAGGCGTGGTTTTAACAGACGGACATTGCTAAGTCAACTTTAGATAATTCAAGAAACCAGAGTTTCGCACGGAATGGCAAACTAAGTATGCCCTGAAAAACTAGAATATGGTGACCTATTTTAAATTTCAAATAGAATAGAGCAAATTTAATTGAAATATTATTCATTAAGCTTTATTTTCTTCTTGTTTATGAGTGAACAGGATTTTATGTGGGACCTGTGGGAAATTTTGGATCGATAATCACAAAATTGTGTTATTTTTTTTCACATTCGTTTTAAGGTGTATAAAATTGTAGTACATAGTAGGTAGAGTCCTCAGTAGGAATTATTCAAATAACAATAACATTTTAAAGGGGCAGATGGATCGATGCATAAGCTTAACGGTATATAACTTAAATAGTTTAATTTCTTGGCTATGGAAGTATTTTCCAAGAATTGGCTTTATAAGGGGCCTAGGTAAATTATAGATCGATCTTTACGAAATTTAGCAGTGTTATTTTTAATTAGACCAAATCATACTTCAACATCATTGATTGTTAAACACTTGGAGAAAAAGAGCTTCAAAGTTTTTTAAAATTACTGCCTCAATTTCATTCGTAATACACAATAACGCAGATTTAAGAAAATATAAAAATATATTTCACTTTGAAAAAAAAACCTGAGGCAAATTACAGCTTTCGATATCGATGATCGAATTAGCAAACATGGAAAAATGGAAATTTCGATCGATATCGAATGCCGTAAACATTGCCCTACTTATCGGATTTGAATTGATATCTATATCTTGATATTACGGCTGAGTTCCAAAACAACATAATGCTTTGCGGCCAAAGTCAAAACTGTAGCATCAAGTTTAATGATGCACAGTTTGTTTGTTGTATTCGCATCGACATTTTTTGATGCACTTTGGGATAAAGAACATTAGCGAGTTCTGTGTTTGATGCAAATAGTCTTGCGAAAGTGCAAATGTAAAATATCGTAGCTCTTTTGTTAAATCCAGCAACAAATTAAACAAAGTGTCCGTTAGATTTCATTTAATTGCTACGATATTTCGCATTTGCTCTTTGCAAGCCTAATACTTAACTTCGCCATTGTAAAGTTCTACACAGTTGCATTTTAAAATGAATTTAAAAAAGTGAGTTGCTTTACAACTGACGTTTTGGAATTCGCCTTTCTTATTTATAATTATATTAGCATTAAAGTGGCCATAATTAAATAAAAAAAATCCCGGGAAAACATATTTCCGTGGATTTTTTTCCCAAAAAATTTACACGATTCCGGTATTTTGTTCCCGGGAAATCCCGTATGAAAAACACTTATTTGAAGAAACTAGTTCTTGTGTTTTATCTTAAAAAAATATTAAGCCATTTTATTATCTCGCATTTAAAATTGTTAAGCTGTTGTTTTTTTTTTTCTGTTAAACTCCATTGGTCATGTCAATACTTTATCTTTAAATAATTTATATAACTGTCTGAAAAACAAAATATATTTGATGGATGGCACCTAGATGTGAAATAGATCAATTGATTTAATTTTTGTATTTGACAAAGAACTTGATATTGCGAATTTAAAGCAACAAAAAAAAAAACAATTATTTTGTATATGTATTAAAAATAATGCTCGTGTATTGCGTTAAATAAATTTTTTTATTAACTAATTATACGTGATACCTGTCGATGCTGCTGCATAATCGGAAAAAAAAATCTTAAAAAAATGTCAATTGGAAACAAAATAAATGAGACATGCTCGTAGACGTTAATAAAATTAAAAGTGAAAATAATAAATAAAAAGCCGTCATTAGCAAATGATGTAGAAGAAGATGCCCAAAAAAGATACGAACATTTAATGACTATAAATGCTGAAAGATGTAACATACACGTATCCTCATCACTTTTTTGAAGACTGTAGCAAAAATATCGACAAAAATAAAAATTGCTTGCATTTAAGTATTTTGTAAAAATCATAGATTTTGTGGGAAAATAATTAATCTTCA
Source organism: Pollenia griseotomentosa (assembly GCA_963931875.1). Taxonomy (NCBI): domain Eukaryota; kingdom Metazoa; phylum Arthropoda; class Insecta; order Diptera; family Polleniidae; genus Pollenia; species Pollenia griseotomentosa. The sequence continues at coordinate 98,870,873 of OZ007560.1, forward strand.
TGTCATAAATTTTTCTTGTACGTGGGTACGACGTAGGGTATTCAAACGATTAAGAGTTTTTCGATTAATCGATTAATTCTGATCAATTAACTTTTCGAATAATTTAAAATTGCTTATTTTCGATTAACAAATAATTCGAATAATTTATGTCGATTAATCGAAAATTTGTTTTTTTCACAGCATTAAATTTTTTCTTTTATGTAAAAAAACAAGCCAGTACTTTTTAAATACACTTTTATTGTTTCTTAACTAAGGAACATTTTCTTCGAGTAACATTTTTTTAAAATATAGTATAAATGGTGTTTTTTTAGAGTGCCATAACTTTGAGTTGGCATCACTGCTTTGTTTTAGCACCCATTTAACAGCTGATAGTTGCTTTTTGTTTAGTTTGAGTTGGAATTTCATTATGAATGGACTTTCACCAGTGCAACGCGTGCAAATTGAGGAAATTTTTGATCAAAATAATTCGGCGAATGGGCTGAAGCACAAATTGATAATGATTTTGAATTTCTATTCAAAATTTTACTTTTCGACGAAGCCCATTTCTGGTTGGATGGTTACATAAATAAGCAGAATTGTCGCATTTGGAGTGAGGAGAATCCACAGTAATTCAGATGAAGAAGATTATTTTTTGAAACGAACTAAAGCAACCTTTACAAAACTATTAAAGGTATTAAAATTGTTAGAGAATCAAAAAAAGATTCAAGAAATTAGACCTAAAATTATATTTTTAAACATAAAAATATTATTAAAAAAGTAACAACAACTTAACAAAACCTTATAAGAGAGAAAAACTTTTTCTAATTTTTAGAAAAAACAAGAAAAAGAACAGAGAAATTAGATATGCTTTATAACGCTTTACTTTCAATCTCTCCAACGTCAACAATAAATGAAAGAATATTTTCTAAATCAAGTTTCATCAAGCCAAAAGAAAAAAATCGTTTAAAACATAAACATTTAAACAATATTTTCTTTTTGAAAGATTATTTTGGAAGATTAGCTTAAATTCTGATGCTAATCTGATTTTTAATTTAAAAAGTTTTCCTCTCTTATAACGATTTGTTAAGTTGTTGTTACTTTTTTAATAATATTTTTATGTTAAAAAATATAATTTTAGGTCTTATTTTTAAACTTCTAAACTAGACAAAATTAAAATTATTCGATTAACCGATTAACATTAAATTGTTTGATTATTATTCGATTAAATTTTAGCCTCGAATAATTATTCCCGCGATTAATCAACAAAACATCGATTAATTGAATACCCTATTATGACGCCTACCTTCCCCATGTATAAAAATGTTTTTTAATCTTATTTCTATAAAAAAAACAAGTAAGAAAGCAAAGTCAGACAAGGCAGACCATATAATACCCTACACCAGAGTATTCAGAGACACATTTTCGAAATGTTAGGGAGCTATGGCCCATACAAAACAAATTTGTGTTATCAAGTTAACATTTATATACAAGTTCTCTTCTGCCAAATAATTTCTGAATATCTAAATCGATATGACATTTATTTTCTTAAATTAATTTTATGAAGGGAGTTTATATGGGACAAATTGTCAATTCTGGACCTACCAGCACACAACATTAACATTTAACAAGGAATTTTGCCACCAAAAGCCATTTTCAGAAGTAGCATTTATGAAGGATCAATCAATGGTCAAATACAAACCGATTTCAGTAAGATTTGGTAAAATGATTTATTTCTATTTGACGGCGCCAAGTGTGAGATGATCTACCCTATCTACGACTACCTAGTGGATTCCATTGTATTGAGCTTCTTGTTATGTCCTCTATTGGTCTTTGCAAGGCATCTTCTATCCAGCGCCACTTTCGTCTAAGGATTTCAATATTTATCGAGTTTCTCCCATTTGATATAGTTTGCGGCTAGAAAATTCTTAAGATTCTGCGCAGGCAGCGGTAATAAAACCTTGAAGGAATTTCATGTCAGGTGGGGCTGCATTCCAAGATTCGCATGCGTAAAGCAGTACAGAGTTAAATATTTGGTAAGAATATTTAGCATTATAAGTTCGAATGGGAGTTTTGTGAAATTTTCAATGTGTGGCAAATTAAATTCATGTTCCGAATTTGATCAAAGCCGAACGGACGGACATCGGTAGACTGATTAAGAAACGGATTTTGAGTAGATGATCAGTATACATTAAAAAATTATCATGAAAAGATTTACGCTTAAACAATGTTAAAAAGTTTTCCAAATTTATTTTAAAAATTAGTTTTCCAGAGGCGCAACTTATAAACGACTTTGAGATTTTTATGGCGCACATAATGGTCCATTCTGGTTCTTTCTTTCTTAAAAAAGCAAAATTGCCTATAGAATGCGAAAAACGCAATATTTGCTGTGTTTTACACGCTGGTCGCATTAGCTAACTTTATTCCTTAAAATATAAAGCCAGAGCTCAAGATCAATAGGGTACGTTACCGCACCATAATGAATTAGTTTTCGTTTGAACATATGGCTGACACTGGACTGGGCCGAAATGTAGTTTCAAAATTATGGCCCTACATACCATACGGTGATAGAAACCATCGACTTATTGAAATCAAAATTTTGCGATTAGTTGATTTTTAAAATGAAACCTATCAATTCGCCTTCAAGGTCGTGCGATTAATTATTGTGGGGCTATGTGAAGTTACTGATTTATGCGGTTAAACCAGCAACAATTGACGCCTTGGGCGCCAACATTGTTCGTGTTATTCATGACTTACGGCGAGCAATGCTCGAAGAAGTGACCCTTCGTTAAGAACAACACCGGTTGCCATATGCCCGAAATTATTTTCAAATATTAATACTATGTAGTATTTAATCTTTTGAATAAAACATTTTTTAAACAATTAAATTTTTTGTTTTTTTGCCATTTTAAGTTCTATCGGGCTTAAAGAAACACACTTTAGATTACATACGGTACCTGTATACAATTTAGGAGCTAAACAAAGGTTCTATATACAGTTAAAGATCTTGTATACTTGTTGTGGAACTCAAAACTTTTAGCACAAGTAATCAGATTTTCTTTATTCAAATCGAGAAGACACGATACGATGAAATGAAATGTGTAAAATGGTGAAAAAACACGAGTTATTTTCTCTACTTGTGTATTGTAAGTAGCAGTGTTGCCAGAAATGTGTTGGCTCATATCCCCAAGTAAAATTAAAAAGTCCCAAAAAAACCCTATTTCAAAATTTAAATCCTTAATTTCGTTCCCAACCTTTTACTATTGGAGAAAAAATATTCCAAAATGAATGCAAGAAAGTATCCCGCAAATTACTCCCCAGACATTACTGTAGTCACGAAACACCCGACTCCCTGCAAAACAGAGAGATCAATTTAAGTCCTACACAAGACACAGCGTCCAAATAGGACAATTCTGGTCTCCCAAAATGTCCCATCGAAATAGCCACGAGACCAGGGCATTGAAAGAGAAAGTGGAACACCGTTTCCTCCTCCACCTCCTTCTCCTGATCATGACAACTTCAACAGTAGTCAATATAACCCTGACCCATTCTCTCCTTATAAGTCTTCATCACCCAGTGACCCTTCATGACCCTTATCAGTGTCCTAATCTGGTCCCAACCGAAAGAATGTGGCGCGTCGTAGCTAGGCTATAGAGTCCTGGCCAGCAAACAGCTATTCTCACCCTGCCATCTCCCCTGAGCCTTTCTGTACGCCTCACGTTTAATGAGAGTTGTACAACCAACTATTGAAGTGCCGATCACGCCGTCGACGAACATGTCGCCCAAGTGAAAGCCCTGCTTGGCTACGCTGTCTGCAGTTTGGTTTTCCGGGTACTCACTGTGGCACCAAGACCTCAAAAGTCGTGTTAGTTTTTTGTTACACCCGTTGTAAACTTGCGCATCAATTGAGAACTTTAAATTAAATGTAAGGGTGTTTTTTATAGAGTGATACAAGTTTAAATCATAATGAAACATAGTGTTATATTTTTGATATCAATAAAACGGTCTTTATTGCATAGAAAATTTTATGACACTAATGTTTAAATGTGATTTGTGGCCGGCACGGCTGGTGCGTAGAAGGCGCAGTCTGGAACATCAATTCTCAACCACTTTTCGCATTCTGACCATCATTGTTTTTGAAGCAATGTGGATTTGTCTCACTCCAAATGCGACAATTCTGCTTATTCACCTACCAATTCAACCAGAAATGGGCTTCATCGGAAAATAAAATTTTGAATGGAAATTCAAAATCAATATAAATTTGTGCTTCAGCCCATTTGCCGAATTATTTTGATTAAAAATGTCTAAAATTTGCACGCGTTGCTCTAGTGTAAGTCGATCCATAATGAAATGTCAAAGCAAACTAAACAAAAAGCAACTGTTAAATGGGTGCCGAATTATTTTGATTAAAAATGTCCAAAATTTGCACGCGTTGCTCTAGTGTAAGTCGATCCATAATGAAATGTCAAAGCAAACTAAACAAAAAGCAACTGTTAAATGGTTGGTCAAATAAAGCAGTGATGCCAACTCAAAGTTGTATCACTCCAAAAAAAAACCCCCTTTATAAGTGTGAAATTCTGTTTGTCATTTTTAAAATATTGATCTGAGACCCTATAAAGTATATATATATATATGATTAACGAGGCGGAATTAACAATATGCGTCTTCCCTTATGTAAATATGTTGAAATGAGTTTTCTAAAACCGCAGATATGATGGGGACCAGATTATTATATATCTTCATCAAATATAGTGCGAAAAAGATTGCTATTAAAGTTCAGTCAGATCGGTCTATAAATGGCTTAATATAAGGAAAAATTAACGACTACCTCTTTATATATATGGGGGATTCACAAGGTGTGCTATTAAGACATATCATCATAATGTCCTAAATAATATTTTAAAATTGTTGAAAAAAAATACTGTTGTGTTTCAAATAAAAAAAAAATTCATGCTGTGTTCATTGATTCGTCTTAACTGTACAGTAGAAATCTTAATTATAAGCGGTTGCCCATAACAGTCATATATATTTCTTGTTATTATTTTAAGAAATATGACTTTACAACTTTATGACTACCTTGTGAATCCCCCAATAGTATATAAAGATGGTTTAAAATTATTCTAAAAACTATACAGAATCTTCTTAGGGAACATACTATTTAAACCAAACAATGAATTTGGCTAAGTAGGTAAGAAGTCTATAGAAACACGCAAATAAACGCATTTAAATTTTTATATATGTAAATAGAAGAAGATAGATATTTTATTTTTATTTATTTTACATTTAATATCCAAACATTTTTATAAATCCCAAATCCCTTCCCTTAAAACATTTGTAACCATATAAATGTTGCGATTCCCATTTTTGGGACAAATTCCCTTAGGTGCCACCACTGGGTAGAAACACAAAAATAAAAGAAAACTAATTATATTCGTTATGGCACTGCGAAATATGACCCTAGGAAATATAATTCAAAGTACAAAATGAAAAATGTATGAAAAAACCTGTATATGGGATACAATAGCAAGAAAATTTGGGGTATTTTTATTTATTTTTGTATTTCTTGAAGTATATTTGCATTCTTTGGAAGGGAGGAAGTTTACAATTTCAAATGAGGTGAAATGTGACCCAAATATTTAAAGATGGAAATTGAATCAAAAAAACATCGCAATTTTTACTTTGGGGCTGTTTTTTATTAATTTATTAATTTGTTTTATTTGATTATAATTTCAAAATTTAAACAATGACCCAACAATTTTTAAACACAAAAATTTGGGTTGTATTTTTATTTAAACTAATATTTAATCAAAAATCACGCTTAAAGTAGAAGTAAATTATGCTGTGCTTTTGAAGCAGCAGTTATATATTTCTTCAATTTAGGTATTGAATAGTGTTTTTTATGGAACGTTAGTGTAAAAATGTAAATTTTAATTAGTACAATGAAGTGGGTGTTTCTTCCGGAAAAAAAATTAATTCACAGAAACTAAATTATATGGGTATTTCCACAAAAAGTCTACTTTTTTTATCGTTACGCCAGCAAGCAATCAAGCGTACGTATATTGTGAAAAGTGTTCGCCTCTTTAACTAAACGTAAATCTAGTTGCGTTCTACACGAAAATACAAAATATATCAGTGTTGCCAATTAACCCCGTCTAACCATGAAAAAAATAAATCAATTGAGTCATTAGGCAGTATTATATTCTTTAAGTTTAAATTTTAGACCTCAAATTGCTTTAAATACTGCATAAGTTGTGTTGTAACGTTGTTTTTTGTTACAATACAGAAAAATTAATTTTATCAATGATTATCGATTATAACTAGAGTTTTTTATTACTGAAAGATTTTGTTTATGTTTATTTTATTTTTACTTATGTGTAATTTCAGTTTAGTTAATTAATTTTGTAATTTTTTTTATTAATATTAATGCGTTTCTAGCAAGGTTGGAAACCGATACCGATACCAATACCGTTTAAACTGAATACCGATATTGATACCGATACCGAAATTAGGTTTTTGCATAAAATACCGGCATACGTACACCCTTTCCCTTAATACCGGTACCATTGCTTCGGAATTAAACAATAAAATAATTTTTCAAATAGAAAAAAATTAAAAGTGTTTATGAAAAATATTTATGTTTAATTGACACTCTATTGTTGCAACACTGTTATTATTTTGTTACTTACTGTGATAATATCATTAAATGCAACATAAGTTCTACAACAACATTTATAGGAAATTTTTAGGTGTGGTGTTTGACAGTTTACAATACAAAAGTTCAAGTATAAAAACATTCAGTCAGCTTTCTGAAGGGCTAAATACACTTATCAAAATACTCATTAAGTATTGTAGAAGTACTAGTGAAAATGTGTTTCTATGTGTGACACCGACGATGCTGATTAGAAAATCAAAAAATTTAGGAATGACGGTGTATTTGTCAGCATGAAAAGTGTATTCAGCGCTTTACTGATTTAAGTCTTATTGTTGTTGTGATGATAATATTTTTAGTTGAAATCAATAAATAAAATATAATAAATAAACACATGTATATATCAATAATAAAATACACACACATTCATATATATATGTATGTAAATATATATATTTTCTTCCAAATTTTTTTTTGGTTTGGTTCATTTAATTGGAATACCGATATATACTGTTATAAAAATCGGTATGCCGGTATACCGATACCGAAACTCGTTTCGGCTTCCAGCCTTGGTTTTTAGTCATAAAACCTTGTAATCGCATTTTTAGCCACTATTAAGCCATTTTTTACAAAAAATTTAGCCGTTTTTAGTGGTGAGAAGTTGGCAACACTATAATATATCAATTTTGTTTAGTATTAATTTTAATTGATTGCTGGCGTAACGTGACAGAAAGTATACTTTTTTATGGAAATCCCCATATGCGTTATTTAATTTGAATGCTGGCGTAGTGACTGTCAGACCAGAGTAAATTATATGCCTAATGGAACGTGCTAACCGGCATAACATTGCGGGCCTTATATATATCGTCACACCAAGAGTATGATTACAAGAAGTTGTGCGCATTAAATAAAGTAAAGAAAGAACTATTAAAGGAGAACTTACCGAAATTAGACTTATTTGAGCCAATGACGTAGAGAAACATTTAAGCAAAACCCTTAATATATGAAAAAAAAAATATAAAAAATTTGCTTAATGTGCTGTTTTCACAACACAAGTGATTAAACGTATAGTAAAATTTATATGAAAGACACTAAAAAAAACTGAGTACCTTACATATAAATTTTCTGACTTTGGAGTTAAATATTATTCCAACGAAAGTTGGTTGAACAATAAAAGTTTCAGATTCGTTAAATTAAAAATCGTCTACATTTAGATCAATATGTTTTTCCACAAAGATCTCAAAATACCTACCATAAAAGACGAAATAAAAACTCAGGTGGAATCCTACAAAAATAGAATTGAACAACATCCAGACCCGTTAGCATCAAACCTCATGAGAAATAACAGAACATATGTAAGATTAAGGCGCAGGGCTCCTCAAGACTTGATATGATGAAACTATTTCCTTTCAACATGGAGATACACAATTCTTTAAATAAGCACAGCAAAACCTTCTTAGCATTATGGTATGATCACTAGATCATAACCATTTAAAAAAAATATATATGTATATACATATATAGAAATTAAAAAAAAAAAAAATGTTTTTCCTATCTATGATCACTTAACCAAATAACAAATAAGAGTGCTATATTCGTCTGTGTCAAATCATTAATACCATCCACCGAGTGGGCTCTATATGAGAGCCCCGGTAGGCTAGCTGGTAGTGAGCTAGTCTATTAGCGCCGGGGTTGCGGCTTCGATTCCCGCCAACGAATCTAGTTTTGTTCCTACAGACAACCGTAGAGCTTCGCGGGATTAGCTTAGGGAATTAAAAAAAAAAATCAAACCAAAGCAAAAAAGTATAACGCAAACCTAACCTAACAGTATTAAAATTCATTGCTTTTTATAAATAATACATCATGATTTGTTCCAGAAACATTATTTGTTTTATTAAAGTGATTTTCAAGAGGAGATTTTATATTTAAGCTACCGTAAATTATAGATCGTTAATCACAAAATTTGGTAGAGTTATGAGTTATATAGTTTCTGATCGTATGAAACTATGACAGACCAAATTTTACTTCAATTTCATTAATTTATTTATGCTTGTTTTTTGCAATAAAAATACAAATTTTTTTGGAAGGCTGTTTCACATTTGGGTTCATAACTCTTTTCATACTGAAGCGACTGTGCTGAATTTTAATCCTAAGCCGCTTATGAAAACTTGACAGAGTTTGACCCAATTTTGTTCTTTACTGTTGAGGCTTTCAAAAGACAGGCATACTAAATCGACTTGAAATTTTTAACGACACATAATCTGGGGTCAAAGATGAATGTTACAAAGTTTTACAATTACAAGGACTGACAAACTTGGTACACTTCCATTCACCACTCGTGGTGGTGGAGGGTATAAAAAGTACACTGTAAGTGGGCTTGCCAGACGGTCTTGAATTTTCTTGATATATAAGAATTTTCACTGTTCGTTAAGAATCAAGAAAAAATGTGTTTTGTTAATGGTGTTTTCTTTTCTACAAAAAAAATACCACATTTTAAAAGGTGCATGTATAAAATGTCTTGCCTAACATTTAATAATGCAATTTTTTATTTGACGAGAACAAAACACAAAATTGGATCGCCCTGTTTTTAACAGCTGACAAAGAGTTTGTTCTTCAATATATAAAAAAAATATGTATGTACATAAATCAAAAAGTATGTTCTTCAAAATATAAAATAAAATATAAATAAACCCAAATTTCTTAATAAATTGATATTAAATAAATAAATAAATGAACAAAATGAATCCCCAATTCTTAGTTTGTTTTTCATAAAATATGTAAACAAGAAAATACCTTTGCCAGATTGCCAATTTATTAACACCAAGTTTTTACGATTTCTTGATTTGACGTTTTTTTTTTTCAAAAACAATTTTATACACCGAATCCATTTAAATTTTATATCACTGACAACCTACCATTAACAATTTAATTCTTTCTTTTGTTTTTACTATAAAATAATAAAAAAATTACTATTAACACTTAAAAATTTTATTGTCCTGATTAGAGGCGATTTTTTCCCAACTTCGTCTGGTAACCCTATATATAAACAGAGGCCATCTTTTTACAGGGCATTATCAACACTCTCGATTTATACGGGGCGTAAAGTGCCTTATGACATTTAAGGGTGAATATTTTTAGAATAAAACACGCTGCCCTTTTAAAGAGCAAAGCATTTTTAAGAAACGAACACCAAAATGCATTTTTTTAAATAAAATGTGACATTTTTTGTAGAAAAGAAAACACCATAAGATTTTTTAAGGCCTAATAAAAAAACACGTTGATTTATTTTTATTTGTATACAGTTTTCCTTAAAGAAAGCTGTGTGAAAAAAAAACAAATGAATATTTCATCGTTATGTTTTAGTGTTTGGTTTTAAAAATCTGTTAATACTACGTTTTCTTAATTAACACAAATAATTTGACAACACTGAGATGCTGATTTAAAACAGAAAATCGTATTAAAACTCAACACTAATAATTTCTAGAGTGGGCTTTATATGGGGCCTATGGTAAATTTTGGACCGATCTTCACGAAATTGTACACTGTGATTTCTAGTCATATGGAACGAGTTTGTGCAAAATTAAATATCAAATTGTGCATTATACCATCATTTATCTTAGTTTTTGTAACAAAATTATCAATTTTTAGGGTAGTGGTTCCACACTTGGATTCATCACTCTTAAGGCTCATTTAGTCTTTACTTTCCATTTCTGTTCTGGTCCGTGCCGTTCTGTTACGAAATTGTTGCAGTTACTTTTTCTGTAGCAACTTACAGCCATTTATGACAATTTTATTAGTTTTGCACCGTCCATTGTTTTATTTCAATAAATTTAATGCACATAAATTTGAAGAAATTAAATTTTATGAATTCTTAAAATCAAAAAATGGTTTATTTCAATATAAATATGTATTTTTTATTATTTATTTTGCTGTCGCTTACAATTACTTAACAAGTTTTCGATTTTAACAAACTGAACCGCAACAGAACAGAAAATCTAATCAATTTCACAGGTTTCTTAATAACAAAAACAAATCAGCTGATTCGTAACAGAACAGAAAGTAAAGACTAACTGAGCCTTTATTCTACTAAACCGATGTTGCTGTATTTCAATCCCAAACTGCTAAGAATAACTAGAAACAATTTAACACCAATATTGTTCTCTTTTTTTGAGTTTTTCAAAAGTGAGCTTGTTTTCAACAGATGGACATAGCTAAATCGATTTATAATTACTCAAGGAGCCGGAATATATATATACTTTATGGGGTCTGAGATGAATAATAAAAAGGTTTTACACGGAATGGCAAATTCACCACTAGTGGTGAATAAGAATATTGTTGAACAGCGGATTCAAAACCAAAGATTATTGAAATTTGTTTGGTGCTATAGTGGTGAGTTCATTTACTTGTTTTTATAAAAGATTATTTTAGGCAGCTTTTATCTGTCAAGAGTTCTGTTCAAGAACTTTGCAAATTTGATTCTGGCAAGTCATATTGGAAATTAACTCAGTAAATTGGTTTTACAAGCTGTTACGAGAAATACCCAACAGATGGCGAACGACAGGTTTATCCATAGTTTCAACAAATCATTAAGTATTTAGTGGAAAATTCGAAGTAATATTTTAACTTTTTCGTTTTTTCTTTTATCTTTTTTCTTCCCAAAGTATTTTATATATTTGCCTTTAATTTTTCGAACAACTTCGACTTCAGCAACAATTTGTTTGAAATTATAAATAACGTTTATAATCATTTTATTTAGCTTTGAAGGAAAATGTTAACAAAATTTTTAAAAAAAATAATAATAAATAAGTATTTTTGTTCTGAGCAAAATTTGCAAATGGTTTGTTAATTGAAAATATGTGTGGTATTGAAAAAAAAAAACACCAGTGAAAATATTGCTGCCATTGTGAACTAAGCTTAACGTTGTTAAATAACCTCGCTATTTACAAACGACGCTTAACGCTTCCATTATATTTTTGCTATATAAATTTAATTGTTCACACTTTGTATGTGGCGTAACGAATAAATAAATTTTAAGAACAAAACAATTCAAAGTTATTAAACTTTAAAACACATTCTTGCGTACTTTGAGTAAAACGAACAACGGGGTATGGATGGTTGGACGGATCGTGTCTTAACAGTTTATTCGTATGTGAGAATGGAACTTCCAAATTCGCTCATGTGTGGGTTAACGTTTAATACAAACACACTAACAATAAAAAAAAACTGTTGTTTTGCTTTGTGGCTTTAAAAATATTAGATAATAAATTATATTTCTTTAAGCCGGTATACAAATGTCTGTACGTACATGATCGTTTGAGGAAAAAAAGAAGAAGAAAACAATTGCTAAAAATATTTCATTGAAGGAAAAAGTCTCAGTTTACATAGAAACACAGCGGCGTTAAGACGTTTAGGAAAATTTACTAAGAAAGGTGCATTTTTAAAAGGACATGTTACGAAAAGTATTTAAGTTTATAAGTTTTTATTCAATTATACTGCAATTGATCAATAGTGCTCAGGCGGTTACAGTGGAAAATGATTACTTTTCTTCGGTAGCCGGTTTAGAAAATTTATTTAAAACAGAAGTCCAGCTATTGGCGGAAATGCAAAATTATATTTATAATTTACATCAACATATTGATACGTTGCAAAGGTAACGAGAAAACAAGCAAATTAAAAATATGCAACAAATGAACAATATAAAAAAAGTTTTTCAAACTAATTGATTGATTTTCCCTCCAAATGAGGTTAAATAATTTACACTGTCATTCATGCTCGCGGAAATTTGACTGGTTTTGTGAATGTGTGTTAATGACTACAATTGTGTTGCATGTAACATGAAATCGAAATTGGTAATGTGGTGAGGTGAGGTGTAATTTGTAGATTTGCTAATTTTGTGGAAATTTTATTCATTCAAGTGTGTTAAGCATGAATTATGTTGTAGTTCGAAGAAAGGACTGTACTCTCAAAGTGCAAAAGTAAAATATTGAAACTAATTAGCACCTATTCAAATGAGAAGTTGGGATAAGAAACTTGTAAATGAAAACCTCTTAAGTGTCACGACCAAAAAAAGAGTAATATTGATTATTGCAACTTAAATTTAAAATTTTTAAAAAAAAATTTCAAGATGATGCATCAAGTTTTGCTTATGTTGTTGCAAGTGCTCTCAAACTGTTAAAGTAAAAAATAAAAATTAATTTGCATCTTTCATATTGGATGTTTGAAATACACAAGTTAAAAGTGAAGTACATATTAAAGCCTGAAAGATAAATTAAAATACAGTGGAACTTTGTTGTGATTAATTTATATCTTTTACTATTTTAAAAACAAATTTAATAATCTATTACAAACATAACGGGTTATAGAAATTGAGGATATACAATTAGCGATTGTTTTATTTATCGAAGGCACACCGTACACCCGCTAATATAAACTATTTTTGCAATGCGGTTTCGATAAAAAAAAATTTTATTTTTTTGCCGAACGTAGGGGTCGCCTTTTTTAATTTCTCTTATATTGTTGGCATTTATAGTCGGATGGTAAAGCGTGACATATAAAATTATTTTCCTTTAGATGATTGGTTTGCCACAGTTTTATAAGACTAGAAATTAAACCATCAAATTTCGTGAAGATGGCTTACCATGGGCCCCATATAAAGCACACTTTCGGAAAACACTTTAGAACGCCTTAATCCGTAACGAATAACGCTATTGCAATAATAATGGTCTGTAACATTTGCCTTCTCGAGACAAAAACTTTGATATATCATACTTTAAGATCAGACCATAAATGCCAAAGATATAACCAAAAATTTTAAAAGCCGAACCCTACGATCGGCAAAAAAATCGATACCAAACTTCTTGAGCCTTTTTCACATTGCCTGCTCTTTTGTTGATTTATACGTTCCAATTTTTTTTTTCGATTCCCTAGAGGTTACATTTGAAAGAATTTTACAACAAGTTTTTTAATGAAAGTTTAATGCAAAATTTTCTTTTACTAATTATTTGGAAGGAAGATATAATTTCTTTCCGACACTGTATAAATGAATATGTATTTCGCTTGTATTTTTTTTTTTTTTTTTTTTCTTTTCTTATAGAAGATTGAATTACATTTGATCTTAATTAAAAATAATTTAAAATGTTTTTTATTCCCAAAATTCCCAATTGAAACTTGTTCAGTTTCTTTTCAATTAATTACTTGTTTGTTGGTAAGATCTGGGGAATTATTAAAAAATGACAAAAAAAATATTAGTATAAATCTTTATTTTTAGATTTAAATTAATATGCGATTATTTAACGTTACAAATTGGAGCTTCAAAAAAATTAAAAAGCCGCAAAATCTTCTAACGGTTTTCAACTTTGAAAAATGTATATGATCAAATTAAAAAAATTAGTTAAAATAGAATATTACAGATTTTGTTTAAATATTTTAATGGCAAACAATTTATATATAAGATTTTGTTAAAAATCTATAAAACAAAAACTTCTTTATTTTGGGTTCACACTAAAAAAGTTTTCTTCAGAAAGTCTAAATTTATTGCTGAGAGGGGAGAGAAGAATAGCCTGCTCTCTTCCTCATTTACTAATAAAGTCAGACTTTCTGAGAGACAACTTTCATAGTGAAAATTCAGACTTAAGGTCCAATTAGACGTGACATAACCATAATGCTACAGCCGTAACGGCGAATTTAGAAACCAAAATTGAATTGGTTTATATGGTATGTTTATGTCGTTTTGGTAATACAGTGGTGATGGTAATACAGTTTTGCTATGGTTATGTCACGTCTAATTGGACCTTTAAGACTATTATACACTATCACACAAGTCTTACGTATTTTGACGAAAATGCTCTCTGATCTAATTAAAAATAGTGTAAAACAACATTTAGTAACAGTTTTAATTTTTTAAGAGTCTGATTAGTTTTACATCTTTAAAACACATAAATTTCGACATAAATTTGTTAGACTGATAAACTGTCCGTTAACGATTTTGGTTTTCTCAATATACCGAAAAAAACATTATTTTCAGTTGGCAATACCTGTCAAAACAGATGTAAAAGTTGGGAGTCAGCTGATTGAATTTATCTGTACGGCAAACAAATAATTGACAGATAAGGTCGGTTTAGCTATGCAACATAATAGAAGCAAATGAGACATTCCGAAAATTTCCTTAATCTGCCGTTTTTAATTGGGGAAAAATATAATCGCCTTATGAGATTGCAGCCATTTATTCTATTTAGTTTCTTACGTAGAAAATTTTTAACATACCGCAAACAATTGTTTTTAATTATAAAAATAATAGTTCATAAATAAAACTAGTAAGTTTTAATCACCTTAGTAAATTAAAGAAGTACTACGATACCACCTGACTATAAGCCCCGCTAGAAAGAATTTGGTTAAGTTTCCTTCAAGTTCAAAATTCGCCTGAGGATTTTGTATAACTTTTTAACGCAAATATCGTCTAAGAATTTTTTGGTATTATCAAATTTTTTATTTAAATATGTCTTTTAAAGCCTAACTGACTTAACTCGTCTAATAAATACCTAGTTTGACCTGAGACGAATGACAACGACATTATCTCCGTCTTTTAATTAAAATACAAGCATATTTAATTGTAATTTTAAGATATTTATAATAAACTACGCCTACGCGTTCTTATCAATATATTTTCAATAATAAAGTATAAGAACGCTAAGCTATTGGCTTGCCAGCTGCAAACATTTTCGTTATACAATCAGAAAATTTTTTAGGAAATAAAATTTTTTTCTATTCCTGCTTTTCAGGGAAATAAAAGCAGGATTCACGGGAAATTTCCATAAGCAAAAGGGAAAAAATTTCTCTTATATAAAACCAGACAAAACGTTCTAAGTCGATAATTAAGTTACATTTGCAATTGTTTATTGACGTTTTACGTAATTAATCTTATGACCTTTTGTATGTTTGTAAAAGAATCACATACTATAGAGAATTATCTTATTGCATTTTGCGTCTACACTATCAAACTTTCCGCCAATTACACCAAGTTCAGTTTTAATCACTATAACTATATACACTCAAAAGAAAAATCAATCCATCCGTAGTACTCATATGAATCAAGTACAGAAAGATTGATTCAAGTACGGATTTTAAATCGCGAAATACTTAACTTATCCATATCCAATCCCGAATTCGTACTTGAAATAATACGAAAATTAGATTGATTTAAGTAAAACTAAGTTTGAACCAATCTCAAAATTCGCTTGATTCAAGTACTATTATGTTCAATCCCAAATTCGTAATTGAAATAAACCAAAAGTGGAATAAGAAAGAGAATTTAATTATGATTCTTTTACTTACCCGTTTTACACCTTACAGAATTTCAACTCTAAAACACCTACATCATTCCCAATATGGGTTTACTTTAAAAACTTTATGTATATATTCAACTAAAAATATAAACTAAATGAGAACTCTTGCTTTCAATTTTACTTTCTTAACATTAAAAGAATGTGTTTTTGTCGTTTCTACACACATCAAGCAAATCGTTGTTTAACTTCTTGTGAGGTGTTGTTGTAGTGTCTACAAAAAACTTTGTAGGTAATATAAGATTAAACGCTTACTTTGTAGTTGTACTCTCAAAGTGGTACATACCAACGAAAAGTTCAATCTTTTTTTACTTAGTTTAAGAATTTTATACTTATTTTAAAAAATTCCGGTATTGATTTTCCAAAGCAGTCCCATTTAGGATTGTTTTGAGTACGCCTTAATGTTATTCGTATTTGAATTTTTGAGTACGACTCGTACTTAAAGTAAATATCAAAAACTTAATTTATACCGAGTGTTTTTCAATCTGTTCGTGTGATTTTAAAAGTACGTGGTTTGAAATCACGTGATTTTCAAAGCAGACCCGATTGTTAACTTGCTATTATTGCAGTAGTAATTTACAACTAAATTCGATTAAAATAGTATTTGAGGCCTATGGTAAATTATGAACCGTTATTCTCAAAACTTCGTGCTATAATTTCTAATCGTATAGAACGAATATGTGCAAAATTTGAGAGCAATATGTTCATATCGCTGAACCGGTTTTGCTGAATTTCAATATTGTTATTTGCTATTGAAATTTTCGAAAGTGAGCGTGTTTTCAACAGACGGACATGGCTAAATCGACTAAAAATTACTCAAGGACCCAGAATATATATATATACTTTTTGCGGTCTTAAATGAAAATTAAAAAAGTTTCACACGGAGTGACAAACTTAGTATACCCTCTTTACAACTTTTTGTGTGGGTATAATAAAAAACTAGTGGTTACGTGCTTAAGGTCATTATCTTTTGACATATTTCTTTAAATATATAAATGTATGTATGTACATAGCTCTAGTTTTTCGAAAAGTTTTATCTTAGAATATTGCTTAAAACCTTTTTTTATTATTTCTAAATTTAAATTTTATTTGAAATTTTCTAATATACGACCCACGGTGCATAAATTCTTTACTCATCAAATTCATTTAAACATTTACTACATCAATCATCTTTTTTGTGTATATAAAACTCTTTTGACCAAATAAATACTTATTAACAGGGAAACCACAAATATGCAATTGCATGTTTTTCCTTGTGCGACCAAAGAAGGCAGAAATAATATATCTATCCGTTTTGAGCTTTTTATGAATTTTGGCATCGATTTGTTAGTGCATATTTTGTCATATTTTACCGTTTGAAGCATATATTTGCATTTTTTGATACATATTCATTTTTTTCGAAATTCTGGTTAACAGATGGCTTTTCTGTTTTAAATGTCTATCTGTATACCCAACGTGTTGCCTTAATTTCTCCATCCACATTTCATTTTTACTCTTAAATGAAGACAAAGTAGGATGTCATTAAAGATAATGTTATTTCAAATTTTACATAAAAGCAAAAATTAAGGAAAATGCAATTATAAACATACGTTTTTGGCGATGTGTGCAATACATAGAAATCTGAACCAAACTTTTAGTACACCGATCGACTGAGAATCACTTTTTAAAGTTATTTAACGATGTCCATCCGTCCGTCTGGCTGGTTGTCTGTCCATGTTAACCTTGTGCGCATAGTACAAGTTGCAATTTTGTACATAATTTGATCAAATTTGCTAAATACATTTAAGTTGTACCAAGGACGAAGTGTATGTAAATGGTGACTCGGTTTTTGATTTAATATATTCCCCATACAAACTTCTTTCCAAATTAGACTCTTTGAGAACGTCAGCAATCTAATTATGTTGGCATTTAGATTAAATTCGCCCAAAAAATTTGTTACAGCAAATTAAATTCTTTTCGAATTGGTCTGTAAATACTATAATGTTTGGGCTTCACCGATTATAATTTTAGTATTGTTTTTTTTTAAATGAAAATGTTGAATATTTTGTTTTTAAATGGGCAATTTTTGATTTTCTTGGGGCACCTAAAGTTTTAGAATTTTTTGAAAAGGCTTTTGGTATAAGTCAGAAAATATATACTTTATGTACTTCTGACCTAAAATATTATTTGAGATGTCTTCAGTAGAATCGTATGGCGATTCTTTTCTTAGAATTTATTAACCCTCTAACTTTCATTTTAAGGGGTAATTTTTGTCCTTTTTCCCAAGTCTTACACAAAAGTATACTAAAACGGCACTTTTAGAGGTTAAAATGTTCCACGAATATTTTCTGCACCAAATTTCTAAGACCAAAAGTTCGTGTGATGTATTTAAAACGGATTTTCGAAATTTCGTGCATTGAAATTTTTGAATTTCTTAAAAAGGCGTTTGGTACAAGTCAAAAAAATATACTAAAAGTACATCTGAGCTAAAAGACAATTTCAGATGTCTTCAGTAGAATCGTATAGCGATTCTTTTCTTAGAATTTATTAACCCTCTAGCACTCATTTGAAGGGGTAATTTTTTTCCTTTTTTTAACTTCCCCACAAAAGTATACTTAAACGGCACATTAAAGGAGTTAAAATGTTAAACGAATATTTTATGCATCAAATTTCACTAGACCTAAGATCGTACAATGTATGTAAAACGTATTTACGATATTTCGGGCCTTAAAATTAAAAAAAAGGACAAAAATAGTCTACCAATAGTCTAGTTTTATTTCGGCTTGCAAGTATTGAGGCCGGCGGCGATGACCCGAATTTTGTTGCACTGTGTTATTTAAACAATTTGTGTTCCTGCCACACTCATTTTTCTTCTACATATTTAATAAAAATTCTTAATGTTATTTCGAATCTCTTCATAATATTTACAGTGAAATCAATTTTCTGCATCAAGAACATGGTGATGCCTCAAGTAATCTCGAGGGTTACCTTAACAATCCCATAAATGCGTATCGTTTAATAAAACGCCTCTTTACAGATTGGCCAACATTTGAAGAGTCTGTTATGATTGATGCCACACGTACAAGTAGATAAACTTTGATGTTGTGTTTTTTTCTGATTTTAAATATATTATTCTGTTTTGTCTACTTTTTCTACTTATTTTTTTTTCGTAGATTATTTAGAGAATTTGGAAGTATTAAAACAAAAATTAAGTTTTCCCACACAAAACGATATGGTTGGTTCCACATTGGCCTTGGTACGCTTACAGGAAACTTACCAATTAGATGTTTCACAAGTGGCTAGTGGAATGTTAAATGGTGTAAAATATGGGTGAGTAAAGACATGACTTTTAACAGCACGATAAATAATAATGATGATTTATTGTTGTTAATCCGTAAATTATGCGTATAATTTAACTAAGTAAAAAACAATAGTATTGTTATAAAATATGTTTTGTAGTTCTTCTATGTCATGGCAAGATTGTTACTTGGTTGGTGAATATTTGTTTGCCATGGAAGATTATAATCACACAATACCCTGGTTAAAACAATCTACAAAAATGTTAATGTCTGGTGATTTTAATGATGATGATGCTCAGATGACTTTGGAGTTTATAGAAACAATTGCCGGATATCACAAGGCAATCGGTAAGTAGTAAGTCGACTTAATTAATAATTAAAATAAGATTTATTAAAAGGCATAAGATGAATTTGATAAAAGTGATAGTCTGTATTAAAAATATGATTAATGTCCAATTTCTAGGATAGTATTTAAGTATATTTTGTTAATTTTCATATTAACTTAAATCGTATTTAAATACAATTGGATTTTTTTAAGTGTTATTTTGTTATTTAAAAAGTATACAAAAAAACAAATATCATAAAAAGTGTATTTACTTACAAGGTGGTATCAAAAACATTTGACTGTTATTGCTTTGCCTGTTATTGTTGTATTGTTGTGATATCGTGGCCACCTTGCTAATTTATACACAATGGAAACCTAAATTGAATTTAAGTTCACAGCTTGGTAAATAAAGTTTCATTTAAGTGTCTAGTGAAGAACAGAATTTTGTGTTTAAAACGATTTTAAATATAAATTTGATTTAATATCAAATGTAAAAATTGGATATATAGTGACATCGATTTGCGTCATTAACTGCCTATTTCGAAACAATAACTTTTTTTCGTACAACTACATTTGAAACAAAAACAAATTTTGAAACGTTGAAATGTTAAAATATACAAAATATTTGTATACCCTTCACCACAGGTGAAAAACAAACAATTCCACAATATTGATCTTAGACCCTATAAAGTTTATATGTTCTGTGTCCTTATGTCCGTCTTACGTTTGATATGTGTTTTCCGGAGACTCCAGGCATAGGTTGTTTTAAATTTGTCCAAAAAACCACGACTGCCTCTAATTTTTCCAAAAAATCCTTTGTGGTTGTTGTTTTTATACCCTTCACCGATGGGTCCTTATGAAAAGCGAAGTTCAAATCCGGTTGTCCGTCTGTCTGTTGAAATGGGTTTTCCAAAGCCCCAGATATGGCGGAGGCAAAAAACCACGACTACCTCTAATTTTTTCCAAAAATCCCTTGCTGTTGTTGTTGTTGTATTTTTATTACTTTTTTCTATATATCTGGAGAACGACAAGAGCCAAAGTTTCCAAATTACATACAAATATTAAGGTTATCAATACACACCATTCCCCAAAATGTGGGCGGGACTGGAGAAGTGGGCGTGGTACCTCCCGTACAAAAAATATCAAAAATTGTATAAAAACCTGGATTTTTGGACTGTTATACGACCTATGGTTACGCCTTATATATCAAAAGATCGGAAGTCGTTAGTAGAAAGTATTTTCAGATATTTCGGTTCAGATACGGAAACGTTATGGCAAAAATACAATTTTTTTTAAATACGCTTTATCGGGAACCATAGATCTTCCCGAGTGCAACTTTTATAGCTAAAATTAATGGAAAATTTCTTCTTAAATACGTCGGTACATAAATCTGTCAAATCGGTTAAAAAATGGCTGAGTTATAACCGAAATACTGAATTACCAAAAATTACTCTTTTTATAATTAAGTTTGTTAAAATATATACAAGTATATATAAATGTATATATATATATATAGCTTAAGTAAATGTTAAAATTCTTCCTTAACACGTAGGTATATAAAACTATCAAATTGGTTAGGCCATTTATGAGTAAAATACTCATAAAATGGGCTTAAAAACATCAAAATTTTTATACAAACCTACATTTTAACGCAGTCATATGACCTATGGATACGACTTATATATCAAAATATCGGCAATTTTTAGTAGAACATATTTTCTAAAAAATTCGGAAAAATCGTTTCAGATACAAGAAAGTCCCCCACTTTATCTTCCCAAGTCCAAGCTTTATAACTCAAGTAAATGGTAAATTTCTTCTTAACCTCGTCGGTATATAAATCTGTAAAATCGGTAACAAAAAAATGGCTGAGTTATAATCGAAATATTGAATTCCTAAAAATGGGCGTGGCACAAAATATAATTAATTATATCTTAAGAATGGTGTTTACATAACTTTTTGTTCTTATTGCACCATGGTGAAGGGTATATAAGATTCGGCATAGCCGAATATAGCACCCTACTTGTTTTTATTTTAACATGAGCGGCGTTGCCTGATTTCGCAGCTGGCAACTCAACTTCGGTTCAGTTACCATCCTTTATCGACCCATAAGATTTTGTTGCCGTATTATTAAAAAAAAAACAGTTTTGTATTTTGTTGGTATAGGCTCAGCCTTAAACTTCAAACTGTAGCTTGCAACATATCCCCCCGTTTCCACATGCAAGTGCAAGATCGAAAAACTCAATACACTCACACTTTATAACTAACACCATCACATTTTTCGTACTTGCAGCTCAACTTGCAAGTGAATTTGCATGCAGGCAAATTTTTTAAGCTTGTCGCAAGTAAAATGACAAATGGAAAAACAGTGTTAACGTAGATAATAAACAAAATAAGTAAAACAAAAGTAACACAACTATACATCAACGCATCTTAATGGTATTTTTAAACAGTAATTTCAGGCCTTTAGAAAAAATATTTTAATCAAAATATTCTTTTTAGTAATTGTATGCTACCGGAAACACGGCAACACTGTATTCACACAAAAATAAACATAACTTTTCATAAAAGTTAAATAAAAAAGATATTATAAGGTAAATTAATTTATATCGTTGCCATGAGGAAAATCTATAGATGCAATGATTGGAAAATAAAAGCTAGAAGTTAAGTTGATGACGACATTTTAAAGATTAACTTCCAGTGTCCTGTGTGTGTAGCCACTCAAAAAAAATTTGTGTTTTTTCTTTTATTTCCCCTGATTTTCGTAATTAATAAGTATACACTACTTGCAAGTAATTACTTGCATGTGGAAACGTAACGTTTGAACGTATACGAGTTGCCGAAGGGACACCAAAAGAGCATTCGAATATTGTTGCAGGGTCATGCCGCATAGTCTTAATAAGATATAAGCGTTAGCACTGACACCCAAAAAGTATTTAAAACGATTGTGTTATCGATACATATTTAAAAATTTTCAACTTTTTTATTTTTCCACTTTTTAATTTTTCTTTTTTTTATTTTTCTACTCGAGATTTTGCCACTGTTTTTACGCCACAGAATATGATGCAGATGAACAATTAAAAAATAATTTAGAAAATATGAGTTTTTCTTTAATATTAAGTCTGATTATACTCAGCAAAAGTTCCTACTAAGGACTAAAATACAACATAATTAGTCTGTTTTTCTTTGAACTCATACAACAAATTTATTTTTAAAAAGTTATTAAAAAAAAAATTATTCCTTTTTAAGGGGACCTTGATTCAGCCTTGGAACTTATCGATTATGTCCTACAACAGGACGAAACCAGACAAAGTGCTTGGGAAACAAAATTGCATTTGGAAGCCGTCAAAAGAGAAGGAAAATTAGAAGGATTAATGTATCAGAATTCCACAAGACAAAATCAATATCATGTAAGACTTCTTTAAGCTTAAAAAATATCCTCATAATTGGACTTCTTTTCCAATAGAATACCAATGAGTATAAGCTTTATGAAAAAGTTTGTCGCGGTGAAATAAAACCTCTATCCGAAGAACGACAAAGTCGTCTCTTCTGCAAGCTTCATAGCAATAACAACCCATATCGTTTATTGCAACCCTTTAAATTGGAAGAATTATCAATTGATCCATATTTAATAATTGTGCACGATGTTATAACCGATCGCCAAATGGAGGTTATCAAGGAAATGGCACAACCTTATATAAGAAGATCTACTGTGTTTTCAAAGGATGGCACAAGTTCAGAAGTCACTCATTATCGTACTAGTAAGACAGCTTGGTTCAAGTATTCATATCATGAATTCACCACCAAGTGGTTACAGCACGTTAATCACCTGACTGGACTGAGTACGGAAAATGCCGAAGATTTGCAAATAGCAAATTATGGTTTAGGAGGACATTATGAGCCACATTTTGATTTCTTTACGGTAAAACGAAGTTAATGGGGAATTCATTTAAAATTAATATTATAAATATTTCTTTTTTTCCAGGACGATTTTACTGTTACTGACGTGGAAGGAAACCGTATTTCCACAGCTATATTTTATGTAAGTTTTATTTATATTGAATTTTATTTATACAGTGGTATCGTTCAAATCGAAAAATTCGTTAAATCCCGAAGTTTTTTTTAATACATTTTTATTAAAAAAACAATAATATTTTAATAAAACAAAGTAAATTCGTTTATTTCCATTCATAACACAAACAAAAAATAATACTTCAAATCATTTTTAATTAAATGAGTACATAGTGGAGAATAAAACTAATAATAATGAACTTAAAAAACGTAAAACATATTCAAGTTATTAAAAATAATCCTTTATATTTGAATCAACTTCACAAAAATGACATAAAATTGTAAACAGAAAACAAACATTTGTTTTGTAAACAAAAGTAAAAAATGACTTTGTAACGTACAAATTTTTATTTTGGAGAGCAAGTATTTTCTTTGCTTTCTTTGTAAGAAACAAAAATCTTCTCAACTCGTTGTTTTCAGTAAAATCGGTCTTAAAATATGATAAAAATGTATAGAAAAACAAAAGAGAATGGATGCAAATATGTTTGCAATCATTCTATTTTTTTTTTTAATTTTTTTGTAAAAATTCGTTATATAGAGTACAAAAATTAGCTGTTTGTTCGTTATAAAAGGTACTCAATGGAAAAAATATGACCGTACGTTAAATCGCGAATTCGTTAAACTGAGTACATATACGTTTAACCGGGATACCACTGTATTTGAATTCTTGCCTCAAAAATACCCTTATGGCTCTTAGGCCCAAGTTTTAAAATTAATTATTATTAAGGAAAACAAAATTAATTTTCAACTTCTCTGATTTATTTCTCCTTTAGCTGTCCGATGTGGAAGAAGGTGGTGGTACTGCATTTCCTTTTCTAAATATTTTAGTTAAACCACACAAAGGTGCCATGTTGTTTTGGTATAACTTACATGCTTCCGGGGATGGTGACTATCGCACTAAACATGCCGCTTGTCCCGTTTTAAAAGGCTCTAAATGGAGTAAGTGCTTTCATTCAAAATGTCTATACTCTTTATTTAACATAAATTGTTTTTTATTTGTTAAAGTTGCCAATGTCTGGTTAAGAGAATTAGATCAGTTTAATCGAAGACCCTGTGATCTTGTGACAAACCATAAAGTATCATTAATTTATAAAAATTATGACTGAAATAAAGATTACTTCAATGAAAAAACTACAGGCATATAATGGTTTGGTTTTTAATATTTTTTATATTCGTTTGGACTAAAGAAAAAAGAGTTAAAAATGGACTAAGTAAGTCAAATTTAAAGAAAAAAAATTCGATCTTCTGGTAACTATACCAGCTAAAACTACAATTTTAGATCCAACGCCAGCCAACCTTTTGTTTGCAATTAATAAAATTCTTATTAAGATCTTTTGAAATAGGTTGGGCATTATTGATATTAGACCATTAACTACATAGACCATTAACTAAAGGCCTGCCTAAATTTCTTTGAAAATCAATCACACAACAAAAATCAAATGTACATAATTGCAAAACGATTGTGAACAATCATAAATGCTATGCGGTCCTATTCGTCACACACTTTAGAAATAAATAAACTCCAAATTAATTTTCACTAAGTTATTACATGTAAATTCAGTCCGAGTTCAAACCCGTGTTCAGTCAAGAATAAAATTATCAAAAAACAGGTTAGAGTGCTATATTCGGCTGTGCCGAATCTTTAATAACCTCCGCCAACAGTTCGAATATTTTAGGTTTGATATCTATTTGATATCTATTTATTACACTGGTTTACAGCCAAAAAATACCAAGAACGCTGTAATTTTTTTTCTAAGTACCATTTTTTAGATAACGGTACTTTTGCGCTTTTCGGTGTATGGTCCCACTTAAACCCTTGTGGAGCCCAACCGAAAAGTTATAAATAGCATATCGTTGGAAAGGTAATTGAATGCCTTTTCAGTCGATATGCTGCAAATTTCTATCTAATAAGAAGTGGCTGAGTTATAGCACCTCAAATTTGCCTATTTTTTACGTTTTTTTTTTCAAAATTTTTCATATTTATTTCGTTTTTTTTTCTACGTTATAGTAAAGATCTGGAATGTTTTATTTTTTTACCAAATAGTTTATTTAATTACTAAGATTTTAAGCGTAATTTGAAAAAAATTGTTTAATTAAGGATTTTGTGGAACGAAAATATTTTCATCTTCATTGCTCACACACTATATTCGGCGTAAATTCCAAAAATTTAAATTAAAAAGACGAGCGTCTTGAACTTTTGCGTTTTTTTTTCGGATGGATCTTCGCGAATGAGGACAAATGATGGCGGACTATTGTTGGTTCCGTAAAAAATAGGCAAATTTTGAAGGTGCTATAACTCAGCCACTTCTTATCAGATATATAGATAATTTGCAGCATATCAACTGAAAAGGCATTCAACTACCTTTCCAACGATATGCTATTTATCTCGATCGGACTTTTCGGTTGGGCTCCACAAGGGTTTAAGTGGGACCATACACCGAAAAACACAAAAGTACCGTTATCTAAAAAGCGGTACTTAGAAAAAAAAAAATTACAGCGTTTTTCGTGTTCAGGAGGTCCCAATTAACTTATCTAGGCATGTGGCATTCTTGGTATTTTTCCAGATTAAAAATTTGTAAAGCAGTGTTATTAATATTTATAAAAACTGACGGCAGCGTTAAAATTGGTTGCGGTTTAGACCTTTATTCATTTATTGACCGACAATCAAAAAAATGTTATGCTTTTTTTAGAAATTTGAACTAGTTTGAGTTAAATATCATGATTCGTAACAGTTTTAGCCGAATTAAAATGATGGTCATATGAAGCTTAGTTAGACAAAATTTTATCGCAATAAATATTTCTGCTACGGTTTTAGGCGTATTTAATTAATTTACCAGAGTGGGCTTTATATTGGGCCTATAGTAAATTATGGACCGATCATCACGAAATTTGTTAGTGCTATTTCTAGTCCTATAAAACTGTGAAGTATTAAATTTTATTCTGACACCATTATAAATTAAGGCTACTAGGGTAAATTATGGGCCGATCTTCATGAAATCATAGTGTCATTTATAGTCCTAAAAAACTGTGACGTGCAAATTTTATTACGATAGCATTAATAATTACGGGGGGCCGCATAACAATTATTGTGATTTAACCTAATAGCGAGTGTCATGGTCGAGCTTGTAGCCGTTTAAAATGTTGGTCGATATTATTTTAAGTTTACGACAACGACATTGTAAGACACATTTTGGCAATTCACAAAGTGTTCTATTGTCCTGTGTTAAGGTTGCCGATATTTAAAAAAAAACTGGTTTTTGATCGTTTGAAACCTCTCATTTTTACCGTACTTGTCTGGTGGAGAACAAAAAATAACTCAACGTGACTTGTGGAGAAATATATAAACCTCAGGCGTTAACTGGAGGACACCAAGATACTCTGGAGCGAATTCTGAGAGCTATCGCTTTCTACACGAAGGCTAATGTCGGCGGAAACTTGTGGATAAGGCTCCTAAATTGCGTGATAGCCTGGCAGTATTCATTTAAATAGAAAGTAAGTCAAAAACTTAGTTTAAGCCAAAATAAAAAAATTGTAGTGAATTGTATTTTAAGTATAATTTCTTACGGCAATGAAAGTTCAATGACTTCGGACATATTTTTGCATAAATTTCTAATGATTTTTTCTTTACGGTATATTAGTTTAAATAAAATTTAATTAAAACTCTGTGTTATTATGTATAAGTACGATGATTTTGAATTATTTTCTAACTGCTTGGCTGGCAAAGAAAACAAAAAACCAATAGAACGGAAAAAATTACAAAAGAAATATTTTCATCATTAAAAAACGTTTTAAAAAAGTAAGCGAATGACTAAGCACAAAGTAGTAATATAAATTGAGTTAGCTAAATTGTGTATATGTGAACAGAAAGATAATTATGTCAATAAACCGAATATTGACTCAATAAAAAAGGTATATCTGAACACGGTATAAACCGTTTTTAAACTACGCGAATATATGTTGTACAACCTCCTCCATTTTCAAAATAAAGGTATATCTCGAAAACAAGAGCTAACCTAAAAATGGTGGGCACCATTGGATTCAGCGAATTATGCTCAAACGGAGGAGGTTGTTTTACATTTCGATTCATAACTATATTCTACTGAACCGTTTTTGCTGAATTTTAATCAAAAACTTAGAACTAGAAACAATTTGATACCATTATTGTTCTTTGCTATTGAAATTTTCGAAAGTGAGCGTGTTTTCAACAGACGGACATGGCTAAATCGACTAAAAATTACTCAAGGACCTAGAATATATATATACTTTTTGCGGTCTTAAATGAAAATTAAAAAAGTTTCACACGGAATGACAAACTTAGTATACCCTCTTTACAACTTTTTGTGTGGGTATAATAAAAAACTAGTGGTTACGTGCTTAATGTCATTATCTTTTGAAAAATTTCTTAAAATAAAAAAATGTATGTTTGTACATAGGTTTAGTTTTTCGAAAAGTTTTATCTTAGAATATTGCTTAAAGCCTTTTTTTATTATTTCTATATTAAAATTTTATTTGAAATTTTCTAATATACGACCCACGGTGCATAAATTCTTTACTCATCAAATTCATTTAAAAATTAACTACATCAATCATATCTTTTGTGTATATAAAACTCTTTTGACCAAATAAATACTTATTAACATCACTTGCAATTAAATTGTCTATTACAACAAATCAACAGCCTTTAATGGCATAAAATTGCACTGTGCAACAAAAACAACCAGCATCGATACTTGCAACGCGAAGTGAAACTAGACTGTTGGTAAAACAAATTTGCCAAAGAGTTTTGAAAAGTTAGCTCGGGTTCCCGAAATATCGTTCCCTAAAGTTTTTGAATTTTTTGAAAAGGCTTTTGGTATAAATCAGAAAATATATACTTTATGTACTTCTGAGCTAAAATACTATTTCAGATGTCTTCAGTAGAATTGTATGGCGATTCTTTTCTTAGAATATATTAACCTTCTAGCACTCATTTAAAGGGGTAATTTTTGTCCTGTTTTCAACTTCCCCACAAAGTATACTATTTCACTAGGTGCCTTCTAAGACCAAAAAATCGTACAATGTATGTAAAACGGATTTTCGAAATTTCGGGCCTTAAATTTTTTGAATTTTTCGAAAACCCGTTTTACATACATTGCACGATTTTTGGACTTAGAAGACCCCTAGTGAAATTTGATGCATAAAATATTCGGCTAACATTTTAACCCTCTAATGTGCCGTTTTAATATACTTTTGTGGGGAAGTTAAAAAAAGGACAAAAATAGTATACCAATAATAGTCTAGTCTTATTTCGCGTTTCAAGTATTGAGGCTGGCGGCGAAGACCCGAATTTTGTTGCACTGTGTTATATGAACAATTTGTGTTCCTGCCACACTAATTTTTCTTCTACATATTTAATAAAAATTCTTAATGTTATTTCGAATCACTTCATAATATTTACAGTGAAATCAATTTTCTGCATCAAGAACATGGTGATGCCTCAAGTAATCTCGAGGGTTACCTTAACAATCCCATAAATGCGTATCGTTTAATAAAACGCCTCTTTACAGATTGGCCAACATTTGAAGAGTCTGTTATGATTGATGCCACACGTACAAGTAGATAAACTTTGATGTTGTGTTTTTTTCTGATTTTAAATATATTATTCTGTTTTGTCTACTTTTTCTACTTATTTTTTTTTCGTAGATTATTTAGAGAATTTGGAAGTATTAAAACAAAAATTAAGTTTTCCCACACAAAACGATATGGTTGGTTCCACATTGGCCTTGGTACGCTTACAGGAAACATACCAATTAGATGTTTCACAAGTGGCTAGTGGAATGTTAAATGGTGTAAAATATGGGTGAGTAAAGACATGACTTTTAACAGCACGATAAATAATAATGATGATTTATTGTTGTTAATCCGTAAATTATGCGTATAATTTAACTAAGTAAAAAACAATAGTATTGTGATAAAATATGTTTTGTAGTTCTTCTATGTCATGGCAAGATTGTTACTTGGTTGGTGAATATTTGTTTGCCATGGAAGATTATAATCACACAATACCCTGGTTAAAACAATCTACAAAAATGTTAATGTCTGGTGATTTTAATGATGATGATGCTCAGATGACTTTGGAGCTTATAGAAACAATTGCCGGATATCACAAGGCAATCGGTAAGTAGTAAGTCGACTTAATTAATAATTAAAATAAGATTTATTAAAAGGCATAAGATGAATTTGATAAAAGTGATAGTCTGTAAAAAAATATGACTAATGTCCAATTTCTAGGATAGTATTTAAGTATATTTAGTTAATTTTCATATTAACTTAAATCGTATTTAAATACAATTGGATTTTTTTTAAGTGTTATTTAGTTATTTAAAAAGTTATATGTAATTAAGACAAAAGTATGGTACATATACAAAAAAACAAATATCATAAAAAGTGTATTTACTTACAAGGTGGTATCAAAAACATTTGACTGTTATTGCTTTGCCTGTTGTTGTATTGTTGTGATATCGTGGCCACCTTGCTAATTTATACACAATGGAAACCTAAATTGAATTTAAGTTCACAGCTTGGTAAATAAAGTTTCATTTAAGTGTCTAGTGAAGAACAGAATTTTGTGTTTAAAACGATTTTAAATATAAATTTGATTTAATATCAAATGTAAAAATTGGCCATATAGTGACATCGATTTGCGTCATTAACTGCCTATTTCGAAATAATAATTTTTTTTCGTACAACTACATTTGAAACAAAAATAAATTTTGAAACGGCGCTAATGTTGAAATATACAAAATATTTGTATACCCTTCACCACAGGTGAAAAAGGGTATATATCTGTGGTTATAATGATGTCAAAGTGCTACATTTTGCATACGGTTTTTATAAGTATTAAGCTTTTTAGAATATAATGTAGTATTATTAATTGTTTTCTGCTAAAAACAACTTAGGTTAACTGTTTAATAAAATATTGTAAAATTGCTGAATATGAATATTGCTGAATAAAAAGCATATGTGATGTTATGTTGTTATTCGTGCAAAAAATATGAAAGTATTTTTTGAAAATTTTTCTATTAATAACAACTTATATGTACATGTGCGTTTATTGTTGACTTCTTTAGTTGCAACAACAGCAGATGAGCGGTTGTTTGTAATTTTAAGTCCATACGTTGTGCTATAAGTATCAAAAACTCTGAATATGTCGCCAACTTGTGTGCTAAAAATAACAACGTAAGTCGTCATGTGTGATTAAAATGATAACATTTATTTTCACAAAAAAGAACTTATGTGGAGATATGATGTTATATTGCACACACTTAATGAGTCAATCAAACATATGCATTTTTAATCCTTTTACAGATTGTGATCCTGTGAGGATTTTTTATGAAAACTATGTATAATACGTAGAAAGTCACTGTTAAGAGGATAGTAAAGAAAAAAATTTAAAAAAGCATCTTCAGAAGCCGCAATTGAAAAAAATAATTGTTTTTGCTCTCCTGAAAAGTTTGGTTTTATAACTTACGCGATTATTCGTGAAAACCACAGATATAAGTTTGTCATTCCGTTTGTAACTTCCACAATATTGATCTTAGACCCTATAAAGTTTATATGTTCTGGGTCCTTATGTCCGTCTTACTTTTGATATGTGTTTTCCGGAGACTTCAAGCATAGGTTGTTTTACATTTGTCTCACATATAGTCCAACATTTCTTGCCATTGAAATTCAGCAAGATCGGTCCACAAATGGCTGAGATATGACCAAAAAACCACGACTGCCTCTAATTTTTCCAAAAAATCCTTTGTGGTTGTTGTTTTTATACCCTTCACCGAAGGGTCCTTATGAAAAGCGAAGTTCAAATCCGGTTGTCCGTCTGTCTGTTGAAATGGGTTTTCCAAAGCCCCAGATATGGTGGGGCAAAAAACCACGACTACCTCTAATTTTTTCCAAAAATCCCTTGTTGTTGTTGTATTTTTATTACTTTTTTCTGTATATCTGGAGAACGGCAAGAGCCAAAGTTTCCAAATTACATACAAATATTAAGGTTATCAATACACACCATCCCACAAAATGTGGGCGGGACTGGAAAAGTATCAAAAATTGTATAAAAACCTGGATTTTTGGACTGTTATACGAACTATGGTTACGCCTTATATATCAAAAGATCGGAAGTCGTTAGTAGAAAGTATTTTCAGAAAATTTCGGAAAAATCGGTTCAGATACGGAAACGTTATGGCCAAAATAAAATTTTTTTTTAATACGCTTTATCGGGAACCATAAATCTTCCCGAGTGCAACTTTTATAGCTTAAATTAATGGAAAATTTCTTCTTTAACACGTCGGTACATAAATCTGTCAAATCGGTTAAAAAATGGCTGAGTTATAACCGAAATACTGAATTCCCAAAAATTACTCATATTATAATTAAGTTTGTTAAAATATATGTATACAAGTATATATAAATGTATATATGGGCATTTCCCCAGAATGGTCTACCAGGATGAAAAAATAAAATGTTGATAATCATCGTTTTTTATTGTTTATTATTATAAAAAAATCTATGTTGTCATAAAAGAATGGTTTCATAGCATATCTCAGCTGTTTTACTTGCGGAAATTGCGCTGGAAACTGGAAAATTTTCTTATATTTTCTACCTCTAAAGACATTTGTATGTACTTATTTTACATGCAAAAAATATGTTATGTGTACACTCTTTCTTCATTATCTCTCCATTACAATCATTTGCAAATTGAGTATTAAGTTGCTTGTTAAGCAAATTTGAAGATATTTATGGGAATCTGCATGGTGATAATAATAAAAAAACATATATGTAAAAAGTGTCACGTGCGTAATGTCACGTGCGTAATTTACAATTTATTTTTTTCTTCGCCAACCCATGCTTAGTTGCTTTTGAACAAAACATGATTATAAAGGCCCATTACTAACCTTTATAAAAACATTTTTTCCGAAATAAAAACCTCCTACAATTCACTTACTTTCGCCCTTTTTCCTACGGTCCTAAAAGGCACTTCTATTTTTGTCACGTGAGAAAGTCAACTTTGATTGCATGGCATTTGGGTACCCAGTGCTCAATTTACCATAATATATACTTTTTAGAAAGAACTCATTACAAACCATGTAACGATTCTAGAATTCATTCTAAAATTCCAATCCACTTCTATTTTTTTAATATTCAAACACAATAAACGCGTACAAATGACGCGTGCATAACCAGAGAAACACCCATATAAGTATATAGCCTCAGTAAAAAAAAAAACTATCAAATTGGTTAGGCCATTAAGAGTAAAATACTCATAAAATGGGCTTAAAAACATCAAAATTTTTATACAAACCTACATTTTAACGCAGTCATATGACCTATGGATACGACTTATATATCAAAATATCGGCAATTTTTAGTAGAACATATTTTCTAAAAAATTCGGAAAAATCGGACCAGATACAAGAAAGTCCCCCACTTTCGGGAACCATATATCTTCCCAAGTCCAAGCTTTATAACTCAAGTAAATGGTAAATTTCTTCTTAGCCTCGTCGGTATATACATCTGTAAAATCGGTAACAAAAAAAAATGGCTGAGCTATAACCGAAATACTGAATTCCTAAAAATGGGCGTGGCACAAAATATAATTATTTATATCTTAAGAATGGTGTTTATATAACTTTTTGTTCTTATTGCACCATGGTGAAGGGTATATAAGATTCGGCATAGCCGAATATAGCACTCTTACTTGTTTTTATTTTATATTTTAACATGAGCGGCGTTGCCTGATTTCGCAGCTGGCAACTCAACTTCGGTTCAGTTACCATCCTTTATCGACCCATAAGATTTTGTTGCCGTATTATTAAAAAAAAAACAGTGTTGTATTTTGTTGGTATAGGCTCAGCCTTAAACTTCAAACTGTAGCTTGCAATATATCCCCCCGTTTCCACATGCAAGTGCAAGATCGAAAAACTCAATACACTCACACTTTATAACTAACACCATCACATTTTTCGTACTTGCAGCTCAACTTGCAAGTGAATTTGCATGCAGGCAAATTTTTTAAGCTTGTCGCAAGTAAAATGACAAATGGAAAAACAGTGTTAACGTAGATAATAAACAAAATAAGTAAAATAAAAGTAACACAACTGTACAACACCGCATCTTAATGGTATTTTTAAACAGTAATTTCAGGCCTTTAGAAAAAATATTTTAATCAAAATATTCTTTTTAGTAATTGTATGCTACCGGAAACACGGCAACACTGTATTCACACAAAAATAAACATAACTTTTCATAAAAGTTAAATAAAAAAGATATTATAAGGTAAATTAATTTATATCGTTGCCATGAGGAAAATCTATAGATGCAATGATTGGAAAATAAAAGCTAGAAGTTAAGTTGATGACGACATTTTAAAGATTAACTTCCAGTGTCCTGTGTGTGTAGCCACTCAAAAAAAATTTGTGTTTTTTCTTTTATTTCCCCTGATTTTCGTAATTAATAAGTATACACTACTTGCAAGTAATTACTTGCATGTGGAAACGTAACGTTTGAACGTATACGAGTTGCCGAAGGGACACCAAAAGAGAATTCGAATATTGTTGCAGGGTCATGCCGCATAGTCTTAAAAAGATATAAGCATTAGCACTGACACCCAAAAAATATTTAAAACGATTGTGTTATCGATACATATTTAAATTCTTTCAACTTTTTTATTTTTCCACTTTTTTATTTTTCTACTCGAGATTTTGCCACTGTTTTTACGCCACAGAATATGATGCAGATGAACAATTAAAAAATAATTTAGAAAATATGAGTTTTTCTTTAATATTAAGTCTGATTATACTCAGCAAAAGTTCCTACTAAGGACTAAAATACAACATAATTAGTCTGTTTTTCTTTGAACTCATACAACAAATTTATTTTTAAAAAGTTATTAAAAAAAAAATTATTCCTTTTTAAGGGGACCTTGATTCAGCCTTGGAACTTATCGATTATGTCCTACAACAGGACGAAACCAGACAAAGTGCTTGGGAAACAAAATTGCATTTGGAAGCCGTCAAAAGAGAAGGAAAATTAGAAGGATTAATGTATCAGAATTCCACACGACAAAATCAATATCATGTAAGACTTATTTAAGCTTAAAAAATATCCTCATAATTGGACTTCTTTTCCAATAGAATACCAATGAGTATAAGCTTTATGAAAAAGTTTGTCGCGGTGAAATAAAACCTCTATCCGAAGAACGACAAAGTCGTCTCTTCTGCAGGCTTCATAGCAATAACAACCCATATCGTTTATTGCAACCCTTTAAATTGGAAGAATTATCAATTGATCCATATTTAATAATTGTGCACGATGTTATAACCGATCGCCAAATGGAGGTTATCAAGGAAATGGCACAACCTTATATAAGAAGATCTACTGTGTTTTCAAAGGATGGCACAAGTTCAGAAGTCACTCATTATCGTACTAGTAAGACAGCTTGGTTCAAGTATTCATATCATGAATTCACCACCAAGTGGTTACAGCACGTTAATCACCTGACTGGACTGAGTACGGAAAATGCCGAAGATTTGCAAATAGCAAATTATGGTTTAGGAGGACATTATGAGCCACATTTTGATTTCTTTACGGTAAAACGAAGTTAATGGGGAATTCATTTAAAATTAATATTATAAATATTTATTTTTTCTTTTTTTCCAGGACGATTTTACTGTTACTGACGTGGAAGGAAACCGTATTTCCACAGCTATATTTTATGTAAGTTTTATTTATATTGAATTTTATTTATACAGTGGTATCGTTCAAATCGAAAAATTCGTTAAATCCCGAAGTTTTTTTTAATACATTTTTATTAAAAAAACAATAATATTTTAATAAAACAAAGTAAATTCGTTTATTTCCATTCATAACACAAACAAAAAATAATACTTCAAATCATTTTTAATTAAATGAGTACATAGTGGAGAATAAAACTAATAATAATGAACTTAAAAAACGTAAAACATATTCAAGTTATTAAAAATAATCCTTTATATTTGAATCAACTTCACAAAAATGACATAAAATTGTAAACAGAAAACAAACATTTGTTTTGTAAACAAAAGTAAAAAATGACTTTGTAACGTACAAATTTTTATTTTGGAGAGCAAGTATTTTCTTTGCTTTCTTTGTAACAAAAATCTTCTCAACTCGTTGTTTTCAGTAAAATCGGTCTTAAAATATGATAAAAATGTATAGAAAAACAAAAGAGAATGGATGCAAATATGTTTGCAATCATTCTATTTTTTTTTTTTTAATTTTTTTGTAAAAATTCGTTATATAGAGTACAAAAATTAGCTGTTTGTTCGTTATAAAAGGTACTCAATGGAAAAAATATGACCGTACGTTAAATCGCGAATTCGTTAAACTGAGTACATATACGTTTAACCGGGATACCACTGTATTTGAATTCTTGCCTCAAAAATACCCTTATGGCTCTTAGGCCCAAGTTTTAAAATTAATTATTATTAAGGAAAACAAAATTAATTTTCAACTTCTCTGATTTATTTATCTTTTAGCTCTCCGATGTGGAAGAAGGTGGTGGAACTGCATTTCCTTTTCTAAATATTTTAGTTAAACCACACAAAGGTGCCATGTTGTTTTGGTATAACTTACATGCTTCTGGGGATGGTGACTATCGCACTAAACATGCCGCTTGTCCAGTTTTAAAAGGCTCTAAATGGAGTAAGTGCTTTCATTCAAAATGTCTATACCCTTAATTTAACATAAATTGTTTTTTATTTGTTATAGTTGCCAATGTCTGGTTAAGAGAATTAGATCAGTTTAATCGAAGACCCTGTGATCTTGTGACAAACCATAAAGTATCATTAATTTATAAAAATTATGACTGAAATAAAGATTACTTCAATGAAAAAACTACAGTCATATAATGGTTTGGTTTTTAATGTTTTTTATATTCGTTTGGACTAGGAGAAAAGAGTTAAAAATGGACTAAGTAAGTCAAATTTAAGGAAAAAAATCTGATCTTCTGGTAACTATACCAGCTAAAACTACAATTTTAGATCCAACGCCAGCCAACCTTTTGTTTGCAATTAATAAAATTCTTATTAAGAACCTTTGAAATAGGTTGGGCGTTTTTGATCTTAGACCATTAACTACATATTCATATATGTATGTGTACTAGGGCTATAACCAAATGTTTGGCATAGTACCACGGAGTGGCCAAGAATGTTTTAGTAATGAAAGCACCTGTCTCCCCTCGTTTTGCGAAAAAAAACCTCACTCAGGGAAGCAAATTTCTAAAACCTTCCAAAAAATTTTGAACCGCGATGTGTAAATCGAAGGAAAATTTTTAAATCTTAAGCATTGGATAATTTCCAAAATAGCATTAAAGTGATACGTATAGGAATATATACAAGTATCAGGTGTATATTATTTAAAATTTCCGTGGGATAAAATAGGTTGTTTTCAAACTTCAACTAGATCCCTACGTGAACTTTTTTTAAAAATCCCAAAAAATCATCATATATTTTATTAATAACTTTTAATGTTCCACACGACTTTACTATGCCGTTTTTGATATTTGCAAAAAGTGTGAAAAAGTTATTGCCCTAATATATACACATACATATATTAAAGGCCTGCCTAAATTTCTTTGAAAATCAATCACACAACAAAAATCAAAGGTACATAAGTACAAAACGTTTGTGTACAATCACAAATGCTATGCGGTGCTTTTCGTCACACACTTTAAAAAGTCTTGTGAGCATTCAAGATTTCAAAGAAATAAACTCCAAATTATTTTTCAATAAATTATTACATGTAAATTCAGTCCGAGTTCAATCCCGTGTTCAGTCAAGAATAAAATTATCAAAAAACAGGGTAGAGTGCTATATATTTGACTCTGCCGAATCTTTAATACCCTCCACTCCACAGTTCGAATATTTTAGGAATGATATCTATATGATATCTATTTATTATTAATATTTATAAAAACTGACGTCAGCGTTAAAATTGGTTGCGGTTTAGACCTAAATTAAGTTATTGACCGACAATCAAAAAAAATGTTATGCTTTTTTAGAAATTTGAACTAGTTTGAGTTAAATATCATGATTCGTAACAGTTTTAGCCAAATTAAAATGATTTTTAGAAGGGGAATTTATATTGGACCCAATGTAAATAATAACCAATCAACTCAAAATTCTGTAGAGTGATTTCTGGTTTTGAAAAACATGAATTTCAATAAATTTCAATACAGCGGTGAAATTAGTTTAAGCGTGAATTTCAGTAGGCTGCTTAATATGAGATCTAAGGTAAATTATGGACCGTATATCACAAAATTGCATGACGTTTTGTTTTTTGTCATATGAAGCTTAGTTAGACAAAATCTTATCGCAATAAATATTTCTGCTACGGTTTTAGGCGTATTTAATTAATTTACCAGAGTGGGCTTTATATTGGGCCTATAGTAAATTATGGACCGATCATCACGAAATTTTTTAGTGCTATTTCTAGTCCTATAAAACTGTGAAGTATTCAATTTTGTTCTGACACCATTATAAATTACGGTTGCTAGGGTAAATTATGGACCGATCTTAATGAAATCATAGTGCCATTTCTAGTCCTAAAAAACTATGACGTGCCAAATTTTATTACGATAGCATTAATAATTACGGGGGGCCGCATAACAAATATTGTGATTTAACCTAATTGCGAGTGTCGTGGTCGAGCTTGTAGCCGTTTAAAATTTTGTTCGATATTATTTTAAGTTTACGACAACGACATTGTAATACACATTTTGGCAATTCACAAAGTGTTCTATTGTCCCGTATTAATGTTGCCGATATTTAAAAAAAAACTGGTTTTTGATCGTTTGAAACCTCTCATTTTTACCGTACTTGTCTGGTTGAGAACCAAAAATAACTCAACGTGACTTGTGGAAAAACATATAAACCTCAGACGTTTACTGGAGAAGACCAAGATACTCTGGAGCGGATTCTGAGAGCTATCGCTTTCTACACGAAGGCTAATGTCGGCGGAAACTTGTGGATAAGGCTCCTAAATTGCGTGATAGCCTGGCAGTATTAATTTAAATAGGTAGTAAGTCAAAAACTTAGTTTAAGCCAAAATAAAAAAATTGTAGTGAATTGTATTTTAAGTATAATTTCTTACGGCAATGAAAGTTCAATGACTTCGGACATATTTTTGCATAAATTTCTAATGATTTTTTCTTTACGGTATATTAGTTTAAATAAAATTTAATTAAAACTCTGTGTAATTATGTATAAGTACGATGATTTTGAATTATTTTCTAACTGCTTGGCTGGCAAAGAAAACAAAAAACCAATAGTACGGAAAAAATTACAAAAGAAATATTTTCATCTTTAAAAAACGTTTTAAAATAGTAAGCAAATGACTAAGCACAAAAAATAGATTCAGTCAACATTAAAGTACTTGAGTTGTTGAGTAGAAAAATAAAATATCAAATTTTTTAAACAATTGGAATCTTCAAAAATTATTTGCTTAGAAAGACATAAAATAATTTATTATAAATTTTAGCAAATACTAATTTAAATTAAAATGCAAATGAATAACTTGTTGAAATTTATCTTTAAAGCCACTTTAATTACTTTCCTTATTCTTCAATTGTTAAACACTTCCAGTGCAGCAAGTATTTAGATGAGCATGATGATTAATTTTTCTCAATTTTGGTTTGTAATAATTATACAGGACTGGAGTTGAGCTACATATGTATGTGTATGGAAATACTAACCCAGCTAGCATATGCTGTTTGTTTGATGATTATGTTTAATATACAACTCCCAAAAGAATCTTCTGATGATTATCTGACGAGTAACAAAAACATCCAAATTTTTTTTTATTTATTACTTTTTTATAAAATTTTTGACACGATCGCCTTTTGATCTTGGAATAAACCTTTTGCGACTTTCTGTAGGAGTCACATAACAATTACTGAATAAGAGCGTTTTTGAAATATAAAAATTCTATTGTCAATACAATTTCAATAAAACAAACCGACCTAAGGATATGTAAAACTGGATTTTCCGACAGGATAGTGTTGATTTCGTGACCTTAAGGTTTGCTTCATATAAATTGTATAAAAATAAGAAGTTTAAAGATGAAAAAGACGCTTGATGCCCCTTTTTAGGTAGCTCAGATATACAGTTATACGGCTGAGCATTTTACGAGTAGTAAAATAATCCCTACATGAGTCTCATACGACTCTTGGCATGTTTTTTGAAAGACTCGTTAGATAATCTCTATATACATCATAAACGATTCCCTTTACGATCATTATAAGCGTCTTTCGCTGCATTATGGAAGAATCTCTCATACACAGCGTTACCGTTGGTGCCACTAAAGTGGCAATTTGCCACTTTTTCGACTGCTTGGATACTATTTGGCCACTTTTACAAAATGCACCCAAATGTGGTACTTTTTGCGATTCTTGCCACTTTTTTGATACTTTTTACGCAAGAAAAATTTACTTTTTTTCTTTCTGTTTTATTATAACCCCCAGCTTTAATAAATGTAAAACTGTTTTAATATATGTATATGTAAGCAAGTTTATATGAACTTTTTTCTTCTCATGCGTGGTTAGCTGAAAATCGGCTTAATAAACTTTCTATTAACCTGTTTTATTTATTATGAATAAGGGGATAAAGATATCTCACATATCGATGGTTTTCTTCCGCAACCTCGTAACTAAAAAACAACTACTTTTCAGAAGAGACAAAATTATTTTTTTATACCAAATATTTGAAACTTTTTGCTATATATTCTTTTATAAATCAAGAATTAGGAAAAATTCCTATAAATATTTAAAAGAATATATAACATAAAGTTTAAAATATTTGGTAAAAAAAGTATTTTGTCTCTCCTTAGAAGTCATGAAGCAGAAACCGAACTGTTGTGTACCGAAAACTTGTCTAAAATTTGTGTAACTGACATTAAACGTAAAATCTAAGTTTTTACCAAAAATTGTGAAATGAATTGATAATAAGAATTGATATAAAAAACAAAAAGCTCAATATATTGAAGTATTTAATCCCAATATTTATAGTGTCTAATGAAGATATAAACTATTTCGAATTAGTTTCAGAGCTTAATGATATTATAACTGACCCAGATGCATTTATACATGAATTAAAATTTCTAGAGAGTAAAGTAAATGACACGAATTATGAACACATATTTAAATTTCGAATGCTGAAGATTTTTGGCGTGAAATAAGAACATTGAAAAATAGATTTGATCAATATACCTATGTATATATATTCAAACTTGTACAAATTGATCTCTCATATTTTTACATTGTCACATAGTATTGCTTCTGCAGAGCGTGTTTTTACTTAGTTAGCTTTAATCAAAAATAAAGTAACAAATAGGCTAAAGACGTTTTAAGAAAGTATGGAAGTCGTTTTAAGAACAATTAATTGCAAAATTTGTATGAAACTGACCATTAATAAATACGTAGCACAGGACGACATTGAAAAAGTTTGTTTAACCATTCCAACTGATTCTTATGTTTTTGGAATGCCAAAGACAAATATGAACACAGTTTTCTCCCATCACGTCACATTTATCAGATACACCAACTATTGTAATTTCGGAAGATGTTTTGTACCACAATTAATAACACTAGCACTTAAATGTAGTAGCATGTATGCATGCCGTGCATTTATTTGTATTAAAGTGAGGAACTGATTATATATAAAGTATTTGAAAAAGTGATTTTTTTTTTGGTTTTTTGTTATAGGATTTCTAGTTTTCATCCGATTATAGCTTAGCTGCCAGGCCCACGGTGTCGACAAGAACATTTCTTTCGCATATTTATATTGAAAACAATAATAAAAACTAAAATTTGTTTTTGTTTTCAAAACAAATATACGAAAGAAATTTTATTGTCGACATCGTGGGCCTGGGCAAACAACTTTTGTAATTAGGTTGACTGTATAATAAAATTATAAAACTATGGATTTTGTTATTAATTGTGGTGCAAAACATCTTCCGAAATTACAATAATTGGTGTATCTGATAAATGTGACGTGATGGGAGAAAACTGTGCTCATATTCGGCCATAGCATTCCAAAAAACATAAGAATCTGGTGGAATGGACAAATAAATTTCTAAAAAGTTTTTAAATGTCTACCTGTGCAATACAGTGTCTTAAATAAATCAAAGAAAATGCATTCAGAAGGAATAGTACAAGATATAAATTACTAATTGTATATATATAAAACACATTACATAAATATCTTCTATTTGCTGCAACAATGTCATGATCCAAAAAACATGTTTGGCAGAAAACAAGATTAACGTTTTTGAATTACCAAAACATTAAAGTAAATATTTTATAATAATTACTTCTCGAGAGAAATATTTACAAAATATTTATTTTAGTTTTTATACCATTTAAAATTACAATAAAGAGAAAAAAAACGTAAAAAATACATAATGTAATGTACTTATTTTAATTTTTAAAGATGTGCCCCTTTTTTTAAAAAAATCCACTTTTTGGTGCCACCTTTTTTGTAGATATCCCCTTTTTTTGGTACTTTTTGAAAATATCCGACGGTAACACTGCTCATACAAATCAGCACATGTAACAGTTTCTCCCGTGCGAGGAATCGTCTACAATTAAAAAATGATCCGTCGACGATCAAAAACATTCTTTGTGAGATTCCCAGTAGACTCCTAGACGATTGAAAATGCTAGCTGGGTAAAATATATTAACAATTTAAAACAGCACACACATATAAAAAAACAATCAGATACAATAAATGCATAAATATATTGGTTGTATAA
This sequence comes from Pollenia griseotomentosa, assembly GCA_963931875.1. Taxonomy (NCBI): domain Eukaryota; kingdom Metazoa; phylum Arthropoda; class Insecta; order Diptera; family Polleniidae; genus Pollenia; species Pollenia griseotomentosa. The sequence goes on from OZ007560.1 coordinate 98,913,329, forward strand.
ATAAGTTCTTGTTGTTTGACAACAGAGAGGTCTGCAAAATGTATAAAAAAAAAAACTAAAAAAATTTTCAAAAATTCTTGTTTATAAAGAAATTAATGCACCATATTCTTGATTCGACACTTTGTTAATTACACTGTGATAGAAATTGACACTTTTTTTTAGACAAGCTGGGCACTTGTCGTTTTAACCAGTGGTGTTAGCCGTTTTTTTAGGTTAGCTCTGGCTTTCGAGATACATATACCGCTATTTCGAAAATGGTGAAGGTTGCACAACATATGTTCGCGTCACTCAAATACGCTTTAGCTTATTAAAAAAAACTAAAAAACCGAAACTCCGCAATAAAATTTCCTTTAAGAAAGGTAAAATTTTTTTCTAATATGAGCACTCGTTTTAAAAACATAAATAATTTTTGTTTGGAAAAAAAAATAATTTTTTTATCAAAATTTTTGTTTTTTAAAAACCAGAGCTAACTTAAAAACGAATTATGTAAAAGCGCCATGTGCCCGACTTGTCTATTTTTCAACTAGCACAGTGTTATGAGTCCAAATTCTCCACGATGCAAGTCTTATTAATCAGCTTGCTTCTTTATATGCGAAAGTGACGAATACTCAGATTGATGTACTCTTCATATACGTTTTGTTTTCCCATTTTGAATGCAGAAAACACAGATGTGTGTGTACTTCATACATACAATTAGACTTGCAGTGTGTGAAAGCCGAAAATAGTTCAAAGAAGAAAATGTGATTAGTTTATCAATAAGATATGCTTCGTGAGAATTGGTACTATTTTCAATGTTTTGCTAGGGATACAACTAAAAAGAACGAAGAATATTCATCACCAAAAATCCAACATATTTGTGTATATAACAAATTTGAGTGCTATATTCGTATCTTCGATATTGTCCAATGACAGTTGAAAAATTTCAGCATTAGGCTTTATATGGCATCTATAAATTATTAACTAATCTTTATAAAAACTGATTAAGGCCCAAACATAATATGCAAAAGCTGACTTAAGCTACTATCAGAAAATAGCGAAAAGCCCGTCGAATGCATTTTAACCAAGTAAGAGTTCTCTATTCGTCTATTCCGAATCTTATATACCCTTTAACATTGTGCGATAAGAGCAGAAAGCTACATAAATGCCATTCTTCAGATATAATCAATATTCAGTTATACATTAATCTATAATGTCTTTGTGTGGTAAGTGCCACGCCCACTTCTCCAATCCTTCTCACATTTTTCGAGAGTTGTATATTTATAGTCCAGCTATATGTAGCAAATTTAATAATAAATTAATCCATTTTGAGCCACTTTAAAAACTTTGGGGTAAAATAACAACAAGGGATTTATGGATAAAACTAGAGCAGTCGTGGTTTTTTGCTCATATCTTAGCCATTTATGGGCTGATCAGGAATATGCGATCAGTTTCGCACTTTGCTTAAGCAAATGACAATTTCATAATACATACCGAAAAGTTTCCTCAATCCGTTATTGCAAAATTTCAACCCCAAACTTCTTAGAATACCCAAACTGTTCTGTTCTTTTGAGTTGTTCGGGAGTGAGCGAGTTTTCAACAGCCGGGCATGGATTAATCGGCTTAGAATTACTCAAGGATATGGGGTCTTAGATGAATGTTGAAAAAGTTTCACATGGAATGACAAATTAAGTATTTCCTCATTTACCGTTAGGTGGAGTGTATAAAAATACACCAAATCATGGCGTTTGCTAAGATTTTTTATACGCGTCGAACTCTGCAATTAGTGTTTTTCATACGGGATTTCCCGGGACGAAAATCGCGGAATCCAGCTCATATTTGGGGAAAAAAATCCCGGGATATTTGTGCGGGATTTTTTTTTATTTTATTTTGGCAATTTTACTGCTGATAATTACTAATTGTAATTAAGTTGTGTCATGAAATAGATCTTAGCCGTTAGGCAAAAAGGTCTTAAGTTAAAAATACGAATTTTGAGTTTTTGATAGGGTTAAATTTAATTTTTTTCTTCTTTGTTTGGTTTAAATCACTTTAGTCTAGCACAACTGCTTCTAAACGTTATCATCTTCTCTTAGAAAAAAGTTTTTGAAATACAACAAATACATATTTTTAAATTTTACATTTTTTTACATTTCATTTTACAGTTTATAACTTAAGACATTTTTGCCAAACGCCAAAAAGATGTCAATTCATATCCGATATTTAAGGTAAGTAATGTTTAATGCTCTGAAATTTCGAAAGAAGAAGTGTAAAAATGTACAGAATTTTTAATTTATTTAAAGACCCGGATTTATTTTGTAAAAATGAAAAAAATTGTTCCCACTTGCTTCAAAAAATTTTATGATTTTATAGGCAGAGCGGCTGTATAAAAGATTTTTCGAATTAGATTCCGTAAGAGATGATGAAAAAAGTAATTAATATAATAGAAAACGCTTATTCGATTCGAAAAAAATAATATTTTTTTAATAGAAATTACAAGTTTCGAAGGCAAACCTCCGTAGAAAGGAAACGTGTTTTCTCATTGAAACCTTCTTCATAAAAATTAGAAATAGGCTTTCAAACGATTATGAAAATCCTGAACTTTTTTCGTGTTGTTTAAATTCTGTCGACTTTGAATTAATTCTGTGTTCGAAAGTTCAAGCAACGGTAGCAACCGAAAGAATTCATAAAAAATTTAATTTCAATACTTTTTTTTACCATTAAAAAAGTAACGGTGGTTACTTTATAAATGAGCATTTTTCAAATGTCGGTAACAATCATCATAAATTATAAACTTTGGGTTCTTTAGTAGCTTTAGACATGCCAATCTGTTGAATACATGTTTACTTTCAAAAAAGTTAAAAGAAAAGAGAACAGTGTTAATGTTAATTTGTTTCTGGTTATCTTAAGCAGATTGGGATTTAAATCCAGCAAAATCGGTTCAGTAGGATAAGAGTTATGGATCAAAATGTGGAGCAACAACCTTTAAAAAATTTATAATAACTGACATAAATGGTGGCGAAATGTACGGATGTATATAAGATTTTGCACAAATTCGTTCAATATGACTAGAAATCATACTGTTAAATTTCGAGAAGATATGTCCATAATTTGCCATTGGCCCCATATACATATAGCCTGCTCTCGGAAAACAGTTAAGTACGCCTAAACCCGTAATAAATATTGCTACTGTAATAAATTTTGGTACGTGACAGTCTTATAGGATAAGAAATCACACTGCAAATTTTGTGAAGATCGGTTCATGATTAACCATAGGCCCCCTAAAAAGCCTACACTCGGAAAATTGTTTAGTGTGCCTTAAACCGTTATGAATAACGCTATTGTAATAAATTTTGGTCTGTCACTGTTTTATATAAGTAGAAATGACATTGTAAAATTTCGAGGAGATCCGGTTCATAATTTAATATAGGTCCCATATAAAGCCCGCTTCTGAAGTATTTTAACTGTTGGTGAAGGGTATCAAAGATTCGGCACAGACGCGTATAGAACTCATACTTGTTTTCATATATATTTATCTTATATTCAATATTATTTATTTTTGTGCAAGAGTTTTTGATTTTTTTAATTTAAATTTTGGTTAATTTTTTGTAAATTTGTTTAATATTTAGTTCTGATCTAAGAAATGTTGGTCAATTAAGGGATTTTAACTATTTAATTTTGAATGAAGTAAGTGGATTTTCTACAATAAAACTATATTTTGCAGTAGTTACTTTGTACTTCAATAAATTATTTATAATTAAAAGAATAATTTCGTGGTTTTACTTTTCTGTTATTAACACTCTACGCCACACAGGGTGCAGAAATCATTTTGCATTTGTGCTGGTGCTTGTAACGTCAAGAATATGTAGTATTATTAATAGTATTGAAGTCAAACGCTTTTTCCAACGACGGACGGTCCTTTTGAAATCATGAAAATAGATTAAAACTTCATCTATCTCAAAAAGATATGAAATTCTTCTTGAAAATCTTACAATCTTACCCACGTTTGCACAATCAACATTAATTTAAACAAAATATCGTTTGGGTGGTTCTAAATTGTTAATAACTCGCACATAAAATGTATTCCCGCAAACCCTTTTAAGGAGTAATTCAAATTCTACCAGACCATATCTCTTTCCCAAATAAATTTAAAAAGAGTTAGTAACAAGAAAACATGATGATTGGCCAGTGTCGACCAACATAAACCTTAAAAAGGAATGACTTAAATATAGTTTCTAAATTTTTTACAATAATGCATGCCCGGAGGCGTTGCCGACAGCACCAGCTAAATGACAGGATGCTGTGGCTTAATCCGGTTCACACCGTTTAATTTCCACATCGTTTAAAAATTATATTACAGAAATAAAATACATATGGACTAAAAATTGGGATTAAATAAAAATTAAATTTTAGTATTTATGTAAAAATAATGAGCAACGATTATTTTTTAAATTTTTTATCTAAAAATATCTTATTAAATAATAAAATTGTAGTAAAATCCCTAAAAAAAATGTGAAAATGTGCAAATAACAAAATTATTTGTATTTGCAACATATTTACTAATAAATAGCTGGAAATGTTGCCAAGTACATATACATCTATTTCAACATGTTGATATAAAACCAAGAAATAAATATTAAAACAAAATAGCATATTCTTACCTTAATCACTGCTAGACGGACACTAGCATACAACAACAACATGATGAACTTTTAATGCAGCAATCAAACACACACACACACATACACATTTTCATATTCCTATGTACTCTCACTTTTATATTCTACTCTTAATAACTGCAACACACTTGCTTCTTTTTTCCAAAGGCATAAACATTTTTTTTTTTTTTTTGCAAAACAACAACAAAAGCTAAAAAACGAAAATGGCTCACACTTTTTTTATTCTTCTTTAATTTGATACAATTGGAAAGAATTTTAGTGTAATTTTAATTTTTACAACACTTATTTCACATGAATTTTTATACTTTTTGCAAAATAAACCTAACACTTTTCATTCTAACATTTTTAATTTTATGCTTGTATTAATTTTACTTATATTAAGTGACAAAAACCTTATTAAAATTGCAATTAAAATATAAATTTTTAAGAAAACACGAACACGACATGTTGATTGCACTAAATAAAACCGCGAACTGAATTGATGAATATGATACATAAGAGCAAAATATTAACAGAAATTAAGATGAATGTATGACTAGTTAGTGTCAACAGTGGTGACATCTATATGTCATTGCCTTATTAGACTGGTAGAAAACTTTAATAATTATTAAAGTTATAACTATTCAAATTTGATACAAGAAAAACACCAAAAACTAGAACAAAAACTACAAATAGAAAAAATCTTATTTTTTAATCACCTCAAGTAAAAAGTAACAATTAAAGGGCCAAAGTTTTGTAAAATTTAATAAGAGAATTAGGCAAATTTCTAAAAATGTATGTTTCAAATTCGTTTTTCAACCAAATAAAAATAAAATTATATGAATAACTATTGTTACTGCCACTGTTGCTTTTTAAAGTTCTACTTTTTTCTTGAAGCCAAAATTGTCTATTTCTTTAAAAAATTAATATTTTGTGCTTAGTTTTCATACTAAAATAGTACGTAGAATTGTTATTTATAAACAATTGTATTTTATTCTAAATAATTTTGTTCTTCTTAGGAATTTTAACAAGCAAATATAAAGTTCAATTAAAAATAGAAAGTTTGGAGTTTTAGTTGTTGTTCACAATCTTGTGGGAACTTTGCGCTCGGCCAAATAACCGTAACAACTATATTTAAATAAAATTGGTCAAATTGGCCACAAGTGTTCTATTGTGTCATATTTAATGCATTTGCTATAATTTAATGAATGACCCAGCCAGCGTTGCCAGAATCAAGATTTTATCATATTTTTGAAGAATTGTTGTCCAAAATATGATTTGAAGATTTTTTTCTCAAGTAAAGATATTTTATTTTTAGAAATTAAGATTTTTAACTTTAAGTTTGTACAACATACATAAATTTCAGTTTTCTGAACAGTCAACTTTTAAAACAATGAGGTTTTGTATCAGTTGTTAAAGCATCTTAAGCAGTTGTTAATTTTGGAAATATTGATAAAAAAAATTATTTGTGAAAGGAAAAAACGTATTTTTATATCCTCTTTCTCCTGAACTGGCTGCATTCAATTTAGAAAAATAAGTAACATTTTTTCTTGCCAAGTACAGGACTATGAAGATATGGCAGGTGCAGCCCAGCTGGACATTTGGAAAGTGTAACGTCTAATATACAAATCCTTAATAAACAATTAAAAAATTGGGAAATATTAATTGAAAAAATAATTTAGGACTGAAACTCAAAAAAACATTGTCTTTCTTTGGCAATGCATTGGAATATATTACAAGAAGTGCACTTGAATCGCGTTTTTTGTTGACAGCCCTCTTTGGGGCATCTCAAAGAGGCAGATATATATTTTCAGAAATCTAACAAGTCCACTCCACTCGTTCATATTTGTTAGCAACACAAGCAAGCTTATCATTTTTATACGTATTCCAACAATTTTATATAGCTAAAACACTTTTACGGGCCACTTTTTGGTACGAATCGCAATGCGATAGTATGATATTAGCAAAGTCAACACCTCCTATTGATGTATTGTACCTTTTAGCTACATTTGGGCAATTAACATCTATTAATTTTTTTGTCGTTTATCCCACCGTCGAACAGCTTGGATGGGTTCTGATCCGACTATAGTAATGGCTAGATATACCGGTTTGTTATCCTTCCACTTTATAACATATATTTTATCGTCTTGCCTTACGAGTTCATCAAAACTACCTCTTAATTATTTAAAAAGGACGGATTTGGTTTTCATTGGGCAAAGTTTTTGCTTCCTGGTAAATAAAAAAATCTAGCACTAGACCATCTAGGGAAGCCAAAACATGGGTTTTGTGGACAACTGGTTTCCGTTTTCCTTTGACATATCGACCCCTTTGCGCGAAATTATCGTATATGCCAATTTTTTTGAAATTGAGTTTTTGATGCGATCTTTTTCTACATTCAAAGAGACGTCAGCTGACAAAATATTGTAGGCGGATTGAACTTCGTTGCTCCAAAAATTGATTGTATATTTTCATTTTGATATTGCAAGCGAAAGCAGAGAAAAGTAGAAAAATGGCTGTCCTGTAAAATTTGGTTTTTGTAACATAATTTCGCGCAAAGGGGTCGATATTGTTTTAGTTGAGTTGTTCCTGTGAAGAAACAACTTCAACTTTTATATGAAAATGTAGAAAACAAGTCCATTTAGTCAAACGAAAAGCATTAGAGGTACAAATCAGATTAAAACCGTAACATAAATGTACGTTTTAAGGAGCTAGTAGGCAGAAACCGAATGCTGATGCAGCTGATGATGCATAATTTTCCACATACACTCTTGAAGATGTCAGATAGCTAAAAAAAATTGATAAAAGAATTAGAAACAACGTTTCCAGCTTTCTGCACAAATGGTCATACATTAGTAAAATTTTAGAATTTAATTACTTTCAATGAAGAAATTAAATGGATTTAAAATGTATTTTTAGAAAAATGTTTAAGGAAAATATAACTAAAAACACAATTTAAACCTACAATTTTATTTTGTTTCCATAATAAGAAGTGTGTTCTTATAAAAAATTAATAATTTTTACTTTTTTGCCATTGTTATAAAAAACTTTTAAGATTTTTCTCTTCAAAATAAGATTTTTTTTTTGCTAAAAGAAGATTTTCCTTCCAAATCTTCCGGCGTCGCTGGACCTTTAATATTGCGCACCATACACGTTTCAATTCAATTGTCCACTTCATCAACTGAATTGAAAGATTTTAAATTGATTAAAAAATTTAATTAAACAAATGACAATTTTTAAAATACTTAACTTTTTTTTGCATAAAAAAACTACAAACATTAATTTTGACAGTAAATATATATATATTTTAAAAAAAAGTTAAAATAATAAGAGTCCAAACACAATGTAACGATAATTTACTGCGGTGCGATTTTTCATACGATTTTGAAGTAAAAAACCGCAGTGCGGAACGGCATAAATTTAAAATCTATTTTATTTTCATTGCGGACTTTCTTTCTCTCTCAACAAGGCGAATTTAATTCGCCTTGTCTCTCAATTTTTGATACTAGTTCTCTTTCTGATGTTGCCATAGTTTTTGAATAATTGGCTATGTTCACAACATTATTGAAAACAAACAACATGATAAAAATGTATTCACAAATAAATTAATAAAAATTTAAACAAAAAATGACAACTATTTCCGTCGCCGTCTTCCGTTGTATTATGTTTAGAGTATAAACACAATGTTTGCGGTGCGGTGCGATTTCTCGTTGCGGGAGAGAAAAATAAACATAATACAACGGAAGACGGCGACGGAAATAGTTGTCATTTTTTGTTTAAATTTTTATTAATTTATTTGTGAATACATTTTTATCATGTTGTTTGTTTTCAATAATGTTGTGAACATAGCCAATTATTGAAAAACTATGGCAACATCAGAAAGAGAACGAGTATCAAAAATTGAGAGACAAGGCGAATTAAATTCGCCTTGTTGAGAGAGAAAGAAAGTCCGCAATGAAAATAAAATAGATTTTGATTTTATGCCGTTCCGTTCAAAATCGTTTGAAAAACCGCACCGCAATAAATTATCCTTACATTGTGTTTGGACTCTTATTTTTCTCTACCGCAACGAGAAATCGCACCGCACCGCAAACATTGTGTTTAGACTCTAAAGCAAAATATTAAGTATTGGAGGAATAGTTTGATTACAACGTTAGTTTTTTGCACTTTTAAAATTTTATGTAGTAAAATATTTTCCAAAATTCTGCTAGCACGTCTTTCGAAAGCTTCACAAATCCGCCGGCAATCAACCTGTTGTTTTGCAGTTTGTTGAACAATATATCGGTTTGTGCCATATAAACGGAAATAGCCCTTAATATTCGATTTATAGAAGGAACTACTGACATACAGTTCTGTTCCCTAGCAAAAATAAAGTGAGGAAATTTAAGGGAAACGTGAACCAATTACGAGGGGAAAACTTTTCACGATAAGGGGAATTTATTATCGTGAACATTTTTTCACGTTATTATTCACTTTTGAATTACCTTTTTTTTAATGGGAGTTTTTCATGATCGCAAATATGTGAAAAGGGGAAAAATTATTCACGATAGGGGTAAATAATTTTGTTCGTTTAAAATAAATTTTTTTGAAAACATTGTTTAAAAGTTGCTTGAAATATATTAAAAGGCCAAATAAACCACAAAAACGGTTACACAAATATATGAAAGAGCATGGACCATTTTTACATGCTTTCTAAATATCTTTTATTTTTTTTTTTTTTTTTTTTAATTGCACTTGATGGTACGTCATTCATAATTTTGTAAAATTTAACGTAAATGACTGACTTTATTTACAAAAAATGTTTTATTTGCAAAAAAAAATTTTTGCGATTTATCGCAAAGTGTTTTTTTATATCAAAAATTTTGCTATTTTCGTTCTTTTTATATTTTTTAAATTTCTTCAGAAACTGTCATAATCTAAAGAATACATATTTCATTACTTTAACGTTTATAAGCAAAACGTTTTGATTTTGTGGGAACAATTCCAGGAAAACTTTTGGGTCTTGAAGATTAAGTTTCAATTAAAGGTGATAAAGGTTAAAATATATTAGATATTCGAACATTTTAGAAAATTTTTTTAAATTTTGTATAAACTTTTGTTGAAGTTTTTCGATATCTAATAAATAAGATTTTCTTTGTCGAGCTTAATTCCCGATTTTTATTCTTGATAAAAATACTGAAATTTATTGTTGGAGGATAAGCTGGTTTCCATGCGCATTCTCCCAGAAAATTTTAGAAAAGCCAAAGACATTAGCAAACCAAACTTTAGAGTGAATGAGAATTGCAAACACTCAAAAAGTCTTATTTGCAACGATATCAAAGCTTTTCTTACATTCCCCACTTCAATTAGTTGTAAGTAGGTTAACAAAAAACAAGAACAAGTTGCTTTATTGTTTTCGTAAGAAAATTAAAATAAAGCAAGTTGCAGTTTAGTGTTTTGAAGTCATGCACTTGCATATTTATTATCAAAGTAATTTTTGGGAATACTAAATATTTAGTTAATAAGATTTTGCTTGTCGTGCTTAAATCCCAATTTTTAACAGTTTATTATTTATAACTCTATACAATTTTCTTCTTACAAATCAAGTTTAGTAAACCAATAGAAATTGTTAAATATTAAGCTAAAGTTTGATTAATTTATTGGTCATGTTTTGTTGGATTTTTTTCTTCAAATATTTGTTAGGTCTTAACATACCATAATATAGATAAAGTTTTAATTGCATTAACAAAAATGATTTTCGCAATTTTTTGCAAAACGCCTTCAATGAATTTTACAATTATTAAAAATAATATTAGTTTTTAAAATGTAGACCCTGGTCCCTACACATTGATGTATTATTTTAATGAAAGATTTTTAATTTTCTTTATTTTTTTTTTTTTTTTGTCTAATTCAATAAGATAAATAATGTTTGTATTTAAATTGTAGTTCAAGCTTAACACGCGAAATCATAGCCGAGATGAACGTAACCAATTTTGTAGCCCAATCTTCAGTCAAAGTAGTGAAAATTTCTTTATTTCTGACCACAAAGAAAGAATTAATCGTTCTGTCAAAGCAAAATCTATGAATTTCCAGATATACTTTCTGTGATTCCAAAATAACAGACAGAATTTTTTTGTGCAACCAATACATTCACTTAATTAAATAAAAATTTATTTAAATCTCATTAGCAATTCAAGCCATGCGTATATTGGGGATGCTTATAAATAAAATATTATAAAATTCACTTGATATGTTAAACCAATTTGTAGATTAAAAATGTTTTTAATTAATTAACTTATGTAAAACTACATCTGTTTTACATAAATACGCCAAAGTGTGCGTAGGTACATGTGTAAAGATATGTTTTATTTTATACATTTTTGTATTCAATTTAAAATTATTCATTTTCCTGTAAAGTTATTTTACATGCCTGAACTTGTTGCATTTAGCTTGTTATTCATTAAATTACATGTGTGAGTGTACTGAAGTGTGCATATGTATGTGTTGAAATCAATCAGTTGTAAAATAATATTATTTATTGTTTTTTATTTGAATGAATTAAATTTATTTACAAAGTACAAAAAGTTGTTTTTTTTTTAGATTTTTTAAAAAAATTGTTTAAAAGTTTTCGGTTTTTTGTATAATTTCTTGGTTATAAAGTTTAATTGATAGACGAAAATTAAATAAAGTTAACAATCTTAATTAAAGCAAATAATTAAGATTTTTGTGCTAAAATGTTTTTAATAACCACTTCCTTTAAAAATTTTATTTAAAATGTACGTGAAATTCACCGTTTTTTACGATTTTAAGATAAATTAAAACAAGTCAGAGTGCTTATTAATTCGGCTATACCGAATCTTTTATACCCTTCACCATGGTGCGATAATTAAGAACCAGTAGAATGCGTGTCTAATGCAGCCCTTAGACCGCCCAGCCACTAACGCACATTGTCAAAAAATTATTAAAGTAAATTATATTGAGTAAGGTTGTTGGTTCAATACACATTTCTCTATTTAAGTGGAAAATTATGTACATATAGATGTTTCATAAGCTTAAAGGCCTAAATACCTTTCGAAAATTTCTAAACTTTGTTATATCACTATCTTATTAGCATAGTTGGGGGAAGTGCACTCAATATTGATGTACATCAGCAGTGCACTATCACTAAATAAAACTGCAAAAAATTAGTTTGCACTCTTTTTTACCAGCTTGTAACGGTCCAAACTTCATTCGGCCCTATCTCTTGGGAGACCATCGCTACCTATTCTTCCGACCGTGCTCAGGGCAATGGGGTGGTGTTCTTGTCTCCCTAAAGACTGGTTAAAAACCGCTTAAACTAAATTTTAAAGGTAGCTATAAGTAACCAATGTTAACTGTGGGAAAATAAAATAAAAATAGAAAAGAAGAATAACCCGGTCTGAAATTTGTACAAGGAAGAAGATGGTAAAACTTCCTTATGGTCTAAACCCTCCCAGCCATGCTATCGTACCGCTCAATCTTTAGATAGCCCTAATACTACTCTAACTAATTGTTGATTAACCTTTCATGGAGTTTTTAAAAAAAAAAAGAAAACTTAGTTTAACGTCATTTTTATCAACGCGTAAAATAAAAATATTTATTTAAACAAAATTTAAACATATTTTGAAATATTTTAACAATATAAACTAATAATGAAAAAAAAAAAATGTATTATGATTATGTTATGTTAGTGTAGTGTAAAATTTTGAATATTCCCTATTGAAATTAAATTAAGGGATGTTTCACAAATGTTATTAACATTTTATGTTAATAACATGCAAATTCTACATTAATAAAATTTCAATTAAAAATTTTAAGATAATTTAATTAAAAATATAATAAAAATAATAACAATATTTTAGAACTCACCAAATTTTATCCAACGACGACAGCAGGCCTGATGTGATGCTGAATTTATTTGTTATGGTAGATTTTGAATTATCTTACTATCAATTTAGATTATATGTATATTCATAATTTTGTTAATTGTATATGTTAAATGTATGTTAATGACTGTAGTGTATGTATAAGCGTGGTAATAAATGGATTTTAAATCAGATCTTTAGAAAATTAATTGATATAAGTTAAATTAAGTTAGGAAAAAAAAAAATGATTTTAATATTAATAAAAAAAAATTAACGTTAAAGTTAAGTTTAGAAAAAGGATAAATTAAGTTTAATAAAAAAAAAAATTAAATTAAGAATAGAAAAATAAGGTTAAGTTAAAATGATAGTTAAGCAAAGAAAAATTAAGTTAAGATTTTGTTAGATTTAAGAAAAATGATTATAAGCTCGAGTTAGGCTTAAGTATTAGATAGGTTAAGATTCAGCAGGGTTATTATGTATATCAGGTAAAAATTTCAATTCGTAAGAGTATTATCAGGAGTATTATCAGGAACTAGGCGGAAAATTTATAAATTCGATATTGGATCTTTCTGGATATAAATATATTTAACAGTCACAAATTGAGTATAATGATTTAGACTGCAAAATTTTGCTTGCTCAATTTAAATTTCGGGAGATTTTCTCCTATATAACATTATAAAAGTTAATCGCAAAAAAAAACAAAAAATCTCATTAAACTTACCCCAAAATGTTTATCTTTTTAAATAAAATTATCCTGCCAAGCAAAATCCTTATCTTTATATGTATTAAGATCTTGATACAATTTTTATTTGTTATAATTAATTCTCTCTTTTTTAACCGTTTATGTGCTCAAATTTTTTTATTTAAATAAATTTATTTCAAATGAAAATTTTTTAAAAACAAAATTTCCAATGCCTGTTTATTCTATTTGAAAATTACATATATTATTATTTGTAGCCTAGCAAACATTCTTATCCAATCATTGCCCTCACAAGCTTTAGTGATGATTGCTATTTTTTTAACTACCACTAAAAAAATTTTGTGATATTGCAAATTTTTCCACTATCACTAAACGCAGATTGAGTGCAGAAAATCTGCATTTAATTAAAATAGTGAAAAATTTAAACTTGGAATCAAAAAAGCTGCACACAAACATAATCTCACTAATCTTTAAAAAATTATTAATCAAGAAATTTTTTAAGACAAATACGAATAATAAAAATTTAAGATACTAAATTAAATTATTTTTATCCAAAGTTTTTCTTGGGATTCAAAAAATAAAGAACAAGGTTCTGTTTAAATATGCTAAATTCCCATTTCATACTATTGATAAACTGAAATTTATTGTTGATGGGATGAGCTATTCCTACGCGCATTTCACTGGTTGCTTAGGCCAGATCGTCAGGAAATTTTATCCAAAGATTTTAAAAAAACTAAAAATATTATACAAATAAATTTGTTAAGCGAATAAGAATTATAAGCCCCAGTTTTGCTTGTAACAATATTAAAGCTTAAACAAAACCAACAACAATAAACAGTGAGTTTATCTTTTCTTACAGTCTCGACTACAATTGGTTGATATTTTGTCAACTCTAAATGTAGTTGTAATTTGGTAAAATCTTTGGATGAAGTTTCCTGACGATCTGGCCTAAGCAACCAGTGAAATGCGCATAGGAATAGCTCATCCCATCAACAATAAATTTCAGTTTATCAATAGTATGAAATGTGAATTTTGCACATTTAAACGAAACCTTGTTAATTAATTTTTTGAATCCCAAGAAAAACTTTGATAACTAATATGCATGTGGCAGTGAAAATAAGACTGAACTGGCAAAATAAAATAAAGTAATTTGTTTTTAGTTTTGATTTTTTTTTACCCACTTACAATAACATTTAGACCCAGAAGAGACGGTAAAACGCAACTGCAACGAAACCCTTTAGAAATCATTGTTTTGAAACTAGTTTCAATCGATTTCCACACCTTGCAACCTAAATGGTACCAAAATGTAATGAAATTATCACAATCATTCCGATTTTCTTTGAGAACAGATGAAACGCGAAACACGAGTTTCCTGCACGCCGGTATCAATGCAACTGATTTCCAATGCATATCAAACCGGTCTCAAAATGGTCGCGTCATGTGTGGTCCCTAAAAGAAGTCTATGGCATAAACTCAAATGAAACTCGATTATAACTAGAAGTTGCAGTTTCGTTGGAGTTGCGTTTCACCGTCTGTTCTGGGCCTTAGAGTTGACACAAAATCAACCAATTGTAGTCGACACTGTAAGAAAAGATAAACTCACTCTTTATTGTTGTTGTTTTTGTTCAAAGATTTTACTGAATATATACATTTTAGTTACTTTTCTCATTTTCTAAGCCACAAGGTCTTCGGAACTCCTGATAACCTGAATGCGTCCAAATATTGGCGACTGTAAATAAAAATTAATGTTTATTTAAACGATTTTTCGAATGTATTTAATTAAACTTACTTTTTTTGTTGCCCTTCAAAACTGGACAACCGGCATGCAAGGTTCTAGAATCCACCTTTAAAGACTTATGTAAATTGTACCACATGACCATGGATCCTTTAGCCGGCTTAACATAAACATCTTATATGGGAAATACTGTGAAACCACCATCTTCAACATCGGAAAGCTAAAGGAAAATATTAAAATGTTATAAATGGTTGTTAATGATGTATGTATTATAGGGCCAATCAATTAATTAAATGCAGTCTTTACATTATTTAACTCCTTTCATAAAACTTACATAAAACATATTTGTAGATATTCGATCTCCAACATAAACATGTTTATATTCAGTCTGAAACGAAAAATATTTAAGCAAACATTTTACTTAATTGTATTATTTGACCTACCCCGAAGTAATCACAATGCATGTAATATTCACCACCAATGCCATAATTAGCTACTTGTACGATTTCGGCATTTTCTAAATCTAAACCAGTTATGGTGCTAACAATTCTGAACATCAATTTCGCAATAGTCGATTTTTCTGGATTAACCCATGTCTGTTGACTCAGCCGAGATTCATCGTAAGCCCAACCGTCATCACCAACTGCTACTTTGGACCTGTCCATATTTTTATTACTAACACACAATAATTTCGATATCTGGTCATCATTTATTAGGTTATGATATAATGTAATCGGGGGATTTAATAATAAAGGTTCAACTCGAACGGGAGATAAGATAAAAAATGGGTGCAATTTAGAATCTAATTTACAGTTTAGTTGCTGTTTATTTGTAAGACTTTCCCCACGGCACAATCTTGCATGATCATGATGATATATATGTGTTAAATTCTCTGCACTGCTGATATTAGTTTTAATTTTTAAAAGACAATTTTTTATTAGTTTAACACTACTTTCTGAATCATTTTCTAATACAGCATCTAAGTGCTCTACAGCTGTTTTAGATTCACCAATAGCCTGATAGGCCAAAGCTAAATTTTCTTTGATGTGAGTGGTAAAAGTTGATTTTATACCGTCTGTCTCTTTGCTTTCTTGTAGTTTTAGATGAGATTGCTTAAGCCAATCGATGGCAAGATTATGACTGGAATCGTCTAATAAAGTGGTGCCAATTTCAAAACAATCGTGCCAGTCGGGTTGTTTGCTGAAAATATAAAATTTTGAGGGTTCTTTGAACTAAGTTTTTATTGGGAAAAATAATAAGTTTAATGCCTTCTGGCAAAAAGTATCCATTGATAAATCTGTGGTTTTCACGAATAATCGCGTAAGTCGGTTTTTACCGAAATTGAGATAATGATGGCAAAGTGCTACATTTTGCATTAGGTTTTTATAAGTATTAAGCTTTTTTTCTGCTAAAAACAACTTAAGTTAACTGTTTAATAAAATATTTTGCTATTATAACGATTTATGTCGACATACATCGCCAAAAATTGTAAAATTGCTGAATATGTTTCCAAATAAAAAGCATATGTGATGCTATGTTGTTATTCGTGCAAAAAATATGAAAGTATTTTTGAAAATTTTTCTATTAATAACAACTTATATGTACATGTGCGTTTATTGTTGACTTCTTTAGTTGCAACAACAGCAGATGAGCGGTTGTTTGTAATTTTAAGTCCATACGTTGTGCTATAAGTATCAAAAACTCTGAATATGTCGCCAACTTGTGTGCTAAAAATAACAACGTAAGTCATCATGTGTGATTAAAATGATAACGTTTATTTTCACAAAAAAGAACTTATGTGGAGATATGATGTTATATTGCACACTCTTAATGAGTCAATCAAACATATCGCTGCATCTCTTCAATAAACACGTAAGTGACATTTTGACGAAATTGATGTTCTTATATTTTTTAACAAAAAAACACGTTTGCAACTTAGTTATGAAGAGATCTTTATGACTTTGTGAGAAATTTTTTTTTTTAAGGACAATTCAAGAACCTCGTATCTCCAACTAATTTTATATG
Source organism: Pollenia griseotomentosa (assembly GCA_963931875.1). NCBI lineage: Eukaryota > Metazoa > Arthropoda > Insecta > Diptera > Polleniidae > Pollenia > Pollenia griseotomentosa. Next base: position 98,930,279 of record OZ007560.1, read on the forward strand.
TTAATGCGCAAAACTCGTAAGTACAATAAAAATTTTTTAGCTAGAGTGAATAAATTTTTTAAATAAATATTTTCTGAGTATATGAACAAAGTTTACAATATTTAATTTAAAGTCTCACATTTTTAATTGATATTTATAATCAAAAATTGAAATATTATTGAATTTACTTATCTTATTTTTTATTTAATTTAAATATTTTAGAATTTTAATAACAGGGTCCTATTAGTTTAAATGATATGAAAAATATTGTTCGTAAAGAGGGAAATGGTGAAATCTATTTTTCAATAGAACAAAATATTTAAGGGGGTGTTCTGGTCTGGAGGGCCTTTTTTAAATGTTTTTAAAACACTCACAGAAAAAAGTAAAGAAGCTTTTTTATTTTTAGTTCTGTTTTTTGTCTTTAAATGTTTAAAGGATTTAAAAAAAGGATTTAGTTTTTTTTTCAAAGCTAAGCTCGTAAGCCTGAGCGCCTGCACAGCTTTGCCACTCCTAGATCCGACACTGTGATTACGATCACATCTCTCTTTCTCTCTTTTCACTGCCAGTACAGCATTTTACTGTACCTTCATTTTTCAAGCAACTTGAGCAAAGAAAGAGAATTATTATCAGTTATTCTTAGTTTTTTGCTTCTGTTATATTTACGTCTTGCGCTGATTAAATTCTTTCTACCTAAACGTTTTTGCTAATTTGATCAGTTGTAAGTGGACATTGATCTAGTGACATCGTTTAAAAATTAAAAACCAGTTATATATATAAAAATACAATTTTGTTCATAAATTTCTTCATTGATCGAATAAGGTAAGTTGTTAAGACTTTTGTTATCTGATTACATTGCGGACCTGAAACCAGTATTTTTGTTCCTTTGTTTTCATACAGTTCATAATGGATGGCAAAGTTCTTGATGAAATAAGTGGACTTTTTATAAACAATTCAACAGTGCTTGAATATGACGAAAAGTCAGATTTTGCGGACGATAAAAATTATATTTTAGATGAAAAAACTGGACGGTTTGTGGCGATAAACAACGAATGTCCACAACAAGACTATGATGTTGATTTTGATGATTTTGCTACTTCCAACGACCTGTATTTTAGTGACAGTGAAGTAGATTGCTTCGGTGCTCAGCTGGATACATCCACAGGGATTGTAACCAAAACCAATAGAAAAAAAGGTCAGAGTGAACCAAATAAATGGGAAAGAAACAGAATTAAAAAAAGCTAGAATGACAGGAAAGGAATATTGCAGCAAACAAGTTGTTAAGGGTAAAGAAGCAGGCAAAAAAATAAGAGAAAAAAAACAGTTACAACCATTATGTGACCTTAAAAAGTGCAAGAAAGCGAAGCATTTAAAATGCAACGCACTTAAGAGTTTTCAACGGCAGGAAATATTTAATAACTTTTGGACGAGAACGACATGGTCCCAAAGAAAAGTGCTGATAAGCAGTTTGGTTAAAAAGGTGCCGGTAAAGCGGCGTAAACAAAAAGAAGATGTCTCTCGCCGACGTTTTACTTTTCAATATAGTCTTAAAATTGACGATGAAGTTTTTCCTGTTTGCAAAAAAACGTTCCTAAATACTTTCTGCTTAAAAGAATGGTCGGTCAGAAACTGGGTTTTAAATAATGACAATTACAATATTCCAACAAAAAAATCCAAAGGCAAGGCTAAACATGTCTTAAGTAAGCGCGATAGCGCAAAAAAATTCATTTTGTCTTTACCTAAAATTGAGAGCCACTATTGTCGCAAAGATTCAAACAAAGAATATTTTGACATAACATACCAGTCATTTAGAGAAATTTACTCTAAGTATGAAGATTACATGAAGAGTAAGGACGTCAAAAATAAAGCCTCGTATCATACTTTTCTAAAGGTAATCCATTCTCTTAATGTTGGTTTGTACAAGCCAAAAAAAGATCAGTGCGATCTTTGTTTTTCTTATAAAAAAAATAATATTGACGAACTATCCTACAAAGCTCATTTAAATGAAAAGGATGAAGCTAGGGCTGAAAAAGCTAAGGACAAAACAGAAGCAATGAAAGGTGAACGGAATGTTTATACGCTTGATGTACAAGCCGTGCAACTTGTGCCCCAAATCGAAGCAGGAGCTATATATTTCAAACAAAAGCTTGCTGTTCATCAGTTCACTATATATAATCTTAAGACTTCGAAAACGCACTGCTATGTTTGGCATGAAGGTGAAGGTGGTATGGACGCAAATGTTTTTGCCTCGTGTCTTGCCAACTTTTTGGAAAACTACGTTGATCTGTCTTTACCAACTGTTCTATTCAGTGACGGTTGTGGGGCCCAAAATCGAAACACCACATTGGCAAATACTTTGCAACTCATTGCAATAAAGTACAATGCAACTTTATTTTAAAAATACTTGACGGTTGGCCATACCCAAATGGAATGCGACGCAGTCCATGCTCTCATTGAAAAAAAAAGAAATGTAAAGAACTTTTTGTTCCAATGGACTTTGTTAATGTTATTAAAAAAGCAAGATCTGTACCAGAACCTTATAATGTTCATTACATTGATCACAATTTTTTTAAGAATTATAGTCAAATAAAGTTTTATAAATCTATAAGACCTGGACTCAAAACTGGGGATCCTCAAGTAATCGATATCAAGTGCCTCAAATACGACAACTCTGGTATGTATTTCAAACTAAATTATAAAGAGGAATGGATTTTATCGCCACAGAGAAAACTAAAATATGACATTAAAAAAACAATACTCCCATTATATGAAAACCCACTGAAAATAAAGAAAAAAAAATACAATGATTTGCAAACCTTAAAAAAAGTCATCCCTCAAGAGTACTGGGACTTTTTTGATAACTTAAAGTTTATTGAAGATAGCTAAGCTTATTTTGAAGTTTTTTTCACAAAGCCAGATTTTTTGAAATGAACACAAAAAACACAAAAAAATCATTTTGTTTTGTAAAAGTTTTCCTTCATAATTAAGATTTTGTTTTCAAATTTTTTAATGGAGAATGATGTTTAGTTGTAAATTTGATAATAATATGTATGAAAAACAATCAAAATTGCGTTGAAATAAAAAAAAATTATCATGCTAAAAACTCGTAAGTACCAAAAAATGCAACATTTTTTTAGAACCAAAAACACGTAAGTACAAAAACCCATCGTAATATGATATAAAGAACAAAATATATAAGAAAATTATTTCAATTTATTTAACAAACGTATAAGCTACAAAATTAATAAAGAAAAAGTGCGAAGTCTATTGCAAAATCAAAAGATATTCAGTTTTTTATGTCCTTTGAAAAATGATGATTTGTGACATACGTGTTTATTGAAGAGATGCAGCGATATGATTTTTAATCCTTTTACAGATTGTGATCCTGTGAGGATTTTTTCATGAAAACTATGTATAATACGTAGAAAATCACTGTTAAGAGGATAGTAAAGAAAAAAGTTTAAAAAAGCATCTACAGAAGCCGCAATTAAAAAAAATAATTGTTTTTGTTTCCTGAAAAGTTTGGTTTTATAACTTACGCGATTATTCGTGAAAACCACAGAAATAACACGGGTAGACTTTGAATTATGCATGCTAAAGCCGAATGTGAGATCAGTTTTCCTCCATCACGTCACATTTAGCTGCCATAAAACATAAGAATCGGTTGGAATGGTTAAAGAAACCTTTTCAATGTCGACCTGTGTAATTAGAGTTATCATTTATTTGACATGTTTAAAAACCCGATTATCGAACTATTTGACCGGTTTCAATAACCGGTTTTCATTATTTTCTTTAACCCTTCACCGAAAGTAAAAGTGTATACATATACATATAAATTTGTCATTGTAATTTCTACAATATTGATCTTAGACCCTTCAATATCCGTATAGATATTCGCCTGTCCGTTGAAATGGGGTTTCCGAAGATCCCAGATATGATGGGGACTTGGACGGTATTTATATAACTTTCCGTAATGATCGCTCCATGGTGTAGGGTATACAAGATTCGGCATAGCGGGATACAGCACTCGTACTTGTTTTTTTATATTAAAGCGGTAAAAGTCAGAGACCGAAAATAACAGTTATTATGAAATGTTAAAACAAAAAAAGCATATATAGGTGAATGTCGGAAAACTGATTCAAGTATACCATTTTGATCCTAATGAACAAGTCTATGATGAAATACATACATTTCGTCGTCTAACATGCAAGAATGCTATGTGTCTTTTAACAGGTTTTTAAAAGAGGTTTTTAGAGTGTATGACTCAGCACATAGCACTTGTTGCAGGAATATTTTTTGTATAACTTCTAAGCCCATTAAGGTATCGCAAAACCGCTGAGTAGATGTATGTATGACCAATAGAGATTAAATAGAATAAAAAAACTCACAAAATAGCTCATAGCACTACTTGCAGGCTAGGCGACGAAAATATTGCATTTCGAGCAAAAAGTAATTTTCTACAGAACTTATTATAATAATTTTATTGACTTAAAATTTTTTTTTAACGTACATGAGAAATTCCTATGATAATCACATATTAAAATATGTAAATATACACATACATATAAATATATAATAATAATACCAGCGAACACAACAGTTACATATCAATTTAGGTTAAGGCTAGTTTACACGGTAATACATTGTATTACGACATGATGTATAATGAGAAAAATCATATCATGTTAAAGCAAAATGTATTGAGTAAGGGAGAATAAGAATACAAAATCTGACAAGCGGTCGGTAAACCATTAAACCCATTTAAACCATTTTAGAAACTTAGGTATTCTTATCACACCAGAGGTGTATTTAAACAGAGTATAATGAAGGTGGTAACATTTTTATATAATTACAAAAACAACATAAATCAACTCAGGAAATTTTCAAGCTGAAACCATTTGCTTTTTTGTTATTATTTTTAATTTTACTTAAGCTGGGATCACACGATTGCCGCAAATGCACCAATATAACACAATTTTGATTGTGCTTTATTGACGCAGAATAATAAAATTGCACCAATCAAATATTCTGAAATCACACGATTGCCCTGTTTTTTACAAATTTAATTGCCGCTAGTTGGTGCAAAGCGAAATGGGTACAATAATTTCCGAAGCACAGTCACACGATTGTTCGTACTTGTGCCAATTGCGAAAACAGCTGTTTTTTTTATTGTTGCTTTCTACAGAAATTCACATTGCCTTTCATAACTTGTGGCGTTGAAAATTATAAAACGGTACATGAGTTTCTGTAGAAAACAACAACAGAATTACAAACTATTTTTGACTTTATTTTTGCTTTTAATGTAATTAATGTAATTAGGGCCTTAATGTGGTTAAATGAACCTATAGAAATGATAATCACACAACTAATATGTAGCATCATTAGGTTTGCGTCGACATCGTAAAATAAGTTTGCTTTTCTGATGCAGCGCAGGCAGTACTGCATTTAACAACGTGGGAAAATTATATTATTATTGATGTGACATACCTATTATGTTTAATTTTTTATTGATTTTAAAGGGTGGTTAAATTGTAAGGGCCGATGTTGAATGTGAACCACACCTAAACGCCAAGTTTTTTTCCGAATTTTATTTGACATTTCTCTATTTCAGACTTACTCAATTTGAACCATGGAGAGATACACAATCCAACAACGTGTTAAAGTTATCCAGACTTATTATGAAAATGGGCGTTCAAATCAAAATGCATATCGTGCACTTCGTGATTTTTTTGGTCAATTTGATCGTCCAAATGTGCGTACAATCGCAAAAATCGTTGAAAAATTCGAGCAAACCGGGTCTGTAGAAGATGTGAGAACACCAGTGCATACTCGTACAGCTCGTACTGCAGAAAATATTGCTGCTGTTCGCTATAGTGTGGCTGAAGAGCCGTCCACCTCAACTCGTCGTAGTACCCAACAATTTTTATTTTTTATGGCCCGAATTGGAAGATATGGATGTAGACGATATGTGGTTTCAGCAGGACGGTGCCACTTGCCACACAGCTAACGAAACAATGGCTCTTTTGCGCAACAAATTCAATGGCCGTGTTATCTCACGTAATGGCGATGTCAATTGGCCGCCAAGATCATGTGATTTGACACCGTTGGACTTTTTTCTTTGGGGTTATTTGAAAGAAAAGGTGTACGTCGATAAGCCAGCAACAATTCAAGAGCTAAAGGATGAGATAATTCGGCACATTAACGGCATAGAACCTCCATTAAGCCTCAGGGTCATCGAAAATTTGGACCATCGGATGGAGGTGTGCCGCCGTGGTCGCGGCGCCCATTTGGCAGATATTTTGTTCCATACATAATTGAGTAATACCAATATATCATAATAAAATAAAATTACAATAATTTCCTAAATAGTTTGTGTTTTATTCAAAATCAACATCGGCCCTTGAAATTTACTAATAAGTAGTGGTTTAAATTAAAAATGTACTTTATTAAATTTAAATATGAATTGATTTTAAAAAGTCATCTTTTTCATTTTAATTTAGCAAATTTTGCAAATAAAAATTTGACTCATATGCATACTACACTCATAAAATTATTACAGTAACTGATTGTGGGTTATTAAATTCGTTTTCCGTACTGTTAAAATTTAATAAAAATATAGTTATTTTACGAATAGTTTTATTTTTTAACATTTATGTTTGTTATTCAAAAAACAAACTACCAAAATATAATGTTTTTCCGTATTTATTTAGCTATGTAGTTTGATTTATGTCAGTTAAAATATATTTTTTAAAAGTAAAAACTATTCAATTTTAAGGAATATGTTGTTTAATAAATAAAAAGTTTAAAAATGAATGTAAAAATCATTTGTTTTAAATGAAATGTAAATGATCCGTTTTTTAAATGAATTTTAATTTCCTTTAAATGATTTTTCGTTTGAATTTAACTACATAATATTTTGAGTGTATGTACATTAGCGTGGCCGTTAGTTGTATGGAGAACTTTTTTTTTTTGATTTCTTATACTCTCCCCCTCCAAATCGGTTCAGTTTTATGTAAAAAAAATACAAAAAAATTTCGTAGCGATAAGTAGTGTTTTAGGGAGGGCGTCCGCCCCTCAAAGTTTGCAATCAAGCCATTTATTCAAATGTAATTTGTTTGCGTATGACTATCTTCTAAAAACAAAATTTTAAAGGAATATGATATATGGCAATATTTTAGCTCTTCTAGTCAACAACATAAGCCTCCAAGAATGTTTTTTGCTAAGACTAATATCTTAGAAAATAATTAAGAAAATAACAACAAAATACCAAACATTTTATATACGTTTTTATATATATAAAAAGGCGATTTAATGTCAAGTGACACAATTTTGAAATCGATGTCTTCCGATTTGGATGAAATTTACACCAAGGTTAGTCCTATTAGATAGTAGTTTACACACAAATTTTCAACAAGATCGGTCAAAATGTTTCAGAGGTAGAGGGGGTCAAACTTTGCCATACAGGTGTTTTTTCTCATCCATGTAATTTATTACCTATTGGTGTTAGCAAAATTTGTCCCAAGTAGCTTAGATAGCTATTTAATCAATCTTTTTTAAAAATATTTTTTTGTTTTTTTTTTTAAATTTTTTATTTTTTTTTTTAAATTTAAAACTTTTTTTTTTTATTTTTTTTAGCCAAGTGTTAAATTTAAAAAAAAAAATTTAAAAAATTTTTTAAAAAAACAAAAAATTTTTTTTTAAAAAGTCTGATCAAAAAGCTATCTAAGCTACTTGGGACAAATTTTGCTTACACCAATAGGTAATAAGTTACATGGATGAGAAAGAACACCTGTATGGCCAAAATATCAAACTTTGACCCCCTCTCACTCAGAAACTTTTTGACCGATCTTGTTGAAAATTTGTGTCTAACCTACTATCTAACAGTACTAAAATTGGTGTAAATTTCATTTAAATCGAAAGACATCTATTTCAAAATTGGGTCACTTGACATTAAATCCCCCTTTTATATATATAAAACGTATATAAAATGTTTGGTATTTTGTTTTTATTTTCTTAATTATTTTCTAAAATATTGATTTTAGCAAAAAACTTTCTTAGAGGCTTATGTTGTTGACTAGAAGAGTTAAAATATTGCCATATATCATATTCTTGTAAAATGTTGGTTTTAGAAGATAGTCATACGCAAACAAATTACATTTGAATAAATGGCTTGATGGCAAATTTTGAGGGACGGACGCCCCCCTAAAACACAACTTATCGCTACGAAATTTTTTTGTATTTTTTTTTACATAAAACTGAACCGATTTAGGTGGGGAGAATATAAGAAATCAAAATAAAAAAAATAACGGCCACCCTAATGTACATATTTGTCTCCATATAAGGAATTATTTCAAAAGAACTTCTGTATCGCATACTTACAACGCTATTTACGGAGTAGTGCTGGGATACTATCGATATTTTCTACTATCGATATTAATCGATAGTTCAGATTTCACTATCGATATATCGATATTACTATCGACTGAATGTTTGTACTTAAGTAGGAAAACTTTAACTAGTTTTTTTATCAAGCTACAGTTCGTTGTTTTTATCAATTTAATGAAGTTATGAGACTTATGTATGTACGCACGTTATTTTAGATGATAGTTTTTAAAAATTGTGATGCTGATAAGCACCTTTCTGAAGGAACCAAAGCAACAGGGACTACGGTATTTTTCTTGCGGGATCCCGGGAAAAAAAAATTCCTCATAATTTCAGAAAATAGCTATTTATACTTTGAAATTTAGTTTTTTCTCTTAAAATTAGCATCTGTGGATGGGTTGTGGATTAGATCAATTACAAGAAGTGAGTACATGTATTTAAATCAATGTCTCCTGATGAGCAGAATGGGCAGTGCAACAGTTGATAATTATTACGTTTAGTGAAGTGAAGAGTTAATAAAGTACATTAATTCAAAATAAGATGCAGGCAGTAAAGTGTCATTGTCCATGAACAAGTCTTAAAAATAGGAGATACCTAAACATATCGCTCCTTTATTGCAACATAGTCATATGTGCAAAAACAAACGATCTTGGCAAAATGTACCGATTTAAAGATATATTTTGCTATATCTTCGGTTCAGTTTGAGATATAATACGAGAAGGTATGAAGGAAAACTTTGCTAAAGTTACTTAAAATGTTGATATATGACTATGATGCAATGAAGGAGCGATATGTTTATTAGGTGATAAACACAAAGTCCTCACCCTCATGAGGATGAAAAAGCAGTAACATTTTTAAATTTTCACGCACGCTCATGGCTGAAATATGGGTGAACGTTTCGGTACTCTGGTTCGAACATCGAAAACTTAAGCTTTCAAATTATGCATGTTATTTTCATTTCATATAAAAATGATTTCTCCAAATTTGGTCCAATGATTGAGAACAAAATTTACAAATGATAACGAATAAAATTTGCTTTAAATCATCCAAATAACATTTTTTTTTATATTTTTAATTGTTTAGGAGCTATTCAAAAGTAAGTTGCGATAAATTAGGTTTTTATGCAAAACAAAAAAATTTAAAAAGAAAATAGTAGGTACAATTTTTTTTCAGAAATGTATAAAAAAAATTTTTTTGAGACAAAAGTTCTAGATTTTTTTCATTTATCAAAAAGCCAATTATGTTACAAATAAAATAGAAAATATGTTATGAAAATGACTAATATTTCGTCAGATTTGTCCGATTTGGATTAAATTACAGTCAAAGCCCGGTATAACGAATACGCAGTTTAACGAATATCCGATATAACAAATGGCCAAATTTTTACATTAACTACCTTATATAGCGAATGGCAAAAAAAAAAAATAATCCCGATTTAACGAATGACAAAGCAAAAAAAAAAAATCGTTACAGAACCGTTAGATTTTTGTGTGTTGTTTTTGGCTTTGCTTTGTATTGAAAGAACACGTGTGATGCGTGGCTTTTTTCGTTAAAGCTTCAGTAGTTTTGTTTGGTTCATTGTGAAAACGAGATTTCAAATCGAAAAATAATCTCTTTTGATAAAAAGGTAAACATTTTTTAAGAAAGGTGTAAATCTTCAGTATTATCCCAAAAGTATGGAATACCAAAATTTTCAATATGTATCCAATGTAAAATGGAGCTTCCAACGAAGCAGGTTTGTAAGGGAGAAACATAAAATTTTCCCTTAACATTGCGCTTCCGGAAGACATGAATTTATATGGCGAGTTCCCAATTTGAAGCAATACATTTTTGACACATTCAGCGCATATAAAAGTTGTTGGATGTAACGATCAGCTTTACACACTAAACGTTTTCATAGTTATTTTTTTGTATTCTCCCTTACAAAACTGCTTCGTAGTAAGGGAATGCAGTGGCATTTTAAATGTTATTTTTTTATAAAAGTTATTGAGAGTTCTTTCACTTACTTTACTGCATTTCTGTATGTCTTATTGTGCGCTTATTTTTAGTGGTTCGCAAAATGATACAAATTTTTATTAGGTACGTTAAAAAAGAACGAACATAAAATTTTGGAAAATTACAAACAATGGGAAAAAAAAATCGGCCATCTCTTAAAAAAGGTAAATTTCCAAGAATAGAAACAGCTCTCTTCGAACGGTTTTTAAGCCAAAGAAACAAGCATATTCACGGCAATGGAATGGTTTTAAAGGCAAAGGCAATAGCAAAAGCATTAGAAATCCATAATCAAATGGATGGATGGATGCTTATAGCATCCAAATATAAGTATTTATGTATATGTACCTAGGTTAGTTTCCATGGGCAGCCATCAGAAGACAGCTCACTTGGGTCCCCAATTGGTCCCTTTGTGATACCCGGCGCCAATGCCCATCCCTTGGAGCAGTTACTCAGATGGCGTTCATTATGTTCATTAATGATTATTAATGAAATTACATATTAGAAATAAAAAAAAAAACTTAAATAAACGTGAAAATATCAATTCAAGTTTTATTTCTACACTAAATTATTAAAACAATTACATTTTGATGTTTTTCAAATTGTGGACCACCGTTTTTTATAAAATTTTAAGGTAAAAAATTACTGATCGATATAACGAATATCTCGGTATAACGAAAGGTCTGAACATTATATCATTCGTTAAACCGGGATTTGACTGTACTTGCATATGACTTGAAATAAAATTTCCTTTAAAGCATAGCCACCTTATTTCGGACGAAATATTAGTCAAGTCCATAAAAAACTAGACATAATAGAATCAATCTGTGAACAGATTTAAATTTAGCACGCTAAAGTCAATTAAAATCACATAAGAAGGTTCATGCTCCCGCCGTTTTATATTTTTCCGACCAGTGTGTAATTAGCATAATAAACTATAAAACTACGAATAATTTTTGTTAACTGAACATATTCCTAATCAAAAAATTAATAAAAAAAAAAAATTTTTTTGCACAATGATTTTATAGCGGAAGCGAATTCAATTTCGAAGAAAACTAATTTTTTTTCTTACTGTATAATTTTAATTAAAAAAATATGCCTACATGCTTGAAACCGCTTTTGTTATAAAAAATTTAAAATTTTCAAATACATAAACACATAAAAACCGCTAGAATCGCGGTAAAACCGTCAAATTGGCAACAGTGAGTGGAACCTTGTTGTCCTAATGTGGCGATATACCATAATTTTTTTGGCTGTTACATTCATAGCATTCTAGCATATACAAAAGAACACTTACGGGTAATTTCACAAAGTTCAGTTAAAACTAACCTTTAATTAAAGTTCCGGTTACCAATATGTTTTGACAGCTATAACTGATTATAACTGAACTTGTTGAAATTGGCCGTTAGTAATTTGCCCAATTCTTTTATTAAATTGTTAAAAATGATGGCCCTTTAATTTCTATTTTTTATTTGCGATGATTAATAATTATTAAAGTTTTCTACCAGTCTAATAAGGCAATGACATATAGATGTCACCACTGTTGACACTAACTAGTCATACATTCATCTTAATTTCTGTTAATATTTTGCTCTTATGTATCATATTCATCAATTCAGTTCGCGGTTTTATTTAGTGCAATCAACATGTCGTGTTCGTGTTTTATTAAAAATTTATATTTTAATTGCAATTTTAATAAGGTTTTTGTCACTTAATATAAGTAAAATTAATACAAGCATAAAATTAAAAATGTTAGAATGAAAAGTGTTAGGTTTATTTTGCAAAAAGTATAAAAATTCATGTGAAGTAAGTGTTTTAAAAATTAAAATTACCCTAAAATTCTTTCCAATTGTATCAAATTAAAGGAGAATAAAAAAGCGTGAGCCATTTTCGTTTTTTAGCTTTTGTTGTTGTTTTGCCAAAAAAAAATGTTTATGTTTTTGGAAAAAAGAAGCAAGTGAGTTGCAATTATTAAGAATAGAATATAAAAGTGAGAGTAAATAGGAATATGTGTATGTGTGTGTGAGTTTGATTGCTGCATTAAAAGTTCATTATATTGTTGTTCTATGCTGGTGTCAGTCTAGTAATCAATAAGGTAAGAATATATAATTTTTTTTGTTTAATATTTATTACTTGGATGTATATCAACATGTTGATATATATACTTAGCAACATTTCCAACTCTTTATTAGTAAATATGTTGAGAATACAAATAAATTTGTATATTATACTTATTAATTGCACATTTGTTTTGGGATTTGACCAGAACTTTATCATTTAATAAGATATTTTTAGATAAAAAATTAAAAAAATAATCATTCCTCATTATTTATACATAATTATTTAAATTTAATCTATATTTAATCCCAATTTTTAGTACATATTTTATTTTGGCAAAAGCATTTTTAAACGATGTGAACCTGATTAAGATACAGTATCCTGTCATTTAGCTGGAGCTACTGGCATCGCCTCCGGGCATGCATTACTGTAGAAAATTTAGAAACTTAATTTAAGTCACTACTTTTTATAGGTACCCAACACCACAATTAGTTGTGAAGAGGATATACTAAGTTTGTCATTCCGTGTGAAACTTTTTTATTATTCATCTCAGACCCCATAAAATATATATATTCTGGGTCCTTGAGTAATTCTAAGTCGATTTATCCATGTCCGTCTGTCCATCAGTTGAAAACACGCTCACTTTTGAAAAATTCAAAAAAAAAACAGCAAAATCGGTTCAGAGCTATGAATAGTGGACAATGTACGGAATGATATGAGATTTTGCATAAGTTCGTTTTTTTCGACTGGAAATCACGCTGTAAAATTTCGTGAATATCGGTTCATATTTTCCCCAGGCCCCGTATAAACCCTACTCCCGGAAAACAGTTTAGTACGCCTAAAACCGTAATTAATAATAATGCTATCATAACAAAATTTGGCACTTTACACTTTTTTAGGACTAGAAATAACACTGTAAAATTTTATGAAGATCGGTCCATAATTTACCCTAGGCCCCATATAAACCCTACTCCCGGAAAACAGTTTAGTACGCTTAAAACCGTAATTAATAATGCTATCATAACAAAATTTGGTACATCATAGTTTTATAAAACTAAAAATATCACTGTGAAATTTCGTGCAGATCGGTCCATAATTTACCATAGGCCCCATATAAACCCTTCTACCGGGAAACAGTTTAGTACGCCTAAAACCTGTAGGCTGACTTTTGAAATAAAACACTTTGGTTTCAATGACCAGATTCAACTGCCACAACTTTATTTAAAAATCCTCCTTAAATACTATTTTTCACTTATATAAACTAAAGAATGCCATATTATATTCCTTATTTACTAAAATGGTACAATGTTTACAGAGAAATTCTTAAAAACTTAAAAACGTTACACAAAACTTAAACTATATGAAAACCAATAAGTCGTAACAAAACAGAGAAATTCTTATAAACTAAAAATCATTACACAATACTAAAACTATATGAAAAACAATAAGTGGTTACAAAAACACAAGACATTGAGTCGTTACAAAAACAAAAGACATTGAGTCGTTACAAAAACAAAAGACAATGAGTTGTTACAAAAACAAAAGAGAACAAACATACGTTACAAACAGTACACAGCTTAGAACCAACGGGCAATGATGTACATTGTATGCAGGCTTATCAATTATGAGAACAGAGAGCAGGAAACAAGAGTGTGTGTGTAAAAGAAAACTATTTGGGACGTGATCATCAGAATCATGACTGAGTAGTAAGACTGTTCTGAGAACCATGTGAGAGAGTTGAATGTGTATGGTGTGACTGAGAATTATAAATTGAGAAACATTGTATGTTGAGTGAAGAGATTGGCTGTTAAAATATTATGTCAGCGAGAATAAGAAAATAAGCCCGTCGCGTGTATAATAAAAAAAAGACGTTACATACTAAACGGTAAACTATTAATAAAAAACTAATGAAAAAGACGTTACAAAGTGTTTATAAGTATGAACGGAGTGCTGCCCAGAAAACGCTGCAACGGAACTTTCGTGTACACAACAAAAGTTCGTTACATAAATAATTAATGACTTAAGACTAAAAACATACCGAGAGTATATACACAAAAGCAAAAATACGTTACAGTAGCATCATTCGTACGCCACAGCATACTAGCAGAAAAAGTAATAAAGAGACATAGCATAGACCATTGGAGGGAAATCATACAGAGGGAACACAAAATATTACTACAACTCGGCCGTCCTGACCACGAGATCTCCTGATCTCGGTAGCAAGAATAAAAATTTATCCAATATTCACGCCCTTTAACCAAGGTCTGAGATTGCCTACAGCCCAAACACCCCTGTAAGGTACCCTTGACTGTTGAAAACCTTCGACGTCCTCCAAAACATACCTGTCATTCCGCAACACCTTAGCTATTCTATAGGGACCCCTAAATTTGGGTATTAACTTCCTAGACACACCTGCTTGTGAGTCAAAGTTCTTCACCATTACATAATCATCCTCAGCGTACTTTGTTGGCGCTCGCCTTTTTCGGTCGACATACTGCTTATTATAATCCTGCATCTGATCCTGTTTTAATTGAGCATCACTACGTATCCTCGTAATATCGGTCCTTTCCGGCTCCTCTGATATATTCTCGAGTTCTTCCCTTACAAAATCCAAAACGGTACCCCTTTGGATTAGACCAAATAACATTCTACTAGGATATTCATTGATCGTCCTATGTAATGTGTTGTTTATGCTATACTCGACCTTTTCAATCACATTATCCCAATGTATTCCCCTGCCGGGATCAACAAGTTTCGCAATCATAGGCTTCAATGTTCTATTTACACGCTCCACCTGTCCATTTGCCTGAGGAGAACCCGTGGCTATCTTAACATGTCGAATATCATTTTCCCTCAAAAACTCACCAAAATCATTCGATGTGAAAGAACTTCCCCTATCCGATATAATGACCCTAGGACGACTATACGATCTAAAATAATCCCTCAGAGAAACGATGGCTTCCGCCGAACTCGTAGTTCTAGTAGGATAAAGCCTGACGAATTTAGTGAAAGCATCAATGACGACTAATAAATGCTTCTTCGACCTTCCATTGTCCACTGGTCCGAAATGGTCAATATGGACCACCTCAAATGGAACATTACCCTTTGGAATACTATGCAGAAATCCCTCCTGTTTGCCACCATTTGGGGAAAATGCTATACACTTCAAACAATTGCTCACATGGTCCTTCGCCTTTTCCCGGATACTCGGGAACCAGTACGATTTGGAGATAATGTCCGTAATTTTTTCTACACCAATATGGCCCATCTCGTTGTGGTATTTATATAATACGTGGTTTTCCATATCCTTAGGGACACAAAACAGCAAGGAGTTGTTATCCTTCTTCCTGTAAATTACTCCATTTCTCATTTCATATAGCTTGTCATCCGACTTTTGCAGCAATTCTTTTAGTTTAACCAGTTTTTCGTCCCTTCCCTGGCATATCACGAGATTTTCCTCAAATGTGTTGGACTCCAAGACCAGTATGTTAGTGCAACGACTTAGTGCATCAACGTGTTGCATCCTGACTCCAGTTCGGTGTTCAAGGGTATAGTCATAATTTTGTAACTCCAAGGCCCACCTTGCTATCCTGGGATTTAGCTCCTTTTTACTCAATGTAAGTGTCAGAGAATTGCAGTCCGTAAGTATCTTGAACGATTTTCCCTGAAGGTAGATCCTAAAACGTTTCAACGCATAGATAATTGCGAGCGTTTCCAACTCAAAGCTGTGGTATCTTGACTCAACCTCAGTAGTCCGTTTGGAGAAATAAAACACTGGATGCATTTTGCCGTCCGATTTTCTTTGCATAAGAATTGCACCAAAACCTATTGAACTGGCATCGCAATGAAGTTCCGTAGTATCCCTGGGGTCGTACAACGCCAAAACAGGCGCTTCTATTAACATTTCCTTGAGACGCTCAAAAGAATTTAGCTGCTCCTCACCAAACATAAACTTCAAATCCTTTCGGGTAAGATCATACAACGGCTTCGCTATGACAGAAAAGTCCTTAACAAACCTACGGAAATATGAGCAAAGACCCAAAAAACTTTGGACATCGTGTCGTTTTCTGGGAATTGGAAAATCCCTTATTGTCCGGAGTCCTGTCTCATCCGCTCGAATTCCATCGCCATTAATCGTATAACCCAAATACTTCACACTGGATTGCAAAAACTCGCACTTATCTAATCTCAATTCTAACTTATTTCCTACCAAACGCCTAAAAACCTCATGCAGAATTTCCATATGTGCCTCCATATTATCCGTAGCTATCATGATATCATCAAGGTAAATAATAAGTTTATCCTCCCGTACCATATCCGAAAATATTCTGTTGACGAACCTCTGAAATACCGATGGAGAATTCCTCAAACCGAAGGGCATCCTCAAAAACTCAAATTGTCCCAACGGTGTCACAAACGAAGTAAATTTCACAGATTCTTCATGCATATATACATGAAAAAATCCGCTTTTCAAATCAAGTTTCGTAAAAAGATTCTTATTAGCTAGCCGGTCCAACAAGTCGTCGATTAACGGGATCGGATAATTATCCCTAGCAGTTACCTTATTCAACCTCCTATAATCGACACACATTCTTAACTCACCGGTTTTCTTTTTGACCAACACAATAGGTGAAGCAAACTCCGAATCACTAGCCCGTATGTATCCCCTGGCCAAATACTCGTCCAATAGTTTCTGCAGCTCTGATTTCTCCGCGTATGACAGGCGTCTAGGTGGACAGTGGAAGGGTTTCGCGTCATCCAATGTCAGTTTCATCTCACACTTGACCTCTGGTTCCCTAGGGCGCACCGGTTTAACATAAAGGTCCTCAAAAATTCTATGAAAATTCCTCCTATCACCTAACCCTATCTTATCCCCCACATTATAGCTCACCTCATTCCCATCAAAATATTCGATAGCCATTATATCATTCTCAAAATTATTCTCAGAGTCACCATCATCCACTAACACACCATTTTCCAACTCAGAAACAATTTTAAATTTACAAGCTCTCATAAAATCTCTGCCTAACACCGCCTGTATACCCATTGATTCGTCCGGTACTACATATAAATTAAAAAGATATTTTTCCTCATTTATAATGATATGACAAAATATGGTTCCAAGAACCCTCAATTTACTTTTATTTAATCCACAATAAGAAACATAAACATTTTTATTAAATCTTATATTATCTGGCACACACGATTTTTTGACAAAACTTATTGGGCTTCCCGAATCTATTAGGCATTCTAAAATAACAGAATTATCTAAATTACTTACAGTATTACCAACATAAAACGTAAATATTCTTACGAAATTGTCATCTTCCACAACATGAACAGCTTTCTTCCTTTCAGGGCAGGCAGCAACACGATGTTCTGAGCTTCCACATGCGTAGCAAGAACCAAGCTGGTGTTTGGGCTTCTTGCACTCACCAGCGTAATGACCCAAAGAGTTGCAATTAAAGCATCTGACGTCATCTTTTTTAGGCTTTACTGGAACCTTTAGCTCAATTCTTGAGAGAGCCCGCTGAAGCTGCATTTTGTCGCCAAAGTTTTGCATAGTAGCTTGCGTTCTAAGTTGGGGATCTGGTATTCCCTCAATAATAGAATCAATCAGGTCCTCTTCATCCATGTTTATTTGGTTTGCAAGTACGAGCTTATCGTTGAAATATTCCTGGAACTTCTCGCCACATACCCATTTGCGGCTCTCGAATTTTTTCCGTAAAATCAGTTTACTTTCTTTAGCGCCGAAAAACTCATGCATTTGCTTTAGGAGGTTGCCAGGACTCTCAGTTATTAAACACGGTCTTGATTGTAACCATGAAAGAGCTTTTCCTTTAAGTTTGCTTATCAATATGGCTCGATACATGGTCTCGTCAATGTGATAAGCGCCGGCGATATTAGCAAGTTGAGCAGACCAAACTTCAAAATTTGAAGAACCATCATATTCAGGAAGGACATCTTTTACAATATTTATATAAGGGTTGTACTGATGGTTGACATAAGCATCAGTAAAGCATCTGGATTGTTGGGATTTTTCCAAATCCTTTTCTTTCTTTAGAAGCTCGTTCTCTTTTAAAAGTAAGGCTCGTTCGAGCTTTAATAATTCAACCTCTCTGGAAATGGCTTCATCCTCATCGTTGTCATCTGGCTTATTATCCACATTAACGGTTGGGCAGATTCCTCTTTCTTCAGCTGGTATATCATTTAGACGGGCAATCAAAGTATTTTTCGTTCCACTTGTTGGTAGACCCAGTTTTCTTAACCACTCCTTCAACTCATACACAGAGTAATCACCGCCACTTATTTCCATTGTGTAAAGGATTTTCTTTTAATATTAATAATTTTCTTATTATTAAAATTTGTAGGAACAGTTAATTGCTTGTTGAGAAATATTTTACTTTTTTCTGTAGAATCCTTGAACTATTAATTTACACAATGTTTTTTCACAGTCTTAAATTTAATATCAGAGGCGTATAATGTTTTGAAAGTTTTCTTTTTTTTTTCTTTCCTTACTTAAATTCAGGGAATTACGTTTTTTCAATTGAAACAAAATTAGGCACAAAATTTTCAGTTTATATAATTTATTTTAATATAAATTGTTTTTACATTGGGGGAAAAAAAAATTCGAGTTTTTTTTTTTTTAGCTCTAAATTTTTAATTTTAATAGCACACAATGCCCTTTTTATAAAAATTATTAGAAAAAAAAAATTTATTTGTACAGCAGAAAATTTCACTAATTTTCCTTTTATTAAACTGAACACTCTTTTTTTTTATCAAACTGAACACTCTTTTTTTTTCTAAACACTCTTTTTTCTAAACACTCATTTTTCACTTTTAAATATTTTCGTTCTGATCCCACTTCTGAAATTGTAGGCTGACTTTTGAAATAAAACACTTTGGTTTCAATGACCAGATTCAACTGCCACAACTTTATTTAAAAATCCTCCTTAAATACTATTTTTCACTTATATAAACTAAAGAATGCCATATTATATTCCTTATTTACTAAAATGGTACAATGTTTACAGAGAAATTCTTAAAAACTTAAAAACGTTACACAAAACTTAAACTATATGAAAACCAATAAGTCGTAACAAAACAGAGAAATTCTTATAAACTAAAAATCATTACACAATACTAAAACTATATGAAAAACAATAAGTGGTTACAAAAACACAAGACATTGAGTCGTTACAAAAACAAAAGACATTGAGTCGTTACAAAAACAAAAGACAATGAGTTGTTACAAAAACAAAAGAGAACAAACATACGTTACAAACAGTACACAGCTTAGAACCAACGGGCAATGATGTACATTGTATGCAGGCTTATCAATTATGAGAACAGAGAGCAGGAAACAAGAGTGTGTGTGTAAAAGAAAACTATTTGGGACGTGATCATCAGAATCATGACTGAGTAGTAAGACTGTTCTGAGAACCATGTGAGAGAGTTGAATGTGTATGGTGTGACTGAGAATTATAAATTGAGAAACATTGTATGTTGAGTGAAGAGATTGGCTGTTAAAATATTATGTCAGCGAGAATAAGAAAATAAGCCCGTCGCGTGTATAATAAAAAAAAGACGTTACATACTAAACGGTAAACTATTAATAAAAAAACTAATGAAAAAGACGTTACAAAGTGTTTATAAGTATGAACGGAGTGCTGCCCAGAAAACGCTGCAACGGAACTTTCGTGTACACAACAAAAGTTCGTTACATAAATAATTAATGACTTAAGACTAAAAACATACCGAGAGTATATACACAAAAGCAAAAATACGTTACAGTAGCATCATTCGTACGCCACAGCATACTAGCAGAAAAAGTAATAAAGAGACATAGCATAGACCATTGGAGGGAAATCATACAGAGGGAACACAAAATATTACTACAAACCGTAATTAATAATGCTATCATAATAAAATTTGGCACGTCACAGTTTTTTAGGACTAAAAATAACACTGTAAAATTTTATGAAGATCGGTCTATAATTTACCCTAGGCCCCATATAAGTCCTACTCCCGGAAAACTGTTTAGTACGCCTAAAACCGTAATTAATAATGCTATCAGAATAAAATTTAATACTTCACAGCTTTTTAGGGCTAAAAATCACATCAATAAATTTCGTGATGATCGGTCCATAATTTATTATAGGCCCCATATGAAGCACACTCTAGTAAATTAATTAAATACGCCTAAAACTGTAGCAGATATAAATATTGCGGTAAAATTTCTTCCAACTTAGCTTCATATTGCTAGAAAAAATTACATGCAATTTTGTGATATACGATCCATAATTTACCTTAGATCCCATATTTAGCAGCCTACTGAAATTCACTTAAAAAAAGACCACACCCAACTTTTTCTTCTGATTTCGTTTTCTGTGCTACAAAATGCATTGCATGTTACATTTATTCACTTGCGACTTCTTTTTGTAACCAGTTAAAAATTCGATTCATTGCCAGTATGATTTAATCATGGGGAAATAATACAGGTGGCAGGTAAAGAATAAGTATCCGTATACGACAAAAATTATTTTAAACTAAAATCAAATTTTGCGATAAAATAAATAAATTTTTAGCCAATTTTAATTTCACTATGGTTACTATAAGACTAGACAAACAATACTAGAGCAAAAAAATCGTCATCTAGAGCAAAAAAATCGTCATCTGGCGTAGTAATGCCACCTGTTTATTTCATCATGGATTTAATACAAAATTTTTGAAGTTTTTTTAACAGGGTGACTCACTTTTATTTAAATATAGTTGTATTTGATAAACAAAATTTGCAGAATTTTACTAAACCCAAAATCTCGGGATTTCGGAATCGGCATCCCTAAGTGGAAAACAGTCTTGCATATTTTTACTTAAAAAAATAGTTTTTTTTAAATTCCTTCAGTTTTTCCATTTTATACGGATAATAAAAAGAAGCATTTAATTATTAAGATTAACAAACATTTATTCTTACCCAAGAGTGTTGCCAATTTAGCCATTTAGTGGCTAGATTAAGCCATTTTTCACCCTGTTTAGCCATTAAAAAACGAATTTAGCCATTTTTTGTAGCCATTTTTTAACTTGTTTAGCCATAAAATATTTTTTGCCGTTTTTCTTTTAAAAGAATAATTTTTATTTTATTATAAAAACTTATAAATGTAAAATAAACTAAAAAATTTTGAAAACCGCTATAAACTATGATGATGAAACATCTTTCAAAATAAAGGAACAGTATTCCAATATTAAATTTGTAAAATGCATCAACATAAACATCGGTGTTTCCTTCGAGTTGCTCTCACTTCCATGGTCTAATACTGAAGAGGGTATTCAGCCAAGTAAACATCGTTAAAAGTAATTTGAGAAATAAGTTACATTAAAACCGTTAATTCGATTTTATCAATTAGGTAAATATTTTAACCATAACAATAAAATATTTATACCAACATCACCATTGTTTGTAACCAGGGACATAACAGTTATAACCAATATTTGAAAAAATCCTGAAATAATAATTAATCACGAATTTTTAAAACCTGCTCTCTGAATAATTGTTACAAATAACCAATATTTTTTTGGTCTTTGATAACCGTTATAGTTTGTTTTTGTTTTTTTTGGGCTTCCATAACCATTACAAAAGATTTTAATTTTTTTTTGGTCTTCCGTAACCATTACAAAAGACTTTTATTTTTTTTGGTCTTCTATAACCATTATAAAAGATTTTAATTTTTTTGGTCTTCCGTAACCATTACAAAAGATTTTTAATTTTTTCGGTCTTCTATAACCACGCTACAGTTCGCAAATCTTAAGATATTTTTATAAAATTTCGCACACTGACTTATATTTGCACAAGGACGAACTTTTTTTATGCTCTGAAAATTATACTCAGTGACTTACGCTGCAATTTATCTGAGCGAACATGGCGTTCATTAATGTTTGTAAAATTAAATTTTTAAAGAAATACATATGTAGATATATCTCTAAATGTTCCACTTTTTCATTTTCAAAGCTATAGTTTCATACAGTTTGTTACGTTTCAATTGGTTAATTTGGTTACTTATAATGACTATGTAAGAAAAAAAAAACTATAATAATAATAATAAGTAAGAAAGTTATAGTCGGTCAAGACCGACCACATAATATTATACACCTATTTGGGTCCGAAATTTGTATGGTTCCGAAGTCGACTTGGGTTCAAAATAGACGAACAAGCCTACTTAATGGTATTTTCGGTTAGGTAGAGGTGGCAGCCGACTTTATTCGCCAGCTCACATAGACGCTGAATGTCCGTAGCGATACCACTGCGCTTCCACTCATGCGTAATTAGGTGTGTTACATATTCTTAGAATACATGACGAGACCTACAGTTCAATGCTGAATCCAAACGGCAAGATTTGAATTGCTTTAGAACAGAAATTACTTTCATTAGTTCGCTTAAGCCAACCGATAGTTGAGGATGTTAAGAAATAATTATTTCTTTTTGAAAAAGGTTTTTTTTTTGGTCGCTCGAGCCAGGAATCGAATCCGGGTCCTATCGGTTTCAGAGTCCACATCTTAGCTACTACACCAACAGCACTGACTACTCAATGGTATTGAATAAATTGGACTCCTGGTTAGCCTAAATTATTAAATAATTTACAGATTTTCCTCTCTTAAGGGGTAAGAGAAGGAGAAATCTGTAAATTCAACGAATCTTTATATACTCAATGGAGTAGGTTAAAGTAGTTGCAGGTGTAGCGAAATGAAAGATATGACACGGGTAAGTATTGGGGTATTGGGTAATGAAACGAACTATTCTTACCTTGGAGGGATTGTTGCCTTTTGTGGGATGGAAACACTAACTCACGTTTCTTAGGATTTTATAACAATGGGTTTTATTTGGGGGTTGATTATTTGTGATTGAAATCAATAATACAGCAAATTCAATTTTTAAATCAGTAAATTTCAATTTTTTAGTTTTAAGTTTTAAGAAAATTTGAAGGTTTAAGAAAATTTTAAGAAAAGTTTAAGTTTTAAGCAAATTTTAAAGAATAATATGAACTTATGTAGTTGAAAGTTAAATGCCAAGTGACATTTTTCTTTTTACGCGGCTTACAATTCGCCCATCTTGTTTCTTACTCTCCAAAGCCAGGCTTGACAGTCTGGTCTTGGAGAGTACTAAAGAGCGCACATAACTTTCCACCACAGTGGTCATTTCAATCACTTCAATTCATAATTTTATATAATTCACAATGACTTATGAGAAATTACTCAAATGACCGTTACAATACAATTTCAAATTGTTTACCCAAATAATTAATTAATTCAAATACAAAATATAAATACAAGTTTTCAATAGAAAATTCAAATATAAAATACAAAAAAACAATATTTTCCCATGAGTGTACAATGTAGATTGTACAGGTATATAAATACAATTTTAGTGCAAAATTTCTTGTATTAAAAAAAAAAAAAAAATATGCCTAAAACTGGAGCGATTTTATTTAAACTCAGCACCATGATTGTGTGGCATAATTGGTTTCTATTTACCAAATATGAGAAAGATATCAAAAAATTTGCGGATCCTTACCAAAATCATTAAAAAAAAGTTCGTCCTTGTGCAAATATAAGTCAGTGTGCGAAATTTTATAAAAATATCTGTAGCGTAGCGTGGTTATAATAGACAGAAAAAATAAAAATCTTTTATAATGGTTATAGAAGACCAATAAGAATAAAAATCTTTCATAATGGTTACCAAAGACCAAAAAAATTAATAATCTTTCATAACGGTTATCAAAGGCCAGAAAAAATAATAATCTTTCATAACGGTTGTCAAAGACCAAAAAAAATAATAATCTTTCATAATGTTTATGGCAGAACTATAATTTTCTGGGTAATTTATAATTATTATTACAGGACCAATTTTTTTTCAGTTATTTTTTCCATAACCTATTGGATATTAAAAAAATAATAACAATTATTTGGGGTCCCTGTTTGTAACACCTTAAAAAATTGGTCCTAAGCCCACCTTTACGTATACCGATTGACTCAGAATCACTTTCTGAGTCGAATTAACGATGTTTGTTTGGCTGGCTGGCTGTCCATGTTAACCTTGTGCGCAAATAACAGGTCGTAAATTGGCAGATAATTTTAGGGCAAATAGTTTGGAGATGTCACTAAATCGGTATTCTATAAGTCTAATCGTATAGCTGAAATTAAATATTTTCTTAGTACACTATTCCTTTATTTCGCTATATCTAACGGTGGATTTTAAGGGCTGATGTTGAATGTGAATCAAACCTAAGCGTCAATTTTTTTCTGCATTTAATTTGACATTTTTCAATTTCAGACTAACTCAATTTGTACCATGGAAAGATACACAATCGAGCAACGCGTTAAAGTTATTCAGTCTTATTATGAAAATGGGCGTTCAAATCAAAATGCATATCGTGCACTTCGTTATTTTTTCGGTCAGTTTAATTGTGCAAATGTACATACAATCGGATAAATCGTGCAAAAATTGTAGCAAATGTGCGCAAAGAACAGGTCAGATAATTTAATAAAATAGATTCTAATGTGGTTTAGGGTATCGTAAAGTCGGGGTTGACCGACTATACTTTCTTACTTGTTTTTTTGTAGATCTGGACTCAAAAGGTGTTGGGTAAATGTTGTCGTGATTTACCTTCAAGTTAATTAAAACTAATAGGCACGAGTGATTCCTATGAAATAAACTATAACGACATAAAATTAATCGATGATTTAATTTTTTAAATATATATCAAAATATAAATTTACGTTTATTCTTATTTAATAAATTGATCTTAACTTAAAATTTCATCGTAAACAACTTTAAATGAATAATTTATGTTTTGTTATGGAATTTTAATGTGTTTTTATTTAAGAAAGCTTTAAGCCATTCTTAAGCACATTTTTAGCCATTTTTTTCCGTAAATTTAGCCCTTTTTGGTCACCAAGTTTTGGCAACACTGTTACCCAACAATGTTTAACAAGGCACATCATATTAAGTACAAAACGATGCGATGGTTCAGAACCATTTCTGAATTAAAAATTAAAGAATAACCAGCCATCGTTGAGAGTATATATATTTATTAACATTAATAAAACCAAAACTAGAAATAATTAGGATACATATTCCTATTCTTTGCTATGCTATACTCCATGGTATAACATAAAAAAAAATTATTTTTCTGTTTTTATATTAAAAAACTATTTTTTTTTTATTATATTGAATATAAGCAATATTTTTGGAATTGAAAATTTAAGAATCCCGAAATCAAATCCCTTGGATTTAACTAAAAATCGCGATGCCCGTGATTTTTCAAAACCATAGTCTTGCATAGTCCTTAAATTTGCTGGACGTTTTGTAAAGGTACCCTTGTTTGTTTTCACGATTTTTAATCGACACTCTTAAATTACACCTTTCAAATTCAAAATTAGTTTTTCAAGTTAAAAAAAATTATCTATTTGGTCCACATGTCGAAAAAAAATTTCTTTCGTATATTTATAATATAAATTTTATATAATCCAAATTTTTAATATTTTTAATTAGGCTTAAGTTCATCAAATTGAAATATTGAAGAAATAAAAGAAAATTTTATAAATAAAAAGACCTCAAGCTTAAATAGTTGAAAGTAATTATAAATAAAGGTCAAATAAGAAAAAAGAACATTTAATTTTCATTAATTTATTTTGATGAAGAAAGGAATTTTACAACATGAAAATTAATTAAAATTGTTAATGATAATCTTTCATTCTTGACCGTGGCCGGGGCTCGAACCCTGGCCGGCAGGTTACCATGACATGTTTCGATCGCAACCACTCGACCTCCTCAGATGGATTTGCCGTCTTACACTCGCAGCCTTCGACGACTGCTGACGTCAATAGTCAAACATCAATCCTTAAACCAAATTGTATTTTAACCTTTGGTAGATCGAAATTTGCTTTTTTTTTGAATGATTATCCATTTTAATTGATTTTACATGCTTTTCCTTCCTTCTGTTTTTCCGTACTTTTGTCAAGAATTCTTCTTGAAGTCCAAAGTACATTTTTTGTTTTTTTCATTTTTGTCTTTCTATTTTCTTGTTGACCTTTTTCAGCACAACTTGAAGGACAAATGTAAACATAGTGCTCGTGCACTTGATGAACTTAAGCCTAATTAAAAATTTGGATTAAAAACCAAAAATAGTTCAACAAAATAACCACAATACTAATTAATTTTATATACTTTTAAATTAAAGGCAATAGAAAAAAACTAAAATTGGTTTTTGTTTCCAACGTAAATATTCGAATATTCAAGGAAAAGGTTAAACTGCAAAGAACTCTGCAGATGAGAATGTTGTTATTCTTGAAACATGTAAGTTCGACCCGACTTCCATCCCCCGTTCAGTCAAGAATAAAAATGATCAATTAATTTTAATTTATTTTATGTTGTAGATGAACTTGAGCCTGATTTAAAAATAAAAAAAATCTAAATTTGATTGGCAACCATTAACCACCAAAAAGAAATATAATACGAAACATATTTTCTTTTCGACATTGTTGGCTAGCCAGTTTCTGTTTGGCAGTTTTTAAAGAATACTCTAAAATGCTCTAATAATGATAAGAAGTTTTTGTGTAATAAATATGCAAATAAATTTCCTTAAATACAAATACTTTCCAAAAGGAAAACTACATTTTTAGTTCTCAATAAACTTACCCATATATCTCGCCGATTGCCATTTCTTCAACACTTAGATTATAAATCGTTTGTAACCGCCTCAAACCTCTAATGGCGCCTTTTAATTCATAATCGTCCGGGAGTTGAATTTCTTTTTCAAATTGTATCGATATCTCATCAATATCTTTAAGTACATATGACGAAAAATATTTTATTAAAAAAATGATACATCTATGACAAAACTTTAATATTTACTTTTCTATAACACTTCTTCACTCTCTCACTCACTCACCTATTTTTATATCTAGAAATTCAACGACTTTAAATAAATCATTCCAATCGTTAACCAGGCGTTTGATTAATGTAAAAGTGTTGATGGGATTCCCAATATAATCATTAACATCCACTTTAGCCAACTCGTGCTTTAATTTAACATCTTTAATGAATCTAGAAAATGGTATAAAAATATATTTTAAAAAACAAAAAAAGTTAATAGCAGGAAAGCTGTGAATATGAAAATACCTTTTTTTTCTTGTGCGAATAATGATATCTGAAACAATTGGGGTATTCAGACGGTAGTCATATGTCTTAAAATAATAATACGAAAAAATATGACTGCAGTGAACCACCCCTCTTAATTTTGATTTATACTGTGCAATCATGGTAAAACAATAATCACAGTATAACAATAAACAATAATCACAGTATAAAAAGTCTTATTATAGTAGGACCTTTTTTTGTTTGAAATACAACAAAAAATTTTTAAAACTATTGTTAAACATTAGGATATTATGACAATATGACTTGATAGCATACGTTGTGAATCCCCCAATATATTTATCCGCTTCAGAGTTTTTATGAATTTTGTCATCGTTTTGTTAGTGAATTTTTTGAGTATTTTAGCCTTTGCTGCATATTTTTTTTTTTTTTTTGTTTTTCCTAATTTAGTAAAAAAAATGTATTATTGAAGTTAATAACCCATAGTTCAGCTTTTTGAAGCATATTTGAACAAGTGTTCAATTTTATTAGATACTTCAAGTGCAGCAAATAAAATAAGTTCTGGTAAACAGATGGCTTTTCTATTTTAAGCACGCTATTCTTCTACCCCTTCTCATCAATAAACTCTGACTTTCTGTAAGAACACTTTCAGAGTGTGAACCATAGATAAACAAATAGACATGAAACTCGTGCTTAAATTTAACATCTTTAATGAATCTAGAAAATGGTATAAAAATATATTTTAAAAAACAAATAAAGTTAATAGCACGGAAGCTGTGAATCAGAGAGCTGCAAGGAGTATGATCGAGCCGACTCAATCACTACATCTAAAAATTCAGTATAAATCAAAAGAGTATTCTACAGTTTTGTTCTCGTTCAAACGTCATCACGAACCAAAAAATTCAGAAGAAGTATGAATCGATCGCAAAATTGTGCTTGGATTTGTTTATTTAAAAGCGATGCATCTGTTTATGAACAACAGCTAACTTGTACTCGGCTTTCGGCTCGGTGATTCGAACATGATTTTATTGTGATCAGTTGCAACCACAGAACTGTCACGAGACGGAAGATTTTGGGGTTTTTTTTTTGTCTCTTTTTATGAAAGCTGCCCTTTTTGCATTTCTCTTTGCATCATCTTTTATGCCGCAATACAATAAAGCTTTTGTAAAAATTAACTTTTAAGTTTACCACAACACAAGTAAATAATATTAAAGTAAATAAATAACATTATAAAACAAAACATATTAATAAATAAATTTTTTTTGCACAAAACACAACGTTTGTTGAACTAATGCATTTTTTTTACGTGGTCTGTGTTCTGTTATTTTTGTTTTGATCATGCCATTTGTGTTGATTGTTGCTGCCTGTTTTTACACATTGCCACTTCACTACCAAAAAAGCTTTCTGTCTTTTTCTTCGAAAGCTGCCCCCGCAACTGATTTGAGCCTTTTTCACACGTCACTTTTTACAGTTCTATGGTATTCTGTGGTTGCAACGACTACTCCAATTTTATGATTCAATCGTTTTTGGCCAACATCAAGAAATGATTTTAATCTAAAGAGCTCATTTCAAACAATCAGTTTGAATTCTTGTACTCGCAACGAACATGAATGTAAATATTTCTTTGGTACGATAGTAGAAAAATTCATGGTATGGGCTCGAGCCACTTGTTTTTTGTGTATTATTTGTGTATGTATATAGGCATATAAGTAATTTCAAGTTCATTCTTTGTATTCGTTGTTTCTTCTGAACCAATTTAATATTTTTAAATACCTAGTTAGAATTTAAAAAATCCCAAAAATGTGTGTTTTTTAATATACACATGTACTTAACATACCAAAGTCGGGGCGAAAAATTTAGAGTAAAATTTTATATATTTCGCGGATTAGAGAAATTATAGGCTACAGCTAAAATTTTCATACAAAAAAGTCGAATTCGGAAGACATTGGTCCTATAGAAATGTCTCAAAATTTCTTGGAATTTATTTTTATGCCTAAACAATAAGATACATATGCAAGTACATACAAATTTTATTTTCAAATAAATTATGGGTTGTGATTTTTTAATATTTTTTTCTCTTTATACATATTCATATTGCCTAACAATTCATGCTAACAATTTAAAAAACAACAAAGGTTTACATACAATCAAACATTTGTATGTTTTAACCAATGATGTTGCGACTGATACATATAGATCAGTGTTGCAAAATTGAAATTTTGAAATGGTACTGAACTTTAACTAAAAGAGTACTTTTTTCAACAAATGGTACTTTTTGTTAAAAAATAAAATAATTTTTTATGAAAATAAAAGCAACAAAAAATATTTTATTGGAATTCATTTATCTATGTATTAAAGAGCAAACAGTATTTATATAAAAGATACATAATATTTTTGTTATACATAAGCGTTTAGCTACGGTCACACTCATCAAATATTTGACCAAATAAGTATTGACGGAATAATTAGCCGGTTGAAGTTAATATTGTTCAATACCGATATATGTATGATCATTTCACCATTTTATAGAAATTATGAACATAGATAAAGAAAAAACGTTTAATTATATTATCCTAAAATTTAAAATTTAAAAAAAGAAATGTTAAGATGGCTGAACTCTTTTACGGCGCAAATAAAAAATTTGTGGCGGCCGCACGATATTTTGAAACCGAGAACTAATTTGGTTTCTGCAAAAACTATGCGAAAAAAAACAGAGACAATGTCAGAAGCAAATTACATGTACGTTTGTGACCGAATATTATAAACCTTATGTAAAACAGCAATTTTGACAGAAATGCACAATTACATGTGATTTTTAAGAGATCATAAGAAATATAATATGTAACTACAACAGCTACTATCATTCGATTTTAATAGAAATTTAGTTTGAAACTTGAAACAGTTTCTAAGTGTTAACGATTTCTTGGTTTGCTTTTTTACATAATAATGCATTTAAAAATGTGCGTTCAAGTGATGCTGAGAAATGTGGTATCGATAAAATTCCAAAAGCAATCTGTGAAATGTCAGCAAACATTAGTTCCTCCATTTCGCTCTTAATTAAATATTTTCGGGTCTGAAATGCTTTATTTCAGAGAGATCCGCTAGTACAAGGAATTGAGAATAGTTTTCTTTCTCGCTTTTTAATAACATTAATAACAATGGTATTATGCTATTGGTTTTCCCGAAAACAATATTTTCTGGAGTGAAGCTGCTTATAATTTAAAGTAAAAAACAAATGTTTCTCTAAATCTCAGATAAAATGTTTCTTTCAATTTATAAACAATTTCGTTGTTAACTTTGCATGTTTCTATAATTATGTCAAATCGAGTTCCCTAAAAAGATACATTTTAAGGTAAATGGTTTTCTTTTAAATTCAAATTTTCCACTTATAAATTATCCAATGCATCTTTTTTTATAAGTTTTCTGTATAGCAAAGTATGAATGCTGGCGTCCTCGCTTTCATCTCAATATTAACGTTGTTAATTATATCAAAAAGTAATTTCAATTTTTGGGAATACAAAATTTTAATTTCAAAAGATTTTGTTATTCGTGCTTAATTCCCAGTTTTTATTATTGATAAAAACACTTGAAATTTATTGTTGATGGGATAAGCTATTCCTATGCGCATTTCACTGGTTGCTTAGGCCAGATCATCAGGAAACTTCATCCATAGAGATTTTAGAAAAATTAAAGATATAAAACCAAATAAAACTGTTAAGCGTATAAGACTTATAGCAACAGTTCTACTTGTAACAATATCAAAGCTTAAACAAAACACATCAACAATAAACAGGAAAAATAATTATATTTAATACACAACAATATAAATTTTGCAAAAGTCATGATTACCAAAGTCTGCTATTGAAATGATCTCATCACGGTTAAAAAGCGCAAAGGATAAAAAAGTACTAAGAACAACGCGGGGGTACTGCGGTATTTTTAATATGAAAAAGTACTGAAAAAAGTACTAAAGTATTGAATTTTTCAACACTGATATAGATGTATGATGCTCAAACGAGAACAAAACTGTAGAATACATGATTGGTTCGTACTTAAATTTTCGTGTAAATGATTGAAACAACTCCATGCTGCAGCTAAATGAACATTATATCGCATTTGAAAACGAATATTACAAGAATGATGCGAACACCGCATCGTTTCCTTGCGGTGATCTGTTGTCATATCAGAAAAAACATTTACAAACATTCATGTTCGTTGCGAGTACAAGAATTCAAACTGATTGTTTGAAATGAACTTGTTACTCCAAAATCATTTTTGTTGTTGAACAAAAACGGTTTGAGTCAAGGTATATTTACACAAGGTAGACTCATTTGGGAGTATAAAAGGAGCCAATTTGTCAAAATTGTCTTCATATAAAATAAAAACAATTTAACGCACACATGTACAAATTTTGGCTCATATACACGCAATTTGACGTTTTGGCTCCAACTAGGGGTAAACAGCTGACAAACATATGAGCCAACGAGTTTACCTTGTGTAAATATACCTTGGTTTGAGTCATAACAATTCAGAGTAAATGATTGAATATACTCCAAATTTTAGTATTCGTTGCAGTTCTCTGCTGAGAATATACAAATACCTTTTTTTCTTGTGCGAATAATTATATCTGAAACAATTGGGGTATTCAGACGGTAGTCATATGTCTTAAAATAATAATACGAAAAAATATGTATGCAGTGAACCACCCCTCTTAATTTTGATTTATACTGTGCAATCATGGTAAAACAATAATCACAGTATAAAAAGTCTTATTATTGTAGGACCTTTTTTTGTTTGAAATACAACATAAAAATTTTAAAACTATTGTTAAACATTAGGATATTATGACAATATGACTTGATAGCATACGTTGTGAATCCCCGAAATATATTCATCCGCTTCAGAGCTTTTTATGAATTTTGTCATCCTTTTGTTATTGAATTTTTTGAATACTTTTGTTTTGCCTAATTTAGTTAAAAAAAAAATATGTTATTGAAGTTAATAGCCCATTGTTCAGCTTTTTGAAACAAATTTGTACAAGTGTTCAATTGTATTAGATACTTCAAGTGCAGCAAATAAAAATAAGTTCTGGTTAACAGATGGCTTTTCTATTTTAAACACGCTATTCTTCTACCTCTTCTCAACAATAAACTCTGACTTTCTGTAAAAACAGTTTCAGAGTGTGAACCATAGATAAACAAATAGTCATGAAACTCTCATTTTGTTGAAAAAAAATTTATATTTACCTCTTCACACATACATATATGTATTTCGGAACTGTGTGAATTCAACACACTTGTAAAAGCTCACCTCCATTTTTTGACAAATATTTTGTAAACAATAAACAATTAAAAAACTAATTTGTTGTAATTTTTTTTAATAATGTGTTTATTTATTATTATACCCTCCGCCACAATAAGTTGTAAAGAGGGTATACTAAGTATATATATTCTGGCTCCTTGAGTAATTCTAAGTCGATTTAGCCACGTCCGCCTGTCTGTCCGTCTATCCGTCTGCCCGTCTGCTGAAAACACACTCACTTTCGAAAAACTCAAAAGAAATAAAAAAAACTGGTTGTCAAATTGCTTGTAGTTATCCAAAGCACTCAAGGATTGAAATCCAGCCAAATCGGTTCAGAAGGATCAGAGCTATAAATCAAAATGTGGAACCACCACTTTAAAAAATTGATAATTTTGTTACAAAAACTAACCTAAATGATTGAAAAATCCACGAAATGAAATGAAATTTTGCAAATGTTCGTTTTATTCGACCGGAATTCACACTGTGAAATTTTATGAAGATTGGTCCATAATTTACCCTATTCCCCATATAAGCCCTACTCCCGGAAAACAGTTTAGTACGCCTTAAACCGTAATTATTAATGCTATCATAACAAAATTTGACACGTTACAGTTTTTTAGGACTAGAAATCCCATTGTGCAATTTCATGAAGATCGCTCCACAATTTACCCTAGTAACCGTAATTTATAATGGTATCAGAATAAAATTTAATACTTCTCAGTTTTATGGGACTAGAAATAGCACTAAAATATTTCGTGATGATCGGTCCATAATTTACTATAGGCCCCATAAAAAGCCCACTCTGGTAAATTAATTAAATACACCTAAAATCGTAGCAGAATATTTGTTGTGGTAAAATTTCTTCCAACTTAGTTTCATATGGCCAGAAAAAATGTCCTGCAATTTTGTGATATACGGTCCATAATTTACCTTAGATCCCATATTTTGCAGCCTTCTGAAATTCACTGTAAACGCTAAAACTAATTCCACCACTGTATTGAAATTTATGTTTTTTAATACCAGAAATGCCTCTGCGGAATTTTGGGATGATTGGTTCATAACTTACCATGGCTCCAATATAAATCCCCCTCCTGAAAATCATTTAAGTTCGGCTTAAACTGTTACGAATCAAGTTATTTTATTTAAGATTGTCGGTCAATAATTATATATAGGTCTAAGCCGCAAACAATTTCAATGCTAATGTCTGTTGATAAATTGATAATAAATAGACATCATATAGATATCACTCCGGAAATATTCAAATTGTCGGTGGAGGGTATCAAAGATTCGGCACAGCCGAATATAACACTCTAACTTGTTTTTTAAAACAATTTTTAATATTAAAATTGCATTTTAAAACGATTCCCAAAAATTTTTCTACATGATAACTAGTGTCGGGCCATCTCACTTGTTTTTTATTGTTAGGACGGGCTTTACCAACTATGACTTTGGGATTGGTATTTTTAATGCAAATATTATTTAAATAAAATTGAATATTTTTGTTTTCTAATAAGACACTTTTCGTTTTTTGGGGCATATTTTTAAGTTTTTACTGCATATTTAATTCCCAAAAAACACTCTTGTAGAGCATATTTCCGGTTTCCCTGGTAATTAAATTACTCTCTGTAGACTTATGTTATATACAAAAAGACAGACGGATGAGTGAACCAGTTATAAATAAAAAATAACCGTATTGTTTTATCTTTTTTGTTTTAATGATGGAAGAAGTTAAACGAAATGTGAATCAAGCAAACAATTTTATAAGTTTGTTAAACTGGGGTCAGAGGATAAAAAAATATAAGTAAACAAAATTGTTTCTAGGTTGCTCTATAATCACATTATGTACCGAAGAATTAATGCACTTAAAATAATATAACGTTGGTTATAGATAGATCTTGTAAAGGAGGTCAGTTTGTAATTTTTTTCACTTTTGAATACACACAAATTATTATTTGTTTGATAACTTAATGTTAAAGATATTACGTTTTATGGTTTCTTAAAATTATTTTAAAACCCAGTAAGTGCCCATTTAGACAGGGAAACATTTGGAAGGGATACATTTTGTTTGGCAGCAAATTACGGTTGGGGAAGAGAGAATGGTTTTTGTGTTCGGTACTCGGCGACACCCTTTGTTCTCATTTTCTTTGTTGACATTTACCTTGCTTTTTGAGAAAAAAACAACAATATTAACAGAATGTTTCCGGCAACATGTTCGTCTGTGTGACCGAGAATGAAAAAACAAAAGAGAATTCCAGATGTTTTCCTTCCAAATGTTCGCTCGTCTAAACTCGGACTAAGAAAGTCAAATTCGACCATCACAGTATTTCCTGAAAAAATTTCGATTGTTTACCCAAAACTTTTGTTAAGTGGCTCTGAATCCTATAAGAGTTCTCTTTGCCAAATACTATCTTGATGTCTATATTTTTATGAGATATTTTCGTGTTAAAGTGATTTAGGATGGTGGTTTTTATTGGATCTTTGCTCAAGACTAGACCTACCAGCACGCCATGATTATAAAAGTTATCGTCAACAATATATAAATACTAACATTTATAAGGAAGTTATGGGAGGAGGATCTATGGTCAACTATGGACCTCGTTAATTTAAACTAAATTTTAAAAAAGTGAACTACGTGTGTTGACCAAACATAAGTTTTTACGTAAAACCCCATCACTGAAATCAAATTGAGGCTTAAAAAATATTTCAATTGTTAAAAAGCGGATGGATGCGTTTGGTTTTAGTCATATGTATCAGCACAAATGACACCAAACGTTCAAGTCAAACGAAGCGGCTTTCAGTGAACAAACGCAGCGTACACAAAACATAAAAGACCTTGGGCTAAAATATTATAGATCCACGTGCCGACCCACATTTTAGAATGCTAGCTTAAGGCTGGAGTACACGGAATGTGAAAATCCACATGCGCATGTGGTTCTGACGTAATTTCAACGCCATCCGACAACACTCACTGGCCATTGTTTCTTTGTAATGACGTCAAAATTACGTCAGAACCACAAGCTCGCAATTCACATACCGTGTACTCTTGGCTTACCTATGTGTATGTTGCAAACTCATAAAAGGTATGACAAACTGTATAATATTCTCAAATATGTTGGCCAATTTAATTTTGTATATTTAAACGTTATTAATAGGGCAACCAAAAAAAGCACTAAAAACAAACAGTTTTAAGCTTTAAAAAAAAGCGTTTAAAAACTTGAAAATAAACTGTTAAAATTAAAAAAAAGCAATTTAACTTGTTTATTTTCCACATAATTCGTTTAATACGTTGTTATATTAAATTATAAGTTGTTGCAATAAATTTTCGAAAAGAAAAATATGTCTATTTGGAGTCAGCAAGTTCTTGTTCATAGAAAAAGTTATTTCTACGTCTACAGATGTTAAGGGAGCATTTAAAATTGAGTATTTGCTTGGACTCATAATTCCGCTTGCCTCCCAAAATATCCCCAATATCTTTTAATACCGAAAACTATGTTCACTTAGAAAACCAATGAAAGATTTTTTGTTTCCAATTTTGTTACAATTTCGTGTAAACCCCAAAATTTGTAAGAAACTAACAATATTTGATAAACAGAGAAATTCTTAATAGCTAAAACTATATTAAAAAAGCAAAAAATAAGACGTTACTATACCAAAAACAGAGAGAAGGGGAGCTAACAGACGTTACTTTATACAAAAACTATATTTAAAAAGAAAAAAAGACGTTACAAAGTATTATGGTAAAAGACGTTACAGACTGTGGCATTTGATCGTAAGAATACAGCTATGGAATTTTCGAAAGAAAAGAACTTAAACAAGCAAACAATAAAATAAGTTGATAAAAAGGTTTAATACTAAAAACAAAAACACATAAAAATTATACACAACACTATAAAAAGTACGTTACAGTACCGCTAAGACAGAGTTGCATAAAAATCAAGTAAGAAAGTAAAGTCGGTCAAGCACGACCGTATGATACCCAACACAACAGTATTTAAAAACAAGTTTCGAGAGTATTTGGCTATATGAATAGGGATCTACCTATGTTTTAAATTACTATAGTTACTGATGGGCAGAAATTTAACCTATCTCCCCTCGTGGTCCTATATTTTAAAAAATGCATACCTTACGTGTCCATATAAATATGGATCTATATATGTACATATGTCTTAAATTGCATTTAAATTGGTTTGATAGTGGGCACAAAGACCCTCTTCCAGATAGCAGCTTGTATGGGGGCTATATTAAATTATGGACCGGTTCGCCCTTGTGCCAATTAGAACCTACGTACCAAATTTCATTAAATTATCTTTAAAATTGCGACCTGTACTTTGCACACGAGGTTACATGGACAGCCAGCCTGCCGGACGGCCATCGTTAGATCGACTCAGAAAGTGATTCTGAGTTGATCGGTATACTTTTGGACCAATATTTTAAGGTGTTCCTCACATCAGCACAAATGCATAATACCCTCTCTACTCTTTAGTGTAGCTATAATAACATACAGAGATAATACAGGTTTTTGGGATGATATTGTTCAAGGGAAGCACAAAATATTACCTTAACGTTGAACGATTTTTTTAACCAGAGTTGTTACAGCACAGAAATGGTTGATTTTTTAGTTTTATTAAAAAAAGTTGCACATAACAAAAAATAATAATAACGATTTTTGCAAAATTTTATTAAATAAGTTTTTTTTCGTATGAAAAAAATTAAAAATTATCTTAAAATGACAAAATAAGTAAAAAAAAAAGCCGATATCGCAAAAATAATTTAACAAAACCGATATTGCCAGAATAAGCAAAAAAAAGCCCTAACAAATATAGCTCATTTTCTTTGTTTTTTTTATGATCGAAATTTGTGTTCTATCAAAATCTTTCTATCTTGTAAACCAAAAAATAAGCATTTACTTTTTTTTGGTCGCCCTAGTTATTAATAAATATTTGTATCCCTTGCAATTTTTTTTTTTAGTTAAATGTTTTTAATGTAGGTAGTTAGGGCATTTAATTAATAATACGGAAAAATATTTTCTATTCAATTTTGAGATTTTTTTCTTTCACTTCCCTGGTTTTGAAATGTTATTTACTTTTTGCTGTCAATTTGGAATTTTTATTTACCTTTGAACACTTTCAATATCCTGTTTCTGTAATTTCAAATGTTGTCGAAAGTTTTCTGTGAGTGTTGCCTCGATGTTGGCCAATATTTTCAAACTTTCCACTGAAAAATAAAACTCTCCCTTTGCCAAAAGACAGCAGCGCGATAAGGTGAAAACCATTAACCACACGCAACAAAAAGACGATAATGGTATTAGTAATACTGCCCTCATACTTGTTGTTGCTTTTGCTTTTATACTAGTTGTTGTATTTAGATTTATATGAAAATTTTTTGTTTTATGTTCTAACGATAACCAGACTGTATACATACATTTGAATGTGTGTGTCTATGTACGTACAATAATTCAGTAAATAGGGAGAAAAATTATAAACGCAGATTTATGTTAGAAATGTTGCAAATTATAAATGTACCGACAATATCGCGAATTAATTTTAAGTCAGATACTGAAAGTTTAGCACAAAATTATAGGCATTTAATTTATAAAAATAGAAACGGAAGTTAAAAATTTATTAATACTGTAATAGATTAGGTTTGAATTGAAAAACCTTTTTTGTATTTAATTGAAAATTGTTATATGACATTTTGTTTAATTTATTTAATTTGTTAAATTTGTTAAAAATTGTTCAAAAATTCAAGAAAAAAACCCTGAAGAAGGCACACAACGGAGTGCCGAAATATTGGATTAAATAAAATTAATATTTTTTATAAAAAAAAGAGACCTAAAGCTTAATAAATAATAATACTAATCAAATTTTGTAAAGGTCGAATAAGAGTCAATTTATATATTATGAGAAGCACATCTACAATCAATTACAATTTATTTAAAAGGAATCAAGATGTAAGAAGAAACATCAATAGGTATAAAACCGTAAGGGATAAACTTATCAAAATTAAAGCAACAATAACTTTCTTAATTCGCTGTCGTAATGTAGGTATCATTCCTAAATTTATAAAAAATTCGACTAAAAACATTTTTAATATTTTTCATGAGAACGAACGTTTACCATCATGTCATCAAACAATATCTAAATATCTACAAGATCTACATCAAAAAATTCTGAATTTGAGGATAAATCAACAACACCAATTAATGAGGGAAGTACAAAAGGAATATAGAATGACCACAGAGAATTTACAAAGATGTTTTAATAAAGAAGAATACACAAAATTTATGGATTTTGAAGATAAAGTAGCAAGGAATTTTAATGAAAAGGTCAAGAATAGACACAAGAAGAAGTTTGATAATCTGGTAAACTTACAGAGAAAAGAATTAGGTATTAAATTTAACAATAAGTGGTTTATAAATAAAACTAAGATAGATATACCAATAGATGCACAATGGGTTCTTTCGTTAGGACACAAACACATTTTACCAACAGAAAGAAAACATTTTCCAATTTTAAAAGTTATAACGGAAGGGGAAGATTTGGTTCAAACACTGAAAAATAAGGAAGATCAGGAAATAGCTAGGACAAAACTAACAACAAGTATAGATAGCTACATAAATAAAATGAGATTGACTAATAGGGATAAATTTGTTCTCGATAAAGTAAAAAAAACAGAAAAGTTTTTAAGACTAAATAGGAATATTATTATTTTGAATGCAGATAAAGGTAATACGACAGTAGCAATGAACAGAACAGATTATAATTTAAGGATTAATGATATTATAAGGGACAATTCAGTTTATAAGAAACTTAGAAAAGATCCTACTAATAAATTACAAAGGGTAAATAATGACTTTGTTCAGGAACTTTTTAAAAGGAATATAATAACAGTTATGGAAAAGAATAAGCTTAAAACAAATATAGCAATTGCACCTAGATTATATGGGGTTCCAAAAATTCATAAAATTGATTTTCCATTAAGACCAATTTGTTCATGTATTAATTCTCCATCATATGAACTTTGTAAATATATTACAACAATTCTTAAGAATAAAACGGAAAATTCAAAATATAATGTAAGGGACTCTCTTCAATTTAAAGATAAAATTAAGCATATTAAGTTAAATGATGATGAGATATTAATATCTCTTGATGTAGTTTCATTATTTCCAAGTATACCTATAGATCTTGCTATAGATATAATAGAGGAAGAATGGGATAAGATGGAAGAACACACTAATATAGATAAAGACTTATTTTTACGTATTCTGAAATTTTGTATAATTGATAATAGATATTTTCAATTGGACTGTAATGTATATGCTCAACTAAGAGGACTTCCTATGGGATCACCAGCATCTCCAATTGTAGCAGATATTGTTATGGAGAAATTAATAGATAGATGTTTGGAACAGTTGACTATTAAACCTAAAATTTTGACCAAATATGTGGATGATTTATTTTGCGTAATTAAGGAATCAGAAATAGCAAAAATTTTAGATACATTTAATTCCTTTCATGCGGATATAAAATTTACAATGGAAAAGGAGTTTGAATCTAAATTGTCTTATTTAGACACTTTGATAATAAGAAAGGGACAAAGTTTATTAATTGATTGGTATCAAAAACCAACATCGTCTGGTAGAATAATTAATTATTTTTCAAATCATCCTAAAAGGATTATAATTAACACGGCTAGAAATTTTATAGATAGGGTATTGAAAATAAGTGATTCTTGTTTACATAAGAAAAATAAGGAGAACATTTTTAGAGCATTAAGAGAAAATAGTTTTCCAAAGGAAATTATATCTAACTTATTAATACAATATAATAACCATAGAATAAACAACTCGAACGGTAATACGAACCCGAAAATTTATAAATCACTAACTTATGTACCAAAATTTTCGGAGAGGTTAGAAAAATCTAATATTTATGATACGGAAAGGTATAAAATTGCGCATAAATCTAATAATACAATAGGTAGATTATTTACTAATATGAAAGACAAAATGAATAAGTTGGAAATGTCGAATGTAGTTTATAAAATACCTTGTAAGGGAAATATTAATGGACAATGCGGTAAAGTGTATGTTGGTACAACGAAGAATAAACTGAAAACTAGGTTAGCAGGACATAAGTCAGATCAAAAATATAGAAATATTTCATCACAAAAAACAGCTTTATCATCTCATTGTGCAAATCTAAATCATTATCCTGATTTTGAAAATACAACAGTTTTAAATAGGGAGAAAAATTATAAACGCAGATTTATGTTAGAAATGTTGCAAATTATAAATGTACCGACAATATCGCGAATTAATTTTAAGTCAGATACTGAAAGTTTAGCACAAAATTATAGGCATTTAATTTATAAAAATAGAAACGGAAGTTAAAAATTTATTAATACTGTAATAGATTAGGTTTGAATTGAAAAACCTTTTTTGTATTTAATTGAAAATTGTTATATGACATTTTGTTTAATTTATTTAATTTGTTAAATTTGTTAAAAATTGTTCAAAAATTCAAGAAAAAAACCCTGAAGAAGGCACACAACGGAGTGCCGAAATATTGGATTAAATAAAATTAATATTTTTTATAAAAAAAAGAGACCTAAAGCTTAATAAATAATAATACTAATCAAATTTTGTAAAGGTCGAATAAGAGTCAATTTATTAGTATCTAACATTAAAACACAAAAATTTCAGTACAAAGAAAAAACACAAATCTTTCTCAATTTATTGCTTACAAAGTTGCTTCTAAATTCAGCTGTTATTACATGTATAACAACAATTGAAATAATTATTAATTAAAAAAAAGTATTTATTTTAAAGCTTGGTAAACTTTAAAGTTTTTTATTCTCTACAAACCATCTCCTGAAAATTTCGAATCGAATAAAAAACAAATCAGCCAAATCGCTTCAGCCGTTCTGACGTGATGCGTTTACATACATGGACCATTTCATTTATATATATATAGATAGATAGAAGAAGATAGAAGAAATGTTTTCTTACTTAGAAAGATGAGAAGTGAAAAGGAGGCAACAAATTAAAAACTTAAATTTTCCGAGTTTTGCTAGGAACTTTTAAGTTTTTTATTCTCTGCAAACTATCTCCTGACAATTTCGAATCAATTAAAAAAAATCAGCCAAATTGTCTTTAAATTGTCTTTAAAATTTCAATTTTAAGAGTCTGTATAAATATTGAATTATAAAAGTATTTAAGCATGTTCAAATAATAGTTTACTTTTTATTGAAAATTGTTTTTTTTTTTAATATGTAGCGGAGAATTTCTTTTATTAAAATTAAAGTGTCAATTATAAAACAGTTTTATACCCTCCACCACCACCAGTGGTGAATGAGGGTATACTAAGTTTGTTATTCCGTGTGAAACTTTTTATTATTCATCTCAGATCCCAAAAAGTATATATATTCTGGGTCCTTGAGTAATTCTAAGTCGATTTGGCAATTTCCGTCTGACCGTCTATTGAAAACATGCTCACTTTCGAAAATCTCAAAAGAAAAGAACAATATTGCTGTCTAGTTATTCTTAGTGGCTTGGAATAGAAATCCAGCAGCATCGGTTCAGTAGGATAAGAGCTATGAATCCAAATGTAGAACCACATGTCAAATTTCGTAAAGATCAGTGCATAATTCGCCTTAAGCCCCATATAAAGCCCACTTTAGGAAAACACTTAAGTACGTGTTATACGATAACGAATATTGTAAAAAATAAAGCTTACTTCTGAAAGATTCTAACCATCGGCGGTGGGTTTCAAAGATTCGGCACAGCCAAATATATAACTCAAGCTTCATTTTTAAGAAGTAGTTCAAACAAACATTATTTTGTGAAAGAATTTTTATTAAAGGAGAACTCTTTAAAATACTAGTGATTAGGCTATTTTCGGCCGTGCCGAATCTTTGTGGGATTTGTGGTACAATTGTACCAAATTTGGTAGAATCGAAACTTTATTGGTACACTCTACAATTTACATATACTTGTTTGGTGCAATTTAAATAAAAATACCTACGTCGTTGAGGTGGATTAACTCACTTTTCATTTCAACAATAAAACTTGTAATAACATATCTAAAGCCCTGACCAGAACTACCAAAAATTGCATTATTGTTAGTTTTTGTTCAAAACGCCACTTTTGTGGCTTTAGGATTTTGCGGATTAACTTAATATCACTTTCTGATTCGATTTAACGATGTCCCTTAGTCAAGGTGGCTGGATTTCTGTTTATCTAACGTTATGCGCAAAGTACGGGTTGCAATTTTGAAGGTAATTTAATGAAATTTTGTACATTGGTTTCAATTCATAAGGACGAAGCATACTGAAAATGGTGAGAATCGGTTCATAATTTCTCATAGCCCCCATACAAACTTCTTTCCGGAATAGTGTTTGTGCCCTTAAATTTTTATGTTGGTATTTAGATAAAATTTGGGCAAAACTTATTTTATTGCAATCTCAATCATCTTACCAAATTTTATTGAAATAGGTCTATATTTGACGACATACTCTCGGAAATAGCTGTTAATGTCATAATTTCCATATAAAAGTTGGTATTGCATAAAAATTGGCTTTCACGATGTCATGCAAAATATTGTGCTGGTAGGTTCAATATTAAGCAATATAAGCTCCCTTCATAAAATCACTTTAGGGCAAACAAATCTCATATAGATAAAGATATCTTACTAATATTCGGCACAAAGAACTTTCACATAATCTTAACCTCCTAACATAATTTTTGCCATTGTTACGGTACAATTAAAGAATTGTCATGTCCAAACAGTGTATCATATCATCATTAGCTTGAATTGAACGACGCACAGTGGCTGAAAATCGTTTTTCATCGGCCAAAAGCTGTTACTTTTGAACCGATAGAGATAATTTTGCATTTTTTTTTTTTTTTTGCTGGAGAGAAGACTTCTTGAACTTTATTGAGAAATTTAAGGTCAAAGTGGAACTTTTCATGTTTTTTAGCATTTAGTATGAAATAGCTTTTGATTGAGATTGAAAATTATGGTATGGCACTGTTTTAAAAACTTCTTAATCTACACAACTGGCAAATTTCATTATGTGATCTTTATTCATGTCAGATTTATAGAATGTCAAACATTAAAATTATGTAGACCGAAAAGATCTTAAAGCAATGGACTTAAAATTTTTAATTTTTTGATTAAGAAATACCCCAAGCTCCCAATCCCGGAAAAACGCATTTAGCAAAAATGATTTTTTTCCAAAAATGGCGATACTGTTACTATTTACCACTCGATATTGATCAGAATTTTCCAGAAAATCAGGGACATATTAGAAAACATTACTGTTCTAATTTTATTAAAATCGGTGTGTTGAATACTTAAGCTTCGTACAGACGATGGTCAGATCTTACAATATTGAAAGCAGGCGTTGCCAACAGCAATATTTTTCTGACAATGATGCGATTGTCAGATGCATTCATTTTGCACTTCTGCATATACAAATGAGCTTACAATGTTCACACAGTTGTAAGACATTTTAGCCAATTTTAATGCAATTTAAGCAACGCTGCTTACCAATATTGTAAGATCTGACCATCGTCTGTACGAAGCTTTAAAGAATTTTTTTTTGTTTGAAAAAATTGCCTTTTTTTGGATAGGGCATGTGGGAGAAACAAATGTCAAATTGAATAGCAATTGCTTCTACAAGCAAACTCATATCGTT
Source organism: Pollenia griseotomentosa (assembly GCA_963931875.1). Lineage (NCBI taxonomy): Eukaryota > Metazoa > Arthropoda > Insecta > Diptera > Polleniidae > Pollenia > Pollenia griseotomentosa. Next base: position 98,974,842 of record OZ007560.1, read on the forward strand.
TACTTTCGAAAAATATAAGCATTTTTATATATTTATAGAGAAAATATTGTTTTATCAGCGAAAGAACATCTTTTGGTAAAATAGTAAAAAAGAGTATTCAGGCGCATATACATTCGCCATGAATAAACCGCTATAATTATAGAAAAATGCTTAAGTATTTAATAATACAACATACCATTGCTTAAAGTCTGCTTTACTACCAATATAAAAAAAACATTAAACATAATCCATAATCCACCCGATTAAAAACTCGAAAAACCGTTAAAAAATCAACCCAAAAAATCCGTTTTATCCGAATATCTCTAAAGGCAAAGGAAATAATTTAAAATTTAAGAATATTTTTTGTAGGTCAGCTTAAGTCTAATTTTTTGCAATCCATAAATATATAAATTTTTGGCGAATTTTTTAAAGTTCGAATATCCGAGGTTACCAAGGTTGCAACAAGAACTATGTCTCTAACTTGAAAATCTTGGGGATGTCTTCGTTTTAAGTTGATGTAGTTTTTGTTTTTGTCTCTTACTTACTCTTCTTCCTCTCGAGCTTTCTGTAAAGTATCTGCAAGACTTATTAAATGTGGTGTAATTTGTGGTATAACATTTTCAGGTAAAACTATTGACTTAAGATAGTGATGTGCTTCTAGAGGGGTTCTTAACTCACGCCAAAATGTTAAATATGCAGCTGTATAACCTGTGCTTTCACACTTAGACGTATTCATTGCATATCGTATCATGGGAAGTTTTAGATCCCACTATGTGTGCTCTTTTTCAACGCATATAGACAATTGTGTTTTAAGTCGCGATTTTTTCTTTCAACTGGATTTGCTTGAGGGTGATATACTGGAGTAAATATTTGTTCAATACCTAAACAATATGTGAGCTTTTGCATGTAGAAATAAACTGACAGCCATTATCTGTGTGAATTCGTCTTGGTACTCCATAGCGCAGTACGATTTCTGTAGTTATCACAACTGAACAATTTTCTGCGGTAGCTTGCCTTAATGGAAACAAATCAACCCATCTGCTACAGATATCTTCGGCAATTAAAATCCACTGATAACCTTGACTTGTTCGTGGTAATGGTCCAACAAGATCAATTGCTACTAATTTAAATCTTTGATTAATTGATACCGTGCGATATAATCCAGCTGGTTTCAAATTAGTAATCTAATATTTTTGACATATTATACAACCTTTAACATATTTTGTAATTTCGGTTTTCATACCAGGCCAATAGTAGTGGGGAGTAATACGATTTATAGTTCTTTCTATTCCATAGGGACCTGCCATTGGATCGTCATGAAATCTATTTAAAATTGTTTTTCTCATCGACCTTGGAACTACTAGTTGGCCATTCTCAGAATCCTGATCGGCCCAATATCTAAATAAAATTCCATCAATTATTATATAACCTCTGCTTGTATATAGGTTTACACTGTTATCATTATCCTTAAAGACTAAAAAGTCATTTAAGAGGTTGATGATCTGTTAACACTGATAACTGTGAACCCTCAATGTAGCCACGAAACTTTGTAACTGCCCAAACGACGGCTAGTGCTTCTCGTTCTGTTGTTTAATAATTTCGTTCCGCCGGAAGTAAAAGTCTGCTTGCTTACACTGTGTGTAATTTTTTAAGTCGTGGAAAAATAACCATATACGGACAATAAATAACCATAAAGGACAAAAAAAAAAGACCCGTGTCTCACAGTTTTGCCCAAAGTCATGCACTTTTTTTTATGGGCCCTTAAAGATTTAGGACCTCGGTGTCATTTTTGCAAAAAAGTGACATTTACTGAGGCTCATATCTTGCAACCCGTTCAGAATTTTGATTAACTCTCTAAGACAAAGTTGTAGCTCTTGCCATAAAGAACAAAAATTGGAAACATATAAAATCAAAAAACTTCATCTTCAAGATCAAAATCGCAAAAAAAAACTTTAAAAATTAGATTTTTTTTAACTTTTGTCCGCTGTTCAGGTCCATAGATAGCAAACCGTTTAAAATTCAAGGAAACAATCGACTACAAAAATGTATCTAAGATCTCAATAAACAACTTTCTAGAGCATATAAACTTCCTAGGAATGATTCTTAACACCGTTTAGGTAGCCGCAATAGTGAAAAATTTCCCGAAAATTCGATTTTTGTTACCTTTTTCCCCCTGTTCAGGTCCATAGGTAGCAAACCGTTCAAAGTTCAAGGAAACAATCAACCGCAAAAATGTACCTAAGATCTCAATAAACAACTTTCTAAAGCATATAAACTTCCTAGGAATGATTCTTAACACCGTTAAGGTAGCGCTTAGGTAGCCGCAAAAGTGAAAAATTTTCCGAAATTTTTTGAATTTCATTTGTTTTTTCTTTACTTCAACATTGAGATACTATGCTATCTATTACAAAAATATTAAAGTAAATATTCGTACTATGTTTATAATGTTGATGGCCCTGGACTTGCAAATCGAATTCTCTTAAGTTGTGGATCCAAATCGTCGTCCGAATCTGACTCTGATTCAAAACTTTTGGTTTGGAAGCACGTTGCTTCCAGACTGCCCTCCATCATCAGCTTTTTCTTCTTCAAATACTTCATTAACATCATACAGGGTGATCTTTTGACTCCACCAACATACCTGAAATGAATTAGAAAAGAAATCAAAAAAGGAACGCAAAACAATGCATCAATAAAATTGATATTACCTCTGCCAGCAATGCGTCGAGTTTTTTGCCTTTGTAGCGTTTTTCCATGGGCAGTGTGGTTTGGTGAAACCGTTCTCCTTGCTCATCTGATTCGGTAGGAAGTTGTTTGATAAAGTCGTCAAAATGAAAATGAAAAAAATGCAGCTTTAATGTCATCGATGTGACGATTTTTTCAAAATAATACAGCATTTCTTTCACCCATTCTTTTGCTTCCGGTTCCGCGTCTCGATCCCCTCCCAAGACTCTGGTGCATACACGCTGAAGGTAAGTCCATGCCATTGAATGATTTTTATCAAGCGATGAATCAAAGTTGCTCTTGAATAGCTTTCTAATGTCAGGACCATTATGTACGCCTGTTAAATGAAGGCAAAAAATAAAGACAGAAAAAAAAATATTAACATAGTGTAAATAGTACAATGAGGTGAACAAAAATTCGTTTTAAATTTACTACAATACTTTTTTAAATTTTGTCATCGCTACGCTTTGTGAAAACGCTTTTCAAATAGTCGAATGCGTTTGAACAATTTACAACGGCCACTTCGATGAATTTTTTAACAATTCCCAATTTTATGTGGAGCGATGGCATTAAGATGTCTTGAGTATTGTCAATTAAAGGTGCATTCTTAAGTCTATGTTGTTTCATTTGTTCCTCCACACCTCCTCTTGGTCTCCACGAATTACATTGGAATTGATTCAAAGGGGAGCGCGAATCCCAATTACAAAGAAAACAAAAGAATTTTGGAAAGCCACCATTATCGATGATCCCTTGCAAAACCACAGCAAATCCTCCATTTATTTTCGTAGTATTTGATTTTTTTCAGTATATCTTTCAATATTTCATAGCTTTCTTTCATTTTAATACACATTGCAAGCGGAATGGAAGGTTTTCGGTTCGACACATGAACAACACTGCTTTCAAGCTTGAAACAGAACCATCAATAAATAATCTCCACTCACTAGCGATGTAGTTCATTCCCATTTTTACCACCAAAGCTTTTATATCGTTGCAGTAAGCGAACAAATTGTCATCATTAAGAGTGTAGAGGCTTTGAAATTCAGCTTGCCGTTTGCGGTACGCCGTAGAGTTCACATTAGCATGTGTGAGTTTTCTTTGCTTTAAAAACGCTGTCAAAAATATGGCAAGTCCATTTGTGTTATTAGTTGTGGTCTATCTCTTCCCTGTTAGGGCTCGTAATCGGTATCAAATGGATCTTCATAAGTAACACCACTTGCTGTAGTCATTCCTGTTAATTCTGTCCTACGATCTGGAGTTGGCGGCCTTGGTGATACAAAATTTTGTTCTTCTCAGCATGTCGATTTAGACGACATGTGTAACATGTGTACACATGCATAGCAACTGTTTGCATCATGATCACCTGGGCGATTAATCCAGTTTACTGGCTTACAATACTTCATATTATTTTTGCCTCCACTCAACCATGCCATGAGATTGTTATAACATTGGCGACACACTGTATTAGGTGTGTAATTTTCGCCTGCTAAGTCTACTTTGTCGAAAAACAACCTATATGCTCTATTGAATTCACCAGTTAAAAGATTATTTTCCTTTTGAAATCTTGTAGAAATTTTTTTCCTAATTTGATGACCGCAAACTTAGCAAAACGAATAAATTTTTTCACACTGCATATTGAAATGGTCAGTTGCCAATGTTGTGTGCGAATTATGCTGAACCACTTTCTCTATAACTTTCACCGCTGAGCTCTCGTTGACTTCGCTCTGTGTAATGCCTCGATGTGAGCGTCGTGTTGCTTTTATATTGTGAGCTGCGTCGCTTGATGCGTGTGCTGTGCTTACTGCTTTGCCTGTGATGTTGCGGTCGGTTCGTGATCGCGTGAATTGTATGTTAAGACCTTATGTACATTTTTGTAGTTGATTGTTTCCTTGAATCTTGAACGGTTTGCTACCTATGGACCTGAACAGGGAAAAAAGGTAAAAAAAATCGAATTTTTTTAAGTTTTTTGCGATTTTAATCTTGAAGAAGAAGTTTTTTTGATTTTACATGTTTACAATTTTTGTTCTTTTTGGCAAGAGCTACAACTTTGTCGCAGAGGGTTAATTAAAATTCTGAACGCCTTTTTTTCTCCTGAAGTAAAACAGCTCCGATTGCATAATTGCTAGCATCTGTTTTTAGGATAAATGGTTTGTTTCATCCACTTGCTGCAATATTGGTGGAGACACTAAGAGACTTTTTAGTTTTTCAAAAGCAACAATTTCTTCATCACTCCATTTCCATTTTTCTTTGTTAACCTAGATAAGGGTTTTGAAATTTAAGCGAAATTTGGTATAAACCGACGATAGCAGGAGCACGTCTGCAAAAATGAGATTAACTGTTTTAGATTTTTGGAGTATGGCCTTTGCAATATGGCTGCTGTTTTTTCAGGATCTGGCTTTAAGCCATTTATTGTCAACAAATGACCGAGATATTTCACTTCCGGTCTACAAAAATGGCATTTTTCTCTATTTAAAAAAATTTTAAACGTTTTTATTCTTTCGAATGTTTTTTCGAGATCATTGATATGATTTTTGAAACTATAAGAACAAATAATAATATCATCCAGATATGCTAAAATGGTTATTTGCGGCAGTCCAGAACGAAATCTAGCTACCAATCTTTAACAAGTTGCAGGCGCGTTTCTAAGACCAAATGGCATTCCAATCAATACAAATATTCCAAAAGGTGTAGTAAATGCTGTTTTTATTTTATCTTTTTCAGCTACCTTAATCTGCCAATATCCAGATATGGCACACATGAAATCGGAGGGTGTGAACCAGTATTTATAAAATGTTCAAATTGTGGGATTGGTTCTGATCTATCCTCGGAAACGTTTGAAACTTTTTTAGTACGGTACTTAAAATTTCCTTTTCTGTATTTGCTAAATTTTATCCTTCTGTATCTTTAAGTTTTATATCAGAAGTATTCATTTCTACAGAGGATTTTGACATTTTCTTTGGACTTTCTTTTAATTTACTTCTCTTAAGGGGTGGAAACAGGTCTCAGTCGTAAGCAACTGTTTCTGTTCCCTCAGGAATGCTATCTTCAAAAATTTTATTAATAGCTGCTGGGGAAAAATGATATGTATACGACATTTCATAATTTTTCGGCGTTTGTTCACCATCATTACGTACTGTGTTTTCAAACCAGTTGAAAAAATTATCAACAGAGAAGTTTTCTGTGATGTTTAGTTGAGAAATCGGAAAAGGTTTTATTAATTTTGGCTTATCCATTTTAAATTCAAAAATTGTTTTTGGATCATCTTTAAAATGCCAATTTCTTTGGGCCAAATCAAGGACAATGCCGGCTTGTTCTAGGAAGTCAATTCCAATAAAACGAATACGTTTAAGACGTTTGCCAAATAATATTTGGACAATAGTTGAATAGACTATTTCCTCTCTTGGAATACCATCTGCTAAGATTATTTCCTCCTAAACTGCGCAGCTGTGTCAAAATAAGCTTCACCTTAAAGCCAATTATATTAATATTAACGGCAGGGACATCTCGACTAACTATTGTTGTATGAATAGCATTAAAACCGAGTTTTTCCTGACTATTAGTTGTATTTTTGTTATTGCAGTTTGGACAATTCGACCTTTAGTAACCAGCTAATCCACAACCATAGCAATTTAAAACGTTCTCCTGAACTTTTGGTTTGCCATGTCCATTAGCTTTAATTTTCTTAAAACACATTTCTGCGGTACGATTTTTCTTTCTACAAAATGAACAACGAACTAAAGGGTGTTTTTTTAAGCCCGATAGAACTTGAAATTGTAAAAAATAACACAAAAAATTAAATTGTAATCAAAATTTTTTTTATTCGAAAGATCAATACGTGACATTAACATTTGAAAATGATTTCGGGCATATGGGCACCGCGGCTGTTCTTGACGAAGCGCATTCTGGACGTCCAATTTTGGGCCACTTTTTCGAGCACTGCTGGCCGTATGTCACGAATAACACGAACAATGCTGGCCTCCAAGGCGTCAATTGTTGCTGGTTTATCAGCATAAACCAGTGACTTCACGTAGCCCCACAGGAAATAATCGAGAGGTGTCAAATCGCACGACCTTGGAGGCCAATTGACAGGTCCATTTCTCGAAATCAACTTATCGCCAAATTTTGATTTCAATAAGTCGATGGTTGCGTTCGCCGTATGGCACGTAGCGCCATCCTGTTGAAACCACATCTCCTCCGGATCAATGTCATCCATATTTTCAAACAAAAAATCATTGATCATGGTGCGGTAACGATCTCCATTGACCGTAACGCGAGCTCCGGCCTCATTTTTAAAGAAATAAGGTCCGATGATGCCACCAGCGTGAAAACCGCACCAAACGGTGCATTTTTCTGGATGTAATGGAGTCTGTAGGGTCTCTTGTGGATTGGTCTCGCTCCATATGCGGCAATTTTGCTTATTAACAAACCCGTTAAGCCAAAAATGCGCCTCATCGCTGAACACAATTTTGCGATAAAACAACGGGTCAGTTGCCAACTGCTCTAGAGCCCAATCGGCGAAAGAACGACGCATATAATGGTCTCGTGGCTTCAATTCCTACACCAGCTGGATCTTATACGGGTGTAGGCCGAGATCTTTGCGCAAAATTTTCCACGTAGTGGACGGACAGAGCCCCAATTCCTGCGACCGACGACGAATCGATAAATTTGGATCTTCTTCCACACTTTCGTTTACAGCGGCGATATTCTCTTCAGTACGCACATTCCTTCGACGTGTTGGTGTTATTGCATCCTCTAGAGAGTATGTGGTACGAAATCTATCCACAGTTCGACGAATGGCTTGTTCAGATGGACGATTATGTACGCCATAAAAATGACGAAGTCGTCTATAAGTTGCGCGAATCGACGACTGATTTTCAAAGTAAATTTGGATAATTTCGTAGCGTTGTTCAAGCGTGAGTCTATTCATGATGATTTGTCAGAGTTTACTGAAACGATAAAAAAAAATATTTCATCAAAATTTAATTTTTTGTGTTACTTTTTACAATTTAAAGTTCTATCTAGCTTAAAAAAACACCCTTTAGTTTCTTTTCAGTCTGTGGTATGGAAATAGCATTTGGTTCTGACGTTTCATTTATTTACATTGCAACTTCTCGAGCCTTTTCGAATAAATTTTGGAAACTAGTTATAGAATCTCGGGCAATCTTGTCTCTAATTGTTACCAAAAGTTGCAAATATATTATGTTAAGCATAGTATTTTCTGATAATTGGGCAAATAAACGCCGTTTATTGCAAACGAAATTATCAGTTGATTCATATGTCTTTTGTTTTTCAAGACTTATTTCAGAAAATATACGCCAATCTGGTTTAGGGGGTGAAAAAAGTTTCGCAATATTTCTAGTGCTTTTTCAAAACTTGTGGCTTCAGTTTTAATTCCTTGCCATCATGAGAAAGCATAGCCTTCCAACAATAATGGTAAGCTTGTTAACGCAAGAAAGTCTGATACATTTTCTGCATCCTTATAAACAAGAATAGTGGCAATAAAATAAAAAATAATGTTTAAGCCTCCTAGCAATTCCATAAATTGACCTTGAGTTAAAGTAATATTAACCGAATTGTTGGAACTTTGTGCGGATATCGAATTCTGGGCAGTATTGAACGTACTATCCCCGTTATTTTGTAATATTATGGATGAACGTGATCCAGTTGGGTTTTCACTTTGGTTGGATGGATTTTAAGATATACGGCGTGTATTTGCGAGAGTATTTCGTGGACTTCAACGTTTGTTTAGGTTTATATTTAAGCTTTGTCACACTTGCATGAATCACTTTTCTTTTATTTTAAATTTTGCTTTTTTTTATTACCACAAAACACACAATTAATAAAACAATGCAAATACTTTACCTTTAGAAGGCACAAATTACCATATGCAGGAACAGGCTTCTCAAGATCAGGATGCTTTTTGTGATTTTAATGAGTTTTTCGTTGGGCGCCAATGTAGAGAATGAGTCTTTTTTTAAAGGGTCAAAGTCAGACAATAATATCCTAACTGACCACAGTTCCTTATATCCAATTTTTATATTTTTACTTGAGGCTTGAACAGACAAAAATGGTCCTATTCGCCAGCAAGATTAAATTATTTTTGGATAGAAAAGAAAAAAACGGCTTGAATTTTTAAAATTTTTAAAGTTGTTTATTCGGTAGTCAAACAGCAAAAGAAGATCGATTACATTAATGTGTTGCCTTTTATAGGTCAACTTACATATTGGAAATTAATAAAAGGTATAGTTGGAATATTGGAAATGAGTAATAATGTATATATTATTATGAGAGTTTTTAAAAACGGCATAATTAGATGTTTACATAGTTTGCATGATTATGAATAATAAACAAGATCACTCAATGTTTAAAATGAAAAGTAAATAATAAACAATTGTGGGCATCAAAGGTAGAAAATGACAGTGACATACCGACGGAAAGGTTAATTTGTCCAGTTTCTCTGCATAAGTTTTATTTTTAAGGTTTGAGAAACACTTAAACACAAATAGGAAAAAATTCAAAATAGTGCTGCATATGCTAAAAATTGAAAAACGCTCGTCTTGAGTAAGAAATTATTTTTTTTATACATATCCCACTCGCAAAAAAAAAATAAAAAAAAGTTTTAAATTTAAATAAAAAAAAAATAAAAAAATTTTAAAAAAAAACAAAAAAAACTCTTTTTAAAAGATTGATTAAATAGCTATCGAAGCTTCAAGAGACAAAGTTTGCTAACACTAATAGGTAATAAGCAACATGGATGAGAAAGAACGCCTGTATGGCCAAAATGTCAAACTTTGACCCCCTCTAACTCAGACACTTTTTGACCGAACTTTTTAAAAATTTGTGTCTAAACTACTATCCAATAGGACTAACCTTGGTGCAAATTTCATCTTAATCGGAAGACATCGATTTAAAAATTGGGTCACTTGACATGAAATCCCCCATATGTATATATAAAAATTAAGTAGTCAAATTTCAATTACAGTGTGTCTTAAAATAAGGACAACAAATAAAAGAAGTAATACAAAATTAATGAATCAAAATTCTATTAAAATAAAAAGGATAAATTAATAAAATAATACTAATGACAAAATATAATATTAAGATCGATAATAATGACAATAATAAAAATAAACACTCTGTTACAGTATGTATTTACAAAATGTTAACAAAATGTGTATTTGTTTTCTTGTTACTAAAAACAATAAATTTTTATCAAAGGTTTTCTTGGGAGTCAAAAAATTTTATTAAAAAGATTTAGTTTTATTGTGCTAAATTCCAAATTCGTAATAATGATAAACTAAAGTTTATTGTTGGTGGGATAAGCTATTCCTATGCGAATTTCACTGGTTGCTTAGGCCAGAATATTAGGAAACTTCATGCCAGGGCTGTCAGATATGGCGATTTCTCGCCAAACGCTTTTTTCGCATGATTTTTGTTTTGTAATTATTTTAAGTGAATTTTGTATTCAGTCACTATCAGAGAACTGCAAAAATCACTATTTTTCTTGATTTACTTATACGCTCAAATTAACATTCACTCTATGCCTGCAAAACAAAGTTCAACGTTGGTAATTTTGACATCGTTTCGTACACATTTGATTTGTGCATGTGTGAGTTTTTTTATTGTTTCCCAACAAACACGAAGTCAAACCTCTGATATGAAATGACTCTATCATTTGAAATCAAACACAACTCTCACGCGTTTTTCAAATGTTTGATTTTTACATTTAAATTCAAATTGATAATGATTTGAAAATAAACATTTGACAACAAATGTTTTATCAATTTGATGTCAAATTGGTATCAAATGTTAAATTCAAATCAAAACTAAATTTGGTAATACTAAAGCGAAAAATAAATGTGAACATTAAAAATGGCGATTGAAGTTAAATGTTTACTCCGTGGTTAAATGTGTTTTACAAGTGAACGATTTATTTCTTGTGAAAAATAAAAATTATTTGTGAGTACCCTGCAGATAACGAGACTAGTCCATACATGCATGTAAAGAGTAGTCCATAAAGGAGTAGGAGTACTCCAAAACTACTCCAAATATATGGGTAAAAGGTGGTCCATTTAACATTACGATGTCCTAGGAGGGGACCATATAACCCACCGAAGTAGTCCCTAAACTACTCCAAGGAGTACTAAAGTGGGTTAGTTTTAAAAGTACTCCATGTCACTACAGTATGGAGTACACTAAAGGGGTAGCTGAATAGGCATCAGAGCAATGATTTTTGTGTATTTTTCTTTGCATGTGTTTTTTACCAAAGCAATAATTGACGAACGAAGCTAAACATGGTATAAATGGCAAAGCCAATACGCAGTGCATGACTTGAATGAATTTTAAAACAACACCAATGTGTGTGTCTGAGAAATGTTGATTGCATGAACACAAATGAGTGTATTTGATGTTGTTCATTGAATGCGAATTTTTTGCAATCGCACAAAGCCATGTGGCTTAGCAGGTTTTTAGCATTAAGAATGAAGTATCTTTTTAAATAAAAAATTTTTTAAAATAAAAAAAAAAAGCCGTTCTCTGGTCACTATTCAATTCTAATAGTATGTATCCAGGTCAAAACACAAGTATTGAAATCGATGAGCCTGAAGTGTATGATCTTATAGACTTGTAAACTTAATTTTAGTTTTTTTTAATTTTATTTGAATTTTTTCGCAGTTGTAAGGGATTTTTGACTGAAATTTTATATTATTTTTTTTATGCAAAATGTAATTAAAAAAAAATGTTACGCAAACTGAACAAAATTGACGTTTGGCGATTTTTGACATCCGGTTTGGCGATGGAGCTCATAAAATCTGTCAACCCTGCTTCATCCAAAGTTTTTGGAAAAGCTAAAGATATTATTCAAATAAAAGTTTTAAGCGAATATGAATTATAAACACTCAAAAGTCTTACTCGTAAAAAATTTTTGTTGTAGAGAAAAAATGGGATTTTTTCTTAGACACGTAGGGAATTGTTGAAATTTCTCCTGGCATCACTGATGTCAAGTGACCCAATTTTGAAACTAATATCATCCGATCGGGATGAAATTTGCCCCAAGGTGCAAATTGGATAGAAGTTTGGACAAAATATTTTAACAAGGTCTGTCATATTACATATTGTTCTTAGCAAAATTTGTCCCAAAAAGTTTTAATAGCTTTCTGCCATCTTTCGAATTAAAAAAATTTAAATAAAAAAAAATATGAAAAGTTTTTTGTTTTTGTTTTGCAAAATCAAGAATTTATTTAATTTAAGTATTTTCCTTTAAGAGCTTTTAAGTCGCTAAGTGGGATGCGAGTGGAATATCTATCAAAATAAATATAATTAAACTAAAGACAAGGGTTTTTAATTGTTAGCATGAAAGATATTAAATACCAAAAAAAAAACTTACATTGTATAACATTTTTAGTTAGGTAATTTTATTTCAACGTAAAAATGTTACTTAATATATAAATATTAGTCATTTTCTAAGCCACAAGGTCTTCGGAACTCCTGATAACCTGAATGCGTCCAAATATTGGCGACTGTAAATAAAAATAAATGTTTATTTAAACGATTTTTCGAATGGATTTAATTAAACTTACTTTTTTTGTTGCCCTTCAAAACTGGACAACCGCCATGCAAAGTTCTAGAATCCACCTTTAAAGACTTATGTAAATTGTACCACATGACCATGGATCCTTTAACCGGCTTAACAAAAACATCTAACATGGGAAAAACTGTGAAACCACCTTCTTCAACATCCGAAAGCTAAAGGAAAATATTAAAATGTTATAAATGGTTCTTAATGATGTATGTATTATAGGGCCAATCAATTAACTAAATGCAGTCTTTACATTATTTAACTCCTTTCATAAAACTTACATAAAACATATTTGTAGATATTCGATCTCCAACATAAACATGTTTATATTCAGTCTGAAACGAAAAGTATTTAAGCAAACATTTTACTTAATTGTATTATTTGACCTACCTCAAAGTAATCATAATGCATGTAATATTCACCACCAATGCCATAATTAGCTACTTGTACGATTTCGGCATTTTCTGAATCTAAACCAGTTATGGTGCTAACAATTCTGAACATCAATTTCGCAATAGTCGAGTTTTCTGGATTAACCCATGTTTGTTGACTCACCCGACTTTCATGGTAAGAATCTTTACCACCGACTACTACTTTAGACCTGTCCATATTTTTATTACTAACGCGCAATAATTTCGATATCTGGTCATCATTTATTAGGTTATGATATAATGTAATCGGGGGATTTAATAATAAAGGTTCAACTTGAACAGGAGATAAGATAAAAAATGGGTGCAATTTAGAATCTAATTTACAGCTTAGTTGCTGTTTATTTGTAAGACTTTCCCCACGGCACAATCTTTCATGATCATGATGATATTTATGTTTTAAATTCAGCAGTGCAATATTAGTTTTAATTTTTAAAAGAAAATTTTTTGTTAGTTTAACACTACTTTCTGAATCATTTTCTAATACAGCATCTAAGTGCTCTACAGCTGTTTTAGATTCCTCAATAGCCTGATAGGCCAAAGCTAAATATTCTTTGATGTGAGTGGTAAAAGTTGATTTTATACCGTCTGTCTCTTTGCTTTCTTGTAGTTTTAGATGAGATTGCTTAAGCCAATCGATGGCAAGATTATGACTGGAATCGTCTAATAAAGTCGTGCCAATTTCAAAACAATCGTGCCAGTCGGGTTGTTTGCTGAAAATATAAAGTTTTTATTGGGAAAAGTTATTAGTTTAATGCCTTCTGCCAAAAAGTATCTATTGATTAATAACACAGGAAGACCTTAAATTACGCATGCTAAAGCCGAATGTGAGATCACATTTGTATGCCATAAGACATAAGAATCGGTTGGAATGGTTAAAGAAACCTTTGCAATGTCGACCTGTGTAATTAGAGTTATCATTTATTTGACATATTTAAAAACTATTTGGAAAGTCAACATTTTTATAACTTGATTATCGAACTATTTGACCGGTTTAAATAACCGATTTTCATTATTTTGTTTAACCCTTCACCGAAAGTAAAAGGGTATGTATTCGGGTATTTATTTAATGCTTTTGCTTTAATCGGTTAATCGCTCGATTAATTAACCGAGGTTTTTGTTTAATCGGTTTATAATCGGTTAATTTTGTTATTGATCGGTTAACCGATTAATAAAGTTTTGTTATAAATTAAGTAATTTCAATAAATAAAAATGTAAAAATTATTTATTATTTGGAATTTATTACAAACAAAAAAAAATTACATAACAAACAAAACTATTCTTGAACTAAAACGAGAAAACAAAAAAGTAATTCATAAATATATATGTATCATTTACCCCTAATTTCACCAAGTTCAGTTAAAACTAACTATTACTTTAACTTCCAGTTAACAATATGTTTTGGCAGCTATAACTGATAGTTAATTATAACTAAACTTGGTGAAATTTGGGGTTAATAAGAAATAAACTGTCAGATCATTTTATTAATAAATTTTTCAATAGTTTAGGTATTTCTTATAAAATAATCTTTTAGATAAATAATTTGGTTTAAATGTTTAGGATTTAATCGATTCTTTTCTTTAGTTTTGATAAAACTTGAAATTGAAAGCAATCCATAATACAGATTATCTAATTTCTCAGTTCTTTTCCTGTATTTCTCTAAACATAAAGGGTGATTTTTTAGGAATTAAGTTTTTCGGGCTGGCGGCAATTGTTGGTAATTGTGTCCAAATAACATATGTGAAAGTGAAAAGTGTTCAGTATACTCTGCCATTTCATCATGGAGAAACTCACAATCGAGCAACGACTGCAAATCGTTGAAATTTATTATCAAAATTCGTGCTCTGTGAGAAATGTCCATCGTGGAAGAAATGTTACCGTCAACGGCGAACGATATCGAGAAATGATACGCGACTTGTTTTTGCCCCAATTGGCTGAGTTGGACTTGGTTGATATGTGGTTTCAACAAGACGGTGCCACATGCTACACAGCTCGTGAAACAATGGACATATTGAAGGATGAATTTGGTGAGCAGCTTATCTCTCGAAATGGCTCTGTGAGTTGGCCACCAAGGTCATGTGATTTGACGCCTCTTGACTATTTCTTGTGGGGTTATGTGAAGTCGTTGGTCTATGTGGACAAGCCAAACACGATTAAAGCCTTAGGGTATAACATAACACGTGTTATTCATGGAATACAGGCCGAAAAGCTAGAAAAAGTGGTGCAAAATTGGACCTTACGAATGGACTATTTGAAACGGAGACGCGGGCAAGATCTACACGAAGTTATTTTTAAAAAGTAAATGGCAAAGACCATTTTGTCGATTCCAATAAAAATTTTGAACATATGATGCAAATTTGAGTGTTTTATTAGATATAAAAAAAAACTACGCTTAAAAAATCACCCATTATTAAATCTTCCATTACGATATTAAATTCTAGTTTTCATTTTTAAAATTTTAAACACTTCTAATTGCTTTGGTTAATGCTGTTAAAAGATTGTTTGTGTTACAATCGAGAGTCAGCTCTACATCTGACTCATCCTGGCAAAGCTCAGCATCGTACATTCTGCAAAAAATGTATTTCCGAATTTCTTAATTTTTGATTTTGCACTGTATTTAAATTAAAGACTGTATTGCTAGAAGAAAAAAAATATTTTTCTAAACACATGCCTTTTGTATATGAGACAAAACAAATAATTAAAAACACAAAAAAATATGTTAAAATACTACAAAACATTTAAAATTTTGTTACTTCGGTTAATCGACTAAAATTAACCGGTTTTATCGTTAATCGAAAAAAGCCAATTTTAAATTAACTGATCAGTTAATCGGGTAGTAATTAATCGGTTAACCGATTAACGGTTAACCGAATGAATAACCTTTCTACAATATTGATCTTAGACCCTTTAATATCCGTATGGATATTCGCCTGTCCGTTGAAATGGGTTTTCCAAAGATCCCAGATATGATGAAAACTTTGTAGTTATATATTTATTTCACATATAGGTTGGGATTGTTTGCTATATATTTACACAAAAATCCTTTGTTGTTGTCTCTTTTTTTTATTTTATTTTTATGAATAAGTATATCTGAAGAACGGCAGGAGCCAAAGTTTCGAAAATATGTAAGAGCATCTTTGTTATCAATACACAACGCTCGACAAACTGTGAGGCGGGATTGAAAAAGTGGGCGTGGCACCTCTCATTAAAAGACATTTTAGATTTCTGTATATCTGAAAAACGGCAAGAGCCAAAGTTTCCCAATTAGACATCTCGGTTATCAATTTACAACAATTTTGGAAAAAAAAGATTAAAATATTTTTATATCGGACAAACGAATGCAATAAAATTTCAGATGATCAAAAAAGAGTTGTAGTCGAGCTCAAATTTATCTTCATACAAAAAATTAATTTTAGCTGCACTTTGACTTGACTTTTAAATTTAAAATGTGCTATTTTTGACTTATCTTGGTTTAGTATTTTGGAATTATAAGACTCAAATTTATCACGATTTTTTTAAATACATTTCTTTTTGTAAATTACGAGCAAATTAATTGAATTGATGGAAAAGTAAAGAAATCTTTTGTTATATGCAATTGAAGTTAAAATTCTAAAAAAAGTGATTTTTTGCCATTTTTAAGCAAGACAGTATTTAAGTTAAATACTTACACTCATAAAATTATTACAGTGACTGATTGCGGGTTATTAAATTCGTTTTCCGTACTGTTAAAATTGAAAAAATATATAGTTATTTAACGAATAATTTTATTTTTTGACATTTATGCTTGTTATTAAAAAAACAAACTACCAAAAAATAATGTTTTTTCCGTATTTATTTTGTTATGTAGTTTGATTTTTATCGGTTAAAATATGAAAAAATTAAAAAACAAAAAAAAAACAAAAAAAAAGTACCTTGGACTTCAAGAAGAATTCTTGATAAAAGTACGGAAAAACAGAAGTAAGGAAAAACTAGTAAAATCAATTAAAATTTATAATCATTCAAAAAAGCAAATTTCGATCTACCAAAGGTTAAATACAATTTGGTTTAATGATTGATGTTTGACTATTGACGTCAGCAGTCGTCGAAGGCTGCGAGTGTAAGACGGCAAATCCATCTGAGGAGATCGAGTGGTTGCGATCGAAACATGTCATGGTAATATGCCGGCCAGGGTTCGAGCCCCGGCCACGGTCAAGAATGAAAGATTATCAATAACAATTTTAATAAATTTTCATGTTGTAAAATTCCATATATATTTTTTAAAGGTAAAAACTATTTAATTTTAAGGAATATGCTGTTTAACAAATAAAATATTTAAAAATAAATGTAAAAATCATTTGTTTTAAATGAAATGTAAATGATCCGTTTTTTAAATGAATTGTAAGTTGTTTAAAATTAATTTTCGTTTGAATTTAACTACATAATATTTTGAGTGTATGTTATATTATTTAGACTTATTTGAAAGGCCACTTCATGTAAAATATGTATTGCTATACAAAAAATGTTAAAAAATTGGAATCACTACGTGCCTAAATTTCTGTCCCTTTATTTCTAAAGAATAAAGGCTCAGTTAGCCGGGAGTAACAGTAACTTAATCTTACCGTAAAAAAGTAAGACCAATCTATTTCTTACAGATTGAAACGTAACATCTTACTTGCTAACTATAATCGTTCAAATTGCTTTACATAAAACAAAATGAATCAGCTGATTTGCAACGTTACTGTTTCTCCCGGCTAACTGCACAGAAAAAATTTTCACCAACATTTTTTCAATTAATTCAATAATGCTGTTTTAAAAAATTTTTTTAATTGTTCCAATTAATTTGCCTTAATTGAAAACACAAATTATAATGTTTGTGTGTATATTTGCAAATATGAAAACATACACAATATTTTGATTTGTGTTTACGTTTTATATAGCCTCTTTTACTGGTGGTCAAATTTTAATTAAACCTATTGATTGAAACTGAACAGCAAGAAAAGCTCAAACTTACAAATGCGTAAAGCTGAAGGTCCACACCATGCGTTCATGCGAAGATGCGTATGATACTTTTTTGCATTTGATGCGTTTCTAAATGCAAGTTACATGCAATGCGTTTTATGCACCATATTGTTTTTTTTATCAGCTGTTGTGAGAACATTTTTATTAAATAAAAACAATTTTGGCAAAAATGGAGAGTGTTATTGATATTTTAATAGAATTTCTTTAAAAGAATTCAAAGAGGAGAAAGCTTTTATTATACAAATATTTATGATTTTCCACGGTATCAATAACTTTCCAGTTTATGGCATTTGTTAAAAAAAAAATTAACACAACAAAGATGACACTCAGAACATAAAAGTAATCGATAATTAGAATGGCAAATTTTGTTCGTGGTAAAATTGTGCTAAAAATTCATTTAAATGTTTTTTCTTTATTACGAAAACATTTTCTTTTATTAAAAACCTTTTTTAATGCAAAAAAATAGTAAAAAGTAATCCACCACACAAACATATTTATCGATAACATTGAAAATAAAATATGATTTGTCATCCATGGCCATCAATAACAGCTGACTTTTATTCACCACACATGCGACGGATACAAAAGTAGAAAGTAAACCTACTTTGATGCGTTCATACGTCTATGCATTTTGGTGTGTAACTTGTCATATGCGATTACACTGATTCAACTTTTTTGTCAAATGCATAAAAAGGACAGACGCATAAACGCATGGTGTGGACCTTCAGCTTTAATTGATATAATCAATTTGTTTGCAGAATTTAATTAAAAGTACAAATTTCTAACAAATACGTTAATTGAAGTTGGTTTTTCATTTTTTCTGTGTAACCCTTAAACAGATAAGGACACTGCGCCTACTACTGAAAAAAAAACGGAAAAGACACTTTTTCTTTTTATTTATTTTTTTATTTTTTCTAGTCTGGTCCACAATGTCGAAAGAAAATTTCTTTCATATATTTATAATCCCTTAACGATCATTTAACCAAAAAAAGTCTTTTTACTTCGCTCGTCAGACCAATTTTGGAATACGGCAGCATTATTTAAGACCCGATCTATAATATTCATAATGATCGTATCGAATCAGTTCAAAAACAATTTCTTATTTTCTGCCTGGTACTACCTTCATACTCAACAAGACTAGCTATAAGAAATTTACCAACGTTAAAAAGCCGGAGAATGATGCTAAATATATATTTTATGGTCAGTCTTATAAATGGTAGTACACATTCCGATTTTTTTGAGTAACGTAACTTTTAATATTCCTCAAAGTTCACTTCGTTTTTTCAACCCTCTATATGTCAGGACATGCCGAACAAACTTTGCTATGTCAGATCCAATAAGAAAATTATGCTGCTGTTTCAATGGAATGTATAACTTTATCGACTATTCTCTGTACATTAACATAACAAAAAAGCAATGTCATATTATATTGAAATCAATAATGTTTATTCTGATCTTTCTTTCTTTGCATAAATAAAACAAATTATTATGTTACTACGCTAAGATAGTCTGTAAGGAATTTGTCCATAGACTTAAAATAAATAAAACAAAAATAAAAAATATAAATTTTATATAATGGGTGTGTGTGAAACGGTAGCAAAGTTCTATGGTGAATAAAAATTGTCAAGAATTTCTACGCTTATGTCAAAATTTTTACTAGCCCCCAGAGCTAGTAAAATTTTATTCACCTCAACAGTGTCAAAATGTTACTACCATGAGTACTTTGCTACCGTTTCACACACACCCAATGTTACATTTTTTATTGAAAGCAATAGTAAAAAAACACTAAAATTTGTTTTTGTTATCAACGTAAATATTCGAAAGGCGGAAAAGGTGAAACTGCAAAGAACTCTGCAGATGAGAATGTTGTTATTCTTGAAACATGTTCGACTCGAGCTCAATTCCCTGTTCAGTCAAGAATAAAAATTATCAAAAAATTAAATTTCATTTCTTGTTGTAAAACTCGTTCCTTCATTAAATAGTTTGAATAATTAATGAAAATTTAAGTTGATGAATCTGAGCCTGATTTAAAAATAAAAAATTTGATTGACAGCCATAAACCACCAAAAAGAAACCTAATACGAAACATATTTTCTTTTCGACATTGTTGGCTAGCCAGCAGAGATGCCGTTTTTGGTTATTTCTAACCAAAATTGGTTATATTTTTTTCAATGTGGAGATGTGAATATTTTTTTCATTTTGGTTACTTTTTTCTAAAACAATAATAATAACGTACGAATATGTTTTTCTTGGTACAATTATTTACGAGCTCGAATAATTTGTACTGTGTAATACGATTTTTTCATTATTTGTTACCAATGAACGGAAGTTTTTTATAATCCCTTTCAAAACAGTAACCAAATAATTTTTTTAAGATTTTTGCTAAGAAAATATTGATTTGTGATTTTTATATTAAAAATGCCATGATCTGAAATCGTAAATAAATGAAGTTTTAATCAATGGAGATTTTCAATTATTTTTTTTTAATGAGCGTAGTTTTTCTTGATTTTAAGAGAAGTAAAGATAATTAGTACTTAAAGTAGGAAGTGCATAAAATCATCCGGAATTGATTTTAGAAAATTACTGAAAAATTACACAAAAGTCGTTTCAGTGTTTTTAAAAACTTGAAAATAAGTTTAAGGTTCTGAATGTGGGTTTTTCCAGAAGCATATTTATATACATATTTGAAAATACACGTAGGAATTTTAAAGATTTTTTAAGATTACATTGATTTATCAATATAATTTTAAAATTTATGGAATTTTCTTTTAAAAATGGCTGTAAGTTTAAAGGAATTTTGAAATTATACTGTTTATAACTTGTCGGTATGTATATTTATTAAATGTTTTTTAAGATAATTATTTGGTAAAAAAAACTTTTGACTGTCAGTCATATACTTTTTCCCCATTGAATGTACGTTACGAAAGGCAGTAATATTTTACAATGATTTACAAAATATTTGATATATTAGAACAACTTTGAAACATTTTCTCAATTAATAAAAAGCATTTTAAATTTGGTTGAAACTTTTTACATTTGGTAACTTTTTCAAAAATTTTGGTTGTAAAAATGGTATTCGTTGTGGCAGCACTGCTAGCCAGTTTCTGTTTAGCAGTTTTTAAATAATACTCTAAAATGCTCTAATAATGATAAGAAGTTTTTTGTGTAATAAATATGCAAAAAAATTTCCTTAAAAACAAATACTTTCCAGAAGGAAAACTACATTTTTAGTTCTCAATAAACTTACCCATATTTCTCGCCGATTGCCATTTCTTCAACACTTAGATTATAAATCGTTTGTAACCGCCTCAAACCTCTAATGGCGCCTTTCAATTCATAGTCGTCCGGGAGTTGAATTTCTTTTTCAAATTGTATCGATATCTCATCAATATCTTTAAGTACATATGACGAAAAATATTTTATTAAAAAAATGATACATCTATGACAAAACTTTAATATTTACTTTTCTATAACACTTCTTCACTCTCTCACTCACTCACCTATTTTTATATCTAGAAATTCAACGACTTTAAATAAATCATTCCAATCGTTAACCAGGCGTTTGATTAATGTAAAAGTGTTGATGGGATTCCCAATATAATCATTAACATCCACTTTAGCCAACTCGTGCTTTAATTTAACATCTTTAATGAATCTAGAAAATGGTATAAAAATATATTTTAAAAAACAAAAAAAGTAATTAGCAGGGAAGCTGTAAATATGCAATTGCTTGTTTTTTCTGAAACAATTGGGGTATTCAGACGGTAGTCATAAAGTCATATGTCTTAAAATAATAATACGAAAAAATATGACTGCAGTGAACCACCCCTCTTAATTTTGATTCATACTGTGCAATCATGGTAAAACAATAATCACAGTATAAAAAGTCTTATTATAGTAGGATCTTTTTTTGTTTGAAATACAACAAAAAATTTTTAAAACTATTGTTAAACATTAGGATATTATGACAATATGACTTGATAGCATACGTTGTGAATCCCCCAAATATATTTATCCGCTTCAGAGTTTTTATGAATTTTGTCATCGTTTTGTTAGTGAATTTTTTGAGTACTTTAGCCTTTGCTGCATATTTTTTTTTTTTTGTTTTGCCTAATTTAGTAAAAAAAATGCATTATTGAGATTAATAGCCCATACTTCAGCTTTTTGAAGCATATTGGGATACGTGTCATAGTTTACCTCAACTTTTGTTAAGTGGCTTTGAATCCTATAAGAGTTCTCTTTGCCAAATATTATCTTGATGTCTGTATCTTCATGAGATATTTTCGTGTCAACGTGATTTAGGATAGTGGTTTATATTGGATCTTTGTTCAAGACTGGACCTACCAGCATGCAATGATTATAAAAGTTATCGTCACCAAGTTTTATATCAATACCAACATTTATAAGGAAGTTATGGGAGGAGGATCTATGGTCATCTATGGACCTTGTTAATTTTAACTAAATTTGAAAAAAGTGAACTACGTGTGTTGACCAAACATAAGTTTTAACGTAAAAGCCCATCACTGAAATCAAATTTTAGGCTTAAAAAATATTTCAATTGTTAAAAAGCGGTTTGATGCGTTTGGTTTTAGTCGTATGTATCAGCACAAATGACACCAAACGTTCAAGCCAAACGAAGCGGCTTTCTGTGAAACAAACGCCTATTTTAAAGTCTTGAGCAATATACTATTTGCAGGGTACACAAAACATAAAAGACAGCGGACTAATTTATTATAGGTCCATGTGGCAACCCACATTTTAGAATGCTAGCTTAAGCCTGGAGTATACTGAATGTGCAAATCCAAATGCGCATGTGGCTCAACGTCATCCGACAACACACATTGGCCATTGTTGCTTTGTAATGACGTCAATATTACGTCAGAGCCACAAGTGCATGTCGCTTTTAACATACAGTGTACTCTTGGCTTACCATTATGTTGCACATATAATTTAATCAGGTATTGTACTCATGAAAGTGATGACAAACTTTATAATCTTCTCAAAATATGTTGGTCAATTCAATTTTGTATATTTAAACGTTTTTAATATTTGTATCCCTTGCATTTTTTTTTTTTTTTTTAGTTAAATGTTTTTAATGTAGGTAGTTAGGGCATTTAATTAATAATACAGAAAAATATTTTCTATTCAATTTTGAGATTTTTTCTGTAACTTTCCTGTTTTTGAAATGTTATTTACCTTGTGCTGTTGATTTGGAATTTTTATTTACCTTCGAACACTTTCAATATCCTCTTTCTGTAATTTCAAATGTTGTCGAAAGTTTTGTGTGAGTGTTGCCTCCATGTTGGCCAATATTTTCAAGCTTTCCACTGAAGAATAAAACTCTCCCTTTGCCATAAGACAGCAGCGCGATAAGGTGAAAACCATCAACCACACGCAACAAAAGGACGATAATGGTATAATTAATCCTTTCCTCATACTTGTTGTTGCCTTTGCTTTTTTACTAGTTGTTGTAATTAGATTCATATGAAAATTTTTAGTTTTATGTTCTAACGATAATCAGAATTGAATGTATACATACATTTGAATGTGTGTGTCTTTGTATGTACAATAATTCAGTAATTAACAGAAAATGTATTTTTCTTCTCCTGTTGTTCGTGCAGGTTTTCGGACTAAGTAGAGTTAACTGATGATGCTGGTTCTACTCGTCTGAGTTTTCGAGGTAACTAAAATCGAATTTTATTATTTTTCTTTAAAAATATCATTTAATCTAGACAATTTTCTTTCTATATTAAACGAGTTGGCAAAACATGTTGTGTTTATAATACAAACATAATGCGCTCTAAATTGTCTTTAAAATTTCAATTTTAAGAGTCTGTATAAATATTGAATTATAAAAGTATTTAAGCGTCTTCAAATAATAGTTTATTTTTTATTGAAAGTTGTTTTTTTTTAATATGTACCGTAGAATTTCTTTTATTAAAATTAAAGTGTCAATTATAAAACAGTTTTATACCCTCCACCACCACCAGTGGTGAATGAGGGTATACATACTAAGTTTGTCATTTTGTGTAAAACTTTTTTATTATTCATCTCGATTATTCATCTATATTATTCTAAGTCGATTTAGCCATGTCCGTCTGTCTGTCTGTAGGTGTGTCCATCTATTGAAAAGAAAAATATTGCTGTCAAATTGTTTCTAGTTACAACATCGTTTTAGTAGAATAATAGTTATGAATACAAATGTGGAACCACCACCCTAAAAAATTTATAATTTTGTTATAACATAACATAAATTGGTGTTGTAATGAACGGATTGATATTAAATTCTGCACAAATTCGTTCCACATGACTACAAATAACTGTATAAAATTTCGTAATAATCGGTCCTTAAGCCCCATATAAAGCCCACTCTAGGAAAACACATAAGTACGCGTTAAAAGATAACGAATATTGTAACAAATAAAGCCTACTTCTGAAAGATTCTGGGTTTCAAAGATTCGGCACAGCCAAATATTTTACTCAAGCTTCATTTTTGAGAAATAGTTCAAACAAACATTATTTTGTGAAAGAATTTTTATTAAAGGAGAACTCTTTAAAATACTAGTGATTAGGCTATTTTCGGCCGTGCCGAATCTATGTGGGATTTGTGGTACAATTGTACCAAATTTGGTAGAATCGAAAGTTTATTGGTACACTGTACAATTTACATATACTTGCTTGGTACAATTTAAATAACAAATACCTACGTCGTTGAGGTGGATTAACTCACTTTTCTTTTCAGCAATAAAACTTGTAATAACATATCTAAAGCCCTGACCAGAACTACCAAAAATTGCATTATTGTTAATTTGTGTTCATGACGCCACTTTTGTCTGCCTTTGGCAAAAAACGAAAAATAGAGAAATTTTAGGATTTTGCCGATCAACTTAATATCACTTTCTGATTCGATTTCGGATTTCTGTTTATGTTACGTTGTGCGCAAAATACAGGTTGCATTTTTGAAGGTAATTTGATGAAATTTGCCATATTGGTTTCAATTCATAAGGACAAAGCATACTGAAAATGGAGAGAATCGGTTCATAATTTCCCATAGCCCCCATACAAACTTCTTTCCGGAATAGTGTGCCTTTAAATTATTATGTTGGTATTAAGATAAGATTTGAGCAAAACTTATTTTATTGCAATCTCAATCATCTTACCAAATTTTATTGAAATAGGTCTATATTTGACGACAAACTCTCGGAAATAGCTGATAATGTCATAATTTCCTATTAAAAGTTGGAATTGCATAACAATTGGCTATCACGATGTCATGCAAAATGTTGTGCTGGTAGGTCCAAAAAATCACTTTAGGGCAAACAAATCTCATATAGATAAAGATGTCTTAATAAAATTTGGCACAAAGAACCATTACATAATCTTAACCTCCGTACATAATTTTGTTCTAGCTGGTCCATGATTGCCCATGGGTCCCAAATAGAGTCTTTATATACTGTGGTGTAAAGTATCAAATGGTCGGGTTGACCTACTAGTTATACCCACACCACAATAGTGGAGAGGGTATTATGCATTTGTGCTGATGTGTGTAACACCTTAAAGTATACTGATCGACTCAGAATCACTTTCTGAGTCGAACTAACGATGTCCGTCCGGCTGGCTGGCTGGCAGGCAGGCTGGCTGTCCATGTAACCTTGTGCGCAAAGTACAGGTCGCAAGATAATTTGATAAAATTTGGAAAATAGTTTCTTATTAGCACAAGGACCAAGCCTATTAAAAATGGGCCGAAGTGTAGGACCACGAGGGAATATAGGGGGAAATTTCTTCCTCTCAGAAACTATCAAACCGATTTTAATGAAATTTAAAACATGGATAGATCCATATCTATATGGACACAATAGGACCATAAGGGGAGAAAGGGGCAATTTTTGCTTCTCAAACTGATTTTAATGAAATTTAAAACATAGATAGATCCATATCTATATGGACACATAAGCTATACAGTTTTTCAAAAATAGGACCACAAGGGGAAATAGGGGCAATTTCTGCCTCTCAAACCGATATTAATGAAATTTAAAACATAGATATTTCCATATCTATATGGACACATAAGCTATACAGTTTTTCAAAAATAGGACCACAAGGGGAGGTAGGGGGCAATTTCTGCCTCTCACAAACTTTCAAACCGATTTTAATGAAGTTTATAAGCATAGATAAATCCATATTTATATGGACACATAAGCATAATGTGTTTTTAAATACTGTGGTGCTGGGTATCATATGGTCGGGCTTGACCGACTATACTTTCTTACTTGTTTTGTTTTTATTTTTATGGAATAAAAAGTGTTAAAAATTAATATATGTGCTTTATTATTTTTATCAATTTGGTACAATTTTGCCATTGTGGCGGTACAATTTAAATTAGCTTAATTAGCTTAAATTGAACGACTTACATAGGGGTATTTTGCCAGTCTTGCCGGACATTACTTTTTGTTTGAGCTTATATTGCTACTTAAAAGTATAGATCGATGAAACTTGGCAGAAATATGTGTTGCGGTCCTAGGCAGGTAAAACTCAAAAATAAATAAAATCGGACCAAGGACAAAAAAGTTGACCCTAGAAGAACTAATCCAACCTCTGAAAACATAAATTTTTTGTTAAGTTTTCCCATACTTATGTTTAGCAAATGCCACTTTTAACTTCGGCGATAGTTAAAAAACCTAAAACTGGACCCAGGAGATCGTTAAATTACACCTTTTGTTCCCGCCCCCTTTTGTTTCATAGTATTTAATTTATCTGAAAATAATTAATTTATTCGTAATTATAACTTATTTATAATAGTAACAATAAATTTTATTTAAAACTAAATGTTTGGTCCCGGCGCTGCTCGGGATTTTCTAAATAAAAATAAAAAATTAAATACTGGAGAATTTTGTTAATAACTTGACCCCAGCGCTATCTACCATCAATAAAAAAAAATTAAATATCACGACAACAGCGCCACCTATCGTGAGTTTGTTTTTATAAACCATCAGTGAAAGTAGAACTTTCCAACGCATGTACTCGTTTGAAAATCGGTTGAGTGGTTCTCGAGTTATAAAATGACGAACATAGGACAACTTATTTTTATATGAGGAAAGATGTTGATTTAACGATGTCCGTCTGTCCGTCCGTCAATTTGCATTTAGCATAATTTTTAGCATTTTTCTAATATTTTATTAGCATTTTTTAATCTTATAAATTTTATATATTGCTATTTTACAATATAACTTAACATTTCTGTCAATCTCTATCATTGTATTTTGTCATTTATACGTTCATAAAAATGTATAATAATAGCAAATGATAGATTTTACTACAGAAGAAATAACGGTTTTAGAACAGCAATGGCAAATGGCAATGCATACGAATGGATGAACCAAAGTGTATATGGGTACAGAACCGATTTAAAAGAAAATGCGTTGAACGAATTAGCTTCTTTTATTATAAAGTTTTTGGTTTTGCCATTAAGTAACGCGGAAGTTGAACGAATTTTTAAAGGTATGAACCATATAAAACCCAAGATTAGAAATAGGATGGTATTGAATTCATTGATTTACGTTAGATATGGACTAAAAAGGCTAAATAAATTTTGCAGAGATTTTATCATTACTGTTGATCTTAAAAAACGTGTGATGAAAACAGGGAATATGCTTATGGTATTTTGACCAAAGCTTTGGCAGTTAAGGAAAACATACAGCCCAATTATGAATACAAATTCCCCGGGAGTTTTTTCCCTCTTCCCATTTTTACAATTGAATTTACATAGGAAAAATGGAAGAAGGGAGAAAACTATCGGGGAGTTTTTATTCATAATTGGGCTGATAATGATGTGTTTAATGTGTAATTAAATTTACTAAAAATAATGTTGAATAGCCTTTTATGTTTTCAATGACAATTTTTGTTTTTACTTATATTTTGTATTTAGTAATATATATGTATATCGTTACCTAAAACGCAAAAAGCCCTATCTTAAATTTTAAAAATTTTACTGGAGAAGCAAAAAACTATTTAAAGTGATAAATTTATTAATGTGTGTGAAAATAAATACGTATTTAACTAGCGGACACATCCACCACAATTTCTTAACAGCAACTCTTTGCAGTTAACATTGCACTTAACAGTGCTGCTATAATAGAATAAAGTGTATTTAGGACGAATGGAACTGGTTGCACATAAGAATACAGTTCTTTAGAGGATTCTGGTAGTGGGATGGATATCTGAAATAATTTTGGAATTTCAGAAATTCAGATTTGAAAAATTTCGTTTTTTGCGAAAATTTCTGGAGAGGATTAGTGACCATTATGGAAAAATAAGGAATGGTAATAGCAACAAACTATATGGAAATGGTGCTCCAAGGAGTCCGTTTTAAGACCCTATTCATGGTATATCTTAAATAATTCTGAAAATTAGGAAAATTTAATTTTAAAAAAGTGCATTTTGAAAAATGTTTAAAGTGGACTTTATGGACATTGGACAATTTGGAGAAATGGTGATGGGTAACAATATAACACCATATAGGAATGGGGGAGAAGAGAGTCCTAAAGAGGATTCTGGTAGTGGGATATCTGAAATAATTTTGGAATTTCAGAAATTCAGATTTGAAAAATTTCGTTTTTTGCGAAAATTTCTGGAGAGGATTAGTGACCATTATGGAAAAATAAGGAATGGTAATAGCAACAAACTATATGGAAATGGTGCTCCAAGGAGTCCTCTTTAAGACCCTATTCATGGTATATCTGAAATAATTCTGAAAATTAGGAAAATTTAATTTTAAAAAAGTGCATTTTGAAAAATGTTAAAAGTGGACTTTATGGACATTGGACAATTTGGAGAAATGGTGATGGGTAACAATATAACACCATATAGGAATGGGGGAGAAGAGAGTCCTAAAGAGGATTCTGGTAGTGGGATATCTGAAATAATTTTGGAATTTCAGAAATTCAGATTTAAAAAATTTCGTTTTTTGCGAACATTTCTGGAGAGGATTAGTGACCATTATGGAAAAATAAGGAATGGTAATAGCAACAAACTATATGGAAATGGTGCTCCAAGGAGTCCTCTTTAAGACCCTATTCATGGTATATCTGAAATAATTCTGAAAATTGGGAAAATTTAATTTTAAAAAAGTGCATTTTGAAAAATGTTAAAAGTGGACTTTATGGACATTGGACAATTTGGAGAAATGGTGATGGGTAACAATATAACACCATATAGGAATGGGGGAGAAGAGAGTCCTAAAGAGGATTCTGGTAGTGGGATATCTGAAATAATTTTGGAATTTCAGAAATTCAGATTTGAAAAATTTCGTTTTTTGCGAAAATTTCTGGAGAGGATTAGTGACCATTATGGAAAAATAAGGAATGGTAATAACCACAAACTATATGGAAATGGTGCTCCAAGGAGTCCTCTTCATGGTATATCTGAAATAATTCTGAAAATTAGGAAAATTTAATTTTAAAAAAGTGCATTTTGAAAAATGTTAAAAGTGGACTTTATGGACATTGGACAATTTGGAGAAATGGTGATGGGTAACAATATAACACCATATAGGAATGGGGGAGAAGAGAGTCCTAAAGAGGATTCTGGTAGTGGGATATCTGAAATAATTTTGGAATTTCAGAAATTCAGATTTGAAAAATTTCGTTTTTTGCGAAAATTTCTGGAGAGGATTAGTGACCATTATGGAAAAATAAGGAATGGTAATAGCAACAAACTATATGGAAATGGTGCTCCAAGAAGTCCTCTTTAAGACCCTATTCATGGTATATCTGAAAAAATTCTGAAAATTAGGACAATTTGAATATTTCAGGAGTGATATCTATATGATGTCTACTTATTATCAATTTATCTTTATAAAAACCGACATCAGCATTAAAATTGGTTGCGGCTTAGACCTATATTAAATTACACTGTGTGTAATTTTTAAAGTCATGGAAAAATAACCATATCCGGACAACTCTACGTGATAAAAGACCAAAAAAAGACCAGTGGCTTCCAGTTTTGCCCAAAGTCATGCACTTTTTTATATTGGGCCCCAAAGATTTGGGGCCTCGGTGTCATTTTTGCAAAAAAGTGATCATTTTCTCAGGCAAACCGTTCGGAATTTTGTTTTAATTTAAAAGGCTGCAAAATATGGGATCTAAGGTAAATTATGGACCGTATATCACAAAATGGCGTGACATTTTTTCTGGCCATATGAAACTAATTTTGAAGAAATTTTACCACAATAAATATACTGCTACGATTTTAGGCGTATTAAATTAATTTACCAGAGTGTGCTTTATATGGGTCCTATAGTAAATTACACTGCTTTACAAATTTTTAATTTGGAAAAATACCAAGAACGCCACATGCCTAGATAAGTTAATTGGGACCTCCTGAATACGAAAAACGCTGAAATTTTTTTTCCAAGTACCGTTTTTTAGATAACGGTACTATTGTGTTTTTCGGTGTATGGTCCCACTTAAACCCTTGTGGAGCCCAACCGAAAAGTATATAAATAGCATATCGTTGGAAAGGTAATTGAATGCCTTTTCAGTCGATGTGCTGCAAATTTCTATCTGATAAGAAGTGGCTGAGTTATAGCACCTCAAATTTGCCTATTTTTTACGTTTTTTTAAAAATTTGTCATTTTTATTTCGTTTTTTTTTCTACGTTATAGTAAAGAACTGGAATGTTTTATTTTTTTACCATACACGCAAAGAAAAAACATGGTTGATACAATCACAATCGCAAACTATCATTAATGTTTGCGGTTATGATTGTGTCAAACACGTCTTAAGTAACAATATATGTTCAGACATAATGTTTATAGATAATTATTGTCTCAAACATATTATAATGTTCAGAAGAAAAACGCAAACGATCTTTCAAACCATGTTTCTATATTCCCAACACCATTCAAAATGTCTATGTCTAACTATGTCTTACATGTTAAATGATTCTCACAAATAAAACCAATAAAAATTTAATTCCAAACCTTTATTCTTTACAAAAATTGCATGTACATAAAATGGCTTATATTGAAAGAATAAAATTAAAAACATATAAAATTAATTAATATTATTTGTTTTAAACATACATATGTATAAATGTAAGTACTAACTCTTGTTTAAGGTAGTTTTTCTGTTTGATATAAATTGTCAGCATAAAACGTCTTCTGCAACAATCTCATATGTCTGCAGTTCGGTGATATGTTGTTAAAAGTCTCATCCTAAGAAAATTCTTTGTCATCTCCTTGTAGAATTTCTTGTAAGTCCACAATATCTTGTGCGAATTTCCACGACTTTTCCCGACGCATCAAGCACTTTTTATATGTTTTTATATTTATTCGGGGCTAATGATCAAATTTTGTGTCAAAATTTATTTGCCGGTTTCAATATTGTAGGTTTTTTTGGCTGCAAGAAAGACGACGTTATTATATACATATTTTTTTAACAACTATTCATATATAAATCACTTACCTGTTTTAAAAAAGTATTATAATCTTTTTCCTAAATTTGCAAGCCAGCATGGCCTTTTTCTGCCCGAAAAACGTCTTAATTCTTTTGTAATCATTTATGTAACTGACGCCCGCGGATATAAATAACGTGAGAGAAAATTTTATTTTTTTATAAACATACACTGTTCGTTTTGACAATTAATGGTTGCTCATTTAAAGAGTGTGTTTTAAAGCAAACAAAAAATATGGTTTTAAACATAGTTTTTATGTGAAACTAATATTATGAATTAAATTGTATGTTTGAAAATATAAATATTATGTAGCAAACATTTCACATAATTTAATATGTTCAGCTAGATCAGAGTTACTCTTAAGGTGTAAAACACCATATAATGTCATTATAGTGAATTTAAAAATGTTTAGGACAAAAATTTTGTTCTCAAGTTACTATAATAAATGTATTATGGTAAACATATTTGGCAAATATGAATAAAAATGGTAGTAGTGATCACTCATTAATCATGTTTTTTCTCTGCGTGTATAGTTTATTTAATTACCAACATTTTGAGCGTAATTTGAAAATCGGATCAAAAATAAAGTTTTTATTAAGGACTTTGTGGAACGACAATATTTTCATCTTCTTTGCTCACACACTATATTCGGCGTAAATTCAAAAAATATAAATTTAAATGACGAGCGTCTTGAACTTTTGCGTTTTTTTCGGATGGATCTTCGCGAATGAGGAACCAACAATATTCCGCCATCATTTGTTCATCCCACCAGCCTTTGTAACGTCTCTCAATTTCTCCCATTTCCTGGTGAAATCTTTCATCTTGTTCATCACTTTCGGAGTCCAAGTTCGTGGGGAAAATATCCAAATGACTGAATAAGAAGTGTAATTTAGGTGTCATATTGGAACTTAAAAGATAAAAAGAATAAATTTTCAAATGATAACGGCCTTTTTGATGTACATGTTTTCACTCAGCCACTTCTTATCAGATAGAAATTTGCAGCATATCGACTGAAAAGGCATTCAATTACCTTTCCAACGATATGCTATTTATCTCGATCGGACTTTTCGGTTGGGCTCCACAAGGGCTTAAGTAGGACCATACACCGAAAAACACAAAAGTACTGTTATCTTAAAAATGGTACTTAGAAAAAAAAATACAGCGTTTTTCGTGTTCAGGAGGTCTCAATTAACTTATCTAGGCGTGTGGCGTTCTTGGTATTTTTTGGCTGTAAACCAGTGTTATGGACCGATCATCACGAAATTTTTAGTGCTATTTCTAGTCCTATAAAACTGTGAAGTATTCAATTTTATTCTGATACCATTATAAATTACGGTTTTAGGCGTACTGAACTGTTTTTCGGTATTGGGGTTTATATGGCATCAAGGGTAAATTATGGACCGATCTTCACGAAATTTTACAAAATTACTTCTAGTCCTAAAACTGTTTTCCGGGAGTAGGGTTTATATGGGGCCTAGGGTAAATTATAGACCGATCATCACAAAATTTTTTAGTGTCATTTCTAGTCGTAAAAAACTGTGACGTGGCAAATTTTGTTATGATAGCATTAATAATTACGGTTTAAGACGTACTAAACTGTTTTCCGAGATAGGGTTTATATTTGGGCCTAGGGTAAATTATGGATCTTCATAAAATTTCACAGTGTGATTTCCAGTCAAATAAAACGAACATTTGCAAAATTGCATTTCATTTCGTGCATTGTTCAATCATTTATGATACTTTTTGTAACAAAATTATCAATATTTTTAAGTGGTTGTTCCAGATTTTGATTCATAGCTCTGATCCTACTGAACCGATTTTGCTGGACTTCAATCCCAAACTGCTTAGAATAACTACAAGCAATATGACACCCAGTTTTTTTTATTTCTTTTGAGTTTTTCCAAAGTAAGCGGACATACGGACAGTAGGACAGATAGACGGACATGGCTAAATCGACTTAGAATTACTCAAGGAGCCAGAATATATATACTTTATGGGGTCTGAGGTGAATAATAAAAGTTTCACACGGAATGACAAACTAATTATACCCTCTTCACAACTTATTGTGGTGGAGGGTCCACAAATGTTGCGAGTAATTTCATTTAAATGAAAAAAGTGTTTAACAGGCAGTTCCAAATAGTTGCAAGAGTATATATGGGATTAAAGAGGAAACTTTCAGCTTTCCGATGGTACTAAAATCTCTTTAGCCCCTTTTTGACCCAAACAAGTTTTATTCCTCTGAAATTAGGATTTAACTAAAACAAAGAACCTTTGGAAACTTTTAATAACACATCCGGTATAAATGATGCAGAGATGTAACGAACTAAACTATTGAGAAAAAAAAGCCACAAGAACTTGTTGGTATTTTGCTCTTGTAAAAATATTTTGGTTTCTGTACCAATTAGAGTGTTCAGTCGATTTATTCTTTTTCGATTAATCGAACAATTTTAGACGATTAATTGTTCGAATTATTTAAAATTGCTAATTTCGATTAAAGGATTAATCGAAGAATTTATACCGATTAATCGAGTAAAAATAATATGTAGTATTTATGTTAATTGTATAATATTTTTAAAGTTTTAAGTTGAATAAACAAACCAATTTTATGTGTCCGTTGGAATTAAAAAAAAAACAGCTATGTTTAATGAGTAATTGAGCTTAAATGTTTTCAACACAATTTAATAATTAATTTCACAAAAAAAACGACAAAGGTACATTACCTCAAAGATTTATAATAATTTATCGGGTATGTTTTAGAAATGAAGTTAAATGGGAGATGACCGTAGTTTTTCGTGGTTTTAAGTGTTGTTATTGCAAAAATAATAGATACTTTAAGAATGAAGTAGATAAAATGAAATATGTTTATGAACTTTCATTACAGGGCCGTTTTTAAAATTTGCTCGATTTTAAATCCACTTCATTTAATTTTTAAAATAGTGCATGCGTTTTTCTCTTAAGAATGAGTTTGGTTTAAAAATATTGTACGAAGGATAAATCTAATAATGCTAAATGAAACAGGTGTCTAAAATTGTATTAAAATTGTCTAAAATTGTATTAACGTAAATTTTCTTCAACAACTTCAACCACTTAAACAGTGACTAAAACATAGTACTTGAAAAAGATGCTCCACCAACAAAATTAAAGGGGGCTACAAATAGTCCAATGAATAAATATTTTAAACAAGATACTTCGATCGATTCTATAGAGGAAATTGTTTGCAAAGTTTCAAAAAATCTAAAGTTATATTGACTCTTTAAAATCTAAGTGCCCGAGAGTGAAGCAACAATTTGGAGCTACGTTGACAAGTTTTATTAAAAAAAGAATGTTTATTTACTCAAGCATTAATTTTTTCTAAAATTATCGAAAAAATCTCGTAATTTATAAAATTTCTGGATTTAGAATTATTCGATTACTCGATTAACTTTAAAATTTTATTCGGTTAATCGAATAAGTTAAACATAAAACCCGATTAATTGAACACCCTAATGCGTGTATTGGGATGCTTATGAATAAAATATTATAAAATTCACTTTAAATATTAAACCAATTTGTAGATTAATTATATGTTTTAAAAATGTTTTTAATTAATTAACTTATGTAAAACTACATCTGTTTTACATAAATACGCCAAAGTGTGCTTCTGTACATGTGTAAAGATATTTTTCATTTTATACATTTTTGCATTCAATTTAAAACTATTCATTTTTCTGTAAAGTTATTTTACATGCCTCAAATCATTAAGCTTGTTATTCATTAAATTACATATGTGAGGGTACTGAGGTAAGCTGATTATTTTACGATTTTGTTATAGAGAAATATTTAGATTTTACTAATTTTATAAATTTACCCATAAATTTGTTCACTTAGATGAACAATCAGACTACAAAGTTGTGCAAACGTAATTTCTTATTTGTGAGAGTGTTTCATTGTATGTTTTCTTTAATATTATCTTCCTTAAAAGAGGTGATATTTGATGAAAATTATTCCAAAAAAATTTTCTAACATGGTCTGTAATCTAAGAAAGAGTTCGAAGAGAAATATGTTATTCGGATTAACGGTAAATTTTTATTTTGTTTTAGTCATTATTCAGTTTAATTATTATGGAAAAAATTTCACGTTCGAAATGTCACGTATCGAACCAGATTTCGGCTTAAACAAAAAAAAAAAAAAATATACAGAAGATTTTGGAATCAAACCAAAGACATTTTAATGTTACATTGCTACGTAAAATTCTGAAAGTAGTTTGACTAAAAAATTGTGCCAGGTTTTGCTGAATCACGCCTTTTATACATGGCCACAAAAACTACTTCTATTTTTTTTCGCGTTCGAACCGCTACTTCTTTTGCCATTTTCTTTGACCTAGAATCGCGCCCCCCATAAACTTTAGCATAGATACTAGTGCTTTCTTAGTGCTATAATTCATAGGTTAAAAGAACCTAAAAATATTTGTTGTTTAAAATGTTATTGCATTTTTGATGCGTACGACTGTCACG
Organism: Pollenia griseotomentosa; assembly: GCA_963931875.1. Taxonomy (NCBI): domain Eukaryota; kingdom Metazoa; phylum Arthropoda; class Insecta; order Diptera; family Polleniidae; genus Pollenia; species Pollenia griseotomentosa. The sequence goes on from OZ007560.1 coordinate 99,010,487, forward strand.
CTCAACACTTTGGAATTACCCATATGTATGTGTAAAAATCAATCAGTTGTAAAATTATATTATTTATTGTTTTTTATTTGAATGAATTAGATTTATTTACAAAGTACAAAAAGTTGTTTATTTTTTTAGATTTTTTAAAAAATATTGTTTAAAAGTTTTCGGTTTTTTTGTATAATTCCTTGGTTAACAAGTTAAGTTGATTGAATTGATACACGAAAATAAAATAAATGTTTTTTGCTAAAACGTTTTTAACAAACACTTCTTTTAAAAATTTCATTTAAAATGTACGTACAATTTAACGTTTATTTCACAATTTCAAGATAAATTAAAACAAGTCAGAGTGCTTATTAATTCGGCTATGCCGAATCTTTTATACCCTTCACCATGGTGCGAGAATTTAGAACCAGTAGAATGCGTGTCCAATGCAGCCCTAAGACCGCCCAGCCGCTAACGCATATTGTCAAAAAATTATTAAAGTAAATTATATGGAGTAAGGTTGTTGGTTCAATACACATTTCTCTATTTAAGTGGAAAATTATGTACACGTAGATGTTTCGGAAGTTTAAAGGCCTAAATACCTTTCGAAAATTTCTAAATTTTGTTATATCACTATCTTATTAGCATAGTTGGGGGTAGTGCACTCAATATTGATGTAAATCAGCAGTGCACTATCACTAAATAAAACTGCAAAAAATTAGTTTGCACTTTTTTTACCAGCTTTAGTGACGATTGCTATTTTTTTAACTACCACTAAAAAAATTTTGTGATATTGCAAATTTTTTCACTATCACTAAACGCAGATTGAGTGCAAAAAATCTGCACTCAATTCAAATAGTGCAAAATTTGAACTTGCAATTAAAAATCTCACTACTCTTTAAAAAATTATTGGTCATGATACTTATTTGAATTATTTTTATTATTTTGAGCGAAAGCTATATGATATTAATCAAAAAAGTATAAATTACACACAGAAAAAAATACCAATGTAAAATTAACATGGAAAAATGTTGATTGAGAATCATAGTAAATTTCTGCAAAAGTATGCCCTTTGTTTAAATTTATCATTATTTCATAATAATTTTAAATAAAATAACCTTAAATCATGTTTATTTAATATTATTCACTGTTAAAATAAAAAAAAAAAAAATATTAAAATATAAATTAATATGGATTCAATATTGAATCCATAAAAACCAGTTTTATATTAAAATCAAAAGTGTATCTTGTTAAATTAACATGCATTCATACTTAAGTATGTACATTTTTTATTTTCATTCTTAAAATATGTTATAAAAAGAGGACAATTCCCGTATTCTTTTAATTAAAATTAGTTACTTAAATAGTGCATCAAGTTTTCAAAGTATATTGATGACGAAATCCATATCGGGCGATGCTGATGCTTCTGTTGACAAAGGAGAACTCAAAATAAGTGAAACATGTGTTACAGGGGTAAGTGTATTGAATTATTCTTAAATAAATGCATATGTTGTCTCTGAGGCTTCTTCACACTGTTATAACACACTCAAACCAATTTGATTCTACATGAAATTCACGTTGTTTGAACTTGAAATAACTTTCATTCAACGTGATTCGGATTGTTATTTCAATATAAATTACATTTTGCACTAACTTTACTGCAATGTTAAATTAACATCAATTATAGTTATTTTAAAAGAAAAAAAATGTTGTTCGCAGTTATTGTAAAACCAGGTTGAATTAACATGAAAAACGTATAAAGCAAAATCACCACCGAAAAATTTTAAATCAACCTTGTTTTCTACGTTTTTAACTTGATTTTTTTCTGTGTGTATTTTCTTCAGATCAAATAAAAATAATGTTTTAAAAATTTTAAGTTGATATTGAAACCAAAAATGAAAAAAAAAATATATCGTCCATATAGTTAGTTAGATTTCTCTATGACGTACTAAATTTCTAAATTTTTATTTTTGATAAATACACTGAAATTTATTGTTGAGGGAAAGCAAGTTTCTATGCGCATTTCACTGGTTGCTTAGGCCCGATCATCAGGAAACCTGTTTTCAAAGATTTTAAAATTAGTATAATTAATACACAGAAAAAAGGTTCACCAAAATGTTTTTAATTAAATCAATAATGCTGTTTCAAAAAATTTTTTTAATTGTTCCATTTAATTTGACTTAATTGAAAATTAAAATTATAATGTGTGTGTGTATATTTGCACACATAAATGTGTTCATAATATAAACGCACAACGATTATAAAAATAGTTTTCGTTCGCTCAACGATTAATTCGTTTATATAATGAAAAATAAAATTATCCTGGCAATGAAATTTAAGTACTGTTCATTGACAAAATGAACATGCATTTATTAAATATTTTGTTTAAAATGTATATTAAAGTAAATAAAATGATATTTGAGGTAACGAAACATTTATTAAGTCTTGGTAGCACAAATGCCCGTTAATTTTATAAACTCGAACGTTAACATTAATGAAGTGTTCGTTGGGCTGTTATACCGAACTCTTAAGATAAAATTAATATAGTGTTCGTTCAGTTTACGAAACCTTAATTAAATGTTTTTGGAAAGTAAAATTAACATTTGATTTGTCAGCTCAACGAAGTCGTATGTTGAAGTCAAAAAAGTTTCATGAGGGTGACGTAACGTTTGTTAAATTGGTTTTTAAAACATTGTTAGTTTAGCATTTTTTGGCATTTCTTGTTATTTATCTAATCGAACTTGTTCTTCTTAAAGTATTGTTTAAACAAATACAAAAATGCAGTGTAAAATAAAAAATACTGTCGTGTCTGTAAAAAACACTATCTCAAATTAAATAAAAGTGAAAAAGGACATTTGTGAGTTAAATTCGATTCCGAAAAATTATTTGCTATCTGTGTTAAATAAAATCAAGTGCGGTGGAGTTGCTGATAGTTAATTAAGATCAAAATTCAAGTGGTTCATTGATGGCCAAATAAACTAAGGGAGCATCAAGCAGTTCCATTCCATTTACTATAAAATTAAATTTACAAAGAACTTTGTAAAAATTATAAATAAACTATATGTATGTATATATCATCATATGTATATAAAATGTATATTAAACATACATATATATAGTACAATTAATTTCAAACATTTTAGTAAAATAGGAATTATAAATAAACACATTTGAATAATGAGTCTTTTTAATTTTATAGGGGGTTACAGTAGTAAATTATGAGAGGTCGGACAGGTGATATAATTTTGCGAGGGGAAATTTAAAAAAATAGTTCATTGAGACAATGTTCTGTGTACGTTGAGTTAATAAATTTAAAAAAAAATAGATCGTTGAATTAATGTAAAGGTTCACCAAGTTAACGAAATAGATTATTGAATAAAAAAAATTTTCATTAAATTATAATTATTAATTTAAAATCATTTTTCGATATATCAACGAACAGTTCATTAAATTATAAAAATAAAATCATTTTAAGAACGGTCATTCATTGTTACAACGACAAAATTCATTGGCCGAAAATTAATAAATTTTTTGTTTGCTGCACGTACATTTTCGTTGTCTCCACGTACCTTTTTAGTTCATTGAAAGTTACAAAGTTACAGGCGCAAAATCAGAAGGAATTTAATTAATAGTACAAATTTCTAACAAATACGTTAATTGAAGTTGGTTTTTAATTTTTTCTCTGTGTATAACTAAACATTTTCTGCAGAAACTTTCTTCAATTCTTTTTGAAACTGCATTTGTGCACTATTGCATATATGTAGTCTTCTTAAACAGAAAACATCTTCCGTTTTTCCCTTTTTGCAGGGATTTTATTGGAAAATTTCAAGAGTGGGGAAAAAAGGACAGAAGTTTTCTTTTAAGGCAAATGTAGGGAATTTTCAAAATATTATCTCATTTTCAATATGTTGTCTATTTATTTTCATTTAAAAATTTAAATTATTGATATAAAATAGTATTTTTTAACAGTAACCCTATACTTTAGTACTTAACAGCCTGGCAATCTTCAACAATTGCCAAAACCATTTACCCAAGTATTCGTCGCCCCCCCTCGTATATAATTAGGGACCTACGAATATTCGCTTTCGCAGTTGCGAACTATTCTATTATTTTTGCTATTTGCTTTCGCATTCACATTCGCTAAAATGTATGCGAATATTAAAATCGAATATTTAATGCATGAAATAAACACTCTGTTACAGTCTCCCCCTCAGCATCAGAAATCGTCACAATGATGTTGCTGGATTTTATTGCGCTTATTATGTATGGTACATCTCGACTAGGTACAAACTTGGATGAGATATTGCTATCGTCCTTGCTTAAAACATGGGTTGCAACAAGAACTATGTCTCCAACTTGAAAATCTTAGGGTTGTCTTCGTTTTAAGTTGATGTAGTTTTTGTTTTTGTCTTGTACTTTCTCTTCTTCCTCTCGAGCTTTCTGTAAAGTATCTGCAAGACTTATTAAATGTGGTGTAATTTGTGGTATAACATTTTCAGGTAAAACTCTTGACTTAAGATAGTGATGTGCTTCTAGAGGGATTCTTAACTCACGCCCAAATGTTAAATATGCAGCTGTATAACCTGTGCTTTCACACTTAGACGTATTCATTGCATATCGTATCATGGGAAGTTTTAGATCCCACGATATGTGCTCTTTTTAAACGCATATAGACAATTGTGTTTTTAAGTCGCGATTTTTTCTTTCAACTGAATTTGCTTGAGGGTGATATACTGGAGTAAATATTTGTTCAATACCTAAACAATATGTGAGCTTTTGCATGTAGAAATAAACTGACAGCCATTATCTGTGTGAATTCGTCTTGGTACTCCATAGTGCAGTATGATTTCTGTAATTATCACAACTGAACAATTTTCTGCGGTAGCTTGCCTTAAAGGAAGCAATTCAACCCATATGCTGCAGATATCTTCGGCAATTAAAATCCACTGATGACCTTGACTTGTTCGTGGTAATGGTCCAACAAGATCAATTGCTACTACTTAAAATCTTTGATTACTTGATAACGTGCGATATAATCCAGCTGGTTTCAAATTAGTAATCAAATATTTTTGACATATTATACAACCTTTAACATATTTTGTAATTTCGGTTTTCATACCAGGGCAATAGTAGTGGGGAGTAATACGATTTATAGTTCTTTCGATTCCATAGGGACCTGCCATTGGATCGTCATGAAATCTATTTAAAATTGTTTTTCTCATCGACCTTGGAACTACTAGTTGGCCATTCTCAGAATCCGGATCGGCCCAATATCTAAATAAAATTCCATCAATTATTATATAACCTCTGCTTGTATATAGGTTTACACTGTTATCATTATCCTTAAAGACTAAAGAGTCATTTAAGAGGTTGATGATCTGTTAACACGGATAACTGCGAACCCTCAATGTAGCCACGAAACTTTGTAACTGCCCAAACGACGGCTAGTGCTTCTCGTTCTGTTGTTTAATAATTTCGTTCCGCCGGAAGTAAAAGTCTGCTTGCTTACACTGTGTGTAATTTTTTAAGTCATGGAAAAATAACCATATACGGACAATAAATAACCATAAAGGACCAAAAAAAAGACCCGTGTCTACCAGTTTTGCCCAAAGTCATGCACTTTTTTTATGGGCCCTTAAAGATTTAGGGCCTCGGTGTCATTTTTGCAAAAAAGTGATCATTTACTGAGGCTCATATCTTGCAAACCGTTCAGAATTTTGATTAACTCTCTAAGACAAAGTTGTAGCTCTTGCCATAAAGAACAAAAATTGGAAACATATAAAATCAAAAAACTTCATCTTCAAGATCAAAATCGCAAAAAAAAACTTTAAAAATTAGATTTTTTTTTTAACTTTTTTCCGCTGTTCAGGTCCATAGATAGCAAACCGTTCAAAATTCAAGGAAACAATCGACTTCAAAAATGTATCTAAGATCTCAATAAACAACTTTCTAGAGCATATAAACTTCCTAGGAATGATTCTTAACACCGTTTAGGTAGCCGCAATAGTGAAAAATTTCCCGAAAATTCGATTTTTGTTACCTTTTTCCCCCTGTTCAGGTCCATAGGTAGCAAACCGTTCAAAGTTCAAGGAAACAATCAACCACAAAAATGTACCTAAGATCTCAATAAAAACTTTCTAAAGCATATGAACTTCCTAGGAATGATTCTTAACACCGTTTAGGTAGCGCTTATGTAGCCGCAAAAGTGATAAATTTTCCGAAATTTTTTTAATTTCATTTGTTTTTTCTTTACTTCAACATTGAGATACTATGCTATCTATTACAAAAATATTAAAATAAATATTCGTACTATGTTTATAATGTTGATGGCCCTGGACTTGCAAATCGAATTCTCTTAAGTTGTGGATCCAAATCGTTGTTCGAATCTGACTCTGATTCAAAACTTATGGTGTCCACAAGCACGTTGCTTCCAGACTGCCCTCCATCATCAGCTTTTTCTTCTTCAAATACTTCATTAACATCATACAGGGTGATCTTGTGACTCCACCAACATACCTGAAATGAATTAGAAAGAAATCAAAAAAGGAACGCAAAACAATGCATCAATAAAATTGATATTACCTCTGCAAGCAATGCGTCGAGTTTTTTGCCTTTGTAGCGTTTTTCCATGGGCAGTGTGGTTTGGTGAAACCGTTCTGTTGATCTTCGGATTCGGTAGGAAGTTGTTTGATAAAGTCGTCAAAATGAAAAAAATGCAGCTTTAATGTCATCGATGTGCCGATTTTTTCAAAATAATACAGCATTTCTTTCACCCATTCTTTTGCTTCCGGTTCCGCGTCTCGATCCCCTCCCAAGACTCTGGTGCATACACGCTGAAGGTAAGTCCATGCCATTGAATGATTTTTATCAAGCGCTTTTCAAATAGTCGAATGCGTTTGAACAATTTACAACGGCCACTTCGATGAATTTTTTAACAATTCCCAATTTTATGTGGAGCGGTGGCATCAAGATGTCTTGAGTATTGTCAATTAAAGGTGCATTCTTCAGTCTATGTTGTTTCATTTGTTCCTCCACACTTCTTCTTGGTCTCCACGAATTACATTGGAATTGATTCAAAGGGGAGCGCAAGCGGAATGGAAGGTTTTCGGTTCGACACATGCAACAACACTGCTTTAAGCTTGAAACAGAACCATCAGTAAATAATCTCCACTCACTAGCGATGTAGTTCATTCCCATTCTTACCACCAAAGCTTTTATATCCTTGCAGTAAGCGAACAAATTGTCATCATTAAGAGTGTAGAGGCTTTGAAATTCAGCTTGCCATTTGCGGTACGCCGTAGAGTTCACATTAGCATGTGTGAGTTTTCTTTGCTTTAAAAACGCTGTCAAAAATATGGCAAGTCCCAATATGGCCACAATGGAATCAATTTCCATTTGTGTTATTAGTTGTGGTCTATCTCTTCCCTGTTAGGGCTCGTAATCGGTATCAAATGGATCTTCATAAGTAACACCACTTGCTGTAGTCATTCCTGTAAATTCTGTCCTACGATCTGGAGTTGGCGGCCTTGGTGATACAAAATTTTGTTCTTCTCAGCATGTCGATTTAGACGACATGTGTAACATGTGTACACATGCATAGCAACTGTTTGCATCATGATCACCTGGGCGATTAATCCAGTTTACTGGCTTACAATACTTCATATTATTTTTGCCTCCACTCAACCATGCCATGAGATTGTTATAACATTGGCGACACACTGTATTAGGTGTGTAATTTTCGCCTGCTAAGTCTACTTTGTCGAAAAACAACCTATATGCTCTATTGAATTCACCAGTTAAAAGATTATTTTCCTTTTGAAATCTTGTAGAAATTTTTTTCCTAATTTGATGACCGCAAACTTAGCAAAACGAATAAATTTTTTCACACTGCATATTGAAATGGTCAGTTGCCAATGTTGTGTGCGAATTATGCTGAACCACTTTCTCTATAACTTTCACCGCTGAGCTCTCGTTGACTTCGCTCTGTGTAATGCCTCGATGTGAGCGTCGTGTTGCTTTTATATTGTGAGCTGCGTCGCTTGATGCGTGTGCTGTGCTTACTGCTTTGCCTGTGATGTTGCGGTCGGTTCGTGATCGCGTGAATTGTATGTTAAGACCTTATGTACATTTTTGTAGTTGATTGTTTCCTTGAATCTTGAACGGTTTGCTACCTATGGACCTGAACAGGGAAAAAAGGTAAAAAAAATCGAATTTTTTTAAGTTTTTTGCGATTTTAATCTTGAAGAAGAAGTTTTTTTGATTTTACATGTTTACAATTTTTGTTCTTTTTGGCAAGAGCTACAACTTTGTCGCAGAGGGTTAATTAAAATTCTGAACGCCTTTTTTTCTCCTGAAGTAAAACAGCTCCGATTGCATAATTGCTAGCATCTGTTTTTAGGATAAATGGTTTGTTTCATCCACTTGCTGCAATATTGGTGGAGACACTAAGAGACTTTTTAGTTTTTCAAAAGCAACAATTTCTTCATCACTCCATTTCCATTTTTCTTTGTTAACCTAGATAAGGGTTTTGAAATTTAAGCGAAATTTGGTATAAACCGACGATAGCAGGAGCACGTCTGCAAAAATGAGATTAACTGTTTTAGATTTTTGGAGTATGGCCTTTGCAATATGGCTGCTGTTTTTTCAGGATCTGGCTTTAAGCCATTTATTGTCAACAAATGACCGAGATATTTCACTTCCGGTCTACAAAAATGGCATTTTTCTCTATTTAAAAAAATTTTAAACGTTTTTATTCTTTCGAATGTTTTTTCGAGATCATTGATATGATTTTTGAAACTATAAGAACAAATAATAATATCATCCAGATATGCTAAAATGGTTATTTGCGGCAGTCCAGAACGAAATCTAGCTACCAATCTTTAACAAGTTGCAGGCGCGTTTCTAAGACCAAATGGCATTCCAATCAATACAAATATTCCAAAAGGTGTAGTAAATGCTGTTTTTATTTTATCTTTTTCAGCTACCTTAATCTGCCAATATCCAGATATGGCACACATGAAATCGGAGGGTGTGAACCAGTATTTATAAAATGTTCAAATTGTGGGATTGGTTCTGATCTATCCTCGGAAACGTTTGAAACTTTTTTAGTACGGTACTTAAAATTTCCTTTTCTGTATTTGCTAAATTTTATCCTTCTGTATCTTTAAGTTTTATATCAGAAGTATTCATTTCTACAGAGGATTTTGACATTTTCTTTGGACTTTCTTTTAATTTACTTCTCTTAAGGGGTGGAAACAGGTCTCAGTCGTAAGCAACTGTTTCTGTTCCCTCAGGAATGCTATCTTCAAAAATTTTATTAATAGCTGCTGGGGAAAAATGATATGTATACGACATTTCATAATTTTTCGGCGTTTGTTCACCATCATTACGTACTGTGTTTTCAAACCAGTTGAAAAAATTATCAACAGAGAAGTTTTCTGTGATGTTTAGTTGAGAAATCGGAAAAGGTTTTATTAATTTTGGCTTATCCATTTTAAATTCAAAAATTGTTTTTGGATCATCTTTAAAATGCCAATTTCTTTGGGCCAAATCAAGGACAATGCCGGCTTGTTCTAGGAAGTCAATTCCAATAAAACGAATACGTTTAAGACGTTTGCCAAATAATATTTGGACAATAGTTGAATAGACTATTTCCTCTCTTGGAATACCATCTGCTAAGATTATTTCCTCCTAAACTGCGCAGCTGTGTCAAAATAAGCTTCACCTTAAAGCCAATTATATTAATATTAACGGCAGGGACATCTCGACTAACTATTGTTGTATGAATAGCATTAAAACCGAGTTTTTCCTGACTATTAGTTGTATTTTTGTTATTGCAGTTTGGACAATTCGACCTTTAGTAACCAGCTAATCCACAACCATAGCAATTTAAAACGTTCTCCTGAACTTTTGGTTTGCCATGTCCATTAGCTTTAATTTTCTTAAAACACATTTCTGCGGTACGATTTTTCTTTCTACAAAATGAACAACGAACTAAAGGGTGTTTTTTTAAGCCCGATAGAACTTGAAATTGTAAAAAATAACACAAAAAATTAAATTGTAATCAAAATTTTTTTTATTCGAAAGATCAATACGTGACATTAACATTTGAAAATGATTTCGGGCATATGGGCACCGCGGCTGTTCTTGACGAAGCGCATTCTGGACGTCCAATTTTGGGCCACTTTTTCGAGCACTGCTGGCCGTATGTCACGAATAACACGAACAATGCTGGCCTCCAAGGCGTCAATTGTTGCTGGTTTATCAGCATAAACCAGTGACTTCACGTAGCCCCACAGGAAATAATCGAGAGGTGTCAAATCGCACGACCTTGGAGGCCAATTGACAGGTCCATTTCTCGAAATCAACTTATCGCCAAATTTTGATTTCAATAAGTCGATGGTTGCGTTCGCCGTATGGCACGTAGCGCCATCCTGTTGAAACCACATCTCCTCCGGATCAATGTCATCCATATTTTCAAACAAAAAATCATTGATCATGGTGCGGTAACGATCTCCATTGACCGTAACGCGAGCTCCGGCCTCATTTTTAAAGAAATAAGGTCCGATGATGCCACCAGCGTGAAAACCGCACCAAACGGTGCATTTTTCTGGATGTAATGGAGTCTGTAGGGTCTCTTGTGGATTGGTCTCGCTCCATATGCGGCAATTTTGCTTATTAACAAACCCGTTAAGCCAAAAATGCGCCTCATCGCTGAACACAATTTTGCGATAAAACAACGGGTCAGTTGCCAACTGCTCTAGAGCCCAATCGGCGAAAGAACGACGCATATAATGGTCTCGTGGCTTCAATTCCTACACCAGCTGGATCTTATACGGGTGTAGGCCGAGATCTTTGCGCAAAATTTTCCACGTAGTGGACGGACAGAGCCCCAATTCCTGCGACCGACGACGAATCGATAAATTTGGATCTTCTTCCACACTTTCGTTTACAGCGGCGATATTCTCTTCAGTACGCACATTCCTTCGACGTGTTGGTGTTATTGCATCCTCTAGAGAGTATGTGGTACGAAATCTATCCACAGTTCGACGAATGGCTTGTTCAGATGGACGATTATGTACGCCATAAAAATGACGAAGTCGTCTATAAGTTGCGCGAATCGACGACTGATTTTCAAAGTAAATTTGGATAATTTCGTAGCGTTGTTCAAGCGTGAGTCTATTCATGATGATTTGTCAGAGTTTACTGAAACGATAAAAAAAAATATTTCATCAAAATTTAATTTTTTGTGTTACTTTTTACAATTTAAAGTTCTATCTAGCTTAAAAAAACACCCTTTAGTTTCTTTTCAGTCTGTGGTATGGAAATAGCATTTGGTTCTGACGTTTCATTTATTTACATTTCAACTTCTCTAGCCTTTTCGAATAAATCTTGGAAGCTAGTTATAGAATCTCGGGCAATCTTGTCTCTAATTGTTACCAAAAGTTGCAAATATATTTTGTTAAGCATAGTATTTTCTGATTATTGGGCAAATAAACGCCGTTTATTGCAAACGAAATTATCAGTTGATTCATATGTCTTTTGTTTTTCAAGACTTATTTCAGAAAATATACGCCAATCTGGTTTAGGGGGTGAAAAAAGTTTCGCAATATTTCTAGTGCTTTTTCAAAACTTGTGGCTTCAGTTTTAATTCCTTGCCATCATGAGAAAGCATAGCCTTTCAACAATAATGGTACGCTTGTTAACGCAAGAAAGTCTGATACATTTTCTGCATCCTTATAAACAAGAATAGTGGCAATAAAATAAAAAATAATGTTTAAGCCTCCTAGCAATTCCATAAATGCTTTTTGTGATTTTAATGAGTTTTTCGTTGGGCGCCAATGTAGAGAATAAGTCTTTTTTTAAAGGGTCAAAGTCAGACAATAATGTCCTAACTGACCACAGTTCCTTATATCCAGTTTTTATATTTTTACTTGAGGCTTGAACAGACAAAAATGGTCCTATTCGCCAGCAAGATTAAATTATTTTTGGATAGAAAAGAAAAAAACGGCTTGAATTTTTAAAATTTTTAAAGTTGTTTATTCGGTAGTCAAACAGCAAAAGAAGATCGATTACATTAATGTGTTGCCTTTTATAGGTCAACTTACATATTGGAAATTAATAAAAGGTATAGTTGGAATATTGGAAATGAGTAATAATGTATATATTATTATGAGAGTTTTTAAAAACGGCATAATTAGATGTTTACATAGTTTGCATGATTATGAATAATAAACTAGTTCACTCAATGTTTAAAATGAAAAGTAAATAATAAACAATTAAACGTAGTTACAGAACAAGGTACATATGGGGGATTTCTTGTCAAGTGACCAAATTTTCGTTTTTTCTCATCCATGTAGCTTATTACCTATTGGTGTTAGCAAAATTTGTCCCAAGAAGCTTCGATAGCTATTTGATCAATCTTTTGAAAAAAAAATTTTTGTTTTTTTAATTTTTTTTTTTTAATATAAAACTTTTTTTTTATCCGGAATGTTTTTTTTTTTCTTTTTGCTCAAAAGAAAGCTTATGTCTTTTCCTTTAAGGTAGTTTTGGTCGCTTTTTGGGATGTGAGTGGGATATGTTGGAAAAAAAATAATTTCTAACTCTAGACGAGGGTTTTTTTTAATTTTTGCATATGCAGTGTTATTTCTTATCCATGTAACTTATAACCTTTTGGTATTAGCAAAATTTGTCCCAAGTAACTCCGATAGCTTTTGAAAAAATTTTTTGTTGTTTTTTTAAAAAATTTAAAAAAATATTTTTTTTATTCGGAATGTTCCTTCGATACTGTAATGCCCACAATATGTTAATCCCAGGAATTTCTGTAGAAATGTTGACAAATAATTTTTTTTTTTATTAATTTGTAATAATAATTAAATTATTATATAATAATAAAAAAAAAGATAAATAATTTAATAAAATTTAATCTTAATCACATTAGATCCTAATTTTTTTACATTTAATTTGTTGTAGCTGATAAAGACCTGATATTTTGACAACAAAAATCACATTTAGTATTACCTGCGCTCAAAATAACATATTTTTATATGTAGGAATAATAAAAAAAGTAATTTTATTCCTGGGATTAACATATTGTGGGCATTACAGTATCGAAGGTATAAAATGACAGTTGGGTATGTTACATACCGTCGGAAAGGTTAATTTGTCCAGTTTCTCTGCATAAGTTTTATTTTTAAGGTTTGAGAACCACTTAAACACAAATAGGAAAAAATTCAAAATAGTGCTGCATATGCTAAAAAAAACGCTCATCTTGAGTAAGAAATTATTTTTTTTTATACATATCCCACTCGCATCCTAAAAAGCGACCAAAACTACCTTAAAGGAAAAGACATAAGCTTTCTTTTAAGCAAAAAAAAAAAAAAAAAACATTCCGGATAAAAAAAAATAAAAAAAAGTTTTAAATTTAAAAAAAAAAAAAATTAAAAAAATTTAAAAAAAAAAAACAAGCTTCAAGAGACAAATTTTGCTAACACCAATACGTAATAAGCAACATGGATGAGAAAGAACGCCTGTATGGCTAAAATGTCAAACTTTGACCCCCTCTAACTCAGACACTTTTTGACCGAACTTTTTAAAAATTTGTGTCTAAACTACTATCCAATAGGACTAACCTTGGTGCAAATTTCATCTTAATCGGAAGACATCGATTTAAAAATTGGGTCACTTGACATGAAATCCCCCATATGTATATATAAAAATTAAGTAGTCAAATTTCAATTACAGTGTGTCTTAAAATAAGGACAACAAATAAAAGAAGTAATACAAAATTAATGAATCAAAATTCTATTAAAATAAAAAGGATAAATTAATAAAATAATACTAATGACAAAATATAATATTAAAATCGATAATAATGACAATAATAAAAATAAACACTCTGTTACAGTATGTATTTACAAAATGTTAACAAAATGTGTATTTGTTTTCTTGTTACTAAAAACAATAAATTTTTATCAAAGGTTTTCTTGGGAGTCAAAAAATTTTATTAAAAAGATTTAGTTTTATTGTGCTAAATTCCAAATTCGTAATAATGATAAACTAAAGTTTATTGTTGGTGGGATAAGCTATTCCTATGCGAATTTCACTGGTTGCTTAGGCCAGAATATTAGGAAACTTCATGCCAGGGCTGTCAGATATGGCGATTTCTCGCCAAACGCTTTTTTCGCATGATTTTTGTTTTGTAATTATTTTAAGTGAATTTTGTATTCAGTCACTATCAGAGAACTGCAAAAATCACTATTTTTCTTGATTTACTTATACGCTCAAATTAACATTCACTCTATGCCTGCAAAACAAAGTTCAACGTTGGTAATTTTGACATCGTTTCGTACACATTTGATTTGTGCATGTGTGAGTTTTTTTATTGTTTCCCAACAAACACGAAGTCAAACCTCTGATATGAAATGACTCTATCATTTGAAATCAAACACAACTCTCACGCGTTTTTCAAATGTTTGATTTTTACATTTAAATTCAAATTGATAATGATTTGAAAATAAACATTTGACAACAAATGTTTTATCAATTTGATGTCAAATTGGTATCAAATGTTAAATTCAAATCAAAACTAAATTTGGTAATACTAAAGCGAAAAATAAATGTGAACATTAAAAATGGCGATTAAAGTTAAATTTTTACTCCGTGGTTAAATGTGTTTTACAAGTGAACGATTTATTTCTTGTGAAAAATAAAAATTATTTGTGAGTAATTACAAATACGAATTAAAAAAATAAAACTGGAAAGTGAAGAAATTATAAGTTTGTTGTATGATCGCGGTGCTGCAATCCTCGAAATAAAAGGGTGCCAATTATTTCGTCTTTGCAAGAATTAGAGGACGGAAGGAATATTATTTCATATATTAGCTATGGCGCCGAATGTTATCTCACAGTTTATTTAAATAAATAATGAATTTAAATTGAAAAATTAAAATATTTTTATTTATGTTCCACATTGTGTTATAATTAGGGATGCAAACGATACATCGATGTTTAGAAAACATCGATATATCGTTCATAAACATCGATGTTAATATCGATGTTTTGATTTACGATACATCGGCGATACATCGTCGTCAAAACTAAAAAACATCGACATCGTCCATTTAATATTTTCATTAATTTAATATTTTTAGCAATTTTAATTTCTATTTTTCAATTAAACCTTTTATTTAAAAATATAAAAAAGTGTTTTTCAAAGCATACGTTAAACGCAAGAATTTGAAATGTCGGTTTTAAATAAAATTTCTGTAATATAAGAATTTTATGACAAATATTATATAAATATTTCTCTATTAAACAGAATTTTAACACAAAAATTAAAAATATTTTATTAAAAGTGTATTAAAAACGACCTCCCAAATTCTTGCGTTTTACGTTTCCGTTTTCCAGCACACCCCTGATAGCCATACAAAGTACGTATGTATGTATGTACATGCATGCATACTGGTCATTGCATAACTATATGTATGTATTAAGTTGCTTAAGTTGGCTCGAACAACTGTGCGAATACATAAAAATCATATTTGTCAAACCATATTGCACTTATGGAAACATGGTATGAATGGCAAAGCCAATACGCAGTGCATGACTTGAATGAATTTTAAAACAACACCAATGTGTGTGTCTGAGAAATGTTGATTGCATGAACACAAATGAGTGTATTTGATGTTGTTCATTGAATGCGAATTTTTTGCAATCGCACAAAGCCATGTGGCTTAGCAGGTTTTTAAAATAAAAAAACAGCCGTTCTCTGGTCACTATTCAATTCTAATAGTATGTATCCAGGTCAAAACACAAGTAATGAAATCGATGAGGCTGAAGTGTATGATCTTATAGACTTGTAAACTTAATTTTAGTTTTTTTTAATTTTATTTTTTATTTGAATTTTTTCGCAGTTGTAAGGGATTTTTGACTGAAATTTTATATTATTTTTTTTATGCAAAATGTAATTAAAAAAAAATGTTACGCAAACTGAACAAAATTGACGTTTGGCGATTTTTGACATCCGGTTTGGCGATGGAGCTCATAAAATCTGTCAACCCTGCTTCATCCAAAGATTTTGGAAAAGCTAAAGATATTATTCAAATAAAAGTTTTAAGCGAATATGAATTATAAACAGTCAAAAGTCTTACTCGTAAAAAATTTTTGTTGTAGAGAAAAAATGGGATTTTTTCTTAGACACGTAGGGAATTGTTGAAATTTCTCCTGGCATCACTGATGTCAAGTGACCCAATTTTGAAACTAATATCATCCGATCGGGATGAAATTTGCCCCAAGGTGCAAATTGGATAGAAGTTTGGACAAAATTTTTTAACAAGGTCGGTCAAATTACTTATTACATATTGTTTTTAGCAAAATTTGTCCCTAAAAGTTTAAATAGCTTTAAATAAAAAAAAATATGAAAAGTTTTATGACAAATATTATACAAACATTTCTCTATTAAACAGAATTTTATAACAAAAATTAGATTAAAAGTGTATTAAAAACAGCCTCCAAATTCTTGCGTTTTGCGTTTGCGATTTCCAGCACACCCCCCATTAAATAACAAAAAAAAAAAAAACTTACATTGTATAACATTTTTAGTTAGGTAATTTTATTTCAACGTAAAAATGTTACTAAATATATAAATATTAGTCATTTTCTAAGCCACAAGGTCTTCGGAACTCCTGATAACCTGAATGCGTCCAAATATTGGCGACTGTAAATAAAAATTAATGTTTATTTAAACGATTTTTCGAATGTATTTAATTAAACTTACTGTTTTTGTTGCCTTTCAAAACTGGACAACCAGCATGCAAAGTTCTGGAATCCACCTTTAAAGACTTATGTAAATTGTACCACATGACCATGGAACCTTTAACCGGCTTAACATAAACATCTAATATGGGAAATACTGTGAAACCACCATCTTCAACATCGGAAAGCTAAAGGAAAATATTAAAATGTTATAAATGGTTCTTAATGATGTATGTATTATAGGGCCAATCAATTAACTAAATGCAGTCTTTACATTATTTAACTCCTTTCATAAAACTTACATAAAACATATTTGTAGATATTCGATTTCCGACATAAGCATGCTTATATTCAGTCTGAAACGAAAAATATTTAAGCAAAAATTTTACTTAATTGTATTATTTGACCTACCCCGAAGTAATCATAATGCATGTAATATTCACCACCAATGCCATAATTAGCTACTTGTACGGATTCGGCATTTTCTAAATCTAAACCAGTTATGGTGCTAACAATTCTGAACATCAATTTCGCAATAGTCGAGTTTTTTGGTTTAACCCATGTTTGTTGACTCACCCGAGTTTCACGGTAAGCCGAATCTTTATCACCGACTACTACTTTAGACCTGTCCATATTTTTATTACTAACACGCAATAATTTCGATATCTGGTCATCATTTATTAGGTTATGATATAATGTAATCGGGGGATTTAATAATAAAGGTTCAACTTGAACAGGAGATAAGATAAAAAATGGGTGCAATTTAGAATCTAATTTACAGTTTAGTTGCTGTTTATTTGTAAGACTTTCCCCACGGCACAATCTTGCATGATCATGATGATATATATGTGTTAAATTCTCTGCACTGCTGATATTAGTTTTAATTTTTAAAAGAAAATTTTTTGTTAGTTTAACACTACTTTCTGAATCATTTTCTAATACAGCATCTAAGTGCTCTACAGCTGTTTTAGATTCCTCAATAGCCTGATAGGCCAAAGCTAAATATTCTTTGATGTGAGTGGTAAAAGTTGATTTTATACCGTCTGTCTCTTTGCTTTCTTGTAGTTTTAGATGAGATTGCTTAAGCCAATCGATGGCAAGATTATGACTGGAATCGTCTAATAAAGTCGTGCCAATTTCAAAACAATCGTGCCAGTCGGGTTGTTTGCTGAAAATATAAAGTTTTTATTGGGAAAAGTTATTAGTTTAATGCCTTCTGCCAAAAAGTATCTATTGATTAATAACACAGGAAGACCTTAAATTACGCATGCTAAAGCCGAATGTGAGATCACATTTGTATGCCATAAGACATAAGAATCGGTTGGAATGGTTAAAGAAACCTTTGCAATGTCGACCTGTGTAATTAGAGTTATCATTTATTTGACATATTTAAAAACTATTTGGAAAGTCAACATTTTTATAACTTGATTATCGAACTATTTGACCGGTTTAAATAACCGATTTTCATTATTTTGTTTAACCCTTCACCGAAAGTAAAAGGGTATGTATTCGGGTATTTATTTAATGCTTTTGCTTTAATCGGTTAATCGCTCGATTAATTAACCGAGGTTTTTGTTTAATCGGTTTATAATCGGTTAATTTTGTTATTGATCGGTTAACCGATTAATAAAGTTTTGTTATAAATTAAGTAATTTCAATAAATAAAAATGTAAAAATTATTTATTATTTGGAATTTATTACAAACAAAAAAAAAATTACATAACAAACAAAACTATTCTTGAACTAAAACGAGAAAACAAAAAAGTAATTCATAAATATATATGTATCATTTAGCCCTAATTTCACCAAGTTCAGTTAAAACTAACTATTACTTTAACTTCCAGTTAACAATATGTTTTGGCAGCTATAACTGATAGTTAATTATAACTAAACTTGGTGAAATTTGGGGTTAATAAGAAATAAACTGTCAGATCATTTTATTAATAAATTTTTCAATAGTTTAGGTATTTCTTATAAAATAATCTTTTAGAAAAATAATTTGGTTTAAATGTTTAGGATTTAATCGATTATTTTCTTTAGTTTTGATAAAACTTGAAATTGAAAGCAATCCATAATACAGATTATCTAATTTCTCAGTTCTTTTCCTGTATTTCTCTAAACATAAAGGGTGATTTTTTAGAAATTAAGTTTTTCGGGCTGGCGGCAATGGTTGGTAATTGTGTCCAAATAACATATGTGAAAGTGAAAAGTGTTCAGTATACTCTGCCATTTCATCATGGAGAAACTCACAAACGAGCAACGACTGCAAATCGTTGAAATTTATTATCAAAATGCGTGCTCTGTGAGAAATGTCCACCGTGGAAGAAATGTTACCGTCAACGGCGAACGATATCGAGCCATGATCGAGCCTTGTTTTTGCCCCAATTGGCTGAGTTGACATGGTTGAAATGTGGTTTCAACAAGACGGTGCCACATGCTATGATGCAAATTTGAGTGTTTTATTAGATATAAAAAAAAACTACGCTTAAAAAATCACCCATTATAAAATCTTCCATTACGACATTAAATTCTAGTTTTAATTTTTAAAATTTTAAACACTTCTAATTGCTTTGGTTAATGCTGTTAAAAGATTGTTTGTGTTACAATCGAGAGTCAGCTCTACATCTGACTCATCCTGGCAAAGCTCAGCATCGAACATTCTGCAAAAATTGTATATCCGAATTTCTTAATTTTTGATTTTGCACTGTATTTAAATTAAAGAATGTATTGCTAGAAGAAAAAAAAATATTTTTCTAAACACATGCTTTTTGTATATGAGACAAAACAAATAATTAAAAACACAAAAAAATATGTTAAAATACTACAAAACATTTAAAATTATGTTACTTCGGTTAATCGGTTAATCGACTGAAATTAACCGGTTTAATCGTTAATCGAAAAAAGCCAATTTTAAATTAACTTATCAGTTAATCGGGTAGTGTATAAAAGTCATTTCTAAAAATTCAAGGAATAGAACTATTACAAAAAAGCTTTATAAAATACATAACTGAAATTTAGCTCATAGAATAAATTCGAAAAATAAAAAAAATATTCAATATAAAATAAAGGAAACTGGAAAAGGAAATAATTTCCAGTTTATATTTGTTAAAATAGTTGAGTTAAATACATTCAATTTATAAAGTATCACTATCCAGTGTGACACAAAGAATGCTGACGAAGGCCGTAGCGGGCCAGAAAATGCATTACATTCTGCTGGTGTCTAATAATTGTAAATTTTTATGTACATACAATATACTTCATTGCTATCCAAAGGATAGCTAAGGTAAAATGTAACAAGAAAATACAATATAATAGTCTGGTAGTGTATAAAAAGTCATTCCTAAAAATTTAAGGAATAGAACTATTACAAAAAAGCTTTATAAAATACATAACTGAAATTTAACTCATAGAATAAATTCGAAAAATAAAAAATGTTGAATATAATATAAAGTAACCTGCGAAAGGAAATAATTCCCAGTTTCTATTTGTTAAAATAGTTGAGTTAAATACATTCAATTTATAAGTATCACTATCCAGTGTGACACAAAGAATGCTGACGAAGGCCGTAGCGGGCCAGAAAATGCATTACATTCTGCTGGTGTCTAATAATTGTAAATTTTTCTGTACATACAATACTTCATTGCTATCCAAAGTATAGCTAAGGTAAAATGTAACAAGAAAATACAATATAATAGTCTGGTAGTGTATAAAAAGTCATTCCTAAAAATTTAAGGAATAGAACTATTACAAAAAAGCTTTATAAGATACATAACTGAAATTTAGCTCATAGAATAAATTCGAAAAATAAAAAAAATGTTCGAAATAAATTTCCTTAAAATCAAATACTTTCCAAAAGGAACACATACCCATATTTCTCTCCTTTGGCCATTTCATCAACATTTAAATTATAAATCGTTTGTAACCGCCTCAAACCTCTAATGGCGCCTTTCAATTCTTTATTGTCCGGGAGTTGAATTTCTTTTCCAAATTGGGTCGATAACTCATCAATATCTTTAAGTACATATGACGAAAAATATTTTATAAGAAATAATATGCTTATACATCTATGACAAAATTTTAATATTTACTTTTCTATAACACTTCTTCACTCTCTCACTTACTCACCTATTTTTATATCCGAAAATTCAACGACTTTAAATAAATTATTCCAATCGTTAACCAGGCGTTTGATTAATGTAAAAGCGTTGATGGGATTACCAATATAATTATTAACATCCACTTTAGCCAACTCATGCTTTAGTTTAACATCTTTAATGAATCTAGAAAATTGTATAAAAATATATTTTAAAAACAAAAAAAGTAATTAGGAGGGAAGCTGTAAATATGTAATTGCATGTTTTTTCTGAAACAATTGGGGTATTCAGACGGCTGTCATAAAGTCATATGTCTTAAAAAAATAATACGAAAAAATATGACTGCAGTGAACCACCCCTCTTAATTTTGATTTATACTGTGCAATCATGGTAAAACAATAATCACAGTATAAAAAGTCTTATTATAGTTGGATCTTTTTTGTTTGAAATACAACAAAAAATTTTTAAAACTTGAATAACTTTAACTTTTGGTTAGCCTAAATTATTAAATAATTTACAGATTTTCCTCTCTTAGGGGGTAAGAGAAGGAGAAATCTCTAAATGCAACGAATCTTTATATACTCAATGGAGTAGTTTAAAGTCGTCGCAGGTGTAGCGAAATGAAAGATATGACACAGGTAAGTATTGGGTTATTGTGTAATGAGACGAACTATTCTTACCTTTGAGGGATCGTTGCCTTTTGTGTGAGGGAAACACTAACTCAATTTCCTTAGGGTTTTACAATAAGATTTATTTATTTTGGGGTTGATTACTTATTGTTGAATTAAATAAGTAAGGCAATTTCAAATTTAGCAACAATAAAATTTCAATTTTTAGTTTTAAATTAAAATTTAAGTTTAAAAAAAATTAAAGAACGATGTGAACTTATCTAGTTGAAAGTTAAATGCTAAGTGACATTTTTCTTTTTACGCGGCTTACAATTCGCCTATCTTGATCCTTGCTCCCCAAAGCCAGGCTTGACAGTCTGGTCTTGGAGAGTACTAAAGAGCGCACATAACCTTTGTTATTTGTTCCCGACCTTCCATTTAGAGTTACCTACTGAATCGATCTAAGGGTGTCCGTCCATCCGACTGCCTGTATAAACTCTGTACGCAAAGTACTGTTCACAATTCTAAAGACATAACTTCACATAGCCCCCATACAAACTTCTTTCCGGAATATAAACTTTATTCCAATCTTAATCATTTACCTAAATTTTTTTTGAATCGGTTTGTTTTTTTAGCTTTTAATGCCATGACAAGCTAATAAATATATGTATTGTCATGCAATTTCGTGACGATAACTTCTATGTCATGTCATGTAGGTCGAGAATTGACCATAGTTCCCATACAAACGGCTTCCAAAAAATCTTACACAGGTGTAAATATCTAAATAATATTCATCACAAAGAAATCTTATAGAACATTAATTTTAAGCTCATAACATTATTTTGTGAAAGCTTGTTTTGTATGATTTTTTTGTAGAAGAAATTTTCTTAGTATACATATATATGAGATATTTATATCAAAGTATATTTTGCCACAATTAATGGAATGTGGCCAACCATTTCAACCGAGAGTAGACAGACCGCCGCTTGTCCATGATTGCTAATGAGGGTACGCTAACGAAAATTTTTCTACATGATAACTGGAGTCGGGCCATCTCACTTGTTTTTTATTGTTAGGTAAGGTATTAAGATTTGTTCACTTAATTTGTAAAATTTCATTCCGTATTGAAATTTTATATTGGATTAAAAAAAAATTTAATGAAATTGATCCATTAGATTTGTGAAGCATTAGTAAGACGGTCGATATCTTATTCGAAGTCGTATTCCTTAACATTTACATTTCACGACAATGGCAATGTGAAACACATAGAATGTTTGTCAAATGTTTGCCGTTTACGATAATAATAATAGCAATTTCTAAAAACGCCTAGCTTTCGACGACGACAACGACACTTACAATAACGCCAAATATTCGGCAAAAATGGATCTTACATATATGAATTGTAACCCCCTATTAAAACTTTCTTTTGTGGAAGCCCATGATCGGTTCCAAATGGGGTACAATTTCGAAAATTCACCTGTTAATACTATGGTAAACGGGCTTTACCAACAATAACTTTGGACTTGGTATTTGAAATGCAAATATTATTAAAATAAAATTGAATATTTTTGTTTTCTAATAAGACACTTTTGGTTTTTGGTGCATATTTTCAAGTTTTTACTGCTTATATAATTCCCATTAAACACTCTTGTAGAGCATATTTCCGGTTTCCCTAGTAATGAAATAACACGAAATTGTGCTCAATTAAGTTGGCCATACTCTATGTAGAGTTATGTTATAGACAAAAGTAAAGACGGATGGATGAGCCAGTTATAAATAAAAATCAATGGAAAGAAGTTAAACGAAATGTTAATTAGGCAAACAATTTTATTAGTTTGTTAAATTGAGGTCAGAGGATAAAAAAATATTATTTAAAAAAATTGTTTTTAGGTTGCTCTATAATCACATTATGCACTTGAAATAATATAACGTTGGTTATTAAAAGATCTTGTTAAGCAGGTCAGTTTTTCACTTTTTTTTGTTGTTATTTGTTTGATAACTTAATGTTAAAGATATTACGTTTTATGGTTTCTCAAAATTATTTTAGAACCCAGTAAGAAAGCCAAATCCGACCGTATACATTTCATCACAGTATTTCCATAAAAAAAATTTCGATAGTTTACCTAAACTTTTGTTAAGTGGCTTTGAATCCTATAAGAGTTCTCTTTGCCAAATATTATCTTGATGTCTGTATCTTCATGAGATATTTTCGTGTCAACGTGATTTAGGATAGTGGTTTATATTGGATCTTTGTTCAAGGCTGGACCTACCAGCATGCAATGATTATAAAAGTTATCGTCACCAAATTTTATATCAATACCAACATTTATAAGACAGTTATGGGAGGAGGATCTATGGTCATCTATGGACCTCGTTAATTTTAACTAAATTTGAAAAAAGTCAACTAAAAGCCCATCACTGAAATCAAATTTTAAGCTTAAAAAATATTTCAATTGTTAAAAAGCGGTTTGATGCGTTTGGTTTTAGTCGTATGTATCAGCACAAATGACACCAAAGGTTTAAGTCAAACGAAGCGGCTTTATGTGAAACAAACGCTTATTTTGAAAGTCTTGAGCAATATACTATTTGCAGGGTACACAAAACATAAAAGTCAGCGGACTAATTTATTATAGGTCCATGTGGCAACCCACATTTTAGAATGCTAGCTTAAGCCTGGAGTACACTGAATGTGAAAGTCCAAATGCGCACGTGGCTCAACGTCATCCGACAACACACATAATGACGTCAAACTTACGTCAGAACCACAAGCGCATGTCGCTTTTCACATGCCGTCTACTCTTGGCTTACCTATGCATATGTTGCACATATAATTTTTATCAGGTACTGTACTCATGAAAGTGATGACAAACTTTATAATCTTCTCAAAATATGTTGGTCAATTTAATTTTGTATATTTAAACGTTATTAATATTTGTATCCCTTGCATTTTTTTTTTAGTTAAATGTTGTTAAATGTTGATGTAGGTAGTTACGGCATTTAATTAATAATACGGAAAAATATTTTCTATTCAATTTTGAGATTTTTTTCTGTTACTTTCCTGTTTTTGAAATGTTATTTACTTTGTGCTGTTGATTTGGAATTTTTATTTACCTTCGAACACTTTCAATATTCTGTTTCTGTAATTTCAAATGTTGTCGAAAGTTTTGTGTGAGTGTTGCCTCCATGTTGGCCAATATTTTCAAGCTTTCCACTGAAGAATAAAACTCTCCCTTTGCCATAAGACAGCAGCGCGATAAGGTGAAAACCATTAACCACACGCAACAAAAGGACGATAATGGTATAATTAATCCTTTCCTCATACTTGTTGTTGCCTTTGCTTTTTTACTAGTTGTTGTAATTAGATTCATATGAAAATTTTTAGTTTTATGTTCTAACGATAATCAGAATTGAATGTATACATACGTTTGAATGTGTGTGTCTTTGTATGTACAATAATTCAGTAATTAACAGAAAATGTATTTTTCTTTCTCTGTTGTTCGTGCAGGTTTTCGGACTAAGTAGAGTTAACCGATGATGCTGGTTCTACTCGTTTAATATTGTCGAGGTAACTAAAATCGAATTTTATTATTTTTCTTTAAAAATATCATTTAATCTAGACAATGTTCTTTCTATATTAAACGAGTTGGCAAAACATGTTGTGTTTATAATACAAACATAGAGAAATTATTTAATGCGTTCTAAATTGTCTTTAAAATTTCAATTTTAAGAGTCTGTATAAATATTGAATTAAAAAAGTATTTAAGCGTGTTCAAATAATAGTTTATTTTTTATTGAAAGTTGTTTTTTTTTAATATGTAGCGTCGAATTTCTTTTATTAAAATTAAAGTGTCAATTATAAAACAGTTTTATACCCTCCACCACCAGTGGTGAATGAGGTTATACTAAGTTTGTCATTCCGTGTAAAACTTTTTAATTATTCATCTATATATATATTCTGGCTTCTTGAGTAATTCAAAGTCGATTTAGCCATGTCCGTCTGTCTGTCTGTATGTGTGTCCATCTATTGAAAAGAAAATTGTTTCTAGTTATTCTTAGCAGTTTGAGATTGAAATCCCGCAACATCGTTTTAGTAGAATAATAGTTATGAATACAAATGTGGAACCACCACCCTAAAAAATTTATAATTTTGTTATAACATAACATAATTGTAATGAACGGATTGATATTAAATTCTGCACAAATTCGTTCCACATGACTACAAATAACTGTATAAAATTTCGTAATAATCGGTCCTTAAGCCCCATATAAAGCCCACTCTAGGAAAACACATAAGTACGCGTTATAAGATAACGAATATTGTAACAAATAAAGCCTACTTCTGAAAGATTCTGGGTTTCAAAGATTCGGCACAGCCAAATATTTTACTCAAGCTTCATTTTTGAGAAATAGTTCAAACAAACATTATTTTGTGAACGAATTTTTATTAAAGGAGAACTCTTTAAAATACTAGCGATTAGGCTATTTTCGGCCGTGCCGAATCTATGTGGGATTTGTGGTACAATTGTACCAAATTTGGTAGAATCGAAAGTTTATTGGTACACTGTACAATTTACATATACTTGCTTGGTACAATTTAAATAACAAATACCTACGTCGTTGAGGTGGATTAACTCACTTTTCTTTTCAGCAATAAAACTTGTAATAACATATCTAAAGCCCTGACCAGAACTACCAAAAATTGCATTATTGTAGTTTTTGTTCATAACGCCACTTTTGTCTGCCTTTGGCAAAAAACGAAAAATAGAGAAATTTTAGGATTTTGCCGATCAACTTAATATCACTTTCTGATTCGATTTCGGATTTCTGTTTATGTTACGTTGTGCGCAAAATACAGGTTGCATTTTTGAAGGTAATTTGCCATATTGGTTTCAATTCATAAGGACGAAGCATACTGAAAATGGAGAGAATCGGTTCATAATTTCCCATAGCCCCCATACAAACTTCTTTCCGGAATAGTGTGCCTTTAAATTATTATGTTGGTATTAAGATAAGATTTGAGCAAAACTTATTTTATTGCAATCTCAATCATCTTACCAAATTTTATTGAAATAGGTCTATATTTGACGACAAACTCTCGGAAATAGCTGATAATGTCATAATTTCCTATTAAAAGTTGGAATTGCATAGCAATTGGCTATCACGATGTCATGCAAAATATTGTGCTGGTAGGTCCAAAAAATCACTTTAGGGCAAACAAATCTCATATAGATAAAGATGTTGTTAAGAGAACGATCTCTAAAATGGATACAAGATCTGAGTTTGTTTTTTTTTTTGTTTGAAATTGTTCCTTTCAAGCACATAAACCTGAAGGAATTTTGTTTTTGTTTATGTGCCTGACAAGCACTTTAACCTGCAGGACAGCGTACCAAAATAAAACACAAATTGAGTTTCTTAAAACACACTGATCTTATAAAGTTTTATTTACGCTAATTTATATTGAAATTATGCTTACATATAAGAAATGAATAATTACATATATTTAGTAGCGGCTTAATGCTTAAAAGTGCAACGACACAAAATAATAAACAGAAATAAGAATTGTCTATATAGCACAAAACTTGACCTACTTAATAAATAAAGTTTGCCTAGTGGTCATTGACTTATGAATTGTGTATGATAAACAAAATGAACTTAATTGTGAAATGCTATTATTACGAAGTAAACAAACAATAAAATTAATTTGGTTAATGTTCAATGAGCCTTATTGTGAAACAAAAATAACAAATGAAACTAAATGTATTAAGAGATGTCTTAATAAAATTTGGCACAAAGAACCTTCACATAATCTCAACCTCCTTACATAATTTTGTTCTAGCTGGTCCATGATTGCCCATGGGTTCCAAATAGAGTCTTTATATACTGTGGTGTAAAGTATCAAACGGTCGGGTTGACCTACTAGTTATACCCACACCACAATAGTGGAGAGGGTATTATGCATTTGTGCTGATGTGTGTAAAACCTTAAAGTATACCGATCGACTCAGAATCACTTTCTGAGTCAAACTAACGATGTCCGTCCGGCTGGCTGGCTGGCTGGCTGTCCATGTAACCTTGTGCGCAAAGTACAGGTCGCAATTTTGGAGATAATTTGATAAAATTTGGAAAATAGTTTCTTATTAGCACAAGAACCAAGCCTATTGAAAATGGGCCGAATTGTAGGACCACGAGGGAAGATAATGGGAAATTTCTTCCTCTCAGAAACTATCAAACCGATTTTAATGAAATTTAAAACATGGATAGATCCATATCTATATGGACACATAAGCTATACAGTTTTAAAAAATATAGGACCATAAGGGGAGAAAGGGGCAATTTTTGCTTCTCAAACTGATTTTAATGAAATTTAAAACATAGATAGATCCATATCTATATGGACACATAAGCTATACATTTTTTCAAAAATAGGACCACAAGGGGAGGTAGGGGGCAATTTCTGCCTCTCACAAACTATCAAACCGATTTTAATGAAGTTTATAAGCATAGATAAATCCATATTCATATGGACACATAAGCATAATGTGTTTTTAAATACTGTGAAGCTGGGTATCATATGGTCGGGCTTGACCGACTATACTTTCTTACTTGTTTTTACTTGTTTTGTTTTTATTTTTATGGAATAAAAAAGTGTTAAAAATTAATATATGTGCTTTATTATTTTTATCAATTTGGTACAATTTTGCCATTGTGGCAGTACAATTTAAGAATTGTCAAGTCCCAACAGTGTATCATATCATCATTAGCTTAAATTGAACGACTTACATAAGGGTATTTTGCCAATCTTGCCGGACATTACTTTTTGTTTAAGCTTATATTGCTACTTAAAAGTATAGATCGGTGAAACTTGTCAGAAATATGTGTTGTGGTCCTAGGCAGGTAAAACTCAAAAATAAATAAAATCGGACCAAGGACAAAAAAGTTGACCCTGGAAGAACTAATCCAACCTCTGAAAACATAAATTTTTAGTTAAGTTTTCCCATTTAGAAAATGCCACTTTTAACTTCGGCGATAGTTAAAAAACCTAAAATTGGACCCAGGAGATAATAAATTTTATTTAAAACTAAATGTTTGGTCCCGGCGCTGCTCGGGATTTTCTAAATAAAAATAAAAAATTAAATACTGGAGAATTTTGTTAATAACTTGACCCCAGCGCTATCTACCATCAATAAAAACAAATTTAAATATCACGAGAACAGCGCCACCTATCGTGAGTTTGTTTATATAAACCATCAGTGAAAGTAGACCTTTCCAACGCATGTACTCGTTTGAAAATCGGTTGAGTGGTTCTCGAGTTATAAAATGACGAACATAGGACAACTTATTTGTATACCCTTCACCACAGGTGGAAAAGGGTATATATAAGTTTGTCATTCCGTGTGTAATTTCTATAATATTGATCTTAGACCCTATAAAGTATATATATTCTGGGTCCTTATGAGGAGAGATGTTGATTTAACGATGTCCGTCTGTCCGTCCGTCAATTTGCATTTAGCATAATTTTTAGCATTTTTCTAATATTTTATTAGCATTTTTTAATCTTATAAATTTTATATACCTATTGCTATTTTACAATATAACTTAACATTTCTGTCAATCTCTATCATTGTGTTTTGTCATTTATACGTTCATAAAAATGTATAATAATAGCAACCCTGCAATCACCAAACAAAATGATAGATTTTACTACAGAAGAAATAACGGTTTTAGAACAGCAATGGCAAATGGCAATGCATACGAATGGATGAACCAAAGTGTATATGGGTACAGAACCGATTTAAAAGAAAATGCGTTGAACGAATTAGCTTCTTTTATTATGAAGTTTTTGGTTTTGCTATTAAGTAACGCGGAAGTTGAACGAGTTTTTAGCGGTATGAACCATATAAAACCCAAGATTAGAAATAGGATGGTATTGAATTCATTGATTTACGTTAGATATGGACTAAAAAGGCTAAATAAATTTTGCAGAGATTTTATCATTACTGTTAATCTTAAAAAACGTGTGATGAAAACAGGAAATATGCTTATGGTATATTGACCAAAGCTTAGGGAAAACTATTCAGATACAGCCCAATTATGAATACAAATTCCCCGGGAGTTTTTTCCCTTTTCCCATTTTTACAACTGAATTTACATAGGAAAAATGGGAGAAGGGAGAAAACTATCGGGGAGTTTTTATTCATAATTGGGCTGATAATGATGTGTTTAATGTGTAATTAAATTTACTAAAAATGCCTTTTATGTTTTCAATGTCAATTTTTTTTTTTACTTATATTTTGTATTTAGTAATATATATGTATATCGTTACCTAAAACGCAAAAAGCCCTATCTAAAATTTTTAAAATTTTACTGGAGAAGCAAAAAACTATTTAAAGTGATAAATTTATTAATCGCCTTAAACTGTTTATAATTTATTTTTTTTTTCTACTTTTCTTGTAAAACCTACCAGTTGTTTTGACAGTTGACAATGTTGAATATTTTATTAACTGTAGGTTAGGGCTTTAAGCGTTAATCATGTCATATTTTGTAGATAGGGCCTTTTGTTCTTTTTGGTTAAAAAAACGCTTACCTATGTCAAACTATTCCAAAATATTTGTGAACATTTGTGTTGATGCAATACATAAAAATCAATGAAATAGTGGATTTTTAATTTTTGGTAAGTTAGGGATTTTTAGGGATATTGAATTTTATAATAAATTAAATAAAATATTCCAAGTCAAATTACAATTTATAAAGCTTTTATACTTTAATAGTCTTATTCCTTCATTATTTTTCAGGAATATTTTCTATGCACTATCAGAATTATTTTATGTATGTATGTATGTATCTATCTATACATTTGTATAAAAGACTGAAAGAAATATTTTCTTGGGTTAGAATTGGTTGATACCCTGGTGTTTGAGGAAATACACCCAGAGAAAAAACATGTTTAAATATGGTCACCTCCAACAAAACTATTTTTAAAGAAAATGTTAAACATAATGTGATTAATTTAACCATATTACTGTCACCAACAACCATATTATGGTTGAATTAGTCAACCATCAAGAAGCCACAACCATATTATGGTTGCCTCCAAACATGTTATGTTTATTAATAACTAAAATATGTTTAACACTTATAATAGCATTGTTGGTTTTTAACACTCGCATGTTGCTCTTAGAAAATATGAAAATACTATAGTTAATTTAAAAACAAATTATTGTCATGTTTAAACATAACATGTTTAGAGGTAACCATAATGTGGTAGTAACTTCTTGATGAAGGACTAATTCAACCATAATATGGTTGTCGGTGACAATAATATGGTTAAATTAATCACAAAATGTTTAAAATTTTCTTTAAGAATAGTTTTGTTGGAGGTGACCTTATTTAAACATATTTTTTCTCTGCGTGTTTTAAGCCATAAGAAATAATAAATAAAATAAACGAGTGTTCGCCTAATGGTTAAAATTCGACCATAAATTTTAAGGTTCATATGAAGATACTACATCTAAGTATATATGAATTTACATGTTTTGAGCATAAATTTTTTCCATCATAGTGGATCGATTTGGCAAGGGACCAACCTCTGGTTCATATTCTATCTTCAACAATAAAAAATATCAATTGAAAAACAAAAAAGTGTCATAAAATCTCCTTTGTAAATTGTATTCCACTCAGGACATTTTATTTAATTTTTTTTTCTATGTCTAATATTAACGAAAATTAATAAAAAAAAACCAGATATTGAACGAAAAAGTACCAAAAAGCTCCCCTTACATGTTCTTATTCGTTTTTCATCTTATAGGTTTTAATTCACTCACCCTGCACCTATAATATTATGTTTCTAAGTTAAATAAATCACCACATGCAGCACGGAAAAGTAAAATAAAGAAATTTAATTTCCCGTATTTCGAAAACCGGTTTCTTAAAAATGTCGAATAATCGAGCACCCTATTTTTTTATTATTTGATAATTGGAAAAAAACAAATTTTGTATATTGTACATATGTGTTAGTAGCTAATTTAAACGCTTATTACTCCGAAAATATTGAACAGATTTTAATAAAATATATATTGTGCACTTCTGCAAAAAAAAACCCTAGAGGGAAGCGAACTGACACCGAAGTAGTCCCGTGATAGGTCTTTGGTGGTAGGGACCGGTTCTAGTTATAACTCTTTATATGAATAGGACCTATCAATTTTACATGGGGTTGTCATTGGAGGGGGTCAATTGACACCATTTGACGAGTCACAGGTCTATTCTCCATGAACGTACTTAGTGTCAGTTACTAAAATGCAGTACTATTTCAATACAATGTAGTATTATTTCAATAAAACAAATCCTAGAATTAAATTTAAGAACCAAATTTTAGAAAGTACCAAAAAAATGGATCACAGCACAGGTGAAGACTGTACTGAAATTCATTACTTTTTCTACTTTTTTGTTCTTCATAAACCAGTTAAGGGATTGGTTCTTCTTTCACTGGTCATGAATCCTTTCTTTTTGTACTTGTTCTATTTTCACAAATCCCAGGACTAGGCTGTTGGATCAATTGACACAAATTTCCCGCAGGGTATCTTTCAAAAAATGTGTGTTTTTTTTCAAATCGGTTGACATACAGAGGAGGAAAGTGTTCTTAACTGTTTTGCATTAGCCGATTTATATATAGATATTAAATTAGTAAGGGCTTTATTAAATAGTTATAGATGGGAAAAAGGTAAATATCCAATTGGTAAATACCTGATAAATAGGAAAATTTGGGCTAGAATTGGTTGATACCCTGGTGTAACCAAATGGTGAGTATAAACATTTTGTGCAAAATTTGATAACAATTTATCAATTAAGTATTTTAATCAATATTAGCTTGACTAATAATTTGTGTTTTATAAATACTCAAAGAGGTACCCATAAAAAGGTATGTACCCAGTATTTACCCAGACATCAGGTTAAAACCTGGTAGAATCCCATCTATATAAATAACGCTTTTTTCAATATTATCTTCCCAAGATTTTTATTAAAGGGCAAGTGTTTTAATATTGCCACTTCCGGGTATGCTGCTACTGAAGCCAGTATCAAACAAATTGTATCCCTGCCTCCAATGCGGTGCATCCTGAAAACCAAAGTAACTTTAGCAAAGATGAGGTAACCAAGCCTCATCGGAATTTAGGAGGGGGTTAAGTGGAGAGGAAGCGCAAGTTGGGCAATCTTGACATATTCAACCTAATGGTCAATTTGAGTCAAGAATGCCAAGCCACGGAGGCGTTTTTTATGACACGGGAGCAGAAGAATTCTAGCTGGAAATCGACGATAGCATCCAAAGTCCCGATGAGAGAGAACTACGTGGATCATGCAACGCCTGTTCTTGCAGAGAGTGCCTTAATTGGAGTGGCCCAACTATCGTGTGGCTAACAACATCCAGAGTATTCTCGGATAGATCCTTAATAAAACACCGATCTCAAACTTGTTAACAAATTATTTACTCTCCATTACTAAATATGTATTTTTAAATTACACATTTTCAATACATTCGCATAGATGAAAACATTCAAAATTTATTAAAATTAAAATTTAGCAAATCTTCATTGAAAAGGAGCAATTTAATATTTATTTTAATAAAATCAGCTAAGACAAGTGAAAAGTCTGGAAATAGTTTCTTGTTTTCATGTAGCATTAAGATACAATGCATTTCTAACGCACTGTATAAGTGAATCTAGCACATTTTGGATACTTCCATCGAATTTTTTTTTGCACATTGAGTCCAGTGACTGACTTGATCCTGGCGGACTGCATGTGGAGGAAGGTGTTGCGCAGCAGGTCTTCTATTACTTTTTGCTTGAACTTCACCCTTTTAAAAATCGACGTGTAAGGGCGGGTTAAATCGACATCTTCGCCAACTTCTAAGCGAAAATTTCCTGATAACGTAATTAGCTAGATCGGTAGCAGCCTTTTGTATTTCCAAACCCTTCTATAAACCTAAAAATAACAATAGCAGCCAACTTCACTACTTAACGCGCTGTCAAAATCTGAACTTGCAATTTAAAACTGTTGACGCCGCACTATTTGGGTTTGCTTCATACATTTTGTATGAGCATGCAAATTTTTGATAGAATTCGCTCGACGCGCTGTTTTAGGTTTGTCTGTTAAAGGTTCTCACAAAAAAGACGAAGCAACGAACATAAACCTATTTTTTTAGTTATTTATTTTAAAGCATTCGCAATCTTTGATATATTTCAAACAATGACGGAATCGTAAAATTTAAACGATACGAAACCACTTATTTTTTCACTTGAGGCAAACAACAAAGTGTATATGTATACATATAATAATGTTTACATTACCTGATAGGTCACGGAAACTGTAACTATGCCTGTTGTACACTTACAGAAATAGTGCTGTAGTAACAGTGTAGAAAGAAAAGAAAAAGAAATTTTAAACTTTCTGAATACTATAAAAGTAATTTTTTGGAGTACAATTTTTTTCATTAATAAGATTTTGTTTTGTTGTTCTAAATTCCAAATTTTTATTCTTGATAAATACACTAAAGTTTATTGTTGCGGGATAAGCTACCCAGCAAAAACTTACATTGGAAAGTAATGAGTTAAAAAGCTAATATAACCACTCATCACTTCCTATACATTGGCATTTTAACACGGTGATGTTACTGGAGGCAAATTCTTACCACCCTCTCTTACAAATAGGGAGTTAAATAAGTCTTTACCACATTCGCGTACAAATAGGTACTTCACATTGGAATCAACAAAACTGAATTTGTCAAACAAATAGTGTTTTTAATTTAATTAACTTTCTTAAGAAAATTTTACTACCTTGCATATATTCAGGATATGATTGCAAAAACGATATGACATTTTCATGGAAAAACGATATTAAAGGAAAGGTACAATTTAAATACTATCGTTTATGATACCAGATCGATATCATATAACGGGTGGTTAATTTTAAGGGCCGATGTTGAATGTTCACCACACCTAAACGTCAAGTTTTTTCTGCATTTCATTTGATATTTCTTAATTTCAGACAAATTAATTTGAACCATGGAAAGATACACAATCGAGCAAGGCGTTAAAGTTATTCAGGCTTATTACGAAAAAAAGGCGTAATAAAAATGCATATCGTGCACTTCGTGATTTGTTCGGTCACCTCAGTGGAATTGTCAATAAGCAGAATTGACGCATTTGGGCAATGCACCCACAAAGAGTGACTATTTGGAACGGTTTATGGGCTGGCGGCATCATCGGGCCGTATTTTTTTCCAAAATGAGGCCAGTGAATGGTGTTCACTATCGTGAGTTGGTAACGAACTTTTTATGGCCCGAATTGGAAGATATGGATATGGACGATATGTTGCCACACAGCCAACTAAACAATGGCTCTTTTGCGCGACAAATTCAATGACCGTGTTATCTCACGTGGTGACGATGTCAGTTGGCCGCCAAGATCATGTGATTTGACACCGTTGGACTTCTTTCTTTGGGGTAATTTGAAAGAAAAGGTGTACGTCGATAAGCCAGCAAAAATTCAAGAGCTAAAGGATGAGATAATTCGGCTCATTAATGGCATAGAACCTCAGTTATGCCTTAGCGTCATCGAAAATTTAGACCATCTGATGGAGGTGTGCCGCCGGCGGCTATTTGGCCGATATTTTGTTCCAAACATAATTGAACCATACCAATATTATCATAATAAAAAGAAATGACAATAATTTCCTAAATAGTTTGTGTTTTATTCAAAATCAACATCGGCCCTTAAAATTTAACCACCCTTTATAATAATTTAGACTATATCATTTGGTTGATTGGCTAGTGAAGCTTTTATTAAAATTTTAAATTTTAAAATTCATATCAAAATCAATTAAGTATTTAAATTTTTCATGTTCAAATCTATAACAAATTATTTTTCATTTATAACAAATAAAAACAAGTAAGAAAGTATAGTCGGTCAAGCCCGACCATATGATACCCTACACCACAGTATTTAAAAAAAATTTTCGAGAGTGTATGGCTATATGAATAGAGATCTATCTATGTTTTTAATTTCATTGCAATCGGTTTGATTGTTTCTGTTAGGCAGAAATTTCCCCTATCTCACATGGTGGTCCTATTTTTTTCAAAATGCATAGCTTATGAGTCCATACAAATATGGATCTATCTATGTTATAAATTTCATTAAAATCGGTTTGATATTTTCTGAGATGCAAATATTGCCCCCATCACCCCTCGTGGTCCTATTTTTATAAAAATGCATAGCTTATGTGTCCATACAAATATGGATCTATCTATGTCTTAAATTTCATTAAAATCGGTTTGATGGTTTCTGAGAGGCAAATATTGCCACCCATCTCCCCTCGTGGTACTATTTTTATAAAAAACATAGCTTATGTGTCCATATAAATATGGATCTATCTATGTTATAATTTTCATTAAAATCGGTTTGATAGTTTCTGAGAGGCAGAAATTGCCCCCTATCTCCCCTCGTGGTCCTACGATTCGGCCAATTTTCAATAGGCTTGGTCCTTGTGCCTATAAGAACCTACACTGATAGAAAAATGCATCTTCATATTGATGATACCTTAACATCAGAATTGTGACATCAATGTTACTACAAATGGCATCAATGATGCAAAAAGTAACATCAATCCAATGACTAGCGTCTTCGTACAATTTTGTCATTTTTAACGTGTCATCTATTTTATGACTATAGTGACATCAATTCGATGCAACATTTTGTATATTATTAACATTTTTTTCATGATTACAATGTATTATAAGAAGCAAAAATTCCTTCCTATATTCTATTTTTTAAAATTATTGAGTTAAATACAGGAAATTTTTAAAGTAGAATGATTACGAAAACAACATGAGGCATGGTGCTGGTGTCTTATTATTGAGAGTTTTGCTGTAAACAAAGGTCGTAATTCAACAAACATATGCAACGGGAAAGTAAATAATAATATTATCTCACTTTGACTTAAGTCAATTCCAATGACTTTGACTTAGTGACAAACTGTCATTAAATTGATACTAATGTGTCCTTCCTCCGATGTTACCGCGTCATCACACTGAGGACAAGTTCGTAATTTCTATGATGTCTATGTGTCATCCCATTAATGACATAATTTCATTTTGAACCTGATGACACTTTGGCCAAGTGATGTTAAGGTTGACATCACAATGATGACAAGTGTCGTGGGGTCAAAAACGAAGATACTTGTCATAGTACTGATGTCAAAATACATCAGCGTTATTATGCCTTTTCTATCAGTGTATGTGCGAAATTTAATTACATTATCTCCAAAATTGCGACGTTTACTTTACTTTGCGCACAAGGTTACATGGACAGCCAGCCAGCCAGCCAGCCGGACGGACATCTTTAGATCAACTCAGAAAGTGATTCTGAGTCGATCGGTATACTTTAAGGTCTGGGACCAATATTTGAAGGTGTTACACACATCAGCACAAATGCATAATACCCTCTCCACTATTGTGGCGTGGGTATAAAAATTTTAAGAACAAATCTTTAAAATCATTTTGTGTTAGATTTGAATAAATAAAACCTTAGATCAATTATAAATTTCGTTAATCAACTCACAAACAAGTGCTTATGTCACAGATTATATGTCAGCCATTACTAAACTACTTCTAATGCAGATGATATGAAGTAGTCATTGAAAAGTAAGTTGTTCAGTAATTGCAAGTCATTACCAAGTTTTTGCTGGGATAGTTGCTTTTCGCATTTTACTAATCGTTTAGGCCCGATCATCGGGCCTATTTAGAACGTATTAAACGTCCTATTGAATTATGCTCCAAGAAGCTTGACAAGCTATACCAGTGCCCATGTTCTATAACTCTCGCTTCGAGAAACTTTTCGATTGAAATGTGTGAAATGAAACAAAAATGCCATATATTAAAACAAACAGCTGTTTTTCTCACTAAACTGTGTCTGTAACTTTGTTGGCGAATATTAGCTGTAACGTAAGGAAATTACTCGCCAATTTACAAAAAAAGTGTGTCTGTAACAATTTTTGTGAGAAAAGTTCCCGCTTTAAACTGTCAATTAAAATTAAACTCACGAATAAAAATGGGGCGAGAAAGAATTTTAACACCAAAAAACCATTAAAAATGCAAAATACAAAGAATAATAATAATAATATTTTGTTCTTGGCACATTTTTTTTATTGTTTAATGATTTTGCTTTAAACATTTTTATAAAATATACGAATGTTTTCAAAGCTCGTTTGCAAACAACAAACATTAAAGTCGCACCTTACATTATTTGGTACAGCCGTCGGTTGTATTTTCGACGCCGTCGTGGTAAAATGTTTAATTTTAGATAATTTTGGACGCAGTCAACAATATGTGTTACCGGCGTTCTCAACCTCTGCAATGTCACATCGGCTTCGAGTGCAATGTTATGACATTTATAACCATGTATGGGCAAATGCAAAAAGAGCGAACGATGTGTATACATACCAGGGCTGCCAGATTTGACGATTTATCGTCATTCTGACGATTTTTTGTTCCGGAATGAGCAAAGTGCCGATTTGCTGATTTTTTTTCTTAAAAGTGACGATTTTTTTCAGTCTCCAAAGTCTGAATAAAACATTAAATTGTCTGACAAGTTCGCTTTTAAATCTTGGAATGTTTAACAGCCGTACCTTCACAAGAGCTGAAGGCGGGACGTTTTCTTTCACTTAGCTTTTACGCTTATATGCAACTCCCAAGCAAGAGCGTTAACGTTGTGTAATGAACAGTAGTGATAGCTTTCTTGTTTAATAAAACCCACAAATTATAAATAAAAATAGAGATAAAAACGCTAGATTGATCAAAAAGTGCTAAATTGCCATTATTAATTAATAATATCGGCAAACTTCACTATAAAACGAGCTGTCAAAATCGGTTTTTCCAATTGCAAAGCGTTGAGACCGCTCTATTGAAAAATTAGAAAACGCGTGCCGCTTTTGTTTAGATACGGCTGTAATTTGCGAGTCTTAAGAAAATCTATAAATGATTATTTTCAGAGTATGTACAAAAACAATCGTTCGTCAAACCATCATCGAATAAATCTTTTACGACTCTCTGTATAAATCATATTTTCCACAATTATATGGTGACCATTTCACGAGTTGTAAGATAATATCTACATGAGTCTCATCCCAGTAAAAAATGTTTATGATCTGGAAGCACGAAAACTACATGAGCGCTGATATATGCGCTGGCAATTATACACTACTAAGGCGTGGATCCAATGGACTGTTTGAGGGGTGGGCAGTATTTACGGATGGATCCAAGATGGAAGCCGGCACTGGTGCCGGTGTACATATCGCGGACACCGAGGTAAAGAGGTCATTCAGACTCCCTGATGAGTGCAGTGTCTTCCAGGCTGAGATCCTGGCGATCTGGAGGGTGACGGAGGTGATACTGCATCACATCGTGGGTAGTTCTGCGGTGACAATTTACGTCGATAGGCAGGCGGCACTTAGGGCATTGACAAATTATACGGTGCGATCGTGCTTGGTCGCTCGGTGTAGGATTGCTTTTAGGGAACTCATGGAGGCATTCAATGTAAGGCTGTGTTGGGTACCTGGACACTGCATGGTTGATGGAAATGAGGTGGCGGACGAACTCGCGAGAGGGTTCGAATCTGGACTTAGTGGTAAGGGACAGGGGTTAAAGGCTCCCCTATGTTACTACTATGGTGTGATACGTTAAAAATTCCGCGATGACGTTAACCGATCCTGGGTGGACGGAGTGGATTGCAGGATGGGACAACACCATACCGGAATTCTGCAGATTATGCGATGATTCAGAGGAGCTGGAGACGATAGAGCATGTACTGTGCCATTGTCCTAGGATGCAGGGTCTCAGACAGAAGTGGAGACAGGTTTCTCGACGAACAGGGGTGCATCGCTGGATGTAATCCGGCTGATCTACTGGGGTTTGTCAGGGACATAGTGCTGTTGTTTCTGTTGAATGGACTGTAGAAAGGGAAATTGTTCTTCATATTGCCTACTAACTTTCTAATTTTCTGGATTTTATCCACCTCATACTTCTTTTCTTTACTTTTCTCTTTTCTACTTTTTTTCTTTTCATCGAAGGGATTCACAATGGACCGTAACGGTCTCCGAGTGGAAGTGTGCCCTTGGGCACATAACCCTTCTTAACTTAACCTAAGAAGCAGCAGCAAAGCGAATACCATTTAAGTGAATTTAAGTTAAATTTAATGATTGAATAACTTCGCATTATCCCTTATAAGAAGGCAGGTTGTAAGTGTATAATTAAAATCATTATTTAAAAAAAAAATTCAAGAACAATGTTTTATGTGCTTCTGTTATTCCTTTACATAGAAGCAGGTTGTATTGTAATAATTTTAAAATGTGATTACGATCATTTCCGAAATATTACCGAACATAAAAATTTCATTTTTTTATAACGCAATCAGTTATCAAATTGTTTTTTAGCAGAGAGAAAAAAGTAGTGCTTCCAAGTGGGAGTTCGACATAAAAAAAATCATGCCTCTTGTAAACAGGTTTGTAAGGTGGTATTGTGCTTATCTCCCTTACAAAACTGCTTACCATTTAGCTCAATTTTTTACTGGGAAACGATTCTTGATATTAAAGACTCGTTAGATAATATTTAGCCATGTCATAAACGATCCCCACAATGAAGAAGCGTCTTTCACTGTGCTATGGAGAAATCTCAGTTGTGTTACAATTTTTTCTATGTGAGGAGTCTTCCACGATTAAAAAATGTGGGGTCGACGATCAAAGACGCTCTGGATGAGACTTCCAATCCCTCTTACACGATTGAAAATGCTAGCTGGGTATGAAGTAACTATGTTTTTGTTTGAATGTTGTTTTTTTTTGTAAAAATCAAACAAAAACTGCTAAAAAACTGAATTTTAAGTTGTCCGATTTTTTTGATGATTTTTCGAAACGTGAAAGACGATTTTTTTATTATTTCTCAGGAAATTGACGATTTCTTCACAAATTTATCTGGCAGCCCTGATACATACACAAAAACAAAGAGCAAAGAGCATAAAACCAACAAAAGCAAACGTAAACAAACCAATACAATGGCACACATGCAAAGCTTTCAATGTAGTGGTGCCCATACCTGTTTATAACGTAACGACGTAATCTCTTTTGATAGTTTTCGACATGAGTTACACACACACACTTTTAACTCACTTTTAGAGAAACTATGGATAATTTTGTTTCACATCTTT
Organism: Pollenia griseotomentosa; assembly: GCA_963931875.1. Classification (NCBI taxonomy): domain Eukaryota; kingdom Metazoa; phylum Arthropoda; class Insecta; order Diptera; family Polleniidae; genus Pollenia; species Pollenia griseotomentosa. Next base: position 99,051,159 of record OZ007560.1, read on the forward strand.
TCGATGCAAGAAGTTCTCACTATAGTTACAGAACATGGGTACAGCTACCTTCGAACGAATTCAATTCTGAATTTTGCAAAATTGGGAATTTTTGCTTAAAAGTATGTATGAGATAAAATAAACGATATCAAACATAAATTTCTATTTAATTTTATTATTTTTTAATGCGCAAGGTCTGCGTAGCTCCTGATAACCTGAGTACGTCCAAATATTGGCGACTGCAAATAAAATAAATGTTTATTTAAAACGATTTTTCGAATGTATTGACTTAAACTTACTTTTTTTGTTGCCTCTCAATACTGGACAACCAGCATGTAAAGTTCTAGAATCCGCATTTAAGAACTCATCCAAATTGTACCACATAAGCATGGATCCTTTAGCCGGCTTAGCATAAACATCTAAATTGGGAAATACTGTGAAACCACCTTCTTCAACATCAGACAGCTAAAGGAAAATATTAAAATGTGATTAATGATTTAAAATGATTTATGTATCAATTAAATCAATAAATTAAATGCGAACTTTTTTTTTAAAACTTACATAAAACATATTGGTAGATATGCGATCCCCAACATAACCATGCTCATAGTCATTCACCTAAAAATATTTAAAATTGTAAAAATAAAATTTCGGTAAGTCTTATTATTAGATCTACCCCAAAGTAATCATAATGCAAATCAAATTGACCACCAATGCCATAATTAGCTACATTTAGGATTTCGGCATTTCTTAAGTCGAAACCAGTTATGGCACCCACTGTTCTGTACATCATTTTCGCAATATTCGATGTTTCTGGATCAACCTTTGTTTGTTGACACACGCGATATTCAGTAGTAATAACGTCGTTTTTACCACGTTTCACAGTAGCCCTGCTAAATTTTTTTTTAGTTAAACTCAATAATTTCGCTATCTGATCATCATTAATAACATTATGGTATAATGTAATCGGGGAATTTAACAATAAAGGTTCAACTTGAACGGGCGATAAGATAAAAAATGGGTGCAATTTAGAATCTAATTTACAGTTTAGTTGCTGTTTGTCTGTAAGACTTTCGCCACGGCACAATCCTGTGTAAGCATGAGGATATTTAATTGTTAAGTCCTCTGCACTGCTGATATCAGTTTGATTATTTAATAGAAGATTTTTTGTTAGTTTAACACTACTTTCGGGATCATTTTTTAAAACAGCATCTAAGTGTTCTATAGCGATTTTAAATTCACCGATACCCTGATATGCTTTAGCTAAATATTCATTGATATGAGTGTTAAAAGTTGATTTAATATCATCTGTCTCTTCGCTGTTTTGTAGTTTTAGGTGAGACTGCTTTAGCCAATCGATGGCAAGATAAAGGCTGGAATCATCTAAAAAGGTGGTGCCAATTTCGAAGCAATCGTGCCAGTCCGGTAGGTTGCTGAAAATGTAAAAGTTTCACTGAAATATTGATTTTAATTGCTTCTGCAAAAATGTATAAAAATCTGTTGTTGCGTAACTGCAATTATCAATTAATCGAAATATTAAAAAAAAACGGGTTTCGATTATTTTACTAAAAACTAGTTTAAATAAATTATTTTTTTTTTTACAAGCGGATACCGGCGCGCATTTTCACAAGCTTGGACAAAAATAGTTCAAGTCGATGTAGTAAGTTGAATTTTTTTTTCGTAACTTTTTTTATAGAAAACAATTCTATAAGCTTAAATGTGAAATATTTCCTTAAAGTTGTTTGTAGTTTTTAAGTTATGATAGCTCAAAATCAAGGTTTAAATGCAACATGATAGATAAAAAACCTAAAATTTAATATATGTTTGTTACAGTAAAAACTCAAATCCGTTTTCGTAACGGCTGAATATTTGTAATAAAATTGTAATCTAGGTACGTATTTGTATTTGCAACACTGTTATTTTTTACATGTGTATGTTAACCATACGTGAAATGCCATTAGACAAACAAGTAGGAAAGTCTAGTCGGTCAAGCCAGACCATATGATACCCTACACCACAGTATTTAGAGAGAAATTTGCCGAAGTCAACCATAATATGGTCAAAATTAACCACTTAAAAAAAATACCTTTGATTCATATTCCAGCCTGTGACGACCTTCATCACCCTTTTTCCTGTTCTACTAGTTTATTCTACGTAAATTTATGTATTTTAATCAATAGTTAAAATAAAATGAATGAGAATTTGAAGCAAATCAATTAAATTGCAAACGACCAGAATGTTGTTGCTTTCTAATCATATTAGCTTAAATTTAAAATTAAACATACAATGTTTTAAAATATAATAATTTCGAACATATTATTGTTAACCATAACATGTTTGGCGGCAACCATAATATGGTTATAGCTTTTGAATAGATGAAAATAACCATAATATGGTATATAACCATAACATTATATTGTTAAAATCAACCGTATTTGAAGTTTTAAGGGAGGTAAACACTTTATTGTTAAATAGAAACAAAGTATTATCAGTCGTAAAAAGAAGGGAAAGCTGGTTTCTAGTTTGGAAAGACTACAGATATTATACACATAAAACTGTAAAGCGAATGAGAATTATGAGCTGTTAAAAAATGGCCACGATTTGTAAAAATAGTGTCTAACTTTGATTCAAATATTTTATCATTGAATCAAATAAAAAGTTTGTTGACCTAAAATTTTATTTTTAACAAACAAATAATATCTTGAGATATTTTTTTCTGTGTTATATTATAATAATTTATAAGAAGAATTTCAGTTAATCAACAAAACTTTTTCTTCAAAATTAAAATAAAGCTGGAAACAAAAAATTAAAATGCTTATAGAAAGTTAAACCAAAGCTAAACCAGAGTTTGTTATGTTAAATTTAGCAGCAAAAATGCCAAAATGATCACACTGATACTTATACATACTTAAATACCTTGAGATTTAGCTTTTCTCACTCTTTTTGCGCTTTTACTTAGTAGTTCGGTGTCGCTTGGTAGAAAATGTTTTTGCAGATGCTGCATCCACCTATGTCGGTGGTTTTTCATATATTTTACTTTGTTTTTTACAGTGTTTAATAACGCAGACCTCCAAATTTTGGAAAAAGTCAAAACCTGGGACTAACGTATACTTTTCTATAGAAATAAGTTGCGCTAATTGCGAATCTGTATTCAAAATGTCTCCAACAGGCTTTCCAGATATTTTAGCTTAAAGTTTAAAAACCCTTGTTTTTTGCCATATTCGAGACGTTACAACTGCGCAAATTAATCTTTGCTTATAAAACCTCATATGTAGTCTGAAAGTCCTGCCAATTACCTTTAAAATAAAAGTTTAATCTTTGTGATATCTTGTTTCTTCTCTGAGGTATCTTAACCTGAAATTGAAAAAAGCTGATTTTTGGATATATTCATGTTCTTCGCCATTTTTTTTAGTTTTTTGTGATTTTTTAAAATAGTTGAGCTAAATACATTCAATTTATAAAAAGTATCACTATCCAGTGTGACACAAAGAATGCTGACGAAGGCCGTAGCGGGCCAGAAAATGCATTACATTCTGCTGGTGTCTAATAATTGTAAATTTTTCTGTGCATACAATATACTTCATTGCTATCCAAAGGATAGCGTAGGTAAAATGTAACAAGAAGATACAATATAATAGTCTGGTAGTCTATAAAGTCATTCCTGAAAAATTGAAGGAATAAGAATATTACAAAAAAGCTTTGTAAAATACATAACTGAAATTTAACTCATAGAATAAATTCGAAAAATAAAAAATGTTGAATATAATATAAAGTTACCTACGAAAGGAAATAATTCCCAGTTTCTATTGAAAGCAATAGTAAAAAAAAACTAAAATTTGTTATTGTTATCAACGTAAATATTCGAAAAGCGGAAAAGGTAAAACTGCAAAGAACTCTGCAGATAAGAGTGTTGTTATTCTTGAAACATGTTCGACTCGAGCTCAATTCCCCGTTCAGTCAAGAATAAAAATTATCAAAATATTTAATTTCATTTCTTGTTGTAAAACTCGTTTCTTCATTAAATAGTTTGAATAATTAATGAAAATTTAAGTTGATGAATCTGAGCCTGATTTAAAAATAAAAAATTTGATTGACAGCCATAAACCACCAAAAAGAAAACTAATACGAAATATATTTTCTTTTCGACCTTGTTGGCTAGCCAGTATCTGTTTGGCTGTTATTAAATACTGCTCTAAAATAATAGCTTCTGCTCTAATGAAGATAAGAAGTTTTTTGTGTAATAAATATGGAAATAAATTTCCAACAAATAGAAACTGGGAATTATTTCCTTTCGAAGGTTACTTTACATTATATTGATAATTTTTTTATTTTTCGAATTTATTTTGTGATTTAAATTTCAGTTATGTATTTTATAAAGCTTTTTTGTAATAGTTCTATTCCTTAAATTTTTAGGAATGACTTTTATACACTACCAGACTTTTTATTTTTTTTTTATTAGACACCAGCAGAATAATTGTCTAATAATTGTAAATTTTTCTGTACATACAATATCATTGCTATCCAAAGGATAGCTAAGGTAAAATGTAACAAGAATATACAATATAATATTTTGGTAGTGTATAAGAGTAATTCCTAAAAATTTAAGGAATAGAAAGAACTATTACAAAAAAGCTTTATAAGATACATAACTGAAATTTAGCTCATAGAATAAATTCGAAAAATAAAAAAAATGTTCGAAATAAATTTCCTTAAAATTAAATACTTTCCATACCACATACCCATATTTCTCTCCTTTGGCCATTTCATCAACATTTAAATTATACATCGTTTGTAACCGCCTCAAACCTCTAATGGCGCCTTTCAATTCTTTATTGTCCGGGAGTTGAATTTCTTTTCCAAATTGGGTCGATAACTCATCAATATCTTTAAGTACATATGACGAAAAATATTTTATAAGAAATAATATGCTTATACATCTATGACAAAATTTTAATATTTACTTTTCTATAACACTTCTTCACTCTCTCACTTACTCACCTATTTTTATATCCGAAAATTCAACGACTTTAAATAAATTATTCCAATCGTTAACCAGGCGTTTGATTAATGTAAAAGCGTTGATGGGATTACTAATATAATTATTAACATCCACTTTAGCCAACTCATGCTTTAGTTTAACATCTTTAATGAATCTAGAAAATTGTATAAAAATATATTTTAAAAACAAAAAAAGTAATTAGCAGGGAAGCTGTAAATATGCAATTGCTTGTTTTTTCTGAAACAATTGGGGTATTCAGACGGTTGTCATAAAGTCATATGTCTTAAAAAAATAATACGAAAAAATATGACTGCAGTGAACCACCCCTCTTAATTTTGATTTATACTGTGCAATCATGGTAAAACAATAATCACAGCATAAAAAGTCTTATTATAGTTGGATCTTTTTTGTTTGAAATACAACAAAAAAATTTTAAAACTTGAATAACTTTAACTTTTGGTTAGCCTAAATTATTAAATAATTTACAGATTTTCCTCTCTTAGGGGGTAAGAGAAGGAGAAATCTGTAAATGCAACGAATCTTTATATACTCAATGGAGTAGTTTAAAGTCGTCGCAGGTGTAGCGAAATGAAAGATATGACACAGGTAAGTATTGGGTTATTGTGTAATGAGACGAACTATTCTTACCTTGGAGGGATCGTTGCCTTTTGTGTGAGGGAAACACTAACTCAATTTCCTTAGGGTTTTACAATAAGATTTATTTATTTTGGGGTTGATTACTTATTGTTGAATTAAATAAGTAAGGCAATTTCAAATTTAGCAACAATAAAATTTCAGTTTTTAGTTTTAAATTAAAATTTAAGTTTAAAAAAAATTAAAGAACGATGTGAACTTATCTAGTTGAAAGTTAAATGCTAAGTGACATTTTTCTTTTTACGCGGCTTACAATTCGCCCATCTTGTTCCTTGCTCTCCAAAGCCAGGCTTGACAGTCTGGTCTTGGAGAGTACTAAAGAGCGCACATAATCTTTGTTATTTGTTCTTGACCTTCCATTTAGAGTTGCCTACTGAATCGATCTAACGGTGTCCGTCCATCCGACTGCCTGTATAAACTCTGTACGCAAAGTACTGTTCATAATTCTAAAGACAATTTGATGAATTTGGTACAAGGAAGAATAGTAAGAATCGGCCCATAACTTCACATAGCCCCCATACAAACTTCTTTCCGGAATATAAACTTTATTCCAATCTTAATCATTTACCTAAATTTTTTTTGAATCGGTTTGTTTTTTTAGCTTTTAATGCCATGACAAGCTAATAAATATATGTATTGTCATGCAATTTCGTGACGATAACTTCTATGTCATGTCATGTAGGTCGAGAATTGACCATAGTTCCCATACAAACGGCTTCCAAAAAATCTTACACAGGTGTAAATATCTAAATAATATTCATCACAAAGAAATCTTATAGAACATTAATTTTAAGCTCATAACATTATTTTGTGAAAGCTTGTTTTGTATGATTTTTTTGTAGAAGAAATTTTCTTAGTATACATATATATGAGATATTTATATCAAAGTATATTTTGCCACAATTAATGGAATGTGGCCAACCATTTCAACTAAGAGTAGACAGACCGCCGCTTGTCCATGATTGCTAATGAGGGTACGCTAACGAAAATTTGTCTACATGATAACTGGAGTCGGGCCATCTCACTTGTTTTTTATTGTTAGGTAAGGTATTAAGATTTGTTCACTTAATTTGTAAAATTTCATTCCGTATTGAAATTTTATATTGGATTAAAAAAAATTTTAATGAAATTGATCCATTCGATTTGTGAAGCATTAGTTAGACGGTCGATATCTTATTCGAAGTCGTATTCCTTAACATTTACATATTACGACAATGGCAATGTGAAACACATAGAAAGTTTGTCAAATTTTTGCCGTTTACGTTAATAATAATAGCAATTTCTAAAAACGCCTAGCTTTCGACTACGACAACGACACTTACAATAACGCCAAATATTCGGCACAAATGGATCTAACATATATGAATTGTAACCCCCTATTAAAACTTTCTTTTGTGGAAGCCCATGATCGGTTCCAAATGGGGTACAATTTCGAAAATTCACCTGTTAATACTATGGTAAACGGGCTTTACCGACGATAACTTTGGTATTTGAAATGCAAATATTATTAAAATAAAATTGAATATTTTTGTTTTCTAATAAGACACTTTTGGTTTTTGGTGCATATTTTCAAGTTTTTACTGCTTATTTAATTCCCATTAAACACTCTTGTAGAGCATATTTCCGGTTTCCCTAGTAATGAAATAACACGAAATTGTGCTCAATTAAGTTGGCCATACTCTCTGTAGAGTTATGTTATAGACAAAAGGACAGACGGATGGATGAGCCAGTTATAAATAAAAATCAATGGAAAGAAGTTTAACGAAATGTTAATTAGGCAAACAATTTTATTAGTTTGTTAAATTGAGGTCAGAGGATAAAAAAATATTATTTAAAAAAAATTGTTTTTAGGTTGCTCTATAATCACATTATGCACTTGAAATAATATAACGTTGGTTATAGAAAGATCTTGTTAAGCAGGTCAGTTTTTCACTTTTGCTTGTTGTTATTTGTTTGATAACTTAATGTTAAAGATATTACGTTTTATGGTTTCTCAAAATTATTTTAGAACCCAGTAAGAAAGCCAAATCCGACCGTATACATTTCATCACAGTATTTCCATAAAAAAAATTTCGATAGTTTACCTAAACTTTTGTTAAGTGGCTTTGAATCCTATAAGAGTTCTCTTTGCCAAATATTATCTTGATATCTGTATCTTTATGAGATATTTTCGTGTCAACGTGATTTAGGATAGTGTTTTATATTGGATCTTTGTTCAAGACTGGACCTACCAGCATGCAATGATTATAAAAGTTATCGTCACCAAATTTTATATCAATACCAACATTTATAAGACAGTTATGGGAGGAGGATCTATGGTCAACTATGGACCTCGTTAATTTTAACTAAATTTGAAAAAAGTGAACTACGTGTGTTGACCAAACATTAGTTTTAACGTAAAAGCCCATCACTGAAATCAAATTTTAAGCTTAAAAAATATTTCAATTGTTAAAAAGCGGTTTGATGCGTTTGGTTTTAGTCGTATGTATCAGCACAAATGACACCAAACGTTTAAGTCAAACGAAGCGGCTTTCTGTGAAACAAACGCTTATTTTGAAAGTCTTGAGCAATATACTATTTGCAGGGTACACAAAACATAAAAGTCAGCGGACTAATTTATTATAGGTCCATGTGGCAACCCACATTTTAGAATGCTAGCTTAAGCCTGGAGTACACTGAATGTGAAAATCCAAATGCGCACGTGGCTCAACGTCATCCGACAACACACATAATGACGTCAAACTTACGTCAGAACCACAAGCGCAAGTCGCTTTTCACATGCCGTCTACTCTTGGCTTACCTATGCATATGTTGCACATATAATTTTTATCAGGTACTGTACTCATGAAAGTGATGACAAACTTTATAATCTTCTCAAAATATGTTGGTCAATTTAATTTTGTATATTTAAACGTTTTTAATATTTGTATCCCTTGCATTTTTTTTTTTTTTTAGTTAAATGTTTTTAATGTAGGTAGTTAGGGCATTTAATTAATAATACGGAAAAATATTTTCTATTCAATTTTGAGATTTTTTTCTGTTACTTTCCTGTTTTTGAAATGTTATTTACTTTGTGCTGTTGATTTGGAATTTTTATTTACCTTCGAACACTTTCAATATTCTGTTTCTGTAATTTCAAATGTTGTCGAAAGTTTTGTGTGAGTGTTGCCTCCATGTTGGCCAATATTTTCAAGCTTTCCACTGAAGAATAAAACTCTCCCTTTGCCATAAGACAGCAGCGCGATAAGGTGAAAACCATTAACCACACGCAACAAAAGGACGATAATGGTATAATTAATCCTTTCCTCATACTTGTTGTTGCCTTTGCTTTTTTACTAGTTGTTGTAATTAGATTCATATGAAAATTTTTAGTTTTATGTTCTAACGATAATCAGAATTGAATGTATACATACATTTGAATGTGTGTGTCTTTGTATGTACAATAATTCAGTAATTAACAGCAAATGTATTTTTCTTTCCCTGTTGTTCGTGCAGGTTTTCGGACTAAGTAGAGTTAACCGATGATGCTGGTTCTACTCGTTTAATATTGTCGAGGTAACTAAAATCGAATTTTATTATTTTTCTTTAAAAATATCATTTAATCTAGACAATGTTCTTTCTATATTAAACGAGTTGGCAAAACATGTTGTGTTTATAATACAAACATAGAGAAATTATTTAATGCGTTCTAAATTGTCTTTAAAATTTCAATTTTAAGAGTCTGTATAAATATTGAATTATAAAAGTATTTAAGCGTGTTCAAACAATAGTTTATTTTTTATTGAAAGTTGTTTTTTTTTTAATATGTAGCGTAGAATTTCTTTTATTAAAATTAAAGTGTCAATTATAAAACAGTTTTATACCCTCCACCACCACCAGTGGTGAATGAGGGTATACATACTAAGTTTGTCATTCCGTGTAAAACTTTTTTATTATTCATCTCAGACCCAGTATATATATTCTGGCTTCTTGAGTCATTCTAAGTCGATTTAGCCATGTCCGTCTGTCTGTCTGTATGTGTGTCCATCTGTTGAAAAGAAAATTGTTTTTAGTTATTCTTAGCAGTTTGAGATTGAAATCCCGCAACATTGTTTTAGTAGAATAATAGTTATGAATACAGATGTGGAACCACCACCCTAAAAAATTTATAATTTTGTTATAACATAACATAGATTGGTGGTGTAATGAACGGATTGATATTAAATTCTACACAAATTCGTTCCATATGACTACAAATAACTGTATAAAATTTCGTAATAATAAGTCCTTAAGCCCCATATAAAGCCCACTCTAGGAACACACATAAGTACGCGTTATAAGATAACGAATATTGTAACAAATAAAGATTCTAACCATCGGCGGTGAGTTTCAAAGATTCGGCACAGCCAAATGTATTACTCAATCTTGTTTTTTAAGAAATAGTTCAAACAAAAATTTATTTTGTAAAAGAATTTTTATTAAAGGAGAACTCCTTAAAATACTTGTGATTAGCCTATTTTCGGCCGTGCCGAATCTATGTGGGATTTGTGGTACAATTGTACCAAATTTGGTAGAATCGAAAGTTTATTGGTACACTGTACAATTTACATATACTTGCTTGGTACAATTTAAATAAAAAATACCTACGTCGTTAAGGTGGATTAACTCACTTTTCTTTTCAGCAATAAAACTTGTAATAACAAATCTTCAGCCCTGACCAGAACTACCAAAAATTGCATTATTGTAGTTTTTGTTCATAACGCCACTTTTGTCTGCCTTTGGCAAAAAACGAAAAATAGAGAAATTTTAGGATTTTGCCGATCTACTTAATATCACTTTCTGATTCGATTTCGGATTTCTGTTTATGTTACGTTGTGCGCAAAATACAGGTTGCATTTTTGAAGGTAATTTGCCATATTGGTTTCAATTCATAAGGACGAAGCATACTGAAAATGGTGAGAATCGGTTCATAATTTCTCATAGCCCCCATACAAACTTCTTTCCGGAATAGTGTGCCTTTAAATTATTATGTTGGTATTAAGATAAAATTTGGGCAAAACTTATTTTATTGCAATCTCAATCATCTAACCATATTTTATTGAAATAGGTCCAATTAAAAGTTGGAATTGCATAACAATTGGCTATCACGATGGCATGCAAAATATTGTGTTGGTAGGTCCAAAAAATCACTTTAGGGCAAACAAATCTCATATAGATAAAGATGTCTTAATAAAATTTGGCACAAAGAACCTTCACATAATCTTTACCTCCTTACATAATTTTGTTCTAGCTGGTCCATGATTGCCCATGGGTCCGAAATAGAGTCTTTATATACTGTGGTGTAAAGTATCAAACGGTCGGGTTGACCTACTAGTTATACCCACACCACAATAGTGGAGAGGGTATTATGCATTTGTGCTGATGTGTGTAACACCTTAAAGTATACCGATCGACTCAGAATCACTTTCTGAGTCGAACTAACGATGTCCGTCCGGCTGGCTGGCTGGCTGGCAGGCAGGCTGGCTGTCCATGTAACCTTGTGCGCAAAGTACAGGCCGCAATTTTGGAGATAATTTGATAAAATTTGGAAAATAGTTTCTTATTAGCACAAGGACCAAGCCTATTGAAAATGGGCCGAATTGTAGGACCACGAGGGGAAATTTTTTCCTCTCAGAAACTATCAAACCGATTTTAATGATATTTAAAACATAGATAGAACCATATCTATATGTACACAAAAGGTATGTTTTTGTTAAAAAATTGGACCACAAGGGGAAATAGCGGCAATTTCTGCCTCTCAAACCGATATTAATGCAATTTAAAACATAGATAGATCCATATCTATATGGACACATAAGCTATAAAGTTTTTCAAAAATAGGACCACAAGGGGAGGTAGGGGGGCAATTTCTGCCTCTCACAAACTTTCAAACCGATCTTAATGAAGTTTATAAACTTAGATAAATCCATATTTATATGGACACATAAGCATAATGTGTTTTTAAATACTGTGAAGCTGGGTATCATATGGTCGGGCTTGACCGACTATACTTTCTTACTTGTTTTGTTTTTATTTTTATGGAATAAAAAAGTGGTAAAATTTATTATTTTTATCAATTTTGTACAATTTTGCCATTGTGGCGGTACAATTTAAGAATTGTCAAGTCCCAACAGTGTATCATATCATCATTAGCTTAAATTGAACGACTTACATACATAGGGGTATTTTGCCAATCTTGCCGGACATTACTTTTTGTTTTAGCTTATATTGCTACTTAAAAGTATAGATCGGTGAAACTTGTCAGAAATATGTGTTGTGGTCCTAGGCAGGTAAAACTCAAAAATAAATAAAATCGGACCAAGGACAAAAAAGTTGACCCTGGAAGAACTAATCCAACCTCTGAAAACATAAATTTTTAGTTAAGTTTTCCCATACTTATGTTTAGCAAATGCCACTTTTAACTTCGCCGATAGTTAAAAAACCTAAAATTGGACCCAGGAGATCGTTAAATTACACCTTTTGTCCCCGCCCCCTTTCGTTTCATAATAGTTAATTTATCTGAAAATAATTAATTTATTCGTAATTATAACTTATTTATAATAGTAACAATAAATTTTATTTTATTATGGGATTTTCTAAATAAAAATAAAAATTAAATACTGGAGAATTTTGTTAACAACTTGACCCCAGCGCTATCTACCATCAATAAAAAAAAAAATAAATATCACGAGAACAGCGCCACCTATCGTGAGTTTGTTTTTATAAACCAACAGTGAAAGTAGACCTTTCCAACGCACGTACTCGTTTGTAGATACCAAATTTTATTTTTGTAGTTTTGGAGCAAAGTACAAAAAAGTTCGAAAAACTGAAAAAAGACTTTTTTCAAAAATGGTCCAGCTCACGGATGGTCAACGCTAGAACCAAAATATTTTGGGAATCATCATAAAACATGTCAAGCTTTATTTTCAGAGGGTTAACAAAACCACTTTTTTTTTTGATTCGCTCTATAGATAACAACTAATTTATTTAAAACAACTTCTTTTTTGCACTAAGATGATGATGAGTGCAATGCTTCTTCTTCCTATGTTTCTTTAAAGTCCTCTTCCGAATCTGAATTCTCTTCAGAGCCAAGTACAGATGGATGTATAAAAGAAATCGCTTCTTTTGTAAAGGGTAATGACTTTTTTTGAAGTGGGTCTTATGCCAGTAATCAGTGGAGAACTGAGCAAAAGTCTATTTATAATATCTTTGTTACACTGAACCCTCAAAAAATTTCTAGAAAAATTCTGCCTGTTAAACCGAAAATATTTATTTCGTGCCCCAGACGCTTCTTCTGATAATAGTCCGATAGACAACAATGCTTCGGTCATTACAGTTGCGTGTCCTCGTATGCCAGGAATGTAGAGTAACGTAAAGTTTTGCAGTGTCTAAGCAATAATTGGCAAGCTCGTGCAAATGGATTTTTTAACCACTTGTAATTACTTCAATAATAACTTCGATTCGGTACATAATTCAAATGCAGTTCCAGTTATTTCTGCAGCTAATTCAGGATTGGAAAAAAATCTTCTGCCGGTGTTACCATTGTTGCTGTTTCCAAATCCAGTCTTCGGTACATCTACTATTAGCCCTAATTCACTTCTAAATTTTTAATGGATAGTTTTTTCCTCTCTTTTGCTATAGTTTTGTCCTTATCCGATCTTAATTGTCACTTTTTCACTATAAGTTTATACGACAGGTGTAGTATGCTCTCAAATAGACGAGTTCTGGCGCCACATGTGGTTAGAAACCGTTACTTACTGTTTCGCACATTCCTTTTTTTACACAGGTAATATTAGTCTTAGGTGTAATAATTTAAATAAAAGACAACCAAAACATTTTATGGCGGACGAAAGGGTTTTAATCATATGTACATATGCAAGATGAGCAAAAACAGAAAAAAGGTTAAACGTTTTTTTTTTTATTTAAAAGTAGAGATTTCAAACTTTATCGTATGTATAACATTTTTAAAAATGCAACTAAATTCACTTTCCAAAACCTTATAATTTTTTTTACAAAAAACTGAACAAAAAAATCCATTTTTTTATACCCTTCACCACAGGTGGTGAATAGGGTATATATAAGTTTGTCATTCCGTTTGTAATTTCTATAATATTGATGTTAGACCCTATAAAGTATATATAATCTGGGTCCTTATGAGGAGCGAAGTTGATTTAACGATATCCGTCTGTCCGTTGAAATGGATTTTCCGAAGACCCCATATATGATGGGGGCTAGGTTTTTATACATTTATGTCACATATGGTCCGAAATTGTTTGCTATTGAAATTCAGCATGATCGGTCCGTAAATGGCTGAGATACAAGTAAAAAACCACGACTGCCTCAAATTTTTTCATACCAACACTGTATTACCAAAACGACATAAACATACCATACAAACCAATTCAATTTTGGTTTCTACGGTCATACAGTATATGATATGCCGCTCAAATAGAGAAACAAACTCATAGACTCAATATATTTTAATTTAACGCTTCTTCAGTAAAAGCATTCGTAGCCGAGTTGTTAAGTTCTCTTCTGAGACTGATGATATTGCCAGTTCAAATCCCAAAAATAATTTTTTTTAATTTTTTTATTTGATTTTTTTATGTTCTAAAAAACGATTTTAAGATTATTAAACGAATTTCAAACATTAACTTTGGCAAAAGAGGAAACGGGTTTAGGTACATATATAAATTTTTGGTTTTTTTTATATTCTTCGGCATGATGAAATGAAAAGTTGGCGTGGCTCAATTAATATTTATTTATACCTATCTAAAGAATTTATGTTTATAACTTTTTGTTCTTATCTCATCATGGTGAAGGGTATATAAGATTCGGCATAGCCGAATATAGCACTTCTACTTGTTTTAATTTCAAACGAATTTTTTTAACATAAAAATTTTAAATAAAAGTTTTCTAAAAAATTTTATAAGTAGCTGTTAATATACCCATAAAAAAAGACTGTAATGCCAAGAAAATTTGATTTTGATTCAAATAGAATTTAAATGCGGATTGTGCCCAACAACATTTTGCATTTGTAGCAACAAGTCTGTTTCTGTTGTCCCAAAGTATAACCCTACAGATAATATTGGACTAAGTGGTCCATTGTGGCTTAAATAGACTACTTACAACATGGTCCAATGTACTGTAATATGGACCATGTTATAAGAAATTAACATGCAGTGCTGCCAACAACTGCATGATATATACTTTTCTATAGTTTACAGTATTACACATTGGTAGCCCGGATGGTGTCCATTATTAATTGTTTATTTAAAAGTGAAAGTTTGTGAAGTTTGTAAAATAAAGGTAAACAAATTAAAAATACCAAGTAAATATATTTAATAATAGCAATAACTCTCTGTAGAGTTATGTTATAGACAAAAGGACAGACGGATGGATGAGCCAGTTATAAATAAAAATCAATGGAAAGAAGTTTAACGAAATGTTAATTAGGCAAACAATTTTATTAGTTTGTTAAATTGAGGTCAGAGGATAAAAAAATATTATTTAAAAAAAATTGTTTTTAGGTTGCTCTATAATCACATTATGCACTTGAAATAATATAACGTTGGTTATAGAAAGATCTTGTTAAGCAGGTCAGTTTTTCACTTTTGTTTGTTGTTATTTGTTTGATAACTTAATGTTAAAGATATTACGTTTTATGGTTTCTCAAATTTATTTTAGAACCCAGTAAGAAAGCCAAATCCGACCGTATACATTTCATCACAGTATTTCCATAAAAAAAATTTCGATAGGTTACCTAAACTTTTGTTAAGTGGCTTTGAATCCTATAAGAGTTCTCTTTGCCAAATATTATCTTGATGTCTGTATCTTCATGAGATATTTTCGTGTCAACGTGATTTAGGATAGTGGTTTATATTGGATCTTTGTTCAAGACTGGACCTACCAGCATGCAATGATTATAAAAGTTATCGTCACCAAATTTTATATCAATACCAACATTTATAAGGAAGTTATGGGAGGAGGATCTATGTTCAACTATGGACCTCGTTAATTTTAACTAAATTTGAAAAAAGTGAACTACGTGTGTTGACCAAACATAAGTTTTAACGTAAAAGCCCATCACTGAAATCAAATTTTAAGCTTAAAAAATATTTCAATTAATAAAAAGCGGTTTGATGCGTTTGGTTTTAGTCGTATGTATCAGCACAAATGACATCAAACGTTCAAGTCAAACGAAGCGGCTTTCAGTGAACAAACGCAGCGTACACAAAACATAAAAGACCTTGGACTAAAATATTATAGATCCACATTTTAGAATGCTAGCTAGTACACGGTATGTGATATTCGACATGCGCATGTAGTTCTGACGTAAGTTCAACGTCATCCGACAATACACATTGGCCATTGTTGCTTTGTAATGACGTCAAAATTACGTCAGAACCACAAGTGCATGTCGCTTTTCACATACAGTGTACTATTGGCTTACTATTATGCTGCACATATAATTTAATCAGGTACTGTACTCCTGAAAGTAAAGACAAACTATATAATCTTCTCAAAATATGTTGGTCAATTTAATTTTGTATATTTAAACGTTTTTAATATTTGTATCTCTTGCAGCTGTTGTTTTTTTAGTTAAATGTTTGTAATTGATATTATTAGGTCATATAATTAATAATGTGGAAAAATATTTTTAATTCAATTTTCGAATTTTTTTTCTGTTACTTTACTGGTTTTGAAATGTTATTTTCTTTTTGCTGTCGATTTAGAATTTTTATTTACCTTCGAACACTTTCAATATCCTGTTTCTGTAATTTCAAATGTTGTCGAAAGTTTTGTGTGAGTGTTGCCTCCATGTTGGCCAATATTTTCAAACTTTCCACTGAAGAATAAAACTCTCCATTTGCCATAAGAAAGCAGCGCGATAAGGTGAAAACCATCAACCACACGCAACAAAAGGACGGCACTGTTATTAATAATCTTGTCCTCATATTTGTTGTTGCTTTTGTACTAGTTTTTGTAACTATTTCGATTCATATAACACGATAACCGGAATGGACTGTATACACACACTTGAATGTGTGTGTGTTGGTATGTATGTATGTACAATAATTTAGTAACTAACAAAAAATTCTTTTTTCTTCCCTGTGGTTCGGGTGGGGGTTTGAGTTAAGTAGAGTTTTCTGATGATGTTGGTTCTACTCGTTTGATGTTATTGAGGAAACTAAAATCGAATATTCTTATTTTTCTTTACAAATGTCATGAATATATTCTAGATGAAACGTGTTAACAAAACACGTTGTGTTTACAATACAAACATAAACGAATTATTCAATATGAGTTTTACATTGTCTTTAAAATTACAATTTTAACAAGCTGTTTAAATATTAGGGTATTCACACGATTTACCGTCGTTCGATAATTGGATTAATTTTGGGCTCGAATAATTTAAAATTGCTTATTTTCAATTAACGAATAATTCGAATTATTTATGTCGATTAATCGATTAAACAAAAATTGGTTTTTTCGCAGCATTGGATTTTTTATTTTATGTAAAAAAATAAGCCGGCACGTTTTAAATACACTTTTATTGCTTTTAAACTCTGGAAAATTTCCTTCGAGTAACAGTTTTTTTAAAATATAGTATAATACAAAGAATCAAACCAAAGAGATGGGAAATAATTAATTTTTAAGAATGTTTTCTACAGTGAGTCAGATAAAGAAAATTATTTTTTTGAGATGAATGAAAACAACCTTATAAAGGGTGGTTAAATTTCAAGGGCCGATGTGGATTTTGAATAAAACACAAACTATTTAGGAAATTATTGTAATTTTATTTTATTATGATATATTGGTATTACTCAATTATGTATGGAACAAAATATCGGCCAAATGGGCGCCGAGACCACGGCGGCACACCTCCATCCGATGGTCCAAATTTTCGATGACCCTGAGGCAAAATGGAGGTTCTATGTCGTTAATGTGACGAATTATCTCATCCTTTAGCTCTTGAATAGTTGCTGGCTTATCGACGTACACCTTTTCTTTCAAATAACCCCAATGAAAAAAGTCCAACGGTGTCAAATCAATCACATGATCTTGGCGGCCAATTGACATCGCCATTCCGTGAGATAACACGGCCATTGAATTTGTTGCGCAAAAGAGCCATTGTTTCGTTAGCTGTGTGGCAAGTGGCACCGTCCTACTGAAACCACATATCGTCCACATCCAAATCTTCCAATTCGGGCCATTCGTTATCATCGTTATCATCTCACGATAGCGAACACCATTCACAGTAACTGCCTGACCGGCCTCATTTTGGAAAAAATACTTCCCGATGATGCCGCCAGCCCATAAACCGCATCAAACAGTCACTCTTTGTGGGTGCATTGGTTTTTTGACAATCACTCTTGGATTATTATTCGCCCAAATGCGGAAATTCTGCTTATCGACAAATCCACTGAGGTGAAAATGTGCCTCATCACTGAAGATGATTTTCTTCGAAATTTATCATCCATTTTCATAATAAGTCTGGATAACTTTAACACGTTGTTGGATTGTGTATCTCTCCATGGTTCAAATTGAGTAAGTCTGAAATAGAGAAATGTCAAATAAAATTCGGAAAAAAACTTGGCGTTTGGTTCACATTCAACATCGGCCCTTACAATTTAACCACCCTTTACTTGACTTCAAAAATACTATTCAAAGAAGTGCTCGAAAATAAACACTAAATATCGCTCCTTAGTGTTCGGTTCGGTAGATTTGTGGAAAACACAAACGCTAATAGTGTTTGTTTGGAAAATCATTAAAAAAAATAACGTTTCCTTGTGGTTTTTTTTTCAACCACAAACTTTTTACAAAAACAAAATACAAATACACATAAAAAAACAAAAAGCCAGTAAAATAATTTTACACAAACAAAACATGTACACAATAGACAATATTTGCCTACAGTACGATTGTTCTGTTTTTTTTAACGAAGAACAGAAAGTTATATAATGTTCGGCTCTTTCTTGAAAACAATCACTAAAAAAAAGATACCGTTCTTGGGTGTGTGAGCCGAACGCTAAATAATGTACAGTTTATTTTCGAACACTGATTAAAAGTATTGAAATTTTTATAAAAGACAAGAAGAAGAACAGAGAAATTGGATATGCTTTAAAAAGTTTTACTTACAACCTCTCCATCGTCACAACAAAGAATAATTTTTAAATTAAGTTATAGCAAAACAAAAGAAAGAAATCGTTTGAAAAATAAACATTTAGACTGTATACTATTTTTGAAAGATTATTTTAGAGGATTAGCCAGGGTTGTTAGATGTGACGATTTTTCGTCATTTTGACGATTTTTTTGAAAAAATACTGTAAAATGACGATTGACTATTTTTTTACTAAAAGTAATAGGGCTTTGACGATTTTTTGGCATCAATAAAACACTTACAAGAAATATTTACAATTATATTGGGAACAGTCCAAAACGTTAAAATCAATTTTTCGAAATACAAAAATTATTTGAAATTAAACAAAAAAAAATTCTTCCTTAATCTCAAACCAGGTGGCTTCCATTAGAAGCATTAGTAATTTAAATTCTACAATTACATATATGCATGCCATCGATACTGCAAAAAAATATACACTGAGACCCAATTTGCGTCGGTCCTATTTGCGTCGCTTTTTAGAAATTGGTTAAATCCGCTTTGCGTTATTATGATTTCGATTTGCGTCGCAACATACGATCGGATTTTTTCTCTGAAGTCATAATCATATGTGAAGAATTTTTCTTTTTGCGTGTAAAAAAAAAGAATTCCCATTTAATTCTGTTCTGTCGATATAGACAGAATCCTTGGTTTAGCACCTTCAACAGTAAAAACAATTTGCAACAGAGATAGCGCTAAAAATTTATCATTTAAAGATAGCTCGAGTTAATAGCAATAAATTTTTTATTTAATATTACATTACTAATTCACATGAAAGGAATGCTTTTTTTTGAATGTTCTCTTATTTTTTTTACGATTTTTAAATAACATCTTTTAAATTGTAAAATAATTTTTTTTTTTTTTGTAAAATAAATATCTTTTATATAAATACGGGAACAATTTTTTTGTGGTTGATTTTTAAGTATCTTATCGTCCATCGATTTTAATGAAACATATATCGTTTTAAAGGTATTTCAGCATAGATATGCACAAGATTTTTTTCTAAATTTTTAGGATTAAAGGGCTTGAAAAGCGATTAAATTTATTTTGCAGTCACACGTACGAAGATGGGTAAATAGTGCATTCTGCCGATATCTTAAAATGTGTATGTTTTTATTGTATAACGCACAGGATCTCTCGAAAGTAAATGTCAAGTGGTCGAATTTCGGCCACCGGGCGATCCTAGTATGCAAATAAATTTCCTTTAAACAAATACTTTTTTAAAGGAAAACTATATTTTTAATCCATAATAAACTTACCCATATTCTCACCTTTTGCCATTTCGTCAACACTTAAGCTATAAACAGTTTGTTAACGCCCCAAACCTCTAATGGCGCCTTCCAATTCATTACCATCCGGTAGTTGAAGAAACTCCTTTGCAAATTGGCTCGATAACTCTTCAATATTTTATAAAAACATATTACAAAAAATATTCAGTTTCAAATAACAGTTTTGTTCTGAACAGAAAATTAGAGCTTATTTTCAATAATTATTGCTAGAATGTGTTCACGTACTCGAAAAACTAGCAACGAGAGAGTGAAAAAGAGCATGAAAATTTGAGAGATAAAATATTTTTGGTAATTTACTGCTAGTAAAATTTTACTAGCAAGAATTATTTTATTTTTATTTTAGAAATTAACTTTTGCAAATGTGTAAAAACTATTTTTATTTTATATTCCATATTTCTTAAATTAAGGAACAATATCCATGTGCATGTGCAAATATACATGAAGTTTAAAACAATTAAATTTAGAACCAAAGAATCTTATGTCTTGCATCTGGGTACTGCCAATGTGCCTAAGTTGCTCATTTTTGCTGGCAAAGCGTTTATTTACTTTTTAATTTTCTTGAGTAATTGGGAGAAAAATTTTGCAAATTTAAGATTTACTTTCTAGTTGCAAGTTTCTGCTAGTAAAGTTAATGAACACACCTAATATTTTCATAATATGAACATAGTATTGAACTTTATACCTCTATGACAAATCTTTACTATTCACTTTTCTAAAATGCACATTCACTCATTAACTCACTAATTCCCCCGCGCACTCCCTCACTCCCCTATTTTGATATTAGGAAATTTAACGATTTCAAACAAATCATTCCAATCATTAACCAGGCGTGTGATTGATATCAAAGCGTTGATGGGATTCCCAATATAATCGTCAACATCTACTTTAGCCAACTCGTGATGAAATTGAACATCTTTAATAAATCTAGAAAATTATATAAAAATAAAACTTTAAAAACAAAAAGGCAATAGACAAAACACTGTGTAAAGGAATGTACATAATAGACAAAAGGACAGATGGATGGTTGAACAAGTTCTAAATAAAAATCAATCGAATTTTTTTTTTTTTTTTTTTTGTTCTTGGGGTGAAAAGAAGTTAAACGAAATGTAAATTAAGCTAACAATTTAATCAGTGTTTTAAATTGAGGTCAGAGGAGGAAAAAATATTATTTAAAAAAATTATTTTTAGTTTGTTCTATAATTACATTATGTACCGAAATGGGGAAACAATTAATGCACCTTGTTGAGCAGATCAATTTTTAAATATTTTCGAATTTTGAATACATGCACAAAATCTTTTTCATACTTATTACAGTTAAAACGTATAAACGTATGATACATTTCATCAAATTATCTTAAAATAGTTGACTCTACTTTGCGCACAATGTTAACATGAACATACAACCAGCCAGCCAGGCGGTCGGATTGACAGAATTCGTAACATAAAAACAGAAGCTGGTTTTAATTCGACTGCAGTTGACGTAGAAAAACTGTCATTTGTTCCACTTCTTCATTTGTCATTGGCCAAAAAAAAAACTGTTGCTTTTACTTCTGATTCATTAAATGTAAACAGCTGCTTTCAAACCAACTCAAAAAGCGAAAAGTTGTACACATATTTTCGTTTTTGTTCGACAGTTTTTGACTTCAAGTGCAGTTTTTTAAGCCCTGACTAAAAGATAAGGGTAGAACTTATATTTTTATACCCACTGCACTATGAGAGTATGGAAAAAGTACCAAAAGTACGAATTTTCACCAAATGTACTTACAGCCAATCCCACGATGTCACACGTTAACGTTCGCATAGAAAATAACATTTGAAACAAAAACAAATTTTAGAAATTGTTTATGTTTTAAATGTAATTTTCTATGCGAACGTTAACGTGTAACATCGTGGGATCGGGTTTTAATGTGTTTGCTGCCTTAATAGTAAAGTAAATAGGTTTTGAGCAAAATTATTTTGAAAAAAAGTGTTTTTACAAAAGGAACGAATTATTTATCCACTTTGACATCTCACGTTTTCTTAAGTATAAAACAGCATTTAAAATCGATCCCCCCTATGGGAGCCGTGGATTTCCTAAGTTAAACGTGCACCAAAGAATGCTAAGGTGGCTCTTTCGTCCAACAAGCTTGTGTCCAAAATTTTTTGGGATGCACGTGGTGACATTTTCATCTATAATCTGGAAGAGAAAAAGTGTTGTTCCATTAAGAAAATTCACTATTGGCTACGAACTGCTACCCTATTCAGCGTAATCTCCAGATTTTGTACCATGCGATTTTTTTCTTTTTCCAAATGCGAAGAAATTAATGGGTACAAGCAAGAGATTCACATTGAAGCAAACCTGTTTTGAGGGTATTGAGAAAACTTATTATATGGAGGAAACAAAAAACTTGAAACGGGATGGACTTAATGTATCGAGCTTGAAGGAGACTACGCTGAGAAATACAGGCAAGAAATTATCAAACTGCACTCGTATAATCATGTGTCATCCCACAATTAAGGATGCTTACCTACATATATGGTACACCTATAGTTTAATCAGATACTGAACCAATGAAACTAGTGACAAACTTTATAATCCTTTCAAAATTGGTTGGTCACATTGTTGTTTTTGTTGTTATTGTAGTTTAATGTTTGTAAAGGGGGTAAAAAAGAAATTAGGTCGTCTAATGTGGGAAAATATTTTAAATTCAATTTTCAGATTGTTTGTTGCTACAGTCCTGCTTTTAAAATGTTATTTATTTCTTTATATTTATGTTGATATTTTAAATACCTTCGGGCAATGGCAATATCCTGTTTTTGTAATTGCAAATGTTGTCTATAGCTTTGTATGAGTGTTGCCTCAATGTTGGCCAATATTTTCAAACTTTCCACTGAGGAATAAAACTCTCCATTCGCCATAAGACAGCAGCGGGAGAAGGTGCAGACCATAAGCCACAGGCAACAAAAGAACGATAATGGTATTAACAAACTTGGCCTCATATTTGTTGTTGCTTTTGCTTTTATACTAGTTGTTGTTTTTAGACTCATATTAAAAGTTGTTGTTTTATGTTCTAACGATAATTAGAATTGGTTTTAAAATGTTTTACTTTTTAATGGACTCTATACATACACACAACTGTGTGTTTGTATGTACAATAATGCAGTAAATAACAGAAACCTCCTTTTTCTTTTCTGCTGTTAGAACATGTTTTCGAAATAAATTGAGTTTTCTACACGTTTGATGTTATAGAGGTAACTAAAATCGAATTGTCTTATTTTTGTTGAAAAATGTCATGAACTGGGTTTTAGAGTTTCGTCTAAATTAAACGTGTGAATGGAACATGTTGTGTAAACAACAATATGAAAAACAATAATGAAATGTGGGTTTAATATTGTCTTTAAAATAAAAGTTTGAACGGGCTGTATAAATACTGAACCATAAAAGTATTTAATAATGTTCCAATAGTTTTCTTTTTATAAACAGTTGTTTAGTTTTCAATATTTGTTGTATTGTAAATTATTTGTAAAATTGGTATTACTACCGTAAGCAAACAATTGCACCGTATGAACATAGTAGCGTCTGACGTAGATATGTTGTCAACAGGGCTGCCAGATAAATTTGTGAGGAAATCGTCAATTTCCTGATAAAAAATAAAAAAATCGTCTTTTACGTTTCGAAAAATCGTCAGAAATATCAGACAACTTAAAATTTAGTTTTTTTTTTTTTAAACAATTTTTGTATGATTTTTATAAAAAAAAATATTTAAACAAAAACATACATAATCATTTCATACCCAGCCAGTGATGCCAGGAGAAATTTCAAAAAATCCCTACGTGTCTAATAAAAAAATCACTTATTTCCCTACAGCCAAAAAAATTTTCCCTACGTTAAAAATTTATTGTTTTTAGCAACAAGCATATTTTGTTTACATTTTTTACATATTACAATAAAAGCATTAATTAAAAACAAGAAAAAAACCAAAATAAATATGTCAATGCCATACACGCACATGTAAAAATTCTATTTCAAAAATAACACTGTGTGACAAATTTAAATTTTTTCTTTTTGACAGAAACGGGTCTATATATCGCTTAATCTAGAGACAAAACATAGTCAAACTTCGTATTTGATTTTTCATTTCCTCATCTTTTGTCCTTTTAAAGAGCTTAATATTTTTCAAGAATACATACTTATTTTAAATAAATTTTTTTTTAATATATGTAAGTATCTAATAATTGTTAGCAAACTTATTACCAAATAAAAAGGGAGGCTCTGTTAAATTTAAAAAAGTGTTTTTTTCAATTTCTCTGAACTAAAATATAAAAAAATTCCAAAGTTATTTTTGAGAATACAAATTTCCTTTTAAAAATATATCCTTCCTTATCCTTAAAAGTTTTCATTAAAAATTTTTAAAAAATCGAAATTGTATTGTTTTTTTTTTTCTCTTAGTTTAGAAGTTGTGATTGTTTTTTTTATTACAAATTAATTTCTATGTAGTAATGTCGTTCATTAGATCTTCGATCTTTCGAAAGTTCGCAAATGCGAACGCGAATATTCGTAGGCCCCTAATTATATATTAGGTTGCGTTCGGGTACTTGGTTTTGGCAATTGTTGAAGATTCCCAGGCTGTTAGGACTCATAGTATAGAGTTAAAAAAAGATATTTATATAAAAAAATTTAATTTTTACATGACAATAAGATGAATATTTTCGCATTTTTAGACAATATATTGAAAATGAGATAATATTTTGAAAATTCCCTACATTTGCCTTAAAATAAAAAATCTGCCCTTTTTCCGTACGCTTGAAATTTTCAGGAAAAATCCCTACAAAAAGGGAAAATTCCCTACTATTGGCATCACTGTAACCAGCTGGCATTTTCAATCGTGTAAGAGATACTGGTAATCTCATGAAGAGCATCTTTGATCGTCGATGAGCGCATTTCTCCATAGCACAGCGAAAGACGCTTCTTCAATCGTTGTGGGAATCGTTTAAGGCGTGGATAAAGATTAAATAACGAGTCTTTCATGTCAAGAATCGTATGTGACTCATGTCGATATTATCTTACAACTCGTGTAATGTTCGCCGTATAATTGTTGAAAATATGTTTTTACCGAGAGAGAGTCGTAAAAGGTTTATTCGAAGATGGTTTGACAAAAGATAAACAAAGTGTAACATTTTTATTTTTGTACTCTGAAAATACATACTCATTTAAAGATTTTCTTAAGACTTGCATAATACAGCCGTACTTAAATAAAGGAGGCACGCGTTTTCTAGTTTTTGAATAGAGCGCCTCAACGCTTTACAGTTGGAAAAACCGTTTTTGAAAGCTCGTTTAATAGTGAAGTTTGCCTCAATTAATGATGGGAATTTAGCTATTTTTTATCTCAATTTTTACTTATAATTTGTGGGTTGTGGTGACACAATGTTGACGCTCTTGCTTAGGTATTGCATATCAGCATAAAAGCTAAGCGAAAGAAAACGTTCCGCCTTCTAATCTTGTTAAGGTACGGCTGTTAAATATTTCAAGATAAAAATAACGAACGTATCAGAAAATTTAATGTTTTATTCAGACTTTGGAGACTAAAAAATCGTCACTTTTTAGAAAAAAATCAGCAAATCGGCACTTTGCTAATTTTGGAACTAAAAATCGTCAAAATGACGATAAATCGTCAAATCTGGCAGCCCTGGTTGTCAAATACAAACGGATAGTGTTTAATATAAATGCACACAATAGTTGGCGCAAACGTTAAAGCGTATCTACATCGAACGTCGGCATAGATCTTATTCTGTTTCAAACGCCGCTTACGACAGTATTGTCATAGAAAAAGAAAAATTTTAATTATAAAATGAAATCTGTGGCATTTTGACAAAACAACTTAAGTCAAATTTAAAAAGTTGAAAAAATGTTGTTCATCCTACAAATTTTCATTCAAAAAACATTTTGGTTTACGTTTTTAAATTTTGTATTATAAATAGAGTATCCATCGAACAACGATTAATCGAGGAATTTTTCCGCCATTATTTGATCGAATAATCAAAATTTCGAATTTCGAATTACAAATAACTCGAACAATTTATGTCAATTAATCTATTAAGATGAATATCTTTAAAAAAATCTACTTTTTTAAATAAAAATATTTGTTTTTAGATTTCTAACTGTTTAATATTATTTAAAACTAAATTACATGTTCTAAACTTCTACATTTATTTTTATCACACAAACTTTTGAGCATATTTCAGACCCTTTTTAATTGTTGTTGTGCGAGAGACAAATTATGTATATCATTATAAACGTCAAATTCCATATTTTAGAAATTTGGCACTTTAGTAGCACATTTTTCATATAAAGTTTAACATTTATCGTAAAAAAATGTGTAAATTAAAGGATATTAAAAAAATTTAATAAGTTTTCAGTGAAATTGAAATCAAAGTCATTTTAAAATCTTAAGAGTTTAAAAAAAATTATAAAAATTAGGTGATTTGTAAAAAATTTTTAACTAAAAATGTCCATCGACTTTAATTTCACTAGGTTTCTAGGAATAATAAATTGGTTTTAAAAGTTTTTCATTACTAAATATGCCGGAACTAAAAAGACAAAAATATAAGAAGTAAATAAAAAATTGTCTTAAAAAATATGAGCTCAAGCCTATATATAATACCCGCGGGAGGGACACAAAATTCAAATGCAAATATGGCACGATAACCCAAATAAAAAGCAACAATAACAATCAGTATTGCGTTTATTTTAATGTCAATGCTGCAGAGATGTTAACTCCCAAATAAACCACACAAACGGTTAAACAAAGAAATGAAAAATGTTTAAAGCTGAAAACATAACCACCATATTTCTCTGATTTGGCCTTGTGTCAACTCTTAAATCATAAATAGTCTCTAAACGCCTCAAACCTCAATTGGCACCTGTCAATAAATTATCAACCGTTAGTTGAATCAGTTTTTCGAATTTGGTCGATAACTCTTCAACATTTACATATAAATGACCTAAAATATTTTATGAACAAAAATATATTCATATCAGTATGACACCTTCAACCACACAACTCACTTACCAATTTTATTTCCACGAAATTTAACGATTTCAAGCAAATCGTTTCAATCGTTAACCAGGCGTTTGATTAAAGTAAACGCGTTTATGGAATTCCCAATACATATAAACGTCAATATCCACTTGAGCCAACTCGTGTATAAATTTTACATCTTTAATAAATCTGGAGAATGGTATAAAAATAAAATTTTTAAAACAAAGCAGAAAAAAGTTAAAGCGATAATAGACAAAAGGACAGATGGATGGATGGGTTAGTTAAGCTAAGATCCCACTATCGGCGCAATGTACCAATTTTTGTCGTATTTCATGTGCCGATAGTGTGAACGGTCAAAATTTTGTAATATACGACAATCTGTGCCGAAATTGTGCTGACTGTGGACAATCAAAATTAACCTTGATGCGCCGATAATGTGAACACTCTTTTGCACAATGTGGAGCAATCAAATTGTTTAATATGTACCGATTTTTATCGGCCACTTGTGTGCCGATCACAGTCGCCAATCAGCGCCGATACAAGTAATGGAAATACGAAATTTTTAAATTGAACCAACTGGCTACTAAAATTTTACTTTTTTGAGCTTAATTGTATCAAAATTATATTTGTTTTATCTATTATTTATGTATTAAAACTTTCAATAGCACATTTGTACTGTTAAATGAAAGAAAACAATTCGCTTTAACCAAAACATTGCAGTTGTATCGATGTTGCCATCCCTGGTTTGTAAACATCTATTTACAAAACAACAAGTACAAAAAAAGAATAAAATTGAACACATTTTTATTTTATATTAATATATTATTTAAAATTGTTAGGAAACATAATGGAATATTCAGTCGGAGAATTTTGCGAATTTCTAAAGTAAAATTATGTCTGCCAACAAGCAAATAAACAAAAACATATGATTTGATTTGCCCAAATAGCACGATAGTGTGACCGCATTGTGCCGATTATTGTCGCAACTGAGTTTTGGCCGATATGAACCGAAAAAAATTGTCACAATGTGCGACGATAATGGGACCACCCAAGAATTAATTGTGCAATGTTTTTAAATATGCGCCGATAAAGCACGATAAAAATCGTCACAGATTGTGCTATTTGAGCCGATAGTGGGATCTTAGCTTTATAAATAAAATGGAATCGAATTTTTATCTTTTTTTAATGGTGAAACGAAGTTAATGAAGCAAACAATTCAATCAGTGTGTAAATTTAATACAACAAAATTTTGAACAAAGCGAATTGAATATAAGGTGGCGGCAATCTACTACAGAAACAACAACAACAGGTTTTTTTAGACAGTTGCTTAATATTTGATATATGAATTAAAATGGAATAACAATTAACAAAGATTGTTTAAAACAAACGAATTTTCATATTAAAGTACTTCATTTCAAAAATTCTTAAAACAAATGTATAAGCCACTTAGCTCTTCGAAGATCAAATGGCTAGCTACAGTTGTTAATATGTTTACCGTAAAATTTGCAAACTTTAAGATCTATGGACTGACAAATTTTGAAGACCCTGACTTTTTTAGTTTTGGAGATATAGATTTTTGACCGCTTGTTCATAAACCACTGTGTGGTGGTGAGTACAAAATTGTGCTTTTCTTTTAATATGGTTCATAACTAAATTATTTTGTCAATTTATTTTTAATTCAAATTTCAATAATTCATCTTAATTCATTTAATAAGTATTTTAATTGAATCTAACCAATAAATCAATTATACACATTAGGGTATAATTGGTTCCGTTTTTTTAATCTTGGACTTCATTTCCGTCTGGCTGTCCGTCCGTCTGTTTTGGAGTCGGCTTTCGAGAAAATTAAATTTGTCGTATGGGGACCATATGAAGGGTTGGAGATAGAGGATAAGTTTGTTCTAGAGAAATATTGAGGATACAAATAATGGTGGTTGTTCATACATTTTACATCTCTAGGGGTGACACCTCAGTAGTTACGGGCGTTTTTCTCTCCATTGAGCCCGAATTTTATTCTCAAAGATTTCAATACGCGTGCGGCGGCACGGAAATTTTCAACCGATCGAGCTCATAGTTTTACCAAATTTTTTTTAAGTTTTCCCTTCATTGATGGTCCACTCTAATATAAATACATACCAGTTTGCTCAATTTAATTAATCAACTGCGGTAATTGTGTGATATAGGTTTAGATTTGATGTAAATTGTTTACATGGTAATATAGTCGTTTAAAAACGAAAACATGTCGTTAAAAAACAAAGACATGTCGTCTCACTACAAACACTTTTTAACAATGACATGGTCCATGCTTGCATTACATCGGACAAGTCCAGGGAGTAGTCCATTTGTTAAAAATGGAGCAGGTAGTCCAAAATTATGTGCAGTGTTACATGAATAATAAAGAAAGATGTCAAAGCGCACGCATAAAACTCTGTCGGTGTTACAAAAACAACAAATTTTTGCAGCCATTGACAAAGGAGAGAAAAAAATAGACGTTGCTAAGCGATTTGAAATTACTCGATCAACTCTAACTTCAATCCTTCAAAAAATAGAATTTATTATGCAAAAATATTCAGGAAGTAAGCTAAAGCGCGAAAAACTACCTGAATATCCAGAGCTTGAAAAATCTTTAGTTTTATGGTTTACACAGTGCCGGCTGTCTAACATTCCGATTAGTAGCCCATTACTATTATGAATTGAAAACCCCGTTAATTCGTATTTATTTTATTTTAACCCCGTTAAATCGAAAACCCCTATAATTCGTAAGAAATGGCTGGTCCCTTGCGATTACGAATTATCGGGAGTCCACTGTATACAATTTAATTTCATACATTTTTGTAATATTAAATGAATAATAAAACTTTTGTTTGTAAACCCCTTTTAAATATCTCTTTTATGAATAAATATCTATAAAAAGCATTTATCTTTAAATTTAAAAAAATCCCAAATTTAAAAAAAATACCGATATCCCGAAAAATCTCCTGATCTCATGGCTTGATTTTTTGACTAACATCCCTAGCTGAAGCCGTGTGGCACAGAATTAAAAATGATACATCTGTCTCAACTTTTAGTTGTTCCGGTTCATTTGGCATTTCCGGAACAACATTGCAGAAAATTTTAAAGTTGGATCAAAAGATACATCCAAAGAAAATTCAAACTGTGCCAACACTGTAACCGCAAGACTACCAACCACCAACAGACCGCCAACCAATCCTTTATAAGAGATAATTGTTGTTTTTGTAGCTTAATGTTTGTAATGTAGGTTTTTAGGTCATTTTAATCAATTATGTATATGAACAACATTTTTAATTTGATTTTCAGTTTTGTTTATTGTTCTTGTTGTTTAATACTAAGAACTTTGACAGGTTCTGCTACACGGTATTTATGCGATAAAATTATTATGAAAAGTTTTTTTTAACTAGTTGTATTTTATTAGTAACATACATACACACAGAAAAAAATGCCAATGTAAAATTAACATGGAAAAATGTTGATTGAGAATCATAGTAAATTTCTGCAAAAGTATGCCCTTTTTTTAAATTTATTTTTATTTCATAATAATTTTAAATAAAATAACCATAAATCATGTAGGTAGGTAGGTAGGTAGGTAGAAAGGCCGGTGTGAAGTCTCCTTCACACCTTTACCCAGAGACCAATATGGTCCATTGTGATGCCTTATTCAGAGATAGCCCTAGGGAGATAGAAAGTTAGTGAAATAAACAGAGAAAGCATAAGATAAATAAGAAAGAAGGTTCCGGACCAAACCCGAGAGAAATCCTACTCAACCAAATACGCCCTACGTGCGTCCAGCACCCAGCCTACTCTCGCGCAGCCAGGCCATCCCCATTACGAATCCTATCAGATTCTCGAGTCCGCAACCCGAGACATCCCCTAATTCGCCCAGGAATCTACTGCCCAGCCACCTCCGCCTGCTGCCCTGCAACCTGGGACAGTGGCACAGAATGTGCTCCACCGTCTCCAACTCCTCAGGGTCCTCACACAACCTGCACATATCCGACAATCCGGATCCCATCCTCACCGCCATCCTGCCTATCATACAGTGGCCCGTGATCATTCCTATCATGGTCCTAACGCAGACCCAACTCCTGCCCATCAGCAAAACCGAATCGGACCTACTAAGCACCGGCCACAGCGTCCGTGATACCCGACAGTCCGTTCGGTTCCCCCAGGCCCGATTGGTCGCGCCCACAATCCATTCCCTGATTCTTCCAAAATAGAATGCCATTGGAGGCCTAACCGCCTCCAAACAGTTAGGATCCTCCATCTCCGAGCCCTGTCTCGCCAACCCATCAGCAACCTCATTGCCGACTATGTCGCAGTGACCCGGCACCCAGCACAACCTTAGCAAATACTCCCCTAAGACTGCTCCAAGAGCCTTCCTACAATCATCAACCAGCTTGGAGTTCACATAACAGCCCCTTACGGCCATAAGAGCCGCCTGGCTGTCCACATATATAGTGACCTCCGAGCCCCTATCAATGTTGTCCCTTATCAGTTCCACGGTCCTCACGACCCCCAGAACCTCCGCCTGAAAAACACTGCAGTCGTCAGGAAGCCTATATGACCTTCTGATGTTCAGATCCTCAATGAAGACCCCCGCACCCGTGCCCCTCATCTTCGAGCCATCAGTGAAAATAGCAAATCCACTAAATAATCTGCCCCTACCTGACCAGCTCTCCCTAGAAGGAACTATTACCTCCGGCAGCCGCCCAAAATCCACCCTAGTGCCCACATAATCTGTGGATCCGGGAGGTCCCAGGCAATAGCCACACGCCTCAATCTCACTCAGGATCCGTGAGTGACCCTGAGTGACATTCCCCATCAGTCCTAATTCCCTCAGTCTAAGAATACTCCTGGCCGCCATTCCCATCACATACTGCTCAATAGGCAGAAGATGTAGAATGACGTCCAGGGCCGCCTGAGGAGTACTCCTCATGGCACCTGTCATGCCCATTGAAGCACACCTCTGAGCCTTAGAAAGAAGGTTCCTACGACTAGCCAATCTCAATGACTCCCACCAAACACAGCATCCATACGTAAGAATGGGTCTAACCACCGAAGTGTACAGCCATCCCACCACTGACGGCCGGAGTCCCCAACTCCTACCTATCGATGATCTGCAAGCATAGTAGGCATTGAGACCCCTCTTAAGTCTCTCCTGAGTATTCCTTCCCCATGACAGCTTGCTGTCCAGAAAAACTCCCAGATACTTAGCACTATCAGATAGTCTAAGCTCCACTCCTCCCAGTACCGGTAGCCTAAAATCCTCCACCCTGTACCTCCTAGTGAAAAGAACCAACTCCGTCTTCCCCGGATTAACTCCCAGTCCCTTATCACTCGCCCATGCCGACAGTTCGCCCAGCGCCCCTTGCATGATGTCGCTAATTGTCGGCAGAAACTTGCCCGACACCAATATCACCACATCATCCGCGTAGGCTACGACCTTCTGACCCATTCTGTCAAAACGTCTCAGAACGACATTGACGGCCAAGAGCCACAATAAGGGTGAGAGAACTCCCCCCTGTGGGGTCCCCCTAGTCACCGATCTCCTCAAACGTTCGTTTCCCCAGTCCGAGTGAATAACCCTGCTGCTTAAATCATGTTTATTTAATAATATTATTCACTGTTAAAATAATAAAAAAAAAATACTAAAATATAAATAAATATGGATTCAATATTGAATCCATAAAAACCAGTTTTATATTAAAATCAAAAGTGTATCTTGTTAAATTAACATGCATTCATACTTAAGTATTTACATTTTTTATTTTCATTCTTAAAATATGTTATAAAAAGAGGACAATTCCCGTATTCTTTTAATTAAAATTAGTTACTAAAATAGTGCATCAAGTTTTCAAAGTATATTGATGACGAAATCCATATCGGGCGATGCTGATGCTTCTGTTGACAAAGGAGAACTCAAAATAAGTGAAACATGTGTTACAGGGGTAAGTGTATTGAATTATTCTTAAATAAATGCATATGTTGTCTCTGAGGCTTCTTCACACTGTTATAACACACTCAAACCAATTTGATTCTACATGAAATTCACGTTGTTTCAACTTGAAATAACTTTCATTCAACGTGATTCGGATTGTTATTTCAATATAAATTACATTTTGCTCTAACTTTACTGCAATGTTAAATTAACATGAATTATAGTTATTTTAAAAGAAAAAAAATGTTGTTCGCAGTTATTGTAAAACCAGGTTGAATTAACATGAAAAACGTATAAAGCACGTTTCTACGTTTTTAACTTGATTTTTTTCTGTGTGAGAAGCAAATGAGACATTAAGAAACCCAAATTTCTTTATGGTGCAGTATTTTGTTGGATAAAAACATAATCGTCTACTGAGAAAACGAACATTTATTTTATTTTATAACCTGAAAAAATATATAAGCGAAATATGTAAATTTAATACATTTTTAAACCCCATGGTGACTTTTGGGCCACTTTGTAGTTGTTATAAAAAATCATCAAGATTTTATTGCATCAAAACCGTGTACCAGAACGTATGAAAGAACTATGTAGTTTTCTAGGGGAGTTAGACACTTTCACCTTTTATTCTTTTCATATTATCCTGGTTTAAAATTTTTTTTATATGTGGCTATTGATGTTGATTGCATATTAACCTTCAAACACTTTTCTTATTCTGTTTCTGTAATTGCAAATGTTGTCTATAGTTTTGAATGAGTATTGCCTCAATGTTGGCCAATATTTTCAAACGTTGCTCTAAAGAATAAAACTCTCCATTTACCATAAGACAACAGCGGGAGAAGGTGAAAACCATCAACCACAAGCAACAAAAGGGCAACAGTGGTATTAACAATCTGGGCCTCATAGTTGTTGTTGTTGCTTTTGCTTTTATAGTAGTTGTTGTATTTAGACTCATATTAAAAGTTGTTGTTTTATGTTCTAACGATAATTGGAATTGGTTTAAACACATTTGTCTCTTTAATGGACTGTATACACTGAAAAAATTTTCTTCACAATACCAATGAATTTTGACATTAATCCCATGAAAAATTGCATAAAAAATGTATTTAATGAAACGTTACATGTGAAAAAATTTTTTATTTTATTTTTAATTTTTTTAAATTTTTTTTTTTTTTTGTTTTTTTAAATTTTTAAATTTTTTTTTTTTGTTTTTTTTTAATAATTTCCTAAACTAATTCCGCGAAGCTTTGCGCTTGTCTGCAGGAACCAGAGTCTCTGGCGAGAATCGATCCCGCAACCTCGGCGCAGATAGACTAACTCACTACCAGCTAGTCTACCGGGGCAGCGTAGTTTTTGAATAAAAAAAGTATGTTTTTTACCATAACACTGAAAGAATTTTCTTCACAATACCAATTTATTTTGACATTAATCCCATGAAAAATTCAATTAAAAAGGAACCTATGCAGCGCTTCGTTGGATCAATAAAACCTGTTTCATTAAAATGTATTTAATGAAACATTACATTAGATCTATGAATATTATTCATTGTATGAATACTTTCAAAAAAGTTAAAATTTTTTTTTGTTATTTTTTTATTTTATTTTTTCTTTTTTTTTTTCTTTTTTTTTTATTATTTCCCTAAAACTAATCCAGCGAAGTTAACGCTTTTCTGAAGAAAGCTGAGTCTCTGGCGAGAATCGATCCCTCAACCTCGGCGCTGATAGACTAGCTCACTACCAGCTAGCCTACCGTGGCAGCGTAGTTTTTGAATAAAAAAAACTATGTTTTTTTGCCATTACTCAATTAAGAGCGTAAATATGAGATTAAATTATCATTAACAACAATAACAACGTTGATTTTTTTTTTTGCTAACGCATAATAAAAAAAGACCATATAAAGAGAGAACAAGCTTTTTCGTATACATTATTTGGTTGACAACAGTTTAAAATAAGGGTGTGTTTTTTTAAAGGAGAACATTTATTTGTTCATTACTTAGTACATACTATATGTATGTCGGTATGTACATATTAAAGAAAACTAAAAACATACATATTTATGGATTGAAAGTTTTTGTTTCATTACTATAATGACATTTTTCATTGTCATAAAGAAAATTAAAATTTATGCTTTTCGAAGGCATGCTTTTTCGAAATATTTTTATACTTTTAATTATTGAGACTATAGAGTTATTTGAATGTTAAAAATAATTTTTTTTTTTCAATTATTGAAATATGTTGCTTTTATAAAAAAATTTTTGATTTCATAAATTTAATGGCATATTACATTAGATGTATGAAATAATTAAATCTTACATTTTTTAATTAACAATTAAACATATTTTTAAGGAAACAATAATTTTGTATTAATTTATGAATATAGTTATGTTTGTATATTGTTTTTTTATGTTCCCAATTAAAATTTTTTGTTTAACTTGGACAAACTTAAGTTTTCATATATCCAATGAAAATTTTTAACGTAATTACGAAATCCAATGAAGCGATTTCAACGAAAATACTTCATTATAACTATGAAATTCCATTTAGACAATGAAAATTTTTATTTAATCAATGAAATTTTTTTTATGAAAACGATTCATTAAATATATGAAGCAATGTTCTTTCAGTGTACATACACACGTATCGCACTTGATCATAAAGAGGGTATTAAATCATAAATCATAAAGTTTTCAGTACTCGCAAAACTATTTTAAATTTAACATTAAACGCATATGAAAAAGTATTTTTAAACCAATTGTTTCGTTACCGAGAAGTAAACAAACTAGCACGGTAGATATAAATATTACGTGTCGATTTTTTTTAATACCCTCTTTATGTTTAGTGCGATATGTCAGTATGTATACACAATAATGCAGTATATAACAGAAATCTCCTAATAATAATATTTTTGTTATAACAATTTGAACTTTTATTTTGAAACACTTGCGAGAGATCAAATGAAAATGACGTACAAAATTTATATTTTTGCACCACGTACGTGACATTAGAATAGCATTCAAAACAAACCCTAACATATACCGCTAATCCATCTATATATTTGGTCTTTTCTCGTGAATCTTGTTCATTGTTTCTGTAACATCAATTTTAAAGTATAATTTAATTTCTACCATATTTAAAAAAAAAGTTAAGAGGTTTTTTATTTTTTGAGTCGTGTTTAACATTCTCATGGAGATGTCTATATGTGGGTCTAAGACGCAACCAATTTTAATACTAATGTCCGTTTTTATCAAGATAAATAAATAACACTGGGCTAGTTTAAAAAACTTTCAAGCGGAGCACCCGTCGCGTAAATCAAATTCAGGTACGCTGAATCAATTGGTGCTATCCGTTATTATCTCTTGCTTTCAAGATATACCGTTATTTCGAAAATAGAGGAGATTGTACAACATATATTCGCGGTACTCAAAAACGGTTTAGTTTATTGAATAAGCTAAAAAAAAAACTGAAATTCTGCAATAACTTGTTTTCTTTGTCTCTGTTTCTTTGTGTTTGCTTTCCCGCTTCAATTCCCGGTAATTAATTGCGGGATTCACGAGAATTTTTGAAGAAAAACTTAAGTAAATATTTGTGGTACTCGGGTCTTAAGTAGAGTTGTGTCGGTCATGAACGACCCGGTTCAATTGAACGAATCAGTCAAATGAACGTTGAACGGCCGTTCAGTCTCATCGTTCAATATGGTTCACTTGGGTCTTTTCAGGTCTTTTGAATCAGTTTGAATCAGTCATTCACTTGCTTACCGAACAACTGATTGAAAAGAAACAACAGTACTATTCTTGTGTATATGTTTGTTATGCCAGAATAATATACTTGTTTCTTTTACTCATTGTCACATTGCTTTACACATTTTCATAATACATCGTTCAATATGGTTCACTTGGGTCTTTTGAATCAGTTTGAATCAGTCATTCACAAAAAACAATGCAAAACACAAAGCAAAATGTTTCTTCGAATTTGCTTTGTGTTTATTGTTTTCTATTATTGTATACAGCGTTACCGTTGGTGCCACTAAAGTGGCAATTTGCCACTTTTTCGACTGCTTGGATACTATTTGGCCACTTTTACAAAATGCACCCAAATGTGGTACTTTTTGCGATTCTTGCCACTTTTTTGATAATTTTTACGCTAGGAATATATACTTTTTTTCTTTCTGTTTTATTATAACCCCCAATTTAATATATGTAAAACTGTTTTAATATATGTATATGTAAGCAAGTTTATATGAAATTTGTTTCTTGTCATGAGTGTTTAGCTGAAAATTGGTTAAATAAACTTTCTATTAACCTGTTTTATTTATTATGAATAAGGGGATAAAGATATCTCACATATCGATGGTTTTCTTCCGCAACCTCGTAACTCAAAAACAACTACTTTTCAGAAGAGACAAAATACTTTTTTTTTTACCAAATATTAGAAACTTTTTGCTATATATTCTTTTATAAATCAAGAATTAGTAAAAATTCCTATAAATATTTAAAAGAATATATAGCAAAAAGTTTAACATATTTGGTAAAAAAAAAGTATTTTGTCTCTCCTTAGAAGTCATGAAGCAGAAACCGAACTGTTGTGTACCGAAAATTTTTCTAAAATTTGTGTAATTGACATTAAAAGTAAAATCTAAGTTTTTACCAAAAATTGTGTAATGAACTGATAATAAGAATTGATATAAAAAACAAAAAGCTCAATTGAAGTATTTAGACCCAATATTTATAGTGTCTAATGAAGATATAAACTATTTCGAATTAGTTTCAGAGTTTAAAGATATTATAACTGACCCAGATGCATTTATACATGAATTTAAATTTCTAGAGAGTAAAGTAAATGACACAAATTATGAACACATATTTAAAATTTCGAATGCTGAAGATTTTTGGCGTAAAATAGGAACATTGAAAAATAGATTTGATGAATCAGAAGGAATAGCACAAGAAATATATTACTAAATGTGTATATAAAACACATTTCATAAATATCTTCTATTTGCTGCAACAATGTCATAATTCAAAAACATGTTTGGCAGAAAACAAGTTTAACGTTTTTGAATTACCAAAACTTTAAAGTAAATATTTTATAAAAATTACTTCTCGAGAGAAATATTTACAAAATATTTATTTTAGTTTTTATACCATTTAAAATTATAATAAACAGAAGAAAAAAACGTAAAAAATACATAATGTGGTGTACTTATTTTAATTTTAAGAGATGTGCCCCTTTTTTAAAAAAATGCACTTTTTGGTGCCACTTTTTTTGTAGATATCCCCTTTTTTT
Source organism: Pollenia griseotomentosa (assembly GCA_963931875.1). NCBI lineage: Eukaryota > Metazoa > Arthropoda > Insecta > Diptera > Polleniidae > Pollenia > Pollenia griseotomentosa. Next base: position 99,089,517 of record OZ007560.1, read on the forward strand.
GGTACTTTTTGAAAATATCCGACGGTAACACTGATTGTATACATATTTCTAAAATGAATATTGCTATACTCTTTTAACACATTGCCGTATTCAATCAATTGTGAATGACTGAACGAAAACCACAAAAGAGCAACTGATACAAAAGACCGACTGATCCAAACGATCAACCGACCCAAAAGACAAGTGACCTGAAATGACCGACTGAACGAAATGAACGAACTCGTTCACTGTTTCGAATTGAACGTTAATGACCGGTCACCTAAACGAACGATTAAGCCCAAGACTAGTCTTAAGTTGTTTTATCAAACTTAATTTTAACGCAATATTAAAACATTCTGCAGTTTATGACTTATTAAGCTGACTTTAGAGAACAGGGCCTGTGATAAATTTTTGTCATATCTTCACGAAATTTTATTTCGTGTCTAAGCAAACCGTAGTGGGCTAAATTTTACAACAATATCATTAAGGTTTGCAGTTAATGGCGCAGTAAAGTATTTTCCGAGATTGTGTGTTATATGGGGCATTTCGAGTCTTGTGAAATAAGATTATTCAAAATTGCACTACAAAAGCATTATTCGTTACGCTTTTAGCCATACTTACATGATTTCCGAGAGTGGTCTTAAAATGGGTCCATAGGTAAATTATGGACCGATCTTCACCATATTTTGTGACATATAAAGAGAATTTGTTAAAATTTGATGACAATCGGTGCATTTCGCCACAAATTTATGTTAGGTTTTCTCCTGAAGCGATTCTGCTGGAATTTTATTCAAAACATTCTTGTAGAACTTTAAGCAATTTGAAACTCAAATGGCACAATCGACTTAGAATTAAACCATGGAATTGTTTTAGAATTTCTACTTCGTAACGTTAAGCTTTCTATTCCTATTCGCCCTTCCAGAGATAACATTTCCCTTTTACTTTAATATTCTTATTCTAATTATGCAAACAAGCTCTGAATTTGACAATGTTATTACGTTTAATGATTTCTGTAATTCTATTGGCATCAAAAATAACCACTTAAATATTCCCAAATAGCTTTTATCTTAATTTTTTTTTACCATTTTTATTATATAATAGATACTAGATTTAATTATTTTAAGCATACATACTACCCAGTAAGAAGTATCAGTTTCATTGGAGAATTAGGTAAATAAATAAATAAAAAAAATTGGGCGGGGATCTAAGGAATTTGAATTTTATTTGCCGTTATACCGGAAATCCAAAAAGTGCGGGAAAAAACCATATTCTTATAGAAAATAGTTTCATCTTTTCAAAAAAATTTTTTTTTTAAATTTATAATCTTTAAAACCGGAAAATTGGCCGTAGGCTTAAGAAATAAAACTCCTCTTAAATTCTTAACAAATTTTTTATTTACTTAGATTTTTTTTATCTCAAATATTTATTTAACAATCTACATACAATTAACATTTTATTTTGAGTGTAAACTATATAAAAAATAATAAAAAAAATCTTAATATTATTATTGGCAAATTTAATTCTTTCTAAAGAAAAAGCTAAGCAAAAAATTAAAAAAATTTGTTTTTGTCTAAATAAAATTGTACAAATGTTGTAATAAAAGCAGAATGTCTAAAAATATTCTTTGTTTAATTTTTTTTTTTTTTTCTAAACTTTAAATTTAAAAGAGAAGTATCAAAAACATAAGTAAATTTCATGTTTAACCTTAAAAAAATTCTAAGATTTTTAAAGATACAAAGATACAAAAGTTATTTCGATATAATATAAAATTTAGGTATGTATGTATGTATCTATTTTAAAGAATTAAAAACTAAAGTTAAATCGTAAAGCCTTGAATGTATGCTAGAGGAAAAGAGTATGGGAAGTGGTAGAATAGGGTTTTTAGCGTAATGAATAAATTGAGTTTAAAATATATTTAAAATTAAACAATAAGAGTAATTGCACTATATGGCAAATTCGCCATGATCTGGTTCCAAACCGCAAGGGCGTCTGAATTCTTGTAAACGTTCATGAATCCATTTATTGCAGACTGAAAAACAAAAATATTATTATTTATTAAAAATACGTCACAGAATTTCAAATAAAAACAAAATAAATTACCCCATTTTGAACCAGTCAGTACCGGACAGGCTGCATGTCTTGTTCTATAATCACCCTCTCCAGATTTGTGCAAATTATACCAAAATGCCGCTGTTCCCTTTTTGGGATAAATGGCCGTATTAATGGCAGTAAAAACGGTAGCACCACCTTGTTCCACATCACTCATCTTTTTTAAGACATAAAAGAAATAAAAAATACAATTTGGATTTAAATATTGAACTTTTTGTTTATCAAAAATTCTAGACTTATAGAGAAACTTACATAGAATAAAACTGTGGCAATCCGATTACCGGAATTAAGACCTTGAAATGCCCGTATTTCTTCACGCTGTTAATCAGAAAATAAAAAATTAATTTTATTATACACGTTTATATAAAAGCTATAAATAAAATATAATTATAATCTATATCCACTGTGCCCTGGTACCCATGTCAGCGTTACACTGAAATGTTTCGCGATCTCATTTAGAGACATCCGGCATTCTACTGTTAACTTAGATGTCGTAAAGACACCAGCCAGAGCTGCAATGGCAGTCTTGCTGTCCGTAAATATACATATATATATCCCTCGATATACGATAGTACTTAAGCAAGTTTGCCGCCCGCTTTATGGCAGAGATTTCCGCCTGCAGCACATTACTGCCATCTGGCAGCCTAAAAGAGACCCTAATGTCCAATTCCCCGATGAAGAAACCTGCACCCACTCTATTGCCCATGCTGGAACCATCGGTGTAGACCCGTAGGGCCGGTTCCAGAGATCGCGTATTATCGAGCAGCTCATCATCATTACCATGATGAACTGTGAACAAAGCACCGAAAAAGGGTTCCGGAGTGCAATAGTCCAGCTCCGCCCGGTCATATGATGCGTGAAGCATGACCCTGGCATGACCACAGTTCCGCGTAGACCATAGGCCCACCGCCCCAGTCTAATAGCGGAAGTCAGGGTCTGTTGTTAGCCATGATGTCAACCGGCAGCCAGTTCAGCATAGTAAACAGCGCCTTCGTCGGTGTCGAGCGGAGTGATCTCGTGGTCATCAGCGCAGCCACCCTATATACTTTCTCAAGCATCCTGCAGTACCATCAGCTTTCCATGGCAGGCCACCACACTATGACCCCATAGAAGAGGATCGGTTTTACCATCGCCTCAAAGACCCATTCGACACCCCTGGGGCCAAGGCCCCAGCTTCTGCCCAAAGATCTCTTGCAGGTGGTTAAGGCCACAATGGCCCTATCAAACCTCGTGCGAACGTTGAGTTTCCATGATAGTTTGCTATCGAGAATTACGCCCATTCAGCCTAGGAAGGCTAAAGTTGCCAACCTTGTACTTCCTGGTTAAGAGTACCAACTCAGTTTTCTGTGGATTGACACCAAGTCCACAGGAGATGCTCCAAGAGCTTAGAATCTGTAATGCAGATTCCATACAACGGGACAGTGTGTCCAGGTGTTTACCCATGACCGCCACCGCCACGTCATCCGCATACGCGACGGTTTTTATCCCTGATCTGTCAAACCGACTCAACAAAGTGTTCATCGTCAATGTCGTATCTCATAAAAAGATCTTGAAGGACAATAGTTATTAAAAATAATTACATATGCGGATGATGAGGCGGCTTAACACTTCAGAATCTTAACGAGCAACTCTTGTATCAGAAACCGTGTAACATGAAAACAGGATCATAACAGACACGTAAAAAAAAATTAGGGAAATTTGTATCTATTCATAATGAGACAATGCATATTTCTTACAACTGACAAAATGGAGGATGTTTTTTACAGCTATCTTAATTATAGTCAAAAATGGATCGGTTTTTGTTGTTACGGCATAAATTAAATCGGGGGTTCTGTCAAATCAATTCCAAGTAATTGAGCTACTTCCACAGGGTGGGTACGACATTCATGCGGTATCCCGCTAATGCGGAATTTTTAGCATCTCCATTAATGTCGTTCGAAGCGTTCATATACGAGCTGGAAACAAAAAGAACCTGCTCATACCTCTGCATGCTCTCCTCGTATATACTAAGTCTTCGTCTTACATACCTCGAGGGTGACTCCCACTTTGAAATGTCGAAGTTTGGATGACTTCTCCGATGACATCCCAGAAGAAACTTTTGCGTTAACATGACGCTGCGTACCTTGATCGGTAGAAAAATTGTCGCCTCAAAAAGATGGTCTTCAGAGATTATTTGAAAGCATCTGTGACGAATCCACATTCCCACAACAGCCATTTTTTCGTACTGGAATGACCCGAAATTTTTTGACCAAATGCTGTCAACCCAGCAGCATTAACAACTTAAATTGTACGTTGATTTAGGTTGCATTAAAATATGTTTGGGTCGTATTTATTACTTGTAGCAAAATAATTAGATTACTTATGGGAACAAAGACTGTATTCTGGAAAGAAGTTTGTATGGGAGCTATGTAAACTTATGGAATTATCCTCACTATTTTAAAAGGTTTGATCTTCATGTTCCAAGTTTAGTCAAACTACATTGCGCACAAGGTTATCATGGGCAGACAACCAAGAAGTCGGACGGACATTGCTAGGCATACCAAAACATGGGTCGGTCTACAACCAATATTTATATGTATTACACACATCAGCACAAGCGCAATATAACCTTCCCACATTAAGTGGCGTTAGTTATAATGAGAACATGATAAAAAATTACTTTTGCACTTTTATGTATAAAACAACAATACAAAGAAAAACTTGATACAGCAATTAGATCAAATGTTCTCCTACCCGTGCAAAATCGAAGTGTGGCTCGTAGTGACCACCAATGCCATAATTTACAACTTGAAGCTCTTCGGCTGTTACCATATCCAGACCAGTCATATCTTCGGTTCTTTGGACAATGTTCTTAATAATAGGATGTTCTTCAGTCTTTAACCAGGACGATTTACTAATACGATAGTTCGCCGTTTCCAATTCGCCAGTAACAGCATTTTGAACCGTCGCTCTACGGAATCTCGGACGAGCCATTTTCTTAATGATCTCAATTTCACTATCGAAAACAACTTCATGATAAACCACAATGTAGGGTTCCTTCGAAGCTTCTTCCAATTTTAGAGGGCCAATTTTCAAAAATGGAATCTTATTATCTACATAACGGCATCTCAAATGTCTCAATTGATTTGGCGTAGGTTTCAATTTGCCCTGACACAATAATTCATAGGTTTTACGTTCAGTTTGATCGAACATTGTGTAGGGTTCAGCTTTGGAAATGGGCTTAAATAAGAAAACAAAAAAATTTATAAGTGCCTTGGTTTTAATAAATTATTAAGAAAAGGAATACACAATGTGGTTTTTCATACTCACCAAATCGGATTTGGGTGTTTCATCTGTGCCATCGTCACCTTTAACCTTTTTTTTTACCGACAATTCTTTTAATTCTTTTTCATAGTAGACTTTGTTACCTGTGGCACGTTCATGATTTGGTATCAGTTGCAGCAATTCATTTGTCATAGAGAGGGCACTTTCTACATTGCCTTTATTTGCAGACCATCGAGACAAGAGTGTGTGGAGGAAGTGGTAAAAGAGAAAAGAAAAGTGAAAATAAATGCAACGGGTTTATAGAACAACAAATTTGTATTAGTGTTTTATGGGAGTTAGTGAACAGTTGGGTTGAATGGAATATAGAAATGTTGCTTAATGTTGTAGAGCTTAATGCAAGTGAAAACTTTAAATGTATGATGTGATTTATTTCATTTTCTGTTGTTATTACAATGAAAGTGATAAATTGCAAAAAAGTAAAAAGACACCTCATTCTAACTTTTAGCATTACCAGTCCTTAGATTTTACAAAACTACTACATGTGGAGTATATCCCAGCAAACATAAATTTAAAGGTAAAACGATATTATCGATTTTAAATCGTGTCGTTTACTATAACGATTTCCATCGCTTTCCTGAATTATTTTAAAATTTCATAAAATGTGTAAGCTTTTTAAGATATTGACATTCTTTATATTATATTGACGGTCTTTATATCAGATCACTTTGAATTTATAACTCCGGTCGATATCTGCTAAAAATATGTATGTATGTATCATAACTAAATAGACTTAGAGAGAGACATTTACAGCCCAATTATGAATAAAAATTCCCCGGTATTTATTCACTTCCCTCATTTTTACAATTAAATTTAAATAGGAAAAATGGGAAAAGGGAAAAAACTCCCATGGAATTTTTATTCATAATTGGGCTGTTAATTTTTTTTTAGTTAAGTTGCACATTGATCTTAGAGATGGAAGCTGAAGCTAAAATCAAGCAAGACTTTTTTGGACTTCGTTTTATACCAAGAGGATAAAAAAGCTTCTGAGACTGGGAAGTGGTAGACATACGCCTATAGGCGTTATACCTATGGCGAATGTCTCAACGTAAAGGCGTTACCTGTAATGGCAATCTTGAAAGGATTCTTTTAACACTTCCTTTGATCTGGTATAGTACTTAGGTTATCACAAAATGGGTTAACCCTTTCTAGACCTACACAGCAAGAGTCGTACTCAAAAATTCAAGTACGAAATAAGTACTTAAAACAATCCAAAATCGGATAACTTCCGGAAATCAATCCCGGAATTTCTTCAAATAAGTACAAAACTCTTAAGCCAAGTAAAAAAGATTAAACTTTTCGTTGGTAGTGCCACTCTATGAGTAAAATTACAAAGTGAGCGTTTTATCTCATTTAACTTATCAAAGTTTGTTGCAGACACTACTACAACACCACACAAGTAGTTAAAAAAAGATTTGCTCGTTGTGCATAGAACCAACAAAAAAAAAAAAAAAAACAGAACAGAACAGAACAGAACGAAAACACATCATTTTCATGTTTAAAAGAAAAATTGAGAACGCTTGCTTCTCATTTTGTTTATATTTTCAGTTATATATGAACATTAAGTTTTTAAAGTAAAAACCATATCGGAAATGACGCTGGTGTTTTATAATTGAAATTCTGTAAGGTGTAAAACGAGTAGATCAATCAGTCATAATAAAATTCTCCTTCTAATTTCACTTTTGATTTATTTCAAGTACGAATTCGGGATTGAATCAACTTTATAATACTTGAATCAAGCGCATTTTGAAATTGATTCAATCTTAGTTTTCCTTAAATCAATCTCATTTTCGGATTATATCAGAGTTCAGAGAAATTCATATGTGATCACTCATATTCAACCATTCTTGAATTTTTTTCATAAATGAAAAATGTAAAATATGTAACTTTTTTCACAGTCATAACTGAATTGTTAATATTTCGCCAAATTCATTTATGTTTTTGAGGAAAAATACATTTTTGCCTTTCTTCAGTCATGAGGAATGAGGAAAAAAAATTTTTAGAAACGATCCTCACTAGTAATGTTGTTGTTGCTCGACAGTTTGCATGACCACAGCTCGAAATGCCTGTGTGTGTATTTGTTTGTGTAAAATATTTTTGGTAAAGGCAACCAGCCAAAGTGTCTGTTGGATTTTTTGTAGGAAACAATTATTGAAAAAAAATTAAAAGAACTGCACATATCGTCATCTTAAATGCAGAATAATGTAACACCACATTAATAAGTTTACATGCAAGGCATAAAACTTTGTAATATGTTAATTATTTGAAATTTAAAAGAATTTTAAATATTTCAGCTCAAAATGCGATAACCGATATATTTTTGAGGAAAAAATATTATATTTATTGTTATTTTTGAAGTTGTGTGTGTTACGTTAAATTAATTTGTAATTTTCAGAAATAAAAAGACGTATCATCAAAAAATGTATATAAGTATTAAGTGAAACAAACATTTAAAATAATTAAATATTTTTTGTTAAATGACCGCAAAAAAATAGAATATATATATATGATAACCACACGAATATTTATATTATTATAGATATTATGATATACCTATTATGTATAATTTTTTATTGATTTTAATTACTAATAAGTAGTGGTTTAAACTAAAAATTGTACTTCATTAAATTTAGCTATGAATTAATTTACAAAGCTATCTTTTTCATTCTAATTTAAAAGTATTTTGATCTCCTTAAAATAAATTTTTTTTTACAACGAACAAATTTAGCAAATAAATATTTGACCTATTTGTCTCCATATAACGAATTATTTCAAATGAACTCTGCATCGCATACTTAAAAAGATCCACTTGGAAGAATGCAATCCTTACAAAAAAAAAACAGATTTTTTTAAATAAACTAATAAAAAATATTTCTTTTGTATTATAAACTTTTTATATGATGAAGAAATTTTGTGGTCCCATACAGATTCATTATAGGGAAGTTTGACTGTATTTAAATTTATTAAAAAGGAAATACATACATATATTAACTCAAAAATCTTAGGACCTGCAGATGTTGCCATTTATTCTTGGAAATTCTTAGCGTTTGGGAGTGCAATGAGGTAGGCTGCAAAATTTCAAAATTACTAACGGTTCGGTTCTTTTAATTTTAGAGCACTTTTTTATTTTTTCTTATGCAATACTGAAAATTATTATTATAAATCATTATCTGTTCACTAATTTCACTAACACCGTAGTGACAGTTATAAAACAGATTACCCCGTTTTGATGTTTAAAAATATTAATGTGCTCTTATAAAAAGAATTAAAAACTCTGCTAATTTTTTTCTTGAGTGTGATTATACATTATGTTGTTAAAAAAATTATATATGTATTTAATGATACGTCATTTTTAATTTTGTAAATAACTTGGTTATTTTTTAAGATAGAAGTTTAAAATGTTATAAAAATATGTAACGTGAATCGTAATCAACAAAAAAAGTCAACTTCAAATGTTCCAATAATATCTACATAGTTTTGCATTTACGCTAACGATATGTGTTTTGTTTGTAAAAAAAATTCGTTGATGCCTTTAAAAGGTCCCTGTTTCTTTCGTCAAAAAGACGTACCTAAAGGCAGCAATTATTAAGAAAAAAAAAATAGCCACAAGAATTTGTTGGTATTTTGAGCTTGTAAAAATATTTTGGTTTCTGTACAAATCGCGCCGGTGGTTTTTTTTTTTTTTTTTTTTTTTAAATTGAAAAGGTCTTGTTTTGCTACAATTTGTGTAAGTAACCAATATACATAAAAGCAAATGTGACACTAGGTAGAATTTTTGCAAAAGAAGATGTGTTTTATTGATGTATTAATGAAACTTTATTGTTTCGCACTAAATTTATTTCTTACTTTTTTTATGCTACAATTATATAACCGAGCCCAAAGAGTTAACCTTACCATTTTATGGTAATTTATTTAACGTAAATTTGACCTGTTATAATGACTTTATACATTTTTGCAGGCAAACACAGGTGCGCATTTGGTATTTTGTAAAAAGTTATGATATACCATTAGGTAGAATTAAAATGTATGCACAGATGTTTGAATTAATTGTCCTGTTGCCTTTTCTTATTGTACATTTTTCTAAGTATTGTGGTTACCTTTTTATCATTGTGCAGGCAATAACTGCAAAACATTTTGCACTGGCAATGCAAAATATTTACATATATTCATATAGATAGTTTTTACTGAAAGCAGTTCTTAATAGGTGATTGACGTGGAGTGTGTGTCTAAGTTCAAAAGTTTAACAATGCCAAAAAACAGTTCAACATAAAAAAATTTGTGTCGTATAAAGCATCTTCAAACAAAAGCACTTGTTTAATAACATCATGCAAAAAAGAACTTTGTGGAAAGATAAAATCGAACATAAAAAGTCATTATAAACTTGTTCATCGGCAGGACATCAAAAGTGATAATGAAAGTGATACTGATGATGTCCCTGATTGCAAAAAAAAATAAAAAAAACAATAAAGTTAAACACTACAATTAACAAAACAGATTTTTTGATACTGTCACATTTGCTTTTATGTATATTGGTTACTTACACATAAATTGTAGCAAAACAAGACCTTTTTAATTTTTTTTTTTTCAAATATTTTTACTTACTTAAGAAAAGTGTTTTCAAAGAAAAAAAAACCACCGTCGCGATTGGTACAGAAACCAAAATATTTTTACAAGCACAAAATACCAACAAATTCTTGTGGCTATTTTTTTTTCTTAATAATTGCTGCCTTAAGGTACGTCTTTTTGACGAAAGAAACAGGGACCTTTTAAAGGCATCAAGGAATTTTTTTTACAAACAAAACACATATCGTTAGCATAAATGCAAAACAATGGAGATATTATTGGAACATTTGAAGTTGACTTTTTTTTGTTGATTACGATTCACGTTACATATTTTTATAAAATTTTAAAAATTTTAAAAATAACCAAGTTATTTACAAAATTAAAAATGACGTATCATTAAATACATATATAATTTTTTTAACAACGTAATGTATAATCACACTCAAGAAAAAAATTAGCAGAGTTTTTAATTCTTTTTATAAGAGCACATTAATATTATTAAACATCAAAACGGGGTAATCTGTTTTATAACTGTCACTACGGTGTTAGTGAAATTAGTGAACAGATAATGATTTATAATAATAATTTTCAGTATTGCATAAGAAAAAATAAAAAAGTGCTTTAAAATTAAAAGAACCGAACCGTTAGTAATTTTGAAATTTTGCAGCCTACCTCATTGCACTCCCAAACGCTAAGAATTTCCAAGAATAAATGGCAACATCTGCAGGTCCTAAGATTTTTGAGTTAATATATGTATGTATTTCCTTTTTAATAAATTTAAAAACAGTCAAACTTCCCTATAATGAATCTGTATGGGACCACAAAATTTCTTCATCATATAAAAAGTTTATAATACAAAAGAAATATTTTTTATTAGTTTATTTAAAAAAATCTGTTTTTTTTTTTTGTAAGGTTTGCATTCTTCCAAGTGGATCTTTTTAAGTATGCGATGCAGAGTTCATTTGAAATAATTCGTTATATGGAGACAAATAGGTCAAATATTTATTTGCTAAATTTGTTCGTTGTAAAAAAAAATTTATTTTAAGGAGATCAAAAAAATTTTAAATTAGAATGAAAAAGATAGCTTTTTAAATTAATTCACAGCTAAATTTAATGAAGTACAATTTTTAGTTTAAACCACTACTTATTAGTAATTAAAATCAATAAAAAATTATACATAATAGGTATATCATAATATCTATAATAATATAAATATTCGTGTGGTTATCATATATATATATTCTCTTTTTCCGGTAATTTAACAAAAAATATTTAATTATTTTAAATGTTTGTTTCACTTAATACTTATATACATTTTTTGATGATACGTCTTTTTATTTCTGAAAATTACAAATTAATTTAACGTAACACACACAACTTCAAAAATAACAATAAATATAATATTTTTTCCTCAAAAAAATATATCGGTTATCGCATTTTGAGCTGAAATATTTAAAATTCTTTTAAATTTCAAATAATTAACATATTACAAAGTTTTATGCCTTGCATGTAAACTTATTAATGTGATGTTACATTATTCTGCATTTAAGATGACGATATGTGCAGTTCTTTTAATTTTTTTTCAATAATTGTTTCCTACAAAAAATCCAACAGACACTTTGGCTGGTTGCCTTTACCAAAAATATTTTACACAAACAAATACACACACATGCTGTCGTGTTGTCCAGCGGGAAAAATTGCCAGCGCTTTCACTTTTTAGGCCTTAAAGAAGGTTTACAGCTGTATTTTTAATAAACTTTTACTTATTCCACTCTGCCTTATTTTAAAAGTTCTTTTAGAAGGGTTCTTATAAAATATTTTACAAATTTAAATTTTCTATTCTAAGATCGAAATCGTTTTATTAGTAGTTATGTTGGAATATGTACCAAGTTTAATTATTAATTTATTCACTTCGCATTATTAGCAAATACAATTACACTGGAATAAAGCTTTTTTTTTAATATTTTAAGAAGGCCTTTAAAGTAGATGCAAGAAGTCAGGGTTTTGGTCTCCAATAACACACTGTATAAATTAGAAAACTTTATATCGGCAAAGAGGCCTTCTATAAGGCCTCTTTACTGCTTCATGTTCCTGCTGTTAATGGTTGCGTTTTTTTCATTATGAGGAATTTGATTGTGAATTTTTTTAAATTTTTCATATCTGACAAATTCACTTATGAATTTTTTCGTTTGCTCATTTTTCATGAATGAGGAAATTCAAATTAGTTTTTTTCCTCACCCTCATGAGGATGAAAAAGCAGTAAAATTTTTAATTTTTCACGCTCGCTCATGACTGAAAAATGAGTGAACGTTTCGGTACTCTGGATTATATCAAGTACGAATTCGGGATTGAATATGGATAAGTTAAGTATTTCGAAAATTCGTACTTGAATCAATCTTTCTGTACTTTGTTCCAGAAAATCCGAACTCACCGTACTCTTAATACCGCTTCGGATTGATTGGAGTACGGATAGATTGATTTTTCTTTTGAGTGTACTAGGACAGTGCTACTAACCTAAATTGATATGTAACTGTAGTGTTCGCTGGGATTTTACCCAAAGTAGATGTTTCTTCTTTTGTCTGTGCGGTTGTTATATACAAACTGTTTTTACTGCCATCCGGGTTGCGATTACACAGTGTGTTACAAGTATATGTTGTAAAAATAAATTGTCTGTTTGGGTTGATAAATTTCGGACCCAGATGATCAAATATGACATTGACATTAACAAATATTGTGTGTTAGTTCTTGATTATGTAAATTACAAAAATGTTTTTAAATTTATTGTTTAAAATGTGTGGAGGCTAAATAAAAATTAAGGCAAATAAAACTCAATGTTTTTATTTTTTTTTTTTTTGCAATGTTTTGGCTTTTCTATTTAAATATATATCTGAATACTCAAGGTATTGCTTCAAGACAAAGCAGGCTGTCATTAAGGATTAATGTTATTTTGAACTTTAAAATTGTATATATTTATGAATAAACAAAAATTTAGGGAAAATAAATCTGGATCAATCTTTTAGTATACCGATCGATTTAGAATCACTTTCAAAGTGATCTAACGACAACCACCCGTCCGTCTGGCTAGTTGCGTCTCCATGTTAATTTTGTGCGCAATGTTTAATTGTAATCTTGTAGATAATTGGATAAAATTTGGTAAATACAATTTAACTGTACTAAGGACAAATTCTATGTCTATGAATCGGTCTATGATTTTACATATTCCCCATAAAAACGTTTTTCCAAATCAGACTTTTTGCGTCCGTAAACCCACTCATTATGTTTGTTTTTAGATTTAATTAGCCCCAAAAATGTTTTACTGCAAACTAAATTCTTTTCGAATCATTTCACATATTCCTTTGAAATGTTTTTATTAACAAACAATTTAGCGCCCGTTCCTAAAATACCTTTAGGACACAAATTCGCGTATGGATGTTGATATCTAGATAATATTCGGCACAAATAACTCTCATATGAATTTTAACCTCTTAACGTAGCTTGGTTTTTTGTGAGCCGATGACTGCCCATCGTTTCCAAATAGGGTAAAATCTCGAAAATTTGTCTGTAAATACTATGGTGTTTGGGCTTTACCGATAAAAATTTTAGGAATTTTTTTTATCAAATGAAACTGTTATTCAATTGCTGAATATTTCGTTTTCAAATTAGCAGTTTTTGAAATTTTTGGTGCATATTTTTTAACAATTTTCAGGCCATATTTTCAAGTTTTTACTGCGTATTTAATGCGCATAAAACGTGTTTTTTAGAGCATATTTCTGGTTTCCCTGCTGATTAAAATCGCATTTAAGAAAAGTACTAGATGTAAAAGAAGATACGAAAAATTTGAGGATTTTTTGTAGAGTTTAAGGCGAAACAATTTTGCTTATTGGTAAGGAAAATAATAGACCATCTTTTAACTTTTTTTACGAGAAATGTGAAAAAATCGAATAAAATTTAAAAATAAAAAAATAATCATTCATAAACAACAAGAAAAAGTGCTATATTCTGCTATGCCGAATCAATATATCTTTCACCATAGTTTAAGATGAAAGTGAAAAATTAAAAGTTGATGGATTTATAAAAATAAAACCTCTTTCTCTTCTAGCAATTCAAAAAAAAAAAAAATTAATTTCATCAAGTGATCAATTTGCATGAAAAAAATGCATGTATGTCATCGCGAACTCGCGGATTTTTTTCCGTTTTGACTTTAATTTGTTGCAATTAATCTAGAAAAACCTGTTTGGAATAGAAATGAATTAGGTCGGCCATGTTGGCAGGAAGATGGGTAGAGTCATATCTTACGATTATTGGAACTGTTAGTTAAAATTTAACTGGAATAAAGCCATATTTATATTTTCTATAAGAAGTATTACACTATTCGTTCGTGATGATAAAAATAAAAGTGTCTAATACGAAATAATTTAAAGAACTTTTAAAATGTTAGGGCATGTTTGTAAATGCATCACTGCGCTGCATCAGTGATTTCACATGTTTCAGTGAAGTAGATGTGGACCAAAAAATTGTCAAATACTCCACAAAAATAATAGTCTCACAATAAAAAAAATTATAATTATTTTTTATCGGCATTAAAAAAAAGTTTGCTTTCCTGATGCAGCGCAGTGATGCATTCACGAACATGTCCTCAATGACAATTTATGGATCGATTACGGATGACGACTGAACTGAGGTTGAGTTACCAGCAGCGAAATCAGGCAACGCCGATCATGCTATAATAATAAAAAAAATTTTATATTTTAACATCAGCGTTTCGCTGCTGGCAACATACCTTCATTTGTTTTGCTATCCGTAATCGACCCATTAGACTTCGATCTCAAATTATTTAACATAATAATGAATTAAAATTTAGAGTGCTATATTCGGTTGTGGCGAATCTTTGACACCCTCCACCGACTATTTGAATATTTCCAAGAGTGGGCCCTATATATATTAAATTTTTGACCGACAATCAGAAAGTTGTATGCTTTTCTTTTTAGAAATTTGAACTAGCTTGTGTAAAATATCATAATTCGTAACAGTTTAAGCCGAACTAAAATGATTTTCAGGAGCGGAATTTATATTGGGCCCATTGTAAATTATCGACAAATCATCCCAAAATTTTGTTGAGTGATTTCTGGGGCCTTACCGCGTAATTTTGTTCGTATCGAACTTACGAATCGAAAAGTATTTCGTACTGTGTAAAACTTTCGACTCGCGTACAGAGTTATATCTCTTAAAAATGGGATCAAATTAAAGCAAACCTTGGCATCACTTTACTTTTCTGTCAAAATATACACAAAAAATGGGAAAAACCATAAATTTCATAAAGCAAACGCCTAAACCAAAAATAAGTTATTTAAATATACAACTCAAGTGATTTTTGAAAAAAATATGGATTCTGTTTTTTTATGGATGGAAGAAAATGATGAGGTTAGCATCCAAGAAAGAGTCCAAAGAAAAATTATAAGAGATAATTCCAATATCATGAATCTTAGCGAAAAAAAGTATGTAAGTAAGAAAAATGTTTTATTGCCAAGATTACTGTAATGTGTTGTGTTTTCTTTTAGTTTTGTGAAAAACTTTAGACTTAACAAGTCATCATTTATTAATGTGTACAATCATATTAAAGACGACATGTCAAGCAATTTTTTATATACAAATTACTCTTCATTTTGTATTTTAAACCATTAAATTTTTTGTTTAAAATTAATATAATACATATGTATGTACTTACATTTTAATAATTTTTTTAAATTTTCACTGCCAAAATTGCTTTCGAATAATTTACGAATGTTTTCAAGCTTTTTGACAGTCGTTTTCGTATTACACGGTTGCATTTACGAACGGGAAATTTTTATTTTCGATCAGCGACAAAAATTTCTTTACTTTCGATAATTGATTATCGAAAATCGTACTACACAGTACAAATCTATCGAATTCGATTAGTTTTTCTTTCGAATCGAATTACGCGGTAAGGCCCCTGGTATTAAAAAACATAAATTAGAATAAATTTCAATACAGCAGTGAAATGAGTTTAAGATTTTACAAAAGGCTCAGAAGTACTCAGGAGGCTGCATAATATGGGATCTAAGGTAAATTATGGACCGTAAATCACAAAATTGAATGATATTTTTCTCTGACAAATAAAAATTTAAAATTTTTTTTATTGCCTTAATGGCAGCGAATTAAAATGGTGAATTTTGAAAAACATAAAAAATAACTTTTTTTTTCAAGTTTAAAGTCCTGCAATTTAGTAAATCTTTATCCGATCGACACAGTTTTGACATGTTCTAAAATACCAATGATGCCGTTTGGTTACATTTGTTAAATTTTTCGTAACTTTTGAAGGTCCGATTTAACCATGGTGAAATAAGCAGGTGACAGCATTGTTTGTCAAGGTTTATGTCAAAGTTTTGTTTATGTTTACAAAGAGTCCACGTTTTGTGCTGTGATTATTGTATTTTATTAAAGTTTTTGATAATATTAAATTAGAATAAATAACGTATTGACCATAATTAAATAAAAATTGGCTAAAAATTTATTTATTTCATCACGTTCAGCGGCACGCTTTGATTTTTGTTTAATGTATTTTTTGCCGTAAACGGTGATGTAATTTCCATTTTTGTTGTAATGTTGTATTTGTTGCCGTAACGATGCCACCTGCTTATTCAACCATGCATAGTTTTGTTATATTTCGCCATATTTTCGTAAATTTTAATGCATGGCTCGGAACAAAGTAATATTTTAAAAAAAGTACCTTATTTATCAATTAGTATTAGAAGTCTACGTCTCTGAAACAATACACTGTTTTAAAAGATTATTTTCGCTTGGAAATTTTTTAAACTCTTACCAATGATAAAGAAGAAACTTTCAACTGCTTAAACAGCGATATAACAAAACTATATTTGGAGTCATATTGGATGCCATATTAATCAGAAAGGAAATTTCTTTCAGAAAACCCATTTCTACATACATATCGTCTGCTCAGAATTGGTTTGTCGCATATCATGGTTAAATTACCATGCTATCCGCCAAACCAATTCTGAGTTGACGATATGTTACAGTACGAGGTTGAAAAATTAATAAAAACTATTGCCATTTACTATGGATTTCAATTACACAAAAATAACTGATGCTTCCAAAATAGAATTTTCAAACTCAAATTACTTTCTTCCTATTGGAAATATTATCTAGAAGTCTAAGCTCAAATCGCTTCTAGATTTAAAACAAGTTCTGGATGAAATTCATATATATTAAGAAAAAATTGTCTAATTGTTTTATATTAAAGTTTTAAAACAAATTGGGTTGAAATTTGACATAAGCAAAGAAATTTTTAAAATAGTAAATCCTATCGAAGCTCAAATGTCAATCAAAAAGACTTAACTGATTTTTTGATTAGGTTTTCTAATTTAACTAGTTTACACAAAGAATGGCGTGAGCACGCACTTCTCAACTACAAAATATTGAAGCTGAGTCCCGATTTAAATGCTCATGAGTATTGGGAAAAAGTTTTCAATATAAGAAACGCTGCGAATGAACCGTTTTTTAAAAACTAAAAACAGCAATATGTTTAATTTTGATACTTCCATTTTCCCATGCGTGTGTGGAGAGAATTTTTAGCCAACTGAAACTTATTAAGACTGACCGCCGTAATCGATTGAATACTGACACAAGCTGCATTAATGATGACTAAAGAGTATATTCAAGACGTTTCAAAATCCATAGCTTCCAGCAATTTTAAATTGTACTGAAATAACAATTTTTTTATGTGAATTTAAATAATATTTAAATTATCATGCAATAGCATGAGCTTGAAACTTATACCGATTTACACGTATATCTCGTATTTTTAACCCTAGAAGGCTAACGTTATCTTATTATACGTTAAAACTAACGCCACGTAAATTTTACGTACTATGAAATTTTATCTAAAGCACTGTATTTTTTATTTTTTTTTTTGCATAGAAGGCTAACCCACGTAAATTTTACGTGTAGTTGTTTATTATTTTTGCTACACAAGCATCCAGTACCTAACGTTACCAAATCCAACAAATGCTTTTTTCAATCGTTTTTGAGCAAACGCAAAAACATAAACAAAGCATTTTTAGTCATTAAAGTTCTTTTAGAGCGAGAGTTGGCGTACACAAATTTTACTCTTAAAACTAACACTACGTAATTTTTACGTATAGGCTTTTAATGTTGTCGCTCTAAATTTTAGAGTCATGAAAGTGCTTTTAGAGTCTAAAAGCACTTTCATGACTAGAAATTCATTGTTCATCTCTTTGCGTTTGCTCAAAAACTATTGAAAAAAGCACTTGTTGAATGTGGTACCGTAAGATCACTGGATGCTTGCGTAGCAACAATAATAAAAAAAACTACACGTAAAATTTACGTGAGTTAGCCTTCTAGGGTTAAATTTACGTTTTCAAACGTTTTTCTATTTTTATTCTTTCACCAATTCAGTTTAAATATCAATTCATATATCATAAATTTTATTTTTATTTGACATGAAAAATGTATTTTAAACAATATTTTAAAATTTAAATAAATTGGTGAAATCGGCCATAAGTTATGTTTTTGTTAAATTATTGAATCTGTTGTTTTTTTTTTGTTATCACTGAAATAAAAATATTTATTTTGTCTTAATCACAAAAATGTATTCAAGGAATATTTTAAAATGTAACTTTTGACGAAAAACTTTTTTGATTCTTCCCCTAGCAACACTGATACATACATATTTTCTATTCACTTTTATTTGAAAATAAACTACCAGAAAAAAATTTCCAAGTGACTTGTTTCCATTAGCAATAGAGAGAAAAGATAAAGGAAATCTGAATATATACTTGCTTGTGTCCAGGATACTTTTGGCAAGCAAATAGACCAAAACAGAAAAAAAACATTAAAATGTTTTCAGCAAATAAATTTCTGTTATTGCATGCATGTAAAACTATATTTTCACAAAACGAGAGCATTTTTTTATGTGACTTTTAAACTGCCTGTCATAACTATAGCCGCACTCTAAATATCGGTATTATGAGTATTTGAAGTAAAGTTTATATGTCCGAGTTTAGACGAGCGAACATTTGGAAGGAAAACATCTGGAATTTTCTTTTGTTTTTTTATTTGCGGTCACATAGACGAACATGTTGCCGGAAACATTCCGTTAATATTGTTGTTTTTTTCTCAAAAAGCAAGGTAAATGTCAACAAAGAAAAAGAGAACAAAGCGTGTCGCCGAGTACCGAACACGAAAACCATTCTCTCTTCCCCACCCGTAATTTGCTAACAAACAAAATGTTTCCCTTCCAGATGTTTCCCTGTCTAAATGGGCACTATCTAACTCCTCTGAAACGGCTTGACCGATTTCTATGAAATTGTGTATGTGTATTTGGTAGGTATGAGATATGAGAATAGGGCCCTGTTTCTCAAAACTACAAATTACAAATCTACAAGTAAAATACGTATTTCATATCGCAAGAGGGCGTAAAATAGGGCAAAAGGGGTAAAAGCTCCCCTACCTATATCTTCTTTACTAATCAACCGGTTTTCTTAAAATTTGGCATGCAGACACTGCAATATTTGAACGGAAATACGGAATAGGGCTTAAATAGGACAAGAGGGTTAATAGCTCCAACTCCCTATATCTTCTTAACTAAGCAAAGTTTGGCATGCAGACACTGTTACATCTGAAAAGAAATAGGGCGTGAAATAGGGCATGAAAGAAATAAGTTATATGGCAAAACAACGTTTGCCGGGGCAGCTAGTTACACAATAAATTATTTATTAGGATGCCCCGGTAGTATAGTTGATAGTGAGATAGTCTACCAGTTCCAGTGTTGCGGGTTTAACTCCCGCCACAGACTTTAATGTGTTTCACTACATTGGTCTGAAACCGGTTTATTAAGTAACAATAACCCTAATCGTTATCATTTTTAGTAAAGTACAAATTCCTTCTTAGTTTTGGTTTCTCAAAATGTAAGTATCATTTTGAATAATTTTTCTTAAAATATCCAGCTTATTCCAACGCGTTTATTCAATAATCAAGACTCTTTAAAATCTACCTTTGAAAATTTCGTTTGTGAAATGTCGTATTTCCTTCCATTAAATTTCTTTAAAACTATTAAACTATAATTTTTCTCGTTCGGAAAAATCAGTTAAAATTAATAATAGTTTTAGTATTATCTCAGGCTTTTATATCTTTAATGTTCCGAATATTTTAATAGCTCTGCCTTTAATTAATTTCGAAGCCGAACTCTAGGTCCATGTCATAAATATTAAACAAATTCTTGAAAGAAGCAGATCACATTTTGGTAATCCTACACTCGAACTATTGTGTAAATTTTCGTTTGAATATAGAAAATTCTTTTTAAACCACTAAAATTCATTAAAAAAAACGGATCATTTACATTTCATTTAAAATAAAAGAAATTTTACATTAATTTTAAATTTTTTATTTACCTATATTAAACAGCAGAATATTCCGTAAAAGTCGTTACTTTTAAAAAATATATTTTAACCGACAAAAAATCAAAATACATAACAAAATAAAAAACTGAATAAAAAACAAAAATGTAAAAAAATAAAGTAATCCCTAAAATAACTATTTATATTTTTATTCAATTTTACCAGTACGGAGAACAAATTTAATAATAACCCACAATCGGTTACTGTAATAATTTTATAAGTATACAATCAGTGTTCCCGGTCTATTTATTGTTCGCGATATCCATAGTCATTTGTCAAAGTTTTATCTTACAAAAGAGCACCGATACCCACACGCCCTTCAGTTCCAACAATACCCTTAAGATGGGACCAAGCTAGAATGATAGAAATAAAGATTACGCCATCCAAAAAACAAAGTTGAAATCTTCTGCGCATCTCGGACAAATGACGTCACGCGAACTGCATTTCTATTGACTTATAATTTTAAGCTGGTAAACTCAAGATAGTTGTTGTTCAATGGCGGGGTTACCCTTATAAAGTGCATTTCTTTCTAATAAAAAAAATTCGTTAATCTTAGGGACTCTTAGAATTGCCACGGAAAAAAGACGTCATCTAAGGGCAAATCATACGCATGGCCAAGTCTGTTCTTTGGGACCCTGATGATCCAAACCTTAAACTGCTCCGAAAGTTCAAGGCAATGACGGCGGTGCGGCTGTCGGTTTAAATATTTGTCATTATGATTTAAAGTAAAAAACAAAACAATTTTATCATAAGTTTTTAATTTAGCACATAAATTAAACTAACGTTATGTCCTGGAGTATATATGTATGTATATGGTAAAATTTCATATGTTGGCATATCTACATTAGAGCGACTCACCAAAAAAAGTGCTCAATGTATCCTCCTAAAAATGAACCATAGACTTTTTTAAGATGCCATTTTAAATATTTCGGCTCCAGGTTTGACCTCTCGTGAGCTGGACCATTTTAAAAAGGGTCTATTTTTGCATGTTTTGTTAATTTGAGAATCTGTTTCCTTACCAAAATATACAAATTGGGTATAGTAAGAAAGATGATGTACTTGGCAAAAGGAAAAATTTGATACCCATATTGAGCTATTTAAACGAAGGGTTACCAGCCCATTGCATTTTTGTCAAAACGCGAACTAGCAAGAATTTCCAAAAAAGCTGAGACACGTATATAATTAAATCGACGAAAGATTAAAATATATTTATTTGACATTACATTTTTATTACAAACAACCCCGAAGAAAAAAAATGTTTTTTACAGAAAATCCTTTAAAAAGCACGTGGATGATCGTCCTTGGACAAATTGTATATACAGCTGGACGCGCCTTAAAAAAAACCTTTCTTACGATACCAAATTTGTGTTAGTTGGTAAGGAAACAGATTCTTAAATTAACAAAACATGCAAAAATAGACCCTTTTTCAAAATGGTCCAGCTCACGAGAGGTCATAGCTGGTGCCGAAATATTTAAAATTTCATTTTAAAAAAGTCCAAGGTTCATTTTTAGGAGGGTACATCGAGCACGAATTTTGCATCCATACAACTTGAGTCGCCCTAATCTACATACATACATATGTATGCATATGTGTATTTGTATCTAGTGAATACATCCTAAACGACTTAAACAAGTGTTCTTTAGCAATAGGGTTATCAGATGTTGCGATTTCTCGCCATATGCGACTTTTAAACCTATTAAGCGATAAATTTTTATAATTGACTTGTTTCTTTTTTATAAGATTTGCGAAATGGAACAGTTTAAAAGCAGAGATACAATTTTTCCTTCGAATTATTCAATTAAAATTTTTAAATGCAATACGAAACCGAATTCGTCAGGTGATCGCATAAGAAGGAATAGAGATGGCTGATAATTTGTATACCCTACACCGAAGGTAAAATGGTAAAGGGTGTTTTTTATAGAGTTATACAAGTTTAAATCATAATAAAACATAGTAATATATTTTTGATATCAATTAAACGGTCTTTATTGGATAGAATTTTATGACATCAATGTTTAAATATGATTTCGGCCATGTGACCGCCACGGCGGCGCGTAGAAAGCGCAATCTGGAACAACAATTTCACAACTTTTCGCATTCTGGCCATTATTGTTTTTGAAGTCATTTTCTGTGGATGTAATGCTGTTTCGACAAAAGCTTGTGGATTCTCCTCACTCCAAATGCGACAATTCTGCTTATTTAGGTACCCATTCAAACAGAAACGGGCTTCATCGGAAAATTAAATTTTTAATGGAAATTCAAAATCAATATCAATTTGTGCTTCAGCCCATTTGTCGAATTATTTTGATTAAAAATTTCAACAATTTGCACACGTTGCTCTGGTGTCAGTAGATTTGTAATGAAATGTCAATGCAAACTAAACAAAAAGCAACTATCAGCTGTAAAATGGGTGGTCAAATAAAGCAGTGATGCCAACTCAAAGTTGTATCACTCCAAAAAAACATAAGTTGTGCCATTCCGTTTGCAATTTCTACAATATTGATCTTAGACCCCATAAAGTACACATATGAATATATGAAATGAGGAGCGAAGTTGATTTAACGATGTCCGTGTGTTCGTTGAAATGGGGTTTCCGATGACCCCAGATATTATGGAAACTTAGTAGTTATATATTTATGAGCCAAAGTTTCCAAATTGGGTAGAAGCATCTAGTTATCAATAGACAACCGCGACAAAATGTGGGCGGGAGAAGAGAAGTGGGCTTGGCACCTCCCGTACAAAGGCATTATAGATTTCTGTATATCTGAAGAACGACAAGAGCCAAAATTTTCAAACTATTCTATCCATAGACAACATCCGAAATAATGTGTGCGGGATTGGGCGTGACACAAAATAGATTTATTTAAATCTAAAGACGGTAATAGAAATGCTTCCGAATTTGGTGCACATAGCTACGTTATCAAATACACAACCTCTCTAAAAAATGGACTGGATTAGAGAAGTGGGCGTGGCACCCCCGTACAAATAAATAAATAACATTTTTCGACGTTTGTCCTTTCACATAATTTCTTGTGCGTTTTGATAAAAAATTCAGTAAAACTTTAACAATAGTAAAGCATTTATTTGAGTTTTCACAGCGCTGTAAAAATAATTTCGATTCGTTTAGTATCGAATAAATGAATTAGAAATTAAATTGCTTTTGAACCAAAAAAGTATTCGATTACGACTGCCAGAGTAAGCTTCCTGAGTGTTTGCCCTTAAATAAAGTTAGACTCAGTGTGCATGCTGGGAAAATTCAATATTATGTATTTTGAAGATGAAATGAATTTTTAAGATTCAACGTAAAAAATACACTACCAGATTAAGGCTTAATATAGAACTTCTATTTTTTATTACCCAAAATATAAATTTGGTGATTTTTATTATACCTATAATATTTGGCAATGATGGTGAAAAAGAATTTGGAAACCCTGTTATCAATAACCTATTTACAGTAGCTGCTACAAAACACAAACATATGCATGTAGTTGTATACATAAGTAGAATATGGTCGAGCAGGACTAAATAAATAAAATCAGATATTTTTGCTGCAAATAAAGTATGACAAAAACCCAAGTGAAAGTAATAAGAACAAGTAGGAGTTTTACATTCGGCTGTGAAGATTCCTTTATACCTTTCACCAAAGTGTGTTTTAAACAATACATACATATTTAAGAGATTTTGACATTTTTTATCAAATATTTGTGTATGAATTGTAGGTCGCACAAGAATAGAACTACATATAAATATTGATTGATGGAAACTGGGGCCAAATTACGCCATTCGATATCGATCGAAATTACAATACAATTGAAATGGGAATTTCGATCGATACCGAATGCCGCAATTTGGCCCCTGGATTTAATATTTTCTATTTAAAATTTAACCGATCCCTATTTTACTTAGCCCTCATACAGATAATATCTTTGAATAAAAAATAAAGTATGATATTGCCTAAATTTGGGTTCATATAAATTTTATCAGCAATAAATTATGAATGCATCTTATTTCTACACATAAATCTTTTCTTATTAAAGTCTTATTATAATTTAAGATTTTTATTTTTTTGTAACTTTCACATAAAATAAACTCGTTAAAATGCTGGTAGCGTAAATAAAAAAATCGTTCTTTAAATGAACTACATAGTTATAGACAAATAACAACCTTATTTTACCAGAAATCATGGTTTTGGCCAAATATAAATAGCACAATTTATAATGGTTACTTTATCTTGATTTTTCTTGACAATTTAACGGAAACTTCTTTAAAATTCCGATTTAGCTTGGCAAATTACATTTGTTCTTGATTCTTGACACATATTGGAAAAGCTTGACAAGCCCGTCTGGCAGCCCTATAGGTTTACTATTTTTAATTTCTTTAAAACTCGCATTCGTATTCTAAGTAAGTTGATACCTATATTGAAGGCAAGCAACACAAAATTTGATACCCATATTGTAGGAGTGCATTAAAAAAAGCTAGTCCGCCATATTGGATTAAGAATAACTTCATACAAAATTTCAGCTCAATTGGTTGAAGGTATCTGCTTCATAACTGAGTTGCAAAATTTCACCCGAACAAACATACATACATAGCATGTTAAATAAAAGCTTTAAAAAAACAAGAGGGAAACACGATTTTTTGGCTCTTATCGATCTAATTGAATTTCCATAGCAATTTATGCTCGACTATATCGACAGCTCAATTCCAAAATATGCTAAGTCGAAAAAGTGACTTTTGCAGGAGAACCTCTTAAAGTTTACGAGCGTGCAACACTCAGTTGTATGTTCAGTTACTTTTTTGTGTATAACTTTGGATTAATTAAGCCTATCGACAACAAAACTTGACAGAATTAATGTTAAACCATACTCAATTAAAAACATGCTAAGTCAATTGAGCTCTCGATACATATGGGAGATTTCATGTCAATTGACCCAATTTTGAAATCGGTGTTTTCCGCTTTGGATAAAATTTGCACCAAGGTTAGTCCTATTGGATAGTCGTTTGTTTAGACACAAAGAAGAAAAGATTTAAAAATATGAATAGAACGAAACAAGAATTTGTTTCATGTTTGGGAATTTGGTGTATTTCAATGTTTATATATGTAGCAGGAAAAGACATAAAGCTTTCTATTGAGCAAAAAAAAACATTCCTGCTAAAAAAAAAATAAAAAAAAATTTTAAATTTTTTAATAAAACAAAAAATTTGTTTTTCAAAAGATTGATCAAGTAGATATCTAAGCTACTAGGGACAAATTTTGCTAACACCAATAGGAAATAAGTTACATGGATGAGAAAGAACACCTGTATGGCCAAAATGTCAAACTTTGACCCCCTCTATCTCAGAAACTTTTTGAGCTTCTTGTTGAAAACCTTGGTGCAAGTTTCGTCCAAATCGGAAGACATCGATTTCAAAAAATTAAACTTCAAGTTTTGTTTTTTGATGATTTGTTAAAATAGTTCCTAAAACGTTGCCCTGTTTAGTCTATATCTATTCTACAATTACATTTTTTATAGTTATCTATACCAATTGTACGGCAATTTGTAGTGCTACATATATAAACATTGAAATACACCAAATTCCCAGGCATTCTTGTTTCGTTCTATTTATATTTTAAAATCTTCTTCTGAAGCTGTTGCTCAATTTGTATAATTTTGTGGTTGTAGTTGTTTCTACTTTTAACAGCATCAAACTGTATTAAATTTTATTCAAGTTTTTCTTGTTTATCTCATTTTCTCTTAAAATAAAATAGTTGCTTGAAAATGTGCAAAATTTAATGTTTATTATAGAAAAATATGGTTAAAATAAGTGTTGAAAATTTATAGAGAAAAAACTTTAGTGGGACCAAAAAGATTCAGAACAAGCAAAATCCTTCGATTTTATTTTAGTTTATTCAAATTTGAAAGTTTTTTCTACTATAAAACCTGCAAATTTTGAAATGCATAAAATAAATTAATATGTATTAAACTTTCATGGTGAAGACTTTAGATTTGTATCTCATTTTAGACTATCTATCTTTAATAAATAATTAATCTCGTGCTTTTCCCTATTGGGCTGAAAAAAAGTTGATTTTCCCATCTTTATTATATTTCGTTAATATTAGAGTTTTCGACACACATTTTGTATTGATAACAAACGTTTGAAAATGATTTCTGTTTGCATTTGATTTTTTAAAGAAAAGAAACACTTAAAAGTATTCACGTCAAAAGTTGCACTTTTGCGTAAAAGCAAAATTGCGAAGACATAACAACAACCACATTGACAATTATTTCGCACAAACGAATACCTTTATTATTAGATCAGTTGCATTTTGATAATAGTTTGGAAATCATTCGCACATATGTAAATACTATAAGAGTTTTACCCCCTTATGCAAAAACAAGTTGGTTAACTAATGTGAACTTTAACTTTTTTTTTTGCATAAAGGGGTTAGTTTTTGCATTAGAGCCTTTATGTGTAATGAGAGTAGTCCAAAATACTTTGGCTTAAAGCAACATTTAAAACAATTGCGGAATTAAGTTTTTGGTGCGAGCGGCTTTAAAAAAAAGCGAATGCAAAATATCGTACGCAACTCTTTTAGGAAATCTAGCGAATTTTTGAATTTGCCCTTTCGCAATACCAATTGCGACAAACACACTAGCGGAGTTCAGTATTAGTTTTGAAAAAGTGCAAATGCAAAATATCATAGCTCTTTTGTTAAATTCAACAACAAAATGCACAGAGTTTCCGTTATATTTCATGAAAGAACCACGATATTTTGCAATTGGTCTTTTGCAAGCCTAATATTGAACTCCGCCACTGAACTCGGCTCATGTATTTAACTTAATTAAGATTGAATTTTAAAGAAAATACTATGTTCATTTTGTACTTGTCAGTACCTTCAAAAAACCTGTATCCATTAAAATTAAAGTTTCACTCTTTGGTTCGTTTTTTTTTTTATATAATGGAAATAAACCCTATTCGATTGTAATATAAGCAATTTAGACATTTTTATAAATTGATTCAGTACTTTAGAAAATTTTTCATTATATGTATAAGGAATAAGGAAGCTTTTCGTTCCACTGTATATAAAGGATAAAAAACATGACATATTAGTTGCTTGCAACATGAAAGTTTCTTTAGAACGGATATAGCTAAAGAATTAATATCAATATATAAATGTGTATGTCTACATCCTCTGAAAACAGGTTTTACCGACAGCAATGAGAGTGAAAACATCAACAGCCTTATCAACAATGATATAAAACTTTTATCACCTCAAGCCAACAGAGTTTAAAAGGAATTTATTCTGAAATAGGTAAAACTGTTGTTTTTAATATTAAAAGTTTCCCTGAACTTAAGAACGTCGAAATAAATTTATTTTTAAAGAAAAGTTATAGTGATTTTTAGCAGGCTCTCATTTTGATACTATTGATTATAACAGTTTATTTAACACATTTAGTGTCACGTCTAACGTTTTCGTATGACAGTGATTGTTGCACTGCGAGAGCCTGTCGTTTTTTCTGTACAACACTAGATGAAATTTGTTGTAATTTGTTGATAAAGAAGCCTTAACTGAATGATAAACAAAAGAACGCGTGTTTTTGTACAACAGTGATTTTTTAAAATGCATGCCAGTCATAAAAACCGTTATAAAAAAAAAGTAAGTAGCAGAAATGATTGAAGGTATCTTAGAAATCGTATTTTTTTTATCACAAAAACTCTTATTTCTTAAATAAAAGTGATAAGCTTCTTGGCTTGGCACTAAATGTTTTAATATTTACACAAAAATTATTCCCATCAAATTGTGTGGTAATAAAAAAATTTTTAATAGGTTTGTGTGGTTTAAAGCTTATTTCGGAAATGGGAGCCATCTATGTAAACACCTATCAAATTTTGTTTAGATACTAATAAAGATATGTCCAGTTTGAAGCAATTTTATGCAGTTTAGTACCTTTTCTAAAAGATCATAAAGATCGTAAGCAGTGTTCGAAAATAAACATTAAATATCGCTTCTTAGTGTTCGGTTCGGTAGATTTGTGGAAAACACAAGCGTTTATAGTGTTTGTGTACTAAATCATTAAAAAATAACGTTTCCCTGTTTGTCATCTTTCTAACACGAGTGATTTCTGGTATTGAAAACATAATTTTTAAAACAGCGTCGAAATTAATTTCAGAGTTTACAGTGAATTTCAGAAGGCTTCTAATTATGTGACCTAAGGTAAATTGTGGACCGTAAATTGCATAAAATTTTTTCTGGCCATATAAGCTAATAATTTGACCGTAATATCTATACCTTTATATGGGGCCTATAGTAAATTATAAACCGATCATCACGAAATTTATAAGTGTTATTTCTAGTCCTGTAAAACTGTGAAGTATTCAATTTTATTCTGATAGCATTATTAATTATGGTTTTAGGCGTACTAAACTGTTTTCCGAGAGAAGGGTTTACATGGGGCCTAGGGTAAATTATGGACCGATCTTTACGAAATTTTACAGTGTAATTTCCAGTCGAATAAAACGAACTTTTGCAAAATCTTATATCATTCCGTGCATTGTTCCACCATTTATGTTAGTTTTTGTAACAAAATTATTAATTTTATAGGTTGGTGGTTCCAAATTTTGATTCATAGCTCTAAACCTACTAAACCGATTTTGCTGCAAACTGCTTAGGATAACTACAAGCAATTTGACACCAAGTTTGTTAATTTTTTTTTGGAGTTTTTCGAAAGTGAGCGTGTTTTCAACAGACGGACAGACAGACAGACCGACATGGCTTGAGATGAATAATAAATAAGTTTCACACGGAATGACAAACTTAGTAATTGTGATGGTGGGTATAAAAAAACAAAAAGACAGCAAAAAAAATTGCTCGAAAGAAAGAATTCTTTCGCACAGCGGAAATAGGCTATTAGTGTTTATTTTCGAACACTGTACACAATACACACACAAGCTGTTCGTGCTGCAGTCATTGCTAAAATGTTTTCGTTCATTTCTTTATCAACGTAAAAAAAGAAACATTTTAGAACATTAAAATATCATGTTTGTCACAGTATCACTACAATTGTTCTGTTTTTTAACTAAGAACAGAACACTATATAATATTCGTCTCTCTCTTAAAAATAGTTACGAAAGGTATAAAGGGTTGTGTTCGTTTAAACAAACACTTAAAAAAATAGATATCGTTCCTGGGTGTGTGAGACGAACGCCAAATAATGGTCCGTTTATTTTCGAACACTGATCGTAATGAGGTTTGAAGAAATTTTGAACATTTTGTAACCAATTGCATAAAGTTCCTTTGAAAATAATGCAAAGTCAATTGGCATACAAAATAATGAGTCGGAGATCCTAATTTTTAAGCGTTAGAATGGAAAAATCATAATAGTATCGCATTTTAAGGTTTAAATTTGTTGTAGACGATTTTAAAAAACAAAGTTTAATACATTTTCAGTTGCGTTTTTACGTTTTTCGTGTTAAAAATATCATTATGACTTAATATATTTAAATTATGAAAATATATTTTTTTATACACGACAATATTAAAATGAAGCTTTACTGCCGGTTTAACGATTTCGAACGTCATCGTTCGCATAGTAGAAAATTATATTTAAAACAAGAACCAAATTCGAAAATTTGTTTTTGTTTTCTTTTTAATGTTTAATGTTTAAGTTTAACTAATTTTATTTTTTTTATTAAATTATGAATTTAAACCAATAATAATTACAATTTCGTTAAAAAACTTACCTTGTTTATATGTTGAAAATGCTAAATATTCTAAGATGTCTGCTTTCGTGAATGGCAAAGTACGATTTCTGGGTTCATCTGTCATTCTAGTCATGGCTTCATTCATCCACAAAACAGTATGATAGTAATCATGATTGACATATGACTGCCGTCCCAATTCGAAACAATCATCAGATGACATTTCCGTACTGCAGACAGAAAAAAATCAAAAGATATTTCATAAAAATTATTTTTAACAGTTAGTTAATTGGTTTAAATAAAAAAGTTTTTATTTAATAGTAAACTTAATCTCTCACCTATATTGTATGCCATTAAGTTCACCTTTGGCCAAACTTGAAGTATCTAGATTGTAAGTATCTTGCAGGCGCATTAGGGCTACTGCTGCCCCATTCAAATCTTCATCGGAGGGAAATTTCAAAATGTTACGGTATTTTGTTATATTGGTAAGAAAATCTGTAACGAAATATATAAATTATTTTTAAAATCTTTTGCCGTATAAATATAAAGTAATGTCTTACCTCCTCCAACGTCATGGGTCATAAGATTCTCTACTTGTTTCCAATCCGTGGTCAACCTTTTTGTTAGTAAATAGGCATTGATAGGATTTGAAACATAATTAGAAATATCTATAGCTGCTTCAGCATGTTCTCTTTGGTATTCAAACATTTTTCTAAAAATAAAAAAAAAATTTAAAAACTAAAATTAGTTCAGTAATTAAGCAGATTAAGTAACATATTTGTTCAGTTTATTGAATCATTTAAATATATATAGGCAAATACCAGAAACAGTTCACCAACCAACAATTT
Source organism: Pollenia griseotomentosa (assembly GCA_963931875.1). NCBI lineage: Eukaryota > Metazoa > Arthropoda > Insecta > Diptera > Polleniidae > Pollenia > Pollenia griseotomentosa. Next base: position 99,120,473 of record OZ007560.1, read on the forward strand.
TTCAAATAAATTTTTTTTAATGGAATATAAGACTAGATGTATAACTTAATTTTTATATTAGAAAATATGTATTTTTATGATCATTAATACAATAATTTTTACCAAATATACATGAATTTAACATTATTTTGGGTGCTTTTTGTGCTTTAAAAAGCACTTACAGACTCATAAATATATAAATTTCGTTAAAAAAAAATTTATTTTCATTCATACATTCATTAATAATCAACTAATGAAGCTGTTTTCTCTTAACATTAGTTAAAAACTTGTAAAGGGTCCGCCAAATAACTTCTTTTTTTTTTTTGAAAATGCTATAAAAAAAAACTATTGAATATTTTCTCAAATTTCTTTTTTTATTTTAAAGTACAATCCTTCCAGTTAATAATGGAAAATAATTTCATTCAAATGGCTGCCTCGGCTGGACATGCAGTAGCCTACACGATCGCTCCAATTTTTAAGCACAGTATCGATTATGTGCAGCTGTATTTCACCAATGGCTTCACGAATATTGTCCTTTAAAGCGTCAATTGTCTCTGGCTTGTCGGCGTAACATTTATCTTTGACGGCACCCCACAAATAATATTCCAACGGTGTCAAATCGCAGCTCCGAGGTGGCCAAACGACATCAGGGCGCAAAACATCGAGTGTAGCTTCGGCTGTGTGGCACGTAGCGCCGTCCTGTTGAAACCAAATGTTGCGAATATCCTCCTTTTCAATTTTTGTGAACAAAAATTCGTTCAACATGGCCCGATAACGATCGCCATTGACTGTAACGGCCACTCCATGCTCATTTTTGAAGAAAAATTGCCCAATTATGCCTCTGGACCAAAATCCGCACCAAACGGTGACTTGTTTTGGGTGCATCGGCTTTTCAATGTATGCGTGCGGGTTTTCTGTGCCCCAAATGCAACAATTTTGCTTGATTACATACCCGCCAAGATCAAAATGAGCCTAATCTGAAAAGATGATTTTTTTGGCAAAATCGGCATCTTCTGTAAGTCGAACGCAGGCCCACTTAGCGAAGCGAAAACGCATTGGATGGTCAGTTGGCTTCAACTCCTGAAGCAATTGGACTTTGTATGGCGTCATACCAAGGTCTTCATGCAAAATTCGTCTCAATGATGTCTCCAAAATGTTCAATTGTTGAGAACGACGGTGAATTGATGTTGATGGCGCTTCACGCACACTTTCTGCCACAGCAGCAATATTCTCGGGTGTACGCACTGTTTTTGGCTTTTTACGCTTTGGTTTATCGATGAGGATGCCAGTTTCTTTTACTTTTTTCACAAGATAACGAACATAAAAAGCTGACGGTAATGTCGCAATATTTCCCAGCGTTGTTCAAGCATATTCACAACCATTTTCGTTCAGCGGAAGGATTAAACTAATTATCTGTCAAATCAGACATGAGCTAAGTGTTACGATTCACGAAATAAGCACTAGTTGAAAAAAAAAACGTTAGATGGCGGACCCGTTATTTTTAAATGCTAGAAAAATAAAGTTTTTTCAAACAAATTTCCAAGTTAATTTAACATTGTATTGAGCATAAAAAAAAAATTATAAAGAAATAGGTGATTTTTATTAATGTTATTTATTATCGGTCTATAATATTATTAAATATACCACTTAAAAGAACATATTAAATATTTTCTTTTAGTTTGCTCCACAGTAAAGGCCCAACCATAATATGCATAGCCCTGCTTAACCTACAGTCAAAAATTAACAAAAAGTCTCTCAAATGCGATCAGTTTCGCACATTGCTTAAGCAAATGACAATTTCATAAAATTTAACAAAAAGTTTCCTTAAGTTCAATATGGTTTGCCTCATATGATTTACATGAATTCGTACATTTACTTAAGCCAACTTAAGCACATTATGGTTGGGCCTTAACTCCCAATGTGTTTTAACGTGATAGTCACCCCTATAGTCAATAACAAGTAAAATTTTTGTTCCAATGAAATTTTCATTCCCCTCGAAGGGAAAAAAGCAATCATGAATCTCAAGTGAAAAATTTTTAAAGCTATCAGTTCCAGTGAATGTAAAAAAAAGAAGAAAGATTAAAAAAATGTAAAAATCAATGAAATTATGTTTAAAAATATTTATATACGTACATATATATTTTAAAGAAAAGTTAAAATAATAAAGCAAAATATTTAGTATTGGAGGGATAGTTTGATTACAACGTTAGTTTTTTGCACTTTTAAATTATATAGTAAAATATTTTCCAAAATTCTGCCACCACGTCTTTCGAAGGCTTCACATTTCCGCAGGCAATCGACCTGTTGTTTTACATTTTAGCCCTTAATATTCGATTTATAGGAGGAACTACTGTTCCCTAGCAAAAATAAAGTGAGAAAGTCTAAGAGAAATGTGAACAAATTACGAGGAAAAAAACTTTTCACGATAAGGGGAATTTTTCCCCCGAACATTTTTTCACGTTATTATTCTCCTTTGAATAACCTTTTTTGAGGGAGTTTTTCATGAATGCGAATATGTGAAAAGGGGAAAAATAACAAGGGAGAAGTTATTCAGTTGTTTACAAATTGGATTAATAATGGTTTTAAAGTAATTTTTTTACTAATTTATTTTACCATTTATTGGTTCAGACGACAAGTTTCTTAGAAAAGAACAATATAGGGCGAATCCTTTAGCGGTTCTTATTAAACTTTGTAGAAACATTTACTAACTGTGACAGCTTAATATAATGAATCGTATAAGACTTCGTCAACACATTTAGCTCGGGTTAAAATGTAATATTCTGACTAGAAAAGTGAATAGCGCCACGCCGATTCAAAGAAATCCTTCCTTTTCATGCACTTCCACTTAACGGAATCTTATGAAACAATTTTTAGACAACGCAATATATATACATTAGAAATTTATAGACATTTCGTAGTGGGGCGTGAAGTAGTATTTTCCCTTTTTTAACCTGAATTAAAATCAAAATCAAGTATGTATATAGTTACTTGTTTTGTTTTAATAGTCTTTATTCAAATTTAATTTAGCGCGCTGAAATAGTGCGATTTGGTTATAAACATTTCGCACTAGTCGAAAAAAAACCGTTTTTGACCTAAAAACCAATCTTTAGACCATTTAGTAGAAAACCCATACAGATTATGATGTAAAAAGTTTTTTTTTAATATTTATACACTAGATAATTAACAATTTTTAGTTGTGTCATTTTTGATAATGTATTATTTGAACAAGCTACCGAATTTTTTTAAGTTATGTCACTTTAGCTGAATTCTTTTCAAGTTTTGAAACTTTTACCAAATTCTAAACTGACACAAGTCTAATAAATATACAAGGGGTTTTCTAGAATTCGAAAACGCAAATCGCAAGAATTTAGAAGTTGTTTTTTAATACACTTTTAATCAAATTTTTATAATGTTTGTTAAAAAATTCTGTTTAATAGAGAAATATTTGTATAATACAGTATAACCCGGTTAATTACCCCACGCTTAAATTCCTTTCACGCTTATTTACCTTATTTAACAAAAACCCACGCTTAATTGCCTACGCTTAATTTCCCAATTCGGGTAATTGCCTTAAAAATTAAACTCCCAAAACAAAATTACAGCAAAATGTTATTCGTTTAATTGCCTTAGCACTATTTGACAATTCACAACAACGCAGCAAGTAATGCAATCAAGTTTACATGCAACCCTAAAAATTAAAAAAAAAAATATGCCCAAAAAACAAAATATGGCTAATTTGAAAGCAAAATATTCCACAATTTAATAAAGTGGTTTATGAACATAAAAAAGTAGTTTGCATGGGGACTATATGATATTTTAGACCGATTCTCACAATTTACATAGGTTTCATTCTTATAACAATTAAAACGTATTTACAAATTTTTACCAAATTATCTAAAAATTGCAACTTGTACTTTGCGCACAAGCCTTAAGCTATGTTCACATTATGTGTATTTGTCATGTGGAAGGTCACTTTTCTACACACATGTGATTTAATGTGTACGTCACAATTTTGGTTTTACATAAGGTTTATACTTTACATTTTCACATGTTGGTATGCAACGTACATCTGACATAACCTATCAAAAGTAAAATAAAATACATACTTATAATAAATTTGTGTATTTTATATTTTTTGCATTATTTATTTACTATTATACGGGCCTGTTCAGAAAATCACGTGATTTAAAATCAGGTGCTTTTAAAGTCACAAGTGTGGTTTTGTGGTGTTCTGAAGTCATACCGTTTTAGTGTTTGTCGGTGTGCTTTTGCCAATTGAAAATCGCAACGAAACACACAAAAACCGAACAACAAAATATCACACGTGTGATTTTAAAAGGCACAAGTGATTTGAAATCACGTGATATGAGTTAAAGTGATTTTTAGAACAGGCCTGTAACACTACGTCACTAATTTTCAACAAAGTCGTAACCAAATGAACAAATAAATAATCCGTTTAAAATTTTTGAAGATATTTGCATTTCAGTCACATCATCTTTTTTAAAAACGCAAATAACAGTTATTTTGGAATATCTCAAAAACTGTTCTGCTTTTGACAATTCCGCCTTCATATTCGAATTTTACATAAAGATTAGGTGTCAAATTCATTTGGTCAAAAAACTGTTACATAGTGTAATTTATATTTATTAAAATTTAAATTAAATTTTGCCGCCACAAACAATTTTGTTAATAAAAAACATCTAATGTCAGATGCTTTGTCACTTGAAAATAGAACTCGTTCTAAACCAGGGCTGCCAGTTTTGGGGTTTTGACCCCAAATTGGGGGTTTTCTTGTTGCTAAAAGGGACAAAAAATTTGATTTGGGGTTTGGGGTTTACTTTGGGGATACTTAAAAAAAAAGTAGGATTTTTTGGGGAAATACACGGAAAGAATTATTTACTTAAGCAACAGAAAATATGGCTTCAACCAAGAAATTATTTTGCACCATATTCGTCCAAGCCAAAAATGTCTTATTGTAAACATATGTATGTATGTGTGGCTTGGTTTAAGCAAAAAGTTATGACTAAAAGTTAACTTAAATTTAATTAAATACAGCTAAAAAAAATCATGTTTTTTCTATAGTTACTTAAATTAAGGTTTTGTTGCTTATAGCCAATTGCACCAATTCAATTTAAATATCAAATCATATTTAAATATACAGGCGTGTTCTCAAAATCGAAAACGCCAAACGCAAGAATTTGGAAGTTGTTTTTAATACACTTTTAATGTAATTATTACAATTTTTGCTATAAAATTCTGTTTAATAGAGAAAAATTATTTTATTACAGAAATCTTATTAAAAAACGACGTCTAAAATTCTTTCGTTGCGTTTTCGATTTCTGGAACGCCCCTGATAGTTTTTCCTATAATTTTATTTTTATTTAAAATGAAAAACGAATTTTAAACATAAATTGGTATTTAAATAAATTATAAATAAAGCCTGAATTTTAAACATAAAAACGTGTGGCATTAGTTAGTTTAAGGAAAACTTAATATAAAAATAAGAAACTTTTTGTTGATTTGCTTAAATTGTCAATTCAAATAAAAATTAATTGAATCAAACCAAGTTTTCTTAAACATTTTCTGAAAAATTAAAAAAAATCCCTAGCATTTGTTTCTTGATGCAGGAAATTCGATTCTTTTTAATATTTAAGAAAACCAGACTTATATTAAACACATGCAGTTTGATTTGAGAAATATTTTTCTTGTTTTTAATAAAAACAATCTTCGTTTGCATGGCGTGTCTTAAGAAATTTTTGATCATATACCAAAAACGTGAATTTTTTTGTTCATGAGAAAATGTTTCTTTACTTAAGAAAATTTTACTAAATACGAACAAAATTAGTTAAAATTATAAAACTATTATTGGAATTTCTGTTTAAGGAAACGAAATTGCTTACTTTTGAAAATAAACATATTACCATGTAAAGAATATGAGTTTAATTTTTCTAAAGGAGACAACTAAGTTTCATGCACACATATACATTAGGATGGGCATTTTTGCATATCACTTAATGTAAATGAGCATCGGGTAAAAGAAGTTTTTTTATATAACACTGAAAAGTTTAAAGCTAATTTGTCAATAATATGATTATGTATAATAAGGCCAAAATTTGTATTTTCCTAGAGAAGTTCATGTTTGTACATATACTTATTAGAGGTGTTAAAAAAAAAATTAAAGTGAACTCTTAAGTCCATAAATGAGCTAATTTTGTTTCTTTGTATATAAAAACATTAATTATGAAGTTCGCTGACAATTGGGCAAAGAAAAATCTGTTAAAAAGTTGAATAGTGAATACAAGGCCAACAAAATCACTTATTTTAGTTTTTGTCAATTTTTTAAAAGTCGTTAAAGTTGTTATTCTTGATGATAAATAAATACAAAATGTAGATACAACTATATTTTCAAAAAGGTATAAAAACCCAAAATCGGCATAAAATAATGCCCAGACCACAAATGTGCCAATTATTACTTGACCGAGAAATGCAATTTTCAAATTGATTTGTGCAATATCATTTTTTATTCAAGACACAAAATTGTGTGATATTACCAATTACAATACAATACGTCACATTATATTGCATTAACTTACGGACGGCTAAGGCAACCTGAATTCTTAAAATGTTAAACGTAAACAATTTAGCACTAAACGTTAAAGGCTTCAAACCCGTAATCCAAACTAGAACTGCCTGATTTTTTTTTTTAACAAAAGTGGAAATAAAATTAATTCTGTATAATAAAGTTTTTTCAAAATAAAGTGATTTTATGGTCTAATGCAGATTCATTATAGGTAAGTTCGACTGTATATATATATATACGATATATACTATATATATATGCAGTCGAACTTAAAAACAACTACATATTTCCAATAAAAATACAGTAAAAATTATCTCTTGTAGAATATAGTTCAAGTAAAACTCAAATAAATATTTAAATTATCCGTTCAAAATGGTGTATTGTTTTACAGGGGCTTATTTTTGGGGATTTTTTTTTATCGGAGGATTTTTGGGGAAAACATTTTTTAAATTTGGGGAGGAAGAAAAAAATTACCTGGCAGCCCTGTTCTTAACTAAAAATGTCACAGAAAACACACAAAAGAAAAATCAATCCATCCGTACTCATATCAATCCGAAGCGGTATTAATAGTACGGTGAGTACGGATTTTCTTGAATCAAGTACAGAAATATTGATTTAAGTACGGATTTTCAATCGCAAAATACTTAAATTATCCATATTCAATTGAGATTGAGTTAAGTAAAACTAATACCGTGTTCAGATATACCTTTTTTATTAAGTCAATATTCGGTTTATTGACACAATTATCTTTCTGTTCACAAATACACAATTTAGCTAACTCAATTTATATTACCACTACATACAACATTCAACGTAAACAAAAATGTACATGTATAAGCAACATGTAAACAACTTTTGACATTTTTAGGAATAAACATCTGGCTTTGGCGCAGACCTAATGATGGGCCTTTGTTTTGTTGTAGTTTCAGTTTTCAAATGTCAAAGCACTTTGTTTATTAATTTGTGTTTTGCTCACTAAACACACTTGTGACAGTAGTGTGACCGCAAGTTATATGGACAATTTTTTTTTTCGTTTTTTCACTTGGGAAACCCCTTAGATTGATTCCAAATTAGATAAAAACAATATATATAAAATTTTAGATCGTTTGCATAGTTATTAGGCGTGCCTTGAGCCCACAAAGTTTGCTAAAAATGCTATTTTTCTCACTATGGGTGGCTTTAAGTGTTCATAACTTCAGTAATATTTATTTTAGAGAAAAACCTTATTCACAAATATTCTAGGGCTATATCTTATGAACAATGTTGCTCTGAATTAGTTTTCTTTAACATTAATATTTAATCCAGAAAAAACCAAATTAAAAAATAAAACCGAAATTTTCACATATCTTCGCATTCTTTGCCTGGTGATTACACTACGTGACAAATTTTCAACAAAGTCGTGACCAAATTTATGTAAAACTTTCCCCTGAATCCGAATATGAAGACAGAATTGTCAAAAGTGGAACAGTTTTTGAGATATTCCAAAATAACCGTTATTTGTGTTTTTAAAAAAAAAAATGTGACTGAAATGAAATATCTTCAAAAATTTTAAACGGACTATGTATTTCTTTCTTTTTAATGAGAGGTTATAAAATTTCTTAAATAACCATGAGTCGTTTGTGAAGATGAGTCATTAAATGGCAGAGTTATAGTGGACAAAAGTACATAGAGCCGCAATTCTATTTGAAAATCACAAATATTACAGAATTAGGTTATATATTCAAAGCTAGATGTGATTAATTGAGTTGAATAGTACAAGGTTTCAGCAAAACAGACCCCGTATATGCTCCTTATGTAATCTAAACGAAACCGAAAACATTCTGCATTTAATAGCCAAATGCCCTATATTAGGACAAATAAGATTCCAAAACTTAAAAAAAAACTATCGTAACAGAAAATGAGTTGATTCTTAATGGTAAGGACAATTTTAAATATTTATCCCGCTATATTATAAATGCGATAGGCTACAGGAAGATATTAATAACTGAATTTTATTATTAATTTTTATGCAATATAAAACAATAATTGTAATATATATAACAACCTTTTCCGACAGACGACGTCATGTCATAGTCGTATGTTCAATTTTGATTACTAAAAATGAATTCAAAATAAAGAACAATTAACTAACTAACTACTAACTAGTGGACAAAACTTCAAACTTCATTAAAATTTTATGATTTTGTTCAATTTTGCTCTTTTCAAGTTATTGTTTTTTAAACCAAAAAATAAAAGTCCATTTTCAAACTGTGATACTGACATTAAGAAAAGTTTAAACTGTGATTTTTTATTAATTATACATTTATATTTTTGTTTTATATGTGTGTTTAATTGTACTGTATATATTGTTTAAAACCGCATTTAAATTAAAAATGAAAATGAAAATGTAAATACAAATTCGAGATTTTATATTTCAATAAAAATAATCCCTGAAGAGGAAGGAAAACAGCCTACGAAACGTCGGAGGAAAATATGAAATAAATCTTTTATTTACATATAGGAAATAATTAGACCTTGAAAGCCTGTTTGGAAATCCCAAAAAAAAACATTAAAATTTTTTTAAGTTTTATCACTTACGACATTAGCCTATTCAATTCGAACATTTGTGTCCAATAGGATCCAGATCGGTAAAAAAATTACAAGGTTACAGAAGATTAATTGAATTAACCCACTTTACGATTTGTATCAAACCAAAGAAAAACACAACAAATGCATATACAAAACTAAACTTTTAGTAAAATAAATATTAAAAATAGCTTAAAGCTATTGAATTTCTATGTGGGTAAATTTACTAAATCTTCTGTAGCTTTGTCATTTTTGTACCAATCCACATATGTCTAAAATAATCTAATGTCGCATGCAATAAGACATTAGGATTTTTAAATCATTAGATTAAAAAGAAAAACTTGAAAAGAGCAAAATTGAACAGAATCATAAAATTTTCAATGAAGCTTGAATTTTGTCCCCTATAACTCTGTCATTTCTTGACCAAACTTCTCTAGCAACCCATTCTTATTTTAGTAATTTTATAACCTCTCAATAAAAAGAAAGAAATACATAGTCCGTTTAAAATTTTTAAAGATATTTGCTTTTCAGTCACATCATCTTTTTTAAAAACACAAATAACGGTTATTTTGGAATATCTCAAAAACTGTTCCACTTTTGACAATTCTGACTTCATATTCGGATTCAGGGGAAAATTTTAGATAAAAATTAGCCGTTAGATTCATTTGGTCACGACTTTTTTGAAAATTTGTCACGTAGTGTAATCACCAGGCAAAGAATGCGAAGATATGTGAAAATTTCGGTGTTATTTTTTAATTTGGTTTTTTCTGGATTAAATATTAATGTTAAAGAAAACTAATACAGAGCAACATTGTTCATAAGATATAGCCCTAGAATATTTGTGAATAAGGTTTTTCTCTAAAATAAATATTACTGCAGTTATGAACACTTAAAGCCACCCATAGTGAGAAAAATAGCATTTTTAGCAAACTTTGTGGGCTCAAGGCACGCCTAATAACTTTGCAAACGATCTAAAATTTTATATATATTGTTTTTTTCTAATTTGGAATCAATCTAAGGGGTTTCCCAAGTGAAAATACGAAAAAAAAAAATAACGGTCACCCTATTGTGACAGTGTCGCATTTTAATTTTACTCAATATTTATAACAATTTCGTATTAATTGAGCAGTAACTAAATTCCAATTTTATATGGATAATTGAGCTCAATAATGATATATTGCGTAAAACTCAATTAAGGTACATATCTGAACACGGTATAAGATTGAATCAATCTCAAAATACGCTTGATTAAGAATTATAAAATTGTTTTAATCCAAATTCGTACTTAAAATAATCCGAAAATTAGATTGATTTATGTAAAACTAAGATTGAATCAATCTCAAAAGGCGCTTGATTCAATTATTATAAAGTTGATTTTATCCCGAATTAGAAAGAAAAAATTATTATGATTTATTAACCTACCCGTGTTACACCTAACAGAATGATAAAACACCAATATCTTGCCCGATATGGTTTTAATTTTAGAAATCTTATGTACATATTTAACTAAAAATATAAACTAAATGAGAATCAAGAGTTCAAATATACTTTTTAACCCTTAGTGGTGCACATGAGTCTCGCAAGACCTTTTTTCAATGTGTATAGAAAATTAAAACATACGTAGGCCGGAGGGTTAAACACAACAAAAAGTTTAATCTTTTTTTACTTGATTTAAGAGTTTAATACTTATTTCAAGAAACTCCGGGATTGATTTTCAAAAGTAATCCCATTTAGGATTGTTTTGAGTCCGTTTAAGTGTTATTCGTACTTGAATTTTTGAGTGCGACTCGTACTTAAAGTAATCATAAAAATCTTGATTTATCCCGAGTGTTTTTCTTTCTGTGTATATATAACACATGCTATTGTTTGAAGGGGTTCAGACGATATGTACAAATTTAACATGTGAAGAAGTGACAATCCACATGACAAATACACATTATGTGAACATATCTTTACATGGACAGACAACCAGCCAGATGAACGGACGGACATGATAAAATCGGTATACTAACAGATGCGTCTCAATTTTTATGTATCAGCACAAATTTATAGTTTTGCTCTAGAAAGGATAAATATATTGTTTCTGCCTTTATTGGTCGCACAAGAAAAAACATGCGATTGCATATTTACGGTTTTCTGATCATAGGTTTGTATTTATGAGTACACTTTTGTTAGTAGGATATGACAGGACATCTCAAAAATCATTACAGAAAAAAATTAAGACAGCAAATCCCATTGATTTTATTGCTATCTCTTTAGATTAGCTGATACATGTAAAAATTCCTATTTCTTAAATTTTTTTCATACACCAAAGTTAAGGTATCTTGTAAATAAACACATTTAATTACCTCACTGAGGTATTTAAACGAATTCGCTTAATTACCCCAATGAGATAGTTAAGCGTATTCGTTTAAATGCTTCCCCCGCATAATTACCCAAAAATACTGGAATTTTTGGCGAGGTAATTATACGTGGAATACTGTATTCGTCATCAAATTCTTTTATTACAGAAATCTTATTAAAAAACGACATTTAAGATTTTTGCATTTTCGATTTCCAGAACACCACTGACAAGCTTCAACAAATATTTATTTTATCAAAAGTTTCACAACTCGAATTAGCACTTAGCAGTAGGGATCTATTACCATTATATTTTCTGACACAACTAAAAATAATTCACTTCTATGAACTGCATTTTTATACCAATTGAAACATTAAGAAAGACATAACTGTTTTTTAGCAACAGTTAACAACAAAATACACTGATATTTTTATAGATAAAAAAGTGTTTTGTTCATAGTTTAAGCATATAAACCCGAAAAATTAAAAGTTTGAGTTGAGTCTCTTTTGAACTAGGTATGCGATTTGTCAATGCTGTGATTTGGCGCGTTTTGGTTATAAAAAGTTTACAACGCTGATAGTTAAGATCTCAACTGAGTAGTTTTATTTCTATCTCTCTTTGTCAGCAATTTCTTTTTTTCTTGTACACATTTAGGTATACGCTAGCCGTAAACAACACAAATGTATTGTAATTAATAACATTCAAGACCACTTGGTAATTTAAATAGTCACACAAGTCATTTCCTCTAAACAACTCGTGTTGTGTATGTTACATACCTGTGTTTTCTTATGCAGTGCAACTGATTGAAGTGAATTGTGCAACGCATATTACAACACGTGATATTAGTCTTTTTTTGTACGTTTGTTGTGTGCAACCACTTGAAAAACCAAGTGTGTTTTAGTTTTTAAGTTGATTTGTGCAGACCTCTAATAGTTAATAAACCCTTCATTTAATAATATTTAACTTGTCATTAATTTTGAAATATACAACATTTATTTTTAAATATGATACAATATTCTTATAATATAAAATCACTCTTTAATTGAGCATTAAAATTAAACTAAATAAAGACAACTTAATTATTATAAATATATGTACATATGTTTCAAAAATACAACCTTTTTCTGCACCAAAATATAAACAAATACAACAATTATTTAAATTAATTATAAACTAATAAGTTCTTTTTTATACAGTCTTTTAAGTCAAAGATTCCGAGAGCTTCTTAATTATATATCGTCACCTTAAATGGTAATGAGCGTGACTATTTACACAAAAAATCGAAATCGAGTTTGTGATTGATTGTGGTTTGTTTTATCAAACTTCATGTTCACGCAAATTTTTTGAGTCCTGTGATTAAAAATAGCGTCTTAATTAAAGAAATTCAATTGCCAAGACAAATTTTTTTTAATGATTTTTTTTTTTTTGCTTTTTGGATTTAAGGTGACGATATGTATATATGATTATTATAATTAGTTTTTTTTTTTTTTGGTATTTTAGCCGTCATGACATGTTATTAAATTATTAAATAGAAAAAATCCAATAAATAAACAATATTAAAATTAAAGTTAACAAAAAATTAAATAAATTTTAATTTATAACTATTAAATTATAGTGAAGGCTTAATTACACTACATCGACACGATTATCTGGTGGTGGACGATAACACCACAAAGTGCCGATAACACCGAGGCCAATGAAAAACATTGTAAATGTTGACAAGCCAAGAATAATTCCGGTGGTGACATCGTGTAAGGGTAAACCCGGATAGGGGTCTAATACCAGTATTACTAAAAGTCCACAACATTTTAGCAAACAGAACATGGTGACCAATATGTAGCCGGATGTATAGCTACGATTTGGCAACCATTCACAATGACGCGAACGAAAACCCAAGAAACCCAGGCCGACACCACTAATGGCTGCGACTAAACTGAATTGAAGATAAAATGATTTACCCATCTAGAAGAGAAGGGAAAGAGATTAGTTCTGATAAATTAGCTAAAAATGAAAATTGACAAAAAGCGATTACAATTTTGGCGACAGGCAAATAACTTTATTTGGTTTCTTAGTAAAACACTCACAATAACATTAGGGGCCATTACAACAAATTGCCGATATTAAAAGGAAGGATTTTGTCCCACGTATAAAAGGTTTTTCATTACAACTTTGCTTTAAACTAAAGTGAGCAATATGTTAAAGGAAAGTTCATCCAGTGATGCCAGGAGATATTCAAAAAATCCCTACGTGTCTAAGAAAAAAATCCCTTTTTTCCCTACAACCGAAAAATTTTTCCCTACACTTTTTCCTACGTTAAAAATTTGTTGTTTTTTGCAACAGGCAAACAAATAAGTACCTATTTTATTAACAGTTTGTAAATATTGTAATCAAAGCGTTTATTAACAGCAAGAAAACCCCAAAATAAATATGTATATATATAAAATTCAATTTCAAAAATAGCAATGTGTGACAAATTGAATTTTTTCTTTTTGGCAGAAACGCTACTATATATCCTTTAATCTAAAGACGAAACACAGTCAAACTTCGTATTTGATTTTTTATTTTCTCGTCTTTTGTCCTTTTTGAAGAGCTTAATTTTTTTCAAGAATAATTATTTTTAATAACTTTTAGTAGTGGTACCAACCAAATAAAAGGGAAGGCTCAGCAAAATTTTAAAAAAATATTTTCTTTAGTTCCCCTGAACTAAAGTATAAAAAAATTTTTCTTTTAAAAATATAGCCTTTCTCAAGGTATATTTACACAAGGTAAACTCGTTGGCCCATATGTTTGTCAGCTGTTTACCCAAGTTGGAACCCAAACGTCAAATTTCGTGTATATGAGCAAAAATTTGTATATGTGTGCGTTAAATTATTATTGTTTTATATGAAGACAATGTTGACAACTCGGTTCCTGTTATAGAGCAGCATGTCTACACTCCCAAGTGAGTCTACCTTGTGTAAATATACCTTGGCCTTTCTTATCCTTAAAAGTTTTCATTAGACATTATTTGAAAATTCAAAATTATATTATTTTATTTTTAAGAAGGTGTGTTTTTTTTACAAATTAATTTCTATGTAAAAATTTCATTAATTAGATATTCGCTTTTAATATTTGCATTCATTTTAGCGAATGTATGTGCGAATACAAATAGCAAAAATAGAAGAAAAGTTCCCAAATGCGAACGAAAATATTCGTCGCCTCCAAATTATGTATTAGGTTGCGAATTATATTTGAGTATATTATTTTGGCAATTTTTGCAGATTGCCGGGCTGTTAGGACTCATAGTATAGGGTTTCTGTCAAAAAATACTACATTTGTACTTTGGTGCTATTGCATATGAAAAATTTTAATTTTTAAATGGAAATAAGACGAATATAGACGAATTTTTAGACAATATGTATATGGAAAATGAAATAATATTTTGAAAAGTAACTACATTTGCCTTAAAATTAAACATCTGTCCTTTTTTCCCTACGCTTGAAATTTTCAAAAAAAAAATCCCTACAAAAAGGGAAAATTCCCTACTGTTGGCATCACTGAGTTCATCCTAACGGGTAGATTAAAGTTAAGTTGAAATAAAAAATAGCTTGTTATACGTCCGACAAAATCCTAACTTTAAATAACGTCAAGTTGTAATAATGGCTCTAAGTATAATAATGTACTTGAAAATACCTATGCAATATTGAAAGGACTTAAGGTATGTTCACACTTAACAAATGTTTGCCTAAAATATCCGAAAACAGCGTGACCACTCAAATTATCTACTTTTAACTTTCTTTTTAACAAGTTTTGGTTTAATATTTAACTTTAAAAAAATTCCAGAAGAATGTTATTAATAAACTTTTAAATGTTTTTGAATCTTATGTAAAATCAAACAATTGTTTAATATAAATAGTGGTTACGTGTGGAACGTCAAATATTTTTTGATTTACGCTGAGATTTAGAACGATTGTATTGTGAATAGTAATAGTTGTATATAGTAGAATTTTTATTTTAGAAAACAAGACATCTTATTTTTTATCATTGGATAAAAAGAAAATAAATTTTCTTTTTTTAAAAGATTTGGAAATACCAATAGAATATCTGGGGGCTACTCTCTATTGTGATCCGAAAAAAAAATGGTAGCAATTGATTTTTTTTCTTTTCGCAAATCAAAACTATTTATTAAATTAAAATTTTCAGTCGGGAATGTAATAAAGAAAATTAAGCCACTTCTTATCATTTGGATTGAAGATCAAAATCAGCGAAGAATGCCCTTGAGTAAAATGGTAATTGAGAAGAAAACTGTAACTTTATTTGAAGATCTAAAAGAAAATTATCTAAGTCTATAAGTCTGTCAAGTCAAAATTTATTTTTTCAGCTAAAATTATGAATCTCGGAACCAATAAAATAAAAATCAATAGAAATGTATGGAAAATGTTCTTCGGTTTGCGTCGTTTCAATTTGCGTCCCGTTTATCAGGTCCCAATAAGCGACGCAAACAGGGGTATTGGGGAATATATCAAGAATGAAAATTGGAAATTAAGCACGACAAACAAAATCTTATCAATTAAAATTTTCAAACATAAACACGTTAAGCGGCTTAACTTTCCTTTTTTATTTTTTGCAAATTTTGACATTTCAATAGTGCCAATCTGCGACATTTTTAATTTTTATCGCCAGCATTGCATCGTTTTCAAATAAAAATGTTTCGAAAAGGTTTGCGAAAGAGATGAGACAGTACCAAATTGGCTTTTTAGCGCACTTAGCTTTAATATAGAGTCGCACTGCAATAGAGAGTAGCCCCCCCTGGTTAAGAATCACGAAGAGATCTAGAGAAACTCACAATGACTTTAAGCATTTAAATCAAATTCAAATATTAAATCTAATTATTATACGAATTGAAAACATCGTTCGATAAATGGCTAATAATGATTTTAAAATTAAATTTCGCCTATCGCTTTAATTGTAATTTGACTTCCTCAACTTTTTAAATACTTACATGAGCAATCATATACACAATCAAAGCCGAATTCATGGAACTGCCCAATACTAGCATAAGCGATACTATTGCCAATGTTATAGTAGCATTTGCGATTTTCTGGGGATACGAATTATTGTTGCGTGACTTTTGCTGTATACTAATGCAGTCTTCATCCTCCTCCTCCAATTGGGGATGTATACGTGAACCCGCCAGTCTGGGTTGTATAACGGCCATGGTACGATCGGATTGCATTGGAGTAACCGGTTTCACAGTTTCGTAGTGTAGTCTTTGTGGTGATAGTTGTGAATTTTTACGTGGCATTATGGGCGGTGGAGGAGGCGGAGCAGATTGTGTAACGTTTTGTAATTGATGATTTTGTTGAGCGTAATGCATTCTCAGATCCCTTTGAGAGGCATACATTTGACGAGGGGTGTTATTTTGAGATCTATTCATCGGTTTTACAGGGGTTCTTCGTGGAGGGGTGGAAAGTAATTCGTGTAGCATTTTTGTGGCTTGAGGATTTTTGAGAGGGGTATTGGGGTAGGAGCATAAATTGGCCATAGATACCCCCTTTTGCGGTGTAGAGGTGCGCATGGGTGTGCGGGACTGTTCATAGCCTCGGGGTAAAAAGTTTTCACTACGATTTAAATCGGGATTACTAAGACATGTTTCTTCTTCTTCGTTGCGTATATCAAAGTCCTCTTCATCTTCAGCGGGAATCATGGCATACCGATGAGCCTTACCATTATGCATTTGAATAATTTCATGGTTGTCATCAACCAATTCTTCGTCTTCAGCAGTGGGTACCATTTGATATCGTTGATTGGAATTTTTGTCAACCACAAGAAATGTTTTGCTACCAAAATCACTGGAAAAAGCATGTTTTATTTTGGACTTTTGTAAGTTTTGCGAGGAAGTTTGACGATTTGGTAAGGAAATTTTGCGTTTCTTTTGTAATTGAGGATGATCTAAGATGGGTGGTAAACTGGCATAAGGGGCTGCTGAGGGATCTTCATGAAAAGAATGCGGTTCTTCTGGCTCCAATTGAATTTGTGAGGAATACCGATCTAAGTCATCTTGAGACTTGGCATAACGCCTTGCTGCCACCAAAGCTGAGGGATAAGCAAAATTATTTGGTGAGGGTAAAGGTGGTCCGGGTACTATGGCGTAACGATTATTTTGATTAGAAGGCAGCTCTTCCACGGGCACCAAAGCATAACGACCAGAACCTGATCTTGATTCAAATGATTCATTTAAACGATTTGCATTTTGAGGTTTCATAGGACGAGCAGGCTGTTTTTGTATATACTGTATTTGTTGGTTTTGCACACGTTGCTGTTGATGTACAGCTGGAGTGGATTCTGCTTTAGACTTTTTAATGGCCACCGAACGCGTAGACATGCTTCGTTGCATGCGCAATGGACCTTCGCGCGGATCATAATGCGTTGTATTCGAATTAAAATTTATTTGTAAACTGCGATTGTAAATCGACTCTACATTTTCTTTGTTTGCAGAGGGTACGGGATAAAATTCACTATTCTGGCAAAAAGCCGGATTTGTATAATTATGTTTAGACATTTTTTGTATTAATTATTTTTCTTTTTTTTTAATTCTTTTGAATATTAGCACTACAACACTTTAAGCAACATTTATATTTTGTATTCTTTTTGTGTTCTTAAAAAAATTACGTCTTCACTCTACGAATTATTTTTCAAGACTGATATTCAGACTGCAGTTGTTGAAGGTAATTCACTTCAAAACTCAGCCACCAAAAATTTAAAACTCAAACTGTAGAACAGAAACAGCCAGCGACATTAAAATAAAATACGTTAAAAATTCAACCATGTATATCAGCAGCAAGCAGCCTTAGAGCTCAGCTCAAATAAATTTTTCTTCCCCCTTAGAGTTTAATTTTTTTTTTTTTTTGTTAAGATACCAGTACAACATGCAACATTCAGTATCATAAGTACACATTTAACACACACACACATAATAAATACACGTGTAATAAGGTTGGCGCGTTCCGCTTAAGGAAACATCTGCTCCTTATGGATAGACTCAGTAAAAAAAAAAAATACCAAAAATATTCTACATGCTCAAGGTACTACTACTTACAATACCATTTGAAACTCTGTTAAGTCGTTGACTCGTGTTATACTCGTATTAAAAACGAAATGAGGGTTGAAAAATAAAAATTATTATTTTATAACTTTTGTAGAAAAAAAAAAAACGCAAACGCAGCCGGCTTTTATTAACTTTATTTCAAAAAAATAATTTCAGAGACATACATATGTATGTATACTTTCGAACAATATTTGTATATAGTTAAATAAATAAATGAAAAAGTATTTTTTTCTCCTTTTAATTCAGTATCATAAGGATTTTATGAAACGACCGTTACTTTTATTTAACCCATTAAACGCCAAGACCATTAAAAACAAAAAAGATTGAAATTCATTTATTTGTTTATACTTAAATACAGTTAATAAATATAGAAAAAACAAAAAATTAAAAAAAAAGTTCCTGGAAGTGTGTTTTAAGGGCTGTACTCGGACGAGTACAGTGGCGTCATGAGTATGCTATTTTATTAATTATGAAAAATTTTAAAGCATATTTTTTCAAATCATAGAGCAACATCGCATTGCTCAAATACCCATATTATGCTGTTATAACACTCACGACATCGTAACTGATTTGTTATCCTTTTAGGAAAGAAGTTTCCACCACTAGTTGCAACGCCAGCAGTCAGCGACCATTTGGAAACATTCACCTTCTGGGTATAGTTTCGCAAATAAAATTGAGCAATATTGCGTTGAAACCCAAGCCAGTCCATTTGAGATCTGTTTGCAACATAATCTAAAGTTTTAGGAACGTTGTTCATAAAATCAAGCACGACTCGGGATCCAAGAGGGAGTTTTGATCTTTCTACTTTTATACCTTTGGCCCCACAGTTAGTATCGAATTGGTATAAATAACCGGAACTGCTCGTTAGCATCCTATTTTTAAGACCAAATCTCACTTGTTTAACTCTTATGAATTATTTTGAGGAGTGTCTACCAAAAAAAATTAGTTTGATGCATTTGAATATCACAAGGTCTCTTTGTCTACTTAGGAGCTATTTTGCTTGATTTTGAAATTTATTGTCTGTCGCAACTTCTCAAGTGGGATATAATCTTTGATATCACTGCAGAAAAAAAACCTTCGACTTCACCTGGTGCATCATTTGGCATGCGATCAAAAAGAATATCCTCAGCATTCCCCTCCTCTTCATCTGTGTTATAGTCCGGATTTGGTTGAATAATAGCTATATCGAAACTTTTGTGATCATCTTTATCTAGCTGTTTAAATTTGTGAAAGCTTTAGCATAAAAACTTGAGGGTTTGATGGCTTGAAATTCCATTTTGGTCGAAGAAAAATTAAAAAAAAAATTATACATATCAAGCCATTGTACTCGGTTGGGTACAGCGATTTTGCTACTCAAATAACGTTGTCGAATAAAAAAATTTTTCTTGTAACTTTTTTTTAAATGTACACACAATCACTCTTCTTCAGAAATTTATAAGAAACTTTTGTTTCAACAAAACAGTATTTACTCTATGCAGCTCAATTGTTACTGGCCTAGCTAAAAATCACAAAAATGATAAAGTGTTACAAGAACAAAAGAAAATACACTATAACGTTATATATTTTTTTAAATTTTTTTATGTGTGTCTTTAAAGCACAATGTGTTGAATGCAAAAACACATCAAAAGTTTTCTAATTTATTTTGTTATAAAATTTAAGCGTACTTAAATATTGCCTTTTTTCTGTACCCAAGCGAGTACAATGGCTGGGAATGAGTTAACACAAACAAACCACCAACCAACCACCCCTTTTTGAAAATTAAACGATTTCCCAAATAAAAATCTAACTGACCCCCCACGTTTTCCAGTTGATTCATGACACCTTGTTGAAATTTATTTCTTCTATTAAAATCCCAAAATATTTTGTGTTGATTGAAATGATTTCTTTAGAAATTATTCGTTTTATTTTTCTAAATTCATGAAGTTCATAACATTGGTTTTCTTTTCTTTCCCTGGAATATCTTATTTCATCATATTACAGTTTTGTTGATTTATTTTATAGTTTAATATATAAACTTAATTTAAATATATGTAAATATTCAAATGTGGGTATTGGCATATTGTAATTTGAATACAAGACAATTTAGTTTTGTGGTAAATTTGTTCAATAGGTGTGTTTAAGAAAATAAATCAAATGGCATCCCCCATAAGTTCCCATAGTGCATTAAAAAAAACCATGTACATAAATACTTTCTCGATTATATAGTAATGTTTGTGTGTTTTCAATGTCATCCTGCCAAGGGCGGATTCAGCCCTTGGCAGGATGAAAATTAAAAATATTACAGTTGTTACGATTTTCCCAACATCTTTTTTATTTTAAGTTAGTAAACAAAACTGTCTTATATGGAGCGCTAACAATTTCTACATCCAAACACAATTACTCTCTGGTGTTTTTAAAGATGATATAATCGGTCTACATGGTATAAGATAAAAACTGCGTCGTCCTACACTGTTCTGATTGCCAAATTAAAACCACGCATCACGAACACAATTAGTCACGTTCTTCTTACCTAAAGCCTGGTACTCTGTTCAACATTTCACGTGAAATGCTGTCAAAACGCATATGAAAAAAAACTTGTGCGGAATAACTATGAAATAATGTTGATAGAGTTGTACTCTGTTCATTTTGTGAAAAAGTTCCGAAATGTTTCTGGCAACATTTTTTTACAACTGCGAAATAATGTAAGCTGCACTTATTTCACGTGGAATTTTAAGCAAAAGCAAAAAAATATGAGCTGATTATTTAATAAGAAATAAAAAATTATTGCTATATAACCGGTAACAGTTTTTTATCCATATTTACTTTCTTTTTTATAAAAAAAAATTAAATTTTAGTAAAATACATGTGGGGTTTGTTTACATACGCAAAACAATGTTGCATACTTTACAGGAATTAAAACGTCAAATTGTACAAACTCGCAAGATACGTAACATTGATACATGTCAAAATTTTCGTGTGAAATAATAAATGTTGCTCATAATTTTTCACAAATTTGAACAGAGTACTAGGCTTAAGTAACTAAATCTGTCTACCACCCCTGTAAAATGCTTCTGTTAAATAACAGTATCACATAAGAATCGCTCTTGATTACGGCCGAAACTTAATGGACGAACTTTTGGTTTCTTACCTATTTCACATAAAATTTCTTTCGTAAGTCGATAAAAACCATTGCAAAAGAGTTTCACGTCAGTCCATACTGTCTTCATACGACGCTTTTACCAATCAAGACAGTCAAATATTGCGATTTTTCGCCAAACGTGGCCATTTTGCGGTGAAATTTTGTGTTCGGCAACATGTCGATTTTTTTACGAAATTAAAAAAAAGTTGGCGAATTATTAACAAATTTTAAATTCGTCATACGAATGCGATTGTTTTAGATGATAAATTGATAGTGTTGCCAGATAATTTTCCTTATCAGAAGTCATCCATCATCAGATCTCCACCAAAAAACTAGTCAATTTTCAATTAATTTGGAAAATAAATTCTAAAAACTGAATCGTTTCTGATTGCATATGAATTGGAACTTTTAAAATTTTAACAATAATAATGTGTAATGGGTACTATGCAAAAAAAGTTGAATAAATGGCAAAGGTTTTAAAAAATTTGCATTGATATTCTAGTTCTATTTGATAGTATCAAGCGTATTTATCAATGTGGTGTGCAGAGCGAAAAAAGTCACAGATTTTTATAAGCTTTTACTCGATTTTTTACGAAATAAAATCAAAAATTTCTTTAAAACATTAATCAGAATATTGAAAAAAATATTCACTTAACATTTTTGAAAACCCTGCGATCTGCCATAGTTTCTTACAAATATTCTTATTCCCGTTTGCACACTTTTGCAATTTGAAGTCGCCAAAATTCTTGCGATTGCAATTTAAGAACAACTATTATGCGATTTCAAGTCAGAATCGCAAATGTTAAGCGTTTTGTGATTGTCAGAACATGCCTGATTTATTTTAAAACTATAATATAAACACACTACTAGAGTAAGGCTAAATACTGAAAATTTTAATAAAGGTAAAATACACTTGCACTCATATTTGTCGGTTTTTGGCGAATTTTTTTAATAAATAAATTTTTGGCTATTTTTGGTATACTATTTGGCGATGAAGGAGAAAAAATCTGACAACCCTGTTACCAATTTCTGTTCGCCATAAACAAACTAAGCTTATTGAAGTTCTCCTTAAAAAAGTTTTATGATTTTCATAAAAATTCGTTTTATACATAATTCTTTTTAAATCAAAAATATTTTTTATGAAAAAGGCTAATTTTTAAATATTTATAAAGTTAAATAGGTTACATATTTACCTTTAAAAAGGAAAAATTAAAAAATTTATGATATTAATTAAAAAATTTGGTGGAATAGATTACAATTTCGTTAAAGTTACTTATAAAAATTTTGCCCAACTGCTTGCCAGATCGAAATTGGCAAAAAGCTTGACATTCAAAAGAAAACGCTTGATTTTTCTTGACAATTGTGATTTTAAGTAGAACTGTTAATTTTAAATTTTTGTTATTTTTAGTTAGGCTTGAGTTCAATAAATGACAATAAAAAAATCGGTTAAATGAACAAACAAATTTATATTGTTGTTCAGATTGTTATTTTTAAAATACTGATATTATTATACGTAGCGAAGCTGATTTAACGATGTCCGTCTATTCGTCCTATGGTTAGTCTATGAAATGGGATTTCTAAAGAAGATATTTATGTCGCGCATAGTCCGGAATAGAATAGTCAAACATCTATTGACTGCCAGCAGTCGTCGATGGCTGTGAGTGTTAAACGGCAAAACCCTCTGAAGAGATTGACTGGTTGCAATTGAAACATGTAAGGGTTACCTTTCCGTAAAAAAGCCTGGGTTCGAGCCCAGCTTCAGTCAAGAATGAAAAATTATCAATAAAAATTTTAATTAATTTCATGTTGTAAAATTTCTTTCTTTATAAAAATAATTTAATGAAAATTAAATTTAATGAACTTTAGCCTTATTAATATTTCAAAATTTGAATTAAACCCCATAAACAGTTCAGCAAAATAACCACAATACTAATAATTTTTAAAATAACTTCAATTAAAAGAACATTCTTACATTCAAATAAAAAAAATAATTATAGTAGTACATATTAAAAATAAATATTCTGAAAATATTTTTATTGGTTAGTGGCATAATCTTCAAACCCGGATAAAACAAAATATTTTTGTTTTGAAAGGTGTTCAAGGATAACAGCAAGCAACCTAAATTCCATTTTTTTAACATTAAACGAAACAATAAGAACCAGTTCTTATCTCTTCACAATAATAAAAAGTTATTTGTACACACGTTATAATATAAACGTTTTAAATGTTATATGAGGAGTTCCATAACAAAACACAATGGTTCCACTTTTTATACCCACACCACAATAGTGAAAAGGCTAATATGCGTTTGTGCTGATGTGTGTAACACTAAAAAACAATGGTCCTAGATATAAACACTTTTTAGTATAACTATCGACTCAGATTCACTTTGAGTACATAGAACGAAGTCCGTTCGGCTGGCTGGCCGGATGATGAAATTTTGTACATAAGTTTAAATTTTCATAAGAGCGAACACTATTGAAAATGGTAGGAATTGATCTATAATTTCACATGGTCCCTATACAGACTTCTATTCGGAAAAGCCCATAAACCATCTTATTATGTTGATATTTAGATTAAATTTGGTCCAAACTTACTTTATTGCAATCGAAATCATCTTATTACTGAATACAAATACTACTCTCGGAAATGGCATTTGATGCCTTTTTGATTCCTTATAAATGTTGGCATTGATATAAAATTTGAAGACGACAACATTTTTAGTTGCTACTATGTCATCTTGCACTGGTAGGACTTTTCCAAAAAAAAATCTTAAATAATATACAAAAATTAAGTCAAAATTATAAAAAAAATTGAAAAAATGGCGAAAATACTATGAATAAACCAAAAATTTGGAATTTTCAAACTTCAGATTAAGATTTCTCAGAGAAGGAACAAGATATTTATTCGTGCGGTTATAAAGTCTCGAATATGGCGAAAAACAGGGTTTTTTTCGAATTCAGCGCGACCTTTAAAATCTATTGGGTTCATGCGTTAACAAAATTTTGGCTTTTGTAATTGACCATAGGTCCCATATAAACTCCCTCTCCAAAATTGCTTAAAGACGAATTAATCTCATATACAGAAATGTTGATATAAAGATAATATTCGGCACAAAGAACTCTTATAGTTATCTTAACCTCATAAAATAGTTTTGCCGGGTCCATGATTGCCCATGGGTCTCCAATATGGTACGCTCTCTCGAAAATTTGTCTTTACATATTGTTGTGTAGGGTATCAAATGGTCGGGTTTGACCGAATAAACTTTCTTACTTCTTCGGTTTTTATTTAAATAAAACACAGTTTATAGAATTCAAACAAAAACTTAGGAAATATATAAGGTAATTCACAAAGTATTCTATTGTGTCCTATTGGTAGTATTTGCTATAATTTTATGACTGGCATAAAAATTAAGTTTTATTTTCATATTAATATATTTTATGACTAATAAAACTTTGTGACCTATATATTTTAAGTGTGCTATTTTTCAACTGGTTTTTGTTTACAACATTAGGTCATTAGTTTTTTAAGTTGTTTTTTTTATTTACTTTACATAAAAAATTATATTTTTCTTGTCAGATAATTTTAACGTTTACAATAATTAATGTTACGATAATACAACAGCCTCTTCACAACAGTGTTATTTAACCTAAAAGAGTACTTATGTACTTAGCACTATGGAACACTTTGTGAATTGGCTAATAATTTTGAAAAAGTAAACAAAAAGGTTTATTTTTATGCCTGAAGCAACAATATCGATATGCAGAGTTATCTTACGCCGATTTTGCACATCTGCTTTCGTTCATGTCGCCCACGATTAAAGGACAACGCACCAGATGTGTTATTTTTACCCCAATTACCCTGGCTTAACATACATTTCTTAAAATACTGCACAGAAACAGAAACTAAGGAGTTCGGAAATAAACATTTTTGCTGAATATTCGGTGCTTTGTCAAAATGAGTCAGATGATACCTGACAACGGAAGAAACTCGCAATAGTAACACAAACAACCTTTTAGCAGAATTAACTGAAACAATAAGAAGTGTTAAAAATTTTTTAAAATTAAAACAGTACTCTATTTTATATGTTTAAAGAAAATCTAGGAAATAGACTGAGAAATTAGACAATCGGTATTATGAGTTGCTTTCGATTTCTTCGGTAAGTGAACGAATTTTTTCCAAGTCAAGTTTTATCAAAACTCAAGAAAAAAACCGCTTAAATTCTAAACATTTAAACCAAATTAGTTTTCTAAAAGATTATTTTATAAAGCCTCCTTAAACTATTGAATTAATTAATAAAATTATCTCACAGTTTAATAAATAAATACTATGTAATAATTAAAAATATGTATTACAGACATACAAATTTATGAATTATTTTTTTGTTTGCTCGTTTTAGAATTGTTTTGTTTTTTTTTTCACTAATAAACTGCAAATAATAAAAATTTTTAATTTTTATTTATTGAAATTACTGAATTTATAACAAAATTTTATTAATCGGTTAACCGATCAACAATAAAATTAAACGAGCGATTAACCGATTAAAGCAAAAGACCGACTAAATAAATACCCAAACAATTACTAATAATATAAAAACTATATTAACCGTGCAATAGTGACCTAGACCTTCAGCCCGTTGTAGTACAACAGACCAGAGACTCTGGCGGGAATCGAAGCGGCAAACCTCGCACTGATAGTCTAGGTCACTCTCAACAATTACACCGGGGCACCGCACTTTGAATTATTTAGGGCATTATTTTTATTTCTCAATTAGGTTTGGTACATTTTAAAAAGTATGCTCACATTTATTTGCTACGGTATAAGACATACAGAGGTGCAGTCAGGTAATTCAACAAACTCTTAACAAATTTTATAAGAAAATAACTTTTGAAGAGCCACGCTATTCCCTTACTGCGAAGCAGATTTGCAAGGGATAATATTAAAAACAACTGTAACAACAAAAAATTTTGTGTGTAAAGCTGATCGATCAATAACTAGTTTGTATATACGTTGAACAAAGCGCTTTTTGTGTCAAAAATGTATTTCTTCAAAATTGGAACTGGCGATTAAAATTCATGACTTCTGTCAGCGAGATGGTAAGCAGAACTCTTACAAACTAGCTTCGTTTCAAGCTCAAATTTTTATTGGGTATTTTACCACAACAGCAAACCACAATTTGTACTTAATAAAAATATATTAGTTTATCCAAAAAAAAAAAAAAGTTATTTGAATAGATTTATAAAGTTCTGTTATGGAACACTTCACATACTCTACATGCACATCTATGTATTTTTAGTAACGTTAATTCAAAACAGGATATACATATGTACGCAAGTAAGTGCATACTCACATACGCATACATACGCAAATTGATATCACTACAACAACAGCAGAAAAACTTAATTAAAATCAACTTCCCCTCTAGCAATTACAATGAAAAACGGATGTGGTAGGAACCAAAATACGAGTATCAAACAAAAATATCAAAAATAATAATAAAAGAAATACGTTTGAATTAAAATCTTTTTAATTGTGATCATAAGAGAAAAACTTAAAACGATAAAGTAAATAAAAAAAAAGATATTAAAGGATATTTTGGAGAATGTGTTGAAGATATAGAGAGAGTAAATAATTATGTTGTATTGTTGAGGCTGCTGCTGCTGCTGCAGCTCTTGTTTTTGTTATTTTTATTCCGACAGGATCCAAACAGCTGTCAGCTGTTTTAAAACTATTGTCTTTTTGTCAGTTGCTATATAAATACGAGTATTTTTTTTTTTAATTATGTGTTTTGTCCTTTATTTCTTTGCCAGCACCAGCATTTTCTTTTACATCTCCTTTTTTCTACTGAGTGTATAACAGCCTGCATTAGTTTCCTCTTTTTTAGTTGTGTAGCAAGTTTTATTTTGTTTGATTATTGAGTTGAAAATAATGGTGTTTTTTTGTTGTGACTCGTGCCATACAACTATAATAATTTGTATTAAATATCATTAAACTGACATCAAAAAGACATACAGATGAGCTGTACTTTAAGGTAATGATTTCTTAAAAAAAAATTTATTTCTTTCTTCAAATCAAATTAACTTATAATGGGAAGATATTCAGCCCAAATATGAGTATAAGTTCCCCGGGCGTTCTTTCCCATTTTTAAAATTGAATTTACAAAGGAAAAAAATGGGAGAAGGGAAAAACTCCCGGGAAATTTGTATTCTAATTGGGCTGATTGTATAAGGCTTTGGAATTCCAAAGTTTAATAAGCCAATATAAACAACATACCTAAGGAAAATTTAAATACGGCACTTTAAATCATAAAACTCATACTCCTCTAACAAAACATGTTTAATTTTAAAGAGCTTTACTTAATATTGAAATAGTTACATTGTATTCCTCTCGAAAACAATGTTTAGGTTTATGGTGAGGATCACCACACCTTGCTGCTCCCTGCTTAGGAACTGCAGCTTTTTAGCCACCACTGCAATTTGAAGTATCTGTTAAATAGCAACATTTCACAGGGCGATTCGCCAGCAGGCCAAACTTACTTCTTAAGATCTCACTCCCCGCGATTTAAACAACAGCCACTACGAAAGTCCCGAAGAGACCTCGGCAAGATAGGCAAGGGCCCATATTTCCCCAGCGGCAAGCTACCAGTTTCTGTGGCACAAGATATGACTTATTTCGTTCAAATACATATGTGCATATTTAAACATATCATTTCATGAAATATTGTGTGATTTAAAAAATGTGTTTAGTTGCATGCAAAATTTTTAAAACTTAGAATTATTGAATTCAGACTTATCAAATTTATTTAACTAAAGATAAATGTCATATATTAAATGCTAGTTAGTTTTAAACAAAACAAAAATTTAAGATGGCAAAACATTTTTGGAAAAAAATTCGACTTGTGGAAGTGTGGCCACGCGTGGTGCTAATATTTCACTTTGAGTTATAGAAAAATTCAAGATAAAGAAGTTCAAAAGTTCAAGTTATAGAAAAAAAAATCATGTAAATTGGCCTGTCTTAAAGAACTTTTGATTTACAGAAGTTCGACTTATAGAAGTTCAACTGTATTTGTATAGAAACCAAGAGTACAAACAACAGAATAATTGAATTCTTTCGAAAAAATCATCAACACATGTAATAGATTTTAGTAATCTGACAAAGTCAAGAAAATATTTAGTTGTATAATAAAATATTGGAAAAAAAAATTGTTATTGATAATCTTTCATTCTTGAGCGTGGGCGTGATTCCTTTCTTCATAAAAGTAATTTAATGAAAATTAAATTTAATGAACTTAAGCCTTATTAAAAATATTAAAAATTTGGATTAAAAACCATAAATAGTTCAACAAAATAACCACAATACTAACGCCCGCTTTCACGATCTATGATTAAATGTTTGTTAAAAAAAATTAGCTAATTGCTGGTTTGGCTAACGGGTACTTTTTAATCAACGGTTACCGATTTTTGTTTCATCATCTTTCGGTTATTTAACGAAAGAATTTGATAAAAATGTGGCAATACTATCGGTTTGTTTACATAAAAAATAAATATTAAAAGGCGGCTTTTAAAACTGAACATAATTTTGTGTGTGTTTTAATTTAAATAAAATTTAATAAATAAAATAAAAATTTATAAATATAATAATTTAAAAATCAAGGTAAATATAAATGTACACGTAAAATATATTAATGTAAATTAAAAATTGTTTTTTTTTATGTATTCAGCATGTTCTCAGACGATGAAATATTTTGCAGCGAAAATAAGGATTCTTGTTTGGATGTTAACAAATGAAAGCGACAAAGGTAAGATCTCATTGCAAAAAAGAATATCAAGTATAAAACCGTTTTGTAGGTCTTCAAACTTTACATCCTAAGAGGAAGATGTGTTAATGTCGCTGGTGGAGCAACACTCACGTATCGTTAGTGTTAGCTGTTAGTTGGCAGCAAAAAAATGATGTTTGGGAAACAATCGCATCACAATTTGGATCGCAGTGCAACAATATCAGATCGGTTAAAAACCTTAAAGATAAATACGATAATATGAAGCGGTATAAAACGTATTGCAGACTTTGATAATCTATGTATATATCTGTCTGAATTCTTCATCAGATAATTTGAAGTGGTTCCGGTGGTCAGGAACATTTCTTTTTTTGCGATATGAACTTTTAAAATAAAAAATATTACAAAAATGTAAATGTTGATTCATATTTCTATCCATTTTATTTGTTTTATTTTCCGATTAGTGTGCTAACCGCCAAATTTTCTTCGGTTAAATTTAACACAAAATTTTTGGTTAAATTATGTCAGTTAAGAGTTAATCATATATTGTGTAATACAATTTGGCCAAACTTTCGGTTAAAATTATGATTATTTTTTAATCAAAGGTGGTGAAAACGGGCGTAATTATTGGAAAATAGTTCAAATCAAAAGTTTATTTTGGAAATCTTACGAGATCAGTGGTGTGAAACATAACACCTTTAATTAAGTTTCACCTTTACTCGCCTTTACTTGCGGTCTACACCTTAAATAAAACCAATTACTTTAACACTAACTCAAGTTAATGTTAAGTGTAGACCGCTCATGTTTAAGCCCATTTTAAAAGAATGCACTACTTCAAGCTTCTGTTTCTACTCACACCAACACACTCACCTACATAAAAATTTATTTCAGTTAATAGCCCTAATCGTTGTGTCAGTTTTATTACAAATATTTTCCATGTTGTTATTGTTGTTGCTGGTTCTGTTTTTGTTGTTATTCAAGTAACTTCCCCTGCACTCCTAAATGACATATGTTTGTTCTTTAGCCAGTGGTTACTTTAGAATACAATCAGACAACAAACAACTCATAAATACAAATCATACAACAAGAAAATAAGACAATGGCAACAAATAAGAAAAACAAACTCAAGTAGAAGGAATAAAAATACATAAATTTGCAATACTCTTTTATATTTTGTTGACGTGTGCATCAAAATAAAATAATTTAATTTTAAAATGTTTTAATATTTGAATGCAATTAATAGGCTTGTTTTTATTCTGCAAAAAAAATTCACAAATTTGAGAAAAATTTCGTTATTTTTGATTCCCGAATTTTTAAAATAAAATTCGGTTTTTGACAACTTCGTGGTAAAAGTTGTAATGTGGTACATATTTTAAAAATGTTTAGTTCTGTGGTCAGCTTAATACTATTTTAAATTAAAAGTGAATGCGTTGAAATAATTTAAAACAATTTGAAGTATAAAAGTTTTCAAAAAATATTGTAGAGAAACAATTGAGGGTTATAAAACAAAGGTAGCTACCCTACAAATAATAGGACTAGTCCAAACACGCATATAAAATGCAGCCCCAAGGGACTAGGACTAGTCCAAAAGTAACCCAAACGTATGGAAAAAACATGGTCTATTAAACATTACGATGTTCTAGAGCAGGACCATATAACCCAGCTTTGGACTACAAAGGAGTAGTCTGAAAACTACTCCATAGTACACTCAAGAGGATAAGTTTTGAAGTCATTTAAAAACGAAAAAAATGTCGTTCAAAAACGTAGACATGTCGTCTTACTACAAACACTTTTTAACAATGACAAGGTCCATGCTTGCATTACATTGGAGCAGTCCATGGAGTAGTCCATTTTATCAGGTAGTCCAATATTATTTGCAGGGTAATAGCAAAACCTTCAGCTTCATAGATATGATGTTTTTCTATTTGGTACAAACTTATAAGAACTTGATATAAAGCAAGTTTGAACCAAATCCACTCCGATGTTTAGGAATAAATATATTTTTTTTCTTCCAGTGCCCATGTTCTGTAACTCTCGTGTCGGGAAACTTTTCGATTGAAATGTGTGAAATAGAACAAAAATGCCGTATATTGAAACAAACAGCTGTTTTTCTCACTAAACTGTGTCTGTAACTTTTTTTTGGCGAGTACAAGCTGTCACGCAAGGAAATTACTCGCCAATTTACAGAAAAAGTGTGTCTGTAACATTTTGGTGAGAAAAGTTCCCGCTTTGGACTGTCAAAAAAACTCACGAATAAAAATGGGGCGAGAAAAAAATTTTAACACTAAAAAACAACTAAAAATGCAAATTGCAAAGAATAATAATAATAAAATTATGTTCTTGGCCCTTTTTTTATTGTTTAATTATTTTCTTTTACCATTTTTATAAAATATACGAATTTTTTCAAAGCTCGTTTACAAACAACAAACATTAAAGTCGCACTTTACATTATTTGGCATGGCCGACGGTTGTATTTTCGCCGCCGTCGTTGAAAATTTTTCAATTTTAGTAAATTTTGGTCGCCGTTAACTATATGTGTGACTGGCGTCCTCAACGTCTGCAATGTCACATCGGCTTCGAGTGCAATGTTATGACTTTTATAACGTAACGACGTAATCTCTTTTGATAGTTTTCGACATAAGTTACAGACACACTTTTTTCTCATTTTTCGAGAAACGATGGAATATTTTGTTTCACATCTTTTCGATGCGAGAAGTTCTCACTAAAGTTACAGAACATGGGTACAGCTTTAAAGTTTAAAACAAAATGTCTTAAAGTTTAAAAAAAAAATATATATATATATATATATATATATTAGAGCGACTCAAAATGTATGGAAGCAAAATTCGTGCACAATGTACCCTCCTTAAAATGAACCTTGGACTTTTTCAAGATACCATTTTAAATATTTCGGCTCCAGCTTTGACCTCTCGTGAGCTGGACCATTTTGAAAAAGAGTCTATTTTTGCATGTTTTGTTAATTTGAGAATCTGTTTCCTTACCAACATATACAAATTGGGTATCATAAGAAAGGTTTTTTTAAGGCGCGTCCAACTGTATATACAATTTGTCCAAGGACGATCATCCATATCCTTTTTTTTAAGGATTTTCTGTAAAAAAAACGGTTTTTGAATTTTTTGTTCGGCGTTGCTTGTAATAAAAATGCCAAATTAACATATTTTAATCTTAAGTCGATTTAATTAAATACGTGTTTCAGCTTTTTTGGAAATTCGCGCTAGTTCGCGTTTTGACAAAAATGCAATGGGGTGGCAGCCCTTCGATTTAAATATAGCAATATGGGTATCAAATTTCTTCTTTTACCAAGTACATCATCTTTGTATGTAAATAATATTATTTTTTGCAAATTAGATGCATTTTACACTGTGCTCTGGAATTTTTATAAATGCAATTTTGTAGTAACTGTAATATGTTAGCGGATTTAGTTTCTAGATCATGTATGGATAAAAATAGAACTAAAGAAAGAAAAAAAGAAATGATCCACGACTTTTTGGCGGCATATTTTTTTTCGCAAATTAAAAAAAATTTTAAATTTTATTGTTTATATTCTGATGAAATTATTAATATTTCAGGTAAAAAAATAAAATACAAAAAATATTAATATTATTAACGAACTTATTTCAGAATTTCCTTGCCATTCACAAAGCACTGAGAGTTTTATACACGTTGTCAGTCAATCTAGAGTATCGGTAATCGATAAAAATCGTCCGGCTTATATTGCGAGCCAGATCGTGTCGCGCAAGCAATATACTCAAATAGAATCACGAAAGGATATGCTGTAACGCTTTTTAAAATCGCTATAAATGAGTCTTAAAAGATCTGTAGGTATAAAAGTTTTGTAAATATAAACAATAAAATTTAAAATTTTTTTTAATTTGCGAAAAAAATATGCCGCCAAAAAGTCGTGGATCATTTCTTTTTTTCTTTCTTTAGTTCTATTTTTATCCATACATGATTTAGAAACTAAAACCGCTAACATATTACAGTTACTACAAAATTGCATTTATATATATTCTAGAGCACCGTGTAAAATGCATCTAATTTGCAAAAAATAATATTATTTACATACAAAGATGATGTACTTGGTAAAAGAAGAAATTTGATACCCATATTGCCCTATTTAAAACGAAGGGTTACCACCCCATTGCATTTTTGTCAAAACGCGAACTAGCGCGAATTTCCAAAAAAGCTGAAACACGTATTTAATTAAATCGACTTAAGATTAAAATATGTTAATTTGGCATTTTTATTACAAGCAACGCCGAACAAAAAATTCAAAAACCGTTTTTTTTACAGAAAATCCTTAAAAAAAAGGATATGGATGATCGTCCTTGGACAAATTGTATATACAGTTGGACGCGCCTTAAAAAAACCTTTCTTATGATACCCAATTTGTATATGTTGGTAAGGAAACAGATTCTCAAATTAACAAAACATGCAAAAATAGACTCTTTTTCAAAATGGTCCAGCTCACGAGAGGTCAAAGCTGAAGCCGAAATATTTAAAATGGTATCTTAAAAAAGTCCAAGGTTCATTTTTAGGAGGGTACATCGAGCACTTTTTTTGGTGAGTCGCTCTAATATATATATATATATATAAATTAAAGTTAATAAATAAAAAAAAATTCAAACCAATAATTATTTAATCCTTTTTCAAGGAAACACCCTGCATAAATGAAATTT
Source organism: Pollenia griseotomentosa (assembly GCA_963931875.1). Taxonomy (NCBI): domain Eukaryota; kingdom Metazoa; phylum Arthropoda; class Insecta; order Diptera; family Polleniidae; genus Pollenia; species Pollenia griseotomentosa. The sequence continues at coordinate 99,154,617 of OZ007560.1, forward strand.
GTCTTTTGGCAAAGTATGTACGAATCAAATTGTAATGTCACCCTAACAGCTGTTTTGAATGGGATACACAACCACATGCACACAATTAATATCCGATAAGATATGTTTAGCACGTGTTACATATGGCAACGAAAGCAACAAAACATACAGTTTATAATTATCAATTATTGGTTTCAAAATGAAATATCCAATTGTATTGTTAATAGACTACGTAGTGAACAATTGAATTACTTATTTTCAAATGGATAAATACGTTTTTTTATTAATGTTATAGTTTTTTTTTGGCATAAGATATTTTATTATTTTATGTTTTTCGTCATAGACCAATGGTGTGTGAAGATATTTCTTCACAAAAAAAGACTGTAATCCCATAAAATTGATTTTGATTCAGATAGAATTTACATTCGGACTGTGCCCAACAACATTTTGCATTTGTAGCAACAAGTCGGTTTCTGTTGTCCCAAAGTGTAAATTCCTTGTTGAGGCAAAGTTAAAAGTGTTGCATTAAATGACATACTTGTTGCCCCAAAGGTTCAGTATGCTGTTGTCGCAATTGCAAAAGTTTTTGGCTCAACAGTTCAATATACTTTTGTCGCAACTGCAAAAATTTTTAAGGTATATAATAGAAAAGAAAACATTATTTTTAGTTTGAGAAAATTTATTTTAAATTCTTGCAATTTTAAGATTATTGTTTTTATTTATTAAGTATATGGCCAATCGTATCCTTTTGGGCTTCAGATATAGATGGTTTCGCTGCCTTGCGTGAAGGAGTTATTACCGAATGTAGTAAATAAAAGAAATAAAGATGTCGCGAATCTGTAAAAATATTTTTCATGCAATAAATTAGAGAAAAGAATATGTATGTATATCGCATCAACTTACAAAGATTTTCTGCCGATTTATATTTTTCAAAATACTGCAATTTAATATTTATTTAAATTTTTTTTAAACTAAAAACTTCAGTTTTCACTAGTTTCTCACCGACAAACGACTCAATACTGATCGCAACGATAATGAAGTACCACTCATGTCATTGCCAAATGCACATTTTTTACGACAACGGTAATATTATTTGATTCAAAAATTAAATATTTTATGGCAACAAAAATGTTTATTTCCTGCAATAGCAAATCATTTACGTCAACAGCAATATTCAACGTCGCGTTATTTCAGAGAAAAACCTTTAACGGCAAAAGATATTTTATTTGCAACAAATAATTTTGCTTTAAAAAACTTCAAATACTTTCATGTTGTTGCTGTAAAAAAAAATTGTTGGAAAATTTCTTGCGACAATAGGTTTTCATTTTCTCCAACAAGTTTTTGTTTACCCCTACATAATCCTCAAATGCTAAACTTATTTGCCCTCACAATATTTTTTTTTGTGTGTTGGATTTTGGAATACAGTACCCATGTTCTGTAACTTTGGTGAGGAATTCTCGCCTCAAAAAGATAACAAAATATTTCATCGTTTCTCGAAAATCTTGAGAAAAGTGTGTCTGTAACTCATGTCGAAAACAATTAAAAGAGATATCGTCGTTACGTTATAAATATCATAATATTCCATTTTTCTCACCCCTTTTTTCGTGAGTTAATTTGACAGGTTAAAGCGGGAACTTTTTCAAAAAAATTTTACAGACATACTTTTTCTGTAAATTGGTGAGTGATTTCCTTACGTGACAGCTAATACTCGCACAAAAAGGTTACAGACGCAGTTAAGTGAGAAAAACAATCGTTTGTTTCAATTAATGGCATTTTTGTTCCGTTTCTCACATCTCAATCGAAAAGTTTCTCGACCCGGGAGTTACAGAACATGTGCACAAGTTGGATTAAGTACTTGTTATTTAACAACTCGGAGACCTTTTATGTACTTAATTCAAAATAGATACCTTCGTTCAATTCAAAGTTGCAAGCATTCTTCTCTTATGCTATGTTCGCACAGCATCTTGAATTACGTTGTTCGCTTTTTTAATTACGAATCAGAATTACGCTCTCTCGCTCTCTCGCTCTCTCGCTCTCTCGTTTTTAAACAATTCCTATTTTGTTTCTTTATTTGTTGTTTTAAATTTCACAAAAAATCAAATTTTTGCAATTTTTATGCAAATCAAATTCATATTACATAAATTCGCCTTGATTTTATGTTTTTTTTCTTGTTTTGTTTTGTTTTTTACAGCCTTCGATAAAAATTAGTGATGACAATGATTTGTTTGTATTTGGCGTGGTAATTCAAAATGAATTACGTACAAATGCGATAATTCGCTCTCAAAATTTTGTATGACGAATTATGTAATTTGGATCATAATTGGACTATGAATTACGAATGAGAGAGCGAATAACGACAAAACGTTGTCGTGCGAACATAGCATTAGGTTGGTGATAGGGCTGCTACACTGAACAAAAAAGCGTTAATAATATTAAAGAACAACGTTCATTAAAATAATTTTGGTTGGCTCATTGAGTTCGTTAGTATAATGAAAAATAAAGTTATCGATGTATTTAAATTTATTTATTAAGAATAATGTACAATTCGTTTTAATTATGAAGGTACTTAAAAATTAATAAAACTAGTCAACACCATATCGGAAGATGCTATAATTTTTGCATATTGAGGTAAATGTCACTTTAAAAATTTAATTTGTATTGATAAGTATATTATCATTTAAAAGTTGCAGGGAATTTTGTAAAAACAATTTTTTTAACGCGACTTGGCCGATATAATCTTTTTCTACAAATACTTAATAAAAATAAAATTTAAGCATTCAATTAACACAATCCAAAAGCAAAACTAAAGTTTTTTATTTATTAATTTAATTTATCAAAAAAAAAAAAATTACAGTCAAAGAACGTCAAGTGACAACTTTTGCGCCGTCTTGTACATATATAAATACATACATATGTATATTGTTTAAGTATCGCCAACCCGTAAGATACCGTTTATTATGAATCAGTTTCTTATTTCCAGATGAATCTAGTAAATCAAACAGGAATATTTTATAAATGCACTCTAAGATGACATTAATAATGGGTACTTTTAGTTAAAAAAAATAATTTTCTATTATAATGCTAATTTTGTGTTTACATAAACTGCGCTAGTCGCATACATCATGCCATCAACATTTGCATAAATTATTAGCTAAATATTCAAGATTATTTAAAAAAAAAATATCAAAAACAAGAAACTCTATGCAATTGCCGTAATTGACAGTTGGCAAGTTATTTCATAAACGAAAACTTTGATTAGTTTTTTACACTGAAAGAAAAATGCTACATATATTTAATGAATCGTTTTCATAAAAAAAATTTCACTGGTTAAATGAAAATTTTCATTGTCCAAATGGAATTTCGGAGTTATAATGAAGTCTTTTCGTTAAAATCGATTCATTGGATTTCGTAATAACGTTAAAAATTTTCATTGGATATATGAAAACTAAAGTTTGTCCAAGTTAAACAAACAATTTTAATTGGGAACATAAAAAACAATATACAAACATAACTACATTCATAAATTAATACAAAGTTTCCTTAAAATTATGTTTAATTGTTAATTAAAAAATTTAAGATTTAATTATTTCATACATCTAATGTAATATGTAGAGTTTTTTTTTCCCGGACTTTTTCCATTCCCGGGAAAGCGGGAAATTTTTTTAAATTTCACGGGATCCCGGGATCCCGCTCCATATAAATAATACCAAGTAAATTTTGTTATTAATTAATGAAAAAAACTTTTATAAAAAAACGTAAGGGAATTTGTTTACAAAGAAAGTAAAAGAAATGGTTCAATCCAAAAAAATTATTGAAGATTGAAATAGGAACTTGAATTATTATCACCTCACGCCTTTATTCCCTATTATTATGCTTTTATTCAGTATTATTATGCTCTAGATACAAGATAAAAAGATAGCATAAACATAACAATTTAATTCATAAAACAATAATATGAACAATAATAATCAAAAAGTTAATTAATAAAAAGGATAAAATATTTTAAAGAAATATATAACATTTTTTAACGTCTAAGGAAATAACTTTCTGACACACTCAAAGCGCTTAGTAAGTCGGCAAAAAGTATATTCCTGATTTTATTTACTAATTATCATGTTTCCGAAAAAGTTCGTTCATTTTTTACCGAGGTTGGACAAATAGTTAAAAGTGCACCGTTGTAGCATGCTTCGGATTCACAATCAGAAGCAATTTTTTTTTTTTTTTATAAACAACGACTATATCAGTCAAATGTATGTCGAGGTTGATGCAAAAATAGCATCAACCAGACTGCTTCTTACAAACCTTTTCATTTCAATAGGTCCATTTGTAATCTTTAGGACAATGTGTTTTTCAAGTTGTATGTTGTAGTACCTTACACGAGTTTCCAAAATGTTATTTTATTTCGGTTTCCCCGCACTTCACGGGTATATAAACCAACACAAATTGAAATTGAAAATTTGTGTTTATCACCTAATAAATATATCGCTCCTTCACTACATCTTAGACATATCTCAAACTGAACCGAAGTTATAGCAAAATATATCTTTAAGTCGGTATATTTTGAAAACTTTAATCGCATTTTGCCAAGATCGTTTGTTTTTGTAGATATGACTATGTTGCCATAAAGGAGCGATATGTTAAGGTATCTCCTATTTTTAAGACTTGTTCATGGACAATGAAACTTTACTGCCTGCATCTTATTTTGAATTCATGTACTTTATTAACTCTTCACTTCACCAAATGTAATAATTATCAACTGTTGATCTGCCCATTCTGCTTTTAGTAGATTTATTGCATCAAGAGATATTGATTTAAATACATGTACTCACTTCTTGTAATTGATATAATCCACAACCCATCCACAGATGCTAATTTTTAGAGAATAGATTCAAAGTATAAATAGCTATTTGCTGAAATTATGAGGAATTTTTTATTTCCCGGGATCCCGCAAGAAAAATCCCGGGAAAACGGGAAATAACGGGAATTCCGTCCCGGGAATTCCCGGGAAAACCCCCTAGTAATATGCCATAAATTTATGAAATCAAAATTTTTTTTATAAAAGCAACATATTTCAATAATTGAAAAAAAAAACTTTTTTTTTAACATTCAAATAACTCTATAGTCTCAATAATTAAAAGTATAAAAATATTTCGAAAAAGCATGCTTTCATAAATTTAAATTTTTATTATGACAATGAAAATTGTCATTAAAGTAATGAAACAAAAACTTTCAATTCATAAATTTAATCTCATATTTACGCTCTTAATTGAGTAGTGCCAAAAAACATAGTTTTTTAATCAAAAACTACACTGCCCCAGTAGGCTAGCTGGTAGTGAGCTAGTCTATCAGCGCCGAGGTTGCGGGATCGATTCCCGCCAGCGACTCTGGTAAAAAAAAAAAAAAAGTTTAATAAGAACAACTTTAATTATAAAAAAAAAAAAATTTTAAAAAAATTAAAAAAAAAAAATAAAATAAAAAAAGTCTATCAGCGGCGTGATCGAATCACGCCAGCGACTCTGGTTAAAAAAAAAAAAGTTGAATTAGCACAACTTTGATTAAAAAAAAAAATTCAAAAATAATATAAGAAAATTTTTTTTTTATTTTTCTCAAAGTACATATTCATCCAATGAATAACAATCATAGATCTAATGTAATGTTTCATTAAATACATTTTAATGAAACAGGTTTCATTGATCCAACGAAGCGCTGCATAGGTTCCTTTTTAATGCAATTTTTCATGGGATTAATGTCAAAATTCATTGGTATTCTGAAGAAAAGTCTTTCAGTGTAGAATTCATTTTAATTGCAAACAAGTTTTAATAAAGAAATTTATAAATTAGATAGAAGTTAACTTACGTTTTTAAATAATCCAACTTGTGTTGTTCTACCTTAATATAACCCTCTAAATTACTTATTAATACAGATTCAGTCTCCAATAGCTCTTCCATTTCCGCTAAAGCGGTATAAACTTCTGTGTTGATGGACTTAATGGTGCAGATTAGGAAAAATAATGCGAGCAGGAGCAGGGAGGTTGCCTTTTTTCGTCTCAGTTGAAGCATATTTGAAATTTATGTGTTGAAATGGCAGATAGTAGTTTAACCTAAAATGAGATATAAAAGATTTCAATTAAAAAAACTAAAGAAAAATAAATGTAAAAGTAACTAACAAGTTTTTCCATTAAAATAAATTTTTGTTATTTAAATTTTCTTTTATGACTTTTGACAACAATATTTCCCAAATTTTTTTACTCTCAATTAAGTGCCTGTTAACGTTTGGGCCATATCGTAAATTAATTTAAAATTTATATTCTGGCGGCACTTATTCACTCTCAGTAAATCTAATAAATTAAGATTAATTAATTATAACAACTCACCGTCAGTTTAAAAAAAAAAATCAAAAATAAATGAATTTAAAGACTACCACCAATCTGATCAATATTACAATGAATTTATTTTTAATTTATGGATTAAACTTCAAACTGGTTGTATATTCTTAGAAAGATACAAAATAAAAATACTTTAGAGAAGTATTAGATAATTTAATTTTATTTGGAGCGTTGTAATCCGGTTCAATATTTTCATTATCGATTTTAGCAAATAATGAAGATTAAATAAAAAGATATTAATACCATGGCCACATACACAATTAAATATATTAAAATTGTTTTGAAAAGCTTGTTTGTTTTTGATTTGAAATCAGTGCAAATTCTTAATCTGTGCCATACATGTTAAATTCCAATTAGAATTAGCAATTGATGCAATTAGTTTATATTTTCTAATTGATTAAACAATTAGAATAAGTTCAACTAATTCCCATTAGCTAATTAAAATTTTTATTCTAATGGAAAACTAATTGCAATTAGTTGCCATTAGCAAAAAAAATTGGTTAACCTTTACAATTAGAAATCTAATTGACTTCTGATAATGCAATTAGATATTCAATAAGCTCGAATTAGAATCAATTGTCAAAACACTAAAAAACGATTAAAAATGCAAAGAATAAGAAAAATAATATTTTGTTCTTGGCACATTTTTTCATTGTTTATTTATTTTGCTTTAAACATTTTTATAAAATACATATACGAATTTTTTCAAAGATCGTTTGCAAACAACAAACATTAAAGTCGCGCTTTACATTATTTGGTATAGCCGACGGTTGTATTTTCGCCGCCGTCGTTAAAAATTGTTAAATTTTGATTGCCGTCAACGATATGTGTGACTGGCGTTTTCAACGCCTGCAAAGTCACATCGGCTTAGAGTACAATGCTATGACATTTATAACGTAACGACCTAATCTCTTTTTATAGTTTTTGATATGAGTTACAGACACACTTTTTTCTCACTTTTCAAGAAACGATGGAATATTTTGCTTCACATCTTTTTGATGCGAGAAGTTCTCACTAAAGTTACAGAACATGGGTACTGATAAAATTTTAAGAGTTTTCGATTAATATGTATATAAAAATCATTTAACAAACAAATAACCAAGGAAAAAAAATATATATCTGCAGACTTGCAATTTTTTAAACTTATTATTCTTTGAAATTGCATTAGTGCCCAGATTATGAAATCATAGTTTTGCAGTTTTTGTATTTTCATATCGTCTTTCCTATTCTCCTTTCTAAATCTATATATAAATCGGCTAAGGCAAAACAGTTAAGAACACTTTCCTCCTCTGTATGTCAACAGATTTGAAAAAAACACACAACATATGAAAACATATGAAAGATATTTACTTACAGAAGTGCACAATATATATTTTATTAAAATCTGTTCAATATTTTCGGAGTAATAAGCGTTCAAATTAGCTACTTATCAAATAATAAAAAAAATAGGGTGCTCGATTATTCGACATTTTTAAGAAACCGGTTTTCGAAATACGGGAAATTAAATTTCTTTATTTTACTTTTCCGTGCTGCATGTGGTGATTTATTTAACTTAGAAACATAATATTATAGGTGCAGGGTGAGTGAATTAAAACCTATAAGATGAAAAACGAATAAGAACATGTAAGGGGAGCTTTTTGGTACTTTTTCGTTCAACATCTGGTTTTTTGATTAATTTTCGTTAATATTCGACATAGAAAAAAAATTAAAATGCAATGTCATGAGTGGAATACAATTTACAAAGGAGATTTTATGATACTTTTTTGTTTTTCAATTTATATTTTTTGATATTTTTTATAGTAAAAGATAGAATATGAATCAGAGATGGAAAAAATGAATGCTCAAAACATGTAAATTCGTATATGCTTAGATGTAGTATCTTCATATGAACCTAAAAATTTATGGTCGAATTTTGACCATTAGGCGAACACTCGTTTATATAAATACTAGGGTATTCATTTAATCGGGCTTTTGCTTTAATCGGTTAATCGCTCGATTAATTAACCGAGGTTTTAATTTAATCGGTTACTAATCGGTTAATTTTGTTATTGATCGGTTAACCGATTAATAAAGTTTTGTTTTAAATAAAGTAATTTCAATTAATAAATATGCAAAAGTTATTTATTATTGGAGTCTATTAGTAAAAAAAACCATAAAAAAACAAACAAAACAATTCTTGAACTAAAACGAGCAAACAAAAAAGTAATTCATAAATATGAAAAACATATTTCATAATTTATACATAATATTTTTATGTATTTATTAAAAAATAAACTGTGAGATTTTTTTTATTAACTATTTCAATAGTTCAAGATCTTATAAAATAATCTTTTGGAAAAATAATTTGGTTTAAATGTTTAGGATTAAAGCGATTATTTTCTTTAGTTTTGATAAAACTTGACTCGGAAAAAATTCTTTCAATTATCGAAGATGTTGGAGAAATCGGAAGCAACCCATAACACAGATTCAAGAATGATAAAAACAAGATTACGCATTGCACATGTTTACATATTATACACATGTTTATTTGCTTGTATTTCTATAATTTAGCTGTAATTATACGCTGATGTGACGTAGATGAGCAGAATATTCGCAGATAAAATCTTCCATTATGTTATCATTTTGGCTTTTTCTGTTAAAGATTGTTTGTGTTACAATCGTGAGTTTCTTCTTTTATCAGGTCATGATCTGACACATCCTGGCAAAGCTCAGCACCGAACATTCTGCAAAAAATGTATTTCCGAACCCCTAGTTTTTGTGTTTGTACTGTATTTTAAGAATGTATTGCTCGAAGGAAATATATTGTAGGAAAAAATATTTTCCAAACATATACCTTTTATATATGAGCCGAAACAAATAGTTAAAAACACAAAAAAATATTTTATAATACTACAAAAAACTAAAAAAATTTGATACATCGGTTAATCGGTTAATCGACTGAAATTAACCGGTTTACTCGTTAATCGAAAATTGCCAATTTTAAATTAACCGATCAGTTAATCGGGTAGTAGTTAATCGGTTAACCGATTAACGGTTAACCGAATGAATACCCTAATAAATACACATACACCTACAGCCAACTGAAAGTTAAAAAGTGTAAGAATTACAAAACAAAACAGAATTACAACGTATATGAAACTGAGTACCCCTCCCCAATCATCTCACCCCACCCACCAATAAACTCAATCTGAGTTAAAGTTGTTCTATAAAAATTACAACATTTTGTTTGCACGTAACTTACCAAGCAATAGTAACGTTAGGCCTTCAGCTGGTTGTTGTTAAACAGACATAAAACTCTGGCGATAATTAAACCCTCGCACTGACACACTAGCTAGCTCCCCATCTACTAGCCTACCCTGGCGCACAATTATAGAAATGGCGGTGCGCAAAATGACCCTAGGAAATATGGCCCCAAAAGGAAAGTGAAGAACGGCCCTAAAATTTTACATGTGACACAACGGCGCTGCGTAATATGACCCCAAAAAATAAATGAAAATTTACCTCAAATTTAGGGATATTTTACATAATGCAATATGACCCCATTTTTTTAATTAAAAATTACCCCAAAAACATGACAAATAACCCTAAAAATAAAATGAAATATGACCCTAAATTTGAGGTAATTCTTCATTATAAAAAATTACCTCAAATTTTAAAATGAATTTTAACCCCAAAAAAGAACACAAAGAAAGTTATATTAAAAATTTTGGGTGGAGTTCATATGCCCGAAACTAAAAATCCCAAATTTAGAATCCCGATTACAAAATCCGAATAATTATACAGTTTTGGTTTTAAAAATCGTACGATGAATAGCATGGTTGGACTTTCGGCCATGCGCAAGGATTTTTTCCTCGATGGTATAACGAACACTGGCTTTGCTTACTGAAGCTTCACGGTTGTTGTGTCTCATGTAAAATTTTGGGGCATTTCTTCACTTTCCTTTTGGGGCCATATTTCCTGGGGTCATTTTGCGCACCGCCGACACAACAATACGCAATTTTAGGGCAATTTTTATTTTATTTTTCATTTTTTTGTTAGGGTGTTTTTGCATTTTAAGTGGAATGAAAAATGACCCCAATGCTAAGGAATGAAAAATGGCCGCAAATAAAATTACCATTTTTTACTTTGGGGCTATGTTTCGTTTACTAATAAAAAATGCAAACTTTAAGAAATGAAAAATCACCCCAAACATTTTTACACAAATTGTATAAAATTTTATGTCAAAGTTTTTAGGGATAGTATACAAAACCCGAACACTTATACCAAAGTGGAGAAAATCCTTGCCTGTTATGCAGAAATGCTTTAGTTAGCAAAGCCGGTGTTTGTTATACCATAGAGGAAAAAAGCGAAGCCAGTGTTTGTTATACCATAGAAAAAAAATCCTTGCGCCCGTCCGAAGGCCGGCTATGTAGTGAAGCTTTAGTGAGCGAAGCCAGTGTTCGTTATATCATAGAGAAGAAAATCCTTGCGCCCGGCCGAAGGCCAGTTATAACGTGAAGCTTTGGTAAGCAAAGCCAGTGTTCGTTATACCATAAAGGAAAAAATCCTCGCGCATGGCCAACCATGCTATCAATCGTACGATTTTTAAAACCAAAGCTGTGTAATTATTCGGATTTTGAAATTGGGATTCAAAATTTGGGATCTTTAGTTTCGGGCATATGAACTCCACCCAAAATTTTTAATATAACTTTCTTTGTGTTCTTTTTTTGGGTTAAAATTCATTATAAATTTTGAGGTGATTTTCATAATGAAGAAATACCCTAAATTTATTAATTCATTAAAAAAATGGGGTCATACTGCATTATGAAAAATAGCCCCAAATTTGGGGTAAATTTACATTAATTTTTTGGGGCCATATTTCCAAATTTCGCAGCGCCTATAGAAATAACTTAATGAAAAATACAACAGCTTATTCTTGACCTATGTAAACTGTGCCTAGTGGTGGTTAAGTGGCATGTAATGTGTAAAATTACATACTACATGGTACTTACTGCTTTGGGAAGCATAGCTGAATGCTACCAGACGCGTCCACGGGTTGCGGATAGTGGAAACCCCAGCAGATATGTTGGGATGCTGCGAATAAAATAAGCAGTCGCGGACAACTCAGCGGTCCCAAGGGGAGAGTCTCGGGGGGTCTCGTTTAGAGCACCTGTAAATACCCGAGTTGCCAATGATCCTTGGAACGGCGTGGCGAGTAATTGGCGCCACTCAATAGCCAATCTCAACAACTCGTTGAAAAAAAAACCAGCATTTCTGGATGCTACAATCGGCAATACCGGTACCAGAATCGGATGCGATCGGCTAATCACCGGTTCATCTTAAACTCTACTGATTAAAGAAACCACAACGAATGGAAACCAAAATGATCCCCAATTGTTGACGACTTTTAGCTTTAAATCAAGGACACGATTCGGAACATGGAATATTAGAACGCTTCTGGAACCATCAAGATTGGCCCAAATTTGCAAGGAATTCAAGAACTACAACCTTCTCTTCCTTGGTTTATGTGAAACAAGGTGGCCTGATAATGGCACAATAACAACCGACGGTGGCATAACCTTTTTATATTCTGGCAAGCCAAGTGGACTCCCTCGATCGAGCGGCGTAGGATTCCTTCTTTCTAGAGAGGCCAAGAGCGCCCTAATGGCATGGAAACCACATTCTGATAGGATTATATCCATACGTCTGCACACCCGTGCTCGTAACATCACATGCATTCAATGCTACGCCCCCACTGAAATCTCAGACCCCAATGACAAAGAAGACTTCTACAGCCTCCTGGAAAAGGTAATAAAAGACACACCTAGTGGTGATATTTTACTTCTTACCGGTGATTTCAACGCTCAAGTGGGCTCAGTTAACACGAATATTGAGTCCGTTATGGGAACTCATGGACTGGGGCAAATGAACGAGAACGCGAATTATTTACAGGGATATGTGCAAGCAGTGGTCTTACAATCGGTGGCACTATTTTCCCTCACAGGGACGTGCATAAAGTAACTTGGGTTTCCCCCGACCACAGAACAGAAACCCAAATTGACCACATTGCGATAAGCAAGAAGTGGCGGGGTTCATTACTGGATGTGCGCAATAGGCGTGGGGCAGATGGAGCGTCAGACCACCATTTACTTGTAGGAGAGATACGATTAAGGATATGTTCAATCCGACGACAAACAACACAGTCTTTGCCAAGACGATACGATGTATCCAAATTAAAATCCTCAAATACTCTCGAAAGTTACGTAGGCTCCCTAACGACTCGCTATGAAGATATCCCGAACAGCAATAGAGGCCAATGAAATGCTATAAAAAACATTTTCACAGATAGTGCGAAGCAATATCTTGGTCATCCTCAACCTAAGCGTAAAGTATGAATCTCAGACGCTACCTGGCAACTTATTGAAGATAGAAGACAACTTAAAGGGTCCATTAACGTTGCCCGAACAAGAGCTTCTAAATTTATCCTTCAGGCACAGTATACCAGTCTAAATCGCCAGGTTACACTTCGTTTAACCAACGAGACAAACGGGTCTGGGAGGAAAATATGGCCATAGAAGCACAGTCAGCTGCCGATACACATCGAAGTAGAGATTTGTACAAAATTGCAAAGCAAATATCAGGGAACTACCGTTCAACCACATATCCCCTTAAAGATCCGTTGGGAGGAACTGCCGCGTCCGTGGAGCGGCAACTGGCAATATGGTCCGACTATTATGCCGGCATACTGTCAATTCCGCAACCCACAACAGTCTGGCAATGTCACTGTACTTCACATCAAATCAGATCCGACATAAATACAGTTTGCCCAGACGAAACTGAGATCGTCACTGCAATACGTGCACTTAAGAATGGCAAGGCACCAGGCGTAGACAACATTTACCCTGAACTGCTTAAGGCTGATCCGACTCTTAGCGCTAAAATAATCTACCCTATTATCAGAGACTTTTAGACATCACACTCTCTTCCTGCTGAACTAAGTGAGGGAATGATAATAAAACTACCCAAGAAAGGAGACTTAACAGAGTGTAAAAATTGGCGGGGTATAACTCTTTTAACCATGATTAACAAGGTGTTAGCGAGTATAATCCATGCTAGACTGGCATCATCAATTTCAGCAGATCTTCGAAATGAGCAAGCTGGTTTCAGACCACACCGATCTTGCACCGATCATATAAATAGTCTAAGGATCATAGTGGAACAGTCGGTGGAATGAAGATCTCCATTATACTCAGTGTTGGGCAAAATACATGGTTTGCGGTATTTAAAATACAAAATACAAAATACTTGCTGGTCATGTATTTAAAATACAAAATACAAAATACTTTCAGGTTATGTATTTAAAATACAAAATACAAAATACTTATATTTATTGTATGTATTTAAAATACAAAATACAAAATACTTACACATCCTGTATGTATTTAAAATACAAAATACAAAATACTTCCATTTATTGTACGTATTTCAAATACAAAATACAAAATACTTCCACGTCATGTACATTAAGGTAATAACTGTTTTTTAATGCAAAATACCACCCCAGCGCCATGTGGGGAATTTTGTTCTGTTAAGCTGATTCGGTGAAAAAAGTTTCCGCACCGTAAGCGATTCCTAAAACTCCATATTATGTGTATATTTTATTTTTGGAAATTGAAACCCATTTGATTTTGCATTAGACTTATGAAAAATGGTTTAATGTTGAAGATTATATATGAATTTAAACAAAAACGAACTTATTTAAGACAAGAGCCACTGATTTAATGATGAAAATAAAAACTAAAAACAAAACTTCAACGCTTTCGGTGCGGAAACTTTTTTCACGAAAGATGAAAAGTGACACCATATTTTTTTATATTTTGGTAGATTAAAATGCAATCAACCATCAATAAACTGACAGAATATATTTTGTAAACTATGTTTTTAAAATACAAAATACTCCCATTTTGTTATGTATTTAAAATACAAAATACAAACTACTTATATTTATTGTATGTATTTAAAATACAAAATACAAAATACTTGCTGGATATGTATTTAAAATACAAAATACAAAATACTTGCACGTCATGTATTTAAAATACAAATACAAAATACGTATTTGTATTTTAAATACGTATTTCAAATACATGTATTTCAAATACTGCCCAGCCCTGATTATACTTGATATTTATCGACTTCGCCAAAGCATTCGATACGATCCACCATCAGGCAATTTGGCACGCACTTCGATGCAAGGGAGTTCCACCTGTGCTAATCGACTTAATCAAAGCTTTGTATGGCAACTCAACAAGTCGAGTACTGCATGAACGCACGTTAAGCAATCCGATTGGTATAAGCACTGGGGTACGACAGGGATGTATCCTATCACCACTGTTATTCAATATTGTATTGGATTCAATTATGCAGCAAACAACCCGAATAAGAAGAGGCATTTCATGGGGTATGAATGGTCGATTGGAAGACCTTGACTACGCTGATGATATTTGCCTGCTCGCACATAACTTTACCGACATGTCAGCCAAATTGGATCAGATACATCAGCTAGCATCTGGTGTCGGTCTTCACATTAACTTCGACAAAACTAAGGTTCTACGTATCAATTCGACTAATCTCTCCAAGTTCCGAGTAAACAACATAGAACTCGAGGACGTCCAATCGTTTTGCTACTTAGGAAGTATCATATCAACAACAGGCGGCTCACGTGATGATATTACATATCGCATAAGGAAAGCAAAACAGTCTTTTGGTGCATTACAAAGAGTATGGAAGTCACCACAAATACATATAAAAACTAAGCTTCGCCTTTTTTCCTCTAATGTTCGCTCTATCCTGCTATATGGATGTGAGTCCTGGAACTCTACTGCAAGCGACATTCAATCCCTGCAAGTATTTGTTAATCGTTGCTTGCGAAAAATTTTGCGAATATTTTGGCCGAACGTAGTTTCCAACAGAGACCTCTGGCAAAGAACAGGTGAAATACCAATTCGCATAGAAATTGCAAAGAGGAAATGGAGCTGGGTTGGTCATATTTTGAGAAGACCCCATGATGATATATCAAAGATGGCAATTGATTGGAACCCTCATGGCAGCAGAAGAAGAGGTAGACCAGCTAACACCTGGAGAAGGCAACTAGAATCCGAAATTAGCGAAACAAGAAGAACTTGGTCTGAGATCAGACAAATCGCACAGGACAGATCCCAATGGAAGAATTTCGTTACGGCCCTTTGTTCCAACTTGGAACCATAGGAATCAATATACATATGTAAACACTAAGGGCCATTATTACGACGTAATGATAAAGTTGCTGATAGTTACAGTGAACAATAGCTATCGTGAATGATAAAGTAAACATTAAGTTTTCTCCCTTACTGCAATCGTCCGATAAAAAGAAAAATGTATGTAATTTATATACTGTGGCAACATTGCAATAGATACCGACTACTTTTGGTGGTTTAAAATACGTAATTGCAACGACGTATTTTCAATGCAGATGTTATGCATTGAAAATATTCAAGAATAGACTAAATTCCGAGACGTAGCATATCTATGAAGTGCGACAAGGATTAGCAAACTGTTCACCGGTATCTTTGAAAATATTGCAATTTTTTTAAGGTTTTATCTATGTACAGTGGAGTCCCTAATGGCCGGACATGTCTCTCGGACCAGACTGACTATTGGTTGGGGCCTATGTTAGCATGCTTCTTGCGGGAAAAGCTCTTTTCTGTTTAAAACAAGCTTTTAGGGATCACGTATTGATTATGGTCTACTACCCAAAGTAACGGGAAGGGATATCTTTAAAATCGCACTAAAGTGCTGATTTTTCACCATAACTTGAAGTGATTTAAATTTGATTAAAAATAACTAAATGGTCACATAATGCGCCGATGTTTAGAAAGTCAGACAAAAGGGAATGTATTTATCTTTATCTTAGGGCTACAAAATCAGAGCAAGTTAAACTCTCTTTTTGGTTAAAAATGTGTTTAAACCAACAAATCTATAAATCACTAAACATATAAACCATCTTTAAACGCATTAAATTGGGCGTTTAAACTACCAATACAGACCATATGAATTTGATAAGATTTATCGTAGTGCTGCCACATGTTATTTTTTTAACAGCATATAATACGTGGGACACTGATTTATAGTTGTTGAGTTTAAACTATATATAAATTCAAGTTTAGTTCAACTAAACCAGCGTTTAAGCCATCACTGTTTTATAAGCCATTAATGGCATTTTGGCAAGATTATTACGTAAAGAATTTTAAAGCTAAATACAACTCGTCTCATCTTAATACAAGATGCAATCCTCAGTTTTATTTTTGCAAATTCAAATTAATTAATTTATTAACCGTTTTATTTTTTGTTTGTTCACCAGTTTGTTTATAAATCATCAAAAACCGATTAAAACAAGTCCACAAAACTCATTCAACTAATTTTTAATTTAAACATAACGGCTTTTGTTTTTGCTTAAATTTTTTACAAAAAAAAGCAATAATTTAAATTGTTGTTCACATCTTTTCATATGCAAATTTGTTGGGCGGTTTGTAAAAACAGATTAAAAGAATATGTTGAAAATTTTAATTTTATTTAATTTAATTTAATTATTTTTATTCTATTTAATTGTATTGTATTTGGAAAAACATGCACAGTGTAGTCAACAAAGAACTTAAAATTGTTCAGTGTTGCAAAATATTTCCTTTTTTTTGAAGTTTCGCTTTAAATGTAAATTTTTTTTTTGTTTTTGTGCAATTATTGCAAAATAGTGGCAGTAAAATAAATGCGTAGGTTTGTGTTAAAATATTGCTATGTTATTGCTGTAATTGTAGATTTGTTTAACCAACAAAATAAAAAATTATTTAACTTCATTGTTTTTTCTCTGCATAAATAAATAATTAAATAAGACAACTGTTTTTTTTTTGACCTGTCATCATTTTTTCCCAACAACAAATTAAAATTTCAGTTTTACTTGGAAATGCAAAAACAGTTCAGTGAACTTGAATTTTTTTCATTTTATGTACGAAAAAAAAACAAAAATTTAAAAAAAAAACGAAATGAGGCCAATAAAATTTTGCGGATTTTATAAAAAAAAAAAAAAATAATAACTGACGACAGCCTGTCTGTTGTGAAGTTTAATAAAAATGCTTTAAACTTTTATCCATTCTTTTATTTAAAATTTTAAAATATGTACTATTTTAAATTTCAATATTTTAAGGTAGGCTTGAGAGTTCATCAAATTTAATTTTCGTTAAATTATTTTTACTGAAGGAAAGAAATTTTACAACATGAAATTTTAATTAAAATTTATTGATAATTTTCTTGGCTGAGCTGGGGCTCGAACCTGGGTTGGATTTACATGTTTCAAGAATCACCACATTCTTTCATCAGAATTTATGACTTGTGTAAGTTGTGGTAAATGTTACACTTTCATAGAAAAAAAGATTTTCATTTTTATAAAAAAAAATTAAGTTAAAAATTTTCTATTTTTACATTAAATTTTGGTTAAAAAATTTGGCATTTTCGTTGAAATTTTGTCTCAAAATTAAATATTTTTTCGAAATTTTTATAGCAAATGTTGCTTCCAAATTTTACAATTTTCAAATTTAAAGAAATTTTATGTAGTTTTCTAAATCTTTACTAATTTTGTATTAAAATATTTCTATAAACAACATTATCGAAATTATTATTTAACGTCAACACATACATATAAGTTTTAACTACTTGATACTCTCGAGCAAACGACAATCAAATGTCCGTATGAAAAGCCAGGAGTGTCTTAATATGTGTATACCAAATGTATCAAAAAGAAAAAAGTACTAAATAAAGTAATTTTTCCGTTTTCTCATACAAAACTGATTCTCCGAAAACATTTTATTACAACTAAAACCGCTACGAATAATGATCTTGTGGTATACTTTGGTCCAACTTTGCTTTATATGACTACCAATATCACCAAACATAGGTCTAATAAAAAATACGCTGATGAAAATTACTTTATTTCGCCTAAAAATCAAGCGAATTATGATGTGAATGTATCTTATTTAAACTATGTAAAACAAGGTTTTATATGACTAGAAATAAGATCATAAAAATTTCTGATGATCAGCCCATAATTTTTCTATAGGTCCTATATAAAGCGCACTTAGTTGAAACATTTTGAATACTCGATATTAAACTAAATTTGAAAGTTATTAAAATTAAAAAGATATAAGTATTTTACAACTTCGCAATAACTTTCAGACAAACCCTCGTATAAAAAGCTTTAATATTTCAATTAATTATTTGTTTTATATTTTATTTTCTTGCTTTAGTTAACCACTTAATTAATTGTTGCAAAAGTTATTTTACTAGTTTAGTTCAACTTTATGATTGAAATTAAACGCTATAAGTAAAGAGGTGTTATATAATCACTTAAAAACCTAAAAACATTATTTAACTTAATTTTTAAAAGCCACCCAAAAGTATAAACAAATAAATTACCAGTCTTTGCTTTTTGTTATTGTTTTCAGCAACAGATTTACTGCCTGTTTTTAGAACACGAGCGCAAAACTCGTTCGTTTAACTTACATTTAAAATAAAAACAAATTTTGTTCTAAAAAATACGAAAACAGGCAGTTAATCTCGATAACTAATCGTGATTAAATTAGCAACATGGTTAAAACCAATTAATAAGAACATTTCTAACGAAATCATAAAACATATAGAAACCGGCACATTAACCTTTTTTCAAACATACTTAAAAGATTTAAAAACATCTATTTAAATTCATTAAGTTACGCTTAAGCTGGTTAAAAAAAGGTGTTGAAATGAAGTTTTGATTAAATTTCAAACAAGCATATAGTATTTAAAATAAATGCAAAAAAAATGTTTTGTTGAATTCTATTAGAATAGCACACTTTATTTGATATGATTGCAAAATGCAATAAATACAATTTACTGTAAATGTGTTTGTATGTGAATGGCCTAAATGCAAATAAACTTTTAATTTATAACGACAATTAGATATTTCAAACTGAAGCAAATTCGTCTTAAGCTTAAATTAATTGGCTTAAATAATTAATTTCAAACCTGTCGACAATTGAAATTAAAGATTTTACAAAAACAAAGCAACAATTCGAATTAACATGATAACAATTTTCCCCTTGTGAGAGTGCGTGATCGTCAGTAAAAAAACTCTCACGCTTTCAGCTAAAGCTACTAAGTAAGTCTAATTTCTGAAAGTAGCTGCAACTTGTACAAATTTTCTGAAAGTACTTCTAAGTAGAGACCACAGATAAAGTTTAACATAAACATAACTCCTTTTATACATAATGAAAAAATCTAAAACGAATAAATGTGCATAAAGAATAATGTAAACTACTAAACAAAACCTATATTAATGCTTTCATGAGTCCAGATTCCTGGAAAAGGAGTCAACGTGGACGAAAAAAAACTAATAGAATTTGTTAGGTCCCATATAAACCGTATTTTCGGTGATTATATAAACTTTAAAACACCTAAAAATGTGAGGACGGATTTCATGAAGATTGCCTGTTTAAAACACATAAATTTTTCTTAAAGCAAGTCAGTCAGTGTTCAAATTTTAAGTATGACCCCATAATGGGAATCATATAACAAAACAGAAATGAAGAAACATTTTGGTACAAGCAAATGTGAAAATTAAAAACTCTGGGAAATAAAACTAAAGGCATTAACTGAAGTTAATGAAGAAATTATTAACGTTTTTGTTTTTTTTTCTTAAGAAGTGTCCAAATCAGTATTATTGGGTTTTTGAGGGTACTTAATTGATTTCTGCCATGATTTTGCCCATCAAGTGGGGGGCGAAGTGAAATAAAAAAAAATTAATGGGTATAGTTCACAGATTGGATTTGTGGTACAATTGTACCAAATTTGGTACAATCGAAACTTTATTGGTACAATTAAAAAAAAAATACCTACGAAGTTTTATCAGTTCTTTGTGGTGAATTAACTCACTTTTCTTTTCGAGAATAACATTTTTCCAGCCTTGACCCGAACTACGTTCTTGTTAACTTGTGTTCATGATGGTAAGTAGTAGGGAAATTCGTTTTTTCCCATATACCACAGAGAGAGCATTTTGCTTTTCATTTAAAACAAACTACTCCCGGAAATAGCTGTTAATGCCATTACTTTCTTATAAATGTTAGTATTGACAAAAAAATGGCTACATTAACTTTAACGATACCTATTATTTCATGAAAAATATTGTGCTGTTAGGTCCAAAATTAACGATCACTTAAGGACAAACAAATATCATATACATTAAAAACATAAAATTCGGCACAAAAAACTTTCACATGAATTTTTACCTCCTAACATAATTTATTTCTGGCGGGTCCATGATTGCCCATGAGTGGCAAATAGAGTACACTCTTGAAATTTGGTCTTTATATACTGTGATGTAGGGTACCAAATGGTCGGACTTGACCGACTATACTTTTTAACTTGGTTTGTTTTTATTTTTATTAAATAGAAAAGTGTAATGAATTACTTTGTATGCTTTTTTTATTTTATATCCATATTTTGGTGCAATTTATGTCAATTTGGTACAATTTTGCCATTGAGACAGTACAATTTAAGAATTGTCCGATGCCAACAGTGGCATAGTTTAGTTTGTTTTCAGGGTTTCGATAAACAACCTAAGGGATGGAAGGACTTGGGTTATTGAACCTTCTTTTATAAGAAGTATTTTTTTTGCAAGATTTGACATTTAAAAGTTCTTTAGGTGCTTTAAAAAAATCGTTATAATATAAAAGGTCCGAGAAGTTTGTTGATTTGCTATATAAGCTTTTTACGGATTAAAAAAAATAGTCTTCGTATTAAAGACCTGCACAGATATATCTGTTTTTATGAGTGGTCTGGTGTTTCTGATATAAGTTGATAATGATATGATTTGTAAAAAGAGTGAATGTAAGTTGAAAAAAACGCGAAAGAGAGTATCATATCTGTTTATTAAATTTGTTTCGCAAAAGCAGATACTAGTGGATACTGATGGAATATAATAAGTTACTTATTGTACGATGCCGTTATTTTCAATTATTTTTCAACGAAAAAGAGCCGAACCTTCTGGCTGGTAAAACAATAATTTTCAACAAAAACAAAATACATTTGATCAGTTACTTTTTTTTCAATAATGTTTGCGCTCGAAAGCAAAAAAGGCAAACAAAAAACTTTACAGGAACAAAACTGGTCGTAAAAATGTGCTTGTTTGTTTTTTTTTTGGCAAACATTTTTGAAATTTTCGGTGACGACATGTATTTTGTTTTTGTAAAAAATTCTTTGATGCATTTAAAAGAGGGGTTTTCTTCGTTCAAGTGCCATGTAGACAAATATTATTAAAAAAAATTCTGAAAAAAACTGAACACGCGTGTATTTTGTTTTTGTAAAAAATAAAAACTAGCCAGAAGCGTTGTGACCAGGCCTGCCATATCAAATAGCCTATTTTTTGATAAACGCAACACGGTAATTTTTGGTTTGTTTATATAAATTATTCATTTTGGGTAGCTTAAGGAAAATATGGTTGTATTTATTCCATAAATGCAGTGTTTGCATTGTGTGTCAAACCCAACAAACACATTTTAAAAAATATACAACTACATTAGAGGAGCTTAAAGCACAAGGGGTATCGATCTAAAGACACCAACCCGTCCGGCTGGCTGTCCATTTAAACTTTGTGCGCAAAGTTCAAGTCACAATTTTGAAGATAAATTGCTGAAATTCGGTACATAGGTTCTAATCGTCATAAGAATCAAGCCTATGGCAAATGGTGAGAACATTGACCTGAATCTAAACTTTATAATTTAATTTGTTTTTCTGGGTCCATGGTGTGGAGTATCATAAGGTCGGGATTGACGGACTATACTTTCTTGTTTGTTTAAATTGTATATTTTTACGCAAAAAAATAAGGCGGCATGAAATAACTCCCTACGAAATAACTACCCAAAAATAAAATGAAATAAGTCCCCAATTCAGAAATGAAATAAGTCCCCAAAGGAATGAAGTAACTCCCCAAATCAAAATGAAATAAATTCCCAAAAATTGAGGAGTTATTTCATTGAAAATAAGTCCCCATTTCCTAAAATGAAATAAATCCCCAAAAAGTATTCAAAACATCCAATCAATTCCAAATAGGGGGGGGGGGGGTGCTTTTTTACCATGGGAGGTAAGGCCATGATGGCTTTATTGCTTAATTTTGCGAAGTGAGAGATACAGCCATATTTTTTCCCAAATGAGAGGCAAAGCCATATTTTTCCAGAATATGGTTACGCATGGGTGGGGTGCTTTAAAACCATGGGAGATAAGGCCATGATGGCTTTATCTCTCATTCAAAAGGGAGATAAAGTCTTTTATTTTTTTTTGTTCATTTGAATGGGAGATAAAGCCATCATGGCCTTAGCTCGCATTAGCGATATCGATTTCAGTTTTGAAGAACTTTTGCATTTTACATTGATTAATAGTTTTCACTTCCGGAAACACTTAAGTCAAGTATTGAAATCTGGCTTCGCATACTAAAGTTTTTCTGCGTGGCGGCCTGCGGCCGCGCTTAGGGGTTTTTTCCTCCAGTAGGACACGGCAGGTGGCTTCGCTGAATAAAGTTTTTCTGCGTGCGTCACAAGAATAAAAAAATGTTTTTCAATGATAACTAAGGATTTTCCCTTTTACAGAATGTTTACACCATGCATAACAATATTCTGAAAAAATATGGCTTTATCTCTCATTTGCGAAAAAAAATATGGATATATCTCTCATTTCGCAAAATTTTAAATACGGCATTATAGCAATAAAGCCATCATGGCCTTATCTCCCATGGTAAAAAAGCACCCCCCCCCCCTATTTTGAATTGATTGGATGTTTTGAATACTTTTTGGGGATTTATTTCATTTCAGGACGTATTTTATTTTTTTACAAGTTTTAACTAATTTTGAAAATGAAATAGGTCCCCAAAAATTTTTTGAGGACTTATTTAATTTTAAATTTTTGGGGAGTTATTTCATATGAAATAAAATAAATAATGAAATAAGTCCCTAAAAAATGAAATAAGTCCCCAAAAACGTTGTTGTTGTTTCCTGTATATTTTTTTGGGGAGTAATTTCATTTTTTTTGGGGAGTTATTTCGTGGGGAGTTATTTCATGCCGCCAAAAAATAAATTGTTTCTTCAAAATGGATATTTGTAACCAGAAAAATAATTTATTTTTTCCAATAGATATTTGTAACCAAAAAATTACTTAAGCTATGTTTACTCCTATTAAATATTTGACGTCCTACATATAACCACTAGTTTTCTTAGGGATTGTTTGCTTTTGCAAAACGCTTGGCTAGAGCAAACATTATTTATCAGTTTCTAAATAAAGTACATTATACAATTATCATCTTAGGAATCAAAATTAGTAAATAAATAGAAATATTTAAAAATAAAGCTTAAGTTTGATCAATTTACTGTTCACGCTTTTTTTTATTTTATCGCCAAATATTTGTTAGGTCTGAACATACCTTTAGGCATACATGTTACATTCCAATTAGAATTAGCAATTGATGCAATTGGTTTATATTCTCTAATTCATCAAACAATTAGAATTAGTTCAACTAATTCCCATTAGATAATTGAAATTTTTATTCCAATGGTAAAACTAATTGCAATTAGTTGCCATTAGCAAACAAAATTGGTTTACCTTTACAATTAGAAATCTAATTGACTTCTGCTAATGCAATTAGATATTCAATTAGCTCGAATTAAAATCAATTATTTTGATAAAAATAAATTTTTTCCAAAGAATTATTAAAGTGAACGAATAATGATGTAAGTCACTGTGTGTGCAAACATGTGGTAATTCAATAACCGTAATTGTTATCAACTGGTAATTGTTTGAAATCATACATGTTAAATTCCAATTAGAATTAGCAATTGATGCAATTAGTTTATATTCTCTAATTGATCAAACAATTAGAATCAGTTCAACTAATTCCCATTAGCTAATTGAAATTTTTATTCCAATGGTAAAACTAATTGCAATTAGTTGCCATTAGCAAGCAAAATTGGTTAACCTTTACAATTAGAAATCTAATTGACTTCTGATAATGCAATTAGATATACAATTAGATCGAATTAGAATCAATTATTTTGATATTTTCAAAAAAAAAACTACAATATTCATATATGAATTTCACACATATATATTAGGGGTATAACTTTTGAACAATTTTTTAAATGATCAAAAAATACCTATCCATGCCATATAGACCATGAAAATCTATGATGAAAAGTGGGGTCACTTTTTCGCGGGCGTTAAAAAAGTTTCCCCCCAAATCTCTTTGAAGTTTGGTATCCTTATTGTAAAAACACAAACCATTCATTTATATTTTTATGCCATTTCACAAATAAGACTTATACCACCAATTATACTACATCCAAACAGTTAAAAGTATGTTAAAATAACACGGAAACTCCTTTTTTTTAACGAAATGGAACCAACCTCACAATTCCAATTGTTTACTTTTATTTTAATTAGCTTACAGTTTCGCTAAGACAGAGAGGTTCTCTATCCCATATACTCGTTGATCACTGGAACAATTTACACATGCTCGGGAATGCTTTCTTAAACGTTGGGTGAGAGAAGACTCTAAACATCACAAACAACAACGAAGTAACATTTTCGCGGAACGTGGAATCATACTTGTGCAAGATATTTTTCAACATTGCAAAACAACACGCACTTTGAATTTAAAGTTTATTTCCTTCAACAAAGATAATTTGTAGTATCTTAAGTTAATATATAGTGCATGACTGTATGTATGGTATTTATTAAAAAATAAAAATTCAAATCGAAATTGATCTCATAAAACTGTTTTCCTGATATATACATCAGTGGCCACCCCGCCGTGATAGGTATTTTTTTTTTGTTATACTTCTAATATATATGGGCATTTCCAGCGAAAAGTCTACTTTTCGTAACGTAACGCCAGCAAGCAAATAGCCTTGTATTTTGGGCCCAAGTTGTTCAAATGTTATCATTTTTGTTACAAAACGTAGAGCTAGTTGCTTCTTGCGTCAAAGTATAAAAAAGTAAATTTTACATATAAAATTTTTTGAGAGAAAATGTTATTAGCTTGCTGGCGTTACGTTACGAAAAGTAGACTTTTCGCTGGAAATGCCCATATATTACTTATGTACATATATTACATACATGCTAGGGTATTCAATTAATCGGGCTTTTGCTTTAATCGGTTAATCGCTCGATTAATTAACCGAGGTTTTTGTTTAATCGGTATATAATCGGTTAATTAATCGAGCGATTAACCGATTAAAGCAAAAGCCCGATTAATTGAATACCCTAGCATGTATGTAATATATGTACATAAGTAATATATATATGTGTGAAATTCATATTATGAATATTGTAGTTTTTTTTTTGTTTTTGAAAATATCAAAATAATTGATTCTAATTCGAGCTAATTGAATATCTAATTGCATTATCAGAAGTCAATTAGATTTCTAATTGTAAAGGTTAACCAATTTTTTTTTGCTAATGGCAACTAATTGCAATTAGTTTTACCATTGGAATACAAATTTTAATTAGCTAATGGAAATTAGTTGATCTAATTCTAATTGTTTGATCAATTAGAGAATTTCACAAAAGAATGTTAATTAGCAATCATTAACATTAGCTAATCATTACTTAACATGTATGTTTGAAATGTAAATAAATAAACGTGCTTTGCAATTTGTTTCAAGTGTTTGCATTGTTTAATATTATAAATAAAACTGGTATTTTTGTTAACTTAAAAACATATTTATTTGTCGCAATGTCGGAAGAAGTATCATTTGCAAGTGAATTTTCTGGTGATGATCAGGATTTTGATGTTACATACACGCCTTCGAAAGAATCGAAGAAAAGGAAGGTGTTCAATGGCGATGGTGAACAATTTGTGAAGAGGCGTATAGAAAGCACTTTTGGCAATATAATTTTTACATCGAATTTTTATATTGAAGTTAAGAAGGTATGAAAGTTTCATTACAAAACTATACATCGAAACTTCTTGTTGTGTTATTAAAGTACTTGTGTAGTAAGTTGACTTATGGGTGTAGGTTAACATGAATTGTTAGACGAAGTAAGGTATCAATCAATTTTATATAAAAACCTTGTATCAGATTTCAGAAAATAAAAAAGATAAAATAGTCGGAAAGTGCGTTGCTTGCAACAAGGTGATTTGCGGTTTTACGGGAGTCTCTTCAAATTTTATCAGCCATCTCAGAGTGCGGCATCCTGAAATTCATAAGGAATATCTTACGAAGAAATCTAACAACCAAAACTTAAGTATTCAATCAAATTTCGATAAGAAACTTATTGAATTTCTAGTGGATTCAGGCTTGCCGCTTTCCCTGGTTGAAAGGCAGTCATTCATCAACTTAATTGAGGGTATTGGCCTTAAGTTAATGAGTAGACAGACGGCAATGAAAAAATTAGAAGAGCATCACAAACGCATGGAAGAAAGTGTGAAAGCCGAACTAGCCACAGCGAAACATGTCTGCACAACGGCGGATATTTGGTCAGGAAATCACAGAAGCTTTTTCGGATACACCTGTCATTGGCTTGATAAAGATTTTAAGAGGAAGTCAGCTGCTTTGGCGTGCAAAAGGATGTTTGGAGTTTACTCTGCGGAAACAATTGGGCATATCATGAACGACATAAATACTTATTATGGCTTAAATAGAAAAAACATTGTTCTATGCGTAACTGACAACGGGTCAAACTTTGTCAAAGCATTTAAGGAGTATGGAGTTGATAATGCCTCTGAGATGGAAGACGACGACGGCCATGATATATCAGAATTCCAAAACAACATTTACCTCCCTAAACACCACAGGTGCTCTAGCCACACATTAAGTCTTCTGGCTACGTCTGATTTAATAAAGATTTTGAAAGCCGATGAATTCCTATTCCACCAGCAAAATATGGTAAGAAATGTTTTAGTTAATATATTTTATACTAGAATATAATTTATTTAGGTGTTCAAAAAATGCGATAATTTGTGGAAAAAATGCAAATGGCCAAAAAGTTCGGAAGTGATACAGGAAACTTTAGGTGGATGCCTCGTTGTGCCGGTTGTGACGAGGTGGAACTCGCTATACGACGCCGTTGTTTGTCTTCTCCAGCACAAGCCGAGACTGGATGAGTTGTGCGATAAATTGAGCCTGTCGCGTTTTACATCCGGCGAACTATCATATTTGGATACATACAAGCTGATTGTGGCGCCTATTGCACAGAGTCTGGACTTCATGCAAGGCGAACAGAGTGTTGGATATGGTTGCCTTTTGCCTACAATTATCACTCTGAGCAATAAATTGATAAAAATCCAGCAGAAAATCGAGCATCCAATCTCTAGAATTGCATTAGAGCTGGAAAAGCAATTAAGAAAACGATTCCGAGCTTTCTTTGAATTAAATGAGGAGGCAGATTTGGCACTAGCTGCAGCTGCACTGATTCCAAACGTAAAGTTGAGCTGGCTGAAAATCTTACAAAAAACATCACCGCAATTTACATATACGCGAATAACGGAAAGGGTTATTCGTATCATCAGTGATTACGCAATCAAGCAGAACCTTCCTGCAACAAACGAAAATCATAAATGTGAGGGTTCGTATACTGAATCGACCTTTTATGATTTCAGT
This sequence comes from Pollenia griseotomentosa, assembly GCA_963931875.1. NCBI lineage: Eukaryota > Metazoa > Arthropoda > Insecta > Diptera > Polleniidae > Pollenia > Pollenia griseotomentosa. The sequence goes on from OZ007560.1 coordinate 99,182,667, forward strand.
GATAGTGGTAAGTTCTGCATAAGTGACACATATACATACATGGTATTTTTAGTAAATCAGATTACATTTTTGCAGAAGAAAGTACTGCTTCATTGTCAAAATTGACAGAGGAGGCTGAAAGCCCGCATTCTATTTCGAATATGATGCATCAATATTTGAATGATGCTGATAAAACTTCCAATATATGGTCTAAATATCCTACATTAAAGGAAATATCACTGTTTTGCAACACACCGCTTACGTCTTCAGGCCCTGTGAAGCGACTATTTTCCTTTGCGGGCATTATTAATAGTCCAAGGCGGGGTCGCTTGACGGACTTTTCTTTTGAAAAGCTCGTATTGCTGAAAGCGAATATACCCGGTCATTGTAGTTATTAAACAGTTAGTACGTACGTTAAATATGCGTGCATGTATGAAATATATGTACATAAGTAATATATATATGTATGAAATTCATATTATGAATATTTTAGTTTTTTTTTTTTTTTTTAATATATCAAAGTAATTGATTCTAATTCGAGCTAATTGAATATCTAATTCCATTATCAGAAGTCAATTAGATTTCTAATTGTAAAGGTAAACCTAATTTTTTTGCTAATGGCAACTAATTGCAATTAGTTTTACCATTGGAATAAAAATTTCAATTATCTAATGGGAATGGGCGAATTTAATTCGACTTGTCTCTCAATTTTTTAAACTAGTTCTCTTTCTGATGTTGCCATAGTTTTTGAATAATTGGCTATGTTCACAACATTATTGAAAACAAACAACATGATAAAAATGTGTGCACAAATAAATGAATAAAAATTAAAACAAAAAATGACAAATATTTCCGTCGCCGTCTTCCGTTGTATTATGTTTATTTTTCTCTCCCGCAACGAGAAATCGCACCGCACCGCAAACATTGTGTTTAGACTCTAAATACCAATGTATATAAATACAATGGTTAAAAATTCCCAATTAAAAATAAAGGAATTTTTCTCGTAACTTTTTCAAAAAATAACAAGTAAGAAAGTATAGTCGGTCAAGCCCGGCCATATGATACCCTACACCACAGTATTTAAAAACACATCATGCTTAAGTGTCCATATAAATATGTATTTATCTATGTTTATAAACTTCATTAAAATCGGTTTGAAAGTTTGTTAGAGGCAGAAATTGTCCCCTACCTCCCCTTGTGGTCCTATTTGTGAAGAACTGTATAGCTTATGTGTCCATATAGATACGGTTCTATCTATGTTTTAAGTCTCATTAAAATCGCTTTGATAGTTTCTGAGAAGAAGAAATTTCCCTCTATCTTCCCTCGTGGTCCTACGATTCGGCCCATTTTCAAAAGGCTTAGTCCTTGTGGCAATAAGAACCTATGTCCCAAATTTTATCAAATTATCTCCAATGTTGCGACCTGTACTTTGCGCACAAGGTTACATGGACAGCCAGCCAGCTAGCCAGCCTGCCAGCCGGACGGACATCGTTAGTTCGACTCAGAAAGTGATTCTGAGTCGATTGGTATACTTAAACTAGGACCAATATTTTAAGGCGTTATACACATCAGCACAAATGCATAATACCCTCTCCTCTATTGTGGTGTGCTACTTGCAAAATTAGACAAGCCGGGCACATGGCGCGTAGGTATGTTAGAAATAAAGGATTGAGATGAAAAATAAACTGGGGTTGGTCATACATTTGACTTATCTACGATGCCCGTAGCGGTAGGGGCCAAATTTAAGAATTTCAACCATGCATATATGGCGGTTTAATAAAATTCTTAAATTTGGCTGCTGCAGTCCCAAGGATGCTCCTAGATGGATCAAAAGTATGACCAACCCCACTTTATTTTTCATCTCAATCATTTATTTCTAACATACCTACGCGCTATCTCCATTCCTTAAGGGGACTCCCATACAAAATGTTCAATGCAGACTAGGGATATATTGAAGAAAAAGTCCTAAAAATGCCCAGGAGTTGCCCCTAGTGGGATAAAATGTATGACCGACCTTATTTAGTTTTTTGTCTTTAACATTTTCTTAAGAATACTTTCCCTTTAACACCACTTCTTAGGAGGGCTCCCATATGAAATTCTTAAATTAATTAAAATTTGTCGACTTTTCTGAATAAAATCAAAAGTTGTAAACAGATTTTAATCATTTATGGTTTGTTTTGTTTGCAGCTTTTATATGTCTGCAAAAAATTAGAAGCCTAGCTGCATTTTCCAATTTTTTATGAATTTTTAAAAAACAAAAATTTCGAAATTTTGATACAAAAATTATTTTTTTTTTTTTTTTATTTTCAAAAAAAATTATATTTCTAAAACCACTGCTCATATTAAAAAAAAGTTTTGCTTTTCTTAAAGGAAATTTTATTGTGGAATTAATAATAATTAAAATAACAATAATTTCAATTAACTAAACCGTTTTTGGGTTACGCAAATATTTGTTGTGCAACCTTCTCCATTTTCGAAATAACGGTATATCTTGAAAACAAGAGCTAACCTTAAAAAACGGTGGGCACCATTGGATTCAGCGTACACGAGTTATGCTAAAACGCCATGTGCTTAGCTTGTCTGAACAAAGTGTCAATTTCGAGCACAGTGTAATTATTTTCAGTCCCTGAGTTAAACAGTTATTTTTCAACGTAAAAATAAAAGGTCAAATTTAACTCTTTAGAAGAGAGTTTTATTAAGCCGTCATAAATAAAAATTCATAACAGGAATTTGATTTTAACCGACATTTAACTCATTTTTTGTACATTGACACCCAAAGCTTGTCGCTGGTCAGATCACTTCAATTTATTAAGCAGTGTTATCTAATCAGCATGCACTGCAATTAAGCTAATCGTCATTAAAAAAAAGAAGAAAAACTAAATGAGTGTTATTTTAGACGTTAAAATAAAAATCCTTAAAAGAGTTTTATTTGTTGACAGTGAAGTGAGTTTTATTTTAGGCCGAATATTTTATTACTGCGAAATAAAACTCTCTTTTTAAGAGTTCATCCGAACTTTTATTTTTTCGTTGAAAAATGATTTTTAACTGTGGAGTTGAGATCGTCATCACCATAGGTTCTTAAAGAGAACTTTAGAACGAACCTATTGGTATATCGATGGTTTTCTTCCGCAACCACGTAACTCGATTTTTTCCGATTTTTTGTTTTAACCGGAAAAGTAATCAGTTAATACCGCCTTACAATTTTGCAATTTTTTTGTTTGGGGGAATATCGGAATTTTTCCTAATTCTTGGATTATAAAGGAATAAATAGTAAAAAGTTTCAAATATTTGGTAAAAAAAAAGCATTTTGTCTCTCCTTAAAGGTAGTTGTTTTTGAGTTACAAGGTTGCGAAAGAAAACCATCGATATGACAATAAAGGTCTGCGTTGACTCTAATATAGAAGGTTTTTAAGCTAAAATTTATGAATAACTCTATTTATATATTTTTTAATTACCTAAAATTTATTTATAAAACGTTTATTTTTATTGATTTTTTAAAGCATTTGGTAAAATAGGTTAATTGTTTTTCTTTGTTATTTTTGCCGATATTTTTTTTAATTTAATTTCCGATTTGTTTTTAAAAATATGCCGATTTTTTACCAAAACCATCTGGCACCGCTAGTTGAGATCGTATACAAATTTTTATAAACTCTCTTATTTTCATCAACTCGCCAACAATGTTTTAAAAGATAACCACAGATATTGTAGAAATACTTAAGTAGCATCTACACGACATGTTTTTGTCATCTGACATGTCAAATTTCCCACTGCAAAATACATACATGTCGTGTGTTACCTTAATAACATTGATTCTGTAAGTCTGAGTTTATACGGTTCATTCTTTACTGAAAAGATTGCTACTTTATAGGCGAGAGGGGCGAGTGGAAAAGAAACGAGTACATACCCCTCGCCTCTCTCGCCTATAAAGTAGCAATCTTTTCAGTAAAGAATGAACCGTATAAACTTAGACTTAAAGTCAGACACAAAGTCAACTGACAAAATTTTAATTAGAGCGTGCTCTTTTTTCTTTTAACAAACCATCTGACATCAGAAATCTATGCCGGGAAGAAACCGGCATCGGCGTCCACTATTGACGGAAACATTAGCCGGCTGAAGTTAATATTTTACAATACCGAGATTTGTTTGATTATCTCACCATTGAATAGAACTTATGTAAATATATATATATATATATAATAAGCAAATTACATGTTAATTTGTGACCGAATATTATAAATCTTCTGTAAAACAGCAATTTTGAAAGACATGCACAATTACATGTGTCTAAGGTGGATTACACCTTAGATTTTCGCAATTTTGTCCGCTAATTTATTAAGTCTGTCTTAGCAGTGGTATTAACACTTCAATTGTGCAAAACGCTCTTATACAATTTTATACCCTAATAATTTAAACTTATTAAATAACTTATAACTAAAACTACAAATAACTTTTTTTAACTAAAGTTGATTTTGTAACAATATGTAAACTTAAAATAAAACGTGTAATGTAATGATTACAATTTAGTAAAATCGTGAGTGTCATGATCTCATCTTTTAAGCATTAAGTAGTCAATGTAAAAACATTAATTTTAAAATATAGATAAAAATAAATAAAAAAGATATGTAATAAAAATCAATATTAAATGCAACTGCTTTTCAGTAAAGTTTTTTCAACACAAGTTTCTTCATCTGTTTTAATAGTTTTGCCAATTATTCATTCATCACGACGAATACAAAAACAAAGAACAATAATTACAATACTGAGTGAGTGATGATGATTATTAAAATAGTTAAAAAACCAACCCAAAGACGATGAATAAATATGTATGTATGTTGGTAAAAATGAAAATTTTAAATACTTATTTCAAGGGAGTTAAAATTTCCTATAGATTAAAGTAATTTACTACTAAATAGTATTTACAAATTTAATGTACAGTAATAATAACAGCAGTTTCTTAATGACCCCAACAATCTTTTATCTTTTGATTGTAGTCAAATCTAACTTTTAAATGTGAATCCTACCCTGCAAATGAGCATTAAATGTGCTTAGAAAATCACTACTACGATTGGTTTTAGACGTATACTAGTACACTAGGACCACAATGGGTTACACAAAAAAGTCTACAAGTGGTGCACTTGTACTACATTACGTACTGGTATTCATAAGCACTACTATTTTTATATAAAAACTCTAACTTCGTTAGCACTAATAGTGGCATTTTGACACTCAACTCTAAATCTCCTGCAAGTTTTTTTTATTTTTATTATATTATTTTTGGCCAAGTTTTAATTTCCACCCAAAATATTCATCTCTTTACTGAAAGTCACTGGAACAATAATTGTATATGGGCAGTTCCAGCGAAAAGTCTACTTTTTGTAACGTAACGCCAGAATTAATTTAAACTGTTTCTCAAAAAATTTTACATGTATAGTTTACTTGTTTATATTTTGGTGTAAAGCGCAACTAGCTCTTCATTAAGGAACAAAAAGGATAACGGTTGAACAACATGGTCCTAAAATACAACCTTATTTGCATTCTGGCGTCACATTAAAAAAGTAGACTTTTCGCTGAAAGTGCCCATATGTACCTTTAAACGAGCAAAGATATTTTAATTTGAAAGCTTGAAAAATATATCCATATAACTCCAAAGCTTACTAAAAAAGGTTTTATACAAAACGCCTTGCTCAATTCACAGTCTTATTCAGTTTTGTAATGCAAGTAAAAATCCACTTCCGTTTTTTTAACGTCACGTCAGCGCATATTTTTGCTTATATCTTCAAATCCTTAGCGTCGATTGTAGTAATTTTTTTATGAATATAATCCTACTTTATTACTTTGCATATATAAAAACCCTTTTTACAAATTTCACTTCTTCATTTAATTTTTTTACATTTTGTAGAACAAATATCACGACACGTCAAAATGGAAATGCCGATATTCTTAGTCGTTATTGACAACAATCGATAACTATTGACAGTCACTTGATATTGGCTAAGGTGCTTTTAAGTCGATGTCAAGTAAAATTTCCTCTGTTTTAATCGACAGGAAATTCTGCGACAACTCAAATGAAAGTTTAAAAAATTTTAGTTAGAATGTAAGCATATTAATTCAATACGTTTAAAATAAAAGATGTACACAAATCTTATAAGTTTGTTATGGTTAAAATTAAAAAAAAAATCAATTTGAAATAGCGAAAAAAAATTTAATAAATTATTGACAATTGACAATCTCCAAATCGTAAAGTGTGAAAATTACAACTCAAACCAGAATTGCAGAGTACATGAAACTGAGAACTCCTCCCAATCTTCTCACCCCTCTCACCAATAAACTCAAGAATTGATGCACCAAAAATTCCAAGTCTGGACGATGACTTAGTTTACTTACAATAAATACATACACAATAGAATTACAATTTAAAAAAAAGAAACTTTTTTAACACGAAATAGGAAGTAAAAATATTTTTAAATGGTTAAACTAGGTCAGTGGTACCTTTTAAACAAACAAGCTTTTAAAACTTTGGGTTAGAAAAAAAATAATATTTAATTTTTGACGAGGTCAGTAACGTATATCTTTATTTGCCTTTAAAAATTTTCATTTAAAAAAAAAAACATAAATCTCAAAATTTCAAAATTTCAAACACGATTTTATTTGCATAGTTTTCTTAAAGTTTAACTTGCATATTTCATTGGAAGCATTTGAAAAATGTTTTAAATTCCAATTCAAAGTAAAAATACAGCAACTGTTCGTGTTCAAAGTATCTATCTGTTGATGACGTTTGAGCAGCATCATCAACACAAATTTGTTTTAAATTTTCCGGCAAGATTTTAAACTTTATTGCCGTTTGCAAAGAATTGCAGTTTCAGCTAAAAAAGAAAAACAAAAAACAATGTGTACACAATTCAAAATGTAACTATCAAATGTTAAATGCCTGCTAGCTGGGAAAAAAAGATTCATCGCAATAAAATAATATCAAATATCAACAACATGGGTATTCAAGAAAGAAAACCAGAGAGGCAAAATAATAAATAAAAGCATTTAAAAGCAGTGTTCTAAAATAAACACACGCAAACAGTGTTTGTGTAGTAAGTAGGGTATGGATTATTCGACTTTTATCAAAACCCGTTTTTCGGTAAACCGGTTTTAATTCGAATACATAAAAATACAAAAATCAAATTGGTTTTTGTAATAAAAAGTTAATTTGAATACAAAAAATAACACAATTCCCGAAGGTACGGAACCAACAAAATACGTAGATATAACTTAAGGTAACAAATCTAACAAATATTTGACGATAAAATCCAAAAAAAAGCGTGACCAGTAAATTGATCAAACTTAAGCTTTAGTTTAACAATCTCTATTTATTTACTAAACTTTATTTTTAAGATGATAATTGTATTATGTAATTTAGAAACTGCTAAATAATGTTTACTCTAGCCAAACGTTTTGCAAAAGCAAACAATTCTTTAAAAAAAACTAGTGTTTACGTGTAGGACGCCAAATATTTAATAGGTGTGAACATATCTTTAGAATTTTTGAAAAACCTTGGTTTTAAAAAATCATAGGAATTTAATAAGTTTATTATTTGAGATATTGTTAAAAATTTATTTTAAAGGAGTTTTAATTTGTTAGTCTATATAAATCAGTAGACTTCAATCATATTTATGAAAAAATGCAAACAAAACCTTGTAGCCAGGATTAAATATATCAAGTTTCAGCATAATAGACACGAATATTAATATGAACATATTTTTTGTATGAAATATCTGTCAATTTATAGATAACAATTTAAAACCTTCCATGATATTGTTTTTTTCCTTAAATTTTGTTTTAAGTTCTTGGTGTTTTAATAAAAAAAAACTGATGAATTTTTCCATATAGTTGATTCCGCCGGTATGTAGTAGTGTTAGGCATGAAGATATGCTAGAACTACTTAAGACTTTTTAGCGCCTTTACGGGCAGTCCGTCTTTAGCAGCATAACATGCTAATTCACCAATGAGCATATTTTAGTAAAGTATTATTTGCAGTCTCTTATTTCAAGCTCATTCTATTATGTCAAGATACTAGGTCTCTTATGTCAAGCTTGTGGACTAATTAAAGGTGACTTAAAAGTCGTGACGTTGAAACCCCCTTTAAGCACCTTTGTCTTTTAAATCAGTTCGAAATATTTCCATAGATGACATCTTTATAAAAAAATATATATTATATGTAAAATACTGTCAAATTGCTAATTACATTTCAAGCTGAACATTTTTTTTTGTAGTATTTTGAATTGTTTTTGGTTTTTGTTACATGAACACATGATAATAAAAGCGATTTAAATTTTCATTGCTCATAATGTTTTTTGACTTTTGTTACATTTTGTTTTGACATTCTTAATAAAAAGTTTAAGTTTAACCAATATTCAATTGGAAAAAAACCTAATTACGGGCACATTATTAACAAAAGTAAGGAAAACGTATATAAATTACACATTACTAAAATTACCGGTTTATTTAACCAAAATAACCGGTTTATTCGTTATTCGTTATTAAATGGACACTTTAAAATATCCGACTTGGGCAAGACTAAAATAACCGGTTAAAACCGGTCGAATACTATTCGTTCGATCTCTCTAGTAGTAAGTCATTAAAAAAATAACGTTTCCCTGTTTGTTATCTGTCGAACACAAAAAACCAACTCAACAAAAAGATGAGAACATTTAATTCCATTCGGTTTTTTTTTAACTAAAAACTTTATTGTGTTCGGTTCAGCTCATTAGTGTTCGTTCGTTTCGTTTGTGCTTACCGCCCTTTCGGCTGGTAAAAAAAACCAAACATTTTTTACAAAAACAAAATACACATACAATAAGAAACTAAAAGCCAGCCAAATAATTTTACACAAACAAAACATACACACAAGCTGTTCGTGCTGCGGTCGTTGCTAAAATTGTTTGTTTGTTAATTTCTTTATCAATGTAAAAAAAGAAACATTATAGAACATTAAAATATAATGTTTGTCTACAGTTTCACTACAATTGTTCTGTTTTTTAACGAAGAACAGAACACTATATAATGTTCGGCTCTTTCTTGAAAATAGTTACGAACGGTATTAAGGGTTGTGTTCGTCTACACAAACGCTAAAAAAATAGATATCGTTTCTGGGTCTGTAACCGAACGCTTAATAATGTTCTGTTTAAAAGTGTAATTGGGGCCATCATGAAATAACCAAAAACAATTTTTAGGGAACCTCCAGAAATTTTAACAGAGTTCAACAAAAACGATTTTTGGGGACTTTATTTGTGTCTAAGGAATTTACTTTGCATTTAAATATATGACGTTGATTCATTATAAAATAGATCCCCAAACAAGGGATGGGAAAAAATATCAAAATGTACATATATCATACATATTAAAAAAATAATCGTTATATAAAAATCGCCGATATTTAAAATACCCATTTATTAACGACTATCAAATTCGATGATTTTTAAAATTCTATAAGATAATTCAACATTTTAGCCGTTTTTCCACTTCTTTCAATGCTGTTGTTTTTTTAATCATTTTATTTAATATGTATAATGAAAAAAACGGGGGTTTTCCATTGTATATTTTCATAGTTTACACATTCAAGGCAAAGTAAATTAAAACAAAATACTTTATGTGGTTTTGGTATAACAATAGTTAGTTTGTGTAAAGAGTTAATGTCGTACTGGTGAAATTTTTTCAAAAAAAAAAAAAAAAAAAAAAAAAAAAAAAAAAAAAAAAAACAAATATCGAACCATTATGTAGAAAGACATACAAAACGCTCTAAAGTTTTGGATGAACTGCCTGCACTTCATTTAATAAATATCGATATTCTTTTAAAATATACGTACGATATACGTACATCGATATATTTTTTCAATTTGTCCATCATTACTCTAAACTTTGGAATTAAAAAAACCATAATTTCAACTCGTATGGCTAATAAATCATTGATGGTTTAAACGCTGGTTTAGTTGAACTAAACTTGAATTTATATGTAGTTTAAGCTCAACTACAATAAATCAGTGTCCCATGTATTATATGTATGTTGTTAAAAAAAAAACATGTGGCAGCACTTCGATAAATCCTATCAATTTCATATGGTCTGTATCGGTAGTTTAAACGGCCAATTTTATGCGTTTTAAGATGGTTTATATGTTTAGTAATTTTTAGATTTGTTGGTTCAAACACATTTTAACTTAAGAGAGTTTAACATGCTCTGATTTTTTAGCCCTTAGGCACTTATATAATTTTCAATTAGTAATTAAAAAAATAACGGTCTTATTTATAAAAAATAAATCAGGTTAATAAGAGAGTTATTAAACACATTTTCATACAAAATCCGTTTCATAAACCCTTTATTAACCTGTTTTATTTTTTATAAATAAGGCCGTAAATGTTTTACCATATTTAATACACTACCGACATTAATATATTAAAATCTGTAAGCTTCATTTTCATTTAAGGCCTTTGACGTATTATTCCAGTATTATACCAAAATAATTCAGCGCGCCAAGCTTCACGTTTTCTAGCACCTAGCTTTTATTTATTTATTTATTTGTCTATGGAAGATTTTCCTTACAGACATTTTAAATTTAATATTCTTAATTTAGTGTACATTAAACATAAAATACAATACAAAATATATAAAATGCTTATTTAAAACAATAGAAAATAAAAACTATGAATTTAATGAAATAATAATTTTATTCTTAATGACATTTGAACTTGAAGAAAAATCAATAAAACTATAGAATTTGTTAAATTCATTGCACATTCTAATAAGAGGATCAGCATAAGCATAATTAGCTCTAAAACATCGAACTGATAATGGGATAAAATGACGTGATGGGCGCTGAGGAACATTAAACGAAATATTGTGTATTAAAAATCCAGAGCATACTTCGCCAGTAATTATGTTGAAAATAAACGATATGTTTAACATTGTCCTACGACTTTTCAGGGTGGGCAGCTTTATAAGAGAAAGTCTAGAAGTATACGAAGGCAAGTTTACTGGATTTATTTTATTTATTATTTAACTTAAATAAGATCGTCAACGATGTGTCGTGAACAGTTATTTTCAATTTGTTTAATTGAATACAACACACACAATAGAAATAAAACATGGAGGTAATCGCGCTAGGTTGACTTAAAAGTAGCTAAAATGAATTGACTACTTAACGCGCCGTCAAAATCGGATTTTCCAATTGCATAGTGTCGAAGGAGTTTGATTCATACATTTCGTATGAGCAGTGTTTCATTTTTTCTAAAGATGTGTTCTTCATACGACTTTGCTTACGCCCCGAGTATCGGTAATAGCTGTGGTTTTCACGAATAATCGCGTAAGTTATAAAACCAAACTTTTCAGGAGAGCAAAAACAATTATTTTTTTCAATTGCGGCTTCTGTAGATGCTTTTTTAAACTTTTTTCTTTACTATCCTCTTAACAGTGACTTTCTACGTATTATACATAGTTTTCATGAAAAAATCCTCACAGGATCACAATCTGTAAAAGGATTAAAAATGCATATGTTTGATTGACTCATTAAGTGTGTGCAATATAACATCTTATCTCCACATAAGTTCTTTTTTGTGAAAATAAATGTTATCATTTTAATCACACATGACGACTTACGTTGTTATTTTACGCACACAAGTTGGCGACATATTCAGAGTTTTTGATACTAATAGCACAACGTATGGACTTAAAATTATAAACAACCGCTCATCTGCTGTTGTTGCAACTAAAGAAGTCAACAATAAACGCACATGTACATATAAGTTGTTATTAATAGAAAAATTTTCAAAAAATACTTTCATATTTTTTGCACGAATAACAACATAACATCACATATGCATTTTATTTGGAAACATATTCAGCAATTTTACAATTTTTGGCAATGTATGTCGACATAAATCGTTATAATAGCAAAATATTTTATTAAACAGTTAACTTAAGTTGTTTTTAGCAGAAAAAAATTAATAATACTACATTATATTCTAAAAAGCTTAATACTTATAAAAACCTAATGCAAAATGTAGCACTTTGACATCATTATCTCAATTTCGGTAAAAACCGACTTACGCGATTATTCGTGAAAACCACAGATATACACACAGCCGAAAATATCGCTGCTGTAAGGAAAAGTCCAGCGATAATCAGAACTTGTCGGGCCCACGGATTCAGAACGCCATGGCCGTGTGATAACCGACTTTTTTGGCCTGCACAAAAAAGTGAATACCCTTAAAAAATTGTTTTTTATACATTATCTTAAGTTAATGCTTTAACAGCAGGCTACTTATGGCATATTAAATTTTTTTTTCTTAATAAAGGTTAAATACTATAGCAATTACACTAAAAAAAATGTTGCAAATAAATCTCATAGTTTCGTATTTTTAAATATAGAAAAATAAAAATTACATTTTCTGTTTTCAAATGTATTGTTAATAGATTACTGTAAAATACTATTGGCATTTACTTGAATGTGTTTATGGAACTTGAATATAATTTGCAATTATGTGTATTTAATTACCCATATCGTATTATATTTCCTTATTTATTCCCTTACGAAATAATATAGTAATCTATTTATTAGCTAGTAAGCAAAAATATTTATTAAGTAAATAATTTGCAAAATACTTATTATGTACACCAAAATTAATACATACACATACATACGAATAAAACTGCTCATATCAAACTCATTCACAGAGTTATGTGTGATTGTTTAAAAAGAAATACGGTTGTTACGAAATTTAATTTAGTAGAGAGGTAGTTATAGTTTACGTTTTATGTTATTTAAAAAGCTTTTAATTGTAATTGGTTATTTATTTAAGGCGTGTTTTAGAATTTTCTAAAGTTAACAATACTAAACAGAATTTACAAATAAGGGGCAAAATTAACCACAAAAATTGCTAAGCAAACATGTCAAGATTTTGCGTTTTTTGTGTTGTTAATTGGGGTGTTTGCTGTAGATTTCAGTGAAAATATTGCAGAATGAAGAAGTTGAAGCATTAAAATAATTTTTAACCTAAAATTTTAATTATTTGGGCAGCATTGTTTGCCCCAAAACAGCTTGTTGTTTAAATCAATATTTACTGCAAATTCTTTAACTTTTTATTTTTTAATAAATACATAAATATATTATGTATAAATTATAAAATATGTTTTTCATATTTTTGAATTACTTTTTTGTTTGCTCGTTTTTGTTCAAGAATTATTTTGTTCGTTACACCGTCCGACACTCAATATTAGACACGAACCGGATGACATAAGTCTGAAACTAGAGATTAAATGGTGCAAAACTGTGTTCACAGTTTTTTATTTTCTGATCCTGTTTCCTTTTAAAAGGTCTTCAAAATTTCAAAGGACTACATTTTTAAAAAAATGTTTTAAAATACTTCTGCTCATCCTACTATGCCAAATTTGGTGTCAAATGATCAAGAAGAGTTGTAAAATATTTTGCATTGTTTTGTTATTATTCTTTTAGGATTAGAAGATGTCAAAAATGTCCTGACAGGATAAAATAAAAATAATACAAAATATTTTATTATTATATTTTATATTTTATTATTATTATTTTATTATATTTTTTTATTTTGATCCTGACAGGATAAAATAAAAATAATACAAAATATTTTACAGCTCTTCTTGTTCTTTTGACATCAAATTTGGCATTGTTGGATCCGCGGAAGTATTTTAAAATATTTTTTTAAAAGTGTTCTTCTTTGAAAGTTTGAAGTCCTTGAAGGACACAGGATCACGAAATGAAAAACTGATAACGTTGTTTTTCTCCATTTATTGTATAGTTTCACAATTTTATCATCCGGTTCGTGTCTCACAATTTTTTTCTTTTTTTGTCGGACGGTGTTATGTTATTTTTTTTTTACTAATAGACTCCAATAACACAGTACAACAGCCAATCTGGGGGGTGAGAAATTCCAAGTCAGGGTGATGGTACTAGGTCAGTATAGTAAAACCCTCAAAGGGTTTGGCGTTCTTATGTGTCAGTTTTTTTTATGGCCTTTTAAATTTTTTCCTTATCTTGATGTTTTTTCGCTTAGTTGTAACATTTTGGCAAAAACGTAGTTTAACATAACTCGAGAACCACTTGTCGGATTTTGATGAAACAAATTTAGAAAAATTAAGAAAAGGGGAAATTTCAGTACTGATTTTGTTCAAACATACGCTCATATGGGGGACCATCACGTGCATGATATGTCGGAGCAGTCGTAGTCTGGGCTAGAAGCTTTTGGCACAGGAATGTGGTCCGAATGAGGCAATATTGTGGCGGCACTTGCAACACCAACGTAATTATACGATTTTCTTATCCTTTTTGCGGCTCCTTTATTCGCACATGCATAGCAACTCAATGGATTGTGACCTTCGCCAGGATATGTCCAAGTCATTGGGATACCGAATGGCATACTTTCACGTCTTCTATTTTTCCAATCCATTAGACGGTTGAAGCAGCTTTTACACACTATATTTGGTACCCAATTTTCGTTCACTATAACATTTTGGTTGAAGTACATCTCGTATGTTTGAACAAAATCAGTACTGAAATTTCCCCTTTTTTTGCATTTTTATTAATTGAAATTACTTAATTTATAACAAAACTTTATTAATCTGTTAATCGATTAATAACAAAATTAACCGATTATAAACCGATTAAACCAAAACCTCGGTTAATTAATAGAGCGATTAACCGATTACAGCAAAAGCCCGATTAAATGAATACCCTATTCATGACACAACTTAAGGCCCAACTATAATATGCTTAAGTTGGCTTAAGCAAATGGGCGAATACATGTAAATCATATATGTCAAACCATATTGAACTTAAGGAAACTTTTTGTTAAATTTTATGAATCTGTCATTTGCTTAAGCAAGGTGCGAAACAAATCGCACTTTCCGTACGGAATCAAATGTTTTTTGGTTTTGTTTTTGTGTTTTTAAATGCATTTGAAAAGATTTTTGTTATTTTTTGACAGGAGCTCAAGCATATTTTAGTTGGGCCTTTATTTACAAGATTTTTTCCCACAAAATGTGCGGGATCCCGGAATTATTGTCACGGCAATTTCCGTATGAAAAACACTTAATGCAACTCATAATAGGGGCCTTTAACATTTTGTAAGTTTTAGAACTTTAAGAGAGGAAAATAGGATGATGGTAGTAAATTCAAGAACCTTTCGAAAACTTATACAAGAAAATGTATTTAAAATAACACAAGCTCATCGATGGATTAAAACTTGTCTTATCGCAAGTTTTAAAATGTGTGCATCGTAAAAAATAATGTACAGTGTGTCAAAGGCAAGTGATAATTTGTGACTTAAAGTGTGTTTATACGTACTTGTAATTAAAAGAAACCAGCTTGTTATAGAAAAATACATACAAGAACTTACATAGTTTAAAATTTTTATTTAAATCAAATCACTCATTGGTGGGTTGCACTTACCTAAAAAGACAAAAAAATTGTTGATTAGTATAAGAGATGATCAAAATTCTTTAATTTTAATATTAAATAGGTTTTGGGTTAAAGTTTTTCAATTACACGAAAATTATTTAAAAACGTTAATGACATTTTTAAGTGAAACAGCAAAATATTCCTTGAAATGTGGTGTCTTACAAAATATGTTGCAAAACTTTTCACCTTTTTTTTATTTTAAAGACGAGAAGACAAAATTCAAACATCAGTTAAAACATAAACCCACTGAACGAACCATAATTGATTTATTCGCCCGAATGTGCCGATTTTAATAATTTTTTTTCTTTCCAAATTTCTATATTTTAATTAGGCTAAAGTTTATCAAATTTAATTTTGATTAGATTATTTTTACTAAGATCGCCCGGTGGCCGAAATTCGACCACTTGACATTTACTTTCGAGAAAACCTATGCGTTATACAATAAAAACGTACACATTTTAAGATATCGGCACTAAAGAAATGCACTATTCACCCATCTTTGTATGTTAAAACTCTTTTCAAACCCTTTAATCCTAAAAATTTAGAAAAAAATTTATCTGTGCATGTCTACGCAAAAATACCTTTAAAACGATAAATGTTTCATTAAAATCGGTGGACGATAAGATACTTAAAAATCAATTTTCAATTGTTCCCGTATTTATATACAAGATGAAAAGAATTTTACAACATGGAATGAACTAAAATTTTATTGATAATTTTTCAATCTTGCCTGACCGGAGAATCAAACCCACGTTCACGGACAGATCGATTTGACATGTTTCGATAGTAAAGATTCGTACAGACGGTGGTCAGATCTTACAATGTTGTCATTAAAATTGACTAAAAATGTCTTGCAACTGTGTGAACATTGTACGCTATTTTCATTTGGCAGATGTGTTAAATTAATGCATCTGACAATGGCACCATTGTCAGAAAAATTACAACATTGTAAGATCTGACCATCGTCTGTACGAAGCTTAACCACGCTATCTCTTCAGATATCTTTGCCGTTTAACACACACCACCATTGACTATAGCTGGCAGTCAATAGTAGTGCTGGGAAACTATCCATAGTCTTAAAATATCGATAGGAAAAATATCAATATCGATATTATTATTATTTAAAATACAGCTATGAAGACATGTAGCAGCAGCTATACCACAGTTTTTTGCCCCAAGTTTTTACCTGCTATTATTAATGCGCGCTGAATTACAGCAATGAATACAAACAAAAAGAATTGCAGGTGGTATGGATTGCTAAGCTGTGATTTTTTCCTGCTAATTAAATGCCTTTAGGTCGAAATTTGTATATGTTTACATAGGGACCTAAATGTCAAATATTTTTTTTAATGTTGAAAAAAAAAATGCAAATGCAATTGCAATTGCGAGCATAGGATAAAACAATGAACGACCATTAGAGGATAAGTCCGTTAGATTGATTACCTTTTGGGCTGAGAATCAAAACCAATTTAGAAAATTATCTTAAGTTGCAATTAAAATATATTATAGTCCCTGCTACTTCGGTTCCTTCAGAAAGGTGCTTATGAGCAGCAAAATTTTTCAAAAACTGTCATCTAAAATAACGTGCGTACATACATACGTCTCATACGTTCGATAAAGTGATAAATAAACGAACTGTAGCCTGATAAAAAAAACTAGTTGAAATTTTCCTGCACAAGTACAAACATTCAGTGGATAGAAATATCGATAGTATCGATAGCAAAATCTGAACTATCAATAAATATCGATAGTATCCCAGCACTAGTCAATAGTCAAAAATCAATCTTTAAATCAAATGGTATTTCTACTTGGTGAATCGAAATTTGTTGTTGTGAATGATTATCTATTTTAATTGATTTACATTTTCTTACTTAAGGAGCATATAGACGACATGTTTTTGTCATCTGACATATCAAATTTTCAAGTCACATGTAATTGTGCATGTCTGTCAAAATCGCTGTTTTACATAAGCTTTATAATATTCGGTCACAAGCGTACATGTAATTTGCTTCTGACATTGTCTCTGTTTTTTTTCGCATTGTTATTGCAGAAACCAAAGTAGTGCTCGGTTTCAAAATAGCTTGCTGCCGCCATGAAAAGTTTTATTTGCGCCGTAAAATAGTTTAGCCATCTTAACATTTTTTTCTTTTAATTCAAAGATACCAATTTAGGATTTTATAATAAAACGGTTTTTATATATATATTCACATAAATTCTATTCAATGGTAAGATGATCAAACATATCCCGGTATTGTAAAAAATTAACTTCAGCCGGCTAATGATTCCGTCAATAGTGGACTCCGCTGCCGGTTTCTTTTCGGCATAGCTTTCTGATGTCAGATGGTTTGTCAGAAGAAAATAGAACACGCTCTAATTGAAATTTTGTCAGATGATTTTGCGTCTGACTTTTACAGACGCAAAGTTAAAAAGGTAACACACGACATGTATGTATTTTGCAGTGGGAAATTTGACATGTCAGATGACAAAAACATGTCGTGTACAGGCGCCTTTACTTCTGTTTTTCATACTTTCTGTCAAGAATTCTTCTTGAAGCTCAAAGTACATTTTTCTGTTTTTCTTTTAAAATAAAAAAAAGTAAACTTTGAAATGGAAACTAGTCGAACTAAGTTCTTGGTATTGTCAATGATCTATTTTAGGTTGCTCTTTTTAAAATTTTTTGTGTTGTGTTTTAATCTTTGTGTTCATTACAATAGATTACAGGTAGCGAATTCTGTCAGTTTCCTAGCTTTTAGGGCTTTTATCACTCACGACATCCTAAATTTGCCAAAAACATTTCTATAAAATAGTCAATTTTCTATAAAAAAAAATAGTGAGTATTAAGGCCACATGTTCTATAATTATAGTAAATTTTTGCGTTATCTTTAACAAATATGCAAAACAGTTTTTGGTAAACAAATAGTAAAAATCTGGTTTTAAAAAGCAAAATAGAGCATAGAAACCAATCTTTACAATACGATTTTTTAATAATTTTTTTCTTATTTTTTTAATTTTTGTTAATTTTCTTAAACAGGTACAAAACTTTAATTTTTAAATTTTAATTTTGTTGAAATGTCATTTTTAAAAAACGTCTAATAGCATTAATCAAAATTAAATTATGTAAATTAAGATCTATAAAATTTTATTTTAATAGATTCATTCACAATAAAATTAAATAAAAAAACATGTTTAAAAGTTGTATGTACATACATATATAAAATTGTCTTTTATAAACAAAACCCGTCAATAAAGTTCACAGTCTTAAAACATAAAAAGCTGTATTATTAAGCCACGTATACATATATATATGTACATATGTATAATAAAATTTAAATAAAAACATGAAATTTACATGCGTATGCAAAAACGACGGAATATAAAAAAAAATCAATACTATAAATTGAATTAGATAAAGGGTGTTTTTTAAGGTCCATAGAACTAACGAAAGTGCAAGTTATCAAACGAATTGTCATATTGCGCTCACTTTATGACATTTATGATCAGTATACTCTTGCAAATCTGCGTAAATAGATTCAGGCTTGAACAGCGCTCTAAAAATGAGTCATCGTTTCGCTCAACTTATTCATCGTCTAGACTTGTAATTTATATTGCAAATAAATATATTTCAAGTAGAGAAAATTGCCGCTTAAACTGAGAATTAAATTTTTATTTGCGAATAGCTAAAGCTTCGTTCAGACGGTGGTTAGATCTTACAAAAATGTAAGGTCTGGCAATATGTTGACAAAATTTTTGCTGTTTGAATGGACTGTCAATGCTTTTTCTGACAACGTTGTTAAACAAAATTTGCCCGTTCAGAAGATTGTAAAACATTTTGAACAAATTTTACTGACAACATTGTAAGATCTGACCACCGTCTGTACGAAGCTTAACCTACGAAAATAATTCCTGATTAACGACACTATTCACAAAGACGATTTTAAACATTGCCACACTTTTAATTTTTTATTTCGATGTGGCACACCCTTATGACAACAAAAATAAAATTAACTTAAAATTATGCAAATAAAATTTATAAATACACAATATTTTTTCATTTAAAAAAAAAAGTTTATATACATACAGTTGTGCCACCAAAAGATTACATTTTCCACCCGCATCACATAAAAATAAGAATTTTCAGTAACAGAATTGACATATAAACAGTAAGTTAGTTAATCGCAAATAGTTTTTATCTGCGAATAGGCTATGTACGTAGACGTAATAAAAAACCACAATTATTTGTGGAAGTGCTTTAATTTTTTAAGTTTATAAAAAAATGTATTTTCTCAGTTTAAGTGGACATAAAGTTATGAATTAGGCTCAATTAAGATGAGATTTTCTCTTTTTTAAAAGTTGAACAGGTTGTGTAATAGAAATTAGTAGAAAAACGCGTCGAGTTAACCAACAAAAAGCGCTTCACGACTTCTGCTATAACTTTTATTGATGTTATTGTTTTATGTGTTTTTATTAGAGATGTGCAAATGTCGTTATGTGTTACGCGTGAGTCACACATGAGTCACGCGTGACCGTGATTGAATTTATATATTATTATGAATTTAAAAATAGAGTGCGTGAATGTAAAAAAGTTAAATTCTTACGCACTCACGAACTAATTTAGGCTTATTAAACAAAAATTAATTTTTGATTAATTCATATTCGAACTTATTCAATAGCAGGGAATTCAGCGGAAGCGTTTGTGATTTTAAAATCACGCTTTTTAATTGATTTAAAAAAATTTGTATGGGGGGTACCCTTCTCCCCTCCTATACCTTCAAGATTTTGTTGAAACATGCAGTTTGTTCTAAGAGTTACGCACATCATATTTAGTCTTCCTTACTATTGTAGCTGAGGAGATATGAATTGATTCGCGAAAAAAGGGTATTTTGCCCCAGTGTGCATCGGTTCAATATAAATAATTTCAGTACTTTTTACAATTCCAAGTTCTATCGTGCTCAAAAAACACAATTTTAATGAAATTTTTAATAACTAAATAATACAAAAATAAGACTGCACATGCTACAGATTAATAAGGATACCACACACATTTAAAAGCCAGTGCTGTCAGCCAGTAGCAGGCTTGCCAGTTTAGCATTTTTATGGCCAATTTTCACGATTGATATTAAAACACATTTATTTTTCAAATCGTTTTAAATACAAAATTCTCTTCTTCACTAAATACTTAAATCAAACTTAATTCACCGATGTGGTACACTCAATTTCAACTTAAGTTTCTATTGTAATATTTTAGCAAGGTGGCCTCAATATCACGACAATACAACAACAAGAGGCAAAGCAATAACAATCAGCTGTTTTTTGAGACCACCTTGTAAATTATTATACTTTTTTATGATATTTTTTTTTGTATTTAGTAGTGCTTCAATACTTTTATCTTACTTAAATAAGACTTTTAAAATAAAACTCAAAAAAAATCTCGTATTTAAATACGCTTTAAGTTTTTATAAAAAATTAACTTAATTTAGATTTAATTACCATCCTGAAAATTGGGCATTAGTGCTAGATTTAGCACATTTTTTCTGATTTAGTATTAAGAATTTCCAAAAAATGCTAAGTGCTTGTTTAGCACATTTTTATAATTATTTAGCATTTTTACCACTTTTTTTTGGTCCCAAAACTACTTTAAAACTCACATAATCAATTCAATAAATTATAAATTCTCAAGTGTATCAAGAAAAATACAAACATGTACACTAGGGTGGCCGTTATTTTTTTTATTTTGATTTCTTATATTCTCCCCCCCTAAATCGGTTCAGTTTTATTTTAAAAAAAAATACTAAAAAATTTCGTAGCGATTAGTTGTGTTTTAGGGGGGCGTCCGTCCCTCAAAGTTTGCCATCAAGCCATTTATTCAAATGTAATTTGTTTGTATATGACTATCTTCTAAAAACAACATTTTACAAGAATATGATATATGGCAATATTTTTTTGCTAAAATCAATATTTTAGAAAATAATTAAGAAAATAAAATCAAAATACCAAACATTTTATATACGTTTTATATATATAAAAGGGGGATTTAATGTCAAGTGACCCAATTTTGAAATAGATGTCTTTCGATTTAAATGAAATTTACACCAATTTTAGTACTGTTAGATAGTAGCTTAGATACAAATTTTCAACAAGATCGGTCAAAAAGTTTCTGAGTTAGAGGGGGTCAAAGTTTGACATTTTGGCCATACAGGTGTTCTTTCTCATCCATGTAACTTATTACCTATTGGTGTAAGCAAAATTTGTCCCAAGTAGCTTAGATAGCTTTTTGATCAAACTTAAAAAAAAAAATTTTTTTGTTTTTTAAAAAAATTTTTAAAATTTTTTTTTTTAAATTTAACACTTGGCTAAAAAAAATAAAAAAAAAAGTTTTAAATTAAAAACAAAAAATTAAAAAATTTTTTAAAAAAAACAAAAAAATATTTTTAAAAAAGATTGATTAAATAGCTATCTAAGCTACTTGGGACAAATTTTTCTAACACCAATAGGTAATAAATTACATGGATGAGAAAGAACACCTGTATGGCAAACTTTGACCCCCTCTACCTCTGAAACATTTTGACCGATCTTGTTGAAAATTTGTGTGTAAACTACTATCTAATAGGACTAACCTTGGTGTAAATTTCATCCAAATCGGAAGACATCGATTTCAAAATTGTGTCACTTGACATTAAATCGCCTTTTTATATATATAAAACGTATATAAAATGTTTGGTATTTTGTTGTTATTTTCTTAATTATTTTCTAAGATATTAGTCTTAGCAAAAAACTTTCTGGGAGGCTTATGTTGTTGACTAGAAGAGCTAAAATATTGCCATATATCATATTCTTGTAAAATGTTGTTTTTAGAAGATAGTCATACGCAAACAAATAACATTTGAATAAATGGCTTGATGGCAAACTTTGAGGGGCGGACGCCGTCCCTAAAACACAACTTATCGCTACGAAATTTTTTTGTATTTTTTTTACATAAAACTGAACCGATTTGGAGGGGGAGAGTATAAGAAATCAAAAAAAAAAGTTCTCCATACAACTAACGGCCACGCTAATGTACACATGCTATCTTTTTAGCAACTTTAGCGCATACTGTTTTCTGCATCTTACATACAGTTACTTTTACTCTTATGAACAAAAATGTAAATTAAAACCCAGTGGTATAAAAAGAAGCAATCGCCACTAATGACAGGCGAAATAGTTAGCACTTTTACTCAATTTTTACTAGTGACTACTGATGTGGCATTCAAATCATACCTATATCTTCCCCTGGTCACCAATATCTAGTGTTGACATGTTAAAATAGGTACCCACGCTTCGCTAGCTAATTCTATAGCTCCAAGTAATGCAGAAAACAATTTTTTTTCAACGACAAGACAAAAAATGTGTATCCGAAATGGATCCCGTTACTGAAACAACAACAAAATCGCTTGCTTTTTGCTATCACGTTTTGTAGATATAAGTAGCTAACCCTTATGGTAGGTAGAGGTTATGCAGAGAGGGGTCAATTGCCATCTTCGTAGGACATTGCCATGTTAAATTCCACAGTTAAAAGCATGTAGATTAGATTGTGATTGCACTAGTGGTAGTTCTTTTAGAGCTAGTGAATATACATACGCGGAACTAGTCCCGTAAACCACTGGGAAGTGTTTACTACGGGTTTACACTTGCAAGTGCAAGTTCAATACACTCATACTTTTTCACCAATACCATAAAATTTTTCGTACTTGCAGCTCAACTTGCAAGAGAATTTGCTTGCAAGTAAATTTTTGACACTTGCTGCAAGTAAAATGACAAATGAAGAAACAGTGTTGCCGTAGATGACTTTTGTATCAATCTACTAGTATGTACTTAGTAAAATAAAAGTTATGTTTATAGCGGATTTTCTGTGTATTTATAAAAAATAACAAATAAAAAAGAGCACAACTATACAACAACGCATCTTCATAGTAATTTTAATCATGAATTTTAAGCATTTTGAAAAAAAAAATTGGTAATCAAAATATTTTCACAGTAACATTATGATATCGCCACTACGGCAATACTGTAGTCACATATTTTATAAAATAAACATAATTTTTTCATAAAGATGGACCGAAAATAAAATAAAGAAGAAATTATTAAATTTATTTTATTATAACATGGTAATGTTTTCAACATACATGGTAATATTTTTAAACCGAAAAACAAACCTTTTTTAATGAGACGTTTTCGCTGCGCGAACATTTGAAAAATGAACTTACAACTGACTGTGTAAACACTCAAGCAACTTGCAGGACTTTTGGTTTTTTCTTCGGCATTTATTGTAAAAAATCGGTTCATTTGAAAAGTCATAATGACTTGGTATATGAGAAAGATGAAAATGATATGATTGAACAAATAAAAAAGAGCACAAATATACAACAACGCATCTTAATAGTAATTTTAATCATGAATTTTAAGCATTTTGAAAAAAAAAATTGGTAATCAAAATATTTTCACAGTAACATTATGATATCGCCACTACGACAATACTGTAGTCACATATTTTATAAAATAAACATAATTTTTTCATAAAGATGGACCGAAAATTAAATAAAGAAGAAATTATTAAATTTATTTTATTATAACATGGTAATGTTTTCAACATACATGGTAATATTTTTAAACCGAAAAACAAACCTTTTTTAATAAGAAATATTTTATTAAATTTTAACAAATTACTGTTACAAAACTAGCACTTTTGTTTTTTGCTGTAGAACAATTTAGCACTTTTTTGTCGATTTAGCACTTTTAATTTGCTTTCTTCTGGCAAGCCAAGCCAGTAGACGCATTTAAATAAATTTAGTTAAAATTGATTTCTACTACATATTAACAAAAACTGGGAATTTAAAATTGCAAAAAATTACATTTAAAGTTGTGTGTTGGATGGGAATGAACAAAGATGGTTGAATTATGTATAATTTTAAAAAACTTTAAATATTACACTTGCTATTTATTTTTTGTGAAGATTTTTAGTAGACACTTATTATATGCTGTACGTAGATATTATTTGTTAGCATAACTAATTATGTGTCTAGTCTGAAAAATAGTTAAATATTTTAATGAGCACATGTTTTATTACAAAGTTATTTTTTATTGTATATTAAAATGGTTTTTATTTTTTATAATTCTTTTGTATTTTTTAATGATTAATTTCTGAAATAACATTGTTTAAGGAAAACAAAACAAATTTATTTTGTTAAATGAAATACAAAAACTAATATTACGTTATTATTTATTATTGTATTAGGAGATGTGTAAATAACATAAAAATAAGCTTTTGTACTGACAATGATGACCAAAATTTGAATTATTACTAAAATCAAAATGTTGATCAACAGGTTCAATAAAAAATCACTCAAACATTTGTTTGTATTATTTATCATATCGTTGGTTTAATGAAGAAAGGGCCTAACTCACATTATTGCAATTTAGAAGAGAAGGTAAAAATACAATAGAAACAGTGTGTAAGAAAATGTAAAATTGCTTGTAGAACCGTTATTTTTGATACTATTTCATTAAATTTTTGTGACGAGGTGTACATGTGCAAAATTTATTGGAATCACTAAAAAACTAAATTTTGAAAAAATCGATTTATGGCCTTACTACATGATACCAACGATTTATTTATTAGAAGTTGTTATAATATAATTATTATATAAAGGTTATACAAACATAAATCCATAGACACGAAAAATAGTTATTTACGTTCGAAAATAAAATATTTTTAATTTATTTTATGTTATAAATAATCAGATATTAAACGAACGTTTTAAAAAGGTGTGATGATTTTCGATTGATTTTAAAATCTATTTCTATCTATTTCAGTTATCGTACATAATATAAAATTTAAAAGAATAAAGGCTGAAAATAAAAGGAATAAGTATTTAAAATACTGAGAACGATATTTTCGGTTTCAAATCGTTTCGTTTTTTAAATCGATTTCCATCTGGATATTACAAATAAATTTCTTATCCAACCACTTGATATCCTACATCAAATAGACTAATGGTGTTTTCTTTTCTGGCAATAATGTTCCATGTATGCTACCATTCGCGCGGGTTTTTGTTCTATTCTAAAAAATATGCAAAAATGTAAGAAGATGTCGTTTTCTTTCTAAATATGTTGCAAAAATAAATGGCAAATTTGTTCCATTTCTTACCCCCAATTATAATTGAGTGTGAGATAATAACCTTTTTGCATCTGTGTTAAGTACTTTTTTAAGCAAGCAAGTACTTTTGTATTATGTAACTTTTTTCTTGTGTTTGCTGACAATTTGTGTTGTATTGTGATTTTTGGTTATATTGTGATAGATGTAAAAACTTTTTAACAACAGTTGACTTTAATAAATCAGTGTTGTTAACGCTTATTGGAATTCAAAGAAAATTTAATGTTAAAAATTGTGGTGAATATCGCTTATTAGTACAAACTTTGAATTCAATATTAACACGCTAAATACACATTATTGATGAGAGTAAAACATAGCTTAAATTAAACAAATCTCATAAAGATAAAGATATCTCCTATTAATAATCAGCCTGATTACGGTTGGCGTATACGCCTGAGTCGTTTTTTGTAGTAGATTAAAAAAACACACAACCTGTGCTCTTTAATCTACTACAAAAAACGACTCTGGCGTGTACGCCAACGCCAACCGTAATCAGGCTGAATATTCGGAACAACGGTACTTTAAAATGAATTTTTTGTTCTCGAGAATCCAGGATTGCCCATTGGTCCCAAATAGGGTACACTTTCGAAAATTTGTTTTTAAGCACTGTAGTGTAGAGTATTATTTAGTCGGGCTTGACCGAATATACTTTTATAGTTGTTATACAATGTGTCGTCAGCTTAAAGGTAGAAGTACATAACACGCGTTAGTGCGCGCGCGCTCTGTAGACTTCTGACAAAAAAAGTTAAACTAGTGTTTTTTCAATGAACAAGTTACATGCAAAATATTTTGAGGCGTTTGCGCCAGAAAGTGGTTAACGCGTTGTATATTTTTGACAAGTAATCAGCTGACAATAAAATAAAATAATTTAACAAATTTGTAGATCATGAATGAAAAACTTATTGAAGAGGTTAACAAACATATTTACAATATATAAATAGAGCAGATTCAATAAAATAAAAAAATCTTGATATATTTTTGAATCCGTTTTTTATGAACAAATAAGTAAACAAATAAAAAACAGCTGACAGGAATGGCTTTTATAACGCGAGTTGTGTAACTTGCCATTTTTCATGCGCTAAACTTTTTAAACGCACGACACACGTCGACGAATTAACGCGTGTTATGTACTTTTCTACCTTAAAAGATAATTTAAAAAGATTTTCCGTTTCCCTATTTTAAAAGAGAAAAAAAAAACTTGTACATGCCTAATGCAAATTTCGGCACCAAATTTTATTTTTACCAATAAATATTTGTTATCTTTTTAATAACAGACAAACCCGAAAAATAAAAGCTAGGCTACCATTAAAACTTTATTTAGATTGTTTAAAGTTCGACCATATTTATATTTAGTTTCTTTTCAACCGTCATTTTCTCTAATAGGACCATATATAGACATCTTAAATTAGTTTTCTCATTAAAAAAAATATAGGTAAAATAAATAAACATTAAAAACTTTAAAATATTTGCTTAATAATATATTTTCTCTATAGTTTAAAATTACATAGTTTTAAACTAACATTAACAAGATTTTTTTTCTTTGTGTGTGTGTGTTTTTTTTAATGGCCCCGGTTTTTCCAATTCTTTGTTACAAAACGTTTAAATAGAAATAAACAAACATTGACATTTTCCCAATTAAGACTTTGTCACTTACTTGATTTTATAATAGATTTTTTTATTATTTTAAAATTATTTTAAAATTAATCTAACCTTGATAAAAAAAAAAACAAAACTTGAAATTATTATTTTTGTCTCTTATTTATTACAGCAAATATTGTAAGATATTTTTCGTTTTAAAGCTTTTTTTCTTCATAAAAATTTCAAACAAAAATAAAAAACTAAACAATTAAAATGTCATCAATAAAAGGTTACCATTAAGTGGTTATATTATAGGTTTGTTTCTGCTTTTGTTGCACGCGTTTCCCTAATGGCTTACTAACGATTTTTATAGATAAATAATACTTAAAGTAAAGACAAGCAAACTTAAAAAAATCTATAAAGTTATTGCTCATATAGAGTTGGAAAAACTAAAAACAAACTTATTAAAAAAAACTATAAGTTATTAAAAGGTTATTTTATTTTACTCGTATGGAATGCATTAAACATATTTTTACCTTGAAATGTGGAGAAATACTGCAACTAGTTTTTCATTAAATTTCTTTTTTTATTGCAAAAAAAAATAATTGTGATAAAAAGCACGATATTGAAATAAAAAAAAAATGATCGATTAGCGCATCTTTATAATGTTTCTTGTATGAAATATAGCAGCAGTCATTAAAAAACACACTTGAAGTTGGTTAGGAGAAAAAGTAATTTCATGAATTTTACAGTAGTAAGAGTTTTAAATAAATTACCTACATATAGCAGATTCACAAAGTGTTCTAAATTAATAAGTGTTAAAGTACTAGGCTTAATAGCACTGTTGTGAACAGCCTGTTGTATCATGATATGATAAAGACGCCGTGCAATAAAGCCATAGGAAATAAAGCCATATGGCTTTATTTCCCAATGAATTGAGAAACGCCATATGGCTTTATTTCCATGTAAGGAGTGAAAAAATGCCACACATGGCCTTATTTCCCATTTAAACTTTTTCTTTTCATGTAATTGCAATTTATTTAAAAATTGTTTTGTTGGTTTTTCTCTGGGTGTTTATATAAAAAATATAACGAAAACATTTTTGGACGCAAGGATTTTCTCCTCTATAGTATAACAAAGACCGGCTTCGCTAACTAAGGCTTCTTTGCATAGCCGGCGTTCGGCCGGGAGCAAGGATTTTCTCCTCTTTGGTATAACAGAGACCGGCTTCGGTAACTAAATCTTCTCTGCATAGCCGGCCTTCGTCCGGGAGCAAGGATTTTCTACTCTATGGTACAACAAACACCGCCTATGATAAATTAGTGTGAAAATACAAAGGTAACAAATTTGTATAGTCATATAATATTTAAACATGAAGATTTAAAGGAACTGCTATCAAATATGAAGCGAATTGTGCTAAAATAAATTTTTATACACAAAATACGTTCACCGAATCTGCTATATAAAGAACAACGCTTTTAGAAAACTTATTAGTAAAGATTTCTATTTCGGGAATTTAGGAAAAGTTTTCTTTATTTCCTTACTTCATTTCTTAATTTAATTAGAAAAACTCTCCCTTTTTTCCGCTGTTCAATATTTTCAAGTTTGTAAATAGGAAATTATCTAAAGCTACGGTCACACTTATTAAATATTTGATCAAATAAGCGTAACCCCTACTTTTGTTAAGAGTTAGTGAGGTTTAAAATGGTCTTATTATTACAAAATAAACTAATTATACTACTAGACAGCAAAAAACAGTTTTTTGTAAGATGTGGTATTTTAATCAAAATAAATATTGATATTAAGCGAAATGATTTTTTAGTTTAGTTGTTGGTCCCGTTTTTTTCGTCAAATATTTGATAAGTCTGACCTGACCGTAGCTTAAGAAACATTAGTCAGGCTAATAAGCACAGAATGCCCAAATCAGTTACGAGGGTAGCTTTCGAAGAAAGAGACAGAAAGCATTTTTTGGTAGTGAAGTCGCAATGAGTAAAAACAGACCGCTACATTCAACACAAATTTTGCGAATGCAAACAAGATAGCAAACCACAAAAATTCGAAAAATGTATGAAAAATTTATATTGAACAATTCATGATTTTTACCTTTTGCTACATATTTCTCGAATTTTCGATGTAAAACACAGCTGGAACATGTGAAAAAAGGAATTTTTCAGTATTATAATATTCTAAGAAATTGTGAACTTTATTATGAGGAATATTTTGAAAGATTACGTTGCTGAATTTTCCACGGTTTAGCAGCTATGGGTCAAAAAAGGTGAAAAAATATATCAAAAAAAAAAAAATAAATTAGAAAAACAAGATTCCTTTTTTTTTGGATTAGTTTGTTCTATCTTTTTTCTTCTAGTCAAAAGCTACAATTGTAGCGAAGACAGGAAAACAAAATTCAAATTGGTTTTTTAGCTAAACTAGCAAAATGCAAATAGAGCTTTGTTGGTTTCGATAAGTGCTTTGATATATTACACACGAGAAAGAGTTTGGTACTCGATGACTTCTAAAATCTAAAATCTGTTTTTTTCGCATTTGTCATCAAACCAGTAATGTTATACACTTTTTTGAAAAGTCCTAACGCGGCCGAAAAAAAATTCTTATTTTTCCCTACGCGTTAAAAATTGTCCCTACAACTTTTAAATGATAAAATATCAATACAAAGAAAATCATTTGTATTACTCTACATACATTCATTTTTTTAAAGTTGTTCCCAGCATTCATTTGGTAAAAATATGAGTCTTTTCAGATCACTTTTGATGATTTATCACTTGAGCGATTGAAAAAGGATTCATATTTGATTTTTTATCGAACAAAAAAAAAGGTTGGCTACAAAGAAGCCCAACAATTAACATCAATGATAGAAAAAAACCTTTTGCTATCTGTATTGGCATGTGGTAGTGATAAATCAAAAATAGCTAATTTTGACTTAAGGGGGAAAATTAAATTTTCATTAAAATGGTAACATTTCTACAAAACTTTTGTAATCCCATCTTTAGCAAATTATCGATTTATTGCATCCATTTTTGTAAAAGAGAGTTTCACAAATGAACCTTAAAATTAAAGTTTTAATGGCAGCAAGGCATCACTCAAAGAAATTTAACAATTTGTAATGTTTCCGTACCAACAATTTTATTAGTTTGTTGTCACAAATCGAAAAAGACTGCCAAATATATACAGTTTTGCCACATTTTTCAAAAGTAAATGTAAGTTAAGCGATCAAAGTCTTCGTTCGCCAACAGATAACAGGCAGTAAGATAACAACTTAAAAATGTGTACCTTCTTATGCCCAATTTTCAGGATAATATTATATAGTTAATTTTCATATAAACTTAAATCGTATTTAAATACAGATTGATTTTTTGAGTTTTGCTTACAATGTCTTATTTAATTAAGATAAAAGTATGGTAACACTACTAAATACAAAGAAATATCATAACAAATTGTATTTATTTCCAAGGTGGCCTCAAAAAACAGTTGTCTACTATTGCTTTGCCTGTTGTTGTTGTATTGGTTTAATATTGATACCACCTTGCTAAGTTTTTCCAATGGAAACTTATGCTATGTTCATACGACGATAAAAACCACTCGTTTCGCTCTCTGAAACTAGTTTGCCAAAAATGCTGTTCATACGATTCATTCTTGTTTCATTTTGACATTTTTTTAATATTGATAGTGTGATTTTTTTTAAAAAAGTAAATAAAACTTAAAAATATATTACTTAATACTTTTATTAATATTATTATGTTATAGTTATCACTTTATTTTATTAAACATCAATTTTTATTTTATTTTTTTCTTTGTTTTGATTTTTTTTAGAGCTAGTTCAGATAAACCAGCGATAAATGTTATCAAAATTGGAGATGATAGTACGTTTTCCTGTTTCGCGGCCTGTTTCAATATGAAACGACCTGTTTCGCTCCCAAAATTTTGTATGGGGAAACAAGTCGTTTCAGTCAATTTTGGGGTGGGAAACAGGAATAAGAGAGCGAAACACGAATATTGCTATCCGTGTGAACATGGTATTAAAATGAATTTAAATGTACCACATCGGTGAATTAAGTTACATTTAATTGTGTAGTGAACAAAAGAATTTTGTATTTAAAACAATTTTAAACATAAATGTGTTTTAATATCAATCCTAAAAATTGGGCATTAGTCTTAGGCCCAAATTTACAGTCATTAGGTAGCTAATAACAACAGTTTAACAAATAAAATATTATTTCCAGCTTTTTCTTAACCATTAGTTAAACCCTCAAATGTTATTGGTTAACTACTTTTATTTTTTATTTTTTTAAAAGAGTAACCATTTTTTGGTCTGATTAAATGTTAACCAATTATTGTAAATATGACCTTTACATACTATGAAATCCAATTTCACTCCAAACCAAGACATTTAAAACTCACATCTCCCAACAAGACAAAAAGCAAATACTTGTTTGGGATAAAATATGCATGTACATAAAAGTATCTCCAAGTACCGGTTATTGTTTGTAACCAAAAGAAACATTATACAATTAGTATTAAAGATGCTTTTTCTCATAACAACTTCTAAAACGACTGGCTCATCTTAGAAATAAAAAACGAAAAGTTAAAGACCGTTACGCGTGATATGTAACCATTTATCGGTGTTAAAGTCAAATACAACAACTGACAGATGGAGAAAAAAAAACAAGTAAACACAAGCCACTAAATGTGTTATGATCGTTTTTGTATTTTTACATGAATCGGTAGACCGGCAGATTGATTGACAAGGCAACACTTTCATTTCATTTTATTTTCTTTATTGTGTGACCACGATGTTTTTTTTCTGGGAATGTAAATAACCAGATTTCATTCATGATTTCTTTTCAAGATTTTATTTTCAAATCTTGTTTTTAAATATTTTTTACTGCATCACCTTGTTATTAATTTTTTAATTAGATTAATAAATCAAATGTTAAGCATTTTAAATCAGGTTTATTGCCGAATAAAAATTCTAACAATTTAGGCATTTTAAATACCTACATAAATTATTTAAAATACAATTTGTGTTTTTATTTCTATAATATTGATCTTTGACCCTATTAAGTTTATAGTATTTTCTGCATACTTATGGATGAAAAGTAACGGAGTTAATTTAACGCTGTTCGTCTGTCCATGTGTTGGTAAAAATAGGTTTTCCGATGACTCCATTTATGATGAGGACAAGGTTGTTATATTGTTACGAAATTAGATTTATCTTAGAATTATTTATAGTTTTAGTTATAAGTAATCTTTCAAATTATAATTTATGTCGTATTAGTTTACAGAATGTTCTGGAATCGACTAGAAGATTCTAGGCTAACTCATAAATGTAAAATTTAGTTTGTTTGGAGACATTATTCAGTATGTTACTCACAATATTGGATAAATTTTGTAAAAAAAAAACTCAAAGGGTAATTATAAAGGGAGTAAACGGAAACGCGTTTATTAAAGTAACGTGACCATTCGTACTCCTTTTTAGAGGACAATCATCTATTTTTACAAGCCGTCATCCATAAAATGTGTGTCCTCTTTTTGTTATCTTTTTTCATAATCTGTCATTTTTACTTTAAAAAGTATGATCAATATTTGTTTTTATTTTAATAAATTAAAAAAAATTTTATTTCACGGCGGTCACCGGTCTTTTCTGTCAAATCGTATGGAAAATGTCGTTCCGTGATTGTTCTGTTCAAATTCCTGCTTGCAGTATGAAATTTTTAATAAGTTAGTGCAATGAATTTTTAAGTTTCATTATTTTTTTTAACAAATTTTACTTATATTTTATTTTTTTAATTTACTTTACATATACATATAAATATGTGAATGTAAATTTGTTTGTAAAATATGTAAAAAATGTTGAAGCCAAATAAATTTTTTACTTTTTTTCTTTATGCACTCTATTTTTTTTCAAAATCAGTTCGCGTTAATTAAAGGAAAAACATTCCAATATAATTATAATACATATAGTCCAAGAAAGGGCTTCTGTTGAAATTTAGCCAGAAAAAAATAGTTTTTAACAGTTAAATTTCACTTTTTTAATTCTTATAAATTATGAACTTTTCATTTTCATCCTTTACCCTAAATAAGCTCATTAGAATACTGGTAATAAAAATAAAGCTCAATATAATATTTCTTTGGTAGCAAAAATTAGCTAGATCTTATTACTTCAGTTATATATACCATCAATAAAACTGTTTTAACGTTCAAACAGACTTAATAAGGTTGTTAAAACTTCTAGAAAAACTTAACTTCATCGAAGATATTGCGAACAAAAATTTTGAAACTTTCCGGAAATTAAAACAATAATTTTCCAGGGTTTTATTTTCAAGTAGAAGAGAGTCATTTTTTCAGCTGTTTAGTGCATCTAATCCAATTGCAATTATGTTCCTGAAATTCCCATAAGACAACGAAAAGAAATATGTACTCTAGCATCCGGCAACGCAAATTTATCCAATAAGATTGAAAGGTTGATTTTTGTTTTATATTTTTCAGGATTCCCAAAGGAAACGAAGCGTAAGGATACAAAAACTAAACAAAAAAAAAAAACAAATAATAAATAGAACAGCATTAAAATAATTGGGGTATTCACAAGGTGTGCTATCATGTTATATTGTCATAATGTTCTAACATTTTACAATGTTTTAAAAATATTGTTGTTGCTTTGTTAACTTTGCTTCAGTGTTGCCACCTCACGTGTAATTACACATATTATGTGTAATATTTTTTTTCATGTGTAGCCCATGTGTAATTGACTGCATGTGTAATTCATGTGTAATTTAATATTTTAACGTTTTGTAGCACTGATTTTTGTTATTATTTTTTCACAAAAAGTTAAAAGGTTCATTATTTTTAGCAAAACTTTAAAATTAAATTAAAAGAATGGAAGCGTTCATTAACTACTAACCATTTGGCATTTATGTAGATAGCTTTTGCCACAATTTATTATAACGACGAAACATCCTGGGTACATTATTCTTTTTTTATTTCAAAGAGAAGATCATCGACTGCAAAAGAAATTTTTGAGCTTCTCAAAGGCACAATTATAGAAAAAGGGATCCCTTTTGAAAATCTAGTTCGATTTGCATCAGATACACCTAATGTTAAGTTTGGACAGTAAAATTCAGAAGTCAAGTTGCTAAAAGACGAAAAACCAGTTATTATTTTGATAAAATGCTCGTGCCACACAGAAAAAAATTTTGCACCAGTAAACGCATTAATCAAAAATAAAATCAGTTTTAACTAAAAATTTAATCAAGTGAATTAAACGTTTAATCAAGTGTATACAACGTGCACTAGTCCACAACTTAATAATATCAATTTAACGTTTAATTCACTTAATTAAACGTTTAATTCACTTGATTAAACGTTTAATTAACTTGATTAAATTTTTAACTGATTTTATTTTTGATTAATGCGTTTACTGGTGCAAAATTTTTTTCTGTGCACCTAATACATTTGGTAGCGTCGAAGGCCTGCCTGAACCTTCCAACATATTTGGAAGATTTACTTTGTAAGATCTTGTTTTATTAGAAGTAATGCTCGGCAGATAAAACTAAGGAGTTTCAAGAATATTTTCGCGGCAACATGCACTCTTACATTTTGTAAAATTTTAGATTCATAGTAATTTGAAGGCAGAAAATTATTGGAAAAAGGGTTTTGAAATAAAAAATTCCTTTGGAGACAGACTATTTCCTACTTTACAAATAGTTATTTTGGTTTTAATCTTTTAAATGGTAAAATGCATTAAATATAGCAACGATACGATTGTTGTAAACAAAAAGCAAATAAAGAGACATTTGAAAAATATTTTTGTGTTGGATAAGTAAAAAATATAAAAATATCCGGCATATCCAATGTTGCAGGAATAGAGGAACTGAATTAACATTCCGTTTTTGCGTCGACGACATTTATAGGGATGCATCAGATTCTTTATTATACCCAAATGAAATGTATGTTACATATCGTCACCTGAAATGCAAAAGGGCTTAACAAAAAAAATCGAATTAAGAGTTTTTTATTGAGTTTTGTTCGTTTTATTTAACTTTATGTTCACACACAATTTTAGATCAAAATGGCGACTTTATTAAAGAAATTCAAACGCAAATTACACCTTGTTGATATTGATTTTGTATGGTTTTTTGCTTCTCCTGTAAAAAAATAAAGTGTTGTTACGTCTTTTGCATTTCAGGTGACGATATTTATGTTCAATTGTTTTGCAAAAATGCATAAGTTTTAAGTGGTTTGTACGAAATAAAAAGGTGGTGGCAACACTGCTTTGCTTGCTATGTTTATTGTGCTGTCGTAATTAATCAGAAGAGACCTGCGCTGAGCGGCTGATCCGAGTCCCATTAGTTTTTGTAGCCGTCGCCGTTGATGGACCAGTTTTATCCGGCTAATATCCGAACTTAACCAGCGGCTAGAAATTTTTGCAACAAAAAGCTTTCGGCTTTAAATTATATCGGCTTAGGACTCTGATGTTTGGTAAACAAACAAAATAAAATTTATTTGTGATTTGCGTCTAAAAAATGGAAAATAGTCAGATAAAATGTAATTTAATTTATTAATTCATGGATTCGAATTAAAAAATATTTTGATGTTACATAAATATTTATTTTTTATATTTGTTTTAAATTATGAGGGGTTGTTCACAACAGTCGTATTTTTTCATGTTATTATTTTAAGACTTATGACTTTATGACACCTTCTGAATCCCCCAAATGTATAAAAACAAAATGTGCAAGAACAGAAATATGAAATTAAATAAAATAAAATGAACATCATAATTTTTTTTTTTTTTTTTTTTTTGTAAGAAATGAACCGATACTAAACATGAATGAACACACTTTCAGATTGTAACAAGTACTTAAATACGTCTAAGTATGCAGTCAATACTTTGATGATTGTGGGTTTCCAAGACAAAAATTACGATCTACGTGACTACTCATTAATACAAATTAAAATTATGACTTAGAACGAAATGTGTGTACACATCAGGGCTGGGAATTCAACATTTTCAAAAGCAGTAAATCCTAAAAAAATATTCTGCTAGAATATGAGAGCGCAATCATTAAAAAGTCTAAGCTTAATAAGTTCACGTCTATATCCCCACAAGTATATATGGATTAAGGTTCTTAAAATAATCAAAATTGGATTCCAACAAAAATTGGAAAATCAAGAAGAAAACATTTTAAGCCTAATACTTAAATTACATTTGCTAAATCAATTCTTTATAATTTAACAACTCATGTCTAAAAACATGATTTGAATAAAAAACCGGTTATCAAATTTATTTGATCCTTTTATCTGCGATAGCCATATCAAAGCGATTCTGTAATACATATTTGTAAGACAAATTATGAATAACAAATTTACAAAAAAACAACGCACGCAGGCCAAAATTAACACAAATCAGCTGGAAACATCTTCGTTTTACAAGAAAAAGTTCAGGAAAATCTAAAATGACATTGGAAACCACCGTCAGCGGCAAATACCACAGATCAATGACAAGAAAAACGATTTGAACAAGACGGCACACCATAAAACCAAAAGCACTTTTTTCACGGATCAATTCAGGGAATTTTTTTTCAAGACTTTTTATCATTTCCTACTTAATGCGTTAAGTGTTATTTAAACCAAATATTCCATCTTTTGCGAAATAGAAGCCTTATAAATAGCCCACGTTAAATTCGCTGCTTTCACTAACTAGCTCACACAAAACAATTACAGTTACAATTAACTAATAACGTTGCATTTTCAAATAATAAAAAACTAAAAACGTAAACTTCTTCATCCCTGATCTCACACACTCGCTTTCAAATAAAAGAGTTCATTTGAAAAAAGATAACAGAACAGTGAGTTTAAAGCATCATACAAGAATAGTATGTATTTTTGTTTATAAATATAACACAAAAAAAAAAACATGCACTGAAAATCTTAGATTATCACTTGTTTTAAAGGGAAGTGAATGAAAACAGACAAAAAGTTTAATTTAAATAAAAACCCAGCTCAACAATAGCTTATGTACTCAAATATGTAAAGTGGAACTCATAGTTTATGAACTGCAGTCTATTTAAATTGAAACAAATGGAGAACAACTATTAGCAATAGAAAACAACTGGTTTGCAGAGTACATTGTGAATCAGGGATAATAAAGTTAGTACAATTGTACTTGTTTCAGTACTTTAAGCATTGCAAAAGTACTGAAGTACTCCGATGACATGTTTAGTACATCAAAAAATTTCAGACATTCGTCGGTGAATTTGAAACATATTTTTTCACACCATAAATTAATAAAAACAAAGCAAAGAAATCTCCTTTATGTTAATACCCTACAAGAAGTGAATGAGCGAGTAGTCACTTTTTTCACGTTGGTGTTAAGAAAATGATAGAAAGAAATGACAGAAAACTTGGTTTAGGTCATTTCATTCTATCATTTTCTTAACACCAACGTGAAAAAAGTGACAACTCGCTCATTCTCTTCTGGTAGGGTACTGTATCGAATTTATTTCAGACAAAATAATAAACAACAGTCTAATGAATATTGTTGCTATAGTTTTAAATTAACAAAAAACTTATCGTGGCTTTAATTTAGACCTAAGCTTTTTTATAAATTCTTTTATTAAGGCTAGTTACACTATTATACTATGTTTTAATACATGTCAAAAACTCAAGTA
The DNA here is from genome assembly GCA_963931875.1 of Pollenia griseotomentosa. Classification (NCBI taxonomy): domain Eukaryota; kingdom Metazoa; phylum Arthropoda; class Insecta; order Diptera; family Polleniidae; genus Pollenia; species Pollenia griseotomentosa. Next base: position 99,220,562 of record OZ007560.1, read on the forward strand.
ATATGACAAAGTGTGATAGTGTAAATTAAATGTGTCACGAAAATGACAAGTAGGCTGACTTCCTAAACGTATATTAACAATGTATCAATACAGTATTTAAACCGAGTTGATACATTGTGTAGTAACTTTTTTAATACGTTGCATATTAATACTTTGCAACACTGAAATCGTTTATCATTCATAATAAAGCGAACAATGGGGAAAGAACATATTTTATTGGAAAATGTCTTAGATTTGTGCGAACAGGGAAACTCCAGCCTCAAAATTGCTGTAAACATTATAAAAAGAAAACATAGACGATTTGCTGTTTTGCTGAAAGAATCACGGGTATCAAAAAGAATACCAAAAACAAAAGGCTTTGTGGAAACCATTGTTGAAATGCCAGACGATGTTTTTTACATTTTTAAAATTATGCGTCCATTTTTTACTGTATTAAAAAAAAAAAAAAAAACTAAATAGAGAAATATAATAAATTCTAACAAAAAAATGCTTACTTATCTTCCTGCGTCGCCATCGTATTTTGTCTTGCATTCGCTTTGCATCTACTTTTATTTGGATGCCTTTGTTGCTTTTCCTTGCGTATTAACTACAACAGTGTTGCAAAAGGGAACAAAATACATTGTAAAAATGTTCAGGGTTGCATTTACGAACACGCTGCAATGTATTACTACAAAGCAACATGCGTTTAGGAAGTCAGCCGTATTATGAAAAAAGTTTGACATCCCATACGACTTCATCGTTTTTTGAAAAATTTCTAAATAATAATACTTTTCATTGGATCAGGGTTGAATTTTATTTTATGTGTGAGTGTTTATACTTTGTGTGATGGTGTGACCACAAGCTGTCATGTTAAATTAGATTTTTTGACAGTCGCAACAAAACTCATTAGATTTCCATCTCACAATGTATTATGGATTAAGTAAGACTTGTGAGATAGTGAAAACTAGCCTTTATCAAGTTTTATGTCTCAAACTCAAATGAACTATACGAATACTTTTATATGGGATTCAGATGAAGACTTTTTAGCTTGATTTATTGATGTGCAATCAATCGCGGTAAAAAGACTTTTAGCGGGATACCAAATCCAAAATAAACTTACTTTCTAAAACAATATCTTTTGGACTTGTTTCTAATAGTGTTTTCTTTTCTACAAAAAAATGTGACATTTTATTTAAAAAAATGAAATTTGGTGTCTGTTTCTTAAAAATTTTGCTTCCGAAAAGGATAAATTTTTTAGAATAAAACAAGCCACCCTTTTCGGGAGCAAAATTTTTAAGAAACAGACACCAAATTGGATTTTTATAAAATAAAATGTCACATTTTTTGTAGAAAAGAAAACACCATATGTTAAACATATTTTTACCCTGTTCCACTATCATCTTTAAAAAAATAAGCTAAAAAGTCTTCGTCTAAAATTTTTATTAGTTCCATAACTTTTTTGTTAATTGATAAATTAATATTACAAATATAAATGTATGGTAAAAGTGAATTTTAATGCATGTATGTACGAAAATTTTTGTCATTCTAATAATAGACCCTATGCTCCTTATAGGAGCCAAAGGAACCAATAAATATATTTGTAATAATAGAACAATTAAAAAATATATTTGGGTTTTAGTGAAATTAGGGTCTAAGAAGTACATTTTTTTATCCAATTAAGTACAATTTTGAAAATGTCATTTATCATCCCTGTTGTAAATACTCAATTTAACTTAAGCAAATATTTTGCACGACTAATTGGAACGCCAAATGTTTTAATGTTTTGATAAATATTAAAAGAATTGAATACATGTACTTCAGAGATATTTCTTCATATTACTGTAGGGCAAAATTAGCAAATTTTGCACATATTGATTGTGTGGGAAACGGTAGCAAAGTTCTATGTTGAATTAAAATTGCCAAAAATGTATACGCTAATATCCAGTTTATACTGGCCCCAAGGCTTGTGAAATTTAATTCACCTCAACAGTGTCAAAATTTTATTTCCATAAGTACTTTGCTCCCGTTTCACACACACCCATTGTATTGGAAAGTCACTATATCACTACTTATTTAATTCCAAGGCGAATTCATGTAAACGGTGGTGGCGATACTACAACACAGAAAACACAACATTGTATTTTATTTGTTGCTTTCGTTGGTCGATATGTCAAAAACACAAGTAACTTTTGACGTTTCTCTCTCTAAGTAAGAAAAAAAGTAGCACAGCTGTGCTTTCAACCCAACCTGAAAAATAAATTCGCCTTATATAAATCATTAAAGTTTAATCAACCACATGTTCACACGTACATCAATATTCGTGGTTCACTCTCCTATTCATGTTTCGCGTGTCCCAAACATGACTGAAACAACATGTTTTGACCTACAAAATTTTGAGAGCGAACCATGTCATTTCGTACTATTATCACCAATTTTGATTACAAATTATCGCTGATCTTGCTCTCGAAAGAAATCAAAACAAAGAAAAAAACAAAATAAAAATTTATGTCAAATAAAATCAAATGATAATTATAAAATTATAATATGTATTAATAAAATTATTAAAAAATATATTTTTAATATTTACATACTTTTTATATATTTTAAATAAAATCACACTAACAACACACAAAAAAATGTCTAAATTAAACAAGAATAAATCGTACGAACAAGATGTTTAAGCAGCATGTACACGACATGTTTTTTTACATCTGACTTGTCAAATTTCCCACTGCAAAATGCATACATGTCGTGTGTTACCATTATAACATTACTTCTGTAAAAGTCAGATGCAAAGTCTTCTGGCAAAATTTTAATTTTAGCGTGCTCTATTTTCTTTCTTCTAAGATGGCTAAACTGTTTTACAGCGAAAATAAAAATGTTCGTGGAGGCCGCAAGCTATTTTGAAAACGAAACTACTAGGGTTTCTGCAATAACTATGCGAAAAAAAAACAAAGACAATGTCAGAAGCAAATTACATGTACGTTTGTGACCGAATATTATAAACCTTCTGTAAAACAGCAATTTGGACAGACATGCACAATTACATGTGACTTGAAAAGTTGACAAGTCAGATGTAAAAAAACATGTCGTCTACATGCACCTTTAGTAATCTAGTTTCAGAGAACGAAACAAGTGGTTCATATCATCGTATGAACATGGCCAACTACCGATAGTCACAACAGTTGATGGACCGATTCCAATAAAATTTGGTAAGATGATTTTTATTGCATATCAAAAATAATTTTGGACCAAATTTAATAAAAAAAACTAACATAATAAGATGGTTTAAGGGCACAAAGACTATATTCCGGAAAGAAGCTTGCCCGGGGGCTATGTGATATTATGGACCAATTTTCCCCATTTTCAATAGGCTTGGTGCCAGTTATAACCTATGCACCAAATTTCGTCAAATTAGCACTAAAATTTTACTTTGCGCACAAGGTTTACATGGACATCCAGCCAGCCAGTCGGACGTTAAATTAACATGGCGAAATGTTGATTAAAAATCATATGTAAATTTCTGCAAAAGTATGGACTTTATTTAAAATTATCGTGGTTTCATGTTTATTTTAAATGAAAATTGTTAAAATAAAATTGTTCAATATTGAAATCATAAATACCTTGTTTTGTATAGAAAAAACAACAACACTATAAAAAGAAAAACATAATTTTTTTTATTTTAATTTTTAAAATAAAATTCCCGTATTCTTTTGTTAAAATTATTTAGTTAAATAGTACATCAAATTTTGATAGTTGAATGATGATGAAACCCATATTGGGCCATTCTGCTTACAAAGGGTAATACAAAAAAAGTGAAACATGTGTTACAGGAAAATAAATAAATTTATCCTCTCTTTAACTGGCTCTGCGGGTAATTATTCTTAAATAAATACATATGTTGTCTTTGAAGATTATTCTCACTGCTATTTCACACTTAAACTAACTAAATTCTATATGTAATTAACGTTGTTTCAACTTGAAACAACTTTCCTTTAACGTGATTCGGACTATTATTTCAATATGAATGTAATTTTGCTAAAACTTTACGGGAATGTTAAATTAACATGAATTATAGGTTTATAAAAGAAAATAATGTTACTTCGTACACGAAGTAAATTTATAAATAATTGATCCAGCAATACAAAATTTAATACATAATGAAAATAATGTTGTTCGCAAGTTAGTGTAAAATCATGTTTAATTAACATAAAGTAACTATCAGGCAAAATCACTACCGAAAACTGTAGAATCAACCTTGTTTTGGACGATTTTACATTGAGTTTTGTCTGTGTGAATGCATGTTTCCAATTTTCACCACCTTCCATGCGTTCCTCTGAAATATATGCGAGTGTGAAAAGGCTATTTGATATTTTTTTAATAAAACAAAAATATGTAGGTATCTAATTTTTAATTTTTAAGTGAATGAGTGCATTTTTAAAACAGTGTTGCCAATGAAGAAATCGGAAATTACACATGACTGTGTTCCAAAAAATTCCACATATACCTAAATCGGAAAAGTTTTTTTGATAGAATGAATTCAACTTGCAAAACCTTATTGATATTCCATATTTGCAATTAAATGGTTAGGATTACAAAAAAGCAAAGCTTACAAATTGCTGTAGTAAGAAAAACTGGATGAACATCAGAGAACGGCTTTGTGTGATTGCAAAAAATTCGCATTTTATGAACACTATAAAATAAACTTTTTTGCTTTCATACAATCAAACTTGCTGAGTCAAACACATTCACTGCTGGTATTAAATAATGCCCAGTATGTTTTGCGGTCTCCACATATGGTATTATTCTGCGTTCACACCATGAAAGTCTTCTTGCAGATAGTATATGTTTATTGTTGAGAGGGAATGAGAACATGTTATGGAATGTGAAAAGAGTCATGGTTTAAAAAGGAAGATTGACTGTGATGGAAACTTAAAGAAATTACCAAAACTAATTATTTACGCACAGCTAATTGTCTGTGTGGTTGTTGCTATATTTTTGCACTTTTGCTTTTTCGCAAGGGTGCAACTTGTGACGTGAATACCCCCAATGTTCTAAAAGCAAATCTTGACTGTCAAAAATAATGAAAAAATATAACTAAAATTAAAATTACACACAGATTACAAATGAAGCTTAATACACATGGCCTACACATGCAATAAAAATAACACACAATATGTGTAATTACACATGGATTGGCAACACTGTTTTAAAATGAAAATGCCCGAAAATATGTTTTGTTTAATAAATTTGGGTTTTAATGGATTTATGTATTTTCTTTTCAAAAAAGATTTGCTTTGATTTCAACGAAACTGTTAAAAAACGATTCGAGCCAATTAAATAATGAAGTTGCCGCCGTTGAAAATAATAACTAGGGCAACCAAAAAAAAGCACTAAAAAAACAGTTTTAAGCTCTTTAAAAAAGCGTTTAAAAACATGAAAATAAGCTGTTAAAACTAAAAAAAAGCAATTTAAACTTGTTTATTTTCCACTTAATTCATTTAATACGTTGTTATAGTAAATTATAAGTTGATGCAATTAATTTTCGAAAAGAAAACTATGTCTGTTTGGAGTCAGCAAGTTCTTGTACATAGAAAAAGTTCTTCCTACGTCTACAGATGTTAAGGGAGCATATTTAAAATTGAGTATTTGCTCTGAAGCATATTTTATACGATTGGACTCATAATTCCGCTTGCCTCCCAAAATATCCCCAATATCTTTCAATACCGAAAATCCTTAATTTTTTAATGAAACTGATCTTAATTTTGTATTAACTTCGTCTTCTATATCCCCTGGAACACGGGACATTTTTCTTACGATCCACAACTATGTTCACTAAGAAAACCAATGAAAGATTTTTTGTTTCCAATTTTGTTACAACTTCGAGTAAAACAACAAAATTTGCAGAAATTTACATTATTTGATATACAGAGAAATTCTTAATAGCTAAAACTATATTAAAAAAGCAAAAAATAAGACGTTACTATACCAAAAGCAGAGAGAAGGGGAACTAACAGACGTTTCTTTATACAAAAACTATATTAAAAAAGAAATAAGACGTTACAAAGTGTGATGGTAAAAGACGTTACATACTGAGGAATTTGATCGTAAGAATAGAGCTTTAGAATTTTTGAGAGAAAAGAACTTAAACAAGCAAATATTAAATAAGGTTTAAAAAAAGGCTTAATACTAAAAACACAAACACATACAAATTATACACAACACTATAAAAGGTAAGTTACAGTACTGCTAAGACAGAGTTGCATAAAAATCAAGTAAGAAAGTATAGTCGGTCAAGCCCGACCGTATTATACCCAACACCACAGTATTTAAAAACAAGTTTCGAGAGTGTATGCCTTTATGAATAGGGATCATCTATGTTTTAAATTTCATTAAAATCGGTTTGATGGTTTCTGGTAGGCAGAAATTGCCCCCTATCCCCCTCATAGTCCTATTTTTTTAAAAAATGCATACCTTACGTGTCCACATAAATATGGATCCATCTACATATGTCTTTAATTGCATTAAAATTGGTTGATAGTGAGCACAAAGACCCTCTTCCTGATAGCAGCTTGTATGGAGGCTATATTTAATTATGGACCGCTTCGCCCTTGTGCCAATTAGAACCCACGTACCAAATTTCATTAAATTGTCTTTAAAATTGCGACCTGTACTTTGCGCACGAGGTTACATGGACAGCCAGCCAGCCGGACGGACATCGTTAGATCGACTCAGAAAGTGATTCTGTGTTGACCGGTATACTTAAGGACCAATATTTTAAGTTGTTTCTCACATCAGCACAAATGCATAATACCCTCTCCACTCTTTAGTGTAGCTATAATAACATAAAGAGATAATATAGGTTTTTGGGATGATATTGCTCAAGGGAAGCACAAAATATTACCATAACGTTGAACGATTTTTTTAACCAGAGTTGTTACAGCACAGAAATGGTTGATTTTTTAGTATTTATAAAAAAAGTTGCAAATAAAAAAAATAATAATAATAACGATTTTTGCAAAATTTTATTAAATAAGTTTTTTTTTTGTGTGAAAAATTATCTTAAAATGGCAAAATAAGCAAAAGTTAGCCACAGTTTGTACACTACGTACAACGAGCTGCTAACTAGAATGCCGATTAAGCCTAGAAGCTTGTAAGCACAGAGTTTATTTATAACAAACTTTTGTCCAACTCTTAACTAAAAATAAATCAACTCTGAATTTTAATGATGCCACATTATATTACTGAAAAATGCAACATGTTTGAATTAATCATCGCTGGTTTTGTCATTTTTTTGTAAATTTTTTTTTGTTTTTTCCTCCACATATAACAAATTTAAAAAGTTTTTAAAATTAATATAAAATAAAAAAAGAAAGAAACTTAGGGGACATTTACACGGTGTCTTTCCAGACATGTCTGTTTTTGACATTCTCTTTTGAACATGCTACCAAAAACCTTTTGTCTTTTCACGATGTCTTTCCAAACATGTCTGTTTTCATATCTAATAGTCTAATTTACATATACATACAAATTGAAAACATGAAAATTCATATAAACAAACATGAGAGTTCATTTCGTGTCTGTTTGGCAACCCCTCTTTCTTCTTTACCCCGATCGCCTACAAACAAAACAGACGTGTTTGTTAGACATGTCTGAAAAGACACCGTGTAAACTCCCTCATAAAATAAAACAGTAATTAAAATAAAACCAACCAAATTGTTTAACATTAAACAGCTTTTTCTTACAAGTTGGCAAACGTTTGGCAGCTGGTTAAAAAGAGTTTTGCAAATCGTTAGCCAGAGTTTGGTAAGTGTATTATAAATAAACTTTGTGCTAACTTCATGCCAAATTTCCATTATAAATACGGCTGTAAGTTTGTAGTTTCCTTTTTAGCTCTATATAACCATATGTAATACTTATCAGAAAAACAATAAAAGTACAAAAGAACAAAATTATTTATCCTAAAATAAGCTATTCACGTTTAAAAAGGTTTATTGAACAAATGTTCAGAGAATTGCCTTTTAACTGCCTTTTTTATTATGTCGTAAAAAATCTTTTTAATTTTGAAACAAAAATTAACTTTTAGAATTTGTTTTTGTTTTACATAAAATAGGCACTAAATTTATTTTTAAAAGTCAAATCTTTCAAAATCCTATCTTTCACTTAAAAACAACTAAAACCAACAATAAAATTAAATCCAAACAAAGAATTTTTTTAGATTCTATTTAAAACACAGGTAGATTTAAATTTATATACATATACATATATTCTAAATTTATTGTTTAAAATGTCAGCTAGCTACGGACCTTTGGGTTTCAATTTGCTTGTTGTTGATCTACCTTCCTGTAGTGTTCTTGATGGGTATATAAAATACTAGTGATTATTTAAATAGGTACATTTTAAAAGGAGATATACATAAATAAAAAAGCAGGTAAAATTGCTATTAAAATAACATAGATTTCGTATATAACACTTAAAAAAATGTGTATCCGAATTCAATCTCATTGTAAAAATATTAGGCCAGTTTAAAATCTTGTGCAAATGGGGTTGCATCGTAGCAATTACAAAATGGTAAAGTATATTTTTACTCTACACCAACAAAATATACAGCCATGCACTTAGGGATGCAAACGATACATCGATGTTTAGGAAACATCGATGTATCGTTCATAAACATCGATGTTAACATCGATGTTTTGATTTACGATACATCGGCGATACATCGGCGTCAAAACTAAAAAACATCGACATCGTCAATTCAATATTTTCATTAATTTAATATTTTTTATAATATTTTTACCAATTTTAATTTTTATTTTTCAATTAAACCTTTTATTTAAAAATATAAAGAAGTGTTTTTCAAGGCATACGTTAAACTCAAGAATTTTATATGTCAGTTTTTAATAAGATTTCTGTAATATAAGAATTTTATGACAAATATTAAAAATATTTATTATATTAGATTTTATTTTGGCTAATATGGCCTAAAGTTCTATATGTAATTAAAAATTCATTTAATCCATATTTTCCCAATGTTAAAGCTTCGTTCACAATCAAAAAAACATTTTCACTTGGTGTTCATAATAGAGCAACAATTTCTTTTGCTACCACACAAATTTAGCATTAAGAAACCGCTTGCAAATTTTAGCTACAACAATGTTATGCATTTATTATTATTTTTTACAAAATTATGTTAAAATTTTCATTCAAAACTAAATAAAATTATTTAAAACGTAAGAAACAAATTCATACAAATTGTGGCTGAAGTTCTAGTTAACTCAAATTTTTTAAAAAAATTTTTAGTTACATTTTTGATTATAAAATAAAAGGAAAATATATAAAATAGAAGACAACACAAAATTGTTGCTCTGATTGTGAACGAAGCTTAAGCATTGATGCTAGTTACTTTGTTGCAATATCAAAAAGCAACTAACCTGTGATATAATTTTTAAATTTGTGTTTAATGTTTTTTATGTTTGTCTACAACAAATTATTGCTCAATGTAATAAAAAATCAATTTCTCTTATTACGAATCCCTTGATAAAGTGAACATAACATTCACAAAACGTTTGGAAAATATGGATTAAATGAATTTTTAATTATATAAAGATCTTTAGGCCGTATAAGCTAAAATAAAATCTAATCTAATGAACAATCACATTGGCTAAACAACAAATATAAAGAGAATTATTTTATTACAATATATATTATTAAATTCCAAATTCTTGCGTTTTACGTTTCCGTTTTCCAGCACACCCCTGAAAGCCATAAAAAGTGCGTACATATGTATTTACATGCATGCATATTGTGCATTGCATAACTATATGTATGTATTAAGTTGGCTCAAGCAACTGTGCGAATACATAAAAATCATGTTTGTCAAACCATACACAGAAAAAAATAAAAATTGATTTCAATTAAAAAATTTGTGATATTAATTAAAAAATTAATTTCATTTGCACCAGTTAACAAATTAATAGTATCAATTAAACCAGTTAATAATATTGATTAAACGTTTAATTCACTTGATGAAATAATTAATTCAGTTGATTAAAATTTTAATTAAAACTGATTATATTTTTGATTAATGCTTTAATTGGTGAAAAATGTGGAAGAATTTTTTCTGTGTATTGCACTTCTGGAAACATTTTGTTTAATTTTATGAATCTGTCATTTGCTTAAGCAAAATGCGAAACTGATTGCACTTTGTTTTTGTGTTTTTGAATGCATTTGACAGGCTTTTTGTAAATTTTTGACAAAAGCTTATGCAAGCATATGCATATGACAGTTGGGCTTTAAGATTTTCAGTAGCAAAGAAGAATTAAAGCTGTCCGTAAGTATAATTGCAAAGTAGTTTTAAACATCGATGTTAAACATCGATGTATCGTGTTTTTTACCGATGTTTTTTAACATCGATGCTTATCGTGGAAACATCGATGTCTTCAAACATCGATGTTTTTCAGAGCGATGTTGCATCCCTACATGCACTTGCTATTCTTTTGCAAATATGCGACGCTTAAAGCCAATAGGTAATACCGACTGCTAACACTCAGTGAACCAAGTCTATTGGTTTGCAATCGGTGGCTATAGCTAGCTGACATTTTAAACAACAAATTTAGAATTGATCCTTAAAATATTTGTCCTTTTTTTTCTAAATATATGTATATAAATTTAAATCTACCTGTGTTTTAAATAGAATCTAAAAAAATTCTTTGTTTGGATTTAATTTTATTGTTGGTTTTAGTTGTTTTTAAGTGAAAGATAGGATTTTGAAAGATTTGACTTTTAAAAATTAACCAAGCCGAATTATTACATCGGCGGCGGCGACAGAGCACGCGGCTTTTTAAGACACCTTAGCTTTTGAGCAAAATAACGCCATGCACTTGCTTTTATTTTGCAAATATGCGACGCTTAAAGCCAATAGGTAATACCGACTGCTAACACTCAGTGAACCAAGTCTATTGGTTTGCAATCGGTGGCTAAACGCCGTCGCTTATCGCTCACTCATACCCGCCAACGCTGGCGTTATTTCGCTCAAAAGCTATGGTGTCTTAAAAAGCCGCTTGATCTGTTGCCGCCGAAGTAATGTTTCGGCTTGGTTAATTTTACTGACAATAACAAAGCAAAAATTAAGAAGAAAAATTAAAAATATAGTACCATGGAAAATAAAAAAAAATATAAAAAACGATTGAAACAGGATAGGTCTAATAAAAAGTTGACAAAAGATAATAGTTCTTTGAAGATATTTATCAGGCAGCTGTAAATATCGTGTTTTGCAACAAGCGTTGCAAATTTAACCAATGAGGCCATTCTCGATTGATAGAAAATATTAACAATTGCATAAATTTGCAATCTAAAATACACAAGATCGTGAATTTATCTATTAACAAAAAATGTTGTAAATACTTAACTTAACTTAACTGTTTTTAAATTATGATGCCAAAAATCCTAATATTTTTGGGTAATTATGCGGGGTAAGCATTTAAACGAATACGCTTAACTACCTCGTTAAGGTAATTATAAGAATACGTTTAATTACCTCATTGAGGTAATTAAGCAAATACATTTAAATACCTCAGTAAGGTAATTAAACATATTTATTTACAAGATACCTTAACTTTGATGTATGAAAAAAAGTTAAGACATAGGAATTTTTACATGTATCATAAATGTCAAGAGATAGCAATAAAAACAATGAGATTTGCTGTCTTAAAGTAAATCTGCAATGCTTTTTGACATACATACATAGAAAGTTATGATCAGGGAAACCGTAAATATGCAATTGCATGGTTTTTCCGGTACGACCAATGAAGGCAGAAACAATATATTTATACGTTTTAGAGCTTTTTATTTTTTTTTTTTTTTTTTGTGAATAATTCGCATATGGGCATTTCCGTCAAAAGGTCCACCGTGACCGAAAATTTTAAAGTTATTAATAGCTTATTACTTTACGATATTGTTATAGAGAAATATTTAGATTTTACTAATTTTATAAATTTACCCATAAATCTGTTGACTTAGACAAACAATCAGACTGCAAAGTTGTGCAAAAGTAATTTCTTATTTGTGAGAATGTTTTATTGCATGTTTTCTTTAATATTATCTTTCTCAAAAGAGGTGATATTTGATGAAAATTAATCCAAAAAAATGTTCTTACATGGTCTGTAATCTAAGGAAGAGTTCGAAGAGAAATATGTTATTCGGATTAACGGTAAATTTTTATTTTTTAAATCATTATTCAGTTAAATTATTATGGAAAAAATGTCACGTTCGAAATGTCACGTATCGAACCAGATTTTGGCTAAAAAAAAAATAAATATCGAAGATTTTGGAATCAAACCAAAGACATTTAAATGTTACATTGCTACGTAAAATTCTGAAAGTAGTTTGACTAAAAAATTGTGCCAGGTTTCGCTGAATTACGCCTTTTTATACGTGTCCACAAAAACTACTTCTATTTTTTTCACGTTCGAACCGCTACTTCTTTTGCCATTATCTTTGACCTAGAATCGCGCCCCCCATAAACTTAAGCATAGATAATAATGCTTTCTTAGTGCTATAATTTAAGGGTTAAAAAACGTAAAAATATTTGTTGTTTAAAATGTTATTGCATTTTTGATGCGTACGACTGTCACGTTCAACACTTTGGAATTACCCATATTTTAGCTATTGCCAGATTTTTATTGCACACATATTTTACGTTTTTGAGGCATACTTTAATACATGTTTAGCAAATAAATTTAATTTCGGCATCTACGTTTAATTTTCGCTCTGCAATTGTAAGCCAAAGCTAGTTTTCGTTGAAGATAAATGTTATTCCAAACTGTAAAGTTTCAGAAACACTTTTTAAAGTGATATTTTCGTGTCCGCCCGTCCATCTGTCTGGTTGTCTATCCGCGTAAACCTTGTGCGGCAAGTAAAAGTAGCAGTTTTTAGATAATTTGATAAAATTTGGTAAATACGTTTTAATTGTCATAAGAACGAAACCTATGTAAATTGTGAGAATAGGTCTATAATATCACATAGTGCCCATGCAAACTTCCTTCTTTGTTTCCATAAACCATTTAATCGTGTTCGTATTAAGATTAAATTTGGCCCAAAATATATTACTGCAACTTAAACATTGCTGAATCGGTTCAGATTTTAACATACAACTTCCATTTAAATATCAATCCCTAAAATATTCAAGCTATTTTATCCTTTTAAATGTTAATATAATTTAAAATTTATCGACATTTCATGTAATTCCTTTAAGACAAAATATCTCACATATTCATCACAAATAGCTCTTGAAGTTTATTTTAATGTCAAAGTAATTTTTAATTTTAGTAACTTTAATGTTAATCTTAAATTGTGGAATATTTTGCTTTCAAATAAGCCACATTTTTTTTAAAAAAATTTAGTACATAGGTACCTATTTAATTTTTTTTATTAACATTTAAACATGGTTGCATTACTTGCTGTGTGTTGTCAAATAGTACTGAGAGATTTAAATGAATGAAATGTAGGTGTAATTTTGTTTTATGAGTTTAATTTTTACGGCAATAACCCGAATTGGGTAAATAAGCGTATGGCAATTAAACGTGGATTTTCGTTTGAAAAATGGAAGAAAAAAAACCGGGATGTAAAACTCAAGATACATAAATAAGCGTGAAAGGCATTTAAGCGGGGGGTAATTAACCGCGTTATACTATATATATGGATTTAGGACAAATCATAAGATTAAAAAAAAATAAGTTTTATGCTCACAACTGGTTAAAATAGCAAATTTTTAAGAATATTATTTTTGTCAAGCTAATAGGGCCTAAATTTCTTCAATGTAACTAAAATTCCATTTTTAATTACAATATTTTGTTCCTGACGTTTCGTCGAATGGAATAAATTAGTTCACATATGGAAGCATAAAACAAGCCCGAAAAAAAATAAACGTATTGAAAATTTTCATAATTTCTATGAACTTTGGCCCAGTTTAGTTTAAGAAAAAGAGGCTGTATAAAACTAAAACAAAAATCAATGCCGGCTTTTGAATTTAAAATTTAAAAGATAAGAAATCTGAAATAACTAAATGGGCTTCAATTTCTTGTTATCACACTAAAACACTCCACTAGCAGACGTCTTAAATTTATTAGAAATTCTAATAGAGGATTTTTGTAGAATAAAATTCACTTCCTCTTAATGTATTGATAGGAGATGTCTTTAATTTGTTGCTACGAAGAAAAAGATAAAAAGTTGAATCTAAATTGAGTACTAACTATTAATTAATTGTTAAAACTATATTCTTTGGTTAAAACTATTTTTTAGAAACATTTTCAACAAAAACGGAAACTCAAACTATTTTTAATTGTGAAAAAAACTCAACAATTCTCCCAGCGTTGCCAGAAGATTTTGAAGGAAAATCTTCATTTAGCGAAAAAAAACCTTATTTTGAAGAGAAAAATCTTCCAATTTTTTATAACAAGGACAAAAAAGTAAAAAATATTTATTTTCTATAAGAACAAACTGCTTATTATGGAAATTTTTTAGATTTTAATACATAATCGTGGTATTTATACAAAATTTGATTGTATGTTTAAATTGTGTTTTTAGTTATATTTTCCATCAATTTTTTTCTTAAAATACATTTTTAATGCATTTAATTTCTAATAAATCAGAACGTATAAAAGTTCATCCAATTAAAGAAGTTTAAACGAAGGTAATAAAATGCTAAAATTAGAGATATGTATGTACATATATAAATTTAGGGCAAGAATACTTTAGTTTTGGAGCTATGAATCTCATACATCATATCAAATTTTAAGGGTTCTCAATTTTATTGAAATATATGGATATATGGATTTTCCTAATGGAATAGATATTAAAATTATAATGGTATGTACACTTTTTAAAACATATTTTTAAGCACATATATATTATTTATTAAGCACTTTGTTTAAATGTGGAATTTTTAAACTAAAAGCTTCTTAACCCTAGGATTCCCGGTAACTTTTTACAACTTAGTTCTCCTCTTGATTTGGCCAGAACACAATTTGAACAGCAAAAACCCCAATTAACTAAAAAGTAAATAAATATATTTTTTATTGAACGTATGCTTATTATTTTAGATTATACGAATTTATTTTATAATTTTCTTATTTCATTATTTTATTTTACATGCAACACATCGAAAATGTAGTCCCTAATTTTATACATTGCTTTTTCGCATCTACCACAGCTGAAACGAGTTTTGTGCTTTTTTTGTAGTTAAATTTAGTTCAGATGGCATAGCTCGGTTTGATAACATTTATTGAAAACATAATAATAAATGGATTGACGGAAAGAAAAATTAAAATAGATTTTAAGGCACAACCATAATAAGCATAGCCTTGCTTAACCTACTGTCAAACATTATCAAAAAGTCTCTCAAATGTATTTAAAAAAGCAAAAAAAAAAACTCAAAAAAACATTTGATTCCGTACGGAATGTGCGATCAGATCAGTTTCGCACTTTTCTTAGGCAAATAAAAGTTTCTTAAAATTTAACAAAAAGTTTCCTTAAGTTCAATATGGTTTGTCTAATATAATTTACATGTACTCGCACATTTGCTTAAGCCAACTTAATCACATTATGGTTGGGCCTTTAGGCTTTGAATATTTTATAAAATTTTTTTGGTTTTTCTTTTTATTTTAACTTTGTTGAATGTTTATTATATTATTTTAAAAAAATCCTTAGGAAGATTTCCAAAGAAAATCGAAATATTGAAAATAAAAGTATTTTAATTTATTTAGTAAAAAAGTGACCTTGAGCTCAAGGCATATATTAACATATAGTTTTCATAAAATAAAAATCTTCATTTGAGAAAAAAAATCTTCAAATCTTATTTTGGTCTAAAAATCTTCAAAAATAAGATAAAATCTTCATTCTGGCAACGCTGAATTCTCCAGTAATTTTGCTCTCAAAGAGAATATTCTTAAAGAGAGAGTGCAATGCACTCAGTACATGTGTTTTTGTTTTTTTATCAGGGTTGTCAGATTTCATTTGATCTTTTTCGCTAAATTCAATGTCGAAAATCGTCTAAAGCACCAAAGCATTTTTTTATTAGTTTTTGACAATCAGGGTTGTCATAGAAACCAATATTATCAGAATTGGTTTTAAAACCGACAAGAAAAAATGCGTTGGTGTCATAGAAACCAATGTTATTGGTTTTATGTTCGAACTAAAATTAGTGTCGGTTTTTTATTGGAAATAAACCAAGCAGCTTACAGCTCTTGTTTTTTTATTGGAAATAAATATAGTAGCTAAAAACTTAATTTTTATTTAACAGTTAGATTTTGTCCACAGATAGAAGTAAATAAAATTGATAAATTGGTAAAATAGTATTTTTTGTATGTTTCCGGTAGTCTCCGGCAGCGGGCTGCTGCAAATTTGCAAAAGTCTTCTTCTCACTTTTTCTGCTAACAACAAATATGCAAATATGCAGTGGTCACTTTACTTATTTATAACGTTAAACAACAAATTTGTTTACATTTTTAATAAATTCGCTTTATAATTACATATTTTTACAAAACAATAAAATTACACAAATTAAAACCGCAAATGCAATGCAAGATCATCTTCCAATAACAAAAATGCTACAACTGCTGAGATCATTTTATTTTCTTTATAAGCACTTATCACCTTTTAATTATAAGATATCAATTATTTTTACAAAAAACACTTTTACTGATATTTTAATGAAAAAAATATAAAATTTTGTAAATTTTCTGCAAAAAAGTAAAAGAAAAAATAATAAAAATGTAAACAACAGCTGTTTCGATATTGGTTTTATTTACATTCGAAATTAACAAAACCAACTTGGTTTCGTGACACCAAATGAAACCAATATTGGTTTTCAAAACCGACAATTAGCAAAACCAATATTGGTTTCTATGACAACCCTGAATAAAATATCAATTTTATAAATGATTAAAAATTTTTTTATAAATCCTAAAAAACAAATTTGTTTCGAATCGCTTAAATTCGCCAAAAATGGAAAAACAAAGAAAAAATGATTAGGGACCACCAAAGGTACAATATTTAATATAAAAAAGTTTATAGTAGTCTATAAACCAGCAAAAAAAAGAATTTTTGTGGTGAGTATTAAAGGCTGGATTACACTATCCCACAAGTCTTACGTATACCATAATACTTTGTGAGATAGAAATCTAATGAGTTTTGTTGCGACTGTCAAAAAATCTAATGTAACATAACAGTTTGTGTTCATACCATCACACAAAGTATAATGAAATAAAATGCAACCCTGATAATAATGAAAAGTGTTATTGTTTAAACATTTTTCAAAAAACGATGAAGTCGTACGCGATGTCAAACTTTTTTTCATAATACTTGTCATTTTCATCACACATGCATTCACACTATCAGACTTTTACGTATTACTTGAGTTTTTGACATGTATTAATACAAAGTATAATAGTGTTAACTAGCGTTTAACAAATATTGGATATGCATCTGTATGTAGTTGCATATGGTCAAAGCTATAAACTTTTGGCCAAAACTTTTTTTAGTTTGATAGAATATCATCAGTGAAATAATCAGTTTCAAATGCTGACCTTACATATAAATGTTTGAAATTTCATACATAAAAATACCAGAATAAAAAATATTATTTCTTCGTATTGGCACTAACGAATATCAACAAAAAAAGTGTGGCAGCGATGTTAACTTAGCTATCATGGGGCTATATTTAGCTCTTTTAATTACTCCTGGCTCGTAATTTTTCCCATTAGCCCTTTCTTTTAATAAGAGCTAACATGGGCTCTTTTCAAACGTGATATTGGAACGTTTGACACTTTTTACATCTATCAGCAAGAACTCCCATTTTTTACCCTCTTGTTTCATTCTTGTTTCAATTATATTTATATGTGTACAAATTTTTGACCAATGTCAAAAGTATGCAAAGGCTTGGGAATCAAATACTGTGTTTAAGAATTGAATTAAACTAACAAAATATCTGTCGAAAGCTTTATGCAAATATTACATTTCAATAATAAAAGCTAAACGTTTTCATTTAGTACGCCATTCGGAGACTCAAAGTCATAAGAAATGTATAGCGCTATTTAACAATGTTATTCTATCCCGTCTAGATATGTATATCATTTTCGCCAAATGTTCCGTCAGAAACGCAAATCTTACTTTGAGGGGTGTGCTGGAAATCGCAAACGCAAAACGCAAGAATTTGGAGGCTGTTTTTAATACACTTTTAATCTAATTTTTATAATTTTTGTTATAAAATTCTGTTTAATAGAGAAATGTTTGTATATTATATGTCATAAAATTCTTTTATTACAGAAATCTTACTAAAAAACGACTTTTAAAATTCTTGCGTTTTGCGTTTTCGATTTCCAGCACACCCCTGTTTGTATACAGCTGTACATACACCATTTTTAGCAATGAATTTCCTTTGTGAGCAAGCGTGTTTGTAAAAATAAATTCAATTGAAACATATATAAACTCAAAATTTTAAATAAAGACAAACATACGGCCAGAAGACGAAAAAAATTAACACTTTTTGAAAACGACTTTTTATTTTTAATTCTATTTATTGAAATGTTTCATATTGTAATATATAATTGTAAATATGTATACAATTTAAAAAATTTGTTATTCGTGCTTAATTCCCAGTTTTTATTCTTGATAAAAACACTGAAATTTATTGTTGATGGGATAAGCTATTCCTTATCGAATAACAAATTTTTTAAATTAAAATTTTGTATTCCCAAGAAATTACTTTTGATATGTATACAATTTTTTAATAGTAATATTATTAAACGGCACGTTTTGCCATTGAATAGTTGGCATCTCTGATTCATGGCTTATAAAAAATAGCAAACAAAACCCACAATTAGTGCCGGATCACACACGTCAAGTTTGACTCGTCAAGTCCCGAGTTTTTAGAAGAGAGGGAAAAAGAAATGGCATTCTCTTTTCCGAGAAAAAAGTCAAACTTGACGTGTGTGAACCGGCACTTATTTTATTAATTGCCATGTCCCCAAATCGAAGTTTAGGACGCCAAACAAATTTTGAAATCGCTACATTTGGCGAGAAACCACCACATCTGACAACCCTGTTCTTTATCGATAAACGCTTTTCTTAGTACTAAGAGTAGAGATGCCAGATGATTTTGATAAGAAATCGGCATATTTTCAAAAAGAAATCGACGATATTGGGACTTTAATTAAACAAAATCGGTAAACAAAAAATACCCATTTTAAATACAATAAAACATATTTCAATTAACAGAACAACTCAACATTAACTAATGTTTATCTTTATACATAAAAATGAAAAATGGTTGTCTGTTTGTTTGTTGGCTTATAGACTCCTAAACTACTGAACCGATTTTCCTGAAATTTTTATTGTAACATCACGTGAGCCCCGAAAATAAAAAAAGGCTTCTTATTTTTTCGATAGGGGCAGGCGAAGTAGTACCCTCTATTGGATGCCAATAATAAGTAATGCATATCTTAAGAGCCACTGCACCCACTTTCTTGAAGGTTTTGCAGTAGGATATTCTCAATCCCGAAATTTAAATAGGATAGCAGCAGGGGAAGTGTCACCCCCGATAACAGCCGATTTTAAATATCGCGTATCTTAGGAACTGTAAGTGAGAATACTCAAACTTGAAAATAAAAATAAAGGGAGTAGGAGCAGGGGGTAATATAAAATATCTCTTAACTGAAGTACTATTATATCGAGTGTCTTCAAATATAGTTAAGGCCACTATTATGGTTAACAATAAATTTTAAAATAAAAATGGACGTGGTAGACGGAGGAGGAGGTGTACCGAAAACATTAAATGCCGCATATCTGAAAGCAAAAGCCTTCAAGCTTTGTAGGACCCACTCTTATGCTAAACTTCACCTTTCAAAATAAAAATTAAGCGGCTAGGTGCAGTGGGAGCAATAAATTTTTACAAAAGCATTCTGTGAGCCCCAAAAATATAATTGACTACTTATTTTGTCGATAGGGCCAGGGGAGCTGCCTTATAGAATAATAAAGCAGCTACTTCTTCACAGAAGTTGCAGTGTTCTTCGGATCGTTATCTTGGAGAAAAATTCAATAAGGTCCGAGGTCTAGTTCATCAACCGAAGCTTGAAAATTGTTTTCTAATATGCTCTTATATTCCCCCCTATTGCTAATGTCAATGTCGACTTAAATGGCGTCGACACCGCAGTCATGGCATTACCGCAGTCAATATTTACGATAACCGATTACTATTGACAAAGAATTTGTATTAATAAAGACGATTTAACGCCGACGTTGACACGAATTGGCTTTGATTTTGTCAACAAAGTTTTTACCGTCGTCAAGTGAAATTGTGACAAAGTTCTTACAATATATTTAAAAAAAATTTTAAAAAATATATTAATAATATATAAATGGAAAAAAAAAATTAAAGTAACAACTTTAAAACAATTTGAAACCCTTATTGCTGAACTTGAAAATAAGCCCAGTTTGGCAAAAGGATTTCAACGCAGCTCAACTCCTAACAATTTCAAAAAAGAATGGGAGGAAATAACAACAAATTAGATTCAATGGGACCACCAATTAGAGACAGCGAGGGTTGGCAAAAGGTTTGGCTAGAAAATTTTTTAAAAATATAAATGTTTAAATTTTGACCATTTTAAGGTGTGGAGGGATTTTAAATGTAAGTTAAAAAAAAAACTTACTCACAACTACTCTTTATTTTCTTCATCGCTACTTTCAGAGTCAAACAAAAATAACATTTTACACGAAAATTTAAAAAATAAATTAATTTACTGTCAAAATACATAGGGATGAGCAATTTTTTTTTTTAAATATCGATAACATGTCGACATCAATATATACATGCAAATTAATACCGATTTAATGTCGAGTTGACGTCGGCGTCGACTAAATGTGACGTGAGCTTAAAATTAACGACGCCGTCGACAACGAGTTTAGTAATGGAGGGGAATGTGTTGATCCATTATGCCTTCAACAAAAGCTAAATTACTAACACCAGCTGCCCTCATAGCCGACAAGTCATTACATTTCCAAGTCCATGTTTCACAGTTAGAATTTAAATATTTGTTTGGAGATAAGTAGCTAATAGGTTTTTGCGGGAATTTTGATCATTTATCGCTTCAAAACAAAATAAATTTATATTTATCTGTAAAAAATAACACGTTCGCCTAAAATTAAACGCCGTTGGTTTTTTTCTTTTATTCTGACTTAGCTTCGTACAGACAGACGGTGGTCAGATCTTACAATGTTGTCATTTTCCTGACAATGGTGCCATTGTCAGATGTAGTAATTTTACACATCTCCCAAATGAAAATTAGCTTAGTCTCAATTTACACTATGGACATTTCTTGCCGGACAGAAAAAGTTTGTTGGTAAGGGGGCGACGCTGTATGCTTGACACTCTTTACTTCTTGCCTCTCTCGCCAACAAACTTTTTCTGTCCGGCAAGAAATGTCCATATTGTAAATTGCGACTTACAATGTTCACACAGTTTTAATACATTTTAGGTAATTTTAATGACAATATTGGAAGATCTGACCACCGTATGTACGAAGCTTTAGTTCTTTCATTCCTTATAGTTGAGTATTTTCCATATAAATATTACAAACTCTGCAAACAATATTGAATACACCTAGTCCTTTTTCCTTAAGTAGATGCGCTGAATTATAACTATTGTTTAATGTAACAAGTGTTTATCGAAAAATCAGCATTTTTAAAGCAAAAAACGGCATATCGACATTTTGTTAGTTTTTAGGCAAACAATCGGCAAAATGTCCATAAATCGGCAAATATGGCACGCTTTTCTTTGCACTCAGAACAATAATAAAAACCAGAAGAGAAAACGAAATGAATATATAAAAACAAAATTAATGAATTGCGAATAAAGAAAAGATACAGCAAACAAGCAGGCAGACAATAACAAAAATAAACCGTAACAAAAAAATTTACAAGACAAATTAAATTGTTTGGTGCTCGGGGGGCAAGCACGCACGTTTGTCGACGCTTTAATTTAAATCATTTGACTTTTCATGCACATTCAAACACTCGTACATAATTTTATTAAAATATAAAAATACAATATATAAACATACATACATGTACGCATACATAAATTGTTTAGAAATGCACTTACTTTAAAATAAAATTAATATGTTGCTGGCAACCAGTTCTGTCTGAATGCTTTTTCTTTTATTCCACAAAATTATTTCACTTTTTGTTAATTTTATACCTAATAATGATTTTTCTTGTAAAAAATCCTTTTTCACTCTTGTTTTTTGTTAATATTCTATTTAGTACATAACTTTTTTTGCCATTTTTTTCACTTCACTATTCTTACTGTTAAAATTCCGCGTCCGCGCTTTAAGAATAACAGTTTTATACTGATGTTATTTCATTATTTGCTTTATGTAGATAAAATAATACACACACACTCAACCAAAACTGTAATCCCCCACTAACACAGTGTGACCAGATCTTGAAAATTTTTACAGCAAAAAATACAAAAAAAAAATTATTTTAAAAAAATACTACTTTTTTCCGATTATTGCTAAAAATTTATTAATTCTAAGCAGATTTAAAAAAAATTTGTAGTATTTTGCCAAAACATCTTAAGTCAAGATAAAAAAAAATATTGTTAATTATACAAATTTTCATTCAAAAAACATTTTTGTTTACAGTTTTAAAATTTTGTATTATAAAAGAAATTTTTTTTTAATTTTGGTTAGTTTTAATATTTGTTAAACATGATTTTTTTACAGAGTTTTTTTTTAATTTTTTGCTATCTTATCTCGACTTTAGATGTTTTGTCAAAATGCCACAGAAATAAAATAAAGCGATTATTGGGGAAAAAAAAATTATTGCTTCAAAGTGGGAACTTACCATATAAATTTTATTCCGTAAGCGAAACCTTTACTTTAAGAGAGTGAGTTAGTTTAAGAAATATTACAGTTTGAAAATCCTTTTTCTTCGGCAGTTTTTTTTTTGTTTATATCTATATTTCAAGTACAATATGATACATAGGTTTTTATGACCTCAGCGCCATTTAGGCAAACATTTTTTTTAGATATTACCTAACACGAAATTTTTTATCTTGGTGTACCTATGTATGTATAGGTTTTTTTTTTAAATTGAATTTTGACCTTACTATGTTAAATTTGGGGTATTAATTTGGGTATTTATAAAACATAAATGAATATGGCAATTATTAACTGTCAATTAACTTAATTTAATTAAAAATTTTTTAAAAACGTTTTTAAATATTAAAAAGCTGGTTAAATGACACTAAAACTACATAAGCTGGAGTTTATTTATATAAAATTGTAAAGAAAGTTTGTGTTTACTAGTCAAGCTTATATTGATTAAATTAGTTGAAATATTTTTTTATCAAATCTTGTACTAAATGTTTATACCCACCGTTTGGGTAAATACCAAGGTTTTTTTCGATTCTTATCCAATTTTCCCTATTTTCCGGATATTTATCCTTTTCCCATCTACACACATGTTTTAACAGCATTTCTAAGAAATCTGTCTTGAAAGCTATTTCATAACATCATTTGATGGCTAGTGGAGACCAAGGGTAAGTATAGCTTCCCACTTTTATATGGAGAGCACAGAGCTCTCCATGTAGAAACTGAAAAATCTGCACAACTTGCAGAAAAGCTTTTTAAACCAAAAAACATTTCAAACTGTTCAATGCTTTTTTCCATGTTTTCACGTTTCAACTTGACGGCTTTTGCTTGAAGAGCTTGAACCAGCACTTAGGAAAGTTGCAATAAACAGAGAAATCTGCACATTTGACAACGCTGGCAGTCACTAACTAATATGCGTTGCCAAATTGGCCAGTTTTTATAAGCCAAACTCCCTTTTATTGTCCTATAGCTTTCACATTGGTCAACATCTACGATCAATTTGCAAAGATGTTGAAATTTTCCCATAATAGCTTTTTTACACTTGTCAACATTTAACATTTACCATCAATTTGCGAAGATGTCCCAATCTCATTTGTTCCCTTTTACATCTTTTGATTTTTTCGTGTCATCACTAAGAAAGTGACAATAAATTCTATTATTATTGTAGCATCACTGACAAAACGGCATTTGTGCAAGTCTTATTTAGTTTATTTTTTTTTTATATTATTTAACACTTTTTATTTTTATTATTTAACAAAATTAATTCCAAATACATTTTGATGTTTTCTTTTAAAATTTTTGTACTTTTGTAAAAAAAGTATTTAAAAAACATTTTTTTTCTCAGAAACGGTGATAATTTTGATTTATTTGACTGCTGAACACGGGCCGATTTATACCCCAAATTTGACGATTTTTCAAATGACAATTTTTCTACAAATTTACAATGTTTTTAATATAATTTTACGTTTTATTTTAACTTCTTAGATAGATACTTTCATTTTTTGATGGGCAATAATTTTCATGTTCTAGATGCTCATAATACAAAATACGCTTCATTGTAGTGCGACGCATATTATTTGGAGTTCAATTCGCTCAGTTGGCACCGTTTATTTAAATCCATTTTTCACTAATCTTTTTAAACACTTAAGCAGGGCTTTCGACGTGTAAACTAGGTGTTTAATATCTCACGTCTTTAGTTCATTTTCTTACTTTTTTATGAACGCCAAAACTTTTGAAAACATTTTGTTTGTGTTACTATGTATTATATTTCTGGTGCCTAGTAACGTCTCAGTTCGTAGTTCCTAAGCATTTGTATCCTTCCCGTATGTAGCAAAGTCATTTATTAATAGCATTAATTAACTTATGCGACCAACATTTCAAATATTTTATAAGGAATGAGAGTGAAATTTTTATTTATGGATTTTTTTTAACAATAAATATCCAAAAATTAATAAAAGTTAGGGGTTTTATACAATGACGATTTTTTCTCGAAATTTGACAATTTCCGACCAATTTTATCTGGCAGCTTAGATGGCGAGTTTTTATAAACTCACCAATAAAATCACATGGTGAATAAAACTTTATTACCCAAAACACAAGGTATTCCAAATAAATGCACGATATTATCGACATGTATTGTAAAATAACTGCATTGTTGACATCTGGTTTAAGAATCCACTTCACAATTGTCTCAAATGGGTTGTTTTCTTGGCTTTAATCACAATAGTCGCAAATGGGCTGTTATTTAGTTTTTTTCTTACCTTTAAATTTATTGTGTAAAATGTGTTTACCTACCACTAGGACTGGCATATTTGTCGACTTATTTGCATTTTGCCGATTTTTTTCCTCTAAATTATCAAAGTGTCGACTTGCCAATTTGTGCTAATTGGTAAATTTTTGTGTGTTTAGTATAATTTACTAATTTTGGGCGACACTGAAATACATATTACATTGAAAAGAGAAACTGTTATTAAGTCAGCGCTTCTGCTAAAGCGGCCCATGCACTTGCAATATTATTGTATATGATATTCGCCGTATTATTTCTATTTTGCCCTATATTATTTAATAAGTCGCACAATGGTTTCATTCATTCAATAACACATAACCTATAGGAATAACATAAACAGAATTGTACAATGTTGCCAACACACTTCATTTTCATTTCATTGTGCAATAAAAATCAAAAGTTTTTTGATTGTTGCCAATATATTGTGCCACTTTCGAATATCACATACACATTGCCGATATAGTTTTACAGTACGTAAAATTGATCAATTTTATTGCAAGGTTATGAGCCGCTTAAAGTCTGGGTTTAGACCGTTTAGACTATGAAAGTTTTCTTCAGAAAGTCTTAGTTTATTGGTGAGAGGGGAAGAGAACATGCTTTCGGTTTAGGACCGCGTCAAAAATGGTATTTTTATAAATAAAAAATTGGGTAAATTTTTTTTTTGTCCAACAAATGACATTAAAACATTTTAAAAATCTAACCACATGTTTATGTCCGTTTTGTTTATGCTTTTGAATTCGATTTTAATGAAAATTTAAATAACAACCATTTTTTGTCCGATTTTCATTTCCATACGTCGTTAGAAAGATGTTGACCATCGCTTGAGGTTTAAGTTAGAAATTAACCCTTGACTGCACTATATTCAAAAATTAACCCTTAACTGCACTATCTTATTTTTTTATTTCATTCATTTAGACATCAATAAAAAACCATTTTATAACCACAAAACGCATACGTATATTTGTACAGCAAACACGTTTTATTAATATATTTACACAAAAAACCACACCACACGAGATAAATTAAGTTTTTTATACTGACTTTAAGTACGAGACGTACTCAAAACTTTAAGTACAAAAAACAATAAAACGTACTCAAAACAAACCTAAAAGGGATTACTTTAGAAAATCAATCCCGGAATTTCTTTAAATATGTACAAAATTCTTAAACCAAGTAAAAAAGAATTAAACTTTTCGTTGGTAGTGCCACTCTGAGAGTAAAATTACGAAGTGAGCGTTTTAATCTTATTTAACTTATTAAAGTTTGTTGCAGACACTACAACAACACCTCACAAGTCCCAATTTACACTAGGGACATTTCTTGCCGGACATTTTTTGAATTCTCTTTAAATATTACCTGAACCGTTTACAATGAAGTCAGACAGAAAAATAATATAAAGCAACAAGACGTAAACTACGAAAAGTAAGAAAGAGAATTGAAAAAATGTCCAGTACAGATAGTCATGTACTACACACTCTACCTTTTTGACCCCTCGCCGTCAAACTTGGTCTGTCCGGCAAGAAATGTCCTTAGTGTAAATTGGGACCAATTAACTAAAAAATGAGTGGCTTTTTGTGTGTAAAAACAACAAAAACAGCAGAACAGAATGAAAACACATTATTTTCATTGTTAAAAAGTAAAATTGAGAACTTCTGCTTCTCATTTAGTTTATATTTTCAGTTATATACGTACATACATTAAGTTTTTTAAGTAAAAACCATATCGGGAATGATGACGGTGTTTTATAATTGAAATTCTGTAAGGTGTAAAACGGGTAAGTAAATCCATCATAATAAAATTCTCCTTCCAATTCCACCTTTGGTTTCTTTTAAGTACGAATTCGGGATTGAATCAAGCGAATTTGGAGATTGATTCAATCTTAGTTTTTTTTTTAAATCAATTTCATTTCCAGACTCTTTCAAGAAAAAATTCGGGATTGAATATGGATAAATTAAGTATTTCGCGATTGAAAATTCGTACTTGAATCAATATTTCTGTACTTGATTTAAGAAAATCCGTACACAGCTTACTAATAATACCGCTTCGGATTGATTTGAGTACGGATGGATTGATTTTTCTTTTGAGTGTAGCTACTATTTAATTGAATATAAAAAAAATCAAGGAATATTACCAAGTTGATTGTTAAAATTATTTGCCATTTGATATTACGATATAAAAGAACAAGGAAATTTAACTTTAAGTGAAATCACGATGGGTAGTGCAAAGTGTGCAAACGATACAAATGCGTGCAAAAATACACACATTTGCACAACACAACAACAAAATGTACGTACATATTTGCAATTTGCTCTATTTTACTTCGTTTGCACTAAAAAACCATGAGCAAAATAAGTAATGCATTTGTGCTCAGTTGCAAACAAATGTAAACAATAACATTTGACATATTAAGCGCCATGTTAATTTCTAAGGAAACTTATAAATTGAACATTTTCGTGGGTTTTAATATAAAAAAGAGAATTAAATTTACATAATTCAAAAAGAAAAAATTTATTTAATTTTTTTTTTTTTGATTTTAAAAATTTTTTTGCCAGGGTATTACACAATTTCTGTAGCTTCAACCACAAGTAGGTACTTGTTCGACCTAAGCCTTCGTATAGGAAGGCGAAAGCTGCCAGAATCCGCTCCAGAGTATTTTGGTCTCCACCAGTAAACGTCTGAGTTATTTCCTTGGTACTCCACCAGTAAATCGTCTGAGTTATATATGGTACTCCACCAGTCACATTAAAAATTTAAGGTTAAAAACGATTGCATATAGTTAACGCTGAACAACCGCAAAAACTGTAACTCGGTACAGTTATACGACGCCGAACCATTAACCAATGCGGGGTGACAACGCAAAACGCACGAAAAGCAGACAAACAAGAACGACCTGTTTGCCCTTAAGAAATAATGACAAAAAGCGCGATCTGCTTCTCCACTCAGAGCAGTTTTACGAGTAAAAAAAATTTATTTTAATTTGCTTGTGTATAATTGTAAGCAAATGCAGATTTTTTACAGTGCTGCCAGAAGTTTTTTGTGTTGTCAGAATTAATTTTTAGAAAAATAGCATTTGCACAAAAAATAAAAGCGGTATGCTCACGATCAATCATAATATCCCTACAGATAATATTGGGTTACGTGGTCCATTGTGGCTTAAATGGACTTCTTACAACATGGTCCAATCTACTGTAATATGGACCATGTTAAAAGAAATTAACATGCAGTGCTGCCAACAATTGCATGATGTATACTTTTCTATAGTTTACAGTATTACACATTGGTAGTCCTGATGGTGTCCATTATTAATTGTTTATTTAAAAGTGAAAGTTTGTGAAATTTGTGAAAAAAAGGTAAACAAATTAAAAATACCAAGTAAATATATTTAATAATAGCAATAATAGACTACAGGGCACGCCATAAAAGGCGATTAGTAAAAAATGAAAAATGCTTAAACTACAGTACTGTACTCCATACTGTAATGACATGGAGTACTTTTAAAACTAACCCACTTTAGTACTCCTTGGAGTAGTTTAGGGACTACTTCGGTGGGTTATATGGTCCCCTCCTAGGACTTCGTAATGTTAAATGGACCACCTTTTACCATATATTTGGAGTAGTTTTGGAGTACTCCTACTCCTTTATGGACTACTCTTTACATGCATGTATGGACTAGTCTCGTTATCTGCAGGGATACCCTGCAAATTTACAAATTCCAAATTTTCACAATGACCATCGTGATAACCCTTTTTGTATTTAGATAAAAATTGTTAGTGTAAATTGTTTGCTCTAAATTGCTAAATAAATAATAATTTTAAAACCTTAATTTTTCTTGATCTATGTATAAGAAATAAAATAATTTAAAAAATTCTGTACAGCATAGAAATAAAATCGTTTCAATTTTGCATGTATCAGAGGTTTGCGGGCCGAGTCCACTAAATTTAAAATCAAAGCTCAACTCAACCTTTGCTACATATTTTTATCTATCTGATATTTTACCAAAATCTACCTAATTGCTTAAATATACATATGAATATTAAATGTTTATTTCAATTTCGGTAAAAAATAAGTCAATAAAATGTATTTAATTTCAAATAAAATTTTATACTGGTAAAAACTTTTAACAAAAATCTTAAAAAAATTAGCATTACTTTCAGCATTTTTTGAGAAAATGTTGAATGATGTTTGATCTATCCAAAAGTTGCAAAAGAAAATAAATATTTTAATAAAACTAGAGGTCACTTTAAATATTTAATATGTGGTGAACATAGATTGAAGAGTTTTAAAACAAAAAATTTTAAAAAAACTCAAAATTATTTCATGTATATCTTTACAACTATATTTTATTTACAATATTTATAAAAATAAAGCTTTTAATATGTAGGAATTATAAATTACAACCGTCCTCTTTTCATTAAAAAAAAATTTATTTTTAATTTTTAACAAGTTTATAAAAATCAATCTGGGATAATATCTCTATTTAAATTTTCAAAACCTTTATATAAATAAAGCAGATATTTGTATATACATATTTTTAAAATATTGAATTATTGCATATACATACATACATATGATTTAACAAAAATATGTACATATTTAATAAATAATATATAAAATTGCTAAAAACAATTTTTGTCTTTGTAAAAATATTATGTGATTTTTTTGTATCTATGTAAATATTTACACCCTGAAGCTTACAGTCTGTGACTAGACCAAGCGGCACAAACAACACTAAATCCCCAACACAGGGACGCCTAACTCCATAGAAATATTCCTTTAAACAACTGACTTCTTTGAAATAAATAAAAACGCTTTGTCCTTTAGTCTTCTATAACCGTAAATGACGATGTTTGGCCTTCGTAGGGAAATATGCCGCCTAATATGTATTTATAGTTACCAAAGTGACGTATACGATATTCACCAGGTAATGTGTTGGGGCTAATTGCCCAGTGTATATGTGCTTCACTGCAGCCTAAAATCAAATGAGTACGTTCCCAAATAAATCTGTAATAAAATGGCAGAGATGAGATTTAAAGCCATAAATCGATGGATTTAAAAAAAACAACTTACTTAGTATCCCAACTAGCATCAGTATGTACAACTTTCCATCTTTCTTCATTGATTTTACGCTCCACTGCTAAATACGTTTTTTCATGAAACAAATTGTTCCTTGGATTACCCGATACGAAGGTGACTTCGACGGTCTCATTTATTTTATATTGTTTTTTGGGTTGTTTCTTAACATAGCCAAAATCTTTGTCCAAAGGATGACCATCAAAAATAACTCCTGTATTCATGGACAACATGCGATCATTCATATAGGGAGGTTTTGGGCCAGGATCTACAATTTCTCCTCTTAGCATGGCCTTAGTTAAACGTTCAAATACATCCATGTATATGGTGTGGGTATTAGGTCCAAATATCGTGGAAGCAGCCTCATAACGTTGGGCTTGGTATTCTTCTGGTGTGGTTATATAACTAGAATAGAGGTTGGAGAGACCCGCCAATATAATATCAACATCTTTGCCACCTGTGGCTGCTGCCACCGCTCTAACTTTATTGCGTAAACGTCTGCCAGCCATAGTGGTTAATTCCCCAGGAACCGCGGTAATAATCGTATCACCAATTTGCAGTATTTGTGCGGGCACAATTTTTGGTTGCCATTCGTAAGGAAAAGTGGCCTAAAATTCAGAACAAAATGTAAGTATTTCTTATTTTTATATTGAACAAGTAGTAACTTACTCTGCCGGTAGCCAACAATATTGGTTTGGGTGAATGACACGTTATATCGTCCTGTGTAGGTGGGACAATGAAATCACGCACTAAATTCCACATGGCATTTTCCGTTAATGTACCCTGTTTGAAACTGAATACACCGGGACCATCTGTGGTACCTGCTGCAAAACTATAACCCATGGCCGGCTGACAGCCTCGAATTTTATCAATTTTACGGAGCAAGGGACTGTAGGCTGTGCCGTTGTAATTCGGCATATCAACAAATTGATGTATATAGTTTAATTCGCCGGTAATTTCACGTCCATTATTATCTTCCTCACTAGCTTCGTTTAGTAAACGCTGCAAAAAAAGTTCATATTTTAGTTTTCATAAGCTGATATTATGAAATTTCTACTTAATAAGTTAATGGCAATAACATTTTTGTTTAAAGTGTTTATGATTTTTTTTCAGATCTCCTACTTGAAATATCTACGCGGCATGATAACTTCGATCTTTTTTTGAAGTGTACAAAATTTTACTTAAATTGCATTAGTCGTTGCGACTTAAGGCGTTACGAAGTGTTTTACGAGAGTGGGCTTTATATGGGGCATATGGTAAATTATGGAACGATATTCACGGAACTTACTAGCTTGATTTTTAGTTTTATGAGACTGTGACAGACCAAATTTCACTACAAATATCATTATTCATTTCGGTTTTATGCGAACTAAAGTGTGTTGGGAGATGGGCCTTTATGTGGGGCCACAGAAAAAAAAAATTTGCATATTTGAATTTTCTGCGATGACGACTTTTGCGGTATTGATAAACAAGTTTGAAGGTATATTTATTGAATTTTTAGTCACCAATATTGTTTTTCACACGGGATTTCCCGGGGCAAAAATCCCGGGATCCCGCTCATTTTTCGGGAAAAAAATACCTGGAATTTTTCGGGAATTACCGGAATTTTTTTTTTATTTAATTATGGTAACTTTACTGTTGATATAGTATTAAATAAGTTGTGCCATGAAAAAGATCTTATTCGGTAGGCAAAATGGTCTTAAGTCAAAAAAACGCATTTTGAGTTGTTGATTGGCTTCAATTCAATTAACTCTGAATTTTATATAATCATCAGTTCTCTGCAGTTATAGCTATTTTAGTTTTTATTCCTTAACACTACTAATGTCACAGATCGGAAGTTTTTGTTAGTCCAAATGTTATTGCACATTAAAAAAGCACATTACCAAAAAGTAATTTCGCTATTACTACCTTAAAAATCCTATAAATAATTGATGTTTCGCCCATGTGTACTTTTGGAACATGAAGATCTTAGGGTGCCATTAAGCACTAAGCACAGAAATAAAAAAGTTGAATGCATTTATAAACTTATTTAATTGATCTCAGGAAATGTTATTTGTTCAAATAAATTAAATTAAATAAAATTTTGCATCGATTTGTATTGAGCGGGAATTTCCGGGATCGCGGGAAATCGAAAAATAAATCCCGCTTTCCCGGGAAATGAAAAAGTCCGGGAGACGAAAAACTCTAGTCACCAACCAAGTTAATTGAGTCAGTAAAAAAAGTTGTTGCAGAAAATACTTTATTTCAACAAAATGTTTTACGTGATTTATTAAAGTAAATTGTTGAAAAATTTGGAATAAATCAAACAAAATGTTTATTGAATCTTTATTTATTTATTCATTAATTATGATGTTCTAAATTCCCAATTATGATTCTTTGACAAATACTCTAAAATTTATTGTTGTGGGATTAGCTAATTCCTATGCGCATTTCGGTGGATACTTAGTCCAGATCATCAGGAAACCTTTTCCCAAAGACTTTGGAGAAACTAAAGATATTATACAAATAAAATTGTAAAGCGAATGAGAATTACAAGCCCCCAAGTCTTATTTGCAACGATATCAATTATAATGACGAGGAAATCTAAAATGTACAAGAACTCGACTACCTAGGCTGCATTATTGGAAATATGAGTGGAGTCGAAAAAATTTTTGCCTTTCTAACGCAGTGTTGCAACACAACACTAAAGGGAATAACTTCAATAACTCCTCTTCTTCATTCTTTTTTAAGTTCATATGTACGTGCAATATTTTAATTTGCGATGCTTCCTGACGCATTTGTTTTTAGTGATGCCTATCAACACTGCGTTTAGGAAGCCAGCCGATGAAATAAAGCTAAAGCATTGTTCAAAATGTTAAACAATAGCTCTGTTTGTTTACTCCACTTTGGGAGCCCTCGGGATCCAAGTTTGCACAAAAAGCGTTACCATACTTTAAATTTGTGTAAATGAGATAATAAAAATCTTCTTCCTCTTGCACGAAACAGCCCAAACTTTTTCTTCGTGCTAATTGTGTAAATTGTCAAACAGCTGAAAAATATAAACAGAACAAAGAAAGCAAAGAAAAAAAGCGTTCATGAACGAAATTCTGGAAAAAGTGCTGTGGAATAAAATAGCGTAAGTTATTGTTAAAGAATTTGTTTTATTTTATTTTTGGTAAAAGTGGTTTATTTCTACAGAATAAAGATTGGTACCAAGCTTTGTATATATACGTTTTATTGTTCAAATATAACAAATTTTAGTGCGTATTGAAAATATGCAGAAAATAAACAAAAAAATATGCCAAACATACGCAGCATATTCAAAATATATGCAAACGAATTTCATAGAAAAATTGAATTTCCTTCGTTAAATATTAAAGGGCGAGCAATACAGAAGAATATTTTCTTGGTCCGATGCTTTAATATATGTACATTGTTGTATTCTTCTTATCGCAAGTATGAAAGTGCAAACTGCTCCTAAAAACCGGTTTGCTTTTTTATTGAAAGCACGGCTTCTCCCTTATAATTACTGACAACAACAAAGCTGTGCTTGTTGATAAGCACAGACAAAGTGTAGTCAAAAACAGGTGCAGATTCTTCATTTGAAGATGCTGAATCTAAAAATCTGTCAAAAGAGCTGATAAAAAATCGGCTGTAGGAAATATCGCCCAAAGAAAAATGGCCCAAAAAAAAAAAATGAAAAATCGCCCAAAAAAATTCCATGTAAAATTGGGCTTAAATTCATGTGAAAAGTGACCCAAAATTTTTGGACTTTTTTTCGTTATTTTTGGGTGATTTTTCGTTTTTTAAATTGGGTGATTTTTCATAACGAAAAATATTATATGAAAAATAGCCCATTTTTTCGGGCCATCTTTATTTAATATAATTGTAATTTATTTAAAAATTATTTTGTTGTTTTTTCTCTGGGTGTTTATATTAAATATGTAACGAAAACACTTTTGGGCGCAAGGATTTTCTCCTCAAGGATATAATATATACCGGCTGCGCTAACTTCGCTAAGCTTCTCTGCGCAGCCGGCCTTCGGCCGGGCGCAAGGATTTTCTCCTCTATGGTATAACAAACACCGGCTTCGCTAACTAAAGCTTCTCTGTATAGCCGGCCTTCGGCCGGGCGCAAGGATTTTCTCCTATAACAAACACCGGCTTCGCTAACTAAAGATTCTCTGCGTACATGGCCTTCGTTCGAAAACAAGGCAGGGGTCTAATCACCGCATACGATATCGAGCAAAATTGATCGAAATTATTTATTTTGGTATCATGAAACTCGATATCGAATGCAATGTATTGAATTTGAAATAATAGCATTCGATATCGAGTAACTCGACATTACATTTATCGAGTTTTCATTCGATACGTCAGTGTCTATCGTATGCAAAAAAAATCGATAGTTTATTCGATACGATAGTATCGAATGCGGTGATTAGACCCCAGATTTTAGAAGCTTTACTTAGCGAAACCGGTACTTGTGCTACCATAGAGGAGAAAATCCTTGCGCCCGGCCGAAGGCCGACTATACAGAGTAGCTTTAGTTAGCGAAGCCGGTGTTTGTTATACCATAGAGAAGAAAATCCTTGCGCCCGGCCGAAGGCCGTCTATGCAGAGAAGCTTAGCGAAGTTAGCGCAGCCGGTATTACTGTCCTTACTGCCGAGCAGCTGTTGAAGATACAATGCACTTTTTCACATAAAACTTACACTTGTATGTATCTAAATTTATATGAATAATAAACACTTTTTTGCAAATTGGGTAATTTTTATTTTTTGGAAAAATTCGTTTTTGCTTTTTGGGTAATTTTTCATTTTTTTTTTGGGCCCTTTTTCGTTTTTGTTGGGCAAAATTTCATATATAACTTTTTGGGTCATTTTTCATGTTCTTTTGGGCGATTTTTCATTTTTTTTTTTTGGCCATTTTTCTTTGGGCGATATTTCCTACAGCCTAAAAAATCACCAACTTTATTGGTATTTTATATATATTAAGTCGAATTTTGAGAGAGTTGCGGAAATCATAACTTCCTTGGAAGCGAAGGGTCTCCCATTAGCAAAGTCAATGCATGTATTTGAGGAAGCTGAAAATATTGTTTTCAACATAATTAATGATTTTGGAATAGATTTTAAAAAGAAATCCAGATTTTAATATCATTTGAAAAATAAATCTAAATGCTAAAGATTTGTCTAGACTTGAACCCGTAAAAAATAAAAGAATCATCAAATATAAATTTGCTCCAATTACTACCTGTGACGTTGAAAGAAGATTTTCCGCGTACAAAATGATTTTTGGAGAGGATCGTCAAAGCTTCTCAATTAAAAATTTAAAAAATTAATGGTGGTTTATTGTTACACCAATTATTTTAAATAATTTTGTAAACCTATGAAATATCGTACGTATAAAGTATCATTTACTCTGCTTTAATATCAGACAATAATTATTAAAATTTAAATATGAATCACTTTTATGTTATTTTGTACATTTTTTTTTGCATATTTTGGCATATGCAATATATGCAAATATGCAAAAAAAATATGCATATTGTTTTAAACTCTATTTTCAATGAAACGAATTTTTTTGCTATCGAAATTTACTCTATCTTAATTCTTCAAAAATATGCAAAACCCGAGGTCTAGTTAACATGCTTACATAGTATGCAATATTGCAGGAGCTTACATAAGATTACACGGCGTTTCATACAATTGAAGTGCTATTACTTTATCTTCTTACCGCAATAGTTATATTTTGCTTAATTTTTATTATATTTTCTACCAAGGCGAATTTACTTCAGGTGGTGTCGAAAAGACAGCCGGCTATTTTTTTTGGTCATGCCTGATATGTCAAAAGTTTTGTTTACATGTGCATTTTAAAATTGTGTTTTTAAATAAACATTTTGTTTAACAACTTATTAATGAAAAAATAAAACAATTAAGAGATGATTAAAGAAACTATGTATAAAAATTAAATATTAATCGTTTTTAGATCACAAAAACTAATTTTTACCGTCATTACTATATCTTAATGGTATTTTTATGTTTATGATCAGTTTTAATATTAAAATGCATAAACTGGACGCAGAAAAAACGGTTTAGATTATTTTTAATACAAGATTCAATTCAACCGAATTTGTAATTTAATGCTCACAAAATTCTCACAAGTTTATGTTATAAAAACTGTTTTTTTCTTAATTTAAAAAAAATTTAATTTTTTTTATATTTTTACTCAAATGTTTTTATTAATTTTTAGTCTAGGGATGCCACATATATTTTTTCTTCAATCCCAAATTTAAAATAGAAATTTTTTAATAATATCCCCTTCAAAAATAAAAAGCCCACAAATACATTATTTTTAAGAAATTATTTAGTTTTAAAGTAACATATTAGTGGGGACTAATAATTATCTTATAAATTTGTCATTTAAATTTATATAAGTACTGTGAGCGTCAAAATAAAGTGTACAGCTAGTTTTCCAATGTAAGAAGTGTTGTAAGTTGTAAAAAAAGTATAATTTCTACTTTGTCAAATTTGATCAGACTTCAAGCTTGCTGTCATCTGTGAAAAATACGTTGCTCCAAAAATTGACGAAAGCAAGTTGGACAAAAAAAAAAAACGTAATAAAAGGTAGAAATAAGAAATTCAACGGAAAAAATACAGTATCTATAGTGAAGCGTGATAGTGTTGGCTTTTGTAATACGCCCTTAAACAGATGAATCAGCCCAATAGTCGCTCAATATCAACTCAACTAAACATCTGGGAGCATTTGGACAGACAAAATAAAAAACCATAACTAGCAAGCACTCTCTGAAGAAAATTCTGCAGGAAGAGTAGCCAAAATTGTCTACTGCGCTAACTTTAAAATGGGTGGAATCGATGCCATATAAACTAGAAGCCGTCCTAAAAGCAAAAAGAATTCAAACAAAGTTTAAGCCACTTCACTTTTCTTAGTATTTTAAAACTGTACACTTTTTTTGACGCCTTAAAAACGGAGTAAATGGTTGTTTTTATTGTACTGGTTTTGTTGTTTTTGAAGTATTTCAAATTTTTAATTTTAATTTGTAATAACATTGTCCAAAGTTTTGTAAATGATAAAAAACTTCTAAAAATTTTAATTCTTTTTTACTAAAATAACACTTTTTATATTGGAAAACCAGTTGTACACTTTATTTTGACGCTGACAGTACGTATAGATAAGTAAACTAAAACAATAATGTCATTTTACCAATTTTACAATTTGGTAATTATCTTTCAAATTTTGACCAAAAATGTACGTTATTAAGGGAGAGGGAAAGTTGATCATTCAGTTGATCTTAAATAATGTTAATTCATTTTTAATTTCTTGTATGACTACTGGTTAATATTTAATACTTAAAGCATCATGTACATATAAGCAAACATTCTTCTAGCATTAATGGAGTACCAGCCTGAAAATTCACGTTTCAACATTTACTATCCTTTACGAACATTTTAAGTTGTGACATTTCAAATATTGAGAATTAGGGTTATAATAACGACCCCACAAATACATCCATTGAATGCGTAAAATATCCATTGGCTAAGCCATTATATTAGTGGACATACGTTTGAAAGTATTTTTACTTATTAGAGTATTAACAGGTGAACCTAAACAAAAGGAGAAAATGTTTTTTATATAAGAAAAATTCTGCTGCTGACACATTTTAAATAAAAAACTATATTGCGTTCAGTAAATCTGATTTTTCAGCCGTCTGAAATTGAATTTGCTCTATAATTTGTTTATCTTTTATACATAAATTGTGTTAATATGAGTTTTGTACATGAAAACTCTTACAGATTTTATATATGTTGGACTGTAAAAGAAACAAAACGATCAACAATTTTCCCAAAAAGAAAAATAGTTTATTTTTACATTCTCAACTAAAACCCGAAATTAATTTTTGTTATCTAATTTGAGATTAGAACCCCAAATCTGGTAGCCCTGCTTTAGTCAACTGTTTTATACAAGGCGAATTCATATATATATTAATTCGCCTTGTTTTTGACATTACATGACCGAAAAATAAAAACAAAATACATGTTGTTTTTTGTGTTCAAGGCGAATTTACTTCAGGTGGTGTCGAAAAGACAGCCGGCTATTTTTTTTGGTCATGCCTGATATGTCAAAAGTTTTGTTTACATGTGCATTTTAAAATTGTTTTTTTAAATAAACATTTTGTTTAACAACTTATTAATGAAAAAATAAAACAATTAAGAGATGATTAAAGAAACTATTGTTACGTTACTGCCTTTCAATAACGTTTTGGTTTATTTCCTTTATAATAAACCGTTTCGAGTTCTTTATTGCAACTTTAATAAAATAAATAAAACACAAACACTTTAAACACTATTTACAATTTATTCAACTCTATTTAGTACTAAGTCTTTTTAACAACCGTACTTTATAGCTTTTATTCACAACCAACTATAATTTTCTCAGCGTTATGCGTTATTGACAAAGTCTGAACTAAGAATGATCTTGTTCTGCTACTCGCCGCTAGTATTTATACTGCAATTTGGTTGTCTAGAATATTCGAAATGTTTTTCGAAGGTTCGAGGCTTTTTTTTTATTCACCACACTTTAATTTGATTTATGGTAGCACTTATGTTTACATAATTTTACCTCTTATACTGAAGAAGCTTTTTTAACGGTCATTTCTAGGGCTTTCTGCACATTGGGATTGAAGTGTACTAAATTATAACAAAAACGATGTAAACTAATAAAATTACTTATGAATACAAGTTAACTAATAAATACAAGATAACTAATAAATTCAACTAATTCTTAACTAATAATTACAACTAATTCTTAACTAAAGTTACTTTCGTAACACTGCCCCTACTTAAGCCTGTTCGTCCCGAATAGGCTCAGAATCACCTCTTCCATAAGGGGCTAATCGTTCTAAATGAACAACTTTCATTTTGGCTCTTGGACTTTTGTATTTCTGTATTCGGTATACCACATCATTTAATTTCTTTATCACCTTATATGGCCCATCCCAATGGGTCTGTAATTTGGGAGATAACCCTTTCTTTCGTTGGGGATTAAAAAGCAAAACTAACTGGCCCTCCTTAAATCCTTCAGAATTTGCCGCTCGATCGTATCTGGCTTTCATCTTGTCACTAGACAACTTAATACGGTTTCGTACAAATTCATGAAGTTCATGAAGAGTTTCTTGTTCTTGTGAGGTGGAGTCTTCATTGTTTTCTCCCGTTAGTATGGGCTTAACACCAAACTCTAGATCTCCTGGTAGTCTGAGTTCTGTTCCAAACACAATTTTAGCGGGTGTACGAGAGGTGGAGTCGTGAACAGCTGACCTATACGCCAACAGGAATTTTGAAATGTGCTCATCCCAGTCTTTTTGTTGTGTGCTGACTACTTTTCGTAAATGTTCCTCTAATGTACGGTTAAATCTTTCAACCATGCCGTCAGATTGCGGATGCAATGGGGTTGTTCTTGTTTTCTTTATTCCGTACAATTTACACATTTCCTTAAATATAGCAGATTCAAAATTTCTGCCCTGGTCAGAATGTACTTCTAATGGAACACCATAGCGGCACACCCAATTGTTCACGAAGACGTCTACAACTGTCCTAGCCTCTTGATTTGGGATGGCATATACCTCCGGCCATTTACTAAAGTAATCGATGACTACTAGCACATATTTGTTACCGGCATTACTTACAGGAAATGGCCCAGCTATATCCATTGCAATTCGCTCAAATGGGGCACCAGAATTATACTGCTGTAGCGGCCCACGACTTCTCCTTACTGGACCTTTAGCGGCAATGCATTGTGCGCAATTTGCTATCCAATCAGCTACAGCTTGTTGGCAGCCAACC
Organism: Pollenia griseotomentosa; assembly: GCA_963931875.1. NCBI lineage: Eukaryota > Metazoa > Arthropoda > Insecta > Diptera > Polleniidae > Pollenia > Pollenia griseotomentosa. Next base: position 99,260,665 of record OZ007560.1, read on the forward strand.
CAGTAGAAGCGTTGTTTTAATTTTTCTAGGGTTTTTGTCACACCCAGATGACCACCGCTAGGACCGTTATGAAATTCACTCAGAACTTCTTTTACTTTCGCCGACGGCACTACCATAAGGTTTTTAACAGATTTTCCGTCAGTACTTTCCCACGTCCGGTATAAGCAGCCATTTACTACTTGAAGGCTGTTCCACAGGGCCCAGTATGCTTTCATCAGGGGACTTTCAGGAGAGATTTCGTTTCGGGTGGGTCTTTTGCCATCTTCCTTGGCTTGTAAAATTTTTGCTAAAATGGGGTCATTTCTCTGCGCAATTGACCAATCTTCGTTGGACTCTATCTGCAATAGACGAACGTAACAGATGTTTTCTTTTCCTTCAGCCCTTACGCAGTGCTTGCATTCCAGCTTACAGGGTCGTCTTGACAGAGCATCCGCATTACCATGTTTTCCACCTTTTCTGTGTTCAATGCTAAAATCGTAGCTCTGAAGGCGCTCTATCCAACGAGCTATCTGGCCTTCTGGATTTTTAAATTGCAGCAACCACCTGAGTGCAGAATGGTCTGTTCTTAAATGAAAATGTTGACCATACAAAAATTTGTGAAAATGTTTTATGCACTCTAGTACAGCCAGAAGCTCTCGCCGAGTTACGCAGTAATTTCTCTCAGGCTTCGAACGTATTCGACTGTAATAGCCTACGACTTTCTCTACACCGTTGACCACTTGGGACAGCACACCTCCAATTCCAAATCCGCTCGCATCAGTATCTAGCACAAATTTTTCACCCGCGATTGGATAAGCCAAAATTGGTGCTGAGCACAATAATTCTTTCAACTTCTGGAATGCCCGTTCCTGTGCTTCACCCCAGTCATATGCCTGCGCCTTTTTGGTCAATTCATGCAGACTTGCAGCAATATTTGCAAAATTCGGTACAAAACGCCTGTAGTATGTACATAAACCTAGAAAACTGCGTAGCTCATGTAGATTTTTAGGGCGAGGCCAATCCATAACTGCTCGTATTTTTTCTTCGTCTGTTGAAATGCCATCAGATGTTACACGATGCCCTAGGTATTTTACTTCTTTCTGGAACAGTGAACATTTCTTGACACTTAACTTGAGTCCGGCTGTAGATATACGTTTTAACACCTCTTCGAGGTTTTTCAGGTGTTCATCAAATGTTTTTCCCATGACAATTATGTCATCAAGGTACACCAAACATGTCTTTCGGTGGAGACCTTTCAACACCTGTTCCATCAAACGCTCGAAAGTAGCCGGAGCATTACAGAGTCCAAATGGCATTACATTAAACTGCCATAAGCCATCACTTGCACTAAAAGCAGTTTTCTTTTTATCCTTGTCTGCAATTTCTACTTGCCAATAGCCGCTCTGCAGATCTAAAGTAGAAAACCATTCAGTTCCGGCTAACGTGTCCAGGGTGTCATCAATCCTAGGCAATGGATAACTGTCCTTTTTAGTGACGTCATTTAGTTTCCTGTAGTCTACGCAGAACCTAGTACTTCCATCTTTCTTCTTTACCAAAACCACAGTTGAGCACCAGGGACTTGATAATGGTTTTATTATGCCGTCCTGTTCCATTTCATTAACCAGGTCTCTAACTTCATTACGTTTTGCTAGAGGAATGCTTCTTGGGGCCTGTTTTATTGGCTTAGCGTCGCCGGTGTTAATTTCGTGTTTCACTATTGACGTCCTGCCCTGGTTTTTACCTTTCGAAGCAAAAATAAAGGCATATTTCTTTAGTAATTGCTTAGCCTTATTTCTCTCGGGCGGCCTCAGTTTTTCGGTCCATTTCCGCACATGTTCCTCTAGTAACTCCTGGTCCTTGGTACCCTTTTTAGCTGCGTCTGGATGTTCCTCGCAACTTATTATTGCCTCTGTTGAAGCACATTGTCCAATTTTAAAGTTCTGCGTAAGGACCTTTTCGCTGTTGGATAAATTTAAAACTCTTACAGGAACTAGGCTGTTGCTGGTTTTAACGAGGGCATTCGCTGTTACTATATCACCTGTTACTGCTGCTGGCTCTACCACCCATAAACTATTGTTGTCCTCACAATCTCCCTCCATTCGCGCCCACACTATTGTTTCTGACTTTGGTGGCAATTTTTCACGTGTAAAGGCGTGTAACTGTCTTACATGAGCCTTGTTTTCGTATCCAATATCAAGGGGAATTTCAACATTTCGCCAAGTCATAATTTGTTGTCCCATATCCAGATGAACACCTTGGCCAATCATAAAATCTGAGCCAATAATTACTTCGTCTACAATATCAGCCACAATAAATACATGGTGAGCGCTTGTATTGCCTATACTTAATTTTACTTTAACTTTCCCATAGACGGTGGCAGGCTCACCCGTAGCTGTTCGCAGACTCACACCCCTTAGTGGTTCAATGGGCTGTTGTATTAAATCAGGCCTAATTATCGAATGTGATGCCCCAGTGTCCACAGTCAAAACCCGTTTTTGACCGTTAATATAACCACAAGCAGTAAGGTTTCTATTACTCTGTTGCATTACTGAGATGGAGATTGTGGGGCCCTTAGATGAGGGAGCTAGCGCATGCCCCGCAGTGCTAGCTCTTTTTAGTTTAACGGGGATTCTTGTGAAGACTGGTGATTACCCCGCTGGTTGTTTCTTGGCGGTGAAGCAGATCTTGAACGTTTTCTTGGTGCTTTGCAGTAACGTTGTATGTGACCAATCTTTCCGCAGTTATAGCATTTTACTTTAGATTTAGGTTGCTTCTCACTTACAGCTTCTATAAATGCCTCTTTTAAATACTGCACAATATCTCTTTCTGCATCGCTGGTCACATCGATCTTTCGCACCTTGCCCACTTGAGGTCTTGAAATAATTCTTGCGGTTTCCTGGGCCAGGGCGAATGAAACCGTCTCTGCAAATGTTGGTTTTTGTGATGCACATACCGCAAGTTTTATATCTGCATCACGAATACCGTTAACAAAAGCCTCAGTTTTAAAATGATCCAAAAATGGATGATTCTCACCAGGGTATGTAAGCTGCATCAAGCGCTCTATCTCGAGAGCAAAATCTTGTAAGGTTTCGTTTGCCTTTTGCACTCTGCCGCGCAACTCCATTTTGTAGATTTCCTTTTTGTGTTCACCTCCATACTTACGTTGCAGTGCTACCATAATTTCATCATAATTGTTTCTGCTACTTACTGGTACACTTTCAAGCACTTCAGCCGCAGTCCCCTTTAAAGCAAGAATTAGCTCGATGGCTTTTTCCTCACTGTTCCATGCATTTCTGTTAGCAACTGTATCGAACTGGAACTTGAAAACATTTAATGGAACACTACCGTCAAAGCAAGGGGCCTTTATTCTACTAGAAACTTCTGGAATAACTCGCACTGGTGCTTCTTGGCATTGAATGTTATTAACTTTTGCCTCCAGATGGTGTAGTTTTTCATCAAAAACCGTAACTTGTGTTTTAACATCCGTGACTTGAGTTTTTACATCAGACAGCTTCTGATTAAATTCTATTTCCATTTCGTTTACTCTTTCGTTCATCTCACTGGAAATCTCCTGAAGTTTCTCGTTTGTTATTCTAGAATGCTCTTGAATTTCAGCTAATATGGTAACTGAATTCTCCTTTACCATTTTTTCTACATTTCTAGAAGTTTCAGCTAGAATATCACTCGAATTTTCTTTGATCATCTGTACCATGCTTTTGGAATTATCGTCCATTTTTCTAGAATTTTCTTCAGACATTTTTTCCATTTTTGCCATCATAGCAGCAAACATTGCGTTTAAATCCATACTGTTAGCAACTGCACGAGTACATACCTCTATTTCTTCTTTGTCCTCAAATTCGTAACTCACAATGTCCATATTGCGTCGCTCGAATTCATCTATTAGTCTCTTTTGCAGCTCTGCTTTATTACCTGCAGTTGGCAGATCCAACTTGCCCAATTCTTTCTTGAGCTGTTCTACTTTAAGCTCTTCAAATTTCATTGCTGTCTTCTTGTTATTTATTTTTTTTTATTTTATTATTTTTTTTTCACTTTTATTAATTTATTTATTTTATTTATGCAATTTCACTTCTGACACCAATTGTTACGTTACTGCCTTTCAATAACGTTTTGGTTTATTTCCTTTATAATAAACCGTTTCGAGTTCTTTATTGCAACTTTAATAAAATAAATAAAACACAAACACTTTAAACACTATTTACAATTTATTCAACTCTATTTAGTACTAAGTCTTTTTAACAACCGTAATTTATAGCTTTTATTCACAACCAACTATAATTTTCTCAGCGTTATGCGTTATTGACAAAGTCGGAACTAAGAATGATCTTGTTCTGCTACTCGCCGCTAGTATTTATACTGCAATTTGGTTGTCTAGAACATTCGAAAGTTCGAAGGTTCGAGGTTTTTTTTATTCACCACACTTTAATTTGATTTATGGTAGCACTTATGTTTACATAATTTTACCTCTTATACTGAAGAAGCTTTTTTAACGGTCATTTCTAGGGCTTTCTGCACATTGGGATTGAAGTGTACTAAATTATAACAAAAACGATGTAAACTAATAAAATTACTTATGAATACAAGTTAACTAATAAATACAAGATAACTAATAAATTCAAGTAATTCTTAACTAATAATTACAACTAATTCTTAACTGAAGTTACTTTCGTAACACTATGTATAAAAATTAAATATTAATCGTTTTTAGATCACAAAAACTAATTTTTACCGTCATTACTATATCTTAATGGTATTTTTATGTTTATGATCAGTTTTAATATTAAAATGCATAAACTGGACGCAGAAAAAACGGTTTAGATTATTTTTAATACAAGATTCAATTCAACCGAATTTGTAATTTAATGCTCACAAAATTCTCACAAGTTTATGTTATAAAAACTGTTTTTTTCTTAATTTAAAAAAAAATTTATTTTTTTTTATATTTTTACTCAAATGTTTTTATTAATTTTTAGTCTAGGGATGCCACATATATTTTTTCTTCAATCCCAAATTTAAAATAGAAATTTCTTAATAATATCCCCTTCAAAAATAAAAAGCCCACAAATACATTATTTTTAAGAAATTATTTAGTTTTAAAGTAACATATTAGTGGGGACTAATAATTATCTTATAAATTTGTCATTTAAATTTATATAAGTACTGTGAGCGTCAAAATAAAGTGTACAGCTAGTTTTCCAATGTAAGAAGTGTTGTAAGTTGTAAAAAAAGTATAATTTCTACTTTGTCAAATTTGATCAGACTTCAAGCTTGCTGTCATCTGTGAAAAATACGTTGCTCCAAAAATTGACGAAAGCAAGTTGGACAGCAAGTTGTTGTTTTTGAAGTATTTCAAATTTTTAATTTTAATTTGTAATAACATTGTCCAAAGTTTTGTAAATGATAAAAAACTTCTAAAAATTTTAATTCTTTTTTACTAAAATAACACTTTTTATATTGGAAAACCAGTTGTACACTTTATTTTGACGCTGACAGTACGTATAGATAAGTAAACTAAAACAATAATGTCATTTTACCAATTTTACAATTTGGTAATTATCTTTCAAATTTTGACCAAAAATGTACGTTATTAAGGGAGAGGGAAAGTTGATCATTCAGTTGATCTTAAATAATGTTAATTCATTTTTAATTTCTTGTATGACTACTGGTTAATATTTAATACTTAAAGCATCATGTACATATAAGCAAACATTCTTCTAGCATTAATGGAGTACCAGCCTGAAAATTCACGTTTCAACATTTACTATCCTTTACGAACATTTTAAGTTGTGACATTTCAAATATTGAGAATTAGGGTTATAATAACGACCCCACAAATACATCCATTGAATGCGTAAAATATCCATTGGCTAAGCCATTATATTGGTGGACATACGTTTGAAAGTATTTTTACTTATTAGAGTATTAACAGGTGAACCTAAACAAAAGGAGAAAATGTTTTTTATATAAGAAAAATTCTGCTGCTGACACATTTTAAATAAAAAACTATATTGCGTTCAGTAAATCTGATTTTTCAGCCGTCTGAAATTGAATTTGCTCTATAATTTGTTTATCTTTTATACATAAATTGTGTTAATATGAGTTTTGTACATGAAAACTCTTACAGATTTTATATATGTTGGACTGTAAAAGAAACAAAACGATCAACAATTTTCCCAAAAAGAAAAATAGTTTATTTTTACATTCTCAACTAAAACCCGAAATTAATTTTTGTTATCTAATTTGAGATTAGAACCCCAAATCTGGTAGCCCTGCTTTAGTCAACTGTTTTATACAAGGCGAATTCATATATATATTAATTCGCCTTGTTTTTGACATTACATGACCGAAAAACAAAATACATGCTGTTTTTTGTGTTGTTGACTTGTTGTAGTCTCGCCGCCACCTGAAGTAAATTCGCCTTGGTTATGTTTTTGGTGTTGTACTTGTTGTTGTATCGACACCAAAGTTTACATGAATTCGGCTTGGTATGCAGTTAATCACAACTTTGATTTATCAGAATTGTTGATTAATTGATTAATCAAAATTCTGATAAATCAAAATTTTGATTAAGCGATTAATCGCACATCCCTAGTTTTTTCTGTTCCCGTACTTTTGTGTAATTTTGTCTCTTTGTTATAAGAGAAATTTATGCTTACTTTTATTTTTACGAAATTTATCCAAAAATTAAGGAAACAGAGTTAACTTTTGGCGTCCAAGCCAAAAATTTACAATTTTCAACTTAAATGTGAAATCGGTTTTGAACTTCGAAAGCGAAACTTGGAAGAGTACAAGAAGCACCGACAAACGATAAAAGACTTTCACAAATAAATGCCCTAGAAATAGAATCAGTAATGCAGACAAATGAAAAAATCAGTGCTAAACTTAATAAAACATCTGCCCTTATACATAGAAGAACCAGCGAAAATACTGCTCGACAAGCGCCTACTTGGAACTATTAACGTAGTCGACGCAATGACGAAAGATGACAGAATAAGAAAAAAGTTAGGTTAAAAACCCACTACATACATATTTATACATATTTACAATGTAAATGCATAAAATATGATGGAAAGAAAATTAAAAAAAAAACCTTCACTTACCATAGCACCTTCTGCCAAACGTTCACCAATAATTTTCGTACTTTCAAACATGTCTGTACCAGGGCCTGAAGAAAAACATTCACCTTCTTTGGCGGGACATTTGGAAGTTAATAAATCACAAGAATTACCGGTATGTGAACACTTGGGACCTAAAATATTTGGCGAAACATCACCCAAGTTAGATGAGCAAAAAGCACCTACAAATTTTCCCTAAAAATAGAAAAAATTAATAATAATAATTAAAATGAAAAGAATTATTAAACTACTACTTACCTTTCCTGGTACTTTATTAGCATTATATTCTTTTTCCAAAAGCAAAGAAGCATAGCCAACATTATCACTGGATACCAATTTATTGGTATTATTCATGGAAGTGGCATGCACAGCATACCAATTAAAGACACCCATTATGTTATTCTCCCTATCAACAAAACGCAACTGCGTCAATTCTTTGTCTACATCGTGCTCATACTGGGCTCGTTCTTCGGCTGGGTTGCGCAAATAGGATGTTGGCGAACGATTGATATTGGCATTAAGGACCACAGTGCGTGAAAGATAGATTTTACCCTGAACCATATTGTCAGTGGCACGTTTAATGCTCTATCATAAGAAAATTTAAAAATGAATGAATGCACAAAAAATTTATGTATGTTAAACATCCTACCAAGTATATGCCATTGGCCATGGCCTCAAAAGTCTGTGGGACAAAGCCTAAAATTGATATATCATATAACAGATGCATTAGAAAACCACCAGGAGCACCGTGTGTATGTGTTCCACTAATAACAACGTTTTCATTGTTGTAAATGTCACCATAACGTGCTTTCAAACGTTTAATTACCTGCAATTAAAATTTTAATTTTTAAATGTTAGATTTCCAGATAACGTTTTACAGGTGGTTAAATACGAACAAGTTTATTAAAACAATTTTTCAATCTAAGTAGTTTTTTTTTAATCGCGTTTGTGTAGTAAAAATTTAATTATGTACCTCACGCTTAACACCGTAACCCATCATACCGGCATCCACCGATACAAAAGCGACACGCTTATTATTTTTGTCTTCAACTACAAAAGCACGAGCAAATTGTCTCAAATGAATGCCTCGGCCAACTTGCTTAATGCTGGCATAGCCCATCTAAAAAAGAGAAATAATAAAGTAATTAAGATTTTAAAATTTAACAAAATCTTTGAATTTCATAAAAAATAAAAAAAAACAAACTTTTGCAAACTTAATTTTATTTAATATTGAAGAATGTCCAAATTTTTCGGCAAAATAATTTGTATGAATATAATTTAAAAGTTAGGTTAAGGTGTTTTAGAAAAGGGGCTTTATTTTAATTATTTTCGGCTTCGGTTGAACCCGGTCTAAATATTGCACTTAGGGACGTTCAGTTATAAAGTGTTAAAACCACTTTTCAAAATAGATACATACGTTTCACAGTGGAAGATTTTGTAAAAAAATGTTTAATAATTCTAGATTTTGTTTGTAAACGGTAAGTCCGATTGGAATACAATTGTAGTTGGTAATTAAGAACTTCTATTCGAGTTTAAGTCTTGAATGTGTGGGGTCAATGAACCTATCAGGATGGACGCCATAGGTTCATAAAGTAGGGCACCTCGGGTATTACGCAAATTAAAAATAATCCAAAATTGTTAATTTCACCAATGGCATGTAATAATCGAGTTCTTAGCGACATTCATAGTTGTTTTTCTAAACAAAATTATATTATCTACAATGTTCTAGGATTTTGCAAACATAAGATCCAAATTTCTCCCGATTTAATCTTAAATCTAACATAATAAAATGGTTTAGGGAACAAATACTCTGTTCCGAAAAGAAGCTTGCATTTGCATGGACGTGTTCTTACCATTTTTAATAAGTTTGTTCTTCTGACAATTAAAACCTATGTACCAAATTTCATTAAATTATCCCCAGCATTGCGACCTGAACTTTGCGTAAAAGGTTTACATGGAGAGCCGGACGGATGGACAGACATTGTAAGATTGACTTACAGCTTGTTCATCGATTTCGAACGTTCGAAATCGTTAAACAGGCAGTTAAAAGGCGATTTTGAGTCGAACGGTATACTTAAAGATGGCTCTTGGACCAATTTTTTAAGGTATTACAAACATAAGTTTGTGCATTATACCCTCACTACTATACAAATTTATAGTATGGAAAAAAAACTCCGCAAACCAATTTTCGGCCTGATCTTGTTAAGAAAAGCCACAAGATTTTCACGGCTTGAGGCATAGTTAAATCAATTCAGGATTAATTTTAAATTTTAACTGCCAATTTTGATTTTTAGTTGAACTGTTAATTTTTAATATTTTATATTCTTTAATTAGGCTTGAGTTCATCAAATTTAATTTTCATTAAATTATTTTCACTGGTGGAAGGAATTTTACAACTTGGAATTTTTATTAAAATTTATTGATAATTTTTCCTGGCTGAGCTGGGATTTTAACCCGGGTTGATCTTTACATGTTTCAAGAAACACCACTTTCTATCGTCAGAAGATCTTTGTGTTCTACCCACTGCACCACTGCGGTGCCCGTTAGCCAACAGTCAAACATCAATCTTTAACCAGTAGTACTGGTGGTTCGAAATTTGCTGTTATTATCACTTAAATTTCAAATTACATGTTGCCTCCCTTTTCCTCTGTTCTTTCGTATTCTTCCTGTCAAGACTTACAGCCTGTTCAACGATTTCGAACGTTAACGTTCGCATAGAAAATTACATTTAAAACAAAAACAAAATTCGACAATTTGTTTTTGTTTTAAATGTAATTTTCTATGCGAACGTTAACGTTCGAAATCGTTGAACAGGATGTTTGTCTTGAAAACCTAAATACATTTGTTTATTATGTTTTCTTCGTCCACTTTCGTCGACATTTTCATTTGTACAAATTAAAGTACAAATGTAAACATTAGAGCCTGTGCCACAGCCATTTCTAAGAACAATTTTGGTTTTTAGTTGAACTGTGAATTTTTAATTCTTGATATTCTTTAATTTCACCAAGTTTAGTTATAATTAACTATTATTGAATGTTATTGTTAATTTTAACTGAACTTGGTGAAATTGGCCGTAAATGTATTTTTTAAAGATTCACATACGCTTTTTTTTAATTTTTTTTTAAAAGTTTACTTACAAAATTGATTTCCACTGGAGGCCCTGTAATATCGGCTCTTCCCAGGCCTATTTGATACGCCTCCACCGTTTGCCATTCTAAACACGACAGGCATAAAAACGCCAACGCACAGGCTGCACTGTAAAATTTAAAGTTCATTTTTCAAAAAATATCTTTTAACAAAACATAAGGAGGGATTTCCAAAACGCAGTCGTTCGCAGTTAAAACTGTAAATAAAATAAAGGAAGTTTATAAAAGCATTAAAAAATTTTCAACAAAAATATCACTGTTCAAAGATAAAGAAGCGTTTTAAAGAAAACAAATTATTCCGCATGATAAAACAATACAAGAGAGGGCAAAGCTTTAGTATAATGTTAAACTTTCAAAAATTTTTCAAGCGCAGTGAAATATTGTTTCGACCTTATAAAGATATTGATTTTTGACACGCCTACTTGTAACCCAACTGAGTCTGAATCGATACATACAACGATGTCATTCCGATGCGACAATCGTGACTACTGTTAAAAGTCTCAAATATTTAAATGTTGACAGAAAATCTTTTGTAAGATAAAATGAATTTTGTTTTTTCTAGTTTTCTAAAAATGTTTAAGCTAAATAAAAAATATTAAATGTTGAAACTGTAAAAATAAAATATACCTATTTTTCAATTTTAAATAAAATTTTTTAGATTAACTAAATAATTTGTAGCTGAAGAACCGTTCTCTTATTGTCCTTTCTCGTAAAATTAACTAAAAATATTTTTTGATACGTTTCCAAAAAGGTTTTATATACCATCATGTTCTGACAATCGCTCGATTTGAAATCGCAAAACGTCAAATTTATTTTCTGGTGTTCTGAAATTCTAACGTTTGGCTTGCGATCTGCCACAGTTTCCTAAATATATTCTAGTTCCCTTAACTAAAATTTTGCGGTTTGAAGACGCCAAACTTCTTGCAATTGCGATTTACAGAACAACTATTATGCGATTTAAAGTCAGAATCGTAAATGTTAAGCGTTTTGCGATTCTCATAACATGCCCGATAGATTTGTTTTATTTAAATTTACCTTAATGTTAAAGCTTTTATCTTTTCTGCTATATTTTTAAGCCCAACTGTTTATTTCTATGTTACAAATTGATTAATATTGCATTTTGATTTTGTTTGTTTGTTGTTAAACTTATATTACAATAAAATCAATTAAAAAATAATAACAAAATCACAATCATTGTTTATATTTTGTGAACAATGAACAACGAGGTTTATTAAACTTTTTTATATTATCTTGGCACAAGAAACGCAAGAAGAACAAGAAAAAAAAAATGTATGTACATACAATTTAATCAATGAATTATTGGTATTAATGGAAAAGTTATTTTGAATTAAATACAGTAGAATACGATTATACCGTACACAGATTATAAGAAAGCAAATCAATAAAGATTTTCCGGCCACATTGAAATTATTTGGCACTTTTTACTACGGATCAGAGATCAGCAATGAGTCGTTATTTCGCTACTCGTACTGACTCGTGAAATTTTAAGTATAAGTGAGTAGAAATCATTTACTGCCTGTTCATCTATTTACGAACGAAGACTTCGATCGCTTAACTTACACGTAAAACAAAGACAATATTTTATAATCTGTTTTTGTTTTAAATGTAAGTTAAGCGATCGAAATCTTCGTTCGTGAATAGATGAACAGGCAGTTAAACTCAACTACTCTGATTCACTCATACTCACGAGACAGTTGATGTATAAGTAGAGGTTGCAATAAATATGAGTGCAGTGTTGCCAGAAGTAGGGGAAAATCCCTACATGTAGGTATTTTTGATACTAATATAGAAGCGTAGGGAAAATCGGACAGATTTTTTATAATCTCCAAAATGTAGGGATTTTTCGCCATATCGCATTAATTTTGAAATAAATGCAGAAATACACTTTTTAGTGATATTTTCTTGTCCAAAAAATTTCTTTTTCCTAAAATCGCTTAAAAATATATTTCCAGAGTTGTTTATGGTTTAAAAAGTTGGCGACACTAATATGTATATATATGTTTTTTCTAAGATATCATTCAATGTTGAAATATTTAATTGAATTTAATTAAGAGTACATACATATGGAGATTTCATTGCAAGTGACCCAACTTTTGAAATTGATGTCTTCCGATTTGGATGAAATTTGCACCAATCATTAATGCACTCTCCTATTGGGTAGTAGCTTAGACACAAATTTTTAACAAGATCGGTCAAAAAGATTCTGAGTTAGAGGTGCGCTCAAAACTACTTATAGGATAAAATGCTTGTTATGTATGTTACATACCGTCGGAAAGGTTAATTTTCTCAGCATTAGTTTTATTGTTTAGGTTTTAAAAACACTTACGCACAAATATAAAAAAATTCAAAATAGTGCATATGCTAAAAACTGGTCTTTTTAATCGTCTTGAGTAAGAAATAATTTTTTTATACATATTCCACTCGCAGCCCACTAAGCAACCAAAAGGAAAAGACATTTAAATTAAAAATTTAAAAATTTTTTTTAAAAAAAAACAACAAAATTTTTTCAACAGAAGAAGAAGCTATCTAATTTGTTCGGGACAAATTTTGCTAACACCAATAGGTAATAAGTTACGTAGATGAGAAAGAACACATGTTTGGCCAAAATGTCAAAATTTGCACCCTCTAACTCAGAAAATTGTTCACCGATCTTGTTAAAAATTTTTGTCTAAACTACTATCCAATAGGACTAACCTTGGTGCAAATTTTTACCAAATCAGAAAATATCTATTTAAAAAGTTGCGTCACTTGTAATGAAATTCCCATATATGTATTCTTTTTTTTTAGTTTTGTACTTATTTTTTGCCAAAGCTTTAATATACATATTCCAATAAAATTTATTTTTTATAACTTATGTTTTTTCTTCTATTTTAATGACAATAATGCGTAGGGATTATTGTAGGGGAAATTTTTCTAACGTGTAGGGAAAAATCGGATTTTTTTAGCATGTGTAGGTATTTTTTTCGAAAAATCCACTGGCAACACTGTATGAGTGCGACGTCGACTCTCATCAGTTACCTCTGTTTGATTTCTAATCTCAGGAAAATACTTATCCGTTTTCCCCACCAAGCTTATGTATAAAAAGGTACTCTTACGTAAACGTAACGTTGCGTTACAGATGAACCTGATAAAATTAAAATTTCTCTTCGTTTTTTACGCATCAGCTGTTAAGAATTCTATTTTTGTTTTCAAGCTGTGTTGTCACCAAAACTTATTTACCAGCGATTTACTTTTAAATTTAATTAATTAGATTCTCTTCAAAACATCAATTTAAAGAATACATACATAAGCACATCTGTGGCATTTTGATAAAAAATCTTAAGTTAAACTTAAAAAGTTGAAAAAAATTTTGTTAATCATGCGAATTTCCATCCAAAAAATATTTTTGTTTACGTTTTTCAAATTTTGTATTATTAACGAAATTTTGCATTAATTTTGGCTTATTTTATTATTTGATTAAAACCATTTTTTTTCACCGAGACTTTTTTAAAAACTTTTTTGCTATCTTATCTCGACTTAAGATGTTTTGTCAAAATGCCACAGATGTATATGTATATGTATGATATATATATATATACATAAAATACACACGTTTCTACCTATGTCCGCTATAGACTGTGAAACCATCTAACTAGGGTTTTTTCCCGGGAATTCCCGGGAATTTCAATTATTTTATTATTATTTTCTTAGATTTTATCTAAATAGGCTTTCAAGGTCATTTGTATTTAAATAAAAGATTATTTATTTATATTTTCATCCTACGTTTCGTTGGTATTTTCCAACTTCATCAGGGATTTTCAGTTTATTAAATATTTAATCTTTGTTAAATTTACATTTTATAATAAAAACACACAAGTTTTCCAACATAAAACACGAAGTTGTTTAAAATTAATAAAAAATAAAAAAGTAATTTAATATCACAGGTTATTGTTGATGTATCACAGTTGAACTATTTCCCGTTTTCCCGGGATTTTTCTTGCGGGATCCCGGGAAATAAAAAATTCCTCATAATTTCAGAAAATAGCTATTTATACTTTGAAATTTAGTTTTCTATTCTCTAAAAATTAGCATCTGTGGATGGGTTGTGGATTAGATCAATTACAAGAAGTGAGTACATACGTAAATCAATGTCTCCTGATGCAATAAATCTACTAAAAGCAGAATGGGCAGTGCAACAGTTGATAATTATTACATTTAGTGAAGTGAAGAGTTAATAAAGTACATTAATTAAAAATAAGATGCAGGCAGTAAAGTTTCATTGCCCATGAACAAGTCTTAAAAATAGGAGATACCTAAACATATCGCTCCTTTATTGCAACATAGTCATATCTACAAAAACAAACGATCTTGGCAAAATGCGACTAAAGTTTTTAAAATGTACCGACTTAAAGATATATTTTGCTATAACTTCGGTTCAGTTTGAGATATGACTAAGATGCAATTTGTTTGCATAAACCTTGACATACATTTGACTGATATAGACGTTGTTTATAAAAAAGAAAAAATTGCTTCTGATTGTGAATCCGAAGCATGCTACAACGGTGCACTTTTAACTATTTGTCCAACCTCGGTAAAAAATTAACGAAATTTTTAGGAAACATGATAATTAGGAAATAAAATCAGGAATATACTTTTTGAAGACTTACTAAGCGCTTTGAGTGTGTCAGAAAGTTATTTCCTAAGCCGTTGAAATATGTTATATATTTCTTTACATATGTTATTAATTAAGTTTTTGATCTCATATCTTGAGTACCTTAATTTTTATTTTGTTTTTATTATTGTTTTATGAATTAAATTGTTAGGTTTATGTTATCTTTTTATCTTGTATCCAGAGCATAATAATACTGAATAAAAGCATTATAATAGGGAATAAAGGCGTGAGATAATAATAATTCAAGTTCCTATTTCAATCTTCAATTAAATTCCCAGTAAAAACTTCGCCTACAAAATAATGTGTTGAGTAATCAGAAAAACATAAGAACACTACTTACAATTCTACTGAAAGAACCAATGAATTTTACAAGGGATGTCCCAAAATGAACGCATTCAAAAGCAAGTCATTATTTTTTTTCTTTAATACATTCAGAAAAAAGTAGTTATATGTTATAGATGTAGTTACAGAAGAAAGCTGCTAAATAATGAGTTAAAGAAGCTATTCATTTTGAAAAAGTAAGCGAATTTTTTTCTGGGTTTTTAGTACTGGGTTTTTGGTTTCTTTGTAAACAAGTTCCCTTGCGTTTTTTTATAAAGTGTTTTCATTTATTAATAACAAAATTTACTTTGTATTATTTATTGGAGCGGGATCCCGGGAAATTTAAAAAAATTTCCCGCTGTCCCGGGAAACGAAGAAGTCCGGGAAAAAACTCTACATCCAACCGATGTGCTACATTAGAAAGGCAATTTTGTGAAGATGGTTTTAGGCTATTAACTTTTTCAAAACTAGGACCACGAGGGGAGTAATAGGGTAATTTCTGTACCTCGGAAACTATATTACAGCTTTTAATGAAATTTAAAATATAGTTAGATCCTTATTAAGATAGGCACGTTCATAGCTTAATGTTTTTAAACAAACTACAAGAAGGGGGACGTAGTAGAGCACGCCGGGTATCCGCTAGTATATTATAAAAATGAGGTACTATAAGAGTTTAAGAAGAAAAATGTTAAGGCGAAATTACCAATTGTTAAATTTTTTCCGGAATTTTGGGACAGCAAAATGCGAGTCATACGTTACCCCCTGTTTCCACATGCAAGTACAAGTTCGAAAAACTCAATACACTCACACTTTTTCACTTACATTCACACAATTTTTGTACTTTCAGCCAAACGGCTGTTTCCTTGATTTTTCGTTGATAATACGTATACACTACTTGCAAGTAATTACTTGCATGTGGAAACGTAGGGTAAATCAACATTGCAATAAGTATGAGTGCGTATACAGTACAAGTAATTATGAGTCATTACTCATGATTCAGCTCTACTCACTTGTTCACTACTCAATGCTGATCTCTGCTCCGGATATACATTAACAATTAACTAAATTATCGATTACTCGAGTCCTTTATAACCGTGTTTTACTTTATATAAATATAAGGTGATTTCATTTACTTTACTAGCAGAAACATCCAACGAGAGAGTAAATTTAAAATTTACAAAATTTTTTTCCCAATTACTCAAAAAATAAAAAAAGCTAGGCCCATTGACGTATCCATCTGTAAGATATAACATTTTGTCTTTTTTAATTAAATTGTTTTGAACTATTTGCATTTGGTTATTGTTCCTAAATTTAAGAAAAATATGTGTTTTATATTATTGAACAATTTTTAACCTAAAAATTATGAATATTATTTTGTTACACATTTTCTAAAGTTTATTTTGTGAACAAAAATATGAAACAATAGTTTCAAAAATTCTTGCAGGTAAAAATTTCCGATATATTTTTTGTCTCTCAATTTTACTCAATTTTACTCTCTTTTGACGCTCTCTACATACAAATAAACCCTTACAAGTAACAAATATTAGAAATTCATAACAATTTTAAGTAAATGAACACACCTATTGTATGCGAGATTTGATTTTTGTTTTACATAAAAGTAAATTTTACGGTTATTTATCGTGCTTCATTATGTGCGTTCGTTTACTTTTCCAGTAAAATCCAGTAGCTGAGTAATATGAAAATTTTACAAATTTATGTGTACGCGAACGCATTTCAGTAAAATCCAGTACAAATTTTGTGGTAAACGAACGCAGCTATTATTAGAAACTGTAATAAAAATGGAAACACTTAAAATCATCCTAGATTCACCGCGCAAAAACGCTGTAACGACGTGTGTCCGATAGTAAGTCCCCCAAAATTGGCGAAACTTATTTAATATTTGTGAAACTCAATTTGAATTCTCTATTTAAACATTTTTTGAATTTTGAGTTATGCCTTTTTATGATTTAGTGTGTGATATGTTCCTTTACTCCAATTTTGTTAACTTACAAAACTGTGCGTTACCTTTGGAGTTTTTTAACGCCTTTATAATGATCTTTCCAGTAACCATATAAAATTTAATTACTTCCTTTTCCTATTTTCTTTGAATGAAGGTAATTTTATAAATGAGGACTTGTCGTTATGACCATCGTTTCCACCTTCCAAATGCAGGTATTTTGTTTATTGGCATATCCATTTAACTTAAAGTGATGACTTTGGCGTAAGTCCTGTCTTAATATATTGTCAAACCAAACTTACCTAAAAGCAACAAAAAGTTCTGCTAATTTAAATTCTTCGCTTCTAAAAGAAACACCCGATACGTCTTTTTATTGGTCAATATGCAAGTATTTATTTGTTTTATGATTCAAATTGTAAAAGGTGCTTAAACTTGATTTTGCAAAAATTACCTTGAAAAAAAAAACAAGAAATTGGAGAGCAGAATATGCAATACAAGAGTATGCGATAAATGTTACAAACATTATTTTACAAAAAGCAGTTGTAACACAAAAACGTTAAACTGAGATTTAAAAAATGTTGTCATAGCACTTTTGAGTAGCACACACTTTTAAATTGTTTCGAGTCGTTCGTAATGAATGAGTTTTATAAATATCAACAAAAAAAACTTGTCTTGTGCACTTAAAACCATTTTCGATATACAAAGTCCGTTAACAAATTGCTTTATTAAGAGTTAGGAGCAAAATTCGAAAATTTAATTAAGACAAACTCACATTATTTTCTTTAGGTTTTAACAATTTTTTGTTAAGCTTTGGCAATTTAATTACTTAGTTAGGCATGTGCTGTATAATATATATTGTATATAATATTGAGCAGAGTTTTCTTAAAAAACATAAAATAACAAGTAAAAGAGCTTTATCCGGCGTTGTCGAATCTTTTTCGCTAGAGTATTTAAAGAATTTTTTTTTCGGTGCCAAAAGATTAGTTTTTTAAAAATATATATTTTTATAAATTTACAAATCCACCTTGTTTATACAAGGAGATGTCGTTAGTGTGCCTTTTAAGGCTGTGGCCAACCAGCGCCATTTGGGTCTTCTACTTTCAATGCGTATGGTTAAATATTGGTCTTGGCCAGAACACAAGTAGGATCCTGCGAAGACATCGATTCTCGAGTGGCAATATCTGGATTTGTTTCAGAAATGCTATTAGGCGTATTAAAGTTATTTTTTGGAGGGGATTTTATATTGGACCTCTCGTAAATTATGGATCGATTATCACAAAATTCGGTAGAGTGATTTCAAGTACGTATTAAAAAAAAGCTGAGTTTAAACAAAATTTTATTAAAGTAATAACATTTTTTTGATTTATAATACTTTTTAAATTCCCTTTCGGAAGGCCGCTTTATATGGGACCTAGGGTAAATTGTGGACCGATTATCACAAAACCAAGTGGGCTTTTTTCTAGCCATAAAAAACTACATTGGACCAAACCTTTCTATATTTGTTACGGTTTTAGTCGTATTAAAATGATTTCCCAGAGGATCTTTATATGCGGCCTATGGAAAATTATAGACCGATCTTCAAGAAATTAGGCAGAGTAATTTCTAATATTATGAAACTAAGACCGTCTATATTTTGCTACAGTATCGTTATTCGTTACAAAAATCGGTGCATTCCGGCCCAATTTAATTTTTGTATCAAAAATTTAAATTCATTCCTTTTCCTACTGCACATAATATACTGGATTTTAATTTCAAACTGCTCAGGAGAAAGAATTTGACCCCAATATTTGTCTTTCTGTTTGGCGTGTTTTTAGCAGAAGACAGACGGACATGGCTCAATCGATTTATATACTTTATGAGGTCTTTAATTAACCTTTAAAAAAATCTCAAACGAAATGACAAACTGAGTATCCCTCATTAATCACTAGTGGTGGAGGGTATATGTATTAAATATGTAAAAAAAATACTCGAGGAAGGAAATAGGAAACAAAAAAAAAATTATTTTCTAATTTCCTTAAAGAGAAAACTGTTCTGAAATTTTTAATTAAAACTAATTTATGTATTCTTTAGTAAAAATTTCATACATAAATATTCTTAATTCGTTTTCAGAATATTAAAACTGGTATACATTATTAATAGTGCAAACATGTAATTTGTTTATAAACAAAAAAAAAAAAAAAAAAAAAAAAAAAAGTGGAAATTATTAAAAAAAAACCAATGAATGATAAAAAAAAACAACAATAAAAACAAGCATTAACTTATTTTAACTTCGGCTTAATGTTACTACACTATTCGAATAATTAATTATTATTTTTTTGTTTTATGTTTATTCTTCTTTTTCTCTTTAGTATTAAGCGGCTTAATGACATTGAATTTTGAGTTTTTATACCCTTCCTCACAGGTGAAAATAAGTTTGTCATTCTGTTTGTGATTTCTAAAATATTGTTCTAATACCCTATAATGTATATATATGGGGAATTTCATGTCAAGTGACCCAACTTTTGAAATCGATGTCTTCCGATGTCCGGCTGAAATTTGCACCAAGATTAGTCCTATTGAATAGTAGTTTAGACACAAATAAAATTAAATAAAAAAAATTATCAAAACTTTTAGAGCACGCTCTAAGCTTTACAGAAACCTATTTTTTTATAATTTTGAATCGCTATATATATATATGTATTTATAAATATATATATGGGGGATTTCATGTCAAGTGACCCAACTTTTGAAATCGATGTCTTTCGATTTGAATGAATTTTCAACAAGATCGGTCAAAAAGTTTCTGAATTAGAGAGGGTCAAAGTTTGACATTTTGGCCAAACAGGTGTTCTTTCTTATCCATGTAACTTATGACCTATTAGTTTAAGCAAAATTTTTCTTAAGTAGCTTAGAAAGCTATTTTATCAATCTTTCGAAAAATGTTTAATTCTTTTTTTAAATTTAATTTTTTTTTTTTTTTTTTGTCTTAACACCAATAGGTAATAAATTACATGGATAAGAAAGAACACCGGTTTGGCCAAAATGTCAAATTTTGACCCTCTCTAACTCAGAAACATTTTGACCGGTCTTGTTGAAAATTCATTCAAATCGGAAGACATCGATTTCAAAAGTTGGGTCACTTGACATGAAATCCCCCATATATATATTTATATATATATAGCGGTTCAAAATTATAAAAAAATAGGTTTCTGTAAAACTTAGAGCGTGCTCTGACAGTTTTGATAATTTTATTAATAGCGTGCCATTTATAACAGAGTGTATTCGATCAACTTGTATGTATAGCCAAGCGAGAAATTTTACACATATTTGAATTTTTATACAAATTAAGTTATTGTTATTAATGTTTATAAACATTAAGTTATTGTTGCTTTAAAATTGAGAATAATAAGTTATTTAGGTAAAAATGCTAAACTATTGTAGCAATATTTTTAGTATTTTAATTCAACATTTTTTTTTTTTATTTTTCGAATTTATTCTATGAGTTAAATTTCAGTTATGTATTTTTTTATAAAGCTTTTTTGTAATAGTCTTATTCCTTCAATTTTTCAGGAATGACTTTATACACTACCAGACTATTATATTGTATCTTCTTGTTACATTTTACCTACGCTATCCTTTGGATAGCAATGAAGTATATTGTATGCACAGAAAAATTTACAATTATTAGACACCAGCAGAATGTAATGCATTTTCTGGCCCGCTACGGCCTTCGTCAGCATTCTTTGTGTCACACTGGATAGTGGGTTGATGTGTTTTGTTTAAACTTTGATATTGTTACAAGTAGAACTGTTGCTATAAGTCTTATACGCTTAACAGTTTTATTTGGTTTAATATCTTTAGTTTTTCTAAAATCTTTATGGATGAAGTTTCCTGATGATCTGGCCTAAGCAACCAGTGAAATGCGCATAGGAATAGCTTATCCCATCAACAATAAATTTCAAGTGTTTTTATCAATAATAAAAACTGGGAATTAAGCACGAATAACAAAATCTTTTGAAATTAAAATTTTGTATTCCCAAGAATTGAAATTACTTTTTGATAATAAACAGGCAAGTGCACGGCCTAAAAAAACACTTAATTGTCAACATATTTTGTAAAGTTGTTGTTGTTTTTATTTTGTTTTTCTTAACCTACTTACAACTACAATTAATGTTGAGAGAATTTCAACTATTTGTAGTGGGGAATGTAAGATGAGATAAACCCACTGTTTATTGTTGATGTGTTTTGTTTAAACTTTGATATTATTACAAGTAGAACTGTTGCTATAAGTCTTATACGCTTAACAGTTTTATTTGGTTTAATATCTTTAGTTTTTCTAAAATCTTTATGGATGAAGTTTCCTGATGATCTGGCCTAAGCAACCAGTGAAATGCGCATAGAAATAGCTTATCCCATCAACAATAAATTTCAAGTGTTTTTATCAATAATAAAAACTGGGAATTAAGCACGAATAACAAAATCTTTTGAAAAAAAAAAAATTTTGAATATAATATAAAGTAACCTACAAAGGAAATAATTCCCAGTTTCTATTAGTATTTTAATTTAATAAGACCACACAGTGCTGTAAATCATAAATATCTTTTACTTTAAAACATTTCTGTTATTTAGACAACAATGAATACAAAATATTAAATAAATTACTTATTTACAAAAAAAACTAGAATATAAATTCCGCAATACCTGAACTTCACTGTTTTTTTAAAGTGATTTAGAAAAGGTAAATTAGTTTTCAAAATTAAAAAATCACTAAAACATTAAAAGCTTATGCGAATTTGTTAATATTATTTAAAAAATTCTACTACCAAAGTTCGCAATAGCGAAACTTTATCGTGTTTCCTTAAAAAAAAGAGCTAGAATTTCTTAACCATTTTTTTTTAATTCAGTAGCATAATTTTGTCCAGCGACGGCTTCTCTACAATACGCACCCTGTTGCCAGCTTAGCCATTTATGGTCAAATTGTCAACTTTCGGATACCAGAAATTACTTAGTCCTGCTTTACCCCAAAGGATGTAACACAAAAAGGCGACATTTCCTTAAGATGATCCCTACAACCCCGGGGAAGGGTTTTGGCACAATGGGTTGTATACGAAAAAGCTAGGCTTATATGATTTGTTTGGTTTGAGAAATTAGACAAATCAACGTTTGATGTCATTTAACGCCTAAAGCACCCGGAAAAAAGATTTTGGCCACAAAAAAAATTTTAAAGTTGTTTTAAAACAAAACATTTTGCCTTAATTTTTACGGGCGAATTTATTTTTTTAAATATTAATTGTTAAAAAACACAAAATATGTAAAACTATAAAAAATTCCATGAATAGTACGTACGATGAAGGGTGTATAACATTCGGCAAGATCTAATTACAGCACTCTTACTTGTGTTATTTATTTTTTTATAACCATAATAATAATACTGATGAGTAATATACGTTTGTGCTGATGTATGTATTAACGAGCGACTCAAATCCATGTCCGTCCGGCTGGTTGCCTTGTTGTCTCTCTATGTAAACCTTGTGCGCAAAGTACAGGTCGCATTTTTAAAGATAATTTAATGAAATTTGGTACATGGGTTATAATTGTCACATAATTGTCAAAAGAACAAGGCCTGTTGAAAACAATGCTTTTTTTTGCTTGTTGGAGTTTTTTTTTTGTGGAAGAAATATTTTTTTATATTAAAGTCTTTGTCCCACCAAACCAAAAACTTTATAATTAGTCTTATATAAACACCTTCTCTTAAAGCGATTTAAGACGAAAAAACTCATATAGAAATAATAGATATTTGATAACATTCGGTACAAAGAACTCTTATATTAATCTTAACCTTATAATATAATTTTGACTGCATTGGTCCATGATTGCCCAGTGATCCTAAATAGGGTACACTAGCGACAATTTGTCTTTATATACTAAGGTGTAAGTTATCAAATAGTCGGGCTTGGCCGACTTTACTTTCTTACTTGTTTCAGTTAATTTTATTTAAAAATTGACGTAAAGTATTTATAAAGTGAACATTTTTATTAAAAAAAATTATAATAAAATTAAAATACTTTATAAAAAAATTCCACTCTTGGTGAATAATAAAATAAATATAAGTGCTCGCTCGATCGCATTATACAAATAGTTTGCAGAAACTAAAAAACATAAAAATAATTATACTATTTTAATTCTATGAATTATCAAAAGGTTAACAAAAGCAAGGTTGGAAACCGAAACGAATTTGGGTATTGGTATTTTAATTATACCAACTTTTGTTACGCTTTTTCGGGTATTTAATGCGGGATTCCTCGGAAATTTTTTAGAGTAAAAATTAAAGCCGGTTTTACAACGGTTTACAACTCAACTCTACTCCAATTGAAATTTTGCAGTTTTTATATTATGGTTAACAACTCTGTTATAGTGCGTTTAACATAAAAATCACTCATCAATAGTAGTTGTTTTTATTTCAACTCAATTGAGTTAAGTTGCAAAATAATTGTTAAATTTTCCGAGTTGTACAATTTAATCGCCAATGTGTAATGCACATTGTGTATGTGATTTTCGAAGTTGGTATAATATATTGGCAAGAATCAAAAGACTTTTGATTTGTACTGCACAACTAAAAGAAGTGCAATAAATATACTATGAAATATGCTGGCAACATTATACAATGTTGTTTTTATTATAGGTTATGTTGCTTTATTGAATGCAAGATGCGCCATATTTTAATACAACCATTATTGCATAATATAGGGCAAAAATGGAAATAATATGGCAAATAACATATAAATAAATATTGTATTATTGGGACATATAAAATATGGGGAAAAATACTCAATTTATCTTAAATACTATGCAACACTTTTTTACATTATATTTACTTAATAGTTGCAAAATATTTTAAATAATTTGTTATTAAAAAAATTAAACAGTACAATACATATTAATATTTATAAGTTCTGCTTCTCAGTGAGCTTCAAAAATTGTAGCTGTTAAGTTTTTGATTAAATTTTTTATCTTTCACTTAAACGGATATGGAAATAAAATTAAAATTGACTACTACGATAAATTCTGTTTCCCTTTCCATTATCTTTCCCCGCTCTTTTAAATAATCAGACTAAGCGCTAAATCATATTCAGTCCAAGAATAATTGAAATAAAGATTACGCATGATTTCCCTTAGATTTTCGAATTTTCTATTAGCTATGTATGCACTTTAAAAGAACTGGCAACCCCGCTATAAAACAACAACTATCTTGAGTTTGTCAGCTTAAAAGTAGTATAAGCCAATAGGAATCTATTAAAATTTTAAATTTTTCTATCACTCTTGATTTAGTCGTACGGTTTGTCGCAAAAAATCGTGGGTGCTAAAAAATATGATAGTGTTACCTAAAAATGAAATTGAGTCATAGATTTTTAGAAAAGTCTATCCGACTTGCAAATGATCATAACAATTTTCATAAAATTATAGACTTGCAAATGATCATAACAATTTTCATAAAATTATAGATCTATGCGATCAGTGTTGCATTTTCTTGTAGCTGAGTCATATGAGTTTGCATCTTTTAAGTGTGATAGAGTGGCATTCACAACAGATTTTGGAGACATTTTTTTTATGTCGGAATCCCGGCCTTTTGTAGCACTCAAAATAGAGCTTAGCAATTCACAGTGTTCTATTGTGTCATATTGGTTGTATTTAATATAATTTTACGAATGTCGCATTATCATACACAGTCAATATGACACAATATAATACTTTGTAAATTGTCTAAATGTGGAGCTTTCATTACAGCCAGAAAAAATATGGTTTTGGTATTCTTTCTTAGCTGTTAGCATAACTGGTCAACGATCAAAGCCTGTTTACTGGAAATTTGTTGTTTCTTAGTGCTGGTGGAAATTTCAGAATAGATTTTATAAACAGAAAAGAAAAAATAGCAAACAACCGTATACAGCTGATCGGTTGACAGCATTTGATATTAAAATTCTTTGTCTAAAATGTAGATTCTTAACTTTTCAAAAGACGACTACAATAGTTCGTGTCATCTTGGCTGTTTATTTTTTAGGGCTCCGTAAATTTTACACCAATAATTTTAGGAATGACCAATTATAAGTTAACATTTATTTTACATTGTCTTAAATTCTCGTAAAAGCCTAACTTAATAAAAAAAAAACAAATTAAATATTAAAATCCCTGATGATCATGGATCATAGCAAGTATTCATATAACAAAAATTTACACTGTAAAGGCAGAAATTCACTATCCTTCACAATCGTACAAAAATTGTTGTAAATGCCAGACTGTCACACAAAAAAAAAAAAGAAACACGAAAATGCAACTCTGATCACATAGAATCTATAATTTATAAAAAATTTCATATATAGTGAACCACCTGGCATCCAAAACACATGTGCGATTTGAAAAGCACATGTGATTTGAAATCACGTAATTTTTGTAACACTCTCGAACTTGTCTGTATAGTCTGTGGTGAAGAATAACAAATATTTTTTTTTATTTTAATTTTATTACATACGAAGGTAGGGTTTTTAAGATGTGGATTAAATTTAATCTAAGTTTAACGTAGTCTGAAATAGTGATGTTACGAATATCAATTTTTATTATTCGCGAATACGAATGGCGGCACAAATCTGTTTTCAGATTAACTAAACCTTGTTTTACTGAGATCTTTAAAACCCAGCCTAATTAACTAAAAACTTATTATAATATTAGCGAACTTATTTTAAATTACTGCACTTGTGTGCGTTTTATAATAACTAAAAGTTTAAACCTTAAGAATTTTAAAATCACCAAAAACCTTAACAAAATAAATTTTAAAAACTATTTTGTTATTTTTTTGTTATAAAATTAAAAACTTAGTATGTATACCCTCTTCACAACTAATTGTGTTGGAGGGTATAAAAATGTTTACTGATTTCCCGGAAAGTTAAAACGGTCGGTACTAAAAAAATCCTATCAAAATGGAAAAGTTTAGTTTAGAAAAGTTTATTAAAAGTATGTTAAACAATAATTTTTTGTTTTAATAATCTCATATTTGCATATTGTGGAAAACTTCTTTTTTTTAATTTTCAATCGAATTTTTAACATTTTAGCAACTTTTAATATCAACCACATTTTTTGCTGTCAAAGCTGTACTCGTTTACCCGAAATTCTTACTACTTTTACTACAATTTGAAAATTTGTTTACTTTTTGTATTAAAAACTTCCAATTGCAATTCATTGTTCTAAATTGTTTGAATGAATTCAAAATCAATTCAATTCAAATGAATCTGTAAAATGAATTGAAGTTCACTTCAACAAATTCATTTGAATTGAAAACGAAATGCAATTCATTTTACAGATTCATTTGAATTGGAAAACGAATTGAAATTCATTTCTGCCTAATTCGTTTAAATTGATCAAATTTTATTCAGTTCTTTTTTGCCGTAAAAAGAATTAATTCTTTAGAGCATATTTCTGGTTTCCCTGCTTGTTGCAAAAGAAAGTTTCAGATTCTAGATAGCTGTATACAACTGCGTTATAATATTTTAATCTTGATTTTTAAACAGTCATAAATATTTTATAATTATAATCTAATATATTTGTGAACTTAAAATTTTTTTACAAATAAAGAAGAACTTATTATTGAATTACCCAAGATAAAGAGGGTATTGCTCAAAATTTTTAATGTTCACTTTATGGAACAAATCGTTATATTAATTTCTGTAGACATTATATACCCGGTTTTGTATACTTAGTTTATGATAATGAAACGATTAGTTTAAAATCTTTTTCAATATGCGTTTAATATTAAATTACAAATTCTTTTGCTTTCACTAAAAATTTTTAAATTTTGAAGTAATACCCTCTTTATGATCAAGTGCGATATGTAAATAAATCAAAATCTATATCTAGATTTTTTTAAGAACAAATATTCAGTACAAATATTTATTGCTTTTGAAATAAGTACATATCTTCTTCTTTAACAAACCGTGGAAATTAAATTCTGTTTACGACCAAATCATACAACTGCGTGTCCAATGCATTTAAAAACACTTCAAATACTTCCATCTGTCCGTCCATTGCATTCATTTCAAAAGGAAGAATACAATTTATCTCTAAAGTTTAAAAAAAAGCACCAAGAACAAAAGAGAGAAAGAAACACACAGAAAAAATACATAAAAACCACTTTAAGCTTTTACCGTATTTCAATTTTACAATATACGTACAGTGTTGTCTCCTTAAACGGAAACTTTACTTATACCTTTTTTCGATGGCCTGGTCCCGACAACGTTTTTTACGAAAACTTTAAGTTCTATTAAGAGGCCAACTTCCCTATACGTACACTTTTCATAGTCCTTAGGAATTCGGCATGTGAGATTCCACTGTAATTATTAAAATACTCCTAAACGTTAAATACTCCCAGCCAGTGTTGCTATTTGTTGTTTTTTTTTAAGATTTTCGAAGTAATTCAGAGTTAAGAATGTATTTCATATAATTGTCATTTAGAACTATTAAAAAAATAACTAACCAAGCGTGTTTAAGTATCAGGTGCTTTATTAATGTAATCGTATTTAAGATTTTTAATTAATTAAGTTTTTTTATTATTTAATTTAACATCTTTGGAATGAATGTTTGAAAGGTTTTTTTCCGTACAAATTAAACTCGAGCGTATTTTTTCTTTAGATTCTCAAAATATTTTAACTTGGTAACGAAAAAAAAATTATAAATATAACAGATATTACATTATGTCTTTTGAGAGACTTAAGTGCACAGTGGGGCAGAATGAAACATTTTTGGAAAAGGGATAAATTCAGCAGCTTTTCCTTTTATTAATTTATTGTAGTGGAATTACTGTTTTTATATCGATGTAAAGGTTTTTAAGCTTCTAAATCAAAATAAAAAATAATTTAAAAGCTTTAAAGTTTTTTTTTAAAAAAACATGTAATTTTACCTTAAAAAAGTATGTAAATCTGAGAGGGGTGTGCTGAAAATCGAAAGCAAAAAACACAAGTATTTTAAAAGTCGTTTTTTAATAAGACTTCTGTAATAAATGAAATACAAATATTATAGAAATAGTACTCTATTAAACAGAATATTATATAAAAAATTAGATTAAAAGTATATTAAATACAACTTCTAAATTCTTCCGTTTTACGTTTTCGATTTCCAGCACTCTCCTAAAAATTACTAAATTTAAATTTTTATTAACGTTATCTTTCAATGCACTAGGAATATTGAAATATTCACGATAACGCATTTTTGTTATCGCACACGCTCACTCACAAAAGATTTCTAAAGTTCCACAATCACGAAATACTACTTAATTAAAAAAGTAGTTTTAAAATAAAACACGAAGTTTGATTCAATTCATATAAATTATTTTAATTAAATCTTTTTAAAATTTTGACAATTATAAGGATGTATGGATATAACAATGTTTTTATGTATTCAATAGTTTTTAAAAAACTCTTCGTTAGTGCGTAAGAAATCGTGCGTTATTTTACAATTTTAATCACCCAATTTAATTTTGTGTGAAAAACACGCTCAAATTCGGACGCTTGATTAATGTTCAAAGTAATCACAATCATTAGTGTTTCATCGTGCGTAATTTTACAATTTTAATCACCCACTTTAATTTTGTGTGAAAAATACGCTCAAATTCGGACGCTTGATTAATGTTCAAAGTAATCACAATCATTAGTGTTTCATACGTGAGATAAAATTTTCATGTCACCTGCAAACCTTTCCTTGAAACTGAAAAGTTCTATGGAACACACAAGAATATTTTACTTAGATTCAAATAAGGGCTTTAAGTGCATACATACGTATATGGACGTAAAAACCTTACATAAATAATCTATTTTGTCACCCCATAGTGCGGCTACGAAGAAGTATGTTGGATTTATCATCAAAACTATAACTTCAAAACACTTCTGCTACTTATTCATATTTTAAATTTATTTGTTCCCTTTCGTCTCGAGCGGCAAGTTTAATCATCAGGATAAGAGTTGGAATGTTAGACCTTAATGCTAGATCGTTAAAAAAAAACATCAGTTGGCCTATGTACCTTATGTAACTAAGATGCTGTTGAAAACACTTTTCACTTTATTGCAATAAGTCCGATATATAAGGATATCAGATTGAAATATTTTCGCAGTTCCATTCTCTACCATAATGAAGTTATAGAAATACTTAATGGAGATAACTTCATAAATCTTAGTAAATACTTAGGAAACTGTTTAAAATATAGGAAGCTTATACTACTGAATTTGTTTAGATACATTTTCTCGTTTTATTTTCTACACTAATACTTCTGCAAATTTTGTGAATACCCAGCCAGCAAAATACTCCGACATTGTCTGAATCAGACATTTCGTGCAAATGTCTGACTTCATTCTTAGAGACTTCGTTTAGATTTCAGTCAGACATTGAATATACATACATACTTTCTGGCCGATTTCTGATCGATTTCGCATGGATATATCGGGGGAAATTTATGTACAGAAATGTATGTACAGAAATGTATGTATGTAGAATTCCGACGGAATTCATTCAGATTTGTCTAACGAGACTTTTTATTTTTTTAAAATAATAACAACTGTCATTCAGTTGAAAATAATTTTAATTTTATTTTATTTGTTCAAGATAAAAAGCATAAAAAAGGTACGTACGTTTCTAATTTCCCGGACTTTTTCTATTCCCGGGAAACGAAATAAAAAAAATCGTATTCCCGGGATTTTTAGAATAAAACAATGATTTCATTAAATGAGTTCAAGACACAGGTTTTTACTTTTTTAAAAGAATATACATATATACATATGTATATACAACAGTCTTAACAAATAACCTTAATTAAAACTACAGAAAACCAAAACAAACCCAAATAAATTGTTACATTCATATTTACATACATATTATATATGTATGTAGCAACTTGGTAAAATTAATTTTCTTATTAATACGATTTCTGTATGACGTGCTAAATTCCCAATTTTTCATATTTGATAAATACACTGAAATTTATTGTTGAGGGAAAGCTAGCTTCAGAAAAAAAACAATTTAGTGTTATTAAAGCATTTAAAACCTCATCAGAGATTCTATTTCTACTCCTTGTTTATATGTATGTATATTGCCTGCTACCGAAAACGTACTCTCGCTTTCTACGGACGTCGAATTCTTTTTTAAAATATTTTCAGGCTTTTGTATTTTCTTTACATTCATTTTTTAGCATTTGGTATAGCCTTTTCAAGGTGTTCTTAAAAGATAGTAGATGGTTCATCTGGTGTTAATGATGGTGGTGTATCGTGTACATTTTTATTTTCTACTTCAATAAGCTTTTGAGGCATTTTATCAGCAATTAAAGAGACCGTTGATTTATTGACGTAGGAAAAATAGTCCGATTTGTAGGTAGTTTTTAGTAGTTTTAGTAAAGAATATATTTAATGCTCGTTTTTTGATTTTAACGATGCTAACAAATAAAAATTTAAAAAAATTAAATTTTAAATTCCCGAAAGTTCCCGAAAAAAATTTCCCGGGATTAATTTTAAAAATGTGTCCCGGGATTACCGGGAATTCTTTCCCGCGTAGAAACTCTAGTTAGAAAGCAAAAAGAATCTCGGCTAACACATCAGCACTTCCCATGCCTTTTTCATTAGATTTCTGTTAGATATCTATCAGAAATGCCGACAAAAAACCAGGGGTCTGATTCTGGCAGTCGTGATCGAGTACTTTCTCGATTCGAAAGCAATTTAATATCTAATTATTTCAGTCAATACTGAACGAATCGAAATTATTTGTTCAGTGTTGTAAAGCATTAACTTGAGCCAGAATTAGGCCCCAGAATTTCCCACGACATGTCTGTCAGAATTCGTGTCAACCACTTCATACATTTTTGGGTCAGAAATCTGACAGAATTCGTATACGATTCCGACTGTTTTGCCGACGTTTCTCTCAGATATCTGAACGACGTCGAATTATTTTGCTGGCTGGGTAGTTATTAACTATGTAATCAAAACTCCAACTTATATTTTATGTAACTGTAATATTTCTGTTATTTGTATTCAGCTTTGCTAACCAATCTGGCCCACATCCATTGTGTTATACCATTTGTAGATTATACTCGTAATATATTTATATCTCTAAAATTGTAAATGTATTTAATTTAAATCTATAATAAATAAATAAATTTCCCTCAAAATTTGTTTCCTCTTCCCTAAAAATATGTATCGGAAAATACAAAATTTCGATGGAAAAATTCATTTACTCCTAGGGACTTATAAATCATTGCAAATTAAACTCCCTTTTTTGGTTTCAATCGTGTTTAAACCAGAAAATCTTTGAAGCAGTAAACATATAAGCCATCGCTTAACGCATTAAATTGGACATTTAAACAACCAACACAGACCGTATATATTTGACAGCGTTTATCGTTGTGTTGCCACAAAATTTTTTAAAGAATGCGAAGAAAAAAATTAAATCATATCTTAAAATAGAAAAAAAACACATCCTTGAAAGTTTCAGGTTTTATAAAGAACAGTTTGAGGTATTATATAAAACAAAATTCGACATGGAATTACCCATACAAATATTTCTCTATTAAATAGAATTTTATAACAAAAATTATAAAAAAAAACTTATTATCGTATTTCCAATTTGTATATGTAGATACTGGAGATGAACTGTAAGTTCGAAATAGGGCCTGTTCGGAAATGCATCACTGCGTTGCATCAGAAAAGCAAACTTTTTTAATGCCGATCAAAAATAGTTTAATTTTTTTTTCATTGTGTGACTATTATTTTTGTGGAATATTTGACAATTTTTTGGTCCACAGCTACTTCACTGATATATATTTAAGCATTTGAAATCACTGATGCAGCGCAGTGATGCATTTCCGAACAGGCCCATATATTGATCTTAATAAAATATAATACAATAACGGTTTTTTATTTAACGGATTAAAAAAAAGAGGCAATACAAATGTAAAAACACAATAGTATAATTTGATCCAGCAATACAAAATATTAATTCATAATTATAAAAATTAGATTAAAACAGTATTAACAACAACTTCTGAATTCTTGCGTTTAACGTTGCCACAATATTATTTTTTAAGCCACGTACAGTATAAGGGCAACTGGCTTACAGCTTTTGAGTTTAAACTACGCATTGATTTAAGTTTAGTTTAACTAAGCCAGCGTTTAAACATTCACTGATTTATTAGCCATAAGTCGCTTTAAGGTCGAGTTAACTTTGTCATTAACATTTTAAATTTTTATGACTTCACTCAACATGATTTTAAATTTAAGAGAGAACTTTTATTAT
Organism: Pollenia griseotomentosa; assembly: GCA_963931875.1. Taxonomy (NCBI): domain Eukaryota; kingdom Metazoa; phylum Arthropoda; class Insecta; order Diptera; family Polleniidae; genus Pollenia; species Pollenia griseotomentosa. The sequence goes on from OZ007560.1 coordinate 99,293,164, forward strand.
AAACTAATTAACCGGCTTAAGGCATGTTTACATGGTAATACAAATGTTTACATGGTAATACGACTTTGTGGAATCAAAATATTATAAAATTCTCTTCGTGCTTAGAAAAGAGAACAAAGTCTGTTGTAAGTATTTTTCATGTTTACACGGATGGTATTTATAAGCAAAATCAAAGCAGATACTTATTAAACAACTGAGTTAATAACAAAGCCAGCTGATGGCTACAGTTCTACAATATCTGAGAAAACAACAAAAAAATTTCCTGGAGCCAAATGACGACATTCGATGTCGGTCGTAATTACAATACAATTTAAATTTCGATCGATATCGAATGCGGTAATTTGGCCCCTTTGTTGATTTTGGTTGTTTTTTAAATGTATATAAATGTTATTACTTTGAATATATACTGGTAATGCGGCCAATGTTTACTTTAAAATACACCTCTGTTGCGATGAGAATACATTAGTTTCTAAAATGGTTTAAAAAATAAGCATTTACCGACTGATTGCCAGATTTTGTATCCATATTCTTTTCTACTCTATACACTTTACTTTTACATGATAAGATTTGTTTCATTCTACATGTAAACATGCTTTTAATAATATTTTTCAAAATGGCAATAAAAAAATGTTTAAACAAACATCTGCCTATTCTTTACTTCATCCTTTAAAAAACAAACCCACAGCCAACTATCATGGAGTCAGGTAACAAAATTTGTTTGTCTACTCTAACAAGGATTTCTCTTGTCTCCCTTTAAAACAGATAAAATTGTTGTAGCTAGTTTGTGTTTATTAATTTTTTGGTAGAAAGTCCCATTTAATAGCAAAACGTTGGTTAACTCAACCAAGTTCTTAATTATTTAGACATATGTATTTTTATCTAGCAATATAAATGTATATGTATATGTATGTATACCCTTAAAGGTAAAGAAATTTCGAGAAAGAATATATGTATAATTTAATTTTTTCTATTTCAAAGACGAATATAGCCATGGAAAGGCATAAATTTTTTAAGTGTCAACAACAGTCAGAGCAGACGATTGAGGAGTATGTCACTCTATTAAGGAACCTAAGCTTAAGCTGTGAATTTGGTTCTCTTCGTGAAAGTTTGGTAAGAGACGTGTTTACATGCGGTTTGACAGCTAGAATGGGCCATATAAGAGAAAGGCTACTGTCGGAAGGTGGTATTACGCTTGACAAGGCTGTGGATATTGCCAAAAGCATGGCGATGGCAAAAGAAAATGCAAATTCACTGCAACAAATTGGGGAAGGAGAGACTACTATTAATTATATAAAAAAAAATAATAATAATAACTACAAGGCTAAACATACGAATATGCAGAACAACTGTAATAAGTGCGGCCAAATTCATCGAAGCAAGTGTCCAGCATTGAATGCAAAGTGCCATAATTGTGGTAAAATCGGCCATTTTGAAAAGATGTGTTTTTTAAAAAAAAAATATGTAAAAAAGGTGTATGTTGATGAAGGGGAAAGTGATGAAGAAGATGAGGAAGAAAATCTGTTTGTTGGCGCCATTGCTAAAGCAACAAAACCAGCAGCTGAATGGAATATTGAGGTAAACGTAAACAACAATAGAATTGTATATCAAGTGGATACAGGGGCACAGGCCAATATTATATCGGTTGAGACAGTTAAATTATTAAAAATAAAACATTTATTGAAAAAGACTAATGTTAAAATATTTACATTTAGTGGTGAGCAGTTAAAAGTTTTAGGTGTTATTAATTTAACAATAGATTATGAAAATCAAACTTATAACATGAAATTTTATGCTGTAAATATTATTTGCAAAAATATTATTGGTCTTGAGTCCGCTATTGCTTTAAATTTAGTCAAAAATGTAAATTTAATATCGGTTAATAAATTACTTGAAAAATATTCTAATGCGTTTAATGGTCTTGGTCTTTTAGAGGCTAAATGTAATTTAAAGATAAGAGGGGATGTGCCACCTGTTGTGGATCCACCTCGGAGAATTCCATTTAAATTATATGATAAATTGAAACTTGAGTTGAAAAGAATGTCAGATTTAAACGTAATTAAGCACGTCAGTGAACCAACGGAGTGGGTTAGTTCCATTGTTTTGGTTTCAAAGCCAAACGGCAGTTTGAGGATTTGTTTAGATCCAAGGAACTTAAACAAAGCTTTATTACGCCCACACTTTCCATTTCCAAATATTGAGGACTGTAAAGCTCAATTAAATGGGTCTAATTATTTTTCGTCACTGGATGCCAACAGTGGGTTCTGGATGATTCCCCTAAATGAAAAATCATCAAAACTATGTACTTTCAATACGCCTTTCGGTCGTTATCGGTTCTTGAGATTACCTTTTGGTATAAACGCGGCGCCTAAAATTTTTCACGGGGAAATGGTTAGATTGTTTGGAGATATTTCGGGTTTGATAATTTATATCGATGATTTTTTAATTCATTCTGCGACAAGAGAGGAACATCTGAAAATTCTGGAAAAAGTATTTCAAAGGGCTAATGAGGTCGGATTAAAATTTAATAAATCTAAATGCAAAATTTTTCAAACTGAAATAAAGTTTTTAGGGCACATTTTTAATGAATCGGGTATCAGACCTGATGGGGAGAAAATAAAATCAATAGTCAATATGCCAAAACCGAATAATGTGAAGGAATTGCAACGTTTTTTGGGCATGATAACATATCTAGGTCCGTTCATAGAAAACTTGTCTTCTAAAAATAAGAATTTGAGAGAACTCTTAAAAAAGGAGATTCAATGGCATTGGTCACCAAGCCATGAGAAAGAGTTTGAGAATCTTAAGCATGAGATTACTCAATCACCAGTACTTACATACTTTGATTCTAAAAGGGAATTAACTTTGTCGGTAGATGCGTCAAAATTTGCGCTGGGTGCTACGATCATGCATGATAGGCAACCTATTGCATATGCTTCAGTATCTTTAACTGACGCTCAGCAGAAATATGCACAGATAGAAAAGGAACTCTTTGCCATACTTTTTGGATGTACAAGGTTCCATAAATTTGTTTATGGCTCTAAAGTTGTGGTCGAAACTGATCACAAGCCACTTGTTAGTTTGTTTGACAAACCCCTCTTTAAGATTCCAGCCAGATTACAGCGATTTATGCTGCGGTTGCAGAGTTATAATCTGTGTGTTGTGTACAAACCTGGAAAATGTTTACCAATAGCTGATACTCTCTCAAGAGCTCCATTGGGGGATACTGTCTTTACGGAGATGGATGGTGAAATTTCGCTTCACTGCAATTTTATTGCTTCACATTTGGAGATTCCCTTCTGGAATATAGATGATGTAAAGGAGCATTCTAAAAGGGATGTTATTTTTTTGAAAATATTTGAATATGTTCAACACGGATGGCCAAGAAATAGGAAAAATATTGATCAGGATGTAATGCCCTACTTTAAGCTTAAAGATGATATTTATATTTTGGACGGTATTTTGTTGAAGAACCATCAGATTTTAATTCCTAAAAGTTTACGTAGGTCTATTTTGAATAAAATTCATGAAGGGCATTTGGGAATTCAGCGATGCAGGGATTTAGCTCGTCAATCAATTTATTGGCCAAACATGTATAATGACATAGAAAATATTGTCACAAATTGTGAAATCTGTATGAAATATCAGAATTCTAACCCAAGACCAAAAATGTTACCCCATGAGATCATTGATATGCCATGGTTTAAACTGGGATGTGACCTTTTTGAATTTAATAAGAATATGTATTTACTTGTTGTCGACTATTATTCTAAGTATATTGAAATAGAATTATTAAGTTCTGGGTATAGCAGTACTCACGTTATACTGAAACTTAAGTCAATATTTTCAAGACATGGTATTCCACATATTTTAATAACAGATAATGGCCCTCCATTCAATTCGAATAATTTTAAAGTTTTTTGTGAGAATTGGGGAATTGATTGGAAAACATCTAGTCCTTATTTACCTAGATCTAATGGTTTGGCAGAACGCTCCATTCAGACAATTAAAAAGTTATTATTGAAATCCCATGAAAGTAACTCAGACCCATATGTAGCATTGCTACATTACAGAACCACACCTAAGGGCGATTTACCCAGCCCTGCTGAATTACTTATGTCTAGATCTCTTAGAACGAAAATTCCATCTTTTACAGGAATTTTTCGACCAAAGGTAATTGATAGTAAAAAATATAGAAAGAAAATTGATGATAACATTCGGAAATATTCTAAACAGTACAATCAGAATGCAAGAATGGTTAGACCAATTGGAAATGGAGATAAAGTTATGTTTAAAAAAACACCTACAGGATGTTGGTTCCCAGGAAAAATAATGGACAGTTGCAAAGAACCAAGATCATTTTTGGTAAAAGATAATCAGGAAACTTTATACAGGAGAAGCCAACAACATATTAAGGCAGCTATAGAAAACAAATTAAATGATAATGAAAGCGAATTACCCAAGACCAATAAAATGAATGATATAAAAGATAAAACTAATGGTACTATTGAAAATGAAACAAATGTTAAGGTTCCTTATGAAGTAAGTGTTGAAGTCGCAAATGAATCAAATGTACAAATTCCAAGGGAAACAATTGTTAAAACTCAGGAAAATATTGATAAAAATGTATATAAAACGAGAAGGGGTAGAGTTGTTAAAGAGCCAGAAAAATTAAATCTCTAAATAATTAAGCAAAGGATGTTATATTATAGTATTTTACTACTAATAAGTATTTTATTATTATTAAACTATTAATTTAAATCTAATATTAATTATGAATCTATTGTATTTTTTTTAATTAATTTATATTTATAATAAGTCCTCAAAAGGGAAGATGTTATATATATATATATGTACATATGTTAAATAATACCTCATTGTGCATAATATATATATAAGTTTATATGTATACAATTTTATATATATATAGATAACATGTAGATATGGCAACATTGTCAAATAAAGGAAAACACTTTTTAAAAAATAATACAGGTTGTAATGTTTATTTTACCAGTATTTATTTCAAAAACTAATAAATTTTATTACCGATCCTTCTAAGAAAAGAACTTTACTAAAATGTTAACTATAAACAAAGTAAACCAAACTTCAGTATAAAAAACTACGTATATTTAAAACTTAAAGTCCAATTTAAATACCCGCATTTAGTTTAGCAGGCGGAATCTATTAATTTAATTTTGGTTTTTAATTTGCAATTGTGTCCCGCATGCTAAACTTAATGCGGATATTTAGCTTTGGTATTAAGCTCATAACGTAGTCTGTTAAACCAAAGTAGAGTTTACTATTTGCCTCAATCTTGTTTCTGTTATTTTAGTACATGAAAAACTGAATTTTTGCAGACGAGTTATCGATTTTTTTATTATTTATTTCATTTTAGACTTTTTAGTGTCCCGGGCTTTTTTATGACAAGTGTCAGCCAGTTAAATTTAATGATATAACTTTTATAATTTATAGAATTCTTTATTTTCCTTCCCTACTCGATAAGTTTAGTTAATTTTATTTCACGATAAAAATCCGCCATTTTATTGTTTATTTTTGAAACACCTTTTTAAGGACAATTGAGTTTTAAGACGAAAAAACGATAAAATGTCGAAATCCATCTAGCCGTTTGGAAGATAGGAGGCAATAATGAAATTTAAATACATACACCATTAAACAAAAATCTACATACGACACTCATTTAAGGCATTTATTCCAAATTTCTTAAATAATTTCATATAAACTATTTTGTCCATACGTATATGCAAATATAAATACAATTTTATAAAACGTTTGCCCTTAAAAAGCTAAAAAGCATAAACCAATACATACACAATTACCCGAAAGTATACATACCCAGCGGGAAAACTCAGAAGATTTTTTTACTTCAGGCCTGCTTAAAAGATTTTTTGATTCAATTACTATTCTTATCTAACTGCTAAAGAAGGCCTCGGCTCTTCCGTATAAAAGATAAGATACACCTTCCACACTCGCTTCTATGAGAAGGGAGTAGAGAGGGAGTAACATTTTTTGTATTGTTTTTTTGCACAAGCAAAAGCAAAATCAATTTTTTTTGGTCCCGTTACCCTTCTAATGTACCTGCTGAAGAAGCGAGAGCAGAAGGGCTTCTCCGCAATGACAACGTGTGTAAAAAATATATGAGTATGGAATGGAGCAAGAAGGCATTGTACTTCCAAAAGAAGGGGTACAGAGGCCTTCTAGAAGCCTCCCTACTCCTTCTTTTTCCCGCTGGGTACTGGCTATTATCGTATGAAAATTTTTGTTACTTAGTGTACATATATACACACAAAATACGCCCAAAAACTTCCTTGACAGTCAGGTAAAAAGGAAGCTGGATAAAAACTTAAACAAAAATTTTACCTACTTAATTATGCTTTAATATTTAGGACTCTAACTTTTATTTTGTGTGTTTTAGTGTTATTTAGAGCATTTCAAAGCGCTTTTGCTAAAGAGCTTCCTAAAGGCACGGATTTTAATTATTCTTAATATAAAAATGCAATATTTTTGAATTTTTTTTTATAACTAAGTTAGAAATTTACTCTAACTTGATACCAATAGTAACGTAGACCTTAAGACCGTTTGCAGAGTCTATGGCAGGACTCGAACACGCAATCTTTGCACTGATAAACAAACCTTGATGACAAAATTAAAATTGCATAACAATACAAATAAATTGAACCCCGTGATGGTTCTGAATTGACCAGTATATTTTTTAATTACAGAAGGATAGTACTTTTGTGGATGCTCTTAAAAACAAGAGAAATTTTGTTAAAACTGTTGAGCCAATATTTTTTGTACTTTTTTTCAAAAGCATAATTTTGTCCTTTTTGTAATAACGCTGATTTGAGTGGGACGGGTCTGAAGTTATAAATTGGGGTTTGAGGATATCCCGAACTAAATTTCCTCTTTCTGAAGCCCCTTTTAAACTGAAGGCTGACTTCGCCCTTAATTTTTTTGAGATACCAATAATAAAGGGTGGTCCAACGATAATGCATGATGTTAATTGTGAGTTACATCTTAACGTCAAGTTTTTTGCCCTACTAAATTTGACATTTCTTTGTTTTGGTGTTAGAAAAATTTAACCATGAAGAGGTACACAATTGAGCAGCGGGTTGAGATTGTTGAAAGGCTTAATGAAAATGGGCGTTCAAATCAAAATGCATTTCGTAACACGCTTTCACCTCAGTGGATTGGTTAACAAGCAGAATTGCTGCATTTGGGCAAATGAGAATTCACGAGTGATTGTTAAAAAGCCGATTTATCCACAAAGAGGGACTGTTTGGTGCGGTTTATAAGCTGGCGGTGTCATCGGGCCGTACTTCTTCGAAATGATGTCGGCCAAGCAGTTACCGTCAATGGTGTTTGCTATCGCAAGATAATAACGGGTTTCTTGTGGCCAGAAAATGAGGATATGGACCTGGACGATATGTGGTTCCAACGAAACAATGGCTCCTTTGCGCGAGAAATTCAATGGCTGTGTTATCTCATGCCGTGGCGTTGTTAGTTGGCCGCCGCGATCATGTGATTTGACACCGTTGGATTTCTTTCTTTAGGGATATATAAAATAAAAAGTGTACGTCAATAACAATTCAAGAACAATTCTAGAGCTAAAGGATGAGATAATTCGGCACATTAACGATATTAAACCTCAGTTATGTCTCGGAGTCATTAAAAATATGGACCATCGGATAGATAAATGGCACTAAAGCCGTTACGAGCATTTGGCAGATACTTTGTTTCACACATATTTGTCATAGATCCTCTTATAATAATAAAAATATTAAGGTAAGACTCTGAAAACTTTTTGTTTGATTTAAAATAACCATCGTGCGTTTTGGTTGGACTTTATAGGCCATGTTCTAGAAATCGATAGAGATATTCAATTAAATTAAAAAATATAACAGTAATATTTCCTAATTTTTAGAGTTCTGGTTAAGATGGGCGGTACTTAAAGTACATATCGCTCATTTGCTGCAACGTCGTCTTCACTAAAAAGTATTAGTTTTACATAAAACGACTTTAACGTTTTAAACTGAAAAACAACATAATATAAAAAGAAAATTTAATTCTAGCCTCATGAGTTGAGTTTACAATATCTTCACAAGAAATATTTACAACATATTCATGACCCCTAATAAAATTTAAAAAAATTTGTCCGCTTTTAATTTTACTTAAATTCGATATCACTGGTTACTGAAAATTTTGATTATTTTCTCATCACAAATAAACGAAGTAACTTGACCTATTGCGTAAACATTTGTCTTAAAAATTTATTTTTTCTTAATAACTGGAAACTTTGTTCTTTCTGCAAACATTAAATTGACAAACTTTATCTACATACATAAGTATGTACGTATGTACAAACTGATTAGGAAACTTACCATAAAACTTTTTCAAATTCTGTTTGTAGCCAAAAATTTAATTATTAAAAAAAAAATTACGTTAACAAATAAACACTAGCGAATATTTTGGGAAATATTTTAAATAAAAACCTTAAATTTTTAAAAAATAAAAATACTAGATATATTTTTTTTCTTGCACCTTTTTGTGACTGTATCTTCCTTTGCAAAACTATTTCCACAACTAATTTTAATAAAAAAAAGATTTACACAATATAATTTATTTATTTTAATTCACAAAAAATAAAACACAAACCGAAAAAAAAACGAAAAATAGAAAAACACAGAATAAAAACTGATGTCAAATTCACATTTATCACACGTTATTTATCAATTACAATGTGAACGAACATGTTCTGTTGGTGATAATGACGTTCGCCGTCGTTGTTGTACTTTTACGCTCGACAAACGAAATTTGATTCAATGATCTTGATATATTTTGGAATTTTCAAATTAATTCAATTTATTTAATCATATCCATATTATGGTTAATGGGTATGTTAGTATTTATTTATGGTACATTTACTAAGTAGTTAATTATTTAGGTTTTAATTAACACCCTCTCTTTGCCAAATTAAATTCAATACTTTATTTAAATCGTATCAGCATTATTTTACACTGTTGAAATTTCATTTGTAATTTATTTTTTTGTTATGATCGTTTTAGTGTAGTGATTATAATCAATTGCACCCAGTTTATTTTTATTTATTTATTTATATTATTTTTACTCAAAACTTAGCAAATTTTAGTTTAATAAGCGCAGACGATTGGAAGACGTGCCAACTTCTTGTACGGTTTTGAGAAAACTGACCGTTGAATTTTGTTTATATTTCCAGCAAATAGCTGTTTTTTATTCTTTTATTTGTATTGTGTGCATCAGCGTTGCCAGAAAATTTGGAAGGAAAATCTTCATATGGCCAAAAAAAAATCTTATTTTGAAGAGGAAAATCTTAAAATTTTTAATAACAAGGGCAAAGAAGTAAAAATTATTAGTTTTTTAAAAGGAAATACTTCTTATTATGGAAACTATTTAAATTGAAATACATAATTGCGGTATTTATACAAAATTAGATTGTAGGCTTAAATTGTGTTTTTAGTTATATTTTCCATAAAATTCTTTTTAAAAATTTTATATACCTATACATTTGTTTACTAATAAATAAGAACGTAAAAAAGTTCATATAAATAAAGAATTTTTTTTTGGAAGTAATTAAATTCTAAAATTAGAGATATGTATATAAATTTTGGGCAAAAAGATCATACATCATATAAAGTTGTAAGTGTTCTCAATTTAGTATTATATTTGATACCATTGTTGTATCGAAGGCATTTGAAAATATATGGATTATATGGATTTCCCTAAATATATTCCTAATGGAATTGTTATTAAAATAATGTACACCTTTGAAAAGACATTGTAAAGCACTTATGTATATAAACTTTATTTAATAATTATCAAAAACATGGAATGTGGAATTTTCACACCAAAAGCTTCTTAACCCTAGGTAACTTTTTACCACTTAGGTCTCCTCTTGGTCAGGCCTGACCCCAATTAGAACAGCTAAAAAACCCCCAATTAAATAAAAAGTAAATAAATATATTTTTTATTAAATTATTATTTTAGATAAGCAGGGGTGTTCTGGAAATCGAAAACACAAGAATTTGGAAGTTGTTTTTAATACACTTTTAATCAAATTTTTATAATGTTTGTTATTAAATTCTGTTTAATAGAGAAATATTTGTAAAATATTTGTCATAAAATTAATTTATCACAGAAATCTTATTAAAAAACGACGTTTAAAATGTTTGCCTTTTCGATTTAAAGGACACCCCTGTATACGAATTTATTATATAATTTTATTATTTTATTTTACATGCAAGTCATCGAATATGTAGTCCCTTATTTTGCACATTGCTTTTTCGCAACTGAGTGAAACGAGTTTTCCGCTTGGTTTTTGTAGTAAAATTATACTTAGCTCAAAACGGGCCGTAGTTTTCTGATTTAATTCGAACTTGATTCATTCAATTCACAACATATCATTTAAAGAATTTACCTTTCTGTTTTTTTGATATATTGTTCTATATGAAAAATATTGCAAAAAAAAAAATTTGGTCCGTCCCAGAGGGTATTTCATAGACTTTTACATAAAAATAGAATTTCACCCCACTAATCTTGCTCCAATCAAATCCAAATTAGTTTCATTCGATTCAGCACACATCATTTATAGACGCCCCTGTTTTTTTTTTTGTTGTTATATTCGAAAAATTGCAATAATTGCAAAACACAAATTTAGTCTGACCAGACCAAGACGGTAATCCTAGGGTAAAGTTCCATTAGTTTTACCTTTTGGTATTAAATACATGAACTTTTTTGTTCTTGAATATATTAAACTTTATAAAAATACGGGTTTTCTTTTTTCAAATAATTTTTTTTCATCAATATTCCCAAAATGAACAACCGCTAATTTTTGTGTATGCTAGACAATGGGTACAAAAGTATGCATATCCAATAGACAACAAGCTGATACAAAAACTCATTGTTTTAAAAACTGACTGTTTAAAAAACTGCAAAAAATTATTAAGGTGTACAAACTTAAAGTTAAGAATTTTTATTTCTAAAAATAAAAAATCTCAATTTGAGAAAAAAGATCTTCAAATCTTATTTTAGTGAAAAAATCTTCAAAAATTAGGTAAAATCTTCATTCTGGCAACGCTGGTGTGCATGCACACTTGAGCACGGTTGCCAGATTTAATGACTTGAGCCAAAAATTATCTTGTTCTTCATTGTTCTTTGAAATTTTTCGTAAGTATATTAGTATATTAATATCAAACAAACAAAAAGTAATCGTCTTTTAAGTGTTAATCAAGAAATCGGCATTTTTGGACCCAAAATCGGCAAATCGGCACTTTGATAATTTAGAAGTAAAAAATCGGCAAAATGCCGATAAATCGGCAGATATGGCAGGCCTGACTCTTATGTTCAGAGAGCGAAATATAAAATTACTGTGATAACAGTGATGCCAGCGATAAAATATTATTAGTATTTAATTTAGGTTTATTTTAATCTATTATTTTAATGAAAATAAAATATGTAAGTCATTAACGAAATAAAAATTGGTTATTAAAGTATTTTGCTTTATAACAAAAAACAAAATGCTCACTCTGGAGAAGTTAGAAAGTCTTGAACTTAAGTTCTTATTGCAAGACGGGTCTTTTCTGCGTCAACTAAAAGTGCATGAGTTTACAAACTATTGATCTGTGAATTATTTGTCTAAAAATATGTAAGAACATGCATAGATTTATAAACAATTAGTTTAAACATTTATTTTTTCCAGATCTTTTTAAATTTTTCCATGGCTTGCAAAAGAGCAAATACCAAATATCGTAGCACTTTAATAAAATCTAAAAGAGACTCTGTGAATTTTGTTGTTGGATTTAACAAAAGAGCTACAATCTTTTGCATTTGCTCTTTTGCAAGCCTAATACTGAACTCCGCTTATGTAACAAAAACCCGGTTTAAAATTTGGTTGAAAATTTTTACGGTTTTTTTTTTTATTTCTTAATTTTATTTTATCTTAAAAAATTAAAAAATTTTATCATTATGTCAACAATTTTTTTTTATTAAAACTCTAGGACCAATAAATAATTAAAAAAATTCTTGTTGTAAACTACAGATCAAGGCGAATTGACTAGAAGGTGAGGTCAACTCTACAACTACAATGCTTCTGTGGTCGGGTTGCCAAAAATATTGCTAGTAAAAAAAATAGGTTTGTTTACATAAAAAAACTAGTTTGTATACAAACTTTGACAACTCGACCACCGAAAAAAAACACCATATGTTGACTTGACCCCACCTTCTACTCAATTCGCCTTGCTACAGATCTTGGAACGAAAAGGATAGAAAACTGTAATCTCTTTCCATTATGAACCACCAAGACTCGGTTTACCCTCTAAAAATCTATTTTCTATGAGGAAACAAAATGGTTATTAAAACGGATAGGACAACAATCTGAAATCACTTTAATTTTTCTACAAATATGTAGTGCGCATATTTTATATGCAATTTTTTTGTTTTAAAAAATTTGATTTTGAAAAAGTTGAGGTGTATATTGAATTTAAAGGTTAAAGGTAATTACTGTCTTAGTTAAGAAAATAATTTATGCTGGGTACACACAATGCAATGCATTTACGCAATCTAGCAAATTAAATTAATTTTCATTCATTTTTCATTCATTCCAGATTGCATCAACATCAAAACGTATTGATACTTTGAGATTGCAGTGATGTAGATTGCACTGTGTGTACCCAGCATTAGAAACAGAGACAAAATAGGAGATTTTAATTTAGAGATGGGGAGTTTTGGTGAATTAAAAATTTAAATTGGGGGATAATTTGAATGAATCACAGACTCTCACAGTCTCTCTTTCTCTCTTACTCTTTATGTAAATAGCATTCTTTGTTATTGTTTTTTTTTGTTATCAATAAATTGTATATAAAGGGGAGAGCATAATAAAGTGCTCCACCAAAAAAAGTTTGTGACACTACCAACATACACTTGCACTTTTAATATGCAAACAAAAACCAAGTGATGACTTTGATTTTGCTTTTCTGATATGCATTTAATTTTTTTTGTCAGCTAGTATTGTTGTTATTCTCATTGTAATCGTCTTATTACTATTTTTGTAATAGTTATCACACAGTGTCTTTTTTGCTTCTTTTGTTGATTTATTTTATTCATCAAATTTGCTGTTTTTTAGGATTTTTTTGTAGGTACATATAAAAAAAACCGGCAATTAGGAATTAAGCGGTAGCAAATGTATCGAACCATTTAATCAAATTGGCTATCTTTCTATCTGGCGTTTTTATTTTGTCTTTTTTGTTTCTTTTCTGTTGTTAATTTTATTTCGATCGTTTTTTTTAAATTTATTTGTGAATTTTTGTTTTATTTGTATTTTGTATGTATGTATGTAGGTATATTAAAGTGTGCCAAAGTCAACTTGTAAGCAGGGTTGTCATATTTTTTTTCACCTTCATCGCCAAATAGTATACCGAAAATCGCCAAAAACCGCAAAAAATTTAGTTTTTTAGATTTTTGGTAAAAAAAATTCGCCAAAAATCGCCAAATAAAAGTTTTATATAAAAAAGAGTATACAAGTGTATCTTACCTTTATATAAATTTCCCATATTTAGCGTTATTTTAGTAGTGTGTTTATATTATAGTAGAACATCGCCAAACGCTTAACATTTGTGATTCTGACTTGAATTCTGTAATCTGTAAATCATAAATCGCAATCGCAAGAAGTTTGGCGACTTCAAATTGCAAAAGTATGCTAATGGGAACTAGAATTTTTATAATCATAAGAAGCCAGATTATCTTTAAACCTAGAACATGTGAGATCAGTTAATTGAATTGTGCCAAAACATTAACTTTATCAAAATGAGTAGAATTTGATGCAAAAAAATTTGTTTTTATAAGCGTGATTTTATATGTGAATGAAAGTCAGAATATGGTAAAATTTTGTATTTATTTGAAGCAAAGGATAAATATCCTAAAAGGTGTATTCAAATAACTTAAGTCAACTCAATCTTCTAAGCAAATTACATGAACTATTTTTAAAAATTAATAGATGTGGTGTATCTATGTATAAAATTTCATTAAAATCGGTTTGATTGTTTCTGAGAGGAAGAAATTTCCGCCTATCTTCCCTCGTGGTACCACGAGTCAGCCCATTTTCAATAGGCTTGTGGCAATAAGAACCTTTGTCCCAAATTTTCTAAAATTATCTCGAAAATTGCGACCTGTACTTTGCGCACAAGGTTACATGGACAGCCAGCCAGCATGCCAGCCAGCCGGACGGACATCGTTAGTTCGACTCAGTGATTCTGATTTCGATCGGTATACTTTTAGGTGGGTCTAGGACCAATATTTTAAGGTGTTACACACATCAGCACAAATGCATAATACCCTCTACACTATTGTGGTGTGGGTATAAAAACAGGATCAAAATGTGTAAAAAACTGCGCATTTTTTCGCTTTGCACTACACATTGAAAAATACGGAAAATCTGATATCAATGCAATTTTTTTTTTTAATTTTCTGATTTTCTTTCGCTATTAATTTAACTATTTTTGCATACTACCTTAATATACATTTTTATTTATTTATTTTAAAAATTATTTTGCAAAATAAATTTTTCGGTTAATATCCGATTATTGATAACTTCTGATCAAGAAAATGTGCGAAAATCTAAGAAAGCTCAAGCTTTATTCTAAATTTCTATGGCAACAATTCGGGAATGTTTTTATGTAATTATCTGGCAATATTATCAATTTATCATTTAAAACAATCGCATTCGTATTGCGATTTTAAAATTTGTTAAAAACTCGAAGAAAAAACTTAGCCCGTTCTTATAAATTTGTTCATATACATATTAAAAAATGTGTTTTAGAAATCGCCAAAAATTCGCCAAGATTTTCTAATATCGCCTAAAAAATCGCCATGTCGCCAAACACAAAATTGGCGAAATTAAAAAAGTTGGCGATTATTTTGGCGATTTCTAAAACGCATTTTATCTTTTTTTCATATTTATATGAAAAAATTTATGAGTACTGGCTTAGTTTTTTCTCGGAATTTTTAACAAATTTTAAAATCGAAATTCGAATGTGATTGTTTTAGGTCATAAATTGATAATATTGCCAGATACATTAGATTGAAAACGTTAAAAAATTGTTTCCATAGAAATTTGGAATAAAGCTTTCTTATATTTTCGCACATTTTCCTTATCAATCATCGGATCTTTACCGGAAATCTTATTTTGCAAAATAAATTTTAAAAACTGGTATTCTTATGGCATTCTTAAAATAAATAAATCATAATGTATGCTGGATAGTATGCAAAAAGAGTTGAATTAATAGCGAAAGAAAATCAGAAATTTTAAAAAAATTAAATATTCACTTGAAATTTCTGAAAACGTTGAATTTATATAGAATCGAAAACGAATTAGAGTTAGAAGGTAATTTTTAAAATTTATTCTTTAAGAAGACTGAGTTGACTTAAAGTATTCCAGTTCAATTCCAAATATCCAATTTGAATACACCTTTTAAGACATTTCTCCTTTGCTTCAAATAAATACGAAATTTTACCATATTCTGATTTATATTCACATAGAAAATCACTCATATAAAAACTGATTTTTTGCATCAAAGTCTACTCATTTTGCATACCCAATTAAATTATTTTTTTGAAAAATTTTATTAGCTGATCTCATAAGTTTTAGGTTTTAAGATAATCAGCCTTCTTATGACAATTGCACGATTTAAAATCGCAAAAAGCTAGATTTCAAAAGGTGTTCCAAAACTTGTGCGTTTTGATTGCGATCTGCCATAGTTTCTAACAATACTATTGCAATTTTACGTCGCCAACCTTCTTGCGATTGCGATTTACAGAACACGTATTATGCGTTTTCAAGTCATAAACACAAATGTTATGCGTTTTGCGATTGTCTACTATAACATAAACACACTACTAGAATAAGGCTAAATATGGAAAATTTAAATAAAGGTAAATAAAATACACTCTTTTTTTATATAAAACTTTTATTTGGCGATTTTTGGCGATTTTTTTTTACCAAAAATTTAGGAAAATTAATTTTTGGCGATTTTCAGTATGCTATTTGGCGATGAAGGTCAAAAAAAATCTGACAACCCTGCTTGTAAGTGTTTTAGTTTATCTATGTAGGTATGTCTTTATTGAGTCCAATTTATTTTGGCTTAACTAAGAAATTTTTATTAGTGCGTCTTTGTTTGTTTTTACACCATCTACCACTAGTGGTGAGTGAGCATATACCATGTGTTGTTAATAGAACACGAGCGCAAAACTCGTCCGTTCAACTTACTGCCTGTTTGTAGAACGCGAGCATAACAGTGACTCGTTTAACTTACATTTAAAACAAAATTTAAAAATTTGTTTTTGTTTTAAATGTAAGTTGAACGAGTCACTGTTATGCTAGCCTTCTACAAACAGGCAGTTACATTTAAAACAAAAACCAATTTCGAAATTTTGTTTTTGTTTTAGATGTAGGTTAAACGGACGAGTTTTGCGCTCGTGTTCTTACATAGCGTCTTCAACTGACAATTTTTTGTCATACCAAACTTCAAAGTCTATATAAAAAAAACTCGAAAATTTTTGTCAGCGTTTTTTTAATATGAAGTTTGACGTTTGGTATGACAAAAAATTGTCAGGTAAAGACGCTATGTTAAAACCACACATACGTTTGTCATTTTGGGTGTGTGTGAAACGGTAGCAAAGTACTCATGGAAGTAAAATTTTGACACTATTGAGGTGAATAAAATTTCACTAGCCCTGGGGGCTAGTATAAATTTTGACATTAGTGTATAAATTTTTGACAACCACAAAATTATTTTTTTTCATCAAATTTGTTTAAACAAAATAACAAATAATATGGAAGCAGGACCAGCGGCAAACAAATTAAAAAGAATTATACAACATGTAAGTATTTACATATGTATAAGCTTTTTTGCCCACACTTTTTGTAAAAATTGTTAATATATCAGAACGAATTTATCAAATAGTTAGGACGATCTCAGTTCCAACAGAATTGAAATGATTATTGGTAAAAACTTGATTTATTTATTAATTTTCACAAAACTACTAGTAATTGTTTTTTTCTTTATGTCAAAATTTTACGTTGTCTAAAATGTTACAATTACACACAGCACAAATATGAAAATTTTCTACCACAAACAAATTTCATTTCACTATAGAACTTTGCTACCGTTTCACACACACCCTTTGTGTGAAACTTCGCAAATATTCATCCTAATAAAGGGTACATACATATGTATGTATGTTTGTATGTACATATTAGTGATGCTACGAATACATATCTATTTTTAATATTCGCAAATACTGCGTCAATATTTGCCGAATACGAATATCCACTTAAAATGTAGCGCCACTCGACATTTTAAATGTTATTAAAGAAATTTCCTGTTTGCATCGATAACAATAAATTAAAACAAGTAAGAGTGCTATATCCAGCTATGCCATGGTGCGATAAGAACAGAAAGTTATATAAATACCGTTATTAAGATACAAATAAATCTATTTCCAATCCCGCCCAGATTTTGTCGGATGTTGTGTATTGCTTATCAAGATGCTTGTACCTTATTTTGAAACTTTGGTTTTTGCCGTTCTCCAGAAATACAAAAAAAAAAGAAATAAAAAACAAGAACAGCAAAGGATTTATAAGAAAATTAGAGGTACTCGTGGTTTTTTGCTCATATTTCAGGCATTTATGGAACCGAAAGGGCTAAATTTCAATAAAAAAAAATTAAATGAGCATATCTGGCATAAATATATACCAACCAAGTCCCCATTATATCTGGGGTCTTCGGAAAACTTATTTTAACGGACAGACGGTCAACCGGATTTGAACTTTTTTTCTCATAATGTCCAAAAATATACTTCAAATGGTCTAGGATCAATGACAAAGTAACATACATATGGGCGAATCCTGCGTAACGAACGGTTCATTCGCACGCGTTTTCTGATTGATATACTATAAACATTTTTTGGTCTTTCAAAAGAGATAGCTTCAACTTATATATAGTGTTGCTAAATAATGGATCACAAAGTTTTGTCACGCACGCCACAAAAAGTCGAAGTGACTTTAAAAGTTGAAGTGTGTTTTCCTAATTTTTAGCGAGTTTTGCATCATATACAAAATCTAATTCGTAAAAGAAAGATGAATATAAGAGAATTCTAAAATCACTTATTCGCAGATAAAAAATGTTATTTTTTGGCAAAAGCCGTGAACCCTTTGTGACGCACGCCTCACAACGCACGCTACAGTTTTTTCAGTAGTACATATTAAACCCAATTTTGTTTATTTTAACAAAACAATTATATTTTTATGAATTGCATTTTTTCTACTAATTTTGTGATTATTAATGAATGTACGTACATACATATGAATGAATATCATTTTTTTTAACGAAATTTATATTTTGATGAGTCAGCTGTAAGTTCTATTTTATGCACATAAAGCACCTAAAATAATGTTAAATTCATGTATAACACTAAGAGATCAGGGGTGATGATATAAAAATGAAATTATGCATCTAGTCTTATATTCCATTAAAAAAAATTCATTTGAAAAATTTTTGGTTGGTGGACTGTTTCTGAGATTTACCCATATACCCTTTTTCACCTGTGGTGAGGGGTATAATAAAAACTGTCGCACTACTTAATGTAATAAATATTATAACGACATTTCGATGAATTTAAAATGATCAACTTCGCACCCGGATTTGTATACTTATGTACATTATTATTATCATGTAAAGGTCATAAGCACCACAACCCAAAGGATCTTTTGTGCAGCCCAAGTATTCGCTGAAGTATTTTAAGGCTACATACAAATAAAGCCAATTATTTAACATAGTGAGAGATTTTAAGCTTCACCTGAAGACAATAGGATAACTCCAACAAACTTTCTTCTGCTTGCATACTTATACTTACATATGTACATATGTATGTACTTACTTTAAGATTTCATTTTTCTCACTCTTTTTGCAAATGTTAAACAACATTCCCTCCAATAGGTCTTACACTTAATCGAATTATGATAGTTTATTTAAATTAGGTCAAACTTGATTTTATATGGCTTGAAACAAAATCGTAAAACATTATGATGATCGGACCATGAGAGGGGGTGCTTTAAAGTCATGCGAAATAAGGCCATGATGGCTTTATCTCTCATTCAATAGGGAGATAAAGCCTTTTGTTTTTTTTCCCCATTTGAATGGGAGATAAAGCCATCATGGCCTAAGCTCACATTAGCGATATTAGAAAATGGCTTTATCTCTCATTCCAGTTTTGAAGAACTTTTGCATTTTACATTGATTAATAGTTTTCTTATTTTTATAATTAAGAGTCTTCCCGGAGACAGAAAAGTTAAGTATTGAAATATGGCTTCGCATACTAAAGTTTTTCTGCGTGGCGGTCTGCGGCCGCGCTTACGGGGTTTCGCCTCCAGTAGGACACGGCAGGTGGCTTCGCTGAATAAAGTTTTCCTGCGTGCGTCACAAGAATACAAAAAATGACTTTTCCCGGAAACAATAAAGTAAAGTAACAATATTCTGGAAAAATATGACTTTATCTCACATTTGCGAAAAAAAATATGGCTATATCTCTCATTTCGCAAAATTTTAAATATGACCTTATCTCTCAATGATTGTCCAATAAGGCCATTATGGCTTTATCTCCCATTCAATTGAGCAATAAAGCCATCATGGCCTTATTTCGCATGACTTTAAAGCACCCCCCCGACCATGACTTGCCATAGGCCCCATATACAGGATACTTTTGGGATAGACTTTAAAACGTCTATACCGCTACGAATGATAATACTACGAGGACAGTTTTTTTTAAAGATTGGGTCATAATTTATAGATCCCACACAAAGCCCACTCCTGAAATATTCTTACTTTCGGTGGAGGGTATAAAAGATTTGGCGCAGCCAAATATGTATAACACTTTTACTTGGTCTTCTTTTTATTTTATGAAGATTTATTCATAAATTAGAATTTGTTTAATCTTTTGATTATTTTATTAGAGTAGCATTATTTGTTACGGTTTTAGGCATACTAAACTGTTTTTCGAGAGAAGGCTTTAAATGGAACCGATCCTCTCGAAATTTAACAGTATGATTTTTAGTCCCATAAAACTGTGACGTACCAAATTTTATTACAATGGCATCATTTGTTGCGGTTTTAGAAGTACTAAACTGTTTTACAAGAGTAGGCTTTATATGGGGCCATTGGAAAATAATGGACGATATTTACGATTTCTAGTCATAAAGAACAAATTTGTGCACAGTCTTATATCAATCCGTTACACCACCATTTATGATAGTTTTTGTAACAAAATTTTTCGATCCCGAACTGCTTGAAAGTAAGTGTATTTTCAACAGACGGAAATGGCTAGAAGTTATATACTTTATGGGTCTGAGATAAATAATAAAAAAGATTTACACGGAATGACAAACTTAGTATTATCGCATTCACCACTAGTGGTGGGGGAAGGTATAAATATAAGCTAATAAACGATTTTCGATTAGGCAACACTGTTACTTGCAATGGACACTATTAATAAATAAATCACTGTACAGAACTTTTTTTCTATTATAAATGTAATGTTAAAATTGTTTTTATTTTATTTATTGTGCAGATCACAATAACCCAGCGGGAAAACTCAGAAGACCTTCTAAATTCAGCCTTTTTAAAGGCCAATTTAAGATTTTTTTTTGATTCAATAATGACTATTTTTTAGGGAGATTGATTATTTGAAGTTTTTCAAAAACCGGCTTTCGAATATTCCGAATAGCTGCTATATTAAAAACCGGTTTTCGGATAAGTATTTAAAGAATAACCGGTAAACTGGTTTTAATTCGATTAAATAAAAACACAGGGCCAAATAAGTTTTTGAAATAAAAACTTTATTTGAATAAAAACCAGGGCTGTGGAGTCGGAGTCGGAGTCGGAGTTGAGGAGTCGGAGTTGAGGTTTTTGTACCGGAGTCGGAGTCGGAGTCGAAGTACCCACAAAAACTAGCGACTCCGACTTTTTTGCATTAAAATTTTTCTAATATTTTTCAAAATAAAAAATTTTAATGACCAATTTCTCCAATTCTTTTTAAATATCAATTCATATTTAAATATAATTTTTCTTTTAATTTTATTTTTATTTGACATAAGAAAACAAATTTTAAACATAAATTGATATTTAAATAAATTAGTGGAATTGGTCATAAGAGGGTCTGCTTTTTGAAATTGTGAAGTCAGAAAATAAGGACCAGTATACTTTTCATATGAGTAGGTGAGTTTCAAAAATTAAAAAATTGAGATAACATCTTATTTTGACAATTTATAAGAATAGTTATATAGATTGAAATGAAATAGAGCCGAATTAAGGAATTTAAAAATTAAATTTGTAAAGATGTTGTTTTTTATTTATCGTATATTAACAAATATTTTTGTAGTCATGTTCATGAATATGACTTGAAATCAGCTGTAGCTCCTGTGGTGAAAGCATTAAGTGAACTACATTTGAAGTTCCAATCTTCAAGGTGAATTATAATAGAATAAAAGGAAAAGGAACTCGGAAAAATACATGACATTGTTCCAGATATAATTCCCATCAATGTGGGGGTTAACCCGAAAAATGATTTGTGAATACTTTTATCTGCTCACTTTAGGGAAAATTGGAGAGATAATAAAGACTTGCAATTTCAAATTTCGGTCTTGGACAATAATAATATTGAATTAGGAACGGAAAAATGCAATGGCGAGTACACTGAAGAAAAAGATTTAAATTTAGTTGTTTAAAAATTCACATAAAACTACATCAAGCCACATTTTGAAAACTTTACAGCAGACCGCGCAAACATGATGTGTATGTTATAAAAATGTGCATTTGTACGAATATTTTATATGATCCTAACATATTTTTTTTATGTCGATGATATACTTAAAAAATTACGTCATAAAAGGTTCGTTACCTTCTATGGTACTGTTCCATGCCTTGAGACAAACAGCACCAAGTCCAATAACAAAAGAGGTGCTATTTCCCAAAAATAATAGAAGGCTAACAACATTTTTTTACGTTACGTTTCTCTTCAAAATGTGTTATATAAATTGTAGAACTAACAACTGAATGCGCATCTGCATGTTTTAATAAACTATATTAAATTTTCCTGAGAAAGAGTTGTCTTAATAAATAAAACAAGACCAAAATGGCAGTGTCTGAATTTATGTATGTATATTAAAAACAAAAGACCTCACTTCACAATTTACAAAAAAGGACTGTCCTTTGCCTCTATTAATATTGTGGTAAACAACACTAAGTACACTTGATGCCTTAACGTCTAAGCCAATTGGACTTGGTGTTGTTTTCAACTTTTCTATCTCGAAAGCTACATTAGATAGGACTTATGGAAATTCACACATCTATATATTCCAACAGTATAAAAAACGTTATTTGAAAAAGATGTGAATTGGTGTAGTTTATCTCTCCCCTACAGAACTATTTTTACATTTTTTAGCACTGTTTGCATAATTTTAATAAATTAATATAACCTTTAAAATATACTAAAATTCAATGATCCCATACGGATTGAAGCAAAACTCGTTTCTTTCGAAAGTTCGTAACAAAACTCGTTCGTTCCGAAATTAAATCCATTATTTTTCTATATTACAGTTGGTTTAAATTTCTCAACTGTTGAGTTATAAGTCGAGAATGTCATAACACTTTAGAATTAAAAAAGTTCAACTCATTTGGTCTATTTAATCGGCCGCTATATGTTTTTTGCATTTTTTCCAAAATCCAAATAAAATATTTTGCAGCTTTCCTACTCATATAGTAGGTTAAAGCTCAATGCGCGGCACGTTAGAATTAAAATATCGATTTGAAATTTTGACAGAATCATTTTGTTGCTATATTTAACCATTTAACAGGTACTAAATTAAAAAAGAGTTTAAAGTCAAATAAAAACTAGTCTCTTAAATAATGCTAGGTTAGAGTAGGAGTCGGAGTCGGAGTTGGAGTCGGAGTCGGAGTCGGAGTCGTACTTAAAAAATTTCACCAAAAGGAGTCGGAGTCGGAGTTATAACTTTTTCTTAACGACTCCACAGCCCTGATAAAAACCAAACAATTCTTAAAGGTAAGGAACCAAAAAAAAAAATACATAGATATGACTTAGAATTTTTGAAAACTTTGGGTTTAAAAAATTATAGGAATTAAATAAATTTATTGTTTGAGATACTCTACCAATTCTATTTTTAATATATAACTTTTAATTTGTTGGTCGTTAAGCATATCTATATGAAGCAGTAGAGTTCGACCATATTTTTGAAAAATTAAAAACAAAACCTATTAGTCAGGATTATATATTCCAGCATTATAGAAACCAATAGTTATATGAACATGTTTTTCGTATGGAATATCCGCCCATTCGTTGACCCCTTCCATGACATTGTTTGATTTCTTTAATTTTGTTTTTAATTAATGGTGTTTTGATAAATAAGACTGGTGAATTTTTCCCATATCGTTGATTCCGCAGGAATGTTTTAGTTCTTAGCATGAAGATATGCTAGTACTACTAGGGGCCATTAATACTACTTGCCGGTAGTTAAATGTAGGATTTTGTACCACGTATAAAAAGTTTTTTACTATTACAGTAATTTTGACTTAGCTGCAAACTCCTTTGTACGACTTTTTGTGCAGATAAATCAAAAAGGTTCTTATCTTAAATGAATTTATCTGCCTTTATGTGCAGGTACACAATTGTATTTTTTTTTTGTATGAAAATAATTTGAAAATGCCAAAAATGGTGCAGGTATAGAAAGTGCACTTAAAAAAGGAATTTGTATGGGATCTTAAAGAATAATGACAAAAATAAATATTTTCTGCAGTTAGTTCAAAAGTGCACTTAAACAAAAGGCAGTTAAGTTAAAACTACTGTACAACCTTGCTTTATACCAGGGTTACCGTTAGAAATTTTTTAAAAGTAGCACAAAAGGTCGTTTTATAACAATAAAGTCGTTTTCTATATATATATGTATTTATATATAGGTATATTTAATTTTTTCGTTTTTTTACAATTTAAAATTTTTTAGACTTAAAAGATACCAAAATAAGCATCTGTGTGTAAATTATTGATTGCAGTAAAATAAAAGTGATTTTTAATAAAAGTTTTGGTACAAATAGTCTATGTATAAATCATAATATGATGATATGAAAATCGCACCCTCCATAAACTTTAGCATAGGTAGCAGTGCTTTCTTAGTGCTATAATTTAAGGGTTAAAAGAACGTAAAAATATTTGTTGTTTAAAATGTTATTGCATTTTTGATGCGTACTACTGTCACGTTCAACACTTTGGAATTTATGTTATAGACTCTATATTATCAAATATAGAGACATGAATATGCTTTTAATATGATTTAGAAAGAAATATAGAAATATAGTTGATAGTTATTAAACTTGATTTATTTGTTAGGGCAATCAAATATCTTCCATAAATAACAAACTTGAGCTGCAAATACTTACAAATCTCAGTTATCAGAGGTTTTTAATTTATGGCGAGTAAAACGTAACAAAACTGACAAGCGGGCAACTGTTTATGACCATTTTTTTATCATATATTGCTAAAGTCAGGATTTTCGAACATTTTAAACTGTATTTAAAATAACATTCGCTAATGTTTTATTTAAATCTCACTTATAGCACAAAAACGCGTAAATTGTATAAGCTATTCGTTCTCCCACGTAATTCGTACTTTGAAATTAAAAAAGTGATCGTTGGGCTAACGAGACTTTACAAGTTTTTAACATGAACGCTCGAACTACAAACTGTTTGTTGACATACCGAAACCAGACGTTAAAATTAATAAAGTTTTCGTTCAGTTAACGAAACCTTGATTAAAAATAACAAACAACAACAAAATTTATAGGAGCAGCACAGAAGTTTGCTTGTAAATACCATCGCCCACTACTATCATCGCTTCGAGCTATCGGATTGACAGAGAAATAGTTAAAACATTTCCTACTAAGCAGGAATTGGTTTGCTTTTGAAGCCTCAAAGCCTGGCAAAACGTTAGTACGGTTCCACTATAAAATTTTATTTGCAAAAACTTTGTAAAAATTTAATTTTTTGGGGGTGACATTAATGAATTGTGAGGGGGCGGGCAGGTAGTAAAATGTTGCGAGAGGTAATTTAAAAATATAATTAATTAAGGAATTAAGGAATTAATGTACAGTGTTCGTTGAGTCAATAAATTTGTAAAACAAAATTATTCATTGAATTAACGAAACGGTTCACTAAATTGACAAATAAGTTCATTGAATTTGATTATAATTTTACAGACAAACTTTGTTCGTTACATTGATGGACTTTTTCGTTATATTAATGAAAAGGTTATTAAATTATTTAAATACAATCTTTTAAAGAACGGTCATTCATTGTCACAACGAACAAATTCGTTGTACGGAAATTAATAAATTTTTCGTCTGCTTAACTACATTTTCGTTGTGTCCACGTACCTTTTTGGTTCAATGTATCCATTTTTTGTAGGGAATGTTTAAACTTACATATAATATTAATAATACTTTTAAAGTTCAAAAGTAACGAAATCATTTTCTACAAAATTTATTTCTTGTCATAATTTGTAGATTTAGTAAAATGTTTGCACTTGTACATACGAATTTCAACAAAATAATATTAAGCCAACGTATTTACTACAATGTTAAAGTTTTCTAGCCATTTCTTTAATTAAACATTCTTATACATAATGCAATTATTAAAAAAATTATTTAAACCCTTTTAATTCAAAATTAAACTTACTTTGTTTGTTTATAGCAAATAAATAATCACACGCACTTGAGAACCCCCAGAGACCAACTGAAAGCCAGGGAAATACTGAAAATATAAAAAACTACAAATATTATTTACAATCTACTAGCGAACAAGTTCAAGAGGTTTTTTTTAGTCAATTGCAAACACCCGTACCGAGGGTATTTGTAATATCAATACAAAGATAAAGACACACATAATCGGATTAAAAATATTTAGATTAGAAAACAACGTTTTGTGTAGTTGTTGCATGGTATTAGGAATATCTAAAAGAATACACAAATAAAACTAGAAGAGGAAAATTTATTAAGGAATAATAAATAGAAAAAGAAAAAACTTACAATGAAAAGTTGTAAAATATTTTGAAATGGGTATGGGCCTACAAGTTAATTATAAAATTTGTATTAAAAAAAATATTTAATGGGACTTTGAAATAAGTGCAATAACAATTAAGACACCTTCTTCCTAGTCATCACCAGTAAACAAATCATACAATTGACATGTGTATGTTTTAGGTCACAGTTGCCTGGTGACCGCCGTCTATCCCAAAGATAAAAATTGCGATATACATACATATATATTGGAGTAAATATCAATATTATATTTTCTTTAACGTAGTCAACACTTTTTTGTACAAATTTATTGCCGGAAATAATTGTTAGTCAATTTTCGTTGACAAAAAATAAAAGGAAATTGTGTGGGAAAAAATTAAGTTTGTGAAATGTAGCAAATTATAATTGATACAAAAAAATAAAATTATTAAAAAAAAAAGCCTAAAATATTTTTTTTTTTTTAATAAACACATGGGTCGATTACGTATGATGATAGAACTGGGGCCTAATTCTGGCAATCGTGATCGAGTACTTTCTCGATTCGAAAGCAATTTTATTTCTAATTCTTTCAGTCGATAATGAACGAATCGATATTATTTTTTTAGTATTGTGAAACTCAAATTAATGCTTTACAATACTGAAAAAATAATTTTGATTCGTTCAGTATTGACTGAAATAAAATTGCTTTCGAATCGAGAAAGTACTCGATCACGAATGCCAGAATTAGGCCCCTGAAGTTGAGTTGCCAGCAGCAAAATTAGAAAACGTTGCTTAAAAAACTGAAACCAAAAACTGTCGAACAAAAAACGAAAATTTGTGTACACCTTTTCGCTTTTGGAGTTGGAATAGCTTCGACTGTTTACATCTAATGAATCAGAAGTAAAAGCAACAGTTCCTTTTTTGGCCAATGACAAATAAAGACGTGGAAGAAATGGCAGTTTTTCTACTTTGACTGCAATTTTTTAAACGCTGGCGCTCAAGTTAAAATATAAAATAAAAAAATATGTATATTTTAACATGAGCGGCGTTGCGCAATGTTGCTGCTATTGTAAAGAGTTTTAAATATTTTCAATATAAATTATTTAAAATATGTATACTTCTTTTGAAAAATAAACAAAGAAAACATATTTGTTTATTGTAAGAACGCATATTTTGGTAGTTATTTGCCCTTTAAGATGCAAAAAACTCCCATTCCATTCATGAAAACAAAAATGGCTTCATTCCGAAAATGTAACAATGTAACTATGAAAAACCTTTGTAAAACCTTTTGTAAAGCCTTCAATTCCAATTTTCTCAAAAGTGAATATTTTGACATTGGCCGTTTTAGCTCCAAGCCACAGATTTAAAGTTGGCTATTATCATATAGCTATTATCCCGTGACTAGCGATTTTCAGACAATTATAGCGGGAAGCAAGCAATAGTGAAACGCCCTAAATAGAAATTTAAGCCCTCTAAATTCCCCCCACCCCCTTGGAATTTTTACGCCAAAATTTGCCCCAAGGCCTATCCAACAGATCTGCTTACATCTACAACAATACAAAAAACAACAGGCATTTTACTTGTGTAAAATTCCTCGCCGTTTTCAAAATCTAACTACTACAAACATGTATGTATGCCAAAAACCAAAACGTCATCAAAAATATAAACGTATCAGCAAAATGTAAACAACTTTGACATCGTTGAGGAATAAACCTTGATTTGCCCGTATATAAAATAAAAACAACCAATCTGGTGGAAAAACCTTAGAGTTGGCAACTCTGAATATAGTTGTCTAAGCATCAACAGCGCCCTCTGTACTCATTTCACTTACCACAAATCAACCGCTCACTAGCAAAACAGCCGCTTTAATAGTGTCGTTCCATTATGTTGACATTTCTCATTTGCTTTTCAATGCATTTCTTATTGTTTTGTTTTGATACGCACTACATAATGAGTAATTATAGTAATTGTTATTAAAAAAAAGAAGAAAAAATAAATAAAACTATTTACAAAATCATAAACAACAGCTTATTAGTAATCCAATAATAAAAAACGAATGAAA
This sequence comes from Pollenia griseotomentosa, assembly GCA_963931875.1. Classification (NCBI taxonomy): domain Eukaryota; kingdom Metazoa; phylum Arthropoda; class Insecta; order Diptera; family Polleniidae; genus Pollenia; species Pollenia griseotomentosa. The sequence goes on from OZ007560.1 coordinate 99,321,384, forward strand.
ATTTTGAGTTGTTTGCAATAGATAAATTGCAAGTGAAATTTTAAAAAATGTCTTCGAAAGCAATAAACTACATGGGCATGAGTATAGTGGAACCTGAGGAAAGAATGCGCTATTTGGTCAACTACGGCAACATGATTGAGGTGGATCCTAAGCAATCCATAAATCGGTGAGTTGAAATCGAGAAATTCGATTTGTATCAAGGAAAACCTTTTATGACAAAATTTTTGCATAACTTTAACCTTGTTTGGGGAAGAAGTTTGTGTGACAATAATGCAAATAGCTAACAAATAAACAAGGTCATTAAAGTGACCTTACAATGAGGTTTTTTAAATCCTTTTTGTCTATACCACAAACTGAAGGTTAGACTCCTGTTGATATGTATTTCAGCTTTAAAAAAAAAACTTACGAGGTTTTTTGCTATTAAAATGTTTTTTTTTTTGTTTCTTACTTTTTCTAGTTACTATCGTTCTGGCACAGAAATGTTACGCATGGCTCAAGTGTATCTTGCTGAAGGGAACCATGAAAATGCCTTCATACTCTACATGAAATATTTAACTTTATTTGTGGAAAAGGTACGCTCTCATCCTGACTACTCCAGCATTAAGTCTGAAATGAAATTTATCAATAAACGTATTAAAGAAGAAGTCATGCCTACTTCGGAAAAGCTGCGAGTCAAACTATTAGATCGTTATCGACGTGAATATGAACAGTTTTTGGCGAATAAAGAAGCAGAACGTGTTCGAGAAATGGAACGTGAACGTCGTATTCGGGAAGCAGCTGCAAAGAATTCCTCAAAGACTGCTTCTCTTATACCCGCCAATCTGCACGTTCAAATGGATCCTAATGTTCAGCCTACGGCACCCGATATGGGCTTATTGGATCAGGTGGTGTATCCAAATGATTTCCCTACGGGAGGTCAAAAGTCTAATCTACTATTGCCAACAGATAGTATCGATAAAGATGATAAAAGATCGAGGTAAATTTAATTGTTCGAATTTGTTTTTAGAACAAAGATTATCTTATTATGTATTTGGTTAGCAAAACGTTACTTAATTCTTTTTTATGCTGATAATCTAATAAAAAAATTGATTACATTAAAACTTTGCCATGAACAATTCCAAGATAAACTTAAATAAAGTTTAATCTATAAGTCAAATTACAATATATGTACATATGTATTAGTTTGATTTTTAAATATTTTTTTTCTTATTTCAAAGATTAGAATAACTAAAATGGCTTATTAAAATAATATGCAGTTTTGGTTGCCTTGGTCAAATATTTCTAATTCCATTTTAAATCTTATAAATAACTTTTCCTTCGTTCTTAAAAAACTACTATCTTTATTTCTATTATTTTATGAAGTAACTTTTAATTTTTTATACAAAACCTTCTAACAACTGCTTCTTTTCACAGCACACCCTCAAAACCCTCATTTGATCGTTCACAAAAACCCCAATACGACCGTTCAAGTTCCCTGTTAGAGGGTTCCCTGCGTACGGTTGTTATACCGCAAAATACTATGGATGTCTTTTTGCAACTAGCACAAGTGAATACGCAGAAAAATATTGAAACTTGTGGTATTTTGACCGGTCATTTGGCCCATAATCGCTTGTATATAACGCATATAATAATTCCAAAGCAACAGGGTACTCCCGATTCGTGTACCACGATACATGAAGAGGAAATATTCGAAGTTCAAGATGAACAAAATCTAATTACATTGGGATGGATACATGTAAGCTAAGAGAACTTAGATAGTTGTTATGAAAAATTATTATATATATATTTTTTTGATATTTTAAGACTCATCCAAGTCAGACTTCATTTTTATCCTCGGTGGACTTGCATACCCATTGTTCTTACCAGATAATGATGCCCGAGGCTATAGCAATTGTTTGTGCACCAAAATATCAAACGTAAGTTGAATAAAAACGTGTAATATGTTTATATAGTTGCTTTTAACTAAGATTATTATATTTTTAAAACCACAATTCTAAGTTAAGTCCATTCAAAGTGTGTTTCAATTTCCATTTTACTCAAATTATTTCTAATCGTTAATTGCAGACTTTTTCTTTCCTTCTGGAAGTATGTATGTATATGTACCAATGACTGATATAAACAGTAATCTAGCTGGTTTGATATTTTATTTTTCTATTTGAATGGATTACAACAAGTTAATCCAACCCCAATTTCGTTTAATTCTAATTAATGACATTCCATATGTATTTCTATGCGTTCTCGTGACAACATCCACAAACGTTAATACTAGGGCGTGAATTTCATGCAAATGCAGGTTATTCTTCGAACGCCTAAAAAGTAATTTGTTCGAATCACAATTTTTTCTGAAAAATATACAGTATCGAGTTGTTTTCATATTTTTACTGTTATTTTAAGGCTTGAAGTAACATTTCGGATGTGTAAAATCATTGATTGATTTTGAAAGACGTTTTTGTGTTTGACAAAAATCTTCCAATTGGTGTCTCAATTTATGACGTCAAACACACAACCTACAGTTGGGTTCAGAACAAGAAAATGTATGGCATGAAATTACTCGAAAATAGATTGATTTTCTGTACCATTTTTTTACAAATCCTTAACCAAGGCGAATTCAGTACAACAAGTACAACTCGTACAAAAATCACAGAAACAATAAAATATAAACAAAGGTAATAAACAAAATTTGTACATTCAACAATGAAAAAGCTAAAAAAAAGTTATTAGCAGAGCTTTCAAGACCACCCACCTGTAATGAATGACAGAAATTTTTTTTTCAAATAATTTTTGTTTTGTTAAAATTACTAGGATCGCCCGGTGGCCGAAATTCGACCACTTAACATTTACTTTCGAGAGAACCTATGCGTTATACAATAAAAACATACACATTTTAAGACATCGGCAAAATGCACTATTCACCCATCTTTGTACGTGTGACTGCAAAATAAATGAAAACGCTTTTCAAACCCTTTAATCCCAAAAATTTATCTTGTGCATATCTACGCAAAAATACCTTTAAAACGACATATGTTTCATTAAAATCATTGAACGATAAGATACTTAAAAATCAACCACAAAAAATTGTTCCCGTATTTATATATAAGATAAAAATCAATAAAAATAAGGTAAACTATTTAAAAATTTAATGTTTGAAAGTACATAAAAGTAACTTTAATTCTATAAAAATTTGTGTCAACATTAAAAAAACAAATACAGTTAGTACACTTTCAGTTTTCCTTTAAATAATAAATGCATATTTGTTTAATTTTTAAAGCATATTTTAAAATTTGTAAGCATGTTTTATGCGCATTTTTCCCAATAATAAATGCATGAAATTCCACGCCCTAGTCATTACAATATTACAGATTCCCCAAAATACAGCTACTGTACTTGTTAACTAATCCCTTGCGTTCCCCCTAAAGCATTTACATTGGTGATCGAGCATAAGGTCTCAGAAAAATATTTGGCATACGCAAAACACAAAAGCGGCACTCCCAATAACTGATCAATGTCTGTCCCTAACATCTAATTGTGACAAAGCTATACATATCTAATTAATTCGCAATATAAGTTTTAGTTCGAATTTCCCATAAACAAAAAATGCTTTACCTAGAAAGCTGAAGGGGTAAAAAGGGAAAAATCAAATAACAAGAAAATTGATAAATGCATCCTATTAGTAACCATGACCCACAAATTTGAGGACGTTCCTACGACAATCAGTTCTACGCACCGGAACGACTCGGAGTTTAACGACACCGACCAAGGGTTGCGATGTGCGTCTATCAAACCGTCAGTTTGTCTGTTCTTGTGTATGTTGAAGTAGGTTTTTCGAAGACCCCGAATATGATGAAAACCAGGTTGTTAGAATTTATGTTACATATGCACCGAAATAGTTTGCTATTGAAATTCAACTATATCGGTTTAAAAATGCCTGAAATACGAGCAAATACTACACCTGCCTTTAATTTTTACCCATAAAAATTAATTTTCTGAAGTCTTATTTTAATTTATAAACTTTTAAATCATCTAGTTTAAAACAAACAATCAAACAACTAACTTGTTTTTGCCGAAATAATAATTTTGTCACAATACAGGTCACCATTTGAGCTAGGATGACCAAATTTAGCTCAGATATTTCTTATTTACAAGGAGTATTAAATATTGAAAATAAACCAAATCTGTTCATTATTTCAACTGGACCCCATACAAGCCTACTCTCCAATTTAAAGTTGTGATATGATTTTAAATACTATGATGAAGGGTATATAATATTCGTCGAAAATAAAACTTTTACTTGTTTTTTATCTTTTAAGGGGTCTATTTCTCTAAATACAATAAAAACAAGTTAGAGTGCTATATTCGGCTGTGCCGAATCTTTGATACCCTCCACCGACAGTTCGAATGTTTAAGGAGTAATATCTGTATGATGTCTTTTTATTATTATTATCTTAAACTGTGACGATTTGTTATTAATTATGGTTTTAGGAGACTAAACTGTTTTCCGGGAGTAGGGCATATATGGGGCCTAGGGTAAATTATGTACCGATCTTCACGAAATTTCACAGTATCATTTATAGTCCTATAAAATTGTGTCGAGCCAAAATTTGTTATGATTGCATTATTTTTTACGGTTTTAGGCGTACTAAACTGTTTTCCGGGAGTAGTGTTTATATGGGGCTTAGGGTAAATTATGGACCGACCTTCGCGAAATTTTACAGTGTCATTTCTAGTCGAATAAAACGGACTTGTGCAAAATCTTATGTCATTCCGTGCATTTTTGCATAATTTATGTTAGTTTTTGTAACAAAATTATCAAGTTTTTGAAGGTGGTGGTTCCACATTTTGATTCATAGCTCTGGTCCTACTGAACCGATTTTTCTGAAATTCAATCCCAAACTGCTTAGGATAACTACAAGCAATTTGACACCTAGTTTGTTTATTTCTTTTGAGTTTTTCGAAAGTGCGCGTGTTTTCAACAGACGGACAGACGGACAGACAGACGGACATGGCTAAATCGACTTAGAATTACTCAAGCAGCCAGAATATATATATACTTTATGGGGTCTGAGATGAATAATAAAAAAGTTTCACACGGAATGACAATTTTAGTATACCCTCTTCACAACTAATTGTGGTGGAGGGTATAACAAACAAACTAAGCATTATTTAAATTTCTAGATATTGTATCTTATTATAATATTTTTATTTAAAAGTACTATCTTCAATTTGTTTTCAGTAACGGTTTCTTTATACTTACCCCAACTTATGGTCTGAACTATATTGCTGAATGTCGAAAAAGTGGATTTCATCCTCATCCCAATGATCCGCCATTGTTTATGGTAAGATGATAGCAAACTCTTATCTCTTCATGCCAATTTGTTTTATATTATTTTTAAAATTTTCAGGAAGCCCAACACATACAGATGGATACAAGTCATAAAATAAGCGTAGTGGATTTGCGAAGATAGTTTAAGGAATTCTTTATCTAAAGTTACAGAAAAAAAACGAATTTAAGGGCTTAAAAATTGAGAAAGGCTTAAATTATCAATAAATTCAAAAAGAATCTAACATTTTTAGAATTATATAAGATCCCAAAAGAAGTTCCAAATTTAACTACTATATACATACAACCATACATACACATATATAATTAAAATACTTAAAACTAAACAGAAATTACTTAAAAATGTTTTCGCTGCATTAAATGTAAAACTAAATTAAACCCATTTTATTTTCTCTGGCTTAAATTATTGACTATATATTTATTTTAATAAAATTATTTACAAAAAAAGTGCTTTAATAAACAAAAACCTGCAAAAATGGCAAAAAAAAAAAAAATAAATAAATAAAAAAAAAAGATTAAAAAGCAAAAGAGGCAAACGAGTTGAAATTGATGATAAAACATATTTTTGAGAAAAATATTTATTTTTCATGAACTTTTTAAGGTAAATATATACAAACAAATGAACATACAGAGTAAATCCAATGGTCTATATTAATACTTTATTTTATTGTTAAATTGCAACTAACTTTAGCATTTTATTGCATTGTGGCCAAACTTTGATATTTTTTGGCTTTAATTTTAAATTCCTATGTTGTCTTTTATTAAATGCATTTTATTAATTGTTATTTGTATATTATTAAAACACTTCTTTCTGTGTTTGATAGTATATTAAATTTACTATATAGTTTATTTATTACTTTATATTTTAAGAAGTCATTGTTATCTTTTATTTATTTTTTATTAACTTTAAACTAATTTAGAGCCACAGGTATAACTATTTGCAAAAACTACACGCTTTAAAAATTTAACAAATCCCAGTTCTATTTATTTTTAATAACTTTAATAAAATAATTAATAAAGGTAAATTATAAAAATGTAACTTCGATTATGGTCAATTTCACCAATTCTATTTCAATGTAGTTTTTCGTATAATTTCATTTTTATTTGACATGAAAAACGAATTTTAAACATAAATTGATATTTAAATAAATTGGTGAAATCGGCCACTAGTGTTTATTTTCAACATAAAAATAATTAATACATATTTTTAAAAAGTTTAGTATTTCAAAGAAAATTATATATTTTAACAGGAAGTATAAACAAAACAAAAAAACTTGTTATTTCTGTTGCCATATTGCAAACATATTGGAAGCCACAAACTTGTAGTTGCTGCTAATATTTTTGAAAGTAAAGAAGGCGCAAAACTAATAAGTTAATATATTTTTTATGAAATGTTTGTGTTTTTAGTTTATGTATTTTTTTCTTTAATTGTAAATTTTTAAAATGGTAAAAATAACAACTAGAAAACAGTTTCAACGTTTAGTCCATGAAATGAAAAATAATAGTCACATTGCTCGTGGTGTTCGGTCTTTTAAAGCCAGCACTGAAGCTACATTAAAGCGTATCGTAAAAAATTCAACAGTTTTGGCAACGAAAAAAATTTCGCACAATAAAAAAAATTATACACTTCCGGTGGAGAAGAGGAAATAAGTATGGCCCCGATTAAACAGGCTGCATCCAAGCTTTTACAAATGGAACTGGCAGTAAATCCTTAAGCATATGTATTTTGGTCAAACTTAGATGAAGTTTTGGAACATGAGACATGAGCAAAAACAAACGGTAGAGACTTTTATGTAGCGTCTTATAGATGCCACGATTATCGCTCCCTCTCGGAAATACCCTTTCCACCCGTGCACAGAGGTAAATTTAGGCCAAAACCTCAAAAAAAATGTTTGGATTTTAAAAAAAAATGTTGATGCATTATTATTAGAGCTAACACATCAAAACATGAAACTAAAAATTTCGATTACAATGTATATCCTACTTCAACTGCAGGAGTGCCGGGAAGTTAGCTTATTTCATTTTTAGTTTTTAATACAATCATATGGCGGTATCAAGGTAGGCTAATTTTTGATTATTGCCAGAGTAGTACAAAGTACAAGTACTATGAGTTTCACAACCGTCTTCGGCCGACTTTTTTTAGTTATTACCTTTTAAGTGAGCCTTATTATTGCAAATTTTAAGCTTTTCAATGTGTGCAAAGAACAAAAAAAAAAATAAAAAACTTTATGCAATAGCTACAGTTATTATTGAGAACATCGAGCAATTTACAGCCTGTTCAACGATGTCGAACGTTAACGTTCGCATACAAAATTTTGTTTTTGTTTTAAATGTAATTTTCTATGCGAACGTTAGCGGTTGAAATCGTTGAACAGGCTGTTAAAAAAATATTCGGGTATGTTCTGTAAAACGAAATGAAGTGGATTTAAAACCAAACAAATTTTGAAAACGAGCCTGCAAAGAAAGTTCATAAAAATATTCCTTTTTATATACTTTATACTTTGAGTATTAATTATATTTACAAGAACAGCTCTTAAAAACAACAGTAATTTTGTCAATAATTAAAATCAAAATCTCGTTCGGTTTCAATTCCACTCATTTCGATTTGTAGAACATGCCCGATTGATTTTTTTGTGTTAATATTTTTTTGTATGAAATAATAAAAACAAGTAAGAAAGTATAGTCAGTCAAGCCCGACCATATGATACCCTACACCACAGTATTTAAAAACACATCATGCTTATATGGTCATAGAAATATGGGTTTATCTATGTTTATAAACTTCATTAAAATCGGTTTGAAGGTTTGTGAGGACAGAAATTGTCCCCCAACTCCCCTTGTGGTCCTATTTTTGAAAAACTGTATAGCTTATGTGTCCATATAAATAGATATGGATCTATCTATGTTTTAAATTTCATTAAAATCAGTTTGAGAGGCAGAAATTGCCCCTATCTCCCCTCGTGGTGATATTTTATACAAAATGCATACCTTTTGTGTCCATATAGATATGGTTCTATCTATGTTTTAAATTTTATTAAAATCAGTTTGATAGTTTCTGAGAGGAATAAATTTCCTCCTATCTTCCTTCGTGGTCCTACGATTCGGCCCATTTTCAATAGGCTTGGTCCTTGTGCCAATAAGAACCTATGTCCCAATTTTATCAAATGATCTCCAAAATTGCGACCTGTACTTTGCGCACAAGGTTACATGGACAGCCAGCCAGCCACCCAGCCTGCCTGCCAGCCAGCCGGACGAACATCGTTAGTTCGACTCAGAAAGTTATTCTGATTCGATCGGTATACTTTAAGGAGGGGGAAGGACCAACATTTTAAGGTGTTACACACATCAGCACAAATGCATAATACCCTCTTCACTATTGTGGTGTGGGTATTATAAAAAAACAAAAACTTATTATTAAATTTCTTATGAAAAATAAGTTTATTATATGAAAATCAAAAGTTATATTGAAAAAGGTTTTAGAATCAAAAATCTTAGAAATAAAGCTGTCGTAAGACCATTTACAATGATATACATATATCTTTAATATTGGACAAAAAATAACGGCGTAATGGGCACTACATTATATAGGGCGTTTTTTATGGGCGTGGCAAAATTTTTAAAAATTAATAGAGTATAGATATAGATATAATAATTAATTAAGTCTTTCGTTTCTTATTGTGATAACAAATTAAGATTTTGTTGTTCCCGTACTTTTGTAATTTTGTACCTCTTAGTGAATAAATTTTACTATACATACATATTCTCATTTTACAGAGAAGTTAGGAAACAAGGGGAATAAACAGGGGAATAAAACAAAAAAATATTAAAACTAAATTTGTTAACGATTGAATTCAAACAAACTTAAATAATAATACAAAGAAATTCAAAAATACATACGAATGAATAATTCCTTATGGAAGTAAAGCTTTTAAAAATGATTAATTATATATTAACGAGTAGGAACTAAACTGAGAAATTAATAATTCTGCAATACTAAATTCTATTTTGTAAAGAGTATTAGAAATTTATTAATTTAAATCATTGTTTTCTGCTACAAAACTATTTTCTCTATGTAATAGTCCTTTCAAACAGCTGTAGTTTAATTTACTACTTATGGCAACACTGTTCGTCATCACTTCCAGTAATCTCTCTTTATAATTTTCTCAAAGAAAACCCATCACACTCTCTGCGATGACATATGAAACGAAACAACTTTTTTTTGTTACCAGTACAATGAAAGACAAAATAGTTACATATATTGCGGTGTTTTAAGGTAAAAGCTCAGTTTTAATTAAAAATATTAAAAAAAAAGAAATTTTAGATTTCAACTGCGCATAGATACATTTGTGACTTTAATCACTGACCAAGCAAAAGTCTTTTTTTAGGACCTAATGAAATCTTTTTATTTAAAAGAAATACAAAATCGGAAATAGTATCGAGTAAGCAAAAACAAAAATTTTTCTTTTAACAATAGCATGTTGCTTTTGGAAAAGAGGAAAATACTATTGTTTGAATTGGTAACCGAAAAAATGATTAGTGGTTAACAAATTATTTTCATATTTAACCATAACATTTTTAGGGGCAACCATAACATTGTTGTGGCTTCTTGATGGAGGACTAATTTAACTATAATATAATTGTCGGTGACAATAAAGTGGTTAAATTGACCACAATTTGTTTAAAATAGTGATAAGTAGGAAAAACGAAGGCCTAACCCCACGTCTTCATGCGCTTTCGATTTGAACATGACATGACCATAACGACGGCAGAGCAACGGAATTAATTTGTTCATGTTCTTGTATGTGGAGAATACGTGTTGAAGTTCATGTTCTGGTTGAACACATTTTTTGTTGTTGTGGCGTTTGCTTGTATACAGAAAATACATTGTATGGCCGACATCATGGCGCACATGGATGCTAAGACGAATGTTTAGGCAACGATGGCAGCACATGGACGAAACATGAACATGAACAGTCTACACGAGTAGAATTCATGTGCGACATGCTGTTCTTACCAAGTTGATGGATAGTGGAGACGGGTAGTAAGACGTTTTAGCAGAACAGGGGCCAGATTATGCCATTCAATATTGATCTAAATCCCCATTAACATTATTCTATAATTTCGGTCGATTTTGTATTCTATAATTCTTTTTATTTTTTTACTTTTACTGTCTCGATTCATTTAATATACAAACCATAAACACTTTTATCTTTCACTGTTAACATTCCATCATTCAACATGAATGACATTCCTACACTAGAATAAACTGTTTCCAGACAACATTTGCTAGTTTCTGTGCAAGAAATTCGTTTTCAGTTTTTCGTGGTTGGTCAAGTGTTTAACAACGCAAAATAAGCAAGAATCTACACAGAAAAAATTATTGCTGAATTATTTTCAAACAAACGCTTGTTTGAAATTTTTTTTTATTTCTACAAATTTTTTTACTGATTCAATTAATATTTTTGTTTGATTTTTATTTTAGCCAACAGAAATGTTGACAACTATTCAAAAATATAATAAACGCGTTATTGGCTTCTAGTTTTCATAATTTTGTATGAAATATTTAACGCTCTTTATTGTTGTCGTGTTTTTGCATTTTTTTATTTGACCGTAAGCAACACTTCTTTATGTGACATAAGAACAACAAAAAAAAAACACATAGTCTATTTTTGGACGCTTTGAAAAGGTACAACTATAAGAAAGATGATAAAATATTGTGGCGAGGTTTGTAGTAAAAAACAACAAAAACAATAATAGGTAATAAACGTTTCACTCTTTTTAAACAACAACAACATTAGAAGAAACAAAATAAATTTTTTGTTGGTAAAAAATAATGAAAAACAAAATCCCGTATTCAATTTTTCAAAAATGTTTAGTTAAATACCTACATCAAATAAAAGAAATAAAATGATGACGAAAAACATGTCGAGTCGGTCTGCTGCCAAGGAAAGGATACAGAACAGTGAGTGAAGAAGAAAAACATTGTGTGAACAAACAAGACTTGGTGCAAAAATTATTCCAACAAAAAAATGTGTCTCAAAGCCAGCCGGCGCCGCTCTGCTCTGCCTTCATCTACTTCTACAGTGCTTGCTTGTGTGCGCGTCATTGCTTGTGCAAAAACTTTTTTGTTTGATTCAGCAAAATTATTTGTTTGAAATTTATATGATTTTCAGTAAACTATTTGTTTGATTCAGTTAAATTATTTGTTTGAAAAAATCAGTGTTTTTTTTCAATAAACGAAATGCAAATAAATTGTTTGAATATGCGAATTTGTTTGTAGGACCGATTTCAGACAAAAAATGTTTTGATTCTACAAATTTTTTGTTTGAATTGGAAAAATAATTTTTTCTGTGTAGACGAGATACATACGAAAAAATACACGGTGGCAACACAACAACAACAAAAAAAAGTTTAAACCAAGTTAAAAGAAAAAAAAATTAAGTCGAAAAAAAGAATAAATAGTGCGTTTTTTACATGTTCGGTCGTTTAATACACATGTGTTCTATAATCTAAAAAAGGAAAATAGACAAGAAAAAAGCAGAAAATTAAAATCAATAATTAAACATAATAAATAAAGTGGTTATACCTATCTATACTACGAGTATTTGCAAAATAAAATCTCCCTTTTTGTTTTGGCCTATAAATTATTTTGTTTATGAATCCAAATATTTGCTAGACTTTAAGTTGTGAACAAAATTAAAGAAAACATTGCTAAAAAGTGCTATTAATCACAAAGTGTTCAGTTTTATTTAATTAATATTTTTAACATATTCCAGATTTAAAACCAAATCCTAAAAACCATTAAAAGGAAGGTTTTGATAAACATAACCTTGAACAATTATTAATTGAGTGTTCCAGTGTTTATTATTTATTAAAAATCAACAAAAATTTTCAAAAGTTTAAAAATAAACAATAAATTAAAGTTTTAACTTAAAAAAAGCGTTTTATTTCCGCTTTCATTATAATGTTTAATAATTTTTATCCAATTGTTTGGATTATTAAGCCAGTTCAATGTCAAGATGTAAGTTCATTCAAAAAGTTATACAGAAAAAGAGAAAAGCAAAACGAAGGAATAAAATGTTAATTGCTATTAATTATAATTATGTCGTATATGCATGCCCTCTTAATGACTTATCGTGTTGTTTGTTTATGGACTTGGTCTTTCTTTGCTGTCAGTTAATTGCTATTTGTTATTTTCATATGCCACCTTTATTGATTTCCTTGCCATAACCTTAGTTTGTGTGAAAGAGAAGAAGAAACAGAGAATGATTGTTTGTTATTGTGTCAGAGTGCACTACAATGATCAGTTAATGTCATTTAAGTTTGTTTTATTGTTGTGTTTTATTATATTTATTTATAAGTTTAAACTGTTTTGAATTTTAATGTTTTTGTTATTTGCAGTTTTAGCTCAACGCAGTACTTATAACGGTTTCAAATGTTTGAGTTACCGCATGTTAAACAGTCCAATACTTATAAGGGCGGCAAATGTTTTTAGATGTCAAACTTATCATTTTCATGAAGGTATATTTACACAAGGTACCCTACAGATAATATTGGACTACGTGGTCCATTGTGGCTTAAATAGACTACTTACAACATGGTCCAATCTACTGTAATATGGACCATGTTATAAGAAATTAACATGCAGTGCTGCCAACAACTGCATGATGTATACGTTTCTATAGTTTACAGTATTACACATTGGTAGCCCTGATGGTGTCCATTATTAATTCTTTATTTAAAAGTGAAAGTTTGTGAAATTTGTGAAAAAAAGGTAAACAAATTAAAAATACCAAGTAAATATATTTAATAATAGCAATAATAGACTACAGGGAACGCCATAAAAGGCGATTAGTAAAAAATTAAAAATGCTTAAACTACCGCTTTAGTGTACTCCATACTGTAATGACATGGAGTACTTTTAAAACTAACCCACTTTAGTACTCCATGGAGAAGTTTAGGGACTACTTCGGTGGGTTATATGGTCCCCTCCTAGGACATCGTAATGTTAAATGGACCACCTTTTACCCATATATTTGGAGTAGTTTTGGAGTACTCCTACTCCTTTATGGACTACTCTTTACATGCATGCATGGACTAGTCTCGTTATCTGCAGGGTAGACTCGTTGGCCCATATGTTTGTCAGCTGTTTAGTTGGAACCCAAACGTCAAATTTCGTGTATATGAGCCAAAATTTTTATATGTGTGTGTTAAATGGTTTTTGTTTTATATGAAGACAATTTTGACAACCCGGTTCTTTTTAAAGAGCAGCATGTCTACAATCCAAAATGAGTCTACCTTGTGTTAATGTAAATTGCATTTTCATAGAATTTATACAAAACAAACAAACATCCATACATACAATGTATGTATGAACCTGCAGGTAAGGTTAGGTAAAAAGCTGGTGCGATGTTAATATTCACACCATTACCTAGAGACTAATGTAGTCCATTGTGACGTCTTAGGTAATAGAGGAAGATTAAGAAAAAAAAAGAAAGTGAAAGTATAAGAAATGGTGGAACATAACATCGGAACAAAGAAAAACAACCCCACTAAGCACAGTAGTCATAGGTACATATACCCAGTCCCTAGCCGCCTATTATACAGCCAGGTTATTCCGTAGACATATCCCAATTCGCCTATAGACCTACTACCCAGCCATCTCAGCCTGCTGTTCTGCAGCCTAGGACAGAGACACATAATATGATCAACTGTCTCTATCTCTATCCTTGGACAACCTGAATGAGTCCGACGAGTTAGATTCCATTACCACTGCCATGCTGCCTATCATGCAGAGGTTCTAACGCAGACTTTTTATTTATTTATTTAATTTGCCGATGAAACTAATATTTCTTACTAGCTAGTATGCTTAAACTAAATAAATTTAGATACTTTAGTACATTTCATAAAATAAAAATTTAGGAATAAATTTATCTTAAGACATTTAAGAGGTTAAATTCGGAGCTCATTCTGCGGATAGGATGAAATTTGATCGAAAGTATTGAAGTATAAGGGGAATATAACTTCTGAAAGGACGAATAGGAATTCGGAACTCAACCTTACGAAGTAGGAATTCTGCGACAATTTCACCGTTTTACAAATTCAGCATGAAGGAGATGTTCATATTGTGTATCCTCCGATTTTTTAAGGTTGGCAGATTAATTAGTTTTAAAAGGTTTGCATACGGAGGTAAATTGATATTTGGATTCCAGTGGAGTTTTTGAAGACACAATAAAAGAAATTGCTTTTGCACGGATTTAAATTTTTTAGCATGAACCTCATACTGGGGGTCCCAGACGACCGAAGCGTATTCCAGAATAGGTCTCATTAATGAAATGTATAATTGTCTAATGACATTGGGATCGTCAAACTCCTTCCCCCAGCGTTTGATAAATCCAAGGACACCTTAGGCTTTGTTGATAGTCTGCGTAAACTAACCAACCAACCAACCAAAACATCCTGATCAAGGAATGTCTGTATTTACACTACCACACATGAACATGTTTTTGTTAAAATGCAACCCTGATCAAATGAAAAGAATTATTGTTTAGAAAAATTTAAATAAAAAGATAAAGAGCTATGGGATGTAATTTTTTTTTTCGTAATACTTGTCATTTTATTACACATTGTCTTTACATTATCACCCTTTTACAAATTCTATTCCTCCAGGTACGATTAATCCTGTAAAGAACCAGTTTTGAAATCTTCCCAAAATAAGAGCCTATTGGAGGCAGTGTTGCCAAAACTTGGTGACCAAAAATGGCTAAATTTACGGAAAAAAATGGCTAAAAAATGGCTAAAAATGGGCTAAAAAATGGCTAAAAGCTTTTTTAAATAAAAACACATTAAAATTCAATAACAAAACAGAAATAATTCATTTAAAGTTGTTTACGATGAAATTGTTAGTTAAGATCACTTTGTTGAATAAGAATAAAGGTTAATTAATATTTTGATAGATATTTAAAAAATAAAATCATCGATAAATTCGATGTCGTTATTGTTCATCTCAAAGGAATCACTCGTTTTAAATAATTTGAAGGTTAATTATAATCACGACAACATTCACCCAACCGTTTGAGTCCAGATCTACAATAAAAAACACGTAAGAAAGTACCCCGACTATATGATACCCTACACCACATTAGAACCTTTGTACCAAATTTTATCAAATAATCTCCAAAATGACGACCTGTACTTTACGCACAAGGTTTACATGGACAGCCATCCAGCCGGACAAACATTTATTGGGCTCAGAAAGTGATTCTGAGTCAATCGGTATACTTAAAGGTGGGCTTAGGACCAATATTTTAAGGTGTTACAAACATCAGCACAAACGCATAGTTTATATTTTATTGTTATGTTAAAAATATTTACCTAACTGATAAAACCATTTCTCAAATTACTTTTAACGATGTTTACTTGGCTAAATACCCTCTCTACTTCAGCATTAGACCATGGAAGTGAGAGCAACTTTATAGGCAATTCTGAAATTTCTAAAAAAATTTTGTTGCCGTCTGTATCTCTTTATTGAAATACTTGCAACCAGAAAAAAACACCGATGTTTGTGTTGATCCATTTTATAAATTTAATATTGGAATACTGTTCCTTTATTTTGAAAAATGTTTCATCATCATAGTTTATAGCGATTTGCAACATTTGTAAAAGTTGTGATTTAAATTAAAGTCGTTTAAATTGTTAAAAATGTTTGTTTTACTTTTATAAATTTTTATAATAAAATAAAAATTATTCTTTTAAAAGAAAAACGACAAATAAAATTTTATGGCTAAACAATTTGAAAAATGGCTAAAAAAATGGCTAATGGCTAAACTCATTTTTTAATGGCTAAACAGGGTGAAAAATGGCTAAATCTAGCCACTAAATGGCTAAATTGGCAACACTGATTGGAGGTCTGACTGCCTCCATACAGTCATGATCCTCCATTTCCGAGCCCAATCTCGCAAAATCTTTGGCCATTTCATTAGCGGTGATGTTTGAGTGACCAGGTACAAAGCCAAGTCTCACTACACACTCCCCTAAGATTTTGCTTAGAACTCTTCTACACTCATTTGCTACACTCATTTAATTGAATTAAAAAAGCAGCCCAACAAGGCCTTAAGAGCCGCCTGGCTATCCACTTTAATGGTGACCTCCAAGCCCCGAGTAATGTTACCCCTTATTAATTCTACTGCCTTCAAGATCTATAAAACCTCCGCTTGAAATATAATTCATTACAGTCGTCAGGAAGCCTATATGAGCTTCTAATATTTTGATCCTCAAGGTAGCCCCTGCATTCGTGCCTCTCATCCTCGAGCCATCAGTAAAAATTGCAAATCCCTCATACAATTTGCCCTGACCTGACTAGCTCTCCCTAGATAATAATTCCACCCTTTGCAAATGCCATAAGTCAACCTCAGTGCACACATAATCTGTGAACGCCAAACACCACCATGAATATTTCAACAGGATAATGATCAAAAACCTTTTGCTTAGCAAGTCAAGCAGTGGTTTTCAAAAACAAAACGGTCACTGCATTGGATTGGCCATAATCTCAACCAAATTGAGAATATGTCGCAAATCGAAAAAACCAAAGTTAGCGTTGTTAAGCTATGTTACTTGAACGACTTGTATTCGAAGGCAAATAAATAAGTATCCTCAAGGGAGTTATTGACAGCCAGAATTTTGGTACAAAATATTACCTTATTATAAAAAACACATTGAATACAAAATGATAATAAAACAAAACTAACTGTGTCCTTAATTATATGCACTCCTCATTTTAATCTATTGGCAGTAATAAAACAATATATTTCAATGCACATTAAACCAAGTATAGGGTGTTTTTTAGCTGCATAAGAATTTAAAATGATAATACAAGACAGAAATATTGTTGGCATTTACTTATTGAATATGGTTTACGGATTATGTTCGATTAGTCTAATAAATCTGGCCGTATGGCGTCTATGGTGGCTTGAATATTGGCTTCCAATGTTTCAAGAGTTGCTGGTTTGTTGACTTTACATAGTTGCATAAAAGGTAATACAGAGGCGTTTAATGGCACGAACGAGAGGGCCAGTGAACAGGATTACTTCTGATAATGTAGCTGTCACCAAATTAATATTGCAATAAATCGATTGGCAAGTTGCGCCATCTTGTTGAAACCAAATGTCGTTGATGTTTAGCTGATTAATTTTTGAAAACAAAAATTTAATCAGCGTGGCTTTACAACGCTCGCTTGTTACCGTAACGGCAGCTCCTTGGACATTTCGAAAGAGCGTGAAATGGATGTAATGGTGATTCGTTAACGGCTTGAAGATTAATTCGTTAACGGCTTGAGGCTCCAAGCACGCAAATTTTGCTTATTGACGAAACCATTTAATCAGAAATGAGCTTCGTAAAAAGTGCATTTTTTCCACAGTTTGGAAGCGTTGTTCTTTCGTTAAACGATTCGTGATGACTTGCCAAACCTTATTGAACTGAAATGTCAACACAGTTTGACATTCTCAGCTGTCAATCCATAGTTGTCGATATTGAAAGTTCTCATGGAGCTAAAAAAAAACAACCGAATTATACTTTGTTTTCAATTTGTATACTATAAATGCAAAATCAACAAGTATAACATAAGCACGTCTTGAACTAAAGCCCTGTTGTTTTTTTATTGTTGCACTTGTTGTAGGATTTCCGCCACCTGTTAAATGCTTTCGGTTTAGTTTTTAGCAGGGAAACCGGAAATATGCTCTAAACAAATGTGTTTTATGTGCATTTCATTTGTATATTAAAAAATATGCAATAAAACACAAAAATGGCCTTAAAATAGTTGCTTATAGTAAAAAGTAAAATAATGTATTCGGTTAAACCTGACGGAATGATACATGATACCCTACACAACAATGTTTACATATGTATTTTTGAATTTTAGCTATATACGAACTAGGCTTTTGCACTAAGTACATTTAAATTCAAAAACATTTGCCTTTTAAAAAAATCTCAGAGTAAAGCTAAGTACAAAAGGAAATCAAAGCAAATAAATTAAAAACAAAAAAACACAAAGAAAAAAATTATTCTCTTTATACGCTCAGAGTTCTTGTATTTACTTATTCTTACTCACTATAAACAAGTCAAAGTAAACATTTTTTTTGCTAATGTTCTGTAAGTATTTTGCAAGTTTGGCTGACTTCCTAAACGCATGTTGCTTTGTAGTAATACATTGCAGCGTGTTCGTAAATGCAACCATGAACATTTTTACAATGTATTTTGTTCCCTTTTGCAACACTGTTGTAGTTAATACGCAAGGAAAAGCAACAAAGGCATCCAAATAAAAGTAGATGCAAAGCGAATGCAAGACAAAATACGATGGCGACGCAGGAAGATAAGTAAGCATTTTTTTGTTATAGTTTGTTATATTTCTCTATTCAGTTTTATTTTTTCTTTTTATTACAGTTAAAAATGGACGCATAATTTTTATGTTTTCTTTTTATAATGTTTACAGCAATTTTGAGGCTAGAGTTTCCCTGTTCGCACAAATCTAAAGGCCCAACCATAATATGCATAGCCTTGCTTAACCTACTGTCAAAAATTAACAAAAAGTCTCTTAAATGTATTTAAAAAAACAAAAATAAAATCAAAAAACATTTGATTCCGTACGGAATGTGCGATCTGTTTCGCACTTTGCTTAAGCAAATGACAGTTTCATAAAATTTAACAAAAAGTTTCCTTAAGTTCAATATGGTTTGCCTCATATGATTTACATGTATTCGTACATTTGCTGAAGCCAACTTAAGCACATTATGGTTGGGCCTTAAGACATTTTCCAATAAAATATGTTCTTCCCCCATTTGTTCGCTTTATTATGAATGATACAATGCATATAAATGTTCCTAAACGATTTCAGTGTTGCAAAGTATTAAAATGCAACGTATTAAAAAAAATACTACACAATGTATCAACTCAGTTTAAATACTGTATTGATACATTGTTAATATACGTTTAGGAAGTCAGCCATTCTTATTTTACCATGTGGGTATTATAAGCAATAAATGCAAGCAATGGTTATTGCTTCTAAATTTGTCTTATTTGCAGATTACTAATTTTTAAAATAAAAACTATTACTTTGTTTAACCGCTATTTATATTTTGTTTTTTTTTTGGTAATTTTTATGGTTTTAATACAGTATAGTTGAAACAATTGTATTGTTAAGATTTTAAAATTTTAAAATTTTCCCACGCAACTTATGCCTTTTGTAAATTTAAATGTCGATATGTATGTAAATATTTTTACAGAAATTCTCTTGGTTTTTATTTTTAGCATTAATTAAGCATTTAACTTTATCTAGGTATATGTAACTATTGATATGTTGATAATTTGTTCTTAAAATAAAATTAAACAAACGCGAAATTTCATAGGTACAAACAAAATAAAACTTCAAAAATACTTAAGTATTTTAGTAAATGGTTTAAGAACTTCTTGTCTCAACTCCAAACATTTGCATGTGCTGGTTTTTATTTTGCTTACTTCTTACCTTGCTTACTTCTTACCATGCTTATTTCTTACCATGCTTAAATATTGCTTTATTTATTTCGTCCAGAAACAATATTTATTGTTTTTGTGTCTTATAATAGAGAACAGAAATTTGCTTTATAAAGAGAAGGTATAATAAAACAAATACACGAAAAAAAGAGAATGTGTTTAAGTATTTGTTTTTTTTACTTTTGCAAAAGCCTAATACGAACATAATTAGATGGTTTATGGGCACAAAGCCTCTATTTCGGAAAGAAGTTTGTATAAGGGCTACGTGAAATTATAGACCGACTCTTACCATTAAAGTAGGCTTTGTCCTTATGGCAAATAAAACGTACATATGTACTAAATATTATCAAATATTGTTTTGTATTTCTTATTCTAATCCCGCAAAGCTCTACGGATATCTGCAGGAGACCAGATTATCTGGCGGAATCGAAACCCCTAGGTCACTACCAACTAGCCTACCGGGACACCCGTGCACAACGTTCACATGGACAACCAGCCGAACAGCCCGACATCGTAAGATTGATTTAGAAAGTGGTTCCGATTCGATCGATGCACTAAAAGATGGGTCTAGAATATTTCTCTGTGTTATACACATCAGAAAAAACGAATAAAGTTGCTTTTTTCTAATGTTTTTCTAATATATAAAATTTAATATTTCAGGATTACATTTATCTTTAATAAAAGCTTGCTTTGGCTTAACATATCGCTCATTCAATAGTGCCATAAATCAAAAAAACTCAATTTTTCAGTAACTTGATTCTGAAAAACCTATGATTTTAACCTTGCAAAACTGAGATTGAAAAAAAACGTAAAAAAAGAATAACGCCACATTTCTAACACGGTAAATTTCCGGACGAATGCAGCATTTGTTTGTTAGACCGTAGTGAAGGAAATCGTTGTGCCCGACCGAAGGCTGGCTATTCGGAGAAATTTCTTCTGGATTTTAAAATTCGGAATTTTCGAATCCGGGAAGTTTTGGGTATCTGACCTCATCCCAAATAAGTACATTTGTATGTTTGTTTAAAACAACTTTGTTAGAATTATTAAATACAAATTTTAAAATAAAATTGTTCATTTCGGCCCTTTTTCGCCGTTTTTGTATATAATATCCAATTTGCCTGGGACTTCTTTCTTTGTTTTTGGGCCTTGTTTTATTCCTTTTCGATGAAATGTTTTTCGGAGTTATTCCATTAAGTTATTTCATTATGATATATCGCCTAAATGTTGGGATTTTCTTAATTTTTAATTTGGGAATTATTTTTTTTTGGGATTTTATTCTTTTTTCCAGTTTGGGACTTATTTAATTTATTTTGGGGTTTATCATTCATTGGGAGTTATTGCACTGAGTCTTATTGCACCCGGGACTTATTCTGCTGTGTCATTCAAATCATTGAACAATTTTCAAACTCTATACTGTAGTTTCGCTGTCGCAGACAGTTACTGAAGAGAAATAGCGAAAAAACGGGTATGAAATATACTCTCAAAAATTAACAAGGGAATGAAAAATACACACAGCAATGACAATGGGAAAAAACATACACACATTCTTAATTTTTTTAATGTGAGTTTGTAACATGTTTGTACGAATTTTTTAATGCTTTTTATAGGAAAGAATTTTTTACTGTATTCAAAGGGTTTGAAAAAAACCAGTACTGTCTAGTGTATTTCTTTGAATTTTTGTACTCTAGCAAAAATAGCCTTTAAAGCATAGAAAAATATATGAAAATCGGTAAATATATGTAGATAGAAAGGAAATAAGATAAACAAAAAAGAAATAAAAATTTTTAGCTCCTAACATGGATTTTGTAAAATAAGCAATATTCTTAGAATAAGGCTTTTTTGCAAAAATTAGCATATTTTTTTATTTAGCAATAAATTTGTTAACAGAAATTAAATTTTTTTATTTTTGAATTTTTTTTATTAATGGCATTTTTTTTAATAAAAAAACTATCTATCTTGGCCTAATATTTACATTTACATGTACATATTTTCATTTCACACGAAATGCCTTTGCACTTGAAATGTATCAGTACTTTTTTGTGTTTTGTAATAAATTCTACATATTTAGTATATACTTAATTTCCGCTCTGACAAACTGCCATAATGTATTTTTCTTCTTTCATCTTTAAACACACATAACTGTTTATAAGCCTTTTTTAATATTTTGCCAAAAGATATTTAAAAGTCATTAACACGTGTAGAAAAAATAGTCACAAGAGTTCTTCAATGTCATTGAATACACGTGGTAATTTCTATACCGTTTCCCTCCTAGGATAAGAACTTGAACTTTTGGTAAATGCTAACTACATACATACGTACTTATATACATAAATACATATGTAGGTATATGTACTCTAAAGTAGAGCGGATCCCAGTGTTATAGCGAACTCTGTACGTGTATATTCGTAAGCTCTAACAGAACTACAGCTAGTTCCACCACAATCTACCTCACATGCTTTTAGGTGGCGAATTTAACACGATGACGTTATTGGAAGTGACAAATGACCCGTCTCTGCATATCCTTTACCTACCATAAGAGTTAGCACTCTTAATTCCTACAAATAGTACTACTAAAATTAATTATTAAATTTTTTTGTTGGGATCATTTAAGCATACACATTTTTTTTTTGTCAAATCGCTGTAGAATTGTCTAGCGAAACGGGGACACCTATTTCAATATGTAGGTATAATTGGAATGGCACATCAGTTGTCCCTAGTACAAATTGAGTAAAAGCTCTAACTATTTCGCATGTCATTGGTGGCGATTGCTCCTTTTTATACCACTGGGATCCTACAAGTTCTTATGGTGGTTGGTACTTATATACGATATCAGCAAAAACAACATTTTCGCTTTCTTTTGTTAGATTTCTTATTGCCACTTGTTGGTTTTTTTAAGAATTAACAGACTTTTTTAAAAACAGTAACAACAACAATTGAAACAAAAACTTAAAAGCGACAACACATTTTAAAAAGACAAACAATGTTGTCATAGAAAGGAAACCGGAAAACATTTCCAACTAGACTTAATTTCATTTGTTGTTGTATAAGAATAGTTACAACAAATTTTTTTTTTGTACACAATATTAATTGTTATGAATTCTTTTTAATGTAATAGACAACACCTACAACAATGTCAACGTGAATCGTCATAAGTAGAGCAGACATGAAGGTAAATGCGGGATAAACATTTTTGTTAAAAGAATGCAAATAAACTGAAATTTATTGTTGATGGGATAAGCTATTCCTGTGCGCATTTCACTGGTTGCTTAGGCCAGATCATCAGCAAACTTCATTTTAGAAAAACTAAAGATATTATACAAATAAAACTGTTAAATGAATAAGAATTATAAACACCAGTTTTACTTGAATCAATATCAGGGCTTAAACAAAAACAACAATAAATTTCAGTTTATCAATAGTATGCAATGGGAATTAAGCACATTAAAACGAAACCTTGTTAATTAATTTTACAAGAAAAACTTTGAAGAAAACTTATTGTTTTACAAAGTTTTCTATAAAAAATCTCCTATTGAACCTACTTCTTAATAGATGTTGTGTATTATTCTAAGCTATTTGTACGAAATTGGAATACTTTCACTGTTACAGTACTCCAAATATTTAGAAATATTTATTGCCATTGTATGGGATGTGCCACGCCCACTTGAAAATTAAAAAGAAAAAAAATATATTAATAGCCTGTGTTAAGCTCCGGATCATCAGAAAATTACTGTAAAAATTTCAGGAAAATCGGTTCAGTTTTTTAGGAGTCTATAGGTTACAAACAAACATACGCTTTTTCATTTATATATTATTTATTGCTACCCCTGCACCTACGCCATTAATTTTTATTTCGAGAGGTGTAGTTGACTATAAGCTTGAAAATTTTTGTCTTCAGATATTGGTTATTATATGTTTTCGTTCTATGGGGAGTACTGCTCTTCCTCCGTCTACCCCGCCCATTTTTATTTTAATAGTTCTTTAGGTACGCGATATTTAATGTATGCATCCTATGGGGCGTTTACCACCTTGATTTTTATTTTTAAATGATTTTTATTTTTATAAGAGTGACTCCTACCAAGTTTGAACATTCTTACTATAACAGTTTTTATGATATGCGATACTGAAGATTGGAATCCTATGGCGGGTACCACTTCCCCTGCCGCTTTCGAAAAAATAGGTAGCCTATTTTATTTCTGGGGCTCACGTGATGTTACTAACAGGAAAATCAGTTCGGTAGTTTAGGAGTCTATAAGCCAACAAAAAAAAAAATTATAATTTTTATATAAATGGATTTAAGAGGTCAGACAGTGAATTTTCCTTTTCTACTTAGAAATACATTTTAACAAAAAAAGTTAGATTGTTTTATTCGTCTGTGTCGAATCTTTGATACCCTCCACCAACAGTTCAAAAATTTCAGGAGTGGGCTTTATATGGGATCCATGATAAATAATGGACCGATGTTCACGCAATTTAACAGTGTGGTTTTAAGTCTTATAAAACTGTGACAGAAAGAATTTTATTTCAACAGCATTATCCGTTACGGGAAAGCTTTATATGGGGCCTATGGTAAACTATGGACCGGTTCACGAAATATGACAGTGTGATTTCTAGTCATATGGAACTATTGTGGACCAAATTTCATTGCAATAGCGTTATTCGTTACGGTTTTACGCGTACTAAAGTGTTTTTTGATAGTGGGTTTTATATGGGGTCTATGGTAAATGTTGGACCGATCTTCACGAAATGTTTTGGCATGATTTCTGGGCATAAATAACGAATTTCTTCAATATGTGCATCTTACAACTATTTATATTAGTTTTTGTAACAAAATTATAAATTTTTTATGGTGGTTGTTCCACATTTGGCTTCACTCTTATTTTACTGAACCGATTTTGCTTAGGATCACTAGAAACAATTTGACACCAATATTGTTCCTTTCTTTTGAGTTTTTCGAAAATGAGCGTGTTTTTAACAAACGGACGGGCAAGATTGGCACACAGACGGGCATGGTTAAATCGACTTAAAATTACTGAAGGACCCAGAATATACATAAATACTTTATGGGGTCCTTAATCTTCCTTCGTATAAACTCAGCTGTGTAGGGAATATATTTCGAAGAATGTGAGCAACACAAATGTAGGAAATGACAAGTGCAATAATAACGAACATACAGATGTTACACATCCATTTAAACGGTGAAATATCAGTTGACTCATCCATTTTGTTTATTAAAATTAGAAGAAATTTAACTTTTTCAAATACGAAAAGAAAAACTACAAAAAATTTCCGTAAAAAATCCTATTTTTTGTTTAATTTCAACCCCAAATAAATTTTTTTTAATTTTCAACAACAAAATGTCTCTTTATTTGGGGTTACAACCCCAAATCTGGCAGCTCTGGTGTTGGGGATATAATGACGATCGACAGCGTATGAAGAATTTTAATCAGCTCAAAATTAATTTATCTCAAAACGATACTAATACGTCATGTAGCACGTGAGTAAAAATTAAACACAAATGCACATAGAATTTAAAGTATTTAGCAATAATTACAAAATAAAAAAAATTAATTCTCCAAAAGGCATTTCATAAAAAGTTTATTTTGAGTTCCACATTTTTTTCATAATTTTCTCTGTATTAACATTAAAACTTTTGAAAAGGATTTCTCGATTAATGTTTTTTTGTATGTATAGATTTTTTTTTGTTTCATGTAATTTTTTAACCAGCAAGGTCACTTAGAGAACATGAAAGTATTTAACATACCAAAAACATTCCTTTGCTTTTACTCAGAAATTCTGACTGGTAGCCAAGCAAGTGAGAGGGAGTAGAGACACAAACAAACAGTACAAATAGAAAAAGTAATTTAAGAAATAAATAGAAATAATTTTATTTTATTCCAGATAGCGTGACAATACTAGTTGTACTTATCATTATTTAATATTCGTAGCTGTGTGCAAAAAAATGTAGACAATAAAAAATTGTAAATGACAAAAATATTCGTTTAAACGTTAAACATCAAACAAATTAAACGTGATCACTTTAGCATAAAGAACAATTATTATACCTCTAAAAGTAAAGAATGTTGCTTCAAAATAGAAAAAATTTTGTTTCAATTATACTTCTTTTAAAAAAATCACTTGTCCCAAACTTTTTTTTTTTAAAGAAAATCTTTTGGTCAAAATTAATTTTAACAGAAAAAATCTATAGTCGTTAATTCCAAAATGTAGTTCCGAACATGTAATGGTAAATAACAACTAAAATATGTTTAGCACTTATAATAGCATGGTTGGTTTTCAACCATAGTATGTTGCTTTTGGAAAAGAGGAAAATACTATTGTTAATTTAAAAACATATTACCCATAACAGGTTTAGAGGCAACCACAATATGGTTGTGGCTTCGTACTGGAGGACTAAATTAACCATACCATGGTTGTCGGTGACAATAATATGGTTAAATAAAACAAAATATGTTTAAAATTTTCATTAAAAATAGTTTTGTTGGAGGTGACCATATTTAAACATGTTTTTTCTTTGCGTGTATAGAAAATTAAACAGATAATAGCCTTTCGTAAGTTTGTTTCTATAGAAAATCTGCTGTCTTAAAACAATTTTGATAGAAAATCGGATTTCCTAACTCATTTTTTATTGTCCAAGAACTTGTTCTATATAAAAATAAATTTATTGTCTTAAAAATGTTTTTTTATAATAGAAAAGCTCAAGATAATTTTAATAGAAAACCAACTGGAACTTTTTTCGAAATGTGAACTACAAGTTAGTTGTTAACAAAATTTTATAAATAAATTTTCTGATACCACTTATATCGATTTAACGTCACAAACAATTAACTTTGTTTTCTTGACTGTTTGACTGCGCTGCGCCAAATGAAAAAGACCGATGTCATAGATATCGAATTAACAAACTAACCTCTAATTAACACAAGTATGTATTTATTACTTTTCGTCTTCGTTTCTCCCACTTTAGCCGCATCGCTCTATTTACTCGTCTTGGGTATATAAAATAGAAATCGAAAATGCTGATAAATGCAAGTGAACAAACAATAGAATTTTGCTTAGATTCAAATAAAAAATTTAAAGAAACAAATGCGAGAAAAAAATGCTTTTAAGATAAATCTCAAGTTTTAGTAAAAGTTAAATAGATTTGCTATTTTTAATGGAATTGTAATTTATAATGAATTATAAATTCTTGCGAACGTTGTGTAGTATAATAAGATTAAAAAGAACTGAACGAATTTCGTAACATTTGTCCCAAAAGTTTTCTTATAAAAAAATGTTGCCTTAAAAGTTTTCTTATAGAAAAACTATTGTTCAAAAAGTTTTCTTAGCAAAAAATTTGTTGATAAAAAATATTTTCTATAGAGAAGCGGTTGTCCCAAAAATTTCTTATTGAAAAAATGTTGTCCCAGAAGATTTCGTAAAGAAAAACTTTTGTCGCAAAGTGTTACTCACAAACAGCGTTGCCAGAAGATTTGGAAGGAAAATCTTCATATGGCCAAAAAAAAAATCTTATTTTGAAGAGGAAAATCTTAAATTGTATTTTTAGTTATATTTTCCATAAAATTCTTTCTAAAAATATACTTTAAATCCATTTGTTTTCTAATAAATAAGAACGTAAAAAAGTTCATATAAATAAAGAAGTTTCTTTGGAAGTAATTAAATTCTAAAATTAGAGACATATACATTTTGCACATTATTTTGCTTTGTAGTTAAATTATACTTAGCTCATAACGGGCCGTAGTTTTCTGATTTAATTCGAACTTGATTCATTCAATTCACAACATATCATTTATAGAATTTACCTTTCTGTTTTTTTGATATATTGTTCTATATGAAAAATATTGTAAAAAAAAAAAAATTTGGTCCGTCCCAGAGGGTAATTTCATAGACTTTTACATAAAAATAGAATTTCACCCCACTAATCTTGCTCCAATCAAATCCAAACTAGTTTCATTCGATTCAGCACACATCATGTATAGACGCCCCTGTTTTTTTTTTTTTTTTTTTTTGTTATATTCGAAAAATTGCAATAATTGCAAAACACAAATTTAGTCTGGCCAGACCAAGACGGTAATCCTCGGGTTAATTTCCATTAGTTTTACCTTTTGGTACTAAATACATCAACTTTTTTGTTCTTTAATATATTAAACTTTATAAAAATACGGGTTTTCTTTTTTCAAATAATTTTTTCATCATCAATATTCCCAAAATGAACAACCGCTAATTTTTTTGTATGCTAGACAATGGGTACAAAAGTATGCATATCCAATAGACAACAAGCTGATACAAAACCTCATTGTTTTAAAGACTGACTGTTTAAAAAACTGCAAAAAATTATGTAAGTTGTACAAACTTAAAGTTAAGAATTTTTATTTCTAGAAATTAAAAATCTTAATTTGAGAAAAAAGATCTTCAAATCTTATTTTAGTCAAAAAATCTTCAAACATAAGGTAAAATCTAAAAATAAAAAATCTTAATTTGAGAAAAAAGATCTTCAAATCTTATTTTAGTCAAAAAATCTTCAAAAATAAGGTAAAATATTCATTCTGGCAACGCTGCTCACAAAGGTTTTCTTATGAAAAAACTGTTGTCGAAAAAAATTTTCCTATAGAAACATTTTTGTTTCAAAGTTTTCCTAGAGGAAAAAAGCTAAAAGTTTTCCTGTCGAAAATTTTTTTATTTTTATTAAAAAAAAACCAAATTTTGCATTTATTCTGACATTAATACAAGATGTTTTCGTTTTAAAGCGATTTTCAGAAGGAGATCTTTAATAATAAATTCTTAAACCTAAGTGCAGGTCCACACTCTTCAAGTTTTAGTCGTCAAGTCTTGAGTTTTTAGAAGAGAGAGAAAAATAAATGGCTTTCTCTTTTCCCTTCTCTTCTGAAAGCTCAAGACTTGATGGCTTTAACTTAAAGAGTGTTAATCAGCACCAGCGTTATCAAAAGTGCAGATTTATCTACATTTTGCAGTGAAGCATTGAGCAGTTATGAAGTTTTTTTTTTTTTAAAGTTTTTTTGTAAATTGTGCAGATTTTGCAGTTTTTACATTTAATTTTTTTCACTTTAAATTTTGTTATATTATTTTTTATTTCATAAGCTATAATGTTACCTTATTTGCTTAACTCATACTTGTATAACAGTGGTAAGCTTTAAGAGCAAAACAAACCAATATAGAGCTTGATAAACACGCACGTTCCGTTTACAAACTAACGATAATTTTTCAATAAATTCCAATAAAAAACTTTTATCCACTTAAATTTTTAATGTTTCGTCTTTTCTTTCTTAAAGCCTGGTACTCTGTTCAACATTTCACGTGAAATGCTGTCAAAACGCATATGAAAAAAACTTGTGCGGAATATCTATGAAAAAATGTTGATAGAGTTGTACTCTGTTCATTTTGTGAAAAAGTTCGAAATGTTTCTGGCAACATATTTTTACAACTGCGAAATAAAGTAAGCTGCACTTATTTCACGTGGAATTTTAAGCAAAAGCGAAAAAGTATGAACTGATTATTACATACGAAATAAAAAATTAAAATAACACAACCGGTAACAGTTTCTTATCCATAATTACTTTCTTTTTTATTAAATTTTTTTAATAAAAAAACATATTTTTAGTAAAATACTTGTTTACATACGCAAAACAATGTTGCATATTTGCAGGAATAAAAACGTCAAATATTAAAAACTCGCATGATAGGTAACATTGATACATGTCAAAACTTTCGTGTGAAATAAGCAATGTTGCTCAACATTTTTCACAAATTCGAACAGAGAACTAGGCTTAACTCTGCAAAGTTTTCACTAAAATAATTAAATTTAGCACTAGCGCAGATAAACAGATAAACATTTATCAAACATTTATATATTTCAACAAACATGTTTTAGTCGCTTGTCAAATACCCTAATTGACAATGCAAGACGGTTGTACAAACGTACAATTTCGACATGTTTGCCAAGCCGTTTGAGTTTTTTATTCGGATTTAATTTTTGAAAATTAAATTTTGTCCCTGTCTAATTCTTGTGATTTTTGTTGGGATGGTTTGGGACGTGGTATCCCAACAAACACGGAGGTTTGATTTCAAATTGAAAATG
This sequence comes from Pollenia griseotomentosa, assembly GCA_963931875.1. Classification (NCBI taxonomy): domain Eukaryota; kingdom Metazoa; phylum Arthropoda; class Insecta; order Diptera; family Polleniidae; genus Pollenia; species Pollenia griseotomentosa. Next base: position 99,351,353 of record OZ007560.1, read on the forward strand.
ATTTGAAATCAAACGTTTTCTCAAAGGACAAACTTTTGATAATGATTTAAAAATCATAGCATTTTAAACAAGAAGAGAAATTTATTTTCAAACTGAAAAATGCCTTAATTTTTAACTTGAAATGTGGACTATAATACAATGTGAAACATAAATAATTTATTATTAAGTTAAATTCCTTATTTATTTAAATTAACTGTCAGCTTAACATTTGGCATCATAGCTAAAACATGAAATAGTTTTCATTCCGTCCTAAAATTCTTGAAAATATGAAATACTTAGCTCCCTTTTATTTTGAGGATTGTAGCACCGAGATTATACAACAAACTTATAATTTTTAATTTCCCGTTTTATTTGTTTATTGGTGTTCTTAATCACTGTAATTACTAACAAAAAATTTTAGTTTAACACAAGAAATAAATCGTTCACTTGTAAAACACATTAAACCACGAAGTAAAAATTTAACATTAATCGCCATTTTTAATGTTTATTTATTGTTTATTTTTCGCTTTAGTTTAGTTTTGATTTGAATTTAACATTTGAAACCAATTTGACATCAAATTGATAAAACATTATAAATTTGAATTTAAATGTTAAAATCAAACAATTAAAAAACGTTTGAGAATCGTGTTTGATGTCAAATGATAAAGTCATTTCATATCAAAGATTTGACTTCGTGTTTGATGGGATTAGCAAGAGCTAAAGTTTCCAAATTTGGTAAAAATAGCTTGGTTATCAATACGCGACATCTGACTTTTAATCTGGGCGGAATTGGAGAAGTGGTCGTGGAACAAAATAGAATTCTGTATATCTGAAGAACTGTAATTGTAAAAAATTCCAAATTTAGTACAAATAGAATGGTAACGAATACAGAATATCTGTTAAAAAAAACAAGATTGGAGAATGGGCGTTGCATATTTATACTAATATAATAAAGATTAGAACAGCAAGAGATTAAGTTTCCAAATTTGCTACAAATATCATGGTTGTCAATACAAAACATCCGACAAAATCAGGGATGGATTAGAGAAGTGGTAAGAGAAAAATGTCCAAATCTGGTGAAAATAGCTGGGTTATTAATACAACCTGTCTATAAAAAATGGTTGAATTTACAAAGACATGGATTTCTGAAATAAGGTACAAGCCAAGGCGAATTAACTACAGGTGGTGTTGAAACGGCATCTGATTTTGACAGTTCGATCTTATTTGTTTTGATTTGTTAGTGTTTTGCTAAGAATGGTTGACATTTCGAGCTAATGGCACTAACAATTTAATGCAAAAAACCCTATGTTGTTTCTGTTATTTTTGGATTGTTGTAGTTCCGATACCACCTGTAGTTGAATTCGCCTTGGTACAAGCGTTTTGGTTGGGGAAAAACTGTGCAAATTAGGTACACATAGCCGAGTTATCAATATACAACCTCTATAAAAAATGGACGGGCTTGGAGAAGTAGGCGTGTCACAAAATATAATTCTGTAGAACGGCAATATCTTAAGTTACCAAATTTGTTACAAATAGCTTCGTTATCAATACGCAACATCAGTCAAAAAGTGGGCGAGATACAAAAAAGAATTCTGTTTATATGAAGAACTGTAAGTGTAAAATTGTCCAAATAATAAGGCTTTGATGCTCTAAATTTTTACAAAGTATTAAAAGTTAAAAAATGAGTTTATGACTGCACATTAGGGCTATAACTTTTTCACACTTTTTGCGAATATCAAAAACGGCACATGTTAGTCGTGTAGAATATTAAAAGTTATTAATAAAAAAATATGATAATTTTTTCGGATTGTTAAAAAATTCACGCAGAAATCGGGTTGAAGTTTGAAAACAACAATTTTATCTTACGGAAATTTTAAAAAATATACACCTGATATTTGTATATTTATATACGTATCACTTAAATGCTATTTTGGAATTTATTCCCTGCTTTAGATTTAAAAATTTTCCTACGGTTTACAATTAATCGCGGTTCAAAATTTCTTGAAAGGTTTTAGAAATTTGCTTCCCTGCGTGAGGTTTTTTTTTCGCAAAACGACGGGAGACAGGTGTTTTCATTACTAAAACATTCTTGGCCACTCCGTGGTACTATGCCAAAAATTTGGTTATAGCACGTACATACTTACATAGATATAAAAGTCCATTATGGAATGAAACGGAATGCACCTGGACTTAACAGCTAGTATGTTATAAAACGAATGGATACAGAAGTTCGATTCAATAAACCCATTACAGTTAAGTTTTTTAATAAAAAGAGTCTATGAAAAATTATTTTCACAAATCTTTTGTTTTCACAAAAATGTCGGTGAAGGTCGGATTTTTGTTAATAAAAAAAAAACAAAAAACTTGTCTTTATGAGCCACATTTGTCTGTGACTGTATCTTTTATTAATTTTTCCCTTCCTTTTTTTTGTTTCTGTGTTTTCTCATTATCATAAAGACAAGTAATGAAGCTACTCACAATACCAGTAATCACACGCAAACAATTTACAGCAAATGAAAGAAAAACAAAAACAAATATATCAAAATAAAACAAAAACAATTTTTGTTTTTTAATAATTTGCATAGAAAATGTAAACAACAACTTAGCAAGTGCAAAAAGAAAAATAACAAACAAACAACAAAGAAGCAGAGCTTTTTATTTCAAGCAAAAACAAATTTTGTTTACATTTAATCAGATGATGATTTTTAAGAAGGAGATAATGAAGAACAGGAAGTAATCACTTTAATTTAATGTAAACAGAACTAAGAATTGCACTTTGAATTGAATTTATATAATTTTTTCTGATTTAAAACTTTACAGAATTTTGTATAAATTTATTTCTTAAAAAATTTTTAATGAAAAAAAAACCATTACATATACATACATACATATTTGCTTTCTGTTGTAAACAATATTATCTGTAATTTAGTAATTGTATAATGAAAATATTTATTTGCCCGTTTCGGTTTTGTTAAAATAATTATTTATTAAAAAAAAGCTTTTTAATATAATTTTTTAATTTTGCGAGAGAAAAAACAGAGGTGTAGTTGGATAAGGAATTTGGAAGGCAACTAAGCTTGTTAATACGCAAAATTGCAGGATATGTACTGCAGAATCCATGACATCCAGTGCACCTTTCGGTACTGTTTCCACACTGGTGGCATTACCGGATAATTTTTCTTCAAAAATGAAGACGAAACTTGCGTTACGGTCAATGAAGACCGTTACCGCACCATCATGATATCTTAATGTTGTTTTGGCGGGATGTGTTTTCAACAGGATGGAGCTTTGACTTATTGTAGGTAATTAAAATTTGGCAATAAGTTGATTTCGATGAATGAACCTGTCAACTGGCTTTAAAGTCCATTCCATTTGACACCTCTCGATTATTTCTTGTGGGGTTACGAGACGTCACTGGTTAATGCTGAAAAAACCAGCAACAATTGACGTCTTGGAGGCCAGCATTGTAAATGTTACTCGAGATATAAGGCCATCAGTGCTCAAAAAAGTGGCTCAAAGTTGTACGCCAAAAATGCGTTACGTAAATATCAGCCACGGTGTCCGAAATCATATAAAAATGTATTAATTAAAATTGAATTTTTTGTTGTTTTTCTTTTACAATTTCAAGTTCTATTTAAAAAAAACACCCCCTACATTAAAGCTAATACAGCCATGTTAATAATCAATTAACATTACTCTGTAGCTTTTAAACATAATTTAAAAAAGTACAAATAAATTCAAATTTTTTAACATAAACTCATGTTTTGTTTAAACTTTTTAAGCATTTTCTATTGAAAATTAAAAAAATTAACGCCCCTGTTCAAATCCATTCATTAATCAATTTTTTATACTAACATTTCAGCTAGAGAATTTTGCTTTGACGCTTTCATTCATTTCTAATGGGGAAAGAGCCTAAAGAAACAGAAACATATTTGCCGCAACAGTTGCGGATCAAACGAGTCTACAACCAGACGTATTTTTTCTTACTTGTATAAAAATAAACGATAAATATTTTAATTTTTCTCCGTCTGTGTTCAATTTTGCACGAATGTCATCATTTCAAAATTTGAAATAAAAATAAATAAATATCGAGTATTTAAGAAACGTTACGCGGGTGCTGTATTTTATTTAAAAAAAATATTTTCATCAATTTTTTTTTTCATTATTTTTGGAAATTATTTTCTACACAACAAAAAAAAAAAAAAAAAAAAATTATTTTTGGCTAAAAAAAGTAATAACCCATAAAAATATTCAAGGTTTTACAGTCAAATAAATTCAATGTGAAATATATGAGAAAATTTTTTGAAAATAATATAATTTCGTGCTAAATTTAAAGAAAAAAAAATAAAGAAAATAACTTGCATTTAAAAAAATTCAAATAAAAGCTTTTAATAGTATAAAAATTTTATAAGATTTTAAAAGTGTTCTTAAAAAAAGTCTGACATATTTTGTTCTATTGCTGGTTTTTTTTAAAAGTGAAATATTTATACAAACAACATGCCTGAGAAACTACGAGAGGTTGGTTTTTATAGTTTTATTTCTTATTTATATTTATGTTTACAAATACGCACCCTACAGCGGTTTTTCTAATTAATTTTTTTTTGCGTTTAAAAATATACAAAGTTCAATTAAAACTTCAATTAAAACTTAAGTCAGAAAATGTTGATTATTGTATAACATCAAGATGAAATAAATCTTATAAACCTTCACACAATTTTGTATAAATAAATTATATATTCTCTAGCCCAAAATTGGTTAAAGCCAATATGTAATAACTTTATTAGAAAATCAATAAAACAAAGTCCCAAAAATAATATTTTCATATGTCTTTAAATAAAATTTTTCAGTAGAGCCGAAAAAACATTCTAGATCAAACTATGGGCTAGGTATTGCACTTTTTGAACTTTGTTATTACGTTAAAAAATCGGCATTGATCCATCTTTTTTCAAAAATTTTTAGAAACATGTAAAGAGCGTTTAAAAGTAGGCAATTCGGCATCAACATCTCAAAATCAGAAAAAATAGACCTACGCGGTTGCCCATGAAAACCACAGAAATTTAACTTGTAATATTTACGGCAAAGAAAATTTATACAAATTCTATATCAATGTGCAGGAAATGATGTCTTGTTTTCACAATTATACAAAAATGCTTATAAATTTTGTAAACAAAAATTACGTGTGTTAACGTTTTGTACAGTGGGATATTTCGTAAAAAAATGTAAATAATTATGGATTTTTTAAACGGTTAGTCCGGATGGAATAACATTCCAGGTAACAATAAAGGACTTGTATTCGAGTTTAAGTTTTGAATTTGCCCAAAGTGGGGCACCTCGGGTGTTAAACAAATAAGAACAATCTATAATTCTTAATTTTAGCCTGCTTTATTAATGAAATACACTGGTTGGTAATTGTGTCCACGATTTGCAACGACTGCAAATCGTTGAAATTTATTATCAAAATTCAGCTCGGTGGAAATCCACTGTTTTATCGAAAAATTGTGTTCAGCGATGAGGCTCATTTCTGGCTAAATGGATACGTAAACAAGCAAAACTGCCGCATCTGGGGTGAAGAACAGTCACATGACGTACAAGAGTTACCGATGCATCCCGAAAAAAGGACAGTTTGGTGTGGCTTATGGGCTGGTGGCATCATCGGTCCATTTTTCTTTAACCGTGGAAGAAACGTTACCGTCAACGGTGAACGATATCGAGCCATGATACGCGACTTTTTTTGCCCCAATTGGCAGAGTTGGACTTCGTTGATATGTGGTTTCAACAAGACGTTGCCACATGCCACACAGCTCGTGAAACAATGGACATATTGAAGGATCAATTTGGTGAGCAGTTTATCTCTCGAAATGGCCCTGTGAGTTGGCCGCCAAGATCATGTGATTTGACGCCTCTTGACTATTTCTTATGGGGTTATGAGAAGTCGTTGGTCTTTGTGGTCAAGCCAAACACAATTGAAGCCTTAGACATAACACGTGCTATTCATGGAATACAGGCCGAAATGCAATAGTGGTGCAAAATTGGACCTTTCGAATGGACCATTTGAACCGGAGTCGCGGGCAACATTCACATGAAGTTATTTTTAAAAAGTAAATGGCAAAGACCAATTTATCGATTGCAATAAAAATTTTGAATATATGATGCAAATTTGAGTGTTTTTTTAGATTTTTAAAAAAACCACGCTTAAAAAATCACCCATTAGTTTACAAAATATCCGACTTTGAAATCTAAAATTTAATATTTTTAGCCGGGAACCGAAAATAACAGTTATTTTGAAATTTGAAAAACAAAAAAAGCATAAAGAAGAATAAAAGTCTTAAAACTGATTCAAGTTTACCATATTGATCCTTATGAATTAGTCTGTGATAATATATATTGCTTTTTGAATGTTTATTATTATTTAGGCTCTAAGGCTTTTTTATAAAAATACCAATTTTTATATTTATTTATCTAGTTATCTTCAATATTTCGCTATCTCTTAGTTAGCATCTTCAGGAAATTTTAATTTTACTAAATTTCTTATATGTGTGTATGTGCTGGACGTAGTATTCGCCGTCATATCTAAATTTTTTGATTTTCCATCCAGCATCGTCGGTGTGACACATACAAACACATTTTCACTAATACTACCACAATGCTTGATGAGTATTTTGATCGGTGTATTTTGGCCTTTAAGCTTGTGCATAAACAAAGGCTTACAAAGAACTTAAGCAAGGCGAGTTCATTCTATCAAGCTACTTCTATCATTTTGTGTGTGTAATTCTGCTTCAAATGTGAAATTTGGGACACAGACATGTGTAACTTCCAATTTCTCAATTGGCAGCACTGATTTTAATGTGCATAAGAAACTAAATTATTAAATTATTATCGCACGTACATTTTTTTAAAAAAATACCTTTTATTTTTGCTTCAAAAAATATAAAACAAAATACAGCTATCGTTTATGAAAAAAGGAATAGTTATTACGAAAATAGGAATAATTACTTTATTAAAATTTGTACTATTTTTTTTTTTATATTTTTTTATAAATTACAAATAAGTAAGTAATTCTTAAGGGAAAAAAATTGTAATAAAAAGTTATAATCATTTGCAATTAAAATCTTTAAAAAAGTTGTTATTTTGCCATTTTATATTTAAAAAGTATTTTCATTCTTTTTTATTAAAAAAAAATTTTTTTAAGTAACATTGAGGCATTCAATATTCGTAAAGCGGACATACCAAAAACAAAATTGCCCAAATTTCTTCATATATAGTATAACTATAGTTATAGTAGATATAAATGTGTGTGCCAAATATTTTTATGGAGTTTATTTGTCGAAATATAGGGTGCTAAAGTGTTGCCATTTTTGAAAATTTGTTTTTTTTAATTATCGTTTCAACTACAAAATCGTTTGATCTTTTTTTTTAAGACAAAAATGAAAAAAAAAAAAATTTACAACCCAAACAATTTCATGCCGCTTTACTTTAAATTCTCTCACCAATACGACTGTTAAATATTTTTGGATACCCATGGTAATTATAAACCCAGAATATACATTTACACTTTATACAGCCAGACATAAATATTTTTTGTTATAAAAATTAGAAACAAAATAAAAATGATATGCGACGTAACTCGGTAATTTTTAACACTAGAATTAACTTTAAAATAATGTCAGAGCAAAGTAGAACTTGATGATTCTCTATACTAAAGACCTTCCTTCATATTATTACTTTTCGATACATATTTAAACTTTTTTTAAAAATTTAATTTATAAAAATCAGGTGACAACAAATTAAACAATACAATTAATTTCAAATTAAAAATTAATTTTTAAATTTATTTTAAACTAATTTTTGTAATTAAATGATAAATATTACTAAATTTATTGGTATGTAGTACATAATAAAAAAATGTAACACACGACTACTGGTTTACGTTTTATTAAAAATAAAAGTTTTTTTTCCAAATAAACTAAAATATTATTATGAATACTGTATTACGCCTGTATTCATAAAAATGTTTTATATTTTATAAAGGTTTACAAAACTAATTTTGTATGAAAATTTGCCTAAATAACCGTTTGTTAAATTTAATAATCGTTTATAAATACAGGGGTGTTAGTCTTTACGTAGACTTTCGGTACATTGTTCATTCATTGGCACATCCTTTTGGCTTTTTAAAGGCAAACGGTTTATCTATATACATAACTAAACTAAACTTTTATATTTACAACCTTATTTTCACAATATATATTTTATAATTTAATTAAACATTTTTGGTTTTTTATTTGTAAAATTTACTTCTTTTGCATTAAATTAAAATGAAATAACAAAATTCTAACAACAACAAAAAAAAAAAAAAAAACAAAAAATCTTCATTGTTTTTAAAAAAAAACAATTAAAATTTGGAGAAGGAAAATTCTAAATTTGAGCAGCAAACTGTTACGTTTACAGTGAAGCTTGGATCTTCATAGAAATCATTATGAATAAAACCGATTTCTTTTAATTAAATTCAAAAGAAGAAAATATTACAAATAAAAAACCAAAAATTATTAATTAAATTATAAAAATATATAAAATATATTTTGGAAATAAGGTTGTAAATATAATAAATTAAGGTGTTCAGTTTCTTTTGACGCTAACTGTAAATAAAAATAAAAGGTTCCATGTAATCGCATCAAGTGAGAGCGACTGCAGCGATTTGACTTATTTTTTTATTCGATTGGAAGTTTTCATCAGATTGTTTGTAAAGAAAAAAAATTTTAAAATTTCTGGTAAAACTCGGAAAATTTAAGTTTTTAATAAGGGTATTCACGTCACAAGTTGCAACCTTGCAAAAAAGCAAAAGTGCAAAAACATAACAACAACCACAAAGACAATTATATACGAATTTATATACGAAATTATATACGTTGTTGTTATATTTTTGCACTTTTGCTTTTTCGCAAGGGTGCAAGTTGTGACGAGATTACTCTCAATATATTGCGTACTATGCACTCTTAATTTTTCTAAGTATAAGCCAATTTAGGGGGAAACGGTAAAAAATTTAATATTAAGCCTGCTTTTTACTTCTCATTTTGCTAAGCATGAGAAAATTTAAGCAGATACTCGAACACTAAGTTTTACTGTCATCTTTTATCATCACATAAATAAGAAGTCATCAGTGTACGTAATCAGAAACACGTCCGGGTTTTAAAGGGTATTCCACCAGCAATCCGTAAATAGTAAAGAACATAAACAATCAAACATGATTTTAATTTCTTTGATATTTGTTTTTGCGCTATTTATTTATTTATAATTTAGGAAGTATGTTCCTATATTTTTATTAAATAAAAAATAATTTTGAATTCAAAATTGCGTCACATAAATTTGCGCAACTTATTAAATAGTGTGGAGAAAACCGCACACAATTATAGCTAAATATAGTCGATAAGTACACGTAGAGAAAACATGTTTAAATAATAATATGCTGGTCGGTAACAATAATATGGTTAAATTAAACACAGTATGTTTAAAATAGTCTCGTTGGAGGTGACCATACACAGAAAAAATATCTCAAGAAAATCTTTAACAACAAAGTAAGTTAAAAATAAAATTTCAAGTCAACAAACTTTTTGTTTGATTCAATGAAAAAATTTATCAAATTAACACTGCGAAATAGCACTCAATAAAACATATTTAATAATGAAATAATTAAACATTTCTTCATATTCAATTAAAAAAATAGTTGAATCAAAAATACAGTATTTTTACAACTCTTTTCTTTATGTAATTCTCATTCGCTTTACAGTTTTATTTGTATAATATATTTAGTTTTGCCAAAGTCTTTGAAAAAAGATTTCCTAATGATCTGGCCTAAGCAACCAGCAAAATGTGCATAGAAACAAGCTTATCCCCCCATAATAAATTTTAGTGTATTTATCTACAAATAAAAGTTGGGAATTTAGCACATCATCATTAATAAATAAATAAATAAATAAAGATTCGATAAACATTTTGTTTGATTTATTCAACATTTCCAACAGTTTATTTAAACAAATCACGTAAACATTTTACTGAAAAAAATTTTTTTTGCAACAACTTTTTTATTGACTCAATAAACTTGGTTCTTGACTAAAAATTCAATAACAATACCTACAAACTTTTTTATCAATACCGTAGAAATCGTCATCGCAGAAATTTCAAAATTTTTTTTTTATCAAATATGCGATTTTCGTATTCAAATATGAAAATTAATTTTTTTTCTGTGTATTTAAACACGTTTTTTCTCTGGGTGTACCTTACACTGCATTCACACATGAGAGTAATTCTTGAAAGCCGCAACACACGCACACTTTTTTTCTAACCCACATACACGTTTTGTATTTTCAGCCGATCGGTTCTTTCTTTAATTTTGCGTTGAAAATACGTATACTCTATTTGCAAGAAAGTACTTTCATGTGTAGCCTCGGGTTTTCAGGTTAAGTCAATATTTGATTAAATCAAACAGAACCACACACGCGAATTTTTAGAATGTCTGTTGCTTAGGCTGCTACAAAACGTTTTTGTGCTGTTCTTCCGCCTACATTACTACTTATGTTCGGGAATGAATACTGGGTTTATAAGAAGTGTCACCCACAACTTCTTATAAACCCAAATTAAGAATAATAATTGGAATAATTTGTTTACCTTTTTCAAAATAATCAAACAAACAAATTAATTTAAAATTATTCCAAAACGTGTATGATTTCTGGATATGAGATACTATATAATAGTAGAATATTCACGTTTTTATTTTTCTAGCTATTTTGTCGTTTCTATCGGTTTTTATTTATATTTATCTATTTTTAGTTAATAAGTAGAGAATTACAATTAAACACATTTTTAATGTGTAGTATGACTCAATTTGTTAAGAGGGGCTTTTTTTTAACTAGTAAATGTTAAAAATGACACAATTACAGTAGAAAATAGCAAATAGCAGAAAAACAAACAGTCAGGCGTTAAATGCACTTGAAATGTTTTTTTTTTGTTTTAAGTCGTTTGTAGTAGATGAGGAAATCACATGTAAAAAAAAAACAGAAATTACAAAACAAAAACGTAACGGGAGGGTATTAAAAGTAGAAAACAAAATACAAAAAATGAGAATAAGTACTCGTATCATAATGACTTTTAGACAAAGTCAAAGTTAATATAAAAAAGCTTTTTTATTATAATTTTGTAAATACATAGTAACATATCGTTGGACTCATCTAGAAAGGCCCTAATTTTTGAGTGATTCAAAAATTTAATGCAATAGTATCAGAAATAACGGTTTTATAAGCAATTGCACATTATGATCACATTATCAATACAGTTTCTATTTTCTGCCTGCTATTAGATGAGAAGCGCAAAACTCCTTTGTTCAACCTCTACTATGTTCACACTTGAGTTTTTAAACGCGTTTAAACATCACAACAAAATCGAGATGATTAACCATACATTGAAGTGAAGTAGAATCCTCTGAACATACCTCAAACTGAGTATAATGTAGAATCGGCCACCATGAACGTACCCTCCACTTGTACAATCACCAACGCTTTCTTCTTAATGCTTTAGTTTTGTCCATAAATAATTCATAAATTTTCACAATTTCATCATGTGAATGTTTAAAATAATCTTCTGCTAACTTTATTAAAGTATTTTTAATACTTCAAAGAAATATAAATTTGTTTGTTGTGTTTTTTCCTTAATCAACTGATTTCTTAGTCATCTCAAAAGTAATGTAAACGGCTTTGATTTTTTAATCAAAATTTTGTTTAAACGCTTTTAAGAACCCAAGTGTGAACATAATTCGTAAGTAAACTAAAAATTTTGCGCTCCTCATCTTAAAACAGGCTGTATATTTTTACCTTCTCTTGTAAAGTTGCTATTATGTGAGTTAGGGCTTTTCTACATGATACCAACGATATACTCTAATGAATATGTGTGTAAAGTAGGAAATTCAAATTGTAAGAGATTTTTATTTTTTTTTAAATGGTGGATGACAAACGTATATTTTGAAAAGTATTTTTTTTAAAATGTGATTAAATGATTTATATAAATATGTACATAGCACACAGTAAGGGATTTTGAAAAAAATGGAAATAGTTCTGGATTTTGTAAACGATTAATCTTATTAGAATAAAATTTCAGGGGATATTTAAGGGCTTGTGTTTAAGTTCAAGTTTTGGATTTAGAGTCAGTAGGCATAACAGGAGGGCCGCCATAGTTTTCCAAATTTTTGGACCTACACTGAATGAAATATGCTTCATATATTTAATGAGTCGTTTTCATAAAAAAAATTTCAAATATCAAAAATTTCTCTATATGTGGTCTTTTTTTATTATGCGTTAGCAAAAAAATCAACGTTGTTATTGTTGTTAAGTTATGACCAGCGTTGCCGTCTTGGTTACTTTTAACCAAAACTGGTTACTTTTTTCTCAATGTGTACTTGTGTACTTTTTTTCCATTTTGGTTACTTTTTTTCAATTGAAAAATAACCAATTTTTTTTCTTACTTGGGTGTTAGACGATCAAGTTTTGCACTTTTACACAGCGTTTACATTTGTCAGTACTGGCAAGACAGTAAGCATATACCTATTAGTTGGCAAAACAATGCAAAAACAAAATAGCTGTAAAAGCGTTTATTTATTATGAAAAAGTTTGAATGAATTGCTACTGTCTTGCCAGTACTGGCAAATGTAAACGCCATGTTAGTTTTAAACCCCCAAACTTTTTTACCAATTCACTCATATGTACTTTTTAAAATTAAATCCTACTTGCTTTTAGTTTCTCTTTCAAGTTGAGTGTTTCTATTTACGCTGATGAAAACAGCTACTTATAATTTTAATGGATATCTGTTTCGATTGTCTTTATTAGTTGTTTTCTTGATGACATCTTTAAAATAAATTTCTCTGAATTTGCTTGCAGCCTACATCACATCTTTAAATTTTTGTGAATGTTGTGCTTGTATGTGTAAAAAACTTGACAGAAACACTTGATCGTGTGGCTGCGGGGACAATTTTTTGAGCGCGTAGGGAAAAATATGGATTTTTCGGGCTGTGTAGGGACTTTAAAAAAATTATAACATCACTGATCTAAGGTATCCTTTTTTCTACTTCTACTACATTGATTTATAGTCTGTTGAACTCATACTGTCTTGCAATGGACGAATATAAGTGTTAGCTATGCTTGTGAGGTGCTAATTCCACAGAAAAATTTCGAAACATTATAAGGCCTATTGTACCTTGCAGACCATCAGTAACATACTTTTTTACAAAAATCGATCCAGAGGTTTAGGTGTCTATATACATAATTAAATATAATATTTTTTAAGTTAATTGCAAATAAAGAAGTGTTTTTAATACATAGATATTTTGGTTACTTTTCATTGCATTTGGTTACTTTATTTTTACATATTGGTTACAAATTCTTGTTGGTTGTCGCAACACTGGTTATGACAATTTAATCTCATATTTACGCTCTTAATTGAGTAATGGCAAAAAACATATTTTTTTTATTCAAAAAGTACACTGCCCCAGTAGGCTAGCTTGCAGTGAGCTAGTCTATCAGCGCCGTGGTTGCGGGATCGATTCCAGCCCGCGACTCGGGTTAAAAAAAAAAGTTGAATAAAGAACAACTTTGATTAAAAAAAAATTAAACAAAAATAAAATAAAAAAAAAAATTTTTTTACTTTTTTGAAAGTATTCATCCAATGACTTACAATCATAGATCTAATGTAATGTTTCATTAAATACATTTAAATGAAACAGGTTTCATTGATCCAACGAAGCGCTGCTTAGGTTCCTTTTTAATGCAATTTTTCATGGGATTAATGTCAATTTTCATTGGTATTCTGAAGAAAATTCTTTCAGTGTATCTTGGTCAAGTAAAGGGTGTCCAAAAATTGATGAACAATTTTAATTTTATTAAAAAAAAAGAGTTTATTTTGAGATATTTTAAATATTTTTATTTCAGTTTAATACAAATAGGTTTCGGTTAAAAATTAAAAATTATGTCGGTCAAGTGACCCCCTACAAGCTCGGTAGGTTCCTTATCTCTTACCAAAATTCTTAATCACGTTTTTCAATAAACTGTTGTCAAAGGTTGATATCTACATAATGTTGTTTTTTTAAGCTCTTGAACTTTTGTAGGATTTGTACTGTTTAACAAATTCATCGCGGTCACGTTTCACACCAAGGTTCTAATTAATCTTTCCCGTACCCTGGGTTGAGCAGCTGGCAGATGGCCAGACTGACTAAACGATGGACATGTTAGCTTCACTATAACTACCACACTGACAACTTAGGCGAATATACACGGCTATGGCCTGGGCGGCGGTACGTTGGAGTAATAGTGAAAGCGACACAATACAACTTTTGTGTCAGTGTATACAAATAACCTGCCGTTTCATCCCCGTAGGACAAGGTGTTATTGCCTATGGTTAAATATACCCTCCCCTAAACCATGGTAACCGTTGACATTACAAAGGCTACCCCTTTTATGCATCACCACTCGATACCTACCTTTTTAGCCGCATCAAATTCCTAGTAAAACATCTTTATATTCATAAAAAAAAAAACAAACCCAAAATATATTTGATATTATTATCTCAAGTATTATAGTATTATAAATTAAGTGACTTATGCCATCGGGCTACCCTAAACTATTCCCTTAGATCGAACTGTTACATTTTAACTGGACCTGCCATTTAAATTTCACAATATTCGTTTATGTTCTTAGATAATTAGGTTATGTTATGTGTAATTTAGGATCCCATAAGTAGTTACGTTAGGTTCCGTTGGGAAATTTAAATTAACTTTGTGCTTTTCTAATGGCTAACAGCCGTTGGCAATTGGTTTTGTTTTTCTTCTTAAAGTTAACTAAATATCTTTTAAACCTAAGCTCGAATCTTATTATTCCCGGTTTTAACTTAAATTCAACTTTTTTTTTTTTTTTTTTATTAACACACAGTCCTTAATTCAAATTTAAATTTATTTTATTATTTCCCCTCTTTGGGTTTTGCCACTTAAGTAATGAATGATTCAAACTTAAATTTAGAGTTATACGACTGTATTCATAAAGTTTTTCAATTTTATTTTTCAATTCAAATTTTTTTTTTTTTTTGTTTAATTTAATAAATGGTATATAAACTAGTTCGGTATGAAAAATTTACTTTATAACCGTTTGTTAATTTTAACAATAGTTTATAAATACGAGGTATATTGTTTATTTAGTTTTCTTTTGTTGATGCTTCAAAAAGGGTGCTTAGAATTAAAATCCAATTGGTTTTTGTTCTCATCGTTTACCGACCAAGTTAGATTTTAATTTATCTTGTTTCTAATTCGTTCTATTTTTAACAAGATGATTTTAGATTTAAACTCTATTTGCTTGCTTTTCGAACGTTAATTAAACTTTTTGAAATCTAAACTTAATCTGCCCTTGTTGGCTTAGCAAGATTCGATTTCGAACTTAAATTTATTTTGAACCTCCTGTTGTTTACACAAATTTAACTTTATATTTATTTTGTTTTATTACTCGACTGGCAACACAAAATCATTTTATGTTCATAAATTTAAATTTGTTACCCTTCGCAATTGCTAATAAGCGGTATTAAAACTCAACCGGGTTTTGGACATAAGCCCCGTCGGTGTTTATATATTTTATACTTTCGGTAATAGTTTTCACACTTATTAACAAACGGTGTTCAAACTTAAATTTATTTCATTCTTTTCATGAAACTCAACAAGATGACTTTTGTGTTTCGTTGGTACCTAACTTTGGGTACTCGCGGACGGGTTGAATTGTTTTTTTTTTTTTTTTTTTTTTTTTTTTGTGTCACAAAAACAAATGAATGAACTTTAAACTTGCCCGAGGAAAGAATTATGCTCCAAATTGAGCTGAGGATTTACTGCCGAAATTAAAGAAAAATGTATGCCCAAAACATACGTGGTCAAATATAGGTGGCCGTTTGTTTTTTGTTAGGCAAAAGAAGCCGGTCAAAAGAAAACTAAAAAAATTTGTACGTTACAAGGGACGTTACCAATGGCAGAATTAGGCTTTACTTTCCGTTACATTATGAATCCGCTGATCTGTTTTTGTTAAAATCAAACTACTTCTTAAGTAATTGTGAGTGACAGCAAAATAAAAGAAATACATATTTATATTGAAATAAACTCTTTTTGTTTTTGATTTTAAGTAGGTATTCATAAGATAATGTTTTCAAACTTATGTGCATTAAAGTTATTTAAATAAAACTATGGACAGTGCAAAACTAATAAATTTGTCATCAATGGCTGATAAGTTACTACAGACAGGTAACTATTACAATTGCGTAACAGATCAGCATGGAACAGAACAGAAACAGAACATAGAGACTAACTGAGCCTTAAGTTGAGCATACACGTTCAATAATGCCGAACGAAAACAACATTCTCTATTTCACATCAAAAATAAACAATTTTTTTTTTGAAAAAACTAACTACAGTTACTTATCTGGGCTATTTCACTGGAGGATGAAGGCTGCTGGTAGTTGTCCCTCAATTACAGATGAGGTTATGATTGAGGTTGTTAAATGTTCGCTATGTCTGCGGCGTTGTGGATCTAGTGGTTATAGCGATCCCGCAAACGTTTTCACTTTTCGATGTAGCTATTATCTCCAACGTAACTATAGTTATTTTGGTGAACTTAGGTAATGTGGTGTACGGTTTATTGTTGTGACGTTGTAAACCTGTTGGTTAGGCTTCTAATTATGACTGTAATAGGCATTTTCCGGTGCCTCGGTAGGCTAGCTGGTAGCGAGCTAGTCTATCAGCGCCGAGGTTGCGTGTTCGATTCCCGCCAGAGACTCTGGTTTCTTTCCTGCAGACAAGCATAGAGCTTCGCGGGATTAGCTTAGGAAATTAAAAAAAAAAAAAAAAAAAAAAAAAAAAAAAAACTTATGATTTTAATTATTTCTGCGCCTTTGTAACGTTTGTTGTCCTTATTTATTGTTGAAGTTTTTACTGAAATTTTGTAGATTAAGATATTGTTTGTGATTTTGGTTTTGTTGCGATTTGTAGGCTGCGTAATTGGTTGGAAAAGATGTTAGTTATTTTGTAATTTTTGTTAATCCATAGATCCATAGATGTCGTTGTGATTTATTAACTTTATGAGCTTAAACTAAATTTGGTAGTATCCGAAGTTTTCTGTAAATTCAAACCGCTATTTAAAAGGTGATGATCGTTGTAATTTAGGCAATTGGGCTATCGTCGTGATGTGGTTGAAGAAAAGATTATTGTTGAAATTTTTGTAAGTATTTGTAACGTTTTAACATGTTATTATTGTTGTAAGTTTTCACTCTTCACTATGACTGTAATTTCGATTTGTTGTACTTTATAACATTTCAGAATGGCCGTCGAAATCTCTTTATTGTTATAGTTATATTTTTTATGTTGTTATTTTGTTCACTATGGTAGTTTTGCTTAGTTTTGCTGTTAGTTTCTCACACAGTTTTCCCCTGTTGCATATTGGTTTTCCATCAGTACTTAGAAATCCATTTAATACCATACCGTCTTAAAATATTTCCACACTAACGTTTCCTTTCTTTTGTACTTACACAGAATGGTGGTCACTATGTTCCTGATTCCTGTCCTTCTGGATGTAAGCGAATTTTATGGCTTGTAATTTTTTTTAACAACCTCCACTTTCCACGACGTCTTGATAGAAAAGGCCGGATGTAGAAAGGTTCTTCCTCCTTCTTGCTGACGGCCATTTCAGTTTGCACGCATCTGCAACCTACTTCACTTTGTCAGTTGATAACTTTGGTAGTGTAACATATCACTACCTTTCAAGTTTTACAATTCTGCCCATCTGGCACTTTATGTTTATTTCATACTAATCAGGGTTGTAATTGCGGCACAGATTATTGCCATACATTTTCAATTTAAAGAAACCCCACAAGTCTAAAGGTGGATCTTGGTAGCCAATTCTCTACGAAAAATAATGCGATTTTCGAACTTTTCTTTTAAAAGATTCATTGTTTGTCTTGCTGTGTGGCAAGTGGCACCATTCTGTTAAAAGCACATTTTCTCTAAGTCTTTATCATAAATTTTCCGCCACACAAAGCTTCAGTTCATCTGCCTGTAGCGATTTACATCGACCGATGATATCTCAAATTTGTACACTCTTGATTTTGCATATATAAGATTCAAATTTTTATCGACTTTTTCAAAATATTTTTTATCAATTACACAATGTGACAGATTTTTGACCAAATGTATTTGACACCTAATTTTTATGTAAAATTGCCCGCTGAATCCGAATATGATGTTCAAAAATGTTCAAAAGTAGAACAGTTTTCGAGATATTCCATGTTTTTAAAAAATATGATGTCACTTAAATGCAAATATCTTCAAAAATATTAACCGGATTATGTATTTCTTTTTTTTATTGAAAATTAATAAAAAAACAGTGGATTGCTAGTGAAGATTGGTCAAGAAATGACAGTTACAGGGGACAAAAGTTCAAACTTCATTAGACATTTTATGATTTTTTGCAAATTTTGCAAAAAAAAGTCTAACGACCAATTTTTAGGTTTGAAATGTTTGAAAACACTTAAAATCGTATTAAATACAAAATTCCTTTATTCACTAAGCACTTAAATGTTACTCAATTCACCAGCTGGTACATTTAAATTCAACATAAGTTTCCATTGTAATAACTTACCCCGTTTCCACATGCAAGTGCAAGTTCGAAAAACTCAATACACTCACACTTTTTCACTTACATTCACACAATTTTTGTACTTTTAGTAAATCGGCTGCTTCTTCGATTTTCCGTTGATAATACGTATACACTATATTGGTTGATACTACGTATACACTGATATTTTTTGTATTTAGTAGTGCTACCATACTTTTATCTTAATTAAATAAGACTTTTCAAATAAAACTCAAAAAATAATGGCCTGTTCGTCGATAACGAATGAAGACTTCGTTCGCTTAACTAACATGTAAAGCAAAAACAATATTTTATAATTTGTTTTTGTTTTAAATGTAATTTAAGCGAACGAAGTTTTCATTCGTTATCGACGAACATGCCATCAATCTATGGATTTTAATACTTTGAAAATTGGGCATAAATAACATAACATATGTGGTTAAGATGATAATAAAAAAAAAGGAATATGCATGTGTTTTTTAAGAAATATAAATAAATGCATTATTAACATAGGATATCACGATGTATGTAGACTTTATTGGGCTACTGTATGTATGTATATTGCTTTTGTTTGGAAAAAAATTTATTTTTAAAAATTTTGTTCTGTTGTTGAAAGTGTTATTTTCAAGTGCATATTTTTATGCATAAAAAAGTTAGAATTTCTTTTCATATGATAAAAAATAAATAAATAAAATCTCAGCATTTGCATGATTTACTTTCCAACATATATACCTATTGTTAATGTCCTTCACAAAAAAATTTAAATTTATGAATATTTTTTTCATATCCAGCAACAGTTTTCATATAAAGTCAGTAGCGTATTTAAAAATTATCTACAATAAATATAGTTTCTTCAATATAGCCCAGTAGCCATATTCTGTCACTTAAGTAAGAACTTCTCGAGCCGAAAAGATGTAAATCAGAATATACCATCGTTTTTCAAGAAGTGAGAAAAATGTGTCTGTTACTCATGTCGAAAACTATCAAAATAGATTACGCCATTTCGTTAGAAATGTCGTAATATGCTAACGAAGCCGATGTCACAAATATCGTCGACGGCGACCATAATTTATCAAACTTGAAAAAATTTCAAGAATACACTTCCTACTTTTTCAAAATGAACAGATTCTTTCACTCATTATTTAGTAGCTTTCCTCGCTACTATTTGTGTTACGTAAAAGCAATTTCATAACAACTTCTTATAACGTATTATATGAATAAGTCATTAATGAAAGAAAAGTGATTCCGAGAAAAGAAATATTTTTTTTAATGAAAATGGGTTTTTGTCAAGTTTGCAAAATTTTTTATTTTTTGGATTTTTTATAACTACTAACTTTTCGGATGCACGAAGGTACAAAAAATAATGCCATACTTTTCAAGTACCATTTAGTTAAATGTACTCAATTTAAAATTCCCCAACTAAAATTCATTGGCTCTTTCAGTAGAATTATAAGTGGGCTTTTTGATTTTTTCTGATTACCACATTATTTTGTAGGCAAAGTTTTTACTGGGTTAAAAACAAAATTCTAACCTTTTTCCTGTATCTTTTAATTGCATTTTAAATACATATGGGCATTTCCTGGGGTCACGAATGTACGTTCGTACGCTTTTGATGTACAAATAATATAGAAAACAAAACTTTTCCTAGCTTTTTTTTTTGCGATTCGATAGCATTTGGGTAGCTGTATGTTTAGTGCAAAAGATGAATTTCATCGAGTTTAAGTTTTCATAATAATAGTTATTAACATGTGGTCACGAACGTACGCAAAATAGAAGTCAACTTTGGCTGACAGCAGTTAAATGTAAAAATCTGCGTAATGGAACGGAATATTCAAAAAAAAAATATCTCTTTTGGTTTTTGTTTAATTGGCTTAAGTACCGGTCGCGAACGTACGGGTCGCGAACGTACGATTTTTCCATATGTTTTTTTATTATTATCACCATGCAGTTTCCCATAAATACATATCTTCAAATTTCCTTAACAAAAAAACTTTATACTCCTTTTACAATTGATTGTAATGAAAAGATTATGAAGAAAGAGTGTAAACATAACATATTTTTGCATGTAAAATAAGCATATAAAAATGTGTTTAGAAGTAGCAAATATAAGAAAATATAAAATTTTCCAGTTTCCAGTGCAATTTCCACGAGTAAAACAGCTGAGACATGCTATGAAACCATTCTTTTATAACAATATAGACTTTTTTTTATAATAATAAACAATAAAAGACGATGATTATCAACATTTAATTTTTTCATCCTGGTAGACCATTCTGGGGAAATGCCCATACATATTTTATAATTTTAAAATTTTATTATTTGATAGTTTAAAGCGGGAATTTTTCTGACAAACAAAGTTACAGAGACCGTTTAGTGAGAAAAAACAGTTGCTTGCTTCAATTTATTGCATTTTTGTTTCATTTCACACATTTCAAAGGAAAAGTTTCTTTAAGCGTGAATTACAGAACATAAGCAAAGGAAACAAACAATTTTACAGATTATGATCTATTAAAAATCATTCCAACAAGTGAAAGTTTTACTGTAGTATTTGTTTTTCGTGTGCATTTTTTCTTTAAATCTGTTGCAATTGTTTGGGGGCAATTTAATGATAAGCAATTTCATTACGTTGGAATGAATCCGAAAATGTTGAGGACTTGAAAACAAAATAAATCATTAACTGGTGCTACATAAAAATATACATTTTGTTTTCTTTGGTTTGAATACACAAGTTCGATTTCATTTGCAACAGCAGCAGGTTAACCCCGAATGACCTTCGGTGTACACATGCATGAATACTTAAAAAAAGAAATTTGTTATTATTGAAAAATTCACAGTTCGTTGCATGTGCACAGTTTTATATAGAGGATATTAACATAATTACTAGTTTTACGTAAAATAAATTCAAAGGCTGTATTTTTGATATGAGTTTTGTGCTAGAGGAACAGGCATGAAGGGTGTAGAAAAAAATTGTTTTACATAAGTGAAAAACAGGAAGATAAGCATTAAAGCTTATGCCTATAGATGGGAAAAGGGTAAAAATCCAATTGGTAAATACCCGGCAAAAAGGAAAAATTGGATAAGATTGACCTATTTGTACAGTCTATATCAGTCGGTTAATAAAAGAGCTGTTATTAGAGTTTTTTTTTCCCGGACTTTTTCGATTCCCGGGAAAGCGGGAAATTTTTTTAAATTTCCCGGGATCCCGGGATCCCGCTCCATATAAATAATACAAAGTAAATTTTGTTATTAATTAATGAAAAAAACTTTTATAAAATAACGTAAGGGAACTTGTTTACAAAGAAAGTAAAAGAAATGGTTCAATACTAAAAAATTAATTGAAGATTGAAATAGGAACTTGAATTATTATCACCTCACGCCTTTATTCCCTCTTATTATGCTTTTATTCAGCATTATTATGCTCTGGATACAAGATAAAAAGATAACATAAACAAACCAATTTAATTCATAAAACAATAATAAAAACAAAATAAAATTAAGGTACTCAAGATATGAGATCAAAAAGTTACTTAATAAAATAGATAAAATATTTTAAAGACACATATAACATTTTTTAACGGCTTAGGAAATAACTTTCTGACACTCTCAAAGCGCTTAGTAAGTCGTCAAAAAGTATATTCCTGGTTTTATTTACTAAGTATCATGTTTCCGAAATATCTCGTTCATTTTTTACCGAGGTTGGACAAATAGTTAAAAGTACCCGTTGTAGCTTCGGATTCACAATCAGAAGCAATTTTTTCTTTTTTATAAACAACGTCTATATCAGTCAAATGTATGTCAAGGTTGATACAAAAATAGCATCAACCGGACTGCTTCTTACAAACCTTTTCATTTCAATAGGTCCATTTGTAATCTTAAGGACAATGTGTTTTTCAAGTTGTATGTTGAAGTATCTTACACGAGTTTCCAAAAAGTTATTTTATTTCGGTTTCCCCGCACTTCACGGGTATATAAACCAACACAAATTGAAATTGAAAATTTGTGTTTACCACCTAATAAACATATCGCTCCTTCATTGCATCATAGTCATATCTCAAAATTTTAAGTAACTTTAGCAAAGTTTTCCTTCATACCTTCTCGTATTATATCTCAAACTGAACCGAAGTTATAGCAAAATATATCTTTAAATCGGTACATTTTGAAAACTTTAATCGCATTTTGCCAAGATCGTTTGTTTTTGTAGATATGACTATGTTGCAATAAAGGAGCGATATGTTTAGGTATCTTCTATTTTTAAGACTTGTTCATGGACAATGAAACTTTACTGCCTGCATCTTATTTTGAATTAATGTACTTTATTGACTCTTCACTTCATTAAATGTAATAATTATCAACTGTTGCACTGCCCATTCTGCTTTTAGTAGATTTATTGCATCAGGAGACATTGATTTAAATACATGTACTCACTTCTTGCAATTGATCTAATCCACAACCCATCCACAGATGCTAATTTTTAGAGAATAGAAAACTAAATTTCAAAGTATAAATAGCTATTTTCTGAAATTATGAGGAATTTTTTATTTCCCGGGATCCCGCAAGAAAAATCCCGGGAAAACGGGAAATAAAATAATTGAAATTCCCGGGAATTCCCCTAGCTGTTATGTACTTGGGAGCGCAAGTTGAAATTTAGAAAAATCGGTAAAAATGCTATGCGATTTTACACATTAAAAATATAGAAGAGGCACTTATATTTTAATGAGAAAAAAATTGCGTCTTTGTTTCAAAAATATTGGTTGCTTATCACAGATCTTTCTTTTTATATGCATTTAATTAAGTATTAAATGATTTTTGCAACAAATTTTTGACAATAGCTGCGTTCGAGAACACAAAAGTTTTTACTATTTTTTACTGAACTTTACTGCGTTTTACGAAATTGCGTTCGAGTACACAAAATGCAGTAAATGAGAACACAAATTGAGAGCGAAAAGTGACAGTTCTTGTCTGAGTATTTACAAATTTTTACTGCAGAAATTTTTGCAGTAAAATTTAGTAAAACAAAAAAACATATGTTTTAAAAGGTAAACAAACAAAAGTAACAAAAAAATGCTTACAAATTGTAAAAAAAATTGTTAAATAAACGAAAAGTTGAAATAAAAATTAAACAAAAACAAAATTTGAATAAATATTAATTAAATAAACTTGTTTGTGATTCATTTACTTGGCTAAATACCAACATTTGAAACTTTTTTTGATATGTTAATGTACTAAGTACTTGGGTACTTAAGTAATCAATAGCAAAAAATTATTCATGTTCTTTTGAATAAATTAACCCGCCACAAATTAGTAACATATAATAAAATAAAAAACAAACAAATATGAAAGATTACATAAAATAGTTTGTTTGTATTTTCCAAAAATGTTTGTGTTATAAAAAGTATTTAATCGAGTACCGATAAGAAAACGAGTTAAGTAGTCAAAAGTGTTAAAATTTTTCAACACTTCAAATATTTTTCACCAGCTGTCGCCTTTATTTTACGAATTTTTACAAAATTTGCGTTCGCGTACTTTTTTGGACAACAGCTTTTTGTGAGAGCAAATTTTACAATTTTCTCATTTACTGCATTTTACTGTAAAAGTACTCAAACGCACCTAATATAACAGTTTTCGCAGACTAACCTCACGTTGCTTACAACATCCACACACCCGGTCTACACCAACAACCACACGGGTAGACATCATGGGTGAAAATTTAAGTACTGATGTAAAGATGGCGGCAAAAGTTTGAAAAAAAGTTACTTTAATAAAAAGTTTCAGCCTTCCGAAACATATTTTTTAAGTTTTAAGACGTCAAGGTGAGTGAAATTGTAGCATGAAAAAAATTGGGTCTCGTTATGGAATTCAATACTTTATTTTAAAAGGCTCCAGTCCAAACAATTTTAAAGCCAAGCCAAGGGAAGCCTACCCCCTTCAGAGTTAAACTAGGCCGTACGAGCTGCTAAGACGAATACCGTAGTGATCGACCAATTAAGGTGTCCGCACCAGAAACGATTAAGAGAATCTACAAAATGGTTAAAGATGATCGTGGTATAAGAAAGCTGTGCGCAAGATGGGTGCCAAGTTTGCTCATTTACCAAGATAATGCACTAGTTACAACACATCCACTATTGCGGAAGAAGAAATTGCTTCACCACAGTGCTTATTGGCTCGATTAAACACCCTCTGAATGGGCTCCAAACTTTATTTGTGATAATATTCTATAATTATAAAGCATTCTTTTATAATTGTTTAAATTCAAAAGAAATTTTAAATAATAATTTATGCCTCAGAAGAGAATAAATTAATTGCTATAAAAAACCTGTATGACCTTTACATTGAAATCTGCAAAAAAAAAGAACAAAATGTATATTTTGTTTAAAAAATGCATTTTTTATAAAAAGCAAAACATATGAGCAAAGCAAACACTTTGTTATTACGTTGGCGTAAATTGTAAGCCTCCTACTGGCACCACCTGCTAGCAGTTTTATTTAAGTTATCAAACAAAATAGAAAAATAATAAAGAAAATAATATGACAGCGACAAACTCTAGCCGGTACCAACAGAAGCAAAATGAAAACAAAACCCAAAAGACGCTAACAAAATATTACGTCTGGCACTAGACTCAATTTAAATAGTGACTGACATCAACTTTTATTTCATTGAAATTCAAGAGGTTTAAAAGAATCTAGTTGTCAAGTAAAATGTATTAATGCGATATCGATATACATTAGGGTGTTCCATATTATATACTTAAATTTTTAAAACTATTTTATATATCTGGGCATCACCCCCACACTAAAATGGAGATATCTAGCCTTCACTGCATTAGAATAGTCGGCAGAATCTGTTGGATAGCAACAGCACCTAGGGAGGATCCGTCCCTCAGGCCGAACTCTCCCACAAGTTGTCAAAAATCACTATTCCCGCGACTTTGGGCTTAAACTACGCCACAAAGTGATCGCCGAAGGATTTTCGTCGTAAAAAAAGTATCTTTCTATGAAAGCGAATTTTTTGTGCGAAAGTTCATTCTTATGAGTGTTCTTCTTCTTCTCCATCCTGATTTTCCTCAACTTCCTCTATATTCTCCATTCTCCACACATTCTACATTCTTAATACGCATGCTTCATAGTCGTGGAGGCTGCGTTCGTAACATTCATTCACTTATTCGCGTTGGCCTTTGCGCAGTATTAATTCTACATTCATTCTTTCATTCATCATGTATAGGTAGGGCGAGTGTTTTCATTCATACATTATTCTTTCACAGTGTTGGTCGCTCTGATACTTCGACTTCACTCCTTTTTCATTGTTCATCTATCATCAATTGTATTTTAAATACACTTCTCATTCACTCTTCCTTCTACATCTTCCCCTTCTTACTTCTCCATCCTCTCATCATCATCAACCATTTTAACTATTGGGGTATTCACAAGGTGTGCTATCATGGTATATTGTCATAATGTTCTGACATTTTACAATGGTCTAAAAATATTGTTGTTGCTTTGTTAACAAAAAGTGTCTTAAATTAATAGAACTTTGCTTGCTATGTTTATTGTGCTGTCGTAATTAATCAGAAGAGACCTGCGCTGAGCAGCTGAACCGAGCAGCATTAGTTTTTGTAGCCGTCGCCGTTGATGGTATAGTTTTATCCGGCTAATATCCCAATTTAACCTGCGGCTAGCAATTTTTGCAACAAAACACTTGCGGCGTCAAATTATATCGGCTTAGGACTCTGATGTTTGGTAAACAAACAAAATTAAATTTATTTGTGATTTGCGTCTAAAAAATGGAAAAAGGTCTTTAATTTATTAATTTATGGATTAGAATTGAAAAATATTTTGACGTTAAGAAAATATTTATTTTTTATATAAGATTTAAATCAGCTGATATAAATTCAAAGTAGCACATTAAATTATGAGGGGTTGTTCACAACAGTCGTATTTTTTATGTTATTATTTTAAGACATGACTTTATGACACCTTGTGAATCCCCATATGTCAATAATTTATCATTTGCGTACACGTTATCTCTTTGTGTAAAAGTGATCTGTTTTTAGAAAAGCACGCTCTTTGCAAAAGCTTTCTCTTTGTGGCAAAAAGCATTCTTTTACAAAAAGTACGTCTTAACTAATAGTCAGTTGGATGCCGAAACACCAGGGGCTACTGACTCCCAGAGTTACCAGATAGGAATTTTGACCTTCGCCGAATTACAGGTATTAACGGCACTATTTTTTCCCGGCGGATATAACACAAAAAGATAAAATATCCCTAAGGTGCAACAGTTGATTGTGTAGTTTGCCAAAAACTCTCTGCACCATCATCCATATCGCACAACTCAGAGCACAATACAAATACTACTGATCTGCAGCGTTCAATGTTTATGGCGATGTCCTGTCATTCCCTTGCACATAATTTTAACGAAACAATAGTTTTCTTCTCTTGCGCGAACAGGGGTTTCTTATTTCAACATCAAATTCTGCTTTTTTATCTTTACTTTGAATTAAATCTTTAGCACTTGACAATGTTTCCTAATTTGAGCACCAAAAATTAGGAGTAAGACATAAAATGACTGCAAAGTTGGTCCAACCAACAATACATTTAGTAAAAAGGTCTTCTTTTATCTTGGTCAACAGCTTTTTTAACTTTGGTATGAATATATTAGACAGACTTAGCAAAAAATCATGGCTACCACAATTATAAGCCATCCACTATAAAGTATTTGTCTAGCGATCTCGATTTACTCTTTTATTCCAACGATTTTCGCGATTGTTCCATTATTAAATTTAAAAAAAAAAGATTTATGCGATTTAAAATGTTTTCGGCTACTCAGTATAAATGTGTATTCTAACTTGTTTGACGGAGCAATCGTAACTTTGAATTGTTTGGATTATGTTTCTGACATTCGAGTCAAATAGAGTTTAAGTTGGCTTTCGCTCCAAAATGCTTGGCATCTTCGTCAAATCTTTAAACTGAATTACAAAAGTATTTAAAAAATAAATCGTCTTAAAAATTAGTAGAATTTAATTTAAGAAATATTTCAGCTGCCTTTAATTTCCATCATTTGCTTGAAATTAGAAAATTTGATATTCCTGCTTTATTATGTTAAACATTTAATAATATTTTCAAAATTTTCCTTTCTTATAAACTGCATAAAAAGTCGGGATTTTTCAAATTACGTTGAATTCTAGATACTGTCCTGGCAAAGGACTAAAAAGTTGATCGTCCTCAGTTGCGTTAAAACGCGTTAATAATTGATCCGATCAAATGATGCTTTTTTTCGACATAAAAAATCTGACAGCTACTTCCATTTCATACCACAATACCTTAAATTTATGGAAGAAATCCCAGAATTATTTCGTTTAAAATTTTCAAGAATCTTAAAAAATTTGTCTCGAAAATCTTTTTTCAAACAGAATAAATGACAAAGAAAAAAAAAATTTGTGGAACTGTTAGGTTTTTTAACCGATAAATATATCAAACCTAATTAAAAATCAATATAAAATTATTAAAATAACTTTCGAATTACATGTTTATGTAGAAAAAGATTTTACTCTCTGTCATCCCTGTGAATTTCCATAATTTGTAGGTCTGTTTTTTATTTATTTTGGTAAACAAATGTCTTTTATATGGTTGGCATTTGTTGGTACAGTATGCCTGTCTGTCTTTCGGTATGCGTGTGTAGGTATTGTGGAGAAACTTGGCAAAAAAATCATGGTTTTTGTTCGCAATTTTCCTCTCTTTTTGTATCATCCTCCCTTTAATGAAGGTCATTTTGTTAAGAAAAATTATTTACAGGAGTAAAAATTTATTTGTCGCATAATAAATAATATCGCATATGGGAAAATGAAAACAAAAACAACAACAAAAAACAACTTGTTTTAATGGAAAACAACTAAATACAAAGAGAAAGAAGAAAAAAACTTTGTATGCATACAGTAATACTCAAATAAATACTACATACAATCACCCAGCTAGCATTTGGCTGATTACACTGTGCATGAAATTGACACTTTTTTTTCGTGACAAGCCGGGCACATGGCGTTTTAACATAATTCGGGGACGCTGAATCCAGTGGTGCCCGCGGTTTTTTCAGATTGGCTCTGGTTTTCGAGATATACCGTTATTTCGAAAATGGAGGAGGTTGCTCAACATTTATTCGTGTAACTCAAAAACGGTTTAGTTTATTGAAATTACTAAAAATTTTTACGACAAATTTTTCATTAATTTAAGAATTTCCCTTAGGGGGCTCCCATACAAATATTGCGTTTTATGAAATTCTTAAATTAATTAAAATTTGTCGACTTTTGTGAATAAAATCAAAAGTTGCAAACAGATTTTAATCATTTATGGCTTATTTTGTTTGTAGCTTCGTGTTTTATAAGTCTGCAAAAAATTAGAAGCCTAGCTGCATTTTTTAATTTTTTATGAATTTTTAAAAAACAAAAATTTCGAAATTTTGATAAAAAAATTAATTTTTTTTTCAAAAAAAAAATTATGTTTCAATAACGACTACTCATATTACAAAAAGAGTTTTACTTTTCTGAAATGAAATTTTATTGCGGAATTTCGGTTTTTTAAGTAATTTCAATAAACTAAACCGTTTTTGAGTTACGCGAATATATGTTGTGCAACCTCCTCCATTTTCGAAATAACGGTATATCTCGAAAACCAGAGCCAATCTGAAAAAACCGCGGGCACCACTGGATTCATCGTCCCCGAATTATGTTAAAACGCCATGTGTCCGGCTTGTCAGTTTTTTCAACTAGCATAGTGTTATTTTTTGTGAAAATCACCCAAATGATTTTTTTCAGATCAGTTTTGATGATTAAAAACTGATTTATCACTTGAGTGATGGAAAAAGGATTCATAATGATTCATTTGAGGGGCTTAGAGCACAAGGGGGCTAAGTGCCTTTTTCTAAAATTGAGTTTACATATGGAATTATAGGTATATTTCGGAGAAGTTGTTCAGAGCACAAGAAGTGAATGTAGGATTCTCATCCGGACGCTAGATATAGTGAACAATTCAAGCATTTGACATTAAAATACCTGCTTCCTTTGGAGCACAAGCGAAACAACCGCTTCAGTCTCATTATTTAAAATAAATCACTTGAACCCTTTGTGCTTTAAGCCCCTCATTTATATGTTTCAATAATGATTTTTAAATATTTTGAATTTTTGTTTTTACCAAACGAAAAAAATAAAAACAGAAACTTTCATGTTACCCAAGTAAATAAGAAGCTTGGCTAAAAAAGAAGCCCAACAATTATTGACAATTTATGAACATAAAAGTTAGTGCAAATGGTTTCTTCTCTTCTGTGCGAAAAATCGATAATTTTTGTTTGGTTTAAAATAAAGCTTGATCGAATAATCAAAAGTCATAATTATGGGAGAAAAAATAAATAAACATGACAATTAAAAAACGATATGAAATATAATCAAAAAATATAAAGTTTACGATTGAAAAATGAGACGAAAACGAATCAATAATGATTATAAAAACTACCATTAAATTGATCAAAAAGGAATCAGAAAATTGTATCACAAATGATTCTTTCAGGGGATTCATCGGTAGGGTACTATTTTCTTACAAAGAGAATATCATTTATGATTGAAAAATGAGCTCATATACGGATATTTTGCAATTGAAGCTGATTCATAAATGATAAGATTATGATACTAAATGCTAGTTGGGCATAGATATATACATATGTACATATGTATGTATATAAATTAATTATATATAATACATATATGTAATATACATTAATGAGAACACTAATACAAAAAAAAACATATAAATAATCTTGTATTAATAAATAAAACGAAATAGTGCAAAACTTAATAATACATTTAAATTAACCACTGAACATCGTACTACAAGGATTTTTTTCTTTTCTGCTCTTTTTCTCTCAGGATTTCCGGGAAATTCGATTGTTTACAATATTTGGTTTCCTAGGAATTAAGTACGGCGTTCTTTGTTTTTTTTTTTAAATTAACAAGATGATGAAGAAATCACTTTACCTCACTTTTTTTTGCCGATAAAAATAACATGTGCTACACAAGATATAAACAGGTGTTCTTATACAGCAATTCTCTTTTGTTGCAGGGTTGTCAGATTTTTTTTCACCTTCATCGCCAAATAGTATACCGAAAATCGCCAAAAATCGCCAAAAATTTATTTTTTTAGATTTTTGTTAAAAAAAAATTCGCCAAAAATCGCCAAATAAAAGTTTTATATAAAAAAGAGTGTAATTTACACCTATATATAAATTTTGCATATTTTTCCTTATTCTAGTAGTGTGGTTATATTATAGTAGAACACCTCCAAACGCTTAATATTTGTGATTCTGACTTGAATTCTGTTATCTGTAAATCATAAATCGCAAGAAGTTTTTCGACTTCAAATTTCAAAAGTATGCTGAAGGGAACTAGAATTTTTATAATCATAAGAAGGCTGATAATCTTAACACCTAGAACTTGTGAGATCAGTTAATTGAATTGTGCCAAAACATTAACTTTATCAAAATGAGTAGAGTTTGATGCAATAAACTGAGTTTTTAAAAGCGTTATTTTATATGTGAATGTAAGTCAGAATATGGTACAATTTTGTATTTATTTGAAGCAAAGGATAAATATCTTAAAAGCTGTATTCAAATACCTTAAGTCAACTCAATCTTCTAAACAAATTACATGAATTATTTTTAAAAATTACCTTCTAACCCAGATTCGTTTTCAATTCTATATAAAATCAGGATTTTCAAAAATTTCAAGTGAATATTGAACTTTTTTTTAAATATTTTAATGTTTAAAAGAGATATTTGATTTTATTTCGTTAAAAACAAAGTCAAAATGTGTTAAAAAAAACTGCGCATTTTTTCGCTTTGCAATGCAATCAATAAGGGTAATCACGATGGTCATTGTGCAAATTTGCAATGTGTAAATTTGCAGTGCATATTATGATTGATCGTGAGCATACCACTTTTATTTTTTGTGCAAATGTGCTCTTTTTCTAAAAATTTATTCTGGCAGCACTAAAAACTTCTGGCAGCACTGTAAAAAATCTGCATTTGTTTACAATTATACACAAGCAAATCAAAATAAATATTTTCTTTTTAATTAATTTAAATTTAATTCTCTATTTAATATTAAAACCCACGAAAATGTTCAATTTATAAGTTTCCTTAAAAACAATATGATGCTTAATATGTCAAATGTTGTTGTTTACATTTGTTTGCAACGGAGCAAATATGCACTACTAATCTTGCTCATGGTTTTTTTTAGTGCAAACGAAGTAAAATAGAGCAAATTGCAAATACGTACATTTTGTTGTTTTATTGTGCAAACGTGTGTATTTTTGCAATCATTTGCATCGTTTGCACACTTTGCACTACCCATCGTGATTTCCCTTAATGCAACTTTTTTTTAAATTTTCTGATTTTCGTTCGCTATTAATTCAAGTATACATTATTATTTATTTATTAAAAAAAAGCCATTTCATATGCAACCGAAAACGATTGCGTTTTTAAAATTTATTTTGCAAAATAAGTTTTTAGGTAAAGGTCCGATTATTGATAAATTCTTGTCAGAAAAATGTGCGAAAATCTAAGAAAGCTTAAGCTTTATTCCAAATTTCTATGGCAACAATTAATGTTTTCAATGTAATTATCTGGCAATATTATCAATTTATCATTTCAAACCATCGCATTCGTATTGCGGTTTTAAATTTGTTAAAAATTCAAAGAAAAAACTTAGCCCGTACTTATAAATTTGTTCATATAAATATGAAAAAAAGATAAAATGTGTTTTAGAAATCGCCAAAAAAATCGCCATGTCGCCAAACACAAAATTGCATCGCCAATTAGGTTTATAAATCGCCACAATTGGCGAAAAATCGCCACATCTGACAGCCCTGTTTTGTTGTAGTCTACATATTGCTGGTTGTTAAGGTACTTTTACACGACACACAGTGGGAGATCTTGAAAAAAAAATTAAACAAGTCCGATTGGAATATAAATTGAGGTGGCAATTAAGGACTTGTATACGAGTGGATTTTTTTCTATAAATAAAAAAGAATGAAACTGCTTTTTTTTTAGCTAAAAATGGCAAAAAGCGACTTTTGTCAAAAATACGCCAAAAATATTTCAAAACATTCACGACAAATATCAGTCGTATATCTTCACTAGACCAATGTAGGACAAATATAGCTGGTTTTAATCGTCAAAGTCGAACATTTCGTTAATAATAAAGATAAACTATGTATGTCCCTGAGTACATTTCACTGACAAATGTTTTAAAACAGACCAAAAGTAAGAACTCCGGATCGTTCTAAATTTTTGCATTACCCGAGGTGCCTTACTTTGGGAACCTATTGCGACCTTCCTGGTAGAGCTGCAAAACAATCGATAGTACTTTCGATAGTATCGATAGTTTTATTTTTGGCAGACTATCGATAGTTTTTATCACCATCGATACTATCGGAAAATTTTAAAAGTAACGACAAAATTGATTAGAAGTAGTATATAAAATAAAAACTAAATTTTACTTCCGATCTGTGACATTAGGAACGTTTAAGGCGCCCGTACACAACATGTTTTTGTCATCTGACATGTCAAATTTCCCACTGCAAAATACATACATGTCGTGTGCTACCTTTTTTTCTTTGCTTCTGTAAAAGTCAGACGCAAAGTCATCTGACAAAATTTCAATTAGAGCGTGCTCTATTTTCTTCTGACAAGCCATCTGACATTAGAAAGCTATGCCGGGAAGAAACCGGCAGCGGCGTCCACTATTGACGGACTCATTAGCCGGCTGAAGTATATTTTTTACAATACCGAGATATGTTTAATCATCTTACCACTGAATAGAATTTATGTGAATATATATAAAAAAACCGTTTTATTATAAAATCCTAAATTGGTATCTTTGAATTAAAAGAAAAAAATCTAAAGATGGGTAGGGTAAACTATTTTACGGCGCAAATAAAACTTTTCATGGCGGCAGCAAGCTAGTTTGAAACCGAGCACTACTTTGGTTTCTGCAATAAAAATGCGAAAACAACAGAGACAATGTCAGAAGCAAATTACATGTACGTTTGTGACCGAATATTTTAAAGCTTATGTAAAACAGCGATTTTGACAGACATGCACAATTGCATGTGACTTGAAAATTTGACATGTCAGATGACAAGAACATGTCGTCTATATGCTCCTTTAGGGACAAAAACTTTTAAAAAAATATAACCAAAGTGATGATTATATTGGATTAGGATTACATTTTCAAAAATCACCTTTAAAAAAAGACTTTTTCTTTACTGCCACAGAATTGTATAATAATTAACATATTAAAATAATGTTCATCGTACCTACCTTATATAAACTTAATTATATCAAAGAGTGCTACCTTGTTTAAAAAAAAAAATTTAGTTAAAAAAAAGGGGTTGTTAGTTGTGGTGTTTTCTCTCTAAGCGTGGCTATGGTTGTCATTTTTTTCTAAAAAATAAAAAAAAAGTATTAATCCAGCTCCCTTGAAAAATTTTTATAAAAATTTTTTAAAAATCAAAAAATTTATATGAAAAAATTTTCAGCGCAAGGGATACAAAATAACCTTTTAAATTTCTAGACTAAAGGTGAATATTTTGACGTCGAAGGTAAAAACTGCTGCCAATTAACCGTCTCTTTATCTATTTATACAAAGCTTTTTTTTATTTTTTACCTACCATCTTCATTGACTACCGTGTCTACAAAAGTATATATATATATATATATGTCCTTTATTTATTTAAATACAATATAGATACAGCGATGTAACATAAAAATACTTAAATAAATTGTTCACGAAGAACATAGGGCGTCTTGACGTTTCTGTAATCATACGAGTTTAGGAAGATTGACTGATTAGGCCAAAGCCTCCGATCCTAGAGTTGGGGCTGCCAACACCGCTAGGCCGGTTTAATACAGGTGAGTTTCAGTGACTTAATTTTATCAGTTGTCACCTATTTTCCTGAGACGCGTCGGCGTAAGCCTGCACTCAGGATACTCAGTTCTGTACGCCTTCTCACTTTAGCTGTCATCAGACGGGTGCCTGAATAACATTTCCAGGGAACACTTGGTCTAAGACCGGAAGTTGTGAGATGCTTGGGAATTTCAGACAAAGGAATCGCTTCTTGCTATCCCCAAGTGGATAGCAGACAGAGAGCTTTCAACCTCTGTGAAAGACCCCGCCCCCACAGAAGTGGCACATAAAAACTTTTCGATACTATCGATAGTATTGATAGTTTTTGAGCTAACTATCGAAACTATCGATTGAACTGACTATCGATACTTTTGCAGCTCTACTTCCTGATATGTCTGTAGACACGAAATCCAACACTTACGCTCGAATACAAGTCCTTAATTGAAAACCTGAATTTTTATTCTAATCGGGCTAACAGTTTACCAAATACAGAATTATGTATTTTCGTTTTTTCCAATATCTCCCACTGTGCGACATGTATTTTGCAAGTGACATATATAAAATCCATATGTAATTGCACATGTCTGTCAATATTGACAAATGCAAAAGGTTTATAATTTTTGCTTTCGCGCGTTCGTTCTTGGTTTCATCTGACATAACCTATAATCTTTCACAACAAAATTTCTCTTTCTTCGCTTTCGCTTTAATTTTAAAGAAGATAACGGATATAAGAAAATTAAAAAAATGCGACGAAAGATTTTCTTATAAACGTTTTTTTTTATTCAAGCAATTATATTTGATACACAGAGAAAGCAGATTCGTGATCACAACCGAATTTGACGCCAATCGAATTTCGTCGGTTGCATGTACTATCACACAATCTGGTTCCAATTACTGAAAATTTCGTTGCTTAGCATAATAGTTTTGATAGCAACATTTGAATTTTAGTACACTATCAATCATAACAACAGATATTGTTAGTTGTTAGTATGATTATTAGAAACAAAATTGTGCTTATACCCGAATATATGATAGCTGCAACTGAATTAACACATAATTGGGGTTCATAACAAGAGATTTGATTGTCGTTATCAATATATTTTTTTAACCGGTCAAATGTAGCCCATAAGGGGCAAGGACTTGTCCAAAGGTAATCCCAATGAATGGAAAAAATGGCTTATTTTACAGTACGATGTCCTAGGGCAGGACCATATAACCCAGCTTGCATTACACTGAAAACATTTTCTTCACAATACCAATGAATTTTGACATTAATCCCATGAAAAATTGCATTAAAAAGGAACCTATGCAGCGCTTCGTTTGATTAATGAAACCTGTTTCATTAAAATGTATTCAATGAAACATTACATTAGATATATGAATATTATTCATTGGATGAATACTTTCAAAAAAATTTAAAAAAATTTTTTTTTTATTTTATTTCATTTTTTTTAATTTTTTTGTTTTTTTTTTAATAATTCTCTTAACAAATCCCGCAAAGCCTTACGCTTGTCTGCAGTAACCAGAGTCTCTGAAGGGAATCGATCCCGCAACCTCGGCGCTGATAGACTAGCTCACTACCAGCTAGCCTACCGGGCCAGTGTAGTTTTTGAATAAAAAAAGACCACATAAAGAGAGAACAAGCTTTTTCGTATACATCATTTAGTTGACAACAGTTTAAAATAACGGTGTGTTTTTTTTAAGGAGAACAATTGTTTGTTCATTACTTATTACATAATATATTGTTACGTTACTGCCTTTCAATAACGTTTTGGTTTATTTCCTTTATAATAAACCGTTTCGAGTTCTTTATTGCAACTTGAATAAAATAAATAAAACACAAACACTTTAAAAACTGTTTACAATTTACTCAACTCTATTTAGTACTAAGTCTTTTTAACAACCGTAATTTATAGCTTTTATTCACAACCAACTGTAAGTTTCTCAGCGTTATGCGTTATTGACAAAGTCTGAACTAAGAATGAATTAATTACGCTAGTCGCCGCTAGTATTTATACAGCAATTTGGTGGTCTAGAACATTCGAAATGTTTTTCGAAGGTTCGAGGCTTTACTATTTATTCACCACACTTTAATTTGATGTATGGCAGCGCTAATGTTTACATAATTTTACCTCTTATACTGATGAAGCTTTTTTAACTGTCATTTCTAGGGTTTTCTGCACATTGGGATTGAAGTGTACTAAATTATAACAAAAACGATGTTAACTAATAAAATCACTTATGAATACAAGATAACTAATAAATACAAGATAACTAATAAATACAAGATAACTAATAATTATAACTAATTCTTAACCAATAATTACAACTAATTCTTAACTAAAGTTACTTTCGTAACACTGCCCCCCACTTAAGCCTGTTCGTCCCGAATAGGCTCTGAATCACCTCTTCCATAAGGGGCTAATCGTTCTAAATGAAAAACTTTCATTTTGGCCCTTGGCCTTTTATATTTCCGTATGTGGTTTACAACATCATTTAATTTCCTTATCACCTTATATGGCCCATAACAGTGTATATGTGGCTTGGCAACTAATCCCATTGAAGATACATGCTTATCCTCGGGTATAGGTAGTGCATTACAACTGCACTGTGGAAGCGACGCACAACCTCTATTTGCTGTGCTCCTGGCTGCCACACGCTTTGGGCAGTTTCCTTTAAAATTTTGACTTCCACCTATACTATTGGCCCTTATAATCTTGGCCGATACGGGCTCTCTATTTTGCGCCGTTATCCAATCTTTACTGGGCGCTACCTTCAACGAGTGACCCTCACTGACGCATTCCCTCCTATCTGCCTCCGTACAGTGCCTGGCTTCCAATCTGCTATAACATCGAGCCTTTGCACATTAAACGACTTCTGCTTTGCAACTATTCTTGCGGTTTCCTGAGCCAGGGCAAATGAAACTGTTTCTGCAAACGTTGACTTCAATGATGCACACACCGCATACTTGACATCAGCATCTCTTATACCGTTAATGAATGCTTCTGTTTTAAAGCTGTCCAACAATGGGTGATTCTCACCAGGGTATGTAAGCTGTACCAACCGCTCAATCTCCAGTGCGAAGTCCTGTAAGGTTTCGTTTGCCTTTTGCACTCTGCCACGCAACTCCATTTTGTAGATTTCCTTTTTGTGTTCACCACCATACTTGCGTTGCAGTGCTACCATAATTTCATCATAGTTGTTTCTGCTACTTACTGGTACACTTTCAAGCACTTCAGCCGCAGTCCCCTTCAAAGCTAGAATTAGCTCGATGGCTTTTTCCTCACAGTTCCATGCATTCCTGTTGGCAACTGTATCGAACTGGAATTTAAAAACATTTAATGGCACAGTACCGTCAAAGCAAGGGGCCTTTATTCTGCTAGAAACTTCTGGGAAAACTCGCATCGCTGCCTCCTGGCATTGAATGTTATTAACTTTTGTTTCTAAATTGAGTAGTTTTTCATCAAAAACCGTTTTTACATCCGTGACTTGAGTTTTTACATCAGACAGCTTCTGGTTAAATTCTATTTCCATTTCGTTTACTTTTTCGTTTATCTCACTGGAAATCTCCTGAAGTTTCTCGTTTGTTATTCTAGAATGCTCTTGAATTTCAGCTAATATGGTAACTGAATTCTCCTTTACCATTTTTTCTACATTTCTAGAAGTTTCATCTATTTTTCTAGAAGTTTCAGCTAGAATATCACTCGAATTTTCTTTGATCATCTGTACCATGCTTTTGGAACTATCGTCCATTTTTCTAGAAGTTTCAGCTAACATCGCTCTAGAATTTTCGTCAATTTTTCTAGAATTTTCTTCTGACATTTTCTTCATTTGCTCCATCATAGCGGTAAACATTGTATTTAAGTCCATACCGCTAGCAACTGTACGAGTACATACCTCTATGTCTTCTTTATCCTCAAATTCGTAGCTCACAATGTCCATATTGCGTCGCTCGAATTCATCTGTTAGTCTCTTCTGCAGCTCTGCTTTATTACCTGCAGTTGGCAGATCCAACTTGCCCAATTCTTTCTTGAGCTGTTCTACTTTAAGCTCTTCAAATTTCATTGCTGTCTTCTTGTTATTTTTTTTTTTTTTTTATTTTATAATTTTTTTTTCACTTTTATTAATCTATTTATTTTATTTATGCAA
Organism: Pollenia griseotomentosa; assembly: GCA_963931875.1. NCBI lineage: Eukaryota > Metazoa > Arthropoda > Insecta > Diptera > Polleniidae > Pollenia > Pollenia griseotomentosa. The sequence goes on from OZ007560.1 coordinate 99,390,110, forward strand.
TTTCACTTCTGACACCAATTGTTACGTTACTGCCTTTCAATAACGTTTTGGTTTATTTCCTTTATAATAAACCGTTTCGAGTTCTTTATTGCAACTTTAATAAAATAAATAAAACACAAACACTTTAAAAACTGTTTACAATTTACTCAACTCTATTTAGTACTAAGTCTTTTTAACAACCGTAATTTATAGCTTTTATTCTCAACCAACTGTAAGTTTCTCAGCGTTATGCGTTATTGACAAAGTCTGAACTAAGAATGAATTAATTACGCTAGTCGCCGCTAGTATTTATACAGCAATTTGGTGGTCTAGAACATTCGAAATGTTTTTCGAAGGTTCGAGGCTTTACTATTTATTCACCACACTTTAATTTGATGTATGGCAGCGCTAATGTTTACATAATTTTACCTCTTATACTGATGAAGCTTTTTTAACGGTCATTTCTAGGGTTTTCTGCACATTGGGATTGAAGTGTACTAAATTATAACAAAAACGATGTTAACTAATAAAATCACTTATGAATACAAGATAACTAATAAATACAAGATAACTAATAAATACAAGATAACTAATAATTATAACTAATTCTTAACCAATAATTACAACTAATTCTTAACTAAAGTTACTTTCGTAACAATATGTAGGTAGGTATGTACATATTAAAGAAAACTAAAAACATACATATCTATGGATTGAAAGTTTTTGTTTCATTACTTTTTTTTTTTTTTGAATGTTAAAAATAATTTTTTTTTTTTCAATTATTGAAACATGTTGATTTCATAAATTTAATGGCATATTACGTTAGATGTATGAAATAATTAAATCTTACATTTTCGAATTAACAATTAAACATTTTTTTTAAGGAAACTATAATTTTGTATTATTTTATGAATATAGTTATGTTTGTATATTGTTTTTTTATATTCCCAATTACAATTTTTTTTTTAATTGGACAAACTAAAGTTTTCATATATCCAATGAAATTTTTTAACGTAATTACGAAATCCAATGAAGCGATTTTAAAGAAACTACTTCATTATAACTATGAAATTGCATTTAGACAATGAAAATTTTCATTTAACCAATGAAAATTTTTTTATGAAAACGATTCATTAAATATATGAAGCATTTTTCTTTCAGTGTACAAAGGAGAAGTCTTAAAACTACTCTATGGTATACTCCAGAGGATTAGCTTTGAAATCGTTTCAAAACGAAGACATGTCGGTTAAAAACGAAGTCATGTCGTTAAAAAACGAAGACATGTCGTTTCACTGCAAACTCTTTTTAATAATGAGATGGTCCATACTTGCACTACATTGGACCAGTCCATGATCAAAATGGATCAAGTAGCCCAATATAATTTGCAGGGTATAAAAAAATAATACATGCATACATGCATAAGTATGTGTATATGTTCATACCTATAAGAATACGTAAATTACTTACCCCTATTTATTAAGTTTTTGCACATTTTCCATTTTTGACCGCAAAGATATTTTTTAAATATAAAGTTAAAAATTAATTTAATCTATCACATGTTTTGACAGAAAATTTAGTAAGCAATTGGGGCTTTTAACTATTTTTTGGTTGTGAATTCCGAATAATTATATTTTTATTTGTTGTACTCGAATTGAAACTATTCCCACAATCAATAATAAGCTGCAATAAATGAATAAACACTTATATTACAAAATTTATTAACAAAAGCAAATTGTTGATTGCAATGACCAATATTCAGTATTGCCCTATATTAAATTCGGTTGTGATTCTAACCATTTGTACTAATTTTTAGAACTAAATTAAATTAGTTATCATAACTAATAAAAGAATTGAAAAAATCATATTTCAGTTGGAACATCGTTTTTATAATCAAGGAATTAAAAATCAGTTAGAACTATACAATTTTAATAGTTGCAATAATAAATCATGTTACTTGATCAATATTTTATTACTGCAACCATTTCCTAACCAATTTGTTTTGTGTGTGTAAGAAAAGTATTTCTTAATAATAAGGTTTTTTTACTCTTATAAGAATTATTTTTTCATAAAAATGTTTATATTATACTATCTATGTATAAGAAAACAAAAACTGTTGTTTAAAACGTGCATTCAAATGTACACTCTTAGTTGTTTTTTGTAGGTTTTTTTGCACCTCTTAGGGCCATTATTACAACTTGAAGTTAGCTAAAGTTAGGATTAAGTTGACAGATAGTAATGTGTTATCTGTCAAAAAGCATCTGTTATCTGACGGATAGCAGCTAACGCCAAGTTGTAATAATGACCCTTAGGGGACCGCCAGGCAAATATGGGGGTTACGGAAAGTTTTAAGTATGTACATAAATTTGCATAACTTTTAAACTTATGGAGATCCCATTTCAAAAGTTTTACAGTAAAATGAGGATCACTTCCGGTTCAGAAGTGCTTTGCGCATGTAAATAAATTTGCATAGCTCTTTAACTTGTGGACAACCCATTCTCAAACTTTTACAGTATAATAAAGACATCTAAGGCTTATTTTAGTAAACAAAATAAAAAAAGGCATCCAAGTTAAAAATATTTTATTTTTTTTCTGAAAAGATCAAACGATTTCTTAAAAGAATGAATTACTTATCTTAATTTTTTTGTTTAAATTTATTCTAGTTATTCTTCAACACCCCATAACCATTGTTGCCAAAAATTTTTTGAGGCAAAATGTGCAAAAAAACATAATTTTCCATCAACAAATCTGCGTCTAGATTTTAAAATCTTCCAAAATTCTTCAAACCACACTTAGTACACTTTTTATGAAGTTAATTAATTTAAATATATAACAATTCATTTAAAAATATATATCCATGTTCTGGAAGTTTTGAAGTCGATGAAGATTTTCAATAAAATTTTTTAAAAATGTAGCTTATCCTGATTTTAAAAGTAGTTCTGGTTAATAATATGTAGTGGTCCTTGAACTTTTATCACAGAAAAGTTTTCAAATTTTGTTAGATTTTAATTTCACTCGTAAGCGATTTTCAGAACATGGCTTATAATTGGTTTATAGTTTTACATTTAAAATATCTATTTAAATTTAATCACTCAGGCTGAGAAAGGATTAAACACATTTTTGTAATTTAAAACAACAAATTAAAAGTTGAATGCTTATTTAAACTGGTTTTTAAACTATCAAAAGTCTTAGGATAATTTACAGGAGATCAACTATTGCAATTATAAAAGATATTTATACATAAGTGCATATAAATATATACGTGCAAATCCATATTATAATATTGGACCACCTGATCCATTTTGATCAAATGGACTACTCCTTGGACTGATCCAATGTAATGCAAGCATGGACCATGTCATTGTTAAAAACTGTTTGTAGCGCAACGACATGTCTTCGTTTTTTAACGACATGTTTTCGTTTTTAAATTACTTCAAAATTAATCCTCTTGAGTATACCATGGAGTAGTTTTAAGACTACTCCTTTGTAGTCCAAAGCTGGGTTATATGGTCCTGCCCTAGGACATCGTAATTTAATATAGACCATGGTTTTTCCGTACGTTTGGGTTACTGTTGGACTAGTCCTAGTCCCTTATGGGCTACACTTTACACGCGTGTTTGGACTAGTCCTATTATTTGCAGGGTTTTCAAATAAACATCATTAAAAAAATATTTGAGACACACATACATATCTACTAGAACTATACCCTGCAGATAATACGACTACCCTGCAAATAATGTTGGACCACCTGATCCATTTTGATTAAATGGTCTACTCCATGGACTGGTCCAATGTAATGCAAGCATTGACCATGTCATTGTTAAAAAGTGTTTGTAGTGAGATGACTTGTCTTCGTTTTTTAACGACATGTTTTCGTTTTTAAACGAAGTTAAAACTAATCCTCTTGTGTATACAATGGAGTAGTTTTAAGACTACTCCTTTCAAATCCAAAGCTGGATTTTATGGTACTGCCCTAGGACATCGTAATGTTAAATAGACCATGTTTTTTCCATACGTTTGGGTTACTTTTGGACTAGTCCTAGTCCCTTATGGGCTACACTTTACACGCGTGTTTGGACTAGTCCTATTATTTGCAGGGTAGTCCACACACGCATGTAAAATGTAGCCCATAAGGGACATGGACTAGTCCAAAGGTAACCCATACACTTTGAGCTTTTACCTTTTGTTTTATCATGCTAGGCTCTGATTTTTATTCAAATTTGAAAATGCTTTGATTATAATTGTTTCACTTTTATTTTTCTTTGATTTTTGAAAAAATTCAAATAAATTTTTTGATGGTCAGATTTAAATTATATTTGATTTTTTAAGATAAAGTAAACTTTCGCGACCAAGATTTTGATTTATTGAAATTTTTTTTTTAATTCTGCCTATCTCTGTAATTTCCAAGTGCTTTAATTACAAATTTATTCGTTACTGTTTTTGTGTTTTTCTGTAAATTAAACAAATAAATATATTAACATTTTGTGCATTATGCATTGACGTCACTATACATATTTAATTGCACATTAGCTCCTCAAATGCCATGATGCAGTGGTAGGCAACATATACACACACACAAAATATAACAATAATAATAAACAACATTTTATATAAATTTTTTGCGAAAATTAAAAATAATTGATTAGCAACGATCAATATTATTAAAAGCAACCGTATTAATTTAAACAAGTGCTATGCCGCATCTAATATACCCTTCACTAAGTATTCAAAAGTTAATGTTTGTTCGTTTCTGTTGTGCGTAGCACCTTTTTTGCTGGTAAAAAAACCAAATATTTTTTACGAAAACAAAATACACCTACCAGAATGTACTAATAAAGTGACCTCACAAGCACAGCTGTTTGCAGTGATTTTCTTCGTGTGTGACGTTTGTCGTCATTTTCTTTGTTTATTTACTTTTTTTAATACGACATTTTGACATTTGCCGTCTCAATTCTAGCAACAATATGCCTGTTGTTTTTTCTATTGTTTCATTGTTGTAGTACTGAGGTCACTTTGTTAATACATTTTGACACCTACCAAAGAAAAAAGAAAAAGCCAGCAAAATTATTTTACACAAACAAAACCTATGCGTACTACACACACAAGCTGTTCGTGCTGCGGTCGTTGCTAAACTTTTTTGGTTGTAAATTTCTTTATCAATGTAAAAAAAGAAACATTAAAATATAATGTTTATGTAAGTATCACTACAATTGTCCTGTTGTTCAACAAAGAACAAAACACTATATAATGTTCGGCTCTTTCTTGCAAATAATTACGGACGGTATTTAGGGTTGTGTTCGTCTACACAAACACCAACAAAGAAACAACATAGTCCCCATTATATCTGGGGTCTTGGGAAACCCCATTTTAGCGTACACACGGACAGCGGTAAATTAACTTCGTTTCTCATAAGAACCTAGAATATATGAATGAGAAGTTTCCATACATTTTCGCTTTCTATCTGTAGTAAATGGTTTAAAAAAAGGAAACATAAACTGACGCAATGAATTTATGCATACACAATAATTTGTTTTTAAATTAACAATAAATAGTATGTTCCTTTTTTCCAAGAGCAACATTCTATGGTTGAAACATATTTTAGTTATTAATAACCACAACATGTTCGGAAGCAACCCTAATATGGTTGTGGCTTCTTGATGGTGGACTAATTAAACCATAATATGGTTGTCGGTGATTATAATATGGTTAAATTAAACAAAATATATTTAAAATTTTCTTTAAAATAGTTTTGATGGAGGTGACCATATTTAAACATGTTATTTCTCTGAGTGTTGCGAGCAAAAAAAATTTTTTTTTTTAATATCTATAATTCATGTCCATTTAACATTCCAAAAAACTATAATCAAAAAGACATTGATCTTGAAATAACACTACTTACGTTGAATGAAAGTTACTTCAAGTTGAAACAATGTGCATTTCATGTAGAATCAATTTGATTTGAGTGTGAAATAACAGTGAGAAGAAGATTTAGAGACAATATATGTATGTATTTATAGAGAGACAGAGAATATTAGTATTTATTTTCCTGTTACACATGTTTCACTCTTTTTGTATTCCTCTTTGTTTACAGAAGCACTCACAGCCAAAAGGCACCAGCAGAATGGCCGGATATGGTTTTAGTTAGCATTCTGCTTTGAAAATTTTATGTATTTAATAGGATATTCATTCGGTTAACCGTTAATCGGTAAACCGATTAATTACTACCCGATTAACTGATCGGTTAATTTAAAATTGGCTTTTTTTCGATTAACGAATAAACCGGTTAATTTCAGCCGATTAACCGACTAACCGATGTAACAAAATTTTAGATTTTTTGTAGTATTAAACAACATTTTTTGTGTTTTTAATTATGGGTGAGTTCCAAAACGGCAGTTGCGCACCAACTCGCTTTTTTAAATGCATTCTACAATGCAATCATGTAAAATTTTACAACTTTATCTGTAGCAAAGTTCATTTTTTTAATTTTTTTACAATATATTTCCTTCAAGAAATTCATTCTTAAAATACAGTACAAAAACAGAAATTAAGGAATTCAGAAATGAACTTTTTTGCAGAATGCTCGGTGTTGAGCTTTGCCAGGATGGGCTAGATGATAACCTGCAAACTTAAGAAACTCACGATGGTAACACAACAACAAAATTAACCGAAACAATAAGAAGTGTTAAACATTTAAAAAAATTAATACAGGACTCTAATAGCCTAATGGAAGATTTTATATGTTTAGAAAAATCCAGTTAAAGGACTGAGAAATTAGAAATTTTGTATTATGGGTTACTTTCGATTTCTCCAACCTCTACGATAATTGAAAGAATTTTTTCCATGTCAAGTTTTATCAAAACTAAAGAAAAGTGCCAAATTAACCAATTGTTTTTCTAAAAGATCATTTTATAAGATCTCCTTAAACTATGTAAATAAAATGATCTCGCAGTTTATTATTTAATAAATACATATGTAAAATATGTATAACATAGTTATGGATTATTTTTTTTTTGTTTGCTCGTTTTAGTTCAAGAATTGATATGTTATTGTTTTTTTTACTAATAAACTCCAAGTAATAAATAATTTTTCATTTTTATTTATTGAAATTACTTAATTTATAAAAAAAACTTTATTAATCGGTTAACCGATCAATAACAAAATTAACCGATTATTAACCGATTAAACCAAAACCTCGATTAATTAATCGAGCGATTAACCGATTAAAGCAAAAGCCCGATTAAATGAATACCCTAGTATTTAACTAAATAGTTTTAATAAAAAGAAAACGGAAATTTTTCTTCTTTTTTTTAAAATTACATATTTTAAACATGATGAAAATAAAAAAAATATGTTTTTCTTCTTATAGTGTAGTTGTTGTTTCTATATAAAACATTTTTTACACTTTTCATTTAAAATTTATCAGAAATCATTTCCGATCGAAAGTGATTTCGTTTTATGTGAAGCAAGGTACGAAATTATTTCCACATTCGATCGCAATTGATTTCTGTGACAGGCCTGTATATTAATCTTATGATAATTTTAAATAAACTCCATACTTTTGCAGAAATGTACTATGATTTTCAGTCAACATTGCACCATGTTCATTTAACATTGGTAATTTTTTTCTGTGTGTAAGCAACACTTAATTGCAAACAAAATGCTGGCACTCACCATTTATCAATCAGCTGTGAATTTCGTATTTTGCAACAAGCATTGTAAATTAAGCCGAAGAGGTCATTTTTTTAATTGATAGAAAATATTTACAATGGCTTAAGTTTGCAATCTAGGACTTGTAAGTTTACACGAACTTTGCTGGTGGCCAGATCATTACAATTGTTGTCTATTGGAACTCTTATCTTTTAATACAGTATTTTTACGCTGATAATAAATATCATGATGACAGTCGTGTACAAAATCATAAAAGTAAATAATAAATATTTTTCGCCTTAACAAAATGGAAAATAATATAAATTTTTATAAAAAGTTATAAATAATTTATTTAATACATATGTATATATTTTTGTAACAATTTTCCACTTGTTGTTGGTCGGTTGTCTTGACGTTTTTATATTGGGAAAAATAACAAAAAAAAAAAAAATGTTGTATGAAAAGTAAAAATATAAAGATTGTAGTGGCGAAAATAAATGTGTTGCAACTGACAACCATTAAAATTTAAATAAAATGGGAAATCTCTTAATTTTTCCATTAACATTCAATACTGCGTATGAAATTTTAATAAAAAACATGATACTGTTGTGTTTTGTTAACATTTGATGAATTTTTTCGATTTCAATTTAATAAATATTTTAATAAATAAAAGTTATCATTTAAAAATTAATCGGATTCAAAAGGTTGGGTCACAAATGCATTAAATTTAATCGCTTAATTAGTTATTTACTTCCATTTATGAGAGACAAAATTATTATATTTTGAAAACCTTTATTGATACCGATATAAAGGCGTACGTAATAAAACAATTCTGTTATATTCAGCGTTGCCAATTTCTGTGTAATTGTCAAAAAAGTGGGGCAAAATATTATTTATTATACCCCTGAGATAGGACTTCTATGCTATACAAGCATTGTATATTACATGTGTGTCAACTTAAACTACAATTAAACCATGAAACAAAGTGGTTTCAAAGTGAGACAGTAGTAGCAGTTATACATACTACAAATCTGTCAATTTAAAATAGTATTTAAAGCCGTAGTATGCATAGCAGGTTTTGTAAACTATGTGTCTGTCAGACTAGTTTTCGATTATACAATTTTTGTGAAATTCCCCAAGTTATTATTTTTTAAATGTACAATAACATTTTTCAGTCATAAAATAAGCAGGTGTGAGGCTTAAAGGTTCAATTAGACGTGACATAACCATACCAAAACTGTATTAATTTACTCAAAAGGTGTTACTACATAATTTAACTAATTCGTCTTCCTTATGAAGAGGGAAGAAGCAACCTTAGTTCTCCCTTTAATAGATCATACAAACAGACTAACACTGGTTTTCTTAGGTATATCTCCCTTATGTTGCGAATTGCAGGACACTGAAAATGATACCAAGTTTCATCTTTCTCTTCAAACTTCTGCAGTCTTTGAATTCCAGTCCCATTCTCTTCGCATTAGTTCCTACCGGCCAGTGCACAGTTGCCATTGAGATCACTCTTATAACCTGTTACCTACTAAACCAAAGTAGAGAACATGTCCTCCGTTCATCATAGCCAGGCTAGAATGCCCTGGATAAGGAGCAGGTGGATAAACGAGTCTACGTCAACTGTGCAAGACTATAAGACTCGCGCTTAATGGGTTACTTACAGTGAGCCATTGAAAACCACTTCGTTTGGTAAGCCAATCTGCCTTTTGGTTACCTTGTAAGCTTCCATGTCCTGTAATCGACATTAGCTTTACTTTCGAATGAAATATACGTACCTATAATTGTTTGTCGGCTTAAAAATCGATTTCCTTTTGCTGTCAAGATGACCAGATGCAAATGTATACCAATTTAAAAATAGGAATAGCTTATCCCACACAGAAAAATTATTGCTAAAATTTTTTCAAAGAAACGCTTGTTTGAACATTTTTTTTTAATTTCTACAATTTTTTTTACTGATTCCATTAATATTTTTGTTTGATTTTTTTTTTTGTTTAGCCAACAGAAATGTTGACAACTTTCCAAAAATATAATATACGCGTTATTGGTTTCGAGTTTTCATAATTTTATATGAAATATTTAACGTTCTTTAATGTTGTCGTTTTTTGCATTTTTTTATTTGATCGTAAGCAACACTTCTTTATGTCAAATATAAGAACAACAAAAAACATACAGTCTATTTTTGGACGCTTTAAAAAAGTACAACAATAAGAAAGATGATAAAATATCGTGGCGAGGTTTGTAGTAAAAAAAACAAAAACAATATTAGGTAAAAAAAAAACGTTTTACTCTTTTTAAACAACAACAACATTAGAAGAAACAAAATACATTTTTGGTTGGTTTCCCTACATCAAATACAAAAATAAAATGATGACGAAAAACATGTCGAGTCGGTCTGCAGCCAAGGAAAGGATACAGCAACAGTGAGTGAAGAAGAAAAACATAGTGTGCATGGTGAAATAAACAGGTGGCAGCACTACGCAGGATGACGATTTTTTGCTCTGGCATTGTTTGTCTAGGTTTATGTCAAAGTTTTGTTTATGTTTACAAAAAGTCCACGTTTTGTGCTTTGATTATTGTATAAAATTAAAGTTTTTGATAATTTTGATAAGATATTGACCATAACCGGATTTGAACTTCGCTTTTCATAAGGACCCAGATTATATATACTTTATAGGGTTTAGGACCTTCGGTGAAGGGTATAAAAAACAAACTTAATTATAAGTAATTTTTGGGATTTCAGTATTTTGGTAATAACTCTGCTATTTCTTAACCGATTTGACACATTTATATACCCACGTTTTAAAGAAGAAATTTGCAAGTCCAGAGTTATTCAGAAAATATTTTCTATTAAAAATTTCCGATCTTTTGTTATACATATAAGGCGTAAACATAGGTCATATTACAGTCAAAAAATTCAGGTTTTTATACAATTTTTAATACTTTTTGTTTGGGAGGTACCACGCCCACTTCTCCAATCGCGCCCACATTTTGTGGGATGGTGTGTATTTATAACCTTAATATTTATATATAATTTGAAAACTTTGGCTCTTGCCGTTCTCCAGATATACAGAAAAAAGTAATAAAAATACAACAACCACAAGGGATTTTTTTGGAAAAATTAGAGGCAGTCGTGGTTTTTTGATCATATCTTAGCCATTGTTGGACCGATCTGGCTGAATTTCAATAGCAAGAAATGGTGGACTATATGTGACATAAATGTAAAACAACCTAGCCGCTATCATGTCTGGAGTCTCCGGAAAACACATATCAAACGTAAGACGGACAGACAGACGGACGCATATCGTTAAATCAACTTCTCTCCTCATAAGGACCCAGTATATATATACTTTATAGGGTCTAAGATCAATATTGTAGAAATTACAAACGGAATGACAAACTTATATATACATATCTTTTTCCACCTGTGGTGAAGGGTATAATAAATAAATGCCATATTCGTGTTCAGCAGCACCAATTTAGCTTAGAAAATATCTCATTTCTGAGGTTAATTTTTTTGTGGCATAGTGTAATTGGCAGATGAGTGCTGGTTAGCTTTGCGACAGAATTGAAAACAAATGAGATATTGAGAAAACCAAATTTCTTTAATGTGAAGTTTTTCGTTGAGAAAACGGCCAATCCCGGGATTTGGGATTTGTCAGTCCCGAAAAATACCGGGATTTCCCGTTTGGCATCCCTAGTACATACCTACCTACATATAGTATGTAATAAGTAATGAACAAACAAATGTTCTCCTTTAAAAAAACACACCGTTATTTTAAACTGTTGTCAACCAAATGATGTATACGAAAAAGCTTGTTCTCTCTTTATGTGGTCTTGTTTTTATTCACAAAACTACACTGCCCCGGTAGGCTAGCTGGTAGTGAGCTAGTCTATCAGCGCCGAGGTTGCGGGATCGATTTCCGGCAGAGACTCTGGTTCCTGCAGACAAGCGTAAAGCTTCGCGAAATTAGTTTAGGGAATTATTTAAAAAAATAATATTAATAGATCTAATAGATCTAATGTAATGTTTCATTGAATACATTTAAATGAAACAGGTTTCATTACTCCAACGAAGCGCTGCATAGGTTTCTTTTTAATGCAATTTTTCATGGGATTAATGTCAAAATTCATTGGTATTGTGCAGAAAATTTTTTCAGTGTATTAGCGTTTGTGTTTTCCACAAATCTACCGAACCGAACACTAAGGAGCGATATTAACCCCCGTATTCATAAACGATTATTAAATTAAACAAAAGTTTATTATGGATAATTTTCATAGTAAATTTGTTCTTTAAACCTTTATTAAATTTAAAAAATTTTTATGAAAACAGGCATTAAGCTTCGTACAAGCGGTGCTCAGATCTTACAATGTTGTCATTAAAATTGACTAAATATGTCTTGCAACTGTGTACATTCTACGCTATTTTCATTTGGCAGATGTGTGCATCTGACAATGGCACCATTGTCAGAAAAATGAAAACATTGTTAGATCTGACCATCGTCTGTACGAAGCTTTAGGGTTTATTTTCGAACACTGATTTAATATATATACAGTAGTTTTCCGATTTAACGAACCTAATTGTTGTCAGGCCTGTTCGTTAAAGTGAATTGTTCGTTATATCCAGTACTAAGTTAAAAATTAATAACGTCCTCTATTTTATTCAAAACTCAAAGTATACGTAGTATTTTTAATATTTTATTAAAAGAAAACAAACATATTTTATTAATATACATTTAAGTAAAAGACAAATTCATAAAGTAATTTAATACTTTCTCTTAATGGCTTCTTCTTGAAGCTCTCTCAAGAGCATTAAATTTGAGCTACTTATTTTGTTTTGATAATCCCATTTAATAAAAATTAATAGTTAATACAAAGAATATGACAATTGCGTTGCATGAGGAAGGAACCATTGCAAAAGTTAGTTTTCTATTCTTGGGAACTCACCTTGCTTTAAAGCTCTTCTATTGCGATACCCAAAATTACTGGTTTTTAACTTTATCCGCTAAGAACAATCTATTTCTTTTACCCATTTTGATGTTTCTAACACAAATTACTTCACACACCTGACTCTCAAATGCTATTAAACAAATCCGTCAAAAGAAGAAAATTAACGGTACATTTTTATTTACATTCTTTTTTAGTTATTTTTTTGGTAGCAATTATGTTTTATATTTAATTTTACATTTGTTCGTTATACCGAGTACAAAATAAAAATTTTTGTTCGTTATATAAGGTACTCAGTAGAAAAATTTGGGTGTTCGTTAAATGCGATGTTCACTAAATCGAAGGTTCGTTAAATCGGAAAACTACTGTATATAATATTTGCATATATATTATTAAATACTACTTTTTTCATGTAGTTTTACTTTTCTTTACAAAAATAAAAATGAAATGTGTGCAATTTTTCGAAAAATGCTGGAAAAAATTTTTTGTTTAAGTTTGTTTAAAAAATTCAACTGAATGGCATTATTAAGCTTCGTACAGACGGTGGTCAGATCTTGCAATGTTGTCATTAAAATTGCAAAAAAATGTCTTGCAATTGTGCGAACACTGCAAGCTCATTTTTATTTGGCAGATGTGTAAAATTAATACATCTGACAATGGCACCATTGCCAGAAAAATATTTATATTTGCATATTGTGAGATGTGACAACCGTCTGTATAAAGCTTTAGATTAGTTAATGAAAACAATAGAAATTGCCACCTTTGGTTCTATAACCCTTCATTTGTACTATATATTAATTTTTTTGTTACGAATTTCGAAAAGTTCTTCTTCAAAATATATTTGACAGTTTTGCCCAAGGCGAATTAATTTTACATGATGAAAAAATCAAATGAAAAATATCGTTACAATTTAATGAAATCTAATGAAGACTGTGTATTTTGTTTTGGGTTTAACAAAAGAGCTACGATATATTGCACTTTTGCAAGCCTAGTATTGAAGTCCGCTAATGTGTTTGTTTACAATTTTTAAAAAGAAATTTTAATTTTGAACAATGTCTAGTCTTTTTTCGTAATGTCATTAGCGCTGGTTTCTTATAATATTTAAAAGTAAAAATGGCAAAGTGTGGCGGTGGGTTTTTCGTATGCGTCTTGAGGAGCTCCTTTCTTTAGGTGTTGATCTCCGTATAAAGCAGCAGTCAATATCTCAAGCTCATAGGGCATTAAATTGGCACACCTTTAATAAATAGCGAGTGACAAATTCTCATCTGGAGTTATGGTGACCAGTAAGAGCTATTTATACTTAATCCACAATACGTGGAGAGGGTTTGTTCTGATGTATGTAACACATAAATATATTGGTTCTCGACATTTCTCTTAGCATACCGATCGACTTATGGCTAATAAATCACTGATGGTTTAAAAGCCGGTTTAGTTAAACTAAACTTGAATTTATATGTAGTTTAAACTCCACAACTATAAATCAGTGTCCCATGTATTATATTGTTACGTTACTGCCTTTCAATAACGTTTTGGTTTATTTCCTTTATAATAAAACGTTTCGAGTTCTTTTTTTTGCAACTTTAATAAAATAATTAAAACACAACACTTTAAACACTGTTTACAATTTACACAACTTTATTTAGTACTTAGTCACTTTAACAACCGTAATTTATTATTGCGACCTCTATTAATGATCTACACACTTAAACGTTTAAAGTAAAACTCATTTCGCAACGTCATTTCGCAAGTATTTATACTCAATAACATTTATCTAGAAAGCTCCAGAATGTTTCCCGTATGTTCGAGCTTTTACTATTTGATGTTAATGACTAAAGTTCATTGATTATGTTATGAATTTTAAACTTAACGTCTACTATGTTATTATTAACGCCATCTATGGTTAAATAGTTGCATCACTTATCCTCTAGCTTATTTTAACGGACTTTTTAACATCAAGAGCAGTTACCTCCAACTCATATGCCCAATGGGCAAGCTTTTACAAAAGAGCTTTTGTGCTTTCACACCGACACGAGTACAACAAGCAATCACACAACAACGCTTGCTGTTTTTTTTTTTAAACACGATACTTTGCCCAATGAGCAACATGTACACTAAAAAACATGTACTGAAAAAAGAGCTTTCAAAGCTCTCTAACACAAACTTAAGTATCGATGTATGCGTGCTTGGCTGTAACTGATCTAGAGCATTCTTTACATTAGGGTTGAAGTATGTATAATGATGTACATATAACAATTTTTAATAACAATGTAAACTAATAAAATTACTTATGAAAACAAGATGACTAATAAATACAACAAATTCTTACAGTGCAGCCACACGATCAAGATTTTCTTGATAGTCTTTTACATATACTATTTGTCAAAATTAACAAAAATTGAAAGTTGTGACGTAGGCTGCATTCAATTTTTGAGCAATTTACATTCAAGATGTCATCAAGAAAACAATTTATAAAGGCAAACGAAAAATTTGCTCACTAACCTTGAAATCAGCTGTTTTCTTGAACGTAAATTGAAGCACTCTCTGGAAAGAGAATTTTAAAGGCAAGTTCGTTTCAATTTTTAAAAGCATGAGTGTATTGGTAGAAAAATGTGAGAGTATTAAAACTTGATAGGCAAAACTTGATCGTGTAACCCTCAAGTCAACTAAAGTTACTTTCGTAACAATATGTTGTTAAAAAAATAACATGTGACAGCACTATGATAAATCTTATTAAATTCATACGGTCTTTATTGGTACTTTAAACGCCCAACTTTATGCGTTTAAAGATGGTTTATATGTTTAAACACATTTCAAACCAAAAAGAGGGTTTAACTTGCTCTGATTTTTTAGCCCTTAGTGTTACCTCCTGAATCGATATAACGATGTACGTCTATCCAGCTGGCTGCGTAAACTATGTAAGCAAAGTTCAGTTCACAATTTTAGAGAAAATTTGATGAAATTTGGAACAAATGTTATGACAATTTATAAGAACTACCACATATGTACTAAGAATCGGCCCAAAACTTCACATAGCCCACATAGAATCTTCCCTCCGAAATATAGTGTCTTTTTTTTTATATAAACCTTCTTATTATACAGTTATTTCGATTGAACTTGGGCCAAAAATATTTTATTCGAACCTTAATGATCTACTAACAAACAAACACGGAGGTTTGATTTCAAATTAAAATTGACATTCGCTAAGGATTTGAAAATCATTGCATTCTCAACAAAAACAGGAAATTATTTTTAAATTGAGAAATACATTTATTTTCAACTTGCTTTCAAAATTTATTCTCAAATGTTTTTCAAATGTGGATGTTAATATAATGTGGAACATAAATAAAAATATTTCTTTTTTTAATTTAAATTCATTATTTATTTAAATAAACTTCGAGATCAACATTCGGCACCATAGCTAAAAGATGAAGTAGTGTTGTTTTCGTCTTCTAAATCTTGGAAAGACAAAATACTTTGCTCCTTTTTGTTTTGACGATTGTCTTGACGTAGCACCCTGATCGTACAACAAACTTTTACTTTCTTCTCTTTCCCGTTGTATTTTTATTCACATTTTTTCACTTTCTAATTAACTTTTTACTCAAAAATAATTTATATTTTTTAACAAGAAATCAAGGTTTTTTAAAGGCAAATTCACTTCACGTAATACATAAGTATGTATGTAACTTTTCTTTAATTGTGCAACACATTAAACTTTAATCGCCATTTTTTAGTGTTAACATTAATTTTCGCTTCAGTGCTGCCAAGCTATTTTTTGATTTGAGAATAACATTTGACAACAATTTGACATAAAATTGATAAAACATTGTATGCCAAATATTTATATTCAATTCTATCAATTTGAATTCAAATGCTTAAATCTAACAATTGAAAAAGGTTTGATATTGTGCTTGTTGTCAAATGATAAATTCATTTCATATCTAATGTTTGACTTCGTGTTTGTTGGGCTATCCAACAACATTTGACAGCTACAATTACAAAACAACTATAAAACAGCAAAGCAAGAAATAATCAGCTGGCTCTTTGAGCGTGCCTGGTAGATTATTTTACCATGAAATATTTAAAGCACTCATTTAAATGTTCTAAAACTCTCTTTTTAGTGTTTTTCTGTAAATCGCTCGAATATTCTCCGCATATGTGGCAAGAAAAAGAGCGCAAAAAGGGGAAAAGTTTAATAGAAATAGACATAAAAACAGCCAGCAAGCAAAATTAAAGTCGATCAAAATAAAAACACCACAATTTTTATACTTGTATGTATGTATTTGCTTTGTATTAAAAAAAAAATCGCGCTCACCGGGTTCATAATAAAATTGAGGTTGTTTCTGGTGCTGGCTGGCATTAAATGAGTTTTATTCAGTTGTTATTTCATCAACGTTCGAATTGGTTATATTTTACCTTGCGAGATTTAAAGTTGTTGACACAACGCGTGTGTGGTTTTTATGTGAATTCGTAAAAATAAAAGAAGAAAAAAACAAACATAATCGCAAAATACAAAATGTTTAATTGAAATTTGAGAAATTTTGTAAACAAGATCTTATCCATTCTCAAACGCGTTTCCCAATAAAAGCAGTTTGAGTTACAGTTACATATATTTTTTTTTATCAGAATATTATTCTAATTTATTCCGAAAAGTTCTTAAAAGTGTAATTGAGTAGAAGAGTAACGATACAAAATAAAAAGCAACAAAATGCCGCTAACGAAAAAGGCTCAAATTGTACGTTGAGTAATTAATTTTTTTACACTTATAATCTCTGTTTTTGTAGTTTATTATTTAATTGTTATGGAACGAATATACACTGAGAATTTACAATTTACAAAAATTTTACTACAAATATATAATAATAATAAAATTTACTTAATTGCTAGCCAAAGGATAGCTAAAGTAAGCTTCGTAACAAAAAGATACAAACAAAAATTCTGATGGTACATAAAAATATTCCTGGAAAATATTGAAGGAATAAGACTATTAAAGTATAAAAAAGCTTTTAAAATTGTAATTTGACTTAGAATACACATTTGAATAAATATGAAAATTTATAAAATAAGTGTTAGTCACCATGAGAAATAAATTTCCAGATTCTTTTTGTTAAAATAATTAAGTTAAATAGGTACATACAAATTTACAATATCCAGTTATACGATACAAAGAACGCTGACGAAGGCCGTAGCGGGCCAGAAAATGCATTACATTCTACTGGTACCTAACAGTTGTATAAATTTTCTGTACAATTTACTTCATTGCTAGCCAAAGGATAGCTAAAGTAAGCTTCGTAACAGAAATATACAAACAAGTAAAAATTCTGATGGTGCATAGAAAATATTCCTAGAAAATATTAAAGGAATAAGACTATTTTTTAATGACAAAATGCCTTAATCGCCATCGTTTTTACAAAGAACTAGCATGAATATGACTATTAAAGTATAAAAAAGCTTTTAAAATTGTAATTAAACTTAGAATACACATTTGAATAAATATGAAAATTTATAAAATAAGTGTAACTCACCATGAGAAATAAATTTCCAGATTCTTTTTGTTAAAATAATTAAGTTAAATACATACAAATTTACAATATCCAGTTAAAAGATACAAAGAACGCTGACGAAGGCCGTAGCGGGCCAGAAAATGCATTACATTCTACTGGTACCTAACAGTTGTATAAATTTTCTGTACAATTTACTTCATTGCTAGCCAAAGGATAGCTAAAGTAAGCTTCGTAACAGAAATATACAAGTAAAAATTCTGATGGTGCATAGAAAATATTCCTAGAAAATATTGAAGGAATAAGACTATTTTTTAATGACAAAATGCCTTAATCGCCATTGTTTTTACAAAGAACTAGCATGAACTTCGATATTCGTATTGAAATCAAATAAGTAAAATAGCTCTTGTGTCGATAACGATTTGGATACTTTTCCTGGGACCGTTCTGCAGATATATGTACAGAAATTTATATTGTCCCACTTAGAAGTTTACAAACATTTATTATGTTTTAAGCGGCGGGTAGTCTCGAAGATATTGTGAAAATTTTAAGAAAATCGGGTCAGTAGTTTCAAAGTAGAAAAGAGCCGTGTGTGGTTTTTGGATCAATTCTTGAAAATGCTTACTTCACCACTTCTGTTAATTATAACTTCTTGAGTTTGAGACAAGTCCTGAACAAGGCCGTCTGTAAGATTCTAAAGTATGTGTTTTAAAACACTAGTTCAACTTAAAACTCAAAGTATCCGCTGTTCCTATTTTCCTTAGAGTGCAACGTCAAAGGGCGGCTCTACCTCAAGACATTAGTTAAAAATACTAAATTCAGTCTCACAAATCAAAGTTTTTAAAAGCGCTTTAAATATGTTACAACTTATATAAATATTTGATCTCGGAATTTTGATAGCGGATTCTTTTTTTATTTGCGATGAAAACAAACAACTTATATGCAGTTTCAGTTCAAAAGCAAGAGCGTTTCCTTGTTTTATAATCTATTAAAACGATTTTAAACCATGTGCATTTGCTTGTTGAGTCACTCCTAGTACAAATGCAATTTCGTCTTTATCTATAACAATCCTTTATTTTTATACAAATGTGTTTGTTTGTTTGCTTGGGTTTTAAGTAGGCATCAGAAATAAAAAACCGAAAACTCAAAATTTAAGTTTTTCATTTGGAAAATTTAAAACTCATGCGTACAAAATAAATTTATTTCTATCAGTTTAAAATAAAATAAGAAACACAAAAAAATATTTTTATCAGTACAAAAAAAAAAAAAAATATATATACAGTGTAAATTCGATAATCCGGACTCCACTAATCCGGAATATTCGGTAATCCGGACAGAATTTTGCAGCTCATTGCGTATTCTATAATCCGGATTGATTGCAACTACAGTAGACGCTCACAAATTAGAGCTTTCAGTAATTCGAACTTCCAGAAATTAGAATCAGTGTTTGCAATACATTAAACGCTCTAAAATTCGAATTTATAGTTCTAATTTCAGAGCGTTTTTTTTTTTTTTGTTATTTGAACACAAGAAATCCGCAATTTATTTTTATTCTGTTTGAACATGTAAAACTAAAAAGGGGAATTACCAAATTTTAGATGTGTTTCCTTATATGTTGTTTTTTTGTTGCATTTATATATATTTGTGGCTAGTTTATTTGTGAAATTCGAAACATGTGTACATATTTTGGAAGTCTCTATTAAAAAGTGAAAGTGTATCATTCGAAATGTCAAATAAACGTAAAAAAACACTTTATCATTGGAAACGAAGGTCAAAATATTAGAAAAGCTTGGCAAAGGGTTTGAAGGGAATATTAATGTTATGACATCTTCAATCAGCTATATCAAATCACATAGAACAGCAATATTAAATGCTGTTTTCAACACGTATCAGGAAGCAAGCAATTAATCTTTGCACAGCGCTGAATACCCAAATATGGTAAGTCGTCTGTATGAGTGGTTTAAAGAGAAAGCTAAAAAAATATTTAGAGAGGAATATCCCTATAAAGATGAAAATGCATTCCGTGGAAGCAATGGATAGTTTTCCAAATATAAGAAACGACACGGTATTTTTAATTTTAAAAAATACATTTAATGTCAATCAAATAAAATTGAATTAAAAAAAATTTAAGTAATTTTTATTTTTTATTCGAAATAAAAACGTCCAGAAATTAGAATAATTTAGAAATTAGAATTGCCTCAAAAACAAAGCGGTTCTAATTTGCGAGCGTCTACTGTATATAGTCCGGGTTGAATAACACCCGTTTTAATCTATATTTTTTATTCAAATCAAAGCATGCTTTGAAAAATACAGTCATTGCGTATTCTTTAATCGGGATTGATTGCAACTCTATAATCCGGATTGAATAACACCCATTTTTATTTATTTTTTTATTCAAATCACAGCATGCTTTGTAAAATGCAGTTAGATTAGTGTAATATGAGTATGTTTGCACATGCGTTTTTTTGCTATGAATTATTATAATTTTTAATTAATACATACATGCGGTAATCCGGATAATTCGCTACTCCGGATTGGGGTCTGCAATCAATTATCCGGATTATCGAATTTTTACTGTATTTTGTTTGAATTGTTCTTTAAAGTTTAACTGACGTATTCATAAAAAATTAAAATGGATTTGAAATATATTTTAAGAAAAATTTGTATGAAAATTTTGCCTTAAAACACATTTCAAACTTATTTTATTTTTTATGAATTGGGCAGTAAAACAATAAAGTTTTTTAAAAAAACGTTTTAAAGAAAAATATTTTTTTTTTTTTGTTTGTTTTTAGAAACTTGCATTATGTACAAACAAAATTTGAAGTTTAAATTGTGAAGTTTAATTAAATTTCTTATCACCCCCATTATGAAAGTCGACTGCACCGGAACAGTATTCGTATTTTATTTCTGTTGTTTTCTAAAAAAAAAAAAAAATGCAAATTTAAAAGAAGTTATGGGCACAAATTTTCGAAAAAGTTTGCTAAAATAGCGAAAATGTTTAATATGCGACGGTTGCCTCAAAGAGCAAAAAAGCTACCCAAAAATTGCAAAAATTCAGAAAGTTTGCAAAAATTCGCGAAAATGTTTAATATTTCAAACAATACATAAAATTGATTGAAAGCCCCTTAAACTATAAGGAATGGCAAATATTCGTTAAAATTTCGGCATCATAGAAGAGGTTACTATTTGTTATAAATCGTTAAAGCTGTAAAGAATCAGAAACTGACAGGAAAAAATCGCTTCTATCGCAAAAATTCGCGAAAAAAATCCAAATCAGAAACAAACTCTAAAATTTATTTGAAATCGCTAAGTCGGTTAAAAAAACAATAAAAACAGCTAAATAGCGTTTAAAAATATTAAACTAATCCTTATAATCTAATCTCATAATTTTTATCTTTGTCCAATTTTAAGTTTTCGGTTCTTTTTTTTCTTTTCATGTACAAAATAATATTTTACTGAAAAAATACATATCGTTTTTTTGTGTTTGTTTTTTATTTTTTTAAACTGATGGAAAAAAATTTTAGTTTGTACGAACAAATTTAATTTTAGGTTCGTAATTTTTTGTACAAAAGTACAATAAATATATTTTTCTTAAAAACTTTTTTTGAGAACTTTATTGTTTTGAACTTAAAGAAACAATATCAAACAAAATATTTTTTCTTTTTTTTGTAAAACGTTTTCCGGTCCTTGGTTTTAAGACAATCCTTCAGCGTCAAAGCCACTGAAGATAATTTATTTCGCAATCAAGAATTACGTCTTACGCCTAATAAGCATAAGTATTACAAATTTACAGGCTTGAATACATTTTCGGCCCTTTTCAGCAAAACGCCAATGAAACGAACACATCCCAGACTTCCTCTTGAAAGAGATCGAGGTTTGGAAAATGTTAGGTTTGTACGTTGAATTGATCTGGAGAGAGTGTCAATAGCATCAATTCTTGCAATAACATTCTAATTTTCTTGACAAATCATCCAAATTTGGCCATTAGTCAACTTCCGAGATGAACTTCAATGTTGATCTTGAAAAAGCTTCTACGATTTTACCAGCTTGAAAGGCTAATTTATCAACATTACTGCTTTCACAAACGGCTTAAATACTTTTAACTTCTGGCAAACTTTCAAAAACCAGTGTTTTTAAAATATCATTGTTAACTTTACCACTGAAAAGTGATTTCATGTGTTTAAGGAAATGAGATGATTTCTGATCACCAAAGCCCATTCAAGCCAACAATCGTTTAAGTTGTTGTTCAGAAAACTCTGCAAATGATGTAATGATACTATCTTTTAATGCATCGTATTTGCGAAAGGAAGGTGGAAAAATAATTCTAATCTTAACCAAATACAAACCAATTGGTCGAAATATTTTACCAAATACTCGAACTTTGTACATTTTGGATCAAAGATTTCGGCACAATCGAATAAAGCACTTTTAATTCTTTTCTTTAAAATACTTTTTTTTGAAATACCTACCCTTTTTGAAAATTTTGAAGAAAAACTCTGATCGTACCTATACCTTTTATTATTTTAGTTTTATTTTATGTCACTATTTCTCTCAGTGTGTATCTTAAATATTCTCTCTTGTGCCTCTCTGTTTGCTTTTGTTTATTTTTTTCGTTCGTGAATAATAAAACCACATGTTGCTTAATGACCTTGTTTAGTGCATTTTAACTTTTTCTATCTTCCCTTTGTTTTGTTCTTCTCAATCATGTACAAATTTATAATAATTGTTTATTTAACCTCTTTTTCTTTTCTTTTTGTACTTAAAGGGACACTCGTTTTTAAAACGTGCCAGCACCGATAAATTACGTGAAGTCTTCCAAAAATACGCAACTTACGAAAAGAATGGTGAACATTTTATGACTAGCGAAGATTTTGTAAGGAAATTTTTGGGCTTATTCACAGATGACGCATTTAATGATGTAAGTATAGAAAATGAAAATAAAAGTAATTCGTTTGTAAAGGAAAGCACATCCAAATTACAATAAAACAAATTGCTGACAACAAGAAAAAAAATGTACCGAGAACAGAGATAAAGGCTGTATATTTTCTACATACACAGTGATTTAAAGTTAAAAAAAAGAAAATAAAAATGTGTGGCAAAAGTCCAAATTTTTAAAACACATGCATACAGACATACATATGTACACATAAAAAGTTCACACCCACCAACTATAAATAATGAAGGGATCGACTTTATTTTTATTCTTCCGATTAGGTACCACTAAATTTTTACAATTGTTAAGATTTTTTTTTATTGTTGTGGTGTGTTGTAATTCCCAATTGTATCTGGCTGGCAATTGTAAAAATTTATGATCTTTTACAGCAATTTGTAGTTTTTAAAGTATGTATTTTAATTGCAGATATATTCTATGTTATGAATGGGATTTAAAGGAACTAAATCATAAAACAGTATTTTTCGCTTAACTGCATTTCACTTAACTGCATTTTTTGTCTATCTGCACAAAATACAAATCATTGTGTAGGTATAATGGCTAAATTTTGTTAGAAAAAAAATCGTATACGTACATTTTGCTTAAGTGCATATTGTGGAAAACAGCATTCGATTTTTGGTCAACAATGTTTATTTTAAATACCTACAAAATATTATTTTTAAGTGCCTCATAAAAGCAAAATAACATAATTGTATCAATCGCTATTTTATGAAAAAGATAGTCAAAAATTTTAGTTTACTTAAGCGGCCCATACACTTTCAATATTATTGTTAATGATATTTGCCATATTATTTCTATTTTGTCCTATATTATGCAATAGGTCGCACAATGGTTTCATTCATTTAATAAAAACCTTTAGAAATAACACAAACAGCATTGTACAATGTTGCCAACACATTTCACTTTCTCTTCGTTGTGCAGCAAAAATCAAAAGTCTTTTGATTGTTGCCAATACATTGTGCCACCATCGAATATCACAGACACATTAGCAATATAATTGTACAAAACGTAAAATTGAAGAATTTTATTGCAAGTGTATGAGCCGGTTTATATGGTAACACAAATCGCTGAATTGAAAATTCATTTGATTTGGCAGCTGTGATTGTGTCTGCACATATAAACATTAAAAACATAAATCTGTGGCCGTATGGAAAAACTAGATAACTCCATTTTTCGAAAACAAGAGAAAAACACACTTAAAGTTGTAAACATATTTCGCTTATTATTTAATATGAATTTATGTTACTTTGCATGCGCATTAAACAGAACATAATTTTCAATAGTGCTAAAGATTTCTGGTTCCATTGAACTAATTTTTGGGCACTAAAACCGAGAATCAATGTCACTTATCTTGTTTTTTCGAAAAATGGAGTTATCTAGTTTTTCCGAAAAAACTTTTTTTTTTCAATTTTGTTTCAAGCTTTACGGAATTAAGACAACTTAAGAAATGATTTGTGGACAAACATTAACTATTTGACTCAGCACTATAATTTACCCGTTTTTTTGCGAAAAAATTAAGTTACCCAGTTTTTCCAAAAAAAATTTTTTTTCCTTTTATATATGCTTATATGTATATCAAAAACTAGCAATGATTCCGCTACTTCGTTAGCGTTTTCCTTTCTTTCGTGGACATATGTATTTATATGCCAAAGTTTATGTTTCCTTCATGACATTGCGTGTTTAATTTTTTGTTTATAGGTGCAATTTTAACGAAAATTGAAAAAAGTACCTACCAGTCAAAGAACAAAAAAGTAAAAAAGGTCCTCATATCATACAATTGCGACACCGCACTCATTTTTCTGAATGTCAATTCTTTATTTCGAGCATACGTCTCTGGAATCAACTCCCAAATTATATACAGTGCACCGACAACGCAATGAAATTTAGGAGATTACTTTTTGAGTACCTTAAATAGAACATTAAACTTATATTTTATTTTTTTCTTAATATATATATATTATTATTTTCCTTACAAGTATTAGTACAGTAGTTTTGACTTAACTGCCTTTTGTTTACGTGCACTTTTGACTTAACTGCACAAAATTGATAATTTTTGGAATTATTCTTTATAATTCCATACAAATTCCTTTTTTAAGTGCACTTTCTATACCTGCACATTTAAGATAAATGCACCAAATTTTTGGCATTTTTAAATTATTTTCATACAATAAATTTAAGTTAGCTGCACTTTGACTTAACTGCCCAAAATACATTTTTTCTGGAATTATTCTTCAAAATCCTTGTTTACGTGCATTTTGTATACCTGCATATTTTTCATATTTTTGGTCAGCTTTAAAATATTTTCATACAAAACATCAAAGTTAGCTGCACACATGAAAAAAATATGGTGGCCACTTTTTCACATAAATATCCAATTTAAGCTGTTTATAAAAATATAAATCGCGATTATTTTGTTTTATTTTCCATAAATTTGTATGTTCTTTGTGAATTCTCATTGTTTTTGTTAATGTTCCTTTTATATTAAATATACATACATACATGTATAAAATGATCTGTTATTTGAAATAAAATATAAATTTATGTACGTTGTTTTCGGTTAACTGAGCCCCTCTTAATTGAGTTTCCCGTTTTATTGCACTAAAAGTCATGGAACGAAATCATTCAGTGTAACCGTCAATGCAAAAATACCCGTTTAGTTGAATTATGTCACCCGCTTAATTATTTCGCAAAATAAGATCGCATTGCGAAAAACAAAAATATTTTGCGGCAAGAAAGATTGTACGATGGACGTACCTGATTTATTAACAAGGTTTCGTTTTATTTTGTTTTAAAAAACCTAAACCATTTTTTAACTTAATAAATAAAGAAATAAGTTTTATTTTCTATCTACACATCTTGCTCAATTAAGCGATTTTCGTTTTAATTGCGTCGGCGATTCATTGAGTTCCCGTTTAATTGCGTTAAAAGTCGTGCGTTTTTAGAAACTCAATTAAGCGGGAATAACTGTATTAATAAAAAGATTTTTAATTCCATTTTTAAATCAAACACTTTACTTTAGCTGCACTTTTGTGCAGGTAACCACAATTGTGTACCTGCACATTAAGGCAGGTAAATGCATTTAAGATAGCTGCATTTTTGATTTACCTGCACAAAAAATCGTGCAAAGGAGATTGTGCAGCTAAGTCAAAATTACTGTATTTTCTTTTTTTTTTACTTTTGTTTCTTCTTTTTTATATTTAAAGAATTTGTCACATTGTTATCATTTGTATACGTAACTTGTCTTATTCTAATACTGTAATTTAAAAGATATTTTTGTCTTGTTGTATTAGAAAATCGATGAAATAAATAAATAAATAAATGAATTTTAAAGCTATGAGAGAACTAAGCAAAATATAATTTATTAAATAAGTATAGGCATAAGGGTACATTTTGAAAACTTTAATCGCATTTTGCCAAGCTTGAGTTTTTTTTGAGGTATTACTATGTTGCAATAAAGGAGCGATATGTCCAAAACTTAAAATCCAAAATTTTAAAATCCCAAGTTTAAAAATCCAGAAATTTAATCATGTTCTTCCCTTAAGTCCTCTGAGACATCAATTAATATAGTTAGACAACTATGATAAGATCTGAACCCTGATTGTCGGTCCGCAATTATGTTAAAATTATTCTTTAAGAACAAAGTTATTTGCCGGGAAAGAAGTTTTTCAAAAGCTTTTGCTAAATATGGTCGAATAGTTTATACCAAATATACTTTCACTTCGAAAAAAACTCGTTCTTTTTAGTATGAATTTTAAATTTAGTTCAAATTTAACATTTAAATAACTTTGTGGTTGCTTTTATCACTATGGCTAGGAGCTTAAAATCTAATTTATATCAATTATATTTATAAATAATTTCACTCTTCTACTTTAATTATCACTTCAGTTTTACTACTAATTTATGAATTTTTTTTAATTTTATAGCGATAATAAGTGTCTTATAAAAAAAATATGTATGTATGTTTGTTAGATTGTGCGCGGTTCTATATTTATACCGAGACATGAAAGTCAAACCAAAATCACTTATTAGACACGTGTTAAATCTTTATTGCACCCAAACAAAATCATTTTAAATATTTTTTGATTAACATTTTTGTACCGCAATATACTTTTTACCTAAGACATACATACATAATTTTAGACATTTAATAAATATACATACTCGTACATATTTGTATTAAAGAGTAAAAAAGTACTACAAACATATCTATATGTATATATAAAAATAAGTTGTCCTATGTTCGTGATTTTATAACTCGAGAACCACTCAAGCGAGCACATGAGGTGGAAAGGTCTACTCTCACTGATGGTTTATAAAAAAACACCCGATAGGTGGCGCTGTTGTCGGTGTATTTAAATTTTGTTATTGATAGATATCGCTGGGTATCATATAGCCGGGGTTGACCGAAAATACTTTCTTATTTTTTTTTATTGCAGATCTGAACTCGAAAAGTTGGGTAAATGTTGTCGTGATTATGTTTTACCTTCAAATTATTAAAAAATAATAGGCACGAGTGATTCCTATGAGATGAACGATAACGACATCGAATTTATCGACGATTACATTTTTAATATCTATAGAAATTTTAGTTTACGTTTATTCTTATAAAACAAATTGATCTTAACTAAAAATTTCATCGTAAACAACTTTAAATTAATTATTTCTGTTTTGTAATTGAATTTTAATGTGTTTTATTTAAAAAAAACTTTTAGCCATTTTTTGGCCCATTTTTAGCCATTTTTTTCCGTAAATCTAGCCATTTTTGGTCAGCAAGTTTTGGCAACACTGGTGTGGGTAATTATCTCGATTTTGAAGTGGTTAGAGCTTAATCACGTTCGACCTGCTTAAACGCGTTTAAGAACCAAAATTTGAACCTAGTATAAGTGTCACAATATTACCATTGAAAACGATGTAGAAGAAAATGGAAGATTTTCAATAGTTGAAATGTCTAAAAAGCTTCTTGAAGTAGAAAATGAAAATGTATGTACATGATACACCATTCTCAACACCAGATGAACCAAAATGCATATTTTTGCATAATTGGGTTTTAAATGCATATTTTGATGGGTTAAAAATATTTTATCCAAAACTGTTGCAAGTCTTGCTTGTCACATGGGTTATACCGCGTTGCAGAGGAAATTGGAAGTTAATTCCATAATATTGTAATTTTTAAAGAATGTATCCCTTGAATCCCCTTCCACCGCAGCCTGGTGGCCTGGATGCTTCAAAATTCTATTCAAAAAATTTTGAGTAATTTAAGAATGTTAGAAGAGCTTTTTGATACCGACCGAATCAAAAAAGTAATTAATTATTAAATTTAAATAACATCAAAAGTCAATTAGCATTTGTATTTTTCAATTACGGATATATTAGTAAGGATAGTACTCTTAATACTAAAGTCAAATTAATTGATATTGCAGAATGTAAAATTAACAATATGGAAGGAAAAACAGCCCGACAAATTAAAAAAAAAAAATCAAAACGTTTTGCAAAAAAAATTAAGGATTCCAAAAAAAAAATAAATAAATTTCAAATATTTTTGTGAGCTGGAATCAAAGTAGGATCTGAAAATAAATTTTTTTGAATGCATTGGCATTCTTCAACAAGTGCAAGGCAAAGTTTTACTTTAAATAAAACAGTACTTATTTATTTTTTAAAGATATTTTATTAACAATAGACTGAATTTTTTATATTTTTTTTTAGTAAAATAAAAAAACGATTTTTAGTGGAAATTTTTTTTGGATTTTTTAGTGCATATTTTAAGCGCATATTTTCGATTTTTTGCTGCATGCAAATCTAATATGTAATTATAACTATAAACAAAGAATCAATCAAATTTTAAAGAGTTTGTACTTGCAAACGATTTCTTTTATTCGTTTTTGTATCATTTTGCCCTGAAACGTGCGCTCAACTGCTGCTGATAAATGGGGTATTGACAACATTTTAATAGCAATACGTGAAATGCCAGGAAACATAAATTCGTTCATTAAGTTTTTTATTTAGTTAACATTTTCCAAAACATTTTAAATATTAATTTCAAAAGATTTTGTTATTCGTGCTTAATTCCCAGTTTTTATTATTGATAAAAACACTTGAAATTTATTGTTGATGGGATAAGCTATTCCTATGCGCATTTCACTGGTTGCTTAGGCCAGATCATCAGGAAACTTCATCCATAAAGATTTTAGAAAAACTAAAGATATTAAACCAAATAAAACTGTTAAGCGTATAAGACTTATAGCAACAGTTCTACTTGTAATAATATCAAAGCTTAAACAAAACACATCAACAATAAACCTGGCCTAAGCAACCAGTGAAATGCGCATAGGATTAGCTTATCCCATCAACAATAAATTTCAAGTGTTTTTATCAATAATAAAAACTGGGAATTAAGCACGAATAACAAAATCTTTTGAAATTAAAATTTTGTATTCCCAAAAATTGAAATTACTTTTTGATAACATTTTAAATATTTTCCATTTTTAAATGTTTTATATCTAAGCGATCCGACAAGTCAATGCACGAAATTGGGAATTGGTCGTTTAAAATTTCTTTTGCTCGTTAATGATAATATGATATTGCAATAGTCAATAAAATTTTCAGGAGAAAAATCGCTAACCTAATTAGAATTTTTAACTAGCCTTCATTTATAATTAAATTTGTTTCTCAAGCTTCGCACAGACGGTAGTCAGATCTAACAACATTAAGAGTAAAATGTGCTACAAATTTCTTTCAACCGTGTGAACTGTCAATTTTTGTGGGAAAAAGCATTGTCCGTCCATTGTATAATAACAATATTGTTAGATGTCTAACAATCGTGTGAACACTCTGCGTTGCAATTGTTTGATCAGACTTTGGAAGGTTAATTCCTATTGTCAGATGTCCGAAGTTTATGTATCTCTTTTTATTGACAACGCTGCAAATACATGCGTATCAAGGATGGAAAATGGGCTCGTAAAAAGTCTTTTTTCTCGACATATAATCAAGAGATGAATCATAAAATATAAAATTAGTACCGTCATAGTCTCACAACTACGTTTTGTTATTGAAGTTAACTTTTTTTTTAAATTTAAAACTCTTTTTTTATTTATTTTTTATCCGGAATGTTTTTTTTTTGCTTAAAAGAAAGCTTATGTCTTTTCCTGTAAGGTAGTTATGGTCGCTTTTTGGGATGCGCGTGGCTTATGTATAAAAAAAATAATTTCTAACTCAAGGCGAGGGTTTTTAAATTTTTAGCACTATTTTGAATTTTTTCCTAAAAGATCAGAACTAACTTAAAGGAAAAGACAAAAGCTTTCTTTTGAGCAAAAAAAACCGGATAAAAAAATATTTAAAAAAAAGTTTTAAATTTAAAAAATAAATTTAAAAAATTTTTTTCAAAAGATTGATCAAAAAGCTATCGAATCTACTTGGGACAAATTTTGCTAACACCAATAGGTAATAAGTTACATGGATGAGAAAAAACACTGCATATTTCATTTCATCCAAATCGGAAGACATCGATTTAAAAATTGGGTCACTTGACATGAAATCCCCCATATGACTAGAAATTGTACAACCAACATTCATGATGATAGGGTTAAAAATTTACCATATGTCCTATATAAATACTCTTTCAAAAATTAATTAAATAATCACAACGTAGACAGAGATGTCACTAGACAAAAAACCCCCTTTAGAATTGCTTTTTACTTAAAATATATATCGAGTTATTTTTATGCAGGGTTTTTGAGATCTCAGTTAAGCTAGGCTTAGTTAATCTGAAAACAGATTTGTGACGCAATTACAAAGTTTGTATACAAAATTTTGACGGAACAGCTTAGTTTTGCTAAAAATATTGGTCTTTAACAAAACAATCAAAAATACATCACATTTCGCCGAAAAAAGCCGAGTTTCAGACAAAGTTAAATCACCTCTAAAACTTATCCACATCGCAAAACCCCGGGCTTAGAAAAAGTATCACACGGAATAAAAAACTTAAGCTACGGTCAGACTTATCAGATATTTGACGAAAAAAACGGGACCAACAACCAAACTAAAAAATCATTTCGCTTAATATCAATATTTATTTTGATTAAAATACCATATCTTACAAAAAACTGTTTTTTGCTATGTCTAGTAGTATAATTAGTTTATTTTGTTATATTAAGACC
Organism: Pollenia griseotomentosa; assembly: GCA_963931875.1. Classification (NCBI taxonomy): domain Eukaryota; kingdom Metazoa; phylum Arthropoda; class Insecta; order Diptera; family Polleniidae; genus Pollenia; species Pollenia griseotomentosa. Next base: position 99,421,285 of record OZ007560.1, read on the forward strand.
ATTTAAAATCTCACTAACTATTAACTAATGTAGGGGTTACGCTTATTTGATCAAATATTTAATAAGTGTGACCGTAGCTTTAGTATACCCTTATTCATAAAAAATATGTCTCTTCAAAATATGATTAAAACAAATTTTTCTCCTCTGGGGTGGTCAGATTAAATGATGATTGATTGGTAATTAATCACTGACCCCATATGAAATCCAATTCCGATAAATACTAATTATTGATAAAGGGTATCAAAGATTCGAATACAGCATTCTTACTTGTCTAATTTAATTTAAGTAATATACAATGATTTAAAATATGTGTTTGTTTGTGGATGTAGGAATTGCGAATATTTATTTTGCTTTTTTCTGTCTAAAATTCAAACTTTCGGTAAAATATTTTTGCCATGAAAGATACTTCTCCAAAAACAACAAATATGTTTTAATTTTATATCACAAACTATCAATGCTATTAAATTTTTTTTTTTTTTTTTTTTGTAAAAATTTGATAATTTTTATTACGCGTTATTACTTGGAAACTTGTTATTCAAGGGTATTTTTGGGCCTTCTGTTGTATATTTTTAGTTTCAATATAATTTTTTTTGTGCATTTTACTGCAGTATCTTAAAATTATTTAAAGTCATGCAATATTTTACTATTTTTGTGTTTTGAGTTTGTTATTTACCGATTTATTATGTTTTTAACAGCGTTTAAAAAACTGCAGTCAAAGTAGAAAAACTGTCACATCTTCTTCCCACTTCCCACACCACTTCTTCATTTGTCATTGGCCAAAAAAAAAACTGTTGCTTTTACTTCTGATTCTGAGCGAAAAGTTGTGCACACATCAAAGTTATTTTTTGGGAATACAAAATTTATTATTAATAAGATTTCTGTATGACGTGCTAAATTCCCAATTTTTCATATATGATAAATACACTGAAATTTATTGTTGAGGGAAAGTTAGCTTCTATGCGCATTTCACTGGTTGCTTAGGCCAGATCGTCAGGAAACCCTTTCCAAAGATTTAAGAAAAGCTAAAATTTTTTGACAAATAAAACCTTAAAGCGAATAAGAATTATAAACACTCAAAGTCTTACTTATAACTATATCAAAACTTAAACAAAACACCAACAATAAACAGTGAGTTTATGTTTTCTTACATTCCCATACAATTGGTTGACCTTTTTTCGACTCGAATTGTAGTTGTAAGTGGGTAAAAAGAAAAAACTAAATTAAAAAACAAATTGCTTCATTTTATTGTTTTCGTAAGAAAACAACAAAACCTTTCGTTTTTTGTTCGACAGTTTTTGGTTTCGACTGCAGTTTTTTAAACCCTGGTTTTAAAAATCGCACCACCATGGTAGAGCGTGCGTTTGAGCTGCTTCGTGTAACACCTAAAATTATTGGTTCTAGACCGATACTTTTCGTAAACCTATCGACTCAAAGCCACTTTCTGAGTCGATCTAACGATGTCCGTCCGTGTGCGCAATGTACAGGTCGCAATTTAAGATGTTATTTAATGAAATTTGGTTCCTAGATTTAAATTGTCACAAGGACAAATCCTATTAAATGGTGAGAATCGGTCAATAATTTTCACATATGCACCATACAAACTTTGTAACCCAGCTCTGTTAACAAAATTTGGACAATATTTCTGTTACCTTTCTTAAGATATAACAAAACTATTTTGTGCCACGCCCCACTTCTCCAATCCTGCCAACATTTTGTGGGATGTTGTGTATTAATAACCGAGATGTTTGTTCCTAATTTGAAAACTTTGGCTCTTTGTGTTCTTCAGATATAAAGAAATTTACAATGTGTTTGTACGGGATGTTCCAAGCCTACTTCTCTTATCCCGCATATTTTTTAGAGAGGTTGTGTATTGATAACCACGACGCTTGTACCTAATTTGACTCTTGCCGTTCTCCAGATATACAGAAAAAAGAAATAACAAAGCAACAACAACAACAAGGGATTTATTAGTAAAATTAGAGGCAGTCGTGGTTTTTTGCTCCATTTTTAGCCATTTAATTTTATTAGCAAACTTTAACAGATTATATGTGACATATAAATGTAACAACCTAGTCTCCATAATTTCTAGGGTCTTCGGAAAACCTTCTACATACACATGAACAGACGGAGAGATGGACACCGTTAAATCAACTTCGCTAATAATAAGGGCCCAGCATATATATTCATTATAGGATCTAATAAAAATATTGTAGAAATTACAAACGAAAGGAAAAATTTATATATACCCTTAACCTTCAGTGAAGGGTATAAAAAAATACATTTGAGCGAATTTTATAGAAATTTAAAAAATGTTAATAGCTTGTTGGACGGATGCGGCATACCTTCCCGTGATGTAATCTTCCTAAAACTTTCCAGATCACATTTTTTACTACGTAAAGCATTTCTAGAAGGGGGGAGTTACGGTACAATTTCGCATTTTTTACTACGTAAAGCATTTCTAGAAGGGGGGAGTTACGGTACAATTTCGCATTTTCAAAAAGTGGAACCCTAATGCCCTGCCATTCAAAAACACATAAAATAAATAATAAACAATTATCTCAAATCAACAATAATAGCAATTTCAAAATCAACATGTATTTTGTTGGTTGAAAACGCAGATAGATTGTCAAAAATATGTGTTTTTCTAGCAACAATATATATTCTGATTTGTGGACAAACAAAATTGCAAGGCATTTGGGCTATTGGAGTTACCTTATCAATTGAACGATGACCGGATCCAAAACAGGGCTTAAAAGTCAGAAACGCAATTTAAATTAAAAAAACAAGTTAGAATGCTATATTCGGCTGTGCCGAATCTTTGATACCCTCCACCGACAGTTCGAATGTTTAAGGAGTAATATCTGTATGATGTCTTTTTATTATTATTATCTTAAACTGTGACGATTTGTTATTATTTATGGTTTTAGGAGACTAAACTGTTTTCCGGGAGTAGGGCATGTATGGGGCATAGGGTAAATTATGTACCGATCTTCACGAAATTTTACAGTGTCATTTATAGTCCTATAAAATTGTGACGAGCCAAAATTTGTTATGATTGCATTATTTTTTACGGTTTTAGGCGTACTAAACTGTTTTCCGAGAGTAGGGTTTATATGGGGCCTAGGGTAAATTATTAACCGACCTTCGCGAAATTTTACAGTGTAATTTCTAGTCGAATAAAACGGACTTGTGCAAACTCTTATGTCATTCCGTGCATTTTTGCATCATTTATGTTAGTTTTTGTAACAAAATTATCAAGTTTTTGAAGGTGGTGGTTGCACATTTTGATTCATAGCTCTGGTCCTACTGAACCGATTTTGCTGAAATTCAATCCCAAACTGCTTAGGATAACTACAAGCAATTTGACACCTAGTTTGTTTATTTCTTTTGAGTTTTTCGAAAGTGAGCGTGTTTTCAACAGACGGACAGACGGACAGACGGACAGACAGACGGACATGGCTAAATCGACTTAGAATTACTCAAGCAGCCAGAATATATATACTTTATGGGGTCTGAGATGAATAATAAAAAAGTTTCAAACGGAATGACAAACTTAGTATACCCTCTTCACAACTAATTGTGGTGGAGGGTATAAAAAAAATATATATAAAGTTGTTAAAAAAATAACTAAAACATATCCTAAATTCTTTATTTTAAACTTCGTTTGCAGGAATCAGTGCGTTTATTAGCTGGTATTGCCGATACAAGCAAGGATGGACTTATATCATTCTCAGAATTTCAAGCTTTTGAGGGTTTATTATGCACACCAGACGCTTTATATAAAACAGCTTTTCAGCTATTCGATCGCCAAGGCAATGGCACAGTATCCTACAGTAAGTCAAAATTTTTTAATACGACATTACTTAATTTTATTTATACGTATTATTTTAAAATTTCAGCTGATTTTGCTGATGTCGTACAAAAAACTGAACTACATTCAAGAATACCTTTTAGCCTAGACAGTCCCTTCGTTAAACGATATTTTGGTGAAGTAAGTAGATTGTTTTTCTTTTAATTAATACAGTGAAAAAAACTATTAATTTATTATCTCTTTTTTTTTAAGAAAAAACAACGTTTAATTAATTACGCTGAATTTACTCAATTAATTCATGATTTTCATGAGGAATATGCGATGGAAGCATTCCGTAGCAAAGATCCAGCTGGTACTGGATATATTTCTTCATTAGATTTTCAAGATATTATGGTTAAAGTTAAAAGGCATTTACTCACTGCCGATGTTAAAGATAATTTAGTAGCAGTAAGTTTTGTTTTTTTTTTGCAATAGACTTTCTTTTGTATATAATTTTAATCTTCATTTGCAATTCGATAGGTCACCGAAGGCCATAAGGTAAGCTTTCCATATTTTATGGCTTTCACATCGTTGCTAAATAATATGGAATTGATAAAACGCATCTATTTACATTCTACACAAGGTCATCGCACAGAACCCGTTACCAAAGATGAGCTTTTATATGCTGCTCAAACTATGAGTCAAATTACACCCTTAGAAATTGATATACTATATCAGTTGACTGGAGCCTTACATCATACTGGGTGAGTTTTCTTTTTAAAAGGAGTAATGACAATTTTAATTTAGAAATGTTAAATTTCATTATACTGACACAATCATAATTGGAGTAGGTGATATTAGTTGTATACCTTTTTAGTTTACCAATCGACTCTGGTTCACTTTCAGTGAGTTTGAGTCGATTTAATGAAACTGGATAGTTATTTATTTCGAATTGTCATTAGGGCAAAGCCAATTGAAAATTGGTCCATTAATTTACATAGCCCCCATTAAAACTTCTTTTAAGGAGTATAGTCTTTGTGCCTATAAACTTGATTGATATTTGGATTAAATTTGAACTAAAATTATTCTACTGCAAGCTTAATAATCTTAACAAATTTTATAAAAATCGGTTTATATTTGAATAGACTACCATACAAATACCACTCCCTGAGATAACTTTTAAAGCGTTAACTTCCTCATAAGTTTGTATTAATATAAAATTTGGCGACAATAACTGTTATAACAATGTTAATTGGCGCTGCTGGTAGATCCCGTCTTGATTCTCTTCCCTTAAATCGCCGAAATAGTGTGGTGTAGGGTATCATATGGTCGGGTTTGACAGACTATACATATTTACTTGTATGACAATTTCTAGTTGTTATTATTTAAATAAAAGTTTTTTAAGAGTAAATTATTTCAAAATGTATTTTACACAAGCGAACCAAATTGAACTTTTGATTGAAAGCTTAATGCAATTTTTTTACTAATTTAAGGTCGCTGATTTCCACTCTAATCCCCGTTTTCTCCATCTGCTTGCATTTTTAAGTCACAGGTACTAATCGTATTTTTGAATTTTTTTCAAAAATGAAAAGTTCAAAAATCATAACTTTACTAAGCGATTTTTTTGGGGATTTTCAAAAAACGGCTGAGTAATAGTTGTTTACGTAAAAAAAAAAATAAATTAAAAATTTTGTATTTTAAAAAATCACGAAAAATCCAAAATGGAAAAAAGTTAAAGTCTCATTACTTTCACTAAAAGTCACATAAGGTATGAACAAAATGAGACATAGATCATAAATATCGATGAACGTGAAGGAAAGAACGCAGCAGAAACAGCCTTATTAAAAAAGGTTTTTTTTTTGTATGGAAATCACGATTTTTTATTAATTCAGTTTTCTTAGTAAATTGTGAACAAACTCAAAAGTTGTGTACCGATTACAATGAAATTAAGCTCATTACATTCGAAATCTATTAAGCTAAATTTATTTAAACCAAAACTGTGGTTTTTGTCGCATTTTTATTTTTTTTATGATTTTTTAAATTTTCATATTGTTCTTTTTTTTTAAACTTCAACGATATCTCTAAAACTACTGGGGAAATTTAAAACTAATGTAAGCATGGCTTAATAAAATAATATTATTGACGAATTTTGAATTGTTTTGTAACTGAATAGGGTTATCCATTTTCAAGTTATTCCAATATATGTAGCGGAAGTGCCCTAATTTTGGACATAACGGTATATCGCGAAAAGTCGAGTTGATAGAAAAATACTTAGTGCAAATTTTTACTCAGCGTCCCAAGTAACCTCAACAGTTCTAAATCAACAAAAACCTTGTTCGCTTGTGTTATCCATCTGCAAAGTTAAAATATATTAAAGCGTTTTTTTAAGAGTATGTAAATACTAGGGTATTCAATAAATCGTTGTTTTCTATTCATCGAGTAATCGCGCGAATAATTATTCGAGGTAAAAATTTAATCGAATATTAATCGAACAATTTAATATTATTCGGTTAATCAAATAATTTTAATTTTGTCTAGTTTAGAAGTCAAAATTTTAGCTCATCTTCTAAAATAATCTTACAAAAAGAGTTTAAAAACGATTTCTTTTGTTTTGATGAAACTTGATTTAGAAAAGATTCTTTCACTTATTGTTGGCGTTTCAGGGATTGCAAGTAAAGCGTTTTAAAGCATAGCCAATTTCTCTGTTATTTTTCTCGTCTTCTCTTAAAGTTGGTAGTCGTCCATTATATCACTTGAATCTCTTATTGATTTTTTTTTAGCAGTTTTAATAGTCTTGTTAAGGTAAAATCATCTTCTTTATCTGAATCATTGTGCTAAAAGTCTGTACTAAATATTCTTAAAAATTAATTATTTCCAAACTCTTTGTTTTTAGTTTTTGTACTATATTTTTAAATGTTCCTTAGTTAAGAAACAGTAAAAGGGTATTTAAAACGTACCGGCTTGTTTTTTTACATTAAAAAAAACTAATAGTGTGAAAAAACAAACTATCCGAATTATTCGTTAATCGAAAATTAGCAATTTTTAATTATTCGAACAGTTAATCGCCCAAAATTATTCGATTAATCGATCATCGGTTAATCGTAAGAATACTCTAGTACGTACTAATACCATATGGCTTGGGAAATGAGAAGAAATTTTTCCTAGACTTACTGAAGTACATAGTTTTAAATTTAAAGTTTCTTATTCAGGTAAAATTTTAGACACACAAAAAATCGAAAAAAATAATTGCAAAACATTTGTTAATCTAGCATTCTTCGTTAGCGTCTCCCTTTTATTTGTGGTCATATTTACATGCCAAAGTTTATGTTTCTAGGTTTTTATAAAACAGTACAAATTCATCAAACAGGTACTCATACACCATGCACCTATAATTTTATGTGTCTGAGTTCAATATAATAGAAAATTCAAAAGGTACCACATGTAGCAAGAAAATGTAAAAGAAAAAAATTTCCCTCAACAATAAATTTCAGTGTATTTATCAAATATGAAAAATTGGGAATTTAGCACGTCATACAGAAATCGTATTAATGATAAATTTTGTATTCCCGTAAATAACTTTGAAAAAATTTAATTTCCAGTATTTTCTTCCCCTTTTTGAAACATTTAATATTGCAGTGCGAGACCATAATTCAATACGTATATGTTAAGGATAAGCGTAAAAGGTTTTGTAAAAAATATGTACCAAAAATAGGTACGATTTTCACCCCTTAAATCTTCAAATTTCGAAAAAGTAAAATATTTATATATGTTTGAAGTATGTGAAATGAGCATTGCCTTTGTTTTTAAAGGATTACGCCTGTATTCATAAGAAAATTTTAAATTTAATAAAGGTTTAAAAACCAAATTTACTTTGAAAATTTTTCTTAATAAACGTTTGTTAAATTTAATAATCCATAAAAATATATTCGCCAAGTACCTAATAATATTGCATTCAAAGCCCGCTTCATCATGCCCTGAATTTACAGCTAAAAGCTGTTTATCATCCAAAAAAGTAATATTAGAACTAGAACTGGGCCAATAAAAGAACCTCGCGGAGCTCCACTGTATGCACCCAGAGAAAAAACATGTTTAAACATGGTCACTTCCAACAAAACAGTTTTTAAAGAAAATTATTAGCATATTATGCGTAATCTAACCATATTATTGTTATTGACAACCATATTATGGTTAAAGTAGTCCTCCATCAAGAAGCCACAGCCATATTATGGTTGCCTCTAAACATGTTATAGTTAAATATGACAAAAATTTGTTTTTAAATTTACAATAGTATTTTGCTCTTTTCCAAGAGCAACATGTGATGGTTGAAAACCAACCATGCTATTATAAGTTTTAAACATATTTTAGTATTTAATAACCATAACATGTTCTGAGGCAACCATAATATGGTTGTGACATCTTGATGAAGAACTACCTTAACCATAATATGGTTGTCGATAACAACAATAAAGTTAAATTAAACATAATATGGTTAAATTTTTCTTTAAAAATAGTTTTGTTGGAGGTGACCATATTTGAACATGTTTTTTCTCTGCGTGTGTATATAAAGTGTCTAATTTAAAACTGAAAAAAGTAATCTACAAGCCGATTTACTAAAATTGAATTGCTCATGTAGTTACGCTGAAGGAAACCTGGGTCAAGCGTCTGCCAGTCACCAGTTTTGTCGACAATTTAGGTATCATTTGGCGACCATGTTAACGAAGGGTGTACACTTTTATAATGCCTTTAATACCAAAAAAAATTTTGTCAACAACAACGTATAAGTATAATTCCAGTAAAAATGACGCATTTCTATTTTTTTTTTAAATCAAATAATTAAATATTAAAAAAATATACAATTTTCAATTCGACATCTATTTACTATAAAAAAGTACCATAATTGTAGACAAGATTTACTAAAATGTACTAGTGATTCTTTGCTTCCAATGTCTACATACGGTCCCAAAAGAACCACCTAGTCAAAAGTAGCAATGTCAGAAGTAGTTTTTCTAGATGTCTATAGTAAATAACATTGTCTGGGGTAGAATTAGTCACTAGTACTAGTGACTGTGTCAATAGTGAAACAGTACAAATTCACCAATAACATTTCCTGTAGGTTACATGATCATGATATTGCGGTTCAATGCGTTAAACGCCTTACTAAAGTCCAAAAACACAAGCATTCGCCTCATTAAAATCATCTCTAATACTTTTGACAAGCATCTCATCACACTGATTGGACGATAATCTGACAAACTGTGTGGATTCTTGATCTTTGGAATAGGTATTACGGTTCTCAGTTTCCATACTTTTGGAAATTCAGACATCGTTAAGACTTTATTTATAATGGAAAGAATGTGTTTAAAAATAAGGGGAAAAATTAACTTTATAAAAATTAAATGAAGTCCCGTGAATTCCTGCACTAATTTCCCATAAAATGTGCAGCGTCCCGGGATTTTTTTTCGAAAAATGCCGTATCAAGGCGAATTCATACAAGGTGGTCTTATTTTAAAAACTGATACAACACTGTAAAGTACTTTAACGTTGTGTCAAAATAATACAAGACTGTAGTAAACAATTCTAACAAACATTTAATTATGTTTTTAATTTTAAATTGTTTGTTTTGAATTGTAATAATTTAAAAAAGCTTTAAATTTCATAATTCTAAGTGAAAATTATAAAATTTATAAAAGATTCCCAAGGACTACCAGAACGGTATACCATTTTGACACATGGTTAGTTATCAGCTGTTGCTTACGTATCAAGCTAAGGTCACCTGGTAAGAATTCGATGTGTCCCGTATAAAAAGTACCAGTCATAATACATACATACATACATATGTTAACAAGCATTCCCAAAAATTTATTAGTATGTTAGTAATATATGTATTGTTTATTCCTCTTGTTTTTTTCTTTTAATGTTTATTTGTTACCAAAAAAATATTAAATAAAAAAAAAAATAGTTGGTGGAGACGTAAAAAGATACAACCAAGTAGGCAAGTGTTATTTAAAAAAATTAACAAACCTCCTTTTTTACGTTTTTGTTCCCAAAATTTCAGTTGTTTTTTTGATGATTTAGATTTTTGAGTTTTGTTTTCCCTGAAACATGCATTTGTTAATCCCTCGCTTTTTACGTTCCTTGAAGTTAAATACCCATCGAACTCTAATAAAATCACTGTTAACATATAACTGATAATATGTTTTGCTATAATTTTAGCCGCATAGTTTATAGCGATTTAAATAATATTGCACCTGAGCATTATACGAAGCATATCACCACCAGATTGGCTGAAATTAGAGCCGTAGAAAGTCCAGCCGATAGGTCAGCATTTATACAAATTTTAGAGAGCACATATCGTTTTACGTTGGGCTCTTTGGCAGGCGGTAAGAAAAATGCACTTTTTTAACTACATGCACATAATCTAAACCATAATTTTTATTTGCATTTTAAAGCTGTGGGTGCCACTGTTGTATATCCCATTGATTTGGTTAAGACGCGCATGCAAAATCAACGCACAGGTTCTTACATTGGTGAAGTGGCCTATAGAAACTCTTGGGATTGCTTTAAAAAGGTGAGACGTAATAAAATATAAAATTTCGGTATCCATTTCGTGCGAAATTAAAAGAGTTTTTTTAAATGTACAGCGGGCAAATTAAGGCATTCGATAACGATTGAAATTACAATACAAGCTTAAAGGAAATTTCGATCAATATTGAGTGCCGTAATTTGTCACACATTCCGATCAAAAAGATTTTAATTCCGTAGTTGTCATTGAGAAAGAATTTGTTTAACCTTTTTTAATTAATTTTTTTTTTTTTTTTTTTTGGAGAAGCATTTGAATTGATTTCTTCATTTCGATTTTTCGAACAGTGCCTTATATTTATGTATATAAATAATTTTTTTTTCCTTTTATGTAACAGGTAATCCGCCACGAAGGTATCTTAGGTCTTTATCGTGGTTTACTGCCGCAATTAATGGGCGTTGCTCCAGAAAAAGCCATTAAATTAACTGTCAACGATTTAGTGCGTGATAAATGTACCGATAATCAGGGACAAATTCCCTTGTGGTCGGAAATTTTAGCTGGTGGCTGTGTAAGTTTAAATTTCATCCTTTTTTGTTTTTATTTTTAAAGGCCTAGTTAAAGCATTTTCATTTGAAGAACTATGAAGACCTTAACACACTGAATTTAAGAGATATATTTCGATTATTTTATTAAAATTTTAGGCTGGCGCCTCTCAAGTGGTCTTTACGAATCCTTTGGAAATTGTTAAAATTCGTTTGCAAGTTGCTGGTGAAATTGCTGGTGGCAGTAAAGTTCGTGCCTTATCGGTTGTACGTGATTTGGGTTTATTTGGTCTTTACAAAGGTGCGCGTGCCTGTCTGCTGCGTGATGTACCATTTTCTGCCATTTATTTCCCCACTTATGCTCATACGAAGGCCTTGTTTGCCGATGAAGATGGGTAAGTTAAAATATTTTGCTCATTAAGATAAAAAAATAAAATAAAATGAGGTTAGACTACAAATCAAACATGTCTTCAGATATGGGTAATTTCAAAGTGTTGAACGTGACAGTCGTACGCATCAAAAATGCAATAACATTTTAAACAACAAATATTTTTACGTTTTTTTAACCCTTAAATTATAGCACTAAGAAAGCAATTCTAGATAATGGCAAAAGATTTTTGGTTTGATTCCAAAATCTTCTGTTTTTTTTTTTTGTTTAAGCCAAAATCTGGTTCGATACGTGACATTTCGAACGTGAAATTTTTTCCATAATAATTTAACTGAATAATGATTAAAAAAATTAAAATTTACCTTTAATCCGAATAATATATTTCTCTTCGAACTCTTCTTTAGATTACAGACAATGTAAGAAAATTTTTTTGGAATAATTTTCATCAAATATCACCTCTTTTAAGGAAGATAATATTAAAGAAAACATACAATGAAACACTCTCCCAAATAAGAAATTACGTTTGCACAACTTTGCAGTCTGATTGTTTATATAAGTGAACGAATTTATAGGTTAATTTATAAAATTAGTAAAATCTAAATATTTCTCTATCGTAAAATAATCAGCTGTTAATAACTTTTAAATTTTCGGTCACGGTGGACCTTTTGACGGAAATGCCCATATCCGAAATTTTAAAAGATTTGTTTAAGGTGTTTAACACAGTACAACACATGATTTGGGAACTCAATTCTGAAAATTCCAAGTGAAAGTAGCCCCAAAAATAAGAACTTCTGCATTATTAGTTTTGTCAAGTTGGCTGCATTAATAACACTGTGTCACAAATTTTCAACCAAGTCGTGACCAAATTAATCTACACCTAATCTTTATGCAAAAAAATCTCTAAAAGTGCTCTATATTCTGACTTCATATTCGGATTCACCGGGCAAGATTAGAAGGTGTCAAATATATTTGGTCAAAAAACTGTCACTCTTTTGTGTCTACACAGAAAAAATTATTGCCGAATTATTTTCAAACAACCGCTTGTTTGAAAATTTTTTTAATTTCTATAAATATTTTTACTGATTCAATCAATATTTTTGTTTGATTTTTATTTAACCAACAAAAATGTGGACAACTCTTCAAAAATAAAATAAACGCGTTATTGGTGTCAAGTTATTTTATTTGATCGTAAGCAACACTTCTTTATGTGAAATATAAGAGCAACAACAAAAAACACACACAGTCTATTTTTGGACGCTTTAAAAAAGTGCAACTATAAGAAAAACAATAGCAGACACGACATTATAAGAAACAAAATCCCGTATTCAATTTTTTAAAACTGTTTGGTTAAATACATCAAATACAAAAATAGAATGATGACGAAAAACATATCGAGTCGGTCTGCTGTCGTTTTTGGTTACATTTCTTCTTTAGCAAAGGAAAGGATACAGCAACAGAGAGTGATAAAGAAAAACATTGTGTTGTGTGTATAAATAAGACTTCGTTCAAAAATTATTCCAACAAAAAAATGTGTTTCAAAGCCAGACGGCGGCTCTGCTTTGCCGTCACATTCTCATACAGTGCTTACTTGTGTGCGCGTCATTGCTTGTGCAAAAACTTTTTTTTTTTTTTGATTTTGAATTTCAGTAAACTTTTTGTTTGATTCAGTTAAATTATTTGTTTGAAAAAATTAGTGTTTTTTTTCAGTAAGCAAAATGCAAATAAATTGTTTGAATATGCAAATTTGTTTGTAGGACCGATTTCAGACAAAAAATTGTCTGATTCTACAAATTTTTTGTTTGAATTGGAAAAATAATTTTTTCTGTGTAAAGCAAAGTTGAAGATATTGAATAGGAAAAAAAAGCGGAACATACCTACCCGAAAGTGCATTCAGTGCCTTAAAAATCGCAAAAATGCCAAACGCAGTTTTTTTATCAGTCAATTGGTTTGACTATTTTGTATTACTCATTAACTTGAAATGGTGGTTTGAAATTTATATCAGCGTTGCCGTCTTGGTTTTATTTTTCGGTGTATGTCTTTTGTTGTGGGCAATAAAAACGAAAATTATTCTGAACTTTTTTTTTAGTCAAATTTTAGAGGTAACAAAACGCGTGTGTTCGTTCATTCTTTTAATTTGTGGATATTGTTTATGGATGCAGTGAATGCATTTATGCAGGGCTTTAATACATACAAATATACTTTCTCACGCCCTTATATTTTTTTTGTTTAAATCTATTGACGTTGGATTTTTGCTTTGATTCTTAGAATAAAGTGTATGCCAAACTTGTATAGTTTTATTGCCAGGGTATTACTCAAAATAGGAGCTTCCTCGAAAATCATCAGTCGACCTACACCTTTGCCTAGGAAGAAAAATTTCCAGAAACCGCTTTTTAGTATTAGTACAAGTAACCAATCTCGGTGCATTAATGCAACGACAAGCCATTTAAGCCCTTATGACACTACATTTTTAATGCATTGTTCAAGTTTTGGTGAATAGTACAAATATAATGTAATACAAAAATTTACCAAGTGCAAAGAGTTAAGCTGTATTAAGATAAATGGCAAACTGTCAAAAATTTTACTAAAGTTATCGATAAATATGAAGTCATGTCAAAAAAAATGTAAAATTGTTTAATTTAAAATTGACATTTCAAGCTTGAAATATTAAAAGTGTAGCTGAATCAGCGGTTTATGGGGAAATTCAGCGATTTACCTCTTTTTGTTTCTAGGTTTCTCATAAACAAAAAGTTTGCAACATTTAATGAAATAAACAAAACAGGGATGGCTTAGTTGTTTCAATTGTACTTTTTTGTTGATACTTTTTAAACTAAGATTTATAAAACCTTTTTGTGGTGTTTTTTATGAACAAAAATAAAATTAATTTCAACTAAAAAAATTTTTTAGTAGAATTAGGGTAAAAAAGTAAAATTTTTAAAAGTTGTTGGTACAATTTTCAAAATTCTCAACCCCATCCCTGAAACAAAACCATAACAAGAGAAAAAAAAACTAAAAAACTTTGTTTACATTTTTTATAGTTTGCTCTTTTTAACATTTACTGTTTCATTCTATCAATTCTATATCAATTAATGAATAAAAAATGTAGTGTCATAAGGGCTTAACCAATGCGAAATTAAACGCCGAAAGAAAAGCAAACGGAGACTGATTGCCCTTTAAGGGCCAAGTACACTTGTCAAATGCTTGTCCAGCAGGCGAATTCACTCGCGTATGTGTGCCGGATGTAATATGAACCGTCATATCTAAATTTTTTTTGATTTTCCATCCAACGCATTTTCTTTAATACTACCACAACGCTTGATGAGTACATATTTTGAAAAGTGTGTTTGGCCCTTCAGAAAGCTGACCAAATGTTTTTATACTTGAGATTTTGTATTTCAAAATGGCAAACACCACTCCTAAAAATTATTTATACAATGTTGTTGTAGAACTTATGTGACATTTTATGATTTTATCATAGTAAGAAACAAAACAATAACAATATTGCAACCATAGAGCGTTAAGTAAAAAAATATATTTTTCACTAGTGTTGAACCTTTAAATTTTTTTCTATTTGAAAAAAAAAAAAAAAAAAAATTATGATGTTATTATTTTTTAATGCCAAAACGGTTGTACCGGTATTAGGGGAAACGGTATACGCATACCGGTATTTTATGCAAAAAACTAACTTCCGGTATCGGTATAAATACCGGTATGCAGTTTAAACGGTATTTAATCGGTTGCCAACCTTGATTTATATGCCAAAATTTGTTGCCTGTATTCATAAAAATATTTTAAACTTAATAAAGGTTTACAAAACAGATTTTATATGAAAAATTTCCTTAATAAACGTTTGTTAAATTTGATAAGTGTTAAAGAATACGGGGGTATGTGTTTCTAGGTTTAAACAAAAAAGTACTAACAATGTTCATCTTCTATAATTTTATGTTTCAATTACAATATTAAAGAACATTCAAAAAGGACCACATGCAGAACGAAAAATAAAGAAAGAAATTAAATATCCCATATTTCCCCTTTTTGATACTTCTTTTCCCACATTGAAGGATAAAAAATTTCAATATTTCAATATGGGCTCCCATAATTTGTAAAAAAAAATAAAAATAAAAAAAATTGGTACGATTTTCACCCATTAAACGGTCGAATTTCGATTTGCATAATTTTTTTATTTCTATCGTTATTAGTTTAAAAGATAGATGGGGTAAAAAAAAGTTCCAAAAAAAAGTTTTACATCCTTTACTTGCTAAAAGATTTGAATTTCAAAAAAGTACCAGCCACCGGCCCGCTTATTTTTTTTAGTAAAAAATGAAATAGTATATTTGCATAATTTTGATTTCTATCGTTATTAGTTTAAAAGATAGATGGGATAAAAAAAAGTTCCAAAAAAAGTTTTACATCTTTTACTTGCTAAAAGATTTGAATTTCAAAAAAGTACCAGACACCTGCCCGCTTATTTTTTTTAGTAAAAAACGATATATATAATTTTTTGTATCTCTTTTAGTTAAGGGGCTATGAGGTTATCGAATTTTCGAAAGCTCTAATATTGGGAGTGTATGACAAAATCATATTGAAATATCATCGGTTTAATATGCAACCCTTCTAAATCCACTTTTTAAGTAAATTGAGATTTTGATGCGGTGTGGTAGAGAAAGATACGCCTTGTCGACCCATATGCTGGTTTTTTTTCAATTTGAGTCTTGAAGTGTGTTAAACCAAATATATTTTTTGTTTTTCTCTCAAGCTGCACGTATGAAATATGTGCAGGGGAGTTAGCAGGTTTGCATATTTAGCCAACGATATGTTAATGTGAAAATTTTTAAGAATAACATATTCGATCAGTACCGCAGCATGGCTCCAGCCAGCAAAGGTGGAATACAGTTTTCGTTAATGCGGCGGTCTGCAAAGATATCTTAATCCGTCGCGTTTATTAAAAAGGGAGTTTTATTGCATTCACTTGTCAATTCTAAACTTGTATTCATATTTGGCCCTCATTAACCACTGACAAAAGTTTTAAATGCTTTCTGGAAAGAATTGTCTTTAACCTAAAACAAGCTAAATTCAAAATTAGGAACAAGTCCTGAGAAAAAACCTCAACAATAAAAAATTTTTTTTATAACCTAAGAACCCTGACTTAATAATCTATTATTTTTTAATTTTTCAGATATAATCATCCACTTACTTTATTAGCTGCCGGTGCCATTGCTGGTGTACCAGCTGCTTCTTTGGTAACGCCTGCTGATGTGATAAAGACCCGTTTACAGGTGGTAGCAAGATCGGGTCAAACAACCTATACTGGTGTATGGGATGCTACAAAAAAAATTATGGCTGAAGAAGGACCCAGAGCATTCTGGAAAGGAACAGCCGGTAAGTTTTTAAATTCCCCGTACTCTTTTAAAGAACAAATTAAATAAATTTTGGTAATTTTCTTAACAGCTCGTGTCTTCCGTTCATCACCCCAATTTGGTGTCACCTTGGTGACCTACGAATTGTTGCAACGTCTATTCTACGTTGATTTTGGTGGTTCACATCCCACTGGCTCAGAAGTGAACAAACCAAAACCTATCGACAGCACCAATGTACGCATCAATGCCGATCACATTGGTGGCTATCGTGCTGCTGTACCTCTTTTAAATGGTATCGAATCGAAATTTGGTCTATACCTACCACGTTTTGGCCATGTCCAACCACAGACTTCTACTTCTACGCCAATTGCCAAAACATCATCATGATGACGGTATCGTAGTTTATATTAAGTTAAAATGCCAGTTAATTTTATTTTTAACTTCCTTTATATTTTGTTGTTTTTTTTTTCTATAAAATAATTCTTTTCATTTCTTTTAAGTTTAATATAAAATAAAAATAAAATTTATTTGGTTTTCATCAGATGCAGAATAAAATTAAAAGAAAAGTGAGGGCAAAATTGTAAGGCAAACGAGTTTAAACATATAATAATTTAAACCATGGTAGAATAAGTAAAAGGTATACTAACTAGAAATGTTGTTCTGAATTTTAAAACCTATGTAACTTCAAACCAAAGAAAATGAAGAAATTAAGACAAGCGTCAAAATTCAAATAAAATAATTTGACATTACATGGCTAAATAACGACAACTCTCCCTAATGAACCTACCTGGTACTTATTCTACCATGATTTAAACAAATAAAATATAAATATTAAAACAATCATTAATTAAAGAAAGGTTTTGTAAACAATTTAATTACAAATCATACAACAAACACAAAAACAGAATTACAACAAAAAAAATATATATTTTTTGCTAGGAAAATTATTATATTTCAATTAAAGTAAATAAAAGTAATTTAATATAAAATATTTAAGTATAACAGTTAGTGCTATTTGAATGATCTGTAGATACTTGTACATTCAAAAAAGCACATACCCACAAAACACTTAATAAAACAAAACAAAGAAATTTAAATTATTATTAAACAATTTATGAAATTAATTACAAAATTATTGAATTCATATCTTTGGGAAATCATAAAAACAAATTTATTGTCTTTTTTTTAGAGAAAATAAATTCAAAGAAAAAAATTTACATAAATAATTCAAAAATTAACCTCTTTTTTTCTACACAAACAGTTATCAAAAATTTAACAAAATAAAATGGTTTAAACACAATTAAGATGAGCGACGAACTTCGCAGAGCACGACGAACTTGTCGGTTAGAATTGTCTGCGTAAATTCGTCGAATATGACAGAATCAGTACGAGCTTTAAATGTCATTTGAAATTATGTCCTTGAAAATTTTTTAAAATAAGGGAACGAATCATAATACTTTGAGGTTAGATTTAATAAAGATTGGCTTATAATTTATAGATCCCATTTAAAGCCTACTTCTTTAATATTCAACCCCTATTTGGAGGGTATGGAAGAGTCGGCTCAGCCGAATATCGCACTCTTACTTGTCTTTAATTGCAATCTGTAAGTTGATTTTTATCAATTAATTAATTTGTAAACAAATTTTTGTTTACATGTATCTAGCAGCTGATAGTAGGTTTGTTGCCGTACTCAAAAATGGGATACCGCATAACTGCAATGATAACAATGAGAACGAGAACAAACCTAGTTTGACCATACATATTTTAACAAAAAAAAAAACTTTATTGGAAAACATGCAGTATAAAAAAACTAAAACAATATTATTGTAATTAAAAACGGGGTTTATAAATTTATATGCTATAAATAAGAAATTATAACAACTCTTAAAGTGGAAAATAACTTGATTTTTTAAAACACGGATCACTCTTTCCCATATGATTCGTCATTCGAATCATATACACGATATACACGACGTATTTCGGCCGACGCACAGATGGCGTGTATTTTCATAATGCAAAACGCCTAACATTCCCCGGGAGAACCCTTCTCCCATTTTTCCTATGTTAATTCAATTGTTAAAATGGGGAAAGAGAAAAAACTCCCGGGGAATTTGTATTCATAACTGGGCTGTAGGTATTTTGAAAATCGCAATTGCAAAAAGTTAAGCGACTTCAAATCGCAAAAGTATGCGCAAGAGAACCCGAATATTTTTAAGAAATAATGGCAGATCGCAAGCAAAACGCACGAGTTCCAGAATACCATAAAATTGATCTTGCGTTTTGCGATTTAAGATGATGCGTTTGTCAGATCATGGCCGATCCGAATATTCGTTGCGAAAAATTCTTCATGCGTCCTGGTTGTGTTTATACCATAATGTATAACAGTTTAAAGTAGAACAGTTTTTAAATATGGTTGTATAAATTGAATATTGCTGTTTTTTTTTAGTAGAAATTTTTTAATTAAAAAAAATACGATAGCAAAAGTATTCAAACTAGGGATCTAAGTCCCGATGAGGGATTTTTAAATAAACCCCAGGCTTCGGGTTCCGGGATTGTGGAGATTTTTAATTCCCGAAAAATATTTCTAAAATTAAAACAAAAAAAAAAAAAAAAAAATTACGTAATTTTGCAAATGCAAAATTACCCTCAATATATCTTAAGCCCTCATGATACTTGCTATTTTTTGTATTGGATTTTTTTAGGATTGACTGAATGAAACAACAAATGCGAGAGAGAACAAGAAATACAATATTAAAACAAACCCTTTTTTCTGATTGACATTTCTCATGTATATTTTTTCTTTGACTAAAACAAAAAAAAAAAAAAAAAATAGTAAAAGCTTGGGCAGATGAAACTATTTTGTTTTTGATAAATGAAATGAAGCAGGTGCCCTTCATATGGGATTCTAAATCATAAATTTTCAATTAAAGAATATACCCCGATGTAATTCGTAATATTTTTCATTATTTGCATTAAATTTTGTTGTATTAAAAAAAATTGTTTGTGAATCCAAAATAAAATTTAAACAAAACAAACAATATTGCCCACTTTTTGTTCCCACAAAAACCGGTCAAAAAAAGCTAAAAATCGCAAAAAGAAGCTTAAAACCGCTACTTTCGATCAAAAACTAAAAAAAATGGCAACAGTGCTAACATTTAATCTGGAAATGTCAATTTTAAGTTAAAAATTTTTATATTTTTTTTGACAGTCTAAGATTATTTATCGATAACACACGTATATTTGTTTGTCATTTCAAGATTTTTTATGATATAATCATACTCTTTACACTTAGCCAGTTTTCCTATGCAAATATATTTGGACTATTCTCCAATATAGAAAAAATACAAAAAATAGCAAGTATCATAACACCTTTATTGTACTATGAATAATTGCCGAAATGTCTCTTTAAAAATTTTTACTTTAAGGGATAAAACTAGGTAAAAATTTCAACATTTGGTACTTTTTGTAAACAGGTTTATTCAAATAATTTTGCGATTCTAACTGCCTGTTCAACTTTTGCTTACATTTAAAACAAAAACAATTTATAATATAAGGTCATAAATTATAAATTTTTATTTTTACATTTTTAGTTGGCCTTTCAGGGGGTTAAAGTGGCATCGAAGAAATTAAGTACATTTGAGGGGCAAAATATTTTTAAAGTTTGTACGTTTTGTAAGCACGTTTTTTTTTCAAAATAAAGATGCGCAATTTTTAAAACTTTGAAGGGCAAAATAAACTAAAGTGCTCACACTTAACAAGTGAGCATTAATTTTATCAATTATTTGTTTATTTTTAAAAACTAATAAAAGTGTATAAATTAAATTTTACTACGATTTTTTAAGACATCAAGTTCGGTTTATCCATTACTGTTAAAAAAGGTAGTAAATAGTTGATGACACTAAAGGTCACGCTTTTTTCGTATTTTTTTTTTTTTTTTGTCAAATATTTGTTATACGTGAACACACCTTAAGGATTTGTACTTTTGTATACACAGATTTTATGAAGTAACTAGCTGACCCGGCAAACGTTGTTTTGCCATATAACTTGTTTCTTTCCGATGTTACAGTGTCTGCATGCCAAGTTTCAAGAAAATATGTTGATTTGTTAGAATTATAAAGAGAGGGGGATCTTTTACCCCTCCTGCCCCATTTCACGCCCTATTCTCCATTTTTTTCAGATGTTACAGTGTCTGCATGCCAAAGTTTAAGATTAGTTAGGAAGATATAGGGAGGGGGATCTTTTACCCCTCTTGCCATATTTCACGCCCTATTCCAAATTTTCTTTCAGATGTTACAGTGTCTGCATGCCAAATTTCAAGAAAATCAGTTGATAAGTTAAGAAGATATAGGAAGGAAGAGCTTTTACACGTTTTGGCCTATTTTACGTCCTCTAGCGATATGAAATATACATGCAAATACACAAACAAAATTTCATAAAAATTGGTCAAGCCGTTTCGGAGGAGTTTAATTACAAACACCGTGACACGAGAATTTTATATATATATAAAGATTAAGTGCAAACTTAAAACCTATGTTCTTTAACATAAAGGCTGCAAATAAATAAAGATTATTTCGACAGCTCAATTCCAAAACATGCTAAGTCGAAAAAGTGAGTTTTGCAGGAGAAGCTCTCAAAGTTAATGGGTGATACAACATTCAGTTGTATGCTACTTTTTGTGCATAACTTTGGATCGTAAAAGCCGATCAACACCAAAACTTTACTAAATTTCAGTTGAACGATACTACATTCAAAAACGCAAAAAAAAACATTCATAGTTGACTTAGCATGTTTTGGAATTGCGCTGTCGATTTGAGTACAGTAAGAACATTTTGTGACAAAATTGGTGAAAGGGAGTTTAATTCTCTGGTGTAATAAGCATACCGAGGATATAAAATTTCTTATATAGAATTGTTTATGAGCTTAAAATACCAAATTAAACATATACTTTTTAAACTTAGGCTGGGTTTTTGGGATCTCAGTTACCAAATTTGTAAACAACGTTTGGACGGAACAGCTTAGTTTTGCTAAAAATGTTAATCTTTAATGAAATAATAATAATAAAAAAAAATAACATTGCGCCGGAAAAATCTGAGTTTCAGACTATGTTAAACTAATTTAAACTTAATTCACATCTCAAAAACCCGGGCTTAAAGGGACACAAAGTAGTAAAATATGTGTATTATTGGTACTTTTTCTGAAAACACGCATTTGGAAGGGAAATTTCAAATATATAATTGAAGTACAACTCGATTTAAGGGAATTGCACTGGTGTATAAAAAGTGCATTATAAATGGAAAAATATTAAAGTTGTACAAAAACGGAAATATTAGTTTTATTTAAAATAATAACTTTAAGACTTGAAATGTAAAAAAAATGGTTTATTTTAACTAGTAAATATCGTAAGGAGTAAAACTAAGAAAACATTTTGACCGGCATTGACAAAACCGGTAAAGTTTTATTACTTTTGGTACTTTAAGCTAAAATTAAAATTTTTTCAAAATATATAAAAATTGAGTTGCAAATTTAGGTCTTAATTAATGTACACTTTATGTAAGAGTTGCGGTAGAGAAAAGGGCTAAAAAAGGTAACAAAAAAATTTATTATGTTAAAAAGGACTTAAAATATTAAATATGATTTACTTTTATCAGGAAATATTATTAGGAACATAAAACTTAATATATATACATATGTAATTTGAAAGAATTAAAAGAGGCTGATAAACAACTCTTGGGACTTTTTTGTAAATACATCTTTTATTAAATAATTTAATAAAGTATAAAATTAAAACTATTTGGCAAAAACTTTGAATAATAATGCAATACAATCCGAATTCAAAGCAATAAATTATTAAAATCCTTTTGAGCAAATAATTCATAATTGAAGAAAATGGTCTGAAAAAAGCGAAATTGTTTTCACCAAATAAAAATTACAAAAAAAAAAGTTTAATCCGACATGGATACTTTGGAGCGAATTGAATAATTTTAGAGGAGAATTAAACCATTGACGGCATTATCAAGTACGATGTTAAAGTTCAATATATTTGTACCCTGGGCAACGGTTATGCATATGTATGCAACCATCTGTTGACAAACAGTAAGAGCTATTTATATAACCAATACTACAACAGGGTCCAAATTAGGGCATTCGATATCGATCGAAATTACAATTCAATTTACATGGGAATTTCGGTCGATATCGAATGCCGTAATTTGGCTCCAGTTCTATTAGATATCTTTCTTTAAAATTGCATAGAATTTCAATCTTTTCCATTAAAGTCTTATAACAATCTCCATTCCATTTCACATTTTCGAACTGATATGTTTACATATATTTATGTATGTATATAGCCAACTCACAAAGTGGTCTAAAGGGCTAAGCATTAAAGTCCTACTTTAGTTTTAATATCACTGTTGTAAACAGCGTGTTTTATTATTATATAATAAATTAGTGTAAACAGTAAAATTAAATACAGTAATTTTGACTTAGCTGCACAATCTCCTTTGCACGATTTTTTGTGCAGGTAAATCAATAATGTGCAGGTACGCAATTGTGGTTACCTGCATAAAGTGTTTGAAAGAGGAGTAACAACGTTTTTATTAATAAATTGATAATAACAGTGACGTTCAAAGAACCTGTAGTAATTTGTTATTCATTTTTATAAATAAATTGGTAACAATAAAGTGTGGAACAGAAAAGTCGCTGTAGTACAAGGTTAAAAATAGCGTTGCAAGCTTTCAAAAGTTAAAAACGGCAGTTTCAAAGTTGTGTCAACCGAATGCGTAGTTTAAGTAGTCGTTGCCGTTGAAGCGCAAAATTCGAAATTTTGAACTTTGTTCGTCAACTTCAAATACTGCTACAAATACTTTATTCTGGTAAAGTTGCTGTAACCACAACCCATATGCATAAATGTAGGTACATACAAACAAAATAAATGAATTATTGGTAGGACTTGTTTGCGATTTTCGTGTTTATAAACAGCTAAAATTGGATATTTATGTGAAAAAGTGTCCACCATATTTTTTCATGTGTGCAGCTAACTTTGATGTTTTATATGAAAATATCTTAAAGCTTCCCAAAAATATGAAAAATGTGCAGGTATACAAAATGCACGTAAACAAGGATTTTGAAGAATAATTACAGAAAATATGTATTTTGGGCAGTTAAGTCAAAGTGCAGCTAACTTGAATTTTTTGTATGAAAATAATTTTAATATGCCAAAAATTTTGGGCACTTATCTTAAATGTGCAGGTAAAGAAGGTGCACTTAAAAAAGGAATTTGATGGGATTAAAAAGAATAATGCCAGAAATGATCAATTTTATGCAGTTAAGTCAAAAGTGCACGTAAATAAAAGGCAGTTAAGTCAAAACTACTGTACTAAAAATTTAATTTTCTTATTACATTACTTATTACATATTATCACATTTAAAACACATACATATGTAGGTAAGAAATTTGTATTGTAATACATATAATATTTTAATATGAAAAAAAAAATGTTAAAGCATTCATAAAAACAAACCAAATACAACCAATAGGATACAATAAAACACTTTGTGAGTTGCCTAATAGTATGAAAATTTATATTGAAAATTTGAAGTTAGAAACTTTAAAGAAATTGAAATGCACTAAATTTTTGATATAATTTTTCAAACGTTAAATTATTTAAAGTATTTTCTTCTGACTTAGTGAAATTTTTTTTTAATAAATTTGATCAGAAGCCAAATTGCGTCATCGATCGGAAATACGATTTTAAGGGGAATTTTGATCGTTTTTGATTGCCCTATTTGGCTCTAGTTTCAAGCTATTTAAAACAAACTGTTATACTAAAATTGCTATAAAATAAACCTGAAAGTAAAAACAAAAAATTAACTAAAATAAATAATTTTTAGCACTTATTAACCTCTACTTTTTAATTAAAAAAAGACACAACAACAAATACAATTAGTAGTACTAGTGTTATTTACTTAAGTGAATGTAAAAACATACAGCTGTGTAAGAAATATTAGCATTAATGCTAATGAGAAAAAGTAAATGATATAATTATATCAATTTCTTTTTCTCATTTTATTATAAACTAAGAGAAAGCTTGGAGGAATTGACATGGATAGTTTTTAGTAGAATAAGAGACTCAATGGACCTCATCAGATACCAAAAAAAGAAAAAAAAATAAATAAATATCGGAAATAGAGATAGAAAAGGTATAGTTAAAAAATGGGGCGTGCATGAGATTGAGATAAATTTTTAAGAATGCCCAGTGACAAACAGATCTATACCAAGAAAATACAATATAGAATCTCTGCCGAATCGGTCAAAATCCTTTACAAACCTGCTTCGTTGGAAGCACAATTTTTTATTGGTTTTAGTTGTTAGCCAAATAAAAAATTGTGCTTCCAACGAAGCAGGTTCGTAAAGGAGAAATGTAAGAGTTTCGCTTACCATCTCGCTTACGGAAGACATGAATTTTATATGGCGAGTTCCCACTTTGAAGCAATACATTTTTGACACAAAAAGCGCTTTATTCACTGTTGCCAATTTTTTTTAAACATTTTCCGCCAAATTTGACTTCAAAACCGCTAGAAACCGCTAAATATTTAATTAAGCGGGAATTTTTTTTAGAAATACCGCTAAAACCCAAACATTTTTAAAACTTTTATATAAATCTAGATATACGGGCATGTCTTAGAAATCGAAATGAAGTGAAATTGAAAACGAACGAGATTTTAAGTTCAATTATTTACAAAATGACCGTGGGTTTTCCTGGTTTTAAGTTGCGTTCTTGTAAAGCTAATGGAATATTTTTATGGACTTTTAGTACAGGGTCGTTTTTATAATTTGCTCGATTTCAAATCCACTTTTTTCAATTTCTAGAACATGCCCGATAGTCTGCTTTTTTAGAGGTATATGACTCTCAAATTACATTACATACTAAGCTTTTCAACTTTCCTATCTATTTTATATAAAAAAGAAATAATAATAATAATAAGTTAGAGTCATGTATTCGGTTGTGCCAAACTGTGACGGACCAAAATTTATTACAATAGCAATATTTGTTTCGTTTTCAAGCGGCTTATATGAGGCATATCGTTAATAATGAACCGATCTTCACAAAATTTAACCATATTATTTTTAGTCATAAAAAACGAATTTGTGCAGAATCTTATATTTATATCAATATGTGCATTCCGCCAATAGTTATGCTAGTTTTTGTAACAAAATGATACATTTTTTAGGGTAGTTGTTCCATATTTCAATTCATAACTCTTTTCCTACTGAACCGATTTTGCTGAATTTCAATCCTAAACTGCTTAGGAGAACTAGAAACAATTTTATACCAATGTTTATCTTTTCTTTTGAGTCTTTTGAAAGTGAGCGTGATTTCAACAGACGGATAGACAGCCGGACATGGCTAAATCGACTCAGAATTACTCAAGGACCTAGAAAATATATATTTTTTGGGGTCTCAGATGAATATTAAAACAGTTTCATACGGAAGAAAAAAATGTCACATACAATCCTTGGTTTACTTGAAACTACAAAAGTAAGTAATACCGTGAACATAAACAAGTAGTTTTTAACCAGAAAACAATAAAATCGTAATAAGAAAACGTATAAAATCTGTAAATTTAAATATTGAGAAATGCTTTGTAGCGAAAGTGAGCCGCTGAGAGATGTTTCAAAACCGCTACCGCTAAAACGTATTTTTCCCGCGATTGACATTTCAAAAACGCTAGAACTAGCGGGAAAATCTCTAAATTGGCAACAGTGGCTTTATTCAATGCACACAAAACCGGTGAGCTATCAGCTTTACACACTGAATGTTTTGTTAAACTTATTTTTTAGTATTCTCCCTTTCAAACCTGCTTCGTAGTATGGGAATGCCCTGGCACATGAATTTTTTTTTTTTATAAAACTTGTTGAGAGTTTGTTCACATACTTTACTGCAAATCTGTACGTCTTATTGCGAAGCGCATAGTTGTTCGCTTATATTTTTAAATGTACGTACCATTATTGGTTAGCAAAATGATAAAAAATTTGATTGGGTCTATACTTAAACGTGATTGTTTTCGTTTTTAAAAGAGTAGGTTAGGAAAAAATGGGACGGAGTTTTCAATTCCTTTATATTGTAAATACCTTTTTAAAATACATATAATTTTTATACCAGAAAATTCTATCAAATCTGGTCTTGTTAATTTTTTAAAAAATCTTTGAAAACTAATAAATTTGTTTCCCAAATTTTTTGTTAAAAGAAGTTTCTGTTGGAAAACATTTCTGTTTGATTGTGAGAGAAAATCAAATTTTTTTAAATTAAAAAAATGTTTGGCAGCACTGATTCAAACTTAAACAAAACTGTCGAAATTTAAAATTTCCATTAAAGAAATTTGGTATATTAGTTTTAATTGTCATACGGACGAAGTTTTTTAAAAATGAGAGAATCGGTCAATAATTTCACATAGCCCTTATACAAACTTCTCCATGGAACAGTGTCTTTGTGCCCATCTTATTTTTTCGATATATGGATTAAATAAGGTTCAAAAATATCTTATTGCAACCTAAATTATCTTATCAAATATGATTGAAATCGGTCCATGTTTTACTATAGCTTCCATACAAATGCCATAACTTTCTTATTAATGTGGGCTAACGACGATTACTTCTATATAAGCAATTATGTCATGTCGAAATTTTGTGCTGGCGGGTTCAAAGTCTACCATATGTTCCATGTACACCCCATCCCTTAAATTC
Organism: Pollenia griseotomentosa; assembly: GCA_963931875.1. Taxonomy (NCBI): domain Eukaryota; kingdom Metazoa; phylum Arthropoda; class Insecta; order Diptera; family Polleniidae; genus Pollenia; species Pollenia griseotomentosa. The sequence goes on from OZ007560.1 coordinate 99,448,623, forward strand.
ACTTAATGGTGGACAAATCTCATAAAGATGTAGGTACACTCACAATATTATTACAGTAACGGACTGTAGTTTATTTAAGAAATATTCCGTTCAGTCATTTTTAAATAAATAAACATTTAAAATTCCAAGCAAATTTATTTTTAACTGATTCTAACAGTTATTCAAAAAACTAAGTGCATATTAATACGGATTTTCAGTTGCAGTTAATATTGTCCGTTGATTGAGTTAAATTCTTCTTTATGTTAAAGTAAATAAAAATGTAATTTAAAGCAACGAAAAGTTCATTTAATTTTTACTGTCAAAAATTCAACCGCGAATTCCGTAAAAAAAAATCAATATTCAGTTATCTTATATAAGTTAATTGTCAAAAAATTAACTACATATTCCGTAAAAACAAATAAATATGCTGTTATTTTATAAAATTTTACTGTCAAAAATTCAACACCATATTCAGTAAAAACAATTAAATATTCAGTTATTTTCTATAATTTTACTACCAAAAATTAATTTTTACTTATCTATAAAAAATGAATTGCTTGTTTTGTGTAAGCAATTCCCATTTTCTATTTGTTAAAATAATTTAGTTAAATACATCAAATTTTAAAAGTAAAATAATTGCGAAGCCATATCGGTCATGCTGCTGGTGTCTTATAATTGAGAGTTCTTCTGTAAACAACGTGGTCAGTACAACAAAAGTAAAACAAACGTGTGTAACTGGGTAGGTAAATAAAAATATTCTCCCTCTCTCGCTTATAACTCGCGGACAGGTGTCTGTCTGGTATTTTTTAGAAATTCGGCTCTTTTGTGAAGTAAACGAAAATTTAATAAAATAACTGAATATTTAATTGTTTTTACTGAATATGGGGTCAATTTTTTGACAGTAAAATTTTAATAAATAACTGAATATTTAATCGTTTTTACTGAATATGGTGTTGAATTTTTGACAGTAAAATTTTACAAAATAACTGAATATTTATTTGATTTTACGGAATATGGTGTTGAATTTTTGACAGTAAAAATTAAATGAACTTTTTGTTAAAAATAAATGAAAAATAGGTAGACCGGTTTTTAATTGAACTTTCATTTATTTTATATTACAATTTCAGTTAATTTTACGTACAGAATATTGTGAGTGCAGTTAAACAAGGTTTAGTTAATCTGAAATTAGATTTGTGCCGCCATTACCAAATTTGTAAACAATGTTTGCACGGAACAGCTTAGTTTTGCTCAAAATGTTGATCTTTAATGAAATAATAATAAAAAAAAAATATCATTGCGCCAGAAAAATCCGAGTTTCAGACTATGTTAAACTAATTTAAACTTAATTCACATCTCAAAAACCCGGGCTTAAAGGGACACAAAGTAGTAAAATATGTGTATTATTGGTACTTTTTCTGAAAACACGCATTTGGAAGGGAAATTTCAAATATATAATTGAAGTACAACTCGATTTAAGGGAATTGCCACTGGTGTATAAAAAGTGCATTATAAATGGAAAAGGATTAAAGTTGTACAAAAACGGATATATTAGTTTTATTTAAAATAATAACTTTAAGACTTGAAATGTGAAAAAAATGGTTTATTTTAACTAGTAAATATCGTAAGAAGTAAAACTAAGGCCCCTATTACGGTTTACAACTCAACTGAGTTGAGTTGTAATTTCTTAATTTTTGTATTATGGTTTACAACTTTGCTATTTTGCGGTGAACAAAAACATAACAAAAATTACAACTAATCACAACCAGTTGTCTTAATAACAACTCAACTGAGTTGAGTTGTAAATCATAATAGGGGCCTAAGAAAAAATTTTGACCGGCAGTGACAAAAACGGTATAGTTTTATTACTTTTGGTTCTTTTAGCAAAAATTAAAATTTGTTCAAAATAATTTTACGGACACTTAAAAATTGAGTTGCAAATTTAAGTCATAATTAATGTACACTTTATGTAAGAGTTGCGTTAGAGAAAAGGGCTAAAAAAAGGTAACAAAAAAATTTATGATGTTAAAAAGGACTTAAAATATTAAAATTGATTTACTTTTATCAGGAAATATTATTAGGAACATAAAACTTAATATATATACATATATAATTTGAAAGAACAAAAAGAGGCTGATAAAACAACTCTTGGTACTTTTCTGTAAATACATCTTTTATTAAAACTATTTTGCAAAAACTTTGAATAATAATGCAATACAATCCGAATTCAAAGCAATAAATTATTAAAATCCTTTTGAGCAAATATTTCATAATAGAAGAAAATGGGCTGAAAAAAGCGAAATTGTTTTCACCAAATAAAAATTACTAAAAAAAAAGTTTAAACCGACATGGATACTTTGAAGCGAATTGAATAATTTTAGAGGAGAATTAAACCATTGACGGCATTATCAAGTACGATGTTAAAGTTCAATATATTTGTACACTGGGCAACGGTTATGCATATGTATGCAACCATCTGTTGACAAACAGTAAGAGCTATTTATATAACCAATACTACAACAGGGTCCAAATTATGGCATTCGATATCGATCGAAATTACAATTCAATTTACATGGGAATTTCGGTCGATATCGAATGCCGTAATTTGGCTCCAGTTCTATTAGATATCTTTCTTTAAAATTGCATAGAATTTCAATCTTTTCCATTAAAGTCTTATAAAAATCTCCTTTCCATTTCACATTTTCTAACTGATATGTTTACATATATTTATGTATGTATATAGCCAACTCACAAAGTGTTCTAAAGGGCTAAGCATTAAAGTTCTACTTTAGTCTTAATATCACTGTTGTAAACAGCGTGTTTTATTATCATATAATAAATTAGTGTAAACAGTAAAATTAAATACTAAAAATTGAATTTTCTTATTACATGAGTAAATAAAAAAATAATAATAATAATGATTTTAAATTGTAAACAAAAAAATAGCACATTGAAAACACATACATATGTAGGTTAGAAATTTGTATTGTAATACATATAATATTTTAATATGAAAAAAAAATGTTAAAGCATTCATAAAAACAAAGCAAATACAACCAATAGGATACAATAAAACACTTTGTGATTTGCCTAATAGTATGTAAATTTATATTGAAAATTTGAAGTTAGAAACTTTAAAGAAATTGAAATGCACTAAAAACTATAGAATTTTGATATAATTTTTCAAGAGTTAAATTATTTAAAGTATTTTCTTCTGACTTAGTGAAAATTTTTTTTTAATAAATTTGTTCAGAAGCCAGAAGAATTTCGATCGTTTTTGATTGCCCTATTTGGCTCTAGTTTCAAGCTATTTAAAACAAACTGTTATACTAAAATTGCTATAAAATAAACCTGAAAGTAAAAACAAAAAATTAACTAAAATAAATAATTTTTAGCACTTATTAACCTCTACTTTTTAATTAAAAAAAGACACAACAACAAATACAATTAGTAGTACTAGTGTTATTTACTTAAGTGAATGTAAAAACATACAGCTGTGTAAGAAATATTAGCATTAATGCTTTCTTTTTCTCATTTTATTATAAACTAAGAGGAAGCTTGAAGGAATTGACATGGATAGTTTTTAGTAGAATAAGAGACTCAATGGACCTCATCAGATACCAAAAAAAAAAAAAAATAAATAAATATCGGAAATAGAGATAGAAACGGTATAGTTAAAAAATGGGACGTGCATGAGATTGAGATAAATTTTTAAGAATGCCCAGTGACAAACAGATCTATACCAAGAAAATACAATATAGAATCTCTGACGAATCGGTCAAAATCCTTTACAAGCCTGCTTCGTTGGAAGCACAATTTTGTATTGGTTTTAGTTGTTAGCCATTTTTAAAACTTTCATATAAATCTAGATATACGGGCATGTCTTAAAAATCGAAATGAAAAGAAATTGAAAACGAACGAGATTTTAAGTTCAATTATTTACAAAATTACCGTTTTTTAGTTTTCCTGGTTTTAAGTTTCGTTCTTGTAAAGCTAATGGAATATTTTTATGAACTTTTAAAACAGGGTCGTTTTTTTAATTTGCTCGATTTCAAATCCACTTTTTTTTCAATTTCTAGAACATGCCCGATAGTCTGCTTTTTTAGAGGTATATGACTCTCAAATTACATTACATACTAAGCTTTTCAACTTTCCTAGCTATTTTACATAAAAAAGAAATAATAATAATAATAAGTTAGAGTGATGTATTCGGTTGTGCCAAACTGTGACGGACCAAAATTTATTACAATAGCAATATTTGTTTCGTTTTCAAGCGGCTTATATGAGGCATATCGTTAATAATGAACCGATCTTCACAAAATTTAACCATATTATTTTTAGTCATAAAAAACGAATTTGTGCAGAATCTTATATTTATATCAATATGTGCATTCCGCCAATAGTTATGCTAGTTTTTGTAACAAAATGATACATTTTTTAGGGTAGTTGTTCCATATTTCAATTCATAACTCTTTTCCTACTGAACCGATTTTGCTGAATTTCAATCCTAAACTGCTTAGGAGAACTAGAAACAATTTTATACCAATGTTTATCTTTTCTTTTGAGTCTTTTGAAAGTGAGCGTGATTTCAACAGACGGATAGACAGCCGGACATGGCTAAATCGACTCAGAATTACTCAAGGACCTAGAAAATATATATTTTTTGGGGTCTCAGATGAATATTAAAACAGTTTCATACGGAAGAAAAAAATGTCACATACAATCCTTGGTTTACTTGAAACTACAAAAGTAAGTAATACCGTGAACATAAACAAGTAGTTTTTAACCAGAAAACAATAAAATCGTAATAAGAAAACGTATAAAATCTGTAAATTTAAATATTGAGAAATGCTTTGTAGCGAAAGTGAGCCGCTGAGAGATGTTTCAAAACCGCTACCGCTAAAACGTATTTTTCCCGCGATTGACATTTCAAAAACGCTAGAACTAGCGGGAAAATCTCTAAATTGGCAACAGTGGCTTTATTCAATGCACACAAAACCGGTGAGCTATCAGCTTTACACACTGAATGTTTTGTTAAACTTATTTTTTAGTATTCTCCCTTTCAAACCTGCTTCGTAGTATGGGAATGCCCTGGCACATGAATTTTTTTTTTTTATAAAACTTGTTGAGAGTTTGTTCACATACTTTACTGCAAATCTGTACGTCTTATTGCGAAGCGCATAGTTGTTCGCTTATATTTTTAAATGTACGTACCATTATTGGTTAGCAAAATGATAAAAAATTTGATTGGGTCTATACTTAAACGTGATTGTTTTCGTTTTTAAAAGAGTAGGTTAGGAAAAAATGGGACGGAGTTTTCAATTCCTTTATATTGTAAATACCTTTTTAAAATACATATAATTTTTATACCAGAAAATTCTATCAAATCTGGTCTTGTTAATTTTTTAAAAAATCTTTGAAAACTAATAAATTTGTTTCCCAAATTTTTTGTTAAAAGAAGTTTCTGTTGGAAAACATTTCTGTTTGATTGTGAGAGAAAATCAAATTTTTTTAAATTAAAAAAATGTTTGGCAGCACTGATTCAAACTTAAACAAAACTGTCGAAATTTAAAATTTCCATTAAAGAAATTTGGTATATTAGTTTTAATTGTCATACGGACGAAGTTTTTTAAAAATGAGAGAATCGGTCAATAATTTCACATAGCCCTTATACAAACTTCTCCATGGAACAGTGTCTTTGTGCCCATCTTATTTTTTCGATATATGGATTAAATAAGGTTCAAAAATATCTTATTGCAACCTAAATTATCTTATCAAATATGATTGAAATCGGTCCATGTTTTACTATAGCTTCCATACAAATGCCATAACTTTCTTATTAATGTGGGCTAACGACGATTACTTCTATATAAGCAATTATGTCATGTCGAAATTTTGTGCTGGCGGGTTCAAAGTCTACCATATGTTCCATGTACACCCCATCCCTTAAATTCACTTAATGGTGGACAAATCTCATAAAGATGTAGGTACACTCACAATATTATTACAGTAACGGACTGTAGTTTATTTAAGAAATATTCCGTTCAGTCATTTTTAAATAAATAAACATTTAAAATTCCAAGCAAATTTATTTTTAACTGATTCTAACAGTTATTCAAAAAACTAAGTGCATATTAATACGGATTTTCAGTTGCAGTTAATATTGTCCGTTGATTGAGTTAAATTCTTCTTTATGTTAAAGTAAATAAAAATGTAATTTAAAGCAACGAAAAGTTCATTTAATTTTTACTGTCAAAAATTCAACCGCGAATTCCGTAAAAAAAAATCAATATTCAGTTATCTTATATAAGTTAATTGTCAAAAAATTAACTACATATTCCGTAAAAACAAATAAATATGCTGTTATTTTATAAAATTTTACTGTCAAAAATTCAACACCATATTCAGTAAAAACAATTTAATATTCAGTTATTTTATATAATTTTACTACCAAAAATTAATTTTTACTTATCTATAAAAAATGAATTGCTTGTTTTGTGTAAGCAATTCCCATTTTCTATTTGTTAAAATAATTTAGTTAAATACATCAAATTTTAAAAGTAAAATAATTGTGAAGCCATATCGGTCATGCCAAAAGAAAATTTAATAAAATAACTGAATATTTAATTGTTTTTACTGAATATGGGGTCAATTTTTTGACAGTAAAATTTTAATAAATAACTGAATATTTAATCATTTTTACTGAATATGGTGTTGAATTTTTGACAGTAAAATTTTACAAAATAACTGAATATTCATATGATTTTACGGAATATGGTGTTGAATTTTTGACAGTAAAAATTAAATGAACTTTTTGTTAAAAATAAATGACAAATAGGTAGACCGGTTTTTAATTGAAATTTCATTTATTTTATATTACAATTTCAGTTAATTTTACGTACAGAATATTGTGAGTGTATTTAGTTATTTGTCTCAAAGAACTTTTTTATGAATCTAATCTCCTAACATAATTTTGTTTTGGCTTATCCATGAATGCCCATGGGTTCCAACTAAAGTACACTCTCGAAAATTTGTTTTAAAAGGTTGTTAAAGGGTTGGGTATCATTTGGTCGTGCTTGAGCAGCTATACTTTCTTACTTGTTGAAATCAACATTACTTATATATACAATAGATATATTCTTTATTTAAAGGTCGAAAAGTATAATATTTTAATTTATAAAAGCAACATTATTAATGTTATTTTTTTTTGGTGTTGGAAATTGTTGCGGAAAAGACTTTTCCTTTAGGCATTCTAAAATCTTATTTGTGGAGAGTTTTAACACAGGCTAAAATGATTTTGCTGATAATTGTTCTTGTTTAATTACTTCTCTCAATTTCCAAATTCTAAACTAATCTTTGAATTTGTATATGTCTCTTAAGGTTATTACAGGAAATTAATAATATTTTAAGATTATACCTTTTACGGCCAATTTTACCAAGTTCGGTTATAATTAACTACCGGTTATAGATGTCAAAACATATTGGTAACTGGAACTTTAATTGAAAGTTAGTTTTAACCGAACTTGGTGAAATGGGCCGTTAGTTATAAAAAAGTTAAAGTTCACTTTAGTTAACCAATACTGAAAAACTCAACTTTCAAAACTTTAATGCTAGTATTTTGTACACAACTGTCTAATGAAATTTGTATATAAATCTATTATAAATAGAATAAGAAATATATAAATTAATTATGATAAAAATAAAATATACTAAACATGTTCTTATTTATGCACTAAATTATAGTATTTTTATTTTTAATTTTTGTTCAAATCAAATAAATAAGACACGCTGCCGCCCATAAAAAAAATACAAAATTGACAAAAGGTAATACAACTCAAAGAACTTAAAACATTTTAAAAATACAAAACACCTGTTCTAGAAACTTAATCTGCGAAACGATTTGCTTATACAAGCAAGTCCAAAAAGTCGAATTAACAAATTTTGCTTGATACAATTTCAAGTGAGAGAATTGCTTTTAAGGTACTCACTTAAGCAATTGAGAATTGACGTTTTGTAAAATTTTTTTTTTTTGAAAACTGCTGTGTTTATAGAACATGTCCGATAATTAATTTTCAAGGGAAAAATTAGTTAAAACTTACTTTAGTTATATCAAAACCGGTATTTAAATAAGAATTTTAAGTTAAAAACAAAACTGTTTCAAGTCAAAAAAAAATTAAATTTATTTCTTAAATTCTGACAAATAAGATCATTTTTAAACTCAAGGGCTAAGTAAACTAAACAAACGGCTTGGCAAACACACACTTTGCTTCTGTTTGCAAATAAACAATACGATCATATTTCGAACAAACTTGTTTTTTTTTACGGAGGAGAAAGGGAACTAAAATATTAAAGAGAAAACAGAAGCACGTGTTTCAGAACACCATAAAATAAATCTGGCATTTTCCGATTTTTAATCGTGCGATTGTCAGAACATGACCGATAAAAGAAAGAAAAAAGATGGAGTAAAAAGTTGTTTAAACAACGACAAACAATGCTGCTTTAAGATTTTGCGGCAGAAATTATTTTAATTCAACTTCTTCACTCTGCATACTTTTCACTGAAATCATTACATTAAGCACTAGATAACACAAAAAGTTTGACAAATATTCAACATATCTACCAAATTTTAAAATTTTTTAATATTTCTACAAACATGCTCCGAATAATTGTTCAAACTAGCAAAAGCCACAATTGACAACACAAAACGTTTGTACAAATGTCAAATGTTGTCATGTTTGCCAAGCCATTTGTGGGGTTGATTTGGCCTTTTAATGGTATAAAATAAGATTTTTAATATCTTCCAAATTGTTATATAAACAATTCAAATTCTTCTAAAAACCCGCTAAAAAAAAACTAACCCAAAAACGTTTATATATCAACAAATACACAGTCTGCTCGAATTTCAAAATACCGTAACTGGTCTGCTAAATCTAACAACAAAATACAAAGAGTTTCTGTTAGATGAACTCCGCTGCTATTTTTACAATAAATTTATTCATAACGAAATAAAACCTCATTTGTACTATTCCTCTAAGTAAAATTATTCCACTGCTAAATAGTTTTTTAAATAATTTGAAACCAAAATAATTTTCTTAGTTAATTGTAGGTATGTAGTAAAAAAAAGAAACCAAAACATATTGCAAATATAGTTTTCGAAAAATTACAATTATTTCCATTAGTTTATATTAAGAAAAATATTAATAATATAAAAAGAAAAATATATGCTTGATATAGTTTTAATTCTTTTATTATTTTTTAGCTAAAATTTATTTAATTTTTGTATTTTTAACAAAAATTAAAATACAAATTTAATATTATTGAAACAAATGATTAAAAGCAAAACTGTTGATAAATCTTTAAATAAATAAAACATAAAAGTATTTTAAATAAAAAAATAAAATTGAGGTTTTTATCTTTTAGAGGGGGGGGGGGGGGGATTAATTGTAAATTTTTCTTCAGAAGTTTTTTAAAAATACAATTAATAATAAAAAAAAAACAAAAACTCAACAATAAAGTAAAACAATGTTAAAAATTAGTTTGGAAAATACTAGATAAGATAAATTTCATCATGAATCTGCATAATGGCTAGAGGCTAGTTGACACTATTATACTTGATATTAATACATGTCAAAAACTCAAGTTATATGTAAAAGTACGATAGTGTGAATGCAGTGTGTCATGAAAATGACAAGTATTACGAAACAAATTTGACATTCCATACACCCCTTTTACAATGTGACAGACAGAAGGCAGACAGACGAAGTTTGTAGGCGAGAGAGGAAAAAAGTAAAGTGTGTCACGCATACAGCGTCGCCCCCTTACCAGCAAAATTTCGTTTGTCTGCCTTCTGTCTGTCACTTTGTAAAAGGGGTAATATGACTTCTTCGTTGTTTGAAATTTTTCAAAACAATAATGCTTTTCATTTGATCAGAGTTGTATTTTAACAAAAGCATGTTCATGTATGATAGTGTGACTAGAAACTGTAATGTTTCACAAGATTTTTTGACAGTCGCAACAAAACTCATTAGATTTTTATCTCACAAAGTATTATGGAAAACGAAAGACTTGTGTTATAGTGTAAAAGTATTATGGAAAACGTAAGACTTGTGTTATAGTGTAAACTTACCTTAAGCAACAAAGTTTTCCAAGAAAAAATCATTTATTATTGGCAAATCGTTTATTAGCGAAGTAAAGAAAACATGTTTTTAAAATTTTGCGGAAGGGTGGGAATATTCGTTCCCCCTATACCCGTGTCTGACTATTATCAGTTATTATTGAACCTTAAGGTCAAGTGTAAACTGGTAAATTTAAGACAAATCATTAAAAAAAAATTGATAGTTGCACCTAATGTTGTCATAAATTCTGATACTAAATTCACAAATACTGATTTTGTAGCAACCTTAAAGACAGACGGTACTTTTTAGACAACCACCAGTCGTAATATCCCTTTTATACCCACACCATTATATACGGAGACCGAGACAATTTTAAGATCAATACCGATACAATTTTATTTAAGGACCAACTATAATTATACGTAAGCTTGCTTAAGCTTTTGCCAAAAATAACAAAAAGCGGATTTAAAAAACATAAACCAAATCAAAAAACATTTGGGCCCTAATTTTGTACATAAATCGCAACGCAACGCCAAAGAATTACATTGAAACAAAAACAAAATCATAAATATTTTGTAATTTTGTTTAAATTTTAAAATTTTCAACGGCGTTTGAAATTTTAAAACGCAATAAGAATTTCTGTAGAAAGCAACAACAAAACTACAAAATATTTATGATTTTGTGTTTGTTTTCATTAGAGGAGTTCAGTGTTTGATGCGAATGATCTTGCAAAAGTGCAAATGCATAATATTTTAGCTTTTGTTTGCAATTCAACAACAAAATATACAGAATTGCAAGTGTCACATCATTGCTTTTGCGCAACATTAAAACTGTATAGCTTTTTTTTCTACGTGTATTGCGTTTACATCACTGATAATAATAAATGCATTATGTATAGGCTTGCCATTTCTATTTTGAGAAAAAGAGGACGCCAGCATAAAAAATGTAGGACATTTGTTCGAAAAAAGAGGACACTTTCTAAACAACTTAATATTAATAAAATTAACGACGGCACACAAAAACTTAATTTCGGTAATTCCATGTCAAGTCGACCAAGAGTGGGACTCGACCCCTTTCGATTTGAATGCAATTTGGCGAGAGGGTTTATTTGATCCCATAAAGAACACATATCAACGAAAAACAATTTTTTAATTTTTTTTCAAAAGTTATGTCATATTCAAATTGTCATAATATCGCCAAATAAGCCGAATGTGTTGAGTTTATTCTTTTAATATCTCGAAAACTACTTTACATACGAAGATGATTTTAAAAGAGAATACTTGAGGCTACAATAAATATATTGAAAAAAATGTATATGCAAAATATCAAATTTTAAAAATGGACTAAGTCAAAACCACATTTTTTTGCTGATTTATTTTATAATACTTCAAATTGTTTTTGAAAAATTCTAAAACTTTGAGGGATGTGCTTTTTTAAGATATGATTTTTTTTTCTTTCCAAAAAGAATCTTAAAATAAAATTTTAATATAATCATTTGAGCAATAAGTATTTATTTGAACAAAAGTAACGACATTGATAAGGTTGCTATTGCTTATTTGTTCCATTTTTTTTTTGAAGCTCCATTTTGGGCACATTCAAAGAAAAGTACTCTTTTTGTCACGTTACGTCCCCAAAAATTAAATCATACCTATCTTAAAAAAACCCGAGCACCTAAATCTTTTTTTTAATGAATTTTGTGAACTGTGATTTAAATCCAGGAACAAATTTACAATGAAGGTGTAAAAAGCCGGACAACCCCGGACACTTGATGAAAAAGAAGTAGGACTGCCCCGGATACCCAAAAAAAGAGGACGGTGTCCGGGGAAAAGAGGACGGATGGCAACCCTAATTATGTATATTGTTGTGGCTAAAATTTGCAAACGGTTTCTTAATGCAAAATGTGTGTGGTTGCAAAAGAAATTGTTGCTCTATTATGAACACCAAGTGAAAATGTTTTTTTTTGATTGTGAACGAAGCTTTAATCTACTTAACAGAATTTTATTACAAAAATTAGATTAAAAGTGTATTGAAAACAACTTCCAAATTCTTGCGTTTTGCGTTTTCGATTACCAGCATACCCCTGAATATCTGCATTAAGCCCAAGTGCACCTATTGTGGTATACCTTAAGTAAGCTAATTTGTTATAGTATACCACATTACCTTCCAAATAAAACATTAATGAGATTTTTTACATATGTAAATTGTTTTTGTTATCTTATTTTTTTCAATTAAAAATAAAGTAAAAATGTTTATAAAACGCAACTACTTTAAAAGATGATACTAGGAGTTGGAGAAGTAGTTCACTATACGACATTACCGGCATATGGAGTTCTAAAAACAAAGAGGTATACCACATTACCCGCACTTACTTTATAGTAATTAAATTGACGAACTAGCAATCGAATTATTCGTTTTCTAGTTGCATCCATGTGATCTGAGTATATAAATTCTGGGTCCTTGAATAATTCTAAGTCGATTTAGCCATGACCGTCTGTTAAAATCACACGCACTTTCGAACACAAAGAGAAGCTCAATATTGGTGTCAAATTGTTTCTAGTTCTTCAGCCAGTTTGGAATTGAAACCCAGCACAATCGGTTTATTAAAAAAAAGGTTTTGAATCCAAATGTAGACCAACCTCCAAAAAAAAATTTATATTTCGGTTAAGAAATTTAACATTAATTGGTGGCGAATTATTTTCAAATTATGTATACATTTGGGCAAAAAAAGCCTTTTTTATATATGCAAAATAACTCCTTTTTGAAGCAAAAAGCTTGAAAAATCTTGCCCTGTTATGTACCTTTTCCTGCACTAAAGAGAAACTCAAAATTCGGTCAAATTTTATTTAATGAAAAATATTTCTTAAAGACAATACATTGTTAACAAAAATTAGCAGTTTCATACCTTTTAAGCAAAATAGTGAAAGAAATTTATATTTAAATACCATAATTTGGTTCTGAGAATTTCCAACTGACTTAACAATAAAATACACAGGCTTATGCAAAAATGTTTTTTTTTTTTTTTCAATTTTCTATAACACATTCAATTTCAAAATCATTGGGTTAATGAAACTAAAATATTGGAAAAAATATTTGTATTTATAAAATAAAATTACAGATACGTTTAAAGCAGAGATTCCCAAAATTTGCTTGAAAAGTAAAAAGTGTAACGGTCACTGCCACCAGCAACTGCATGCAACAACACAACATGTGGCACACTTGACAATTGAAATGCACTTTGTGGTGTATAATTATTATGGGCTGGAATGGCAGAAATGTCACTCTTCACTGACTGATTAAATGATAAAAGCAGAATACAATATTTATGTATAAAATAAAAGTTTTGCTTGAAAAATCTTTCAGTTGTTTGTTAAAACGTGGACTAATTGATTGTGCGGTAGAAATTTGAAAAATAAATTTAAAAAAGGACAATATGTGTTTATTAAAACAGTCCTTAAAAATCCTTATAATATTTGTTTTAATTAATTTAAAAAATACAAAAGCTCTTCCCACTGCTAACAAAGAAATTTCTACGCGAAATCTGCCTAGAATATCTTGGATACAACAAATGAGCGTTTTTCGTCATTTAGTGAAAGAATGTGAAAATGTATGATATAAATAATAAAAAACAAATGAAAATGTTAAAAAATCCTTTGGAATATTTTCTTTACAGTCCTCTCCGCCAAATGCCACCTCAACATGGCAGTGTTTGAAAGTGACAAGTTTAAATATTGTTGACGAAATGACAAGACGGCAAATCATACCGCTATGGTCAGGTGTAAGATTTGTGCAAAGGTCGGATGCAAAGGCAAATCAAGTGTCGTGGAAAATAAATCAAAAGTATGAGAAGAAAAATTGTATGAATATTGAAGCTAGTGAAATTAATATAAGTATTTTTTTTTTTTTGTTTGTTTTATTAAGTGATTTTTGGCAACGGAAAGACCTGCAGTATTTGACCTGGTTTGATCGTTTGGCTTTAAGTTTTAACAAAATATTAAACACCCATATTCTGGAGATAAATTTAAAGGAATTAACTGAAGCACTTGTGGAGAACATAAGAAAAAAGGGTAAGATAACTTAAACTATTTTGTATTATGAGCAGAAAATCTTGTTTGGTTTTTAATACACACGTTCCAGGAACCACCGTGTAACAAGATGAGTGCAAAAAATTTATTTAATTACTTTTAAACACCAAACAAATTTATAATTTTGTTAGCCACTCAAAAAATTGAACAGGTTTAAAAACAGGGTAATATTATTTTAGTCAACCGTTTAAAACTTTACCGCGAAGTCAGAATTGGGTGTAATAGTGTTTCCATTAAATGATTAGTTTTAGGGCTGTAAAGCCGGAGTTGGAGTCGAAGTACCCAAAAAAACTCGCGACTCCGACTCCAAAATTTTTCGGCATATCAAATTTAAAAAATTCATAATATTTTCATAATAAATTGGTGATGCAATATTTAAAATATCGATTTCATAGAATCATCGATTTTTTCGGAATAGTTTTCTTGCTATATTTAACCATTTAAAAGGTTCTACATTAAAAATAGAGTTTAAAGTCAAATAAGCACCAGACTCATATACATTTACCATAAATGTAATAGTAGGAGTCGTAGTCAACCTTAAAAATTTCAGCGGTTGGAGTCGGAGTTAGCCCTGATTAGTTTTAAAAACACACAATTCTATTGCTAGGAATACACTTGGGACGTACGTTCTAGTAACGTAGAAATACAATCTGTTTACCCACAATTCAGATTTTTTTGTTTTCAATTTAAAAAAATGTTATAAAATTCCAAAATAATCCAATTTGTTGTTTATTTTGTTCTTCGTATGAAAAAAAATTTGATCTAAGTCGCAATAGGACAAAGATAAGCTTTAACGGTTGTGCCAGTTATTGTGTGTAATTCGGTGCATGTTTGTTTCGACGGTTTATGTTATGATCCAAACTGTTCTCAAATGTTACACAGGCAATCCTTAATTATTATTAGCGCTTTTTAAAACTTTACGAGAACTTTACATCATAGATTTTTTACCCAAAGTAAAATGGGAAATGTACTATGTTCTTCTTTACTTGAAGTCCGCAGCTCCTTGACACCTTGACACCTGACAAAAACTGGCGTAACAGTGTTTCCTTTGCTTGTTTATTTTGTAGTTACCAAAATGCTTGTACTGGATAATGTGCCTTTTTAGAACTTAACACGTTGCCAAACTCTCAAAATATGGAATTACATTTTTACATTTTTTATTCCCATCCCTAAAACGATATGGGGGACTCTGCCATTCAATTTGTTGCACATCGAAATAAAAGACTTTTATTATTATTAGCTGTTCTTCTTCTTCGGCTTTCCTCTGGATTCCATTGAAGGTTGTACAAAACATCTCTTATTCCTTCGGAGAATTTCCGCTTTGACTGGGGTTTGCTTTGTTCTCTGCAATAGGGATTGGTTAGAGATATAAGATTTATGGAGATTAAATGTGGTTGAAATGATTTTCAGACGAGAGATATGTTTGGTAATAAATTCTGTCCATAATTTCTAGGTTCAATAGTAACGGTAATTTAAAAGAGCACCAGTTGTAGAACTAAAAAGCTAAATAAAGAAATTTAATCTTCCGTACTTCCCCTTTTTGATACTGTAGTGGTAGCCCATTTAATACATATAAGCCAAAGAATGGAGAAAAATACTTTGTTAAAAAAATACCAACAATAGTTGAGGAGGTCCATAACAAAACGCAATAATTACATTTTTAAAGATTTTTGATTTTTTGATTGAATCCTATTCTACACATTGAAATCTATATTACCTTTATTATAAAGTATTCCAAAACTCAAGAACTACACTGCAATTCAATATCAAATATAATGGTTCAGAGCAAAAGGCAATAATTACACATCTTTGCAATAAATCGCTACAAGAAATTTTAAAAAAGTCAACATTATAAATAAATTATGCTCTGGTGGTAACTCTTAGATAACTGTTAAACGTAAGGAATTTTTGTTAAGTTAATACCTTTCGCTTTTGTTAAGTTAATTAAGGAGGTCCATAACAAAACGCAATAATTACATGAATAAATACTATGATTCGGACCAAAACGCAATAATTCCACATTTGCTATCTAAATAACTTCAAAACAAACTGTCAGATAAAATAATAAATTTGTGATTAATATTATTTTTTGTAGACTATAATACCTCAATAATAGTTAAAAAAAAAAAATTATGTGCTACTTACTTAAATTAAATTTTGTCGTTTATCCAAAAAAATGTTATGGTGTAATTATTGCGTTTTGTTATGGACCTCCTCAGTTACGAATTGCACCCCTTAAACGTTCGAATTTTTAAAAAAATACCGAATTCGTATTTTTATTTTTTAGATAAGTTTCAACATGATATAATGTTTATTTTTACGTTTGCTGGTTTAAAAGATAGACAGCGTGCCAAAAGAAGTACACAAATTCAGGTTTTATCCGTTTAGTCCCTAAAAGGCCCGACTTTCAAAAAGTACCAGACACCTGCCGCTTATTTTTCTTATGAACAACGATAAGTAATAATTTTTTTCTGTCTCTTTTAGTTCAAGAGATATGAGTAAGGTTAGAATAGGAGGTTAAGGGCCCCCGGACCCTATCCTAAGCACTTTAGTGGAACCTTTAACACCCGTTAGGAGGTTCCATTTTTCATTTTGACGAAGAAATTTTTAAAATCGGACCGGCAGTTCCGGAGATAACCTCTTACAAACATTCAAACTTTCAAACTTCTCAACTTTAAATTTTAAGAAAGTTAAATAAGTGCTGAACTTTTTTGCCTCTCTTTGACACTAAATAAGCTAAGCCAAATATTGGTAGTCAAAATTATCAATACAAGCTTATAAATAGTCGAGTTATAGTAAGAAAGTACATATTGATTTTGCTCATATATTCTCTTTGTAAAGCTTATTTCGTAAATATCGGGTGATTTGTTAGCTATTATCTTTTTGGCAACACTGGTTTAAACAGCTGACGCACGTTTCGTGTTTTGTTTCACTGTCAAACATCTTCAGTTTGGTCTATAATTTAACCATGAATCGTCTTACAAACGAACAACGCTTGCAAATTATTGAATTTTATTATTAAAATGCGATCCACTTTTTTATCGAAAAATTGTGTTCAGCGACGAAGCTCATTTTTGGCTCAATGGGTACGTTAATAAGCACAATTGTCGATTTTGGAGTGAAGATCAGCCAGAAGCATTGCAAGAGCTACCAATGCATCCAGAAAAAGCCACAGTTTGGTGCGGTTTATGGGCTGGTGGCATCATTGGACCGTACCTCTTCAAAGATGATGCGAATCGTAACGTAACTGTGAATGGTGAGCGCTACCGTGAGATAATATCCAACTTTTTTTTGCCCAAAATGCAAGAGCTTGACTTGCACGACATGTGGTTTCAACAAGACGGTGCCACATGCCACACAGCACGCTTAACAATGGACTTATTGAGAGGCGAGTTCGGTGAACATTTTATTTCACGTTCGGGACCGGTCAATTGGCCCCCTAAATCGTGCGATTTAACGCCTTTAGACTATTTTTTGTGGGGCTATGTTAAAGCTCATGTCTATACACACATGCCTGCTTCAATTGACGCATTGGAAGACAACATTGAAGTATTTATTCATGAGATACCGGCCGAAATGTTGGAAAGAGTATGCCAAAATTGGACTAAGCGGATGGACCGTTTGAGTCGCAGTCACGGTCAACATTTGCATGAAATAATCTTCAAACATTAAATTATATGGACCGTACTATCGATTCAAATAAAGATTTAATGCATTTTTCTGAATTTTATGGGGTTTTTTTTAACTTTCCTATAGCTCTTAAAAAATCACCCATTACAACAGGTCTAACAGATCAATAAGTTCACACAGGAATAAAGCAATTTTACTTATTTATATTGAAGATTCGTTTATTGATTACAAATAGTGAAAGCGGTTGCTCTATTATTATTTCACTTTGCGCCTATAAAAATACCTCCTCCTAAATACAAGCTTTGATATAATAATACTGATACTTGTTAAAAAATTGTGATGAAAACAGGCTTAACAAAACATTTTCGGGTGAAATTTGTTGAAAATATATATTATACTCCAGGCTAATTTAGTACTTAAAAATAGCTCAGTTCTTTTAAAAATATATCCCGCAAAAAGTCCTTTAGCATGAAAGTTAAAACACTTTTGTAAGTTATATGACTTTCTCAGTGTTAAAATGGGTCAAATTGTTTTTTTTATTCATTATGATGTGCTAAATTCCCAATTTTTATTTCTGATAAATACACCGACATTTATAGTTGGGGGATAAGTTAGTTTCTATTTTTTTTTTTTTTTTTTTTTTTTTTTTTTTTTGAGGAAGTTAAAGAGTTAAAATACATATTTGTATTTAGCTTTAAAATTGAATTTTAATTTTCTCTAGGAAAATACTATTGTTCTTTTATAACTCAAATTTCTTAATAATAATATCTGCAAATTATACAAAATTTATTCGCCTTTACTTTTCTTCCAGACTCCTCACTATCTAACAGCACAGATCCTGTCGGTACAGCCCGCCATCGGCGTCAACGCTTTAACATGATGATAACAATGATGTTTGGAGTAACAGCTCTGGGAGCCGTTCTTGTGCCAATGGGTTTTCAAATGTTATCCATTGTAAGCGGCAAGGCTTTATTATTAGCAAAAATGGCTCTGTTATTGGCCTCCATAAACGGCCTTAAACGGGTAAGTTTTGTGAGAGTTAAAGTAATAAAAAAAATATGTATGTACTACAAAAATAAAGTTTAATTATATTTTAACATACTTTAGGTGGCCAATAGTGGGGTCCACTATGGTCTCTACCATGTACCTGGGGAGCATTATGCTAATTATTACGATCGTGGAGACATACATCATCCAAGAAATGTACAAAACCTAACGCTACTCGGTCAACCAGTCGATGTGGGTTTAGCTGTTTAAATGCTAATGGTAACACTGGCCTATAATGGTGAAGAATAAAGTTTTTTTAAAGCTTTTAAATGTCTTAGCTAAGTTTTAAACCATTTTTGTGTGTGTTAAAATTGTTTTAGTCAAATAGAATAAATGTTTGCTTTTATATTTAGTTTAATGTTGAAGGCAACAAGTTGTTGCAAATTCATTCATAAAAATATATTTTTGTTATTGTTGTTTTTGGTAAGTGTGTGTGTATGCAAGTTGCTTGAGAGCTTTTATAAGCAAGGATTTTTGTATAAAAGGACTTGTTGTGTTAAATACAATTAACATTCTAACGACTGTTGACCAACGTTAACGGTCGTTGAAGTAAAAATTTCTAAAAAATAAAAAAAAAAAAATTGTATTAAAAACATTTGAATTTTGAAAACGGTTATATATTGTTTGTGTTGAATTTTAATTATTTGGAATAGTGAAGTGCTTTAAGAAAGAGAATTTAATTCAATTGAATTATTTTCTTTTTTTTTGTGTGACAAAATATTAAAAACAAAATTACTACAATATTAAACTAACTGTGTTTTATTGTTAAGATTCGGATATTGTCTTCAGAATTTTACTTGTCAATTTATTGCGGTAAAAAAAAATTATTATTTCAATAAGCAGCTTTGACTTTCGGTCAAACGTAATTGTGAACATAATTATATTAAACCATTTTTTTTATTTCATGGAGCAAAAACGTAATAAAATACATAGATTGTAATAAAATCCAATATTTTCCTTTTTTTTTTTGGAACCAACAAGTGTTTTTATGTTAAGAGAAAGAGAAAAACGATAAAATAAGCAAAAATAGGAAAAGTGTGAGAGTCCTTAGCTAAAAAGGACATTGTTAAATAACTGCACGTATATCCACTTTTTGGAGTGCTTAATTGATTTACTTTATAACCGTATTATTTTTTTTTTTTTTTGTGCTCGGAGTCCTAAGCCAGTGAAGAAAGATTTAATCAAATGGCATTTGAGCAAAGGTCACATTAACAGCAGCAACATTTTATGATCATATTTTACGAATTAATGTTCCAATTTGTCAATTGTTGTTGATTTGAGTATTTGAGGGCAAAAAAATAAAAAGACTATAAAGGGAAACAGACAGTTTATATGGTTTTTGTCACTTGTTTAACTTAAAAGGCTTTCTTTTTTTTCTTAACCCAAAAAGTTAATTAAATTTTATTAAACCAAAAAGTAAAAGATAAAAAAAATAAAACAAAAGAAATTGCGACAATTGAGATTTATTAATTTGGGAGAAAACACCTACAAGATATTATCCAACACCTGAAAAAATTTGTTTAGCTAAAAAAGAAAAACATTTGCAACATCTTAAGCCCAAAATCATCATTCAAAATGAAGGCAGCTGTGTTTTTTTCATTGTCAGTTATTGTGTTAAGCGTTAAGGTAAGTTTATATCCTTTAGATATACTTGAAACACACTCATTTTGGTATAAGCAAAAAAGCAAAACTCTTCGTTTTTTATTATTTAATCATTAACAAAAAAAAAAAAAAAAAAAGAAACAATCAAAATAAAAGAGCCATATGTTGCACATGAATATGAATAATTTTATGTATGAATGTTTAAATTTCTTTCAAAAAAAAAGTGTCCTGTAAATATGAATTCTCTAAGGAACAAATTATAACAAACACTTTTCAGCCCTTAGGAGCCTGAATGATGTAAAGACTTTATTAAAAATGTTAAAAATTAAAGAAGACTTAAATGTTAAAGACTTTAAATTGCTGCGTATTTTCATATTTAAAAAAGATCAAATAAATCACGTTACACCATGGTCCCAGAGAGACCCTTAACTTGCCTTAAAAATAAATTTAAACAGAATTGTTAGAACTATAAAATTGCGTAGATAAATTACTAAAAATTCGAGTGAAAAATTTTGTGAAAATTTCGATTCAAATTATTTGCTGAAAAATTCTCGAACATTCTACTTTTGTCATATTGATTTTTAAATTAATGTTTGTACTAAAAAATTGATCGTTTTACAGTAAAAAATTTTAAAGTATTTAATAATAAATTTATTTGTTTAATAGAACTCAAATTGCAATTATCCACCTTAATTCATTTAATAAAATTTTAGTTGAATCTCACCAAAAATCTTTTACCAGTTTGCTCCATTTAATTACAACATAGAAAAAAATTACGACAAATCAATATTCGTCAATACAATCCATTTTTTAATTGAAAAGGCACCAACAACCGAATTTGTTAATATAAAAAATACTTTTGTTAATAAAAATTGTTCACATTCAACAAATATTTTTAACAACGAGTTTGTAACATTAAATAAAATATTAATAAAATTTTAGTTGAATCTCACCAAAAAATCTTTTACTAGCTTGCTCCATTTAATTACTATGTATATTAATTACACCGTCTTTGTCTTTGAGAAATACTGTTATTTCGAAAATGGAGGAGGTTACCAACATATATTCGTCTAACTTAAAAAACCGAAACTCCGCAATAAAATTATCTTTAAGTAATGTTAAACTTTCTAATATTTTAGAAACCTGGGGCCTGATTCTGGCAGTCGTGATCGAGTAATTTCTCGATTCGAAAGCAATTTAAAATCTAATTATTTCAGTCAATACTGAACGAATTGGAATTATTTTTTCAGTGTTGTAAAGCATTAATTTGAGTTTCACAATACTGAAAAAATAATTTTGATTCGTTCAGTATCGACTGAGATAAAATTGCTTTCGAATCGAGAAATAACTCGATCACGACTGCCAGAATTAGGCCCCTGATTATTTTTTGGCAAAAACAAATAATTTTTTAATAAAATTTCGATATTTTTTTTTTTTAAATTCATAAAAAATTGGTTCTAATCTTTTCAACACGTATAGAACATTTTCTTAAAACATACTTTATGCCTCCCCCCCTTAAGGGGATTTCCATACAAATATTGCGGTTTAGTAAAATTGTTAAATTTGGCCCTAAAGGATGCCCTAGACGGCTGAAATGTATGACCAACCCAACTTTATTTTTCATCCTTATCACTTGTTTCTAACATACGTACCCGCTATCCCCATTTCTTAAGGGGCTCCCACACACAATTTTCAATACAGGCTAGAATTATGTTAAAGAAAAAGTCCCATAACTGCCTAGATGTTGCCCCTAGGGGGTTGAAATATATGACCGATCTTGGTTAGATTTTCGACCTAAAAATTTTCTTAAAACATGCTTGCCCTTTATCAGCTCTTATCTTAGGGGGGCTCCCATAGAAATATGGCGTTTTTAATGGAATTCTTAAGTCTAATTAAAATTGTTCATGTTCTGTGAATAAAATCAAAGACAGATAGAGTTGAAACATTTTGTGGCTTGTTTTGTTTGGAACTTTGTTTTCTGTACGTGTAGAAAAAATTAGAAGCAAAGTTGTATTTTCCAATTACACTGGTTTACACTGAAAATGTACATTTGATGAGATGTGATTTTTCTTATGTATTTTCTTCCGCTGAATTCAAAAATCAAGGTTAAATTTTTTTTTATGGAACAGTTTTTGAGATATGGTCATTTTCTCATTTTTTCGACCTTTTTCCACTTGACAAATTATATCTCGAGCTAGATATGTCCTATTGGGTCGTTTATGTATAACTGGATCTTTGATTGGTAAAGCGGTTAAAAATATATTGATGAAAATATGGCACATTTTCAAAAAAATCATATTTTATTTTTTTTATTTTAATTTCAAAAGATTTTGTTATTCGTGCTTAATTCCCAGTTTTTATTATTGATAAAAACACTTGAAATTTATTGTTGATGGGATAAGCTATTCCTATGCGCATTTCACTGGTTGCTTAGGCCAGATCATCAGGAAACTTCATCCATAAAAATTTTAGAAAAACTAAAGATATTAAACCAAATAAAACTGTTAAGCGTATAAGACTTATAGCAACAGTTCTACTTGTAATAATATCAAAGCTTAAACAAAACACATCAACAATAAACAGTGGGTTTATCTCATCTTACATTCCCCACTACAATTAGTTGAAATTCTCTCATCATTAATTGTAGTTGTAAGTAGGTTAAGAAAAACAAAATAAAAACAACAACAACAACTTTACAAAAGATGTTGACAATTAAGTGTTTTTTTAGGCCGTGCACTGCCTGTTTAATATCAAAAAGTAATTTCAATTTTTGGGAATACAAAATTTTAATTTCAAAAGATTTTGTTATTCGTGCTTAATTCCCAGTTTTTATTATTGATAAAAACACTGGAAATTTATTGTTGATGGGATAAGCTATTCCTATGCGCATTTCACTGGTTGCTTAGGCCAAAAATTGAAATTACTTTTTTTATTTTACATATATTTATATTTTTTATTTTTTTTGAAAATGTGCCATATTTTTATCAATATGTTTTGATCCGCTTTACCAATCAATAGGACATATCTAGCTCGAGATATAATTTGTCAAGTGGAAAAAGGTCGAAAAAATGAGAAAATGACCATATCTCAAAAACTGTTCCATAAAAAAAATTTATTTTAACCTTGATTTTTGAATTCAGCGGAAGAAAATACATAAGAAAATCACATCTCATCAAATGTACATGACAAAAATTTCATTTTGTAAACTAGTGTTATTTATGAATTTTTATTTCAATTTATATTTTAATTTTGAAATTTTGCTTAAAATTTTTATATTTTTTTTTTTGCCAAAATGTTTCTATTTATTTATAAGGGCTGCTTCTGCAACATGTAGAGTATTCAGCGGTTATATGGTACATTTCTTTGGGACCATTTAAAAATTGATTTTATTGGAATAAAAGCAAGGACTAGCATTGTAGTAACTTACACTAAACACGTTTATTGATATTAGATGTGTGACTTAAAGGTGTCAATTAAACCCCTCTAATGACAACCCCATGTAAAAGTAATAGGTCCCACTCATAAAAACTCTTAGAACTAAAGCCGGTCTTCACTACCAAGGTATGGTTAAGTTAGGTAGAAATGGCAGTATCATATGACACACTTAGACCCAGGGTTACCGTTGAAAATTTCGAAAAAGTATCATAAAAAGGGAATTTAAGAAAATAAAGGGTCAAAAAGGGTATTTTAAAGTAAAATAGGGTCAAGTTTTTTGTATGTATTAATTAAGTACATTAGACAAAAATTAAAGTAATTGTACATACTTGAATAATAAATCAATGTTAAAACTAAGAAACTATTCACAGGTACATTCCAATATTAGTCATATTATCAAAAAAAAAGAAGTTACTTTTACGAAAACCTTTGATAATGTTTATCACTTTTTAGAAATACGTATTCTATATTTTGTAATTAATTCTTCACTTGGATGGAGTCCATTCTTCCAGCTCCGATTCGAGCACATTGAGAGAGAAAATAATTTTTTAAGTTTTTTTGTAAATAGTGTCCGTGGACACTATGACATTGGACGTAATGACATGCTACAAATTTTTATATCTATGTTCACAAAACTCATGAGAACTTTCGTAAGGAATATGGAAACTTATACTGATTTTCAAAAAGGTTCAAAAAGTGTCATAAATTTTGTTAAAATGATACAAGGGGATACAATTAAAAAAAGGGTCACAAAAAGTGTCATTGTCATGAAAAATGGCCAAAAGTGATACTTTAGTGTCACAACGGCAACGCTGCTTAGACCCAATGATCCATTGTAATAACAAAGTTTAAAATACGCTCCAGTTTAACGCCAGAGACGTCGTTCAATCCGCCAAAAGTGGCGGATCCCATTGCGGTCAGTCGTTTTCTCGCCAGTGCAGTGCAGTACAGTGACAGTGATGTTGTTCTTAATGCTCCTCCTAGTGCTCGCATCACAGCTGCTGCAGTATTCATAGTGTTCGGCTCCCAGATGCTGTGCATGCTACCGTATAAGACAGGTATTTTGTTTAAGCTTTGATATCGTTGCAAATAAGACTTTTTAAGTTTTTGCAATTCTCATTCATTCTGCAGTTTTATTTGCTAATATCCTTGGCTTGATTAAAGGATATATAGTGGCTTTTCTGCCAAAAAGAAAGAAAAAAATCAATTTGTCACACAGTGTTATTTTTAAAATAAAATTCTTCTTAGCATGTAAATATATTTATAGTTATTATTATTAATATTAATAAAAATAAATAGTTAAATAGTAGTCGAAGGAATAAAATTTAATTTATTATTATTTATATGTATTTATATTTTATTTTTATATTTATTTATTAATATGTATATTAATTTTGATTTTTTCTTATTCTTGTTGTTAATAAATGCTTTAATTATACGTATTCCACGGATAAATTCCTCGCCAAAAATGCCAATATTTTTGGGTAATTTTGCGGGGTAAGCATTTAAACGAATACGCTTAACTACCTCGTTGAGGTAATTATAAGAATACGTTTAACTACTCATTAAGGTAATTAAGAGAATACGTTTAAATACCTCAGTGAGGTAATTAAACGTATTTATTTACAAAATACCTTAACTTTAATGCATGAACAAAGTTAAGACATAGGAAGTTTTACATGTATCAGTTCATCTAAAGAGATAGCAATAAAAACAATGGGATTTGCGGTCTTTAATTTTATCTGTAATGCTTTTGAGATGTTCTGCCATATCCTACTAACAAAAGCGTACTCATGCATACAAACTTATGATCAGGGAAACCGTTAATATGAAATTGCATGGCTTTTCTTGTGCGGCCAATGAAAGCAGAAACAATAAATTTATCCGTTTTAGAGCTTTTTATGAATTTTGGTATCGATTTGTTTGTGAATAATTTGTATATTTTGGTTATTGCTGCATTTTTATTGCACACATAATTTACGTTTTGGAAGCATATTTTAATACATGTTAAGCAAATAAAAAATTGCTTAAAATTCGCCATCTACATTTAATTTTCGCTCTACAATTTTAAGCCACAGCAAGTTTTCGTTGAAGATAAATGTCATTCCAAACTATCTATGCAAGAATTAAGAAAAAACCAATTATGTATATATATTTGTGCTGTTACATAGAAATCTAGACGCATCGTTTATAACACAGAAAAAATTCTCCCACATTTTTCACCAATTAAGGCATTAATCAAAAATATAATCAGTTTTAATTAAAATTTTAATCAACTGAATTAAACATTTAATCAAGTGAATTAAACGTTTAATTAATACTATTAACTGGTTTAATTGATACTATTAATTTGTTTACTGGTGCAAATTTAATTAATATCACAAATTTTTTAATTGAAATCAATTTTTATTTTTTTCTGTGAAACGATCGAATCAGAAACACTTTTTAAAGTGATTTTTTCGTGTCCATCCGTCCATATGGCTTGTTGTCTGTCCATGTAAACCTTGTGCGGAAAGTAAATGTAGCAGTTTTTGTATAATTTGATCAAATTGGGTAAATACGTTTTAATTGTCATAAGAACGAAACCTACACAGAAAAAATTCTACAAAATTTTTCACCAATTAAAGCATTAATCAAAAATGTAATCAGTTTTAATTAAAAATTTAATCAAGTGAATTAAACGTTTAATCAAGTGAATTAAACGTTTAATTAATACTATTAACTAGTTTAATTGATACTATTAATTGTTTACTGGTGCAAATTTAATTAATTTTATAATTAATATCAAAAATTTTTTAATTGAAATCAATTTTTATTTTTTTCTGTGTATGTAAACTGTGAGAATCGGGCTATAATATCACATTGTCACCCAAACTTCTTTCTTTATGTCCATAAACCATTTAATGATGTTCGTATTAAGATTAAATTTGGCCCAACATATCTAACTGCAAATAAAATATGGATGAATCGGTTCAGATTTAAACATACAGGTTTCATTCAAATACCAATCCCTAAAATATTCAAACTATTTTATCCTTTTAAATGTTAATATAATTTAAAATTTAGCGACCTTTCCTTTAATCCCTTTAAGACAAAATACCTCATATATTTGGTCGTGCTTATAGCTAATATTCAGCACAAATAACTCTTATATGAATTCTGGTGAGCCTAGAATAAAGTATATTTTAATGCAAATATTAAATTGTGGATTATTTTGCTTTCAAATAAGCCATATTTTCTTTTTTGGGCATATTTTTTTTTAAATTTTTAGTGCATATTTTTAAATTATGTAATAACATGATTACTTGGTTGCATTACTTGCTGTGTTGTTATCAATTGTCAAATAGTACTGAGGCAATTAAACGAATAAAATTTAGGTGTAATTTTGTTTTGAGAGTTTAATTTTTAAGACAATTACCCGAATTGGGTAATTAAGCGTAAGGCAATAAAACGTGGATTTTTGTTTGAAAAATGAAAGGAAAAAACGGGGATTTAAAACTCAAGGTAAATAAGCGTGGGGTAATTAACCGGGTTATATTGTAATATTTACAAAACGTTAACAGAACATGTATTTGTTTGCCTGTTGCTAAAATCAATTAATTTTAAACGTAAGGGAGAAGAAGGAAAAATTTTTTTGGTTGTAGGAAAAAAGGGATTTTTTTTAGACACGTAGGGATTTTTTGAAATTTCTCCTAGCATCACTGCATATGATCCTGATATTAAACTGCTCAGCTAGTTAGAGATGAGCGGCAGTTAGGGGTTGTTCTTGTTGTCAGGGAGAGAGAATCCAAGGCCATAACAGCGGCACGGCTATAAGTGTAAATATCCTCGACACAGCAGATAGCCAGTCTACAGCTTCCTATCTTCACCTGGAAAACGCTATGGTTATTTGGAGGTCTAAAAAAGCTTATGTATGAACCAAATTTTGTTAAATTATCCTTAAATTTAAAGCTGTACTTTGAGCTCCAAATTTGTCAAACTTTGTCAGAACAGTCAGAACTTATTTCTAGTGTCAATATTATTTTTGTTTCAAAATATTTTGGAAAGCTTATTTATTCGTTCACTGTTTATTTAATGTGGGATTGCAAAAAGTTAAATATACTTCAATTTAAAATTAACATAATAACACACAAAATAAGAGTACTTTCCATGTGTGTATTTTGTTTAAAAACACATATTGTTATAATTAAATATCGATTCAAAATTATATGTCACGTAATCTTGTGTTAATAAAAACAAATTAATAGTTTGAGCCTTTTAAAATTCATTTAATTCTTTTCAAAAGAAACGCGAACGTTATTTTCGCCACAAAAATCGAATTACACAAATTTCCATTTCATCTCCATGCCAAATTTATTTATGCAAAAAAAGCAACATGATCATAAAAACAAAATATTTTCAGCGCAATGAATAAATAATGTTTTTTGTATCGACTCTAATTGAGGGCTAAAACACTCATAAGAAAAAGAAATGTGCCGAATTCAATTATGATGTATGATGATGCCAACGATTATTTAAAATGTAAATTTTAAAAAACTTTATCTTTCATCTTTTTTTTGGCCTGCGCGCAAAGTGCGACTATGAGAATAAAGAACAAAATACTTTCTTATAAATAATGTTTTCTGAAATAGGAACTAAGTGAAACATTAAGGGATTAAAAAGTGAAACAACTTTTATGTTGAACTTTGTTGAAGTTTTTCTTTAAGATTTCCTTTTAAATTTGTTAACGTGTTCTAAAGATAGTCTTCTCCGACTGTGTTTAAAAAAGTTTTTTTTGGCAAACAATAAAAGGTTTAAAATATTAAGTTTCAGTAAAAGTTTTCAACTTTCGATTATCAAAAGGATTTTAATTTAGGAATTAATAATAATTTTTTTGTGACGAAAAGTTGATGAAAAATTGCGTATTCCTTGCAAAGAAACTTTTTTCAATAGTCAAAACTTTTGCTAAAATCAAAAAGAACGTTTTTTTTTATCAAATTTTGTATTTAATATCGATTAGTTTTCTGAACAAATGCTTATATCGATAAATGTTAAAAAATGGTTTTTACTGCAATCAATCTAACAAATATTTTTGGTATACAGGCAAACTGCCAGATAAGAAAATGATTTTAGGTTATCAAGTACTTCTTATTTAAGGTGAATTCATCTATGTGTTTTGAACAATATTTTTGTCCGGAAAATAATTTTTTACTGAGAGTGTTCTGCAGAACGATTTACCCAAAATATGTATTAACAAAGTGACCTCAGTACAACAACAATGAAACAATAGGAAAAACAACAGGCATTTGGTTGCTAGAATTGAGACGGCAAATGTCAAAATGCCTTATTAAAAAAAGTAAATAAACGAAAAAAAAAAAAAAAGACTCCAAACGTCACTAACGAAGAAAATCACTGCAAGCAGCTGCGCTTGTGAGGTCACTTTAGTAGTACATTCTGGATTTACCCATTTTGGAAAATTTGTCCGGTATACATATCGCTCATTTGCTGCAAGACCGGTATAACTCAAAAAAATCCATTTCGAGATAAACGCATTTAAAGTTTTTGATTTGCTCTAACTACTTAGAAAAAAAGAGGACACATTCTATTCAAACTGGGAAAGTATAAAAGATATAAAGATGAATTTAATTCACAATATAAAGAAAAACAAAGCGAACAATTCTGCATCTCTTACTCCAAAATTTCATTTTTTGAGTTATGCCGGTCTTGCAGCAAATGAGCGATATGTAAGCAATTATACAAAATGGCAGCATAACTAGCAAGCAACTTATTTTGTATTGTTTTCTTAAGTGTTTTAAAGAAAATGGACGAAAAAGGAAAGTGATTTTATTATTTTTAATTATATTATTTTTTTTTATTTAACTATTCAGCAAAAAAACAATCATTTCAACTTTAATGTACAAATTGAAAAAAAGTGGCAACTCAGTTCATTTTGTTCTGAACAAATATAAATATGAAGCCAATTCAAGAAAAAACTTGCCGAACAAAATAATTTCCCTCTCTCAAAGGTAAGACGTCAAATTCAATATAAAAAAAATTTGTCCGTACAAAAATATTGTTCGGAACGCATGGGTGAATCGAGCTTTAGAGAAACAAGAGAAGTAATTAACAAAGTTGTCTATATAGATAATCAGACTAATAAATAACTTTTCCATGTAGGGATTTATTGATAACAAGCTTGAACCATTAAAATAAGATAAGTAAATTCTTTTTTATACAGATCTCGTGAATTGTTTACGAAGCTATTTGTAACATTTTGTACCGCGTCCACTTATCTAATGACTAATGTTGCATATTTTTAACCAAGCTATTTGCTCCAATTTTTTAGGGTTTAACTGTTACTGTTCTCTATATATAGAAAAATCTCCCACTTTTACAATCCCGCCCACATTTTGTCGGATGTTGTGAATGAATAACTAGATGATTATGCTTAATTTGGAAATATTTTCCATTGCCGTTATTCAGATATGTAGACATCTATAAGGTCTTTGTATGGGAATTGCATTTTTATACAGTAAAGAAATTGGGCTCATTCGCCAAAATATGGTTAAAAAAATTAATTTTTTCCCGAAAATCGCAAAATTTAAATGGCAGGTACGGAAAAACTATGGGAGATATTGGCCTAATTTTTTCGTAGTTGTATTCCCTATTATATCCTCCATAAATCCCAATGTGATGATTATGAAGTTGGGAAATTTGTTTAACAGTAATTATTTAAAATCCACAATTTTTACAAAAACTGAAAAAATTTATTTTTCCCCTTGTTAATGAACCTTCAAACTTAAGGGCTTGAGAGCCATCCTTTCCAGATATGTAATCAGCCTAATTTTTTGCGAAACATAGTTTCTACGGAGAATTACGGTACAATTTTGCAAATACATATGAAAAATAAGGCGCACCCTTATATAAACTAATAACTCTTTTATAAAGTCAATATCATCACTAACATTTTTATATAGAGAATTATACTTATCGATAACTTTGATATAATAGGAATCAAAGTAATCGATAAGTTTTTTTTGAAACTCAAATTTATATATAATTTTAAGATTTCATGTTATCGATACCTTTTATCTAAAAAGAATCACAATAACTTTGCTATACAGGAAATCAAAGACGCCGATAACTTTTCTTTATAAATAATTAAATTTATTGATAAATTTTCAATTTACAGAATAAAATTGAACGATAACTTTTCTCTATAGAGAATTAAGGCTATCGAACTCTTTTCTTTATAGAGAATCAAAGTTATCAATGCATTTTCTCTATAGATGACCAAAGTTATCGATAACTTTTCTACATCGAGAATCAAGTTATCAAAATTTTTTCTTTAAAGAGAATCAGTGTTATCGAGAACTTTTCTATATAGAGAATCAAGGTTATTGCCAACTTTTCTAAGCCTTATCAAAGTTATCGCTAACTTTTCTTTAGAAAACCAAAGTTATCGCTTATTGTTTAAGTTATAAATAACTTTTTAAAATTATAGATACATTTTCTATACCTATAAAGAATTTAGCTGTCTGTTTTGATGCTGCCATCTGTTTATGAGTAGTGGCGTGTTGTATTTTTATTGTGCTGTGATTTCTTTTGCTGTCTTTAAATGAGAGAAACCACGCCCACTTAAAAATCAGGAAGTTATATACATAGATTAAACGAATCCAGGTACCGATAAATATGCTTCAAGTTTTATAAATAATTTTAAATTGTTTTGTACAAAATCTTTGTTCTTGAATACTTAGCTCTTTAACTTTTCTATTCGCCATAAATTGTTGACAAAATACATATATCTTTTATGAATAAATTATTTGAGCTAAATATTTTTATTGGTAATTCATAATATTGTTGCCATGGCCATGTAGAGGACTTATATTGTTGATATTGCTACAATAACAACTAAATCGTTTTAGAAACAATTATATGCATTAAAATAAAATAAAAAAATAGTCCGTGACTATAAGGAAACAAGAGGTTTTTTGCTTCCCTGAGTACTTTAAAATTAACTCTGTATAAATTTATCTTAAATGATTTTTTTCTTATGTCAATAATAAAAAATAAAAATACTAAAAGAAATGATTATAAATAGATATCTACTTAAGAATATATAATCTGTAGATAAAAAAAATTATTAAATAATGCCAACAAAGGCAAGTTTTTATGCACCAAAATATTTGAAAAAAATGTAAAAAACAATTAAATATACAAGAAATCAAAATAATGCACACAAATCTTTAATTAAAAACTATCGCTATCGGCTTAGTATAAAATAATAATAATTTTTATTTTTATAAAAATGGGTAACTGAAAATATAGATAGATCACCATTCATGACTTTTCAAGATTTAAAGTTTAATGTTTCTGTGTTGTTTCCAGGTGACAGGCAACTGATTGTGTAGAAACATTTATATGAAAATTGATCGGTTTTTTGGGTTCTTTTCATATAAATTTTACGACACAATCAATTGTTTGGCACCTGGAAACAACATATTTCGAATGAAAAAACAAAAACAATATCTTATAATTTGTTTTTGTTTTGAAATGAAAGTTAAGCGAACGATATCTTCGTTCGAAATCGACGAACAGGCCCTAAGAATTGAGACCAAATTCTGTAATAACATTTTGATCATGATAGGTTCTCCTTAATATCCCAATGAAGTCGTTAATGACAATAAATCATAATTTTTTAAAGAAAATAGATTGCAATTCAAAAACTTCTTTTTCAAGCAGAAAATCTAGAAAAACGTGCACAATTGTCAACAATAAAAAAAAAACGTTTAAAATCACCATCATCATATTTTTTACATTTCTTCGGTTAACATACTCCCATGTCAATAAATCCCAGTTCGACACGTCTTTAAGACATCTGTAACGATGGGAACAAGACAACAGTAAGTCACAGAAGACATACTGAGGACAGCTTAATACAAATCGTTGACGAAATTTTCATACAAGTTGCGGCGAGATGAGCGAAAATAAATTAAACAATTTCGTCGACGACTAAGTACAATAACGGGTAATAACGACCAAAGAAAATAAAAACATATGAAAACGGTAAATTGTTCAGTTGAGTCCAAGGCGAATTAATTCCTCGGTACTACAACAAGTACAACTCGTACAAAAACCACAAGCCATTTGTTTTTGTAAAATCATTGTACAATGTCAAAAAAAGAAACAAAACAAAACAGAAACAAACATAACTAACAAAATTTTGACATTCAACAATGATAAAGCTAAAAAAAATATTAGCAAGGCTTTTCAAAAAACTTCGGGTAAAGGGTCGTGTTTTTGATTGATTTTTTTATGTCGTTGATAGATCGCCTATTAATTAATGAGTGAAATTGTCTCCCATTTGATTGTCGTGAACGATTTTCAGAACCTTGTATAAAAAAATCGTCAACAATTTTCTTGGGCGGTCGCCTACGCGTTGTCAAGGATGTCTTCAAGACATGGCGACTTGGGTATGCTTACATGTATATTAAAAAGCGAGACAAGGGAAGAAAAACAATTTGAAATTATATCTTCACAACTCACTTACATCAACTTTGTATAACAAAAAAAAAAAAAAAAAAAAAAAAAAAAAAAAAAAAAAAATTAATGGAATAAATGATCAGCAAAAATAGTAACAATATGTAAAATAAAGTCAAAGAAAGAAAAACAGGCACAAATAAATTGAAAATATAATTCAAGCATGAATTCAAGTCTGTAATAGAAATGAAAACAAAAATGTAGTAGAAAAAATGGTTTTTCTTCACAAAGTGAAACTTGGTAGTAAATTGATTGAATAGAACTTTAAATGAAATATTTGTGCGTGTGTTTTTTTAACCTTTATATAAACACACCTGCATGCATACATATGCAAAAGCATTGAAACACACTAACTAAGCATGAGCATATGAATATTCTGTAAGAATTTTCTATCGCGAAAGTTCGTAGCAAATAGTTGCCATTCCATTAAAATGATCGTCAACATATCACCAGGCTATCATATTTCTAATCTTTCGTCGGGAAGGCTTATCATCCACTGTGTAAGTGCGAAAGCTTATGAAAAGAAATTGTTGCCATTCGAAAAAATTTTCATCAAACATTCTATTAAAAAATATTTGTTGCAATCTTTTGTCGAAAAGGTATGTTCGCCGTGAAAGCGTCTTCATTTTGACATGAACTAAGCTCTCTTGGACACAAGCATTTGTTATCGCGGAAGTTAAAAAAAAAATAGACACAATTTCATTAACATTATAGCCAAGCATACAATGAAACTATCATTGTTCTAATCTTTCGTCGGTACAGATAGTTCACCGTAGAAACGTCGTCCAGCAGGTGCCTCTGAGAAGTGATACAAATCAGAAGTATCGGGAATGTAGTGGAATTTTTAAGACCAAAATTAGTAAAATGGTTTAAAAACAGACCTCGTGTAATAATAACGAAGCAAGTTGTAGCAAATTAAGATACTTCTACTGCTATTTTTCTCCAGATATTTAGACATTTCTATCATTTTCATATGGGAGTTTCAACGCTAATTTTTCCAGTTCATCTAACTTTTTGACTGATTTTTTGTATGGAGAACCACATTTTAAAACTTTTTCTGTAACCGTTGTCCAGATATACCGAAATTCACAGGGTTTTTATATGGGAGATATTACTGCCACTTCTCTAATCCAATCCAGTTTTTGACAGATTTTTTTTATAGATAACCAAACTTTTTGTACTATTTTTAAAAAGTTTTACTGTTACCGTTATCAAACACAAGAATTTCTATTGTCTGTCCACTTTTTTAATCGATCCTTCTTTTCACAGATGTAACTGTGCTCTAGATAAACAGAAATTTATATTTTCTTTGTATCGGAGATGCCACGCCTACTTTTCAAATTGAGCCTACCTTTTAACAGATTTGTGTGTTATTTAATTGAAATTTGAAAACATTTATTTCAACCTTTCGTCAGAAATAAGATAATTCATATTTTCTTTGTTTGGAAGATACCACGCCCATTTAGAAATTCGCAAACATTTATAGCCTATGTCTATGTATTATTACTTCGGGTAATCAGGACAACCAGTTTAGTAGTTTAGGAGTCTACAGGGAACAAAGAAACACAGAAACGCAAGCTCTTTTTAATTTTTTGTACACTTTGAGAAGTTTTCGAAATAAAGAGGTTTCGGTTTAAAGAGGATAAAATAAAATAAAAGATTTATAGGCGTATAAATTTAATGAAGTTCAGTTCAATTTAATTTTCTTTGCTCCATTATAAATTTCTAAAATTATGTTTTTTTTCTAGTAATGATATGACATGCATGTTTTTCTTTGGTGTTTTTATGTCACAAACTAATCTCAAGAAACAAAAAAAAAATTCCAGAAAGAAAACTTACGGCAATTGTAAAAAAGCATTACCTTTTGTATATTCGAGGAGGTTGTTAATGAATAAGTACGATTAAGAGGGATCCCTTCAGACTATGAACAACAACAAAAAATAAAAAAATACGAATTAAAGAGGGGATCAAAATGGATATTAACGAATTAAAGAGTTTTCTTAGGGACTAGCTGTTTTTTTTTTAATTTTTGAAGTTTTCGATTTACCGGGGTACGATCTATCGCGGTTTGACTGTAGATAGATTAAAGATTTTATTAATCTTAGCAAAATGTTAACCATTTCCTTTTATTTAACGCGCTTTGGTAAATTATCTGTAAAAAAACTTTGACTTTTATTAATTACAACTTACAACAAATACAAACCATTTCCACTTTAACTATCTTTATTGATATTTTAATCACACCATGACTCATAAAAGACTCAAAACCACACAAGTAGTGTGATGCCCTTTGTGTATACCCAATATTAATTTCCAGTAGTTTTATGAAGCTTCTATATAATAAATCTGTCCTAATTACTACACTATAGCTGTAGTACATTTTAATTTAAAGTCTACTATAAGGCAACAATTTTGTCATATCAAAAAAATCTGTACAGTAGAGTTACATATTAATAACATTCTTATATCCGTTTTTAAAAAGTTAAACTGCAGATAAGAGAAACTTGGTTTTCACAATGTCTCATTAAATTCTATTCTGTCCCTGATCCACCAATTATTTTGCCGCAGAGATAAATTCCATCAGCTGAATCCGAAATTTTACATGTATTTTGAGAAATGGTGCCTACTGGAAATATTGCTTTTGTCGGTATATTGAGAAACGAACACTTAATCACTATAATGATATGTTCACACTTGGGTTTTTAAAGCTTTTAAGCATCTCGAACGCGATTATGCATGCTCTAATCACATAAAAATCAATATGATTGTCAATACATTAAAGTCATTTTTTAATCACTTCAAATTGACATTATTACAACTAAATCATTTCATTAATCAGATGGAATCCTCTGAACATACCTCAAACTAAATAAAATGTAGCATAGACCACAATAAACGCACCTTTCAGGTTTACTTTCGACCACAATTTCTTATACATGTTTTTATTTCGGCCTTAAATTATCTTACAGTTTTCACAATTTCATCATCAATATGTTTAAAATCATCTTCTGATAACTTTATTGAAGTATTTTTATCCATTTTTATTAATTTAATTTAAAGAAATACAAAATTGTTTGTTGTGTTTTATTTATTAATCAACTGTCATCTTAATCATCTCGAATGTTATGTGAACGGCATTAATTAACTTATGGCGATTTCTATTCTGAGAAAAAAATGCTACAGTATATGCATGTAACACTTTTTCATGTTACCTATAATCACTCGAAGTGTTACATGTTGTACAACTTCAATCGAACAGAATTAGCTGCCTTTATTAACAACTATTACACTTTTATTATTAATGTAGTTCATTAGCGATTTTTAAAACTATTCGACTATTTGCTGCACACTTACTTTACGGTTTGGAAACAGACATTGACATCACTTATTGCTTGAACAAATTTAAAACGATAATAAATACATAGAATTTTCCACCAAAATAAAATAACGATTTAATTCAAAATGGAGTATGCCGTCAAAGAATATTTAGATGTAGGATTCTTTTGACAAAACTTTTAAAATATTATGACAAACAAAATAAAATATTGGTTGTACAAACAAAGTAGTAAGTACCAAAGTTGTAAAACAGGGCAGTATGAACCCTTAAGTAAAAGTAAGGGTAAAACATGTAACATGTTTTGCATGTTTTTCATCAACATTTTCACAAAAGAACTTGAAAATTTTTCCCACAGTTGTATTTTTTGTACAAACGAACACAAAATGTAGAACATGTAACATTAATGCAACATTTTTCTCAGAAAAGAAATCGCTATTAATAAACATTTTGCTTAAACGCATTAAAAAACCTAATACCATGTTCACACGCACAGCAATTTTCGTGTTTCGCTTTCCCATTCCTGTTTCGAGCCTCAAACATGATTGAAACAACATGTTTTGCCATACAAAATATTGGATGCGAAACTGGTCGTTTCATTTTGAAACATGCGGTGAAACAGGAAAAATTTACTATCATCTCCAATTTTGATAACAATTATCCTTAGTTTATCGGAACTAGCTCTCAAAAAAATAAAAATAAGAAAAAAAGAACATAAAAATTTATGCTTAACAAAACAAAGTGATAATTATAAAATAATAATATTAATAAAAAATTAATAAAATTTTATTAATTTTAAATAAAATAACACAAAAAAAAATGTCAAATTGAAACAAGAATGAATCGTATCAACAGCATGTTTGGCAATCGAGTTTCAGAGAGCGAAACGACTGGTTTATATCGTCGTATGAACATAGCATAATAGCCATTTCACACTTGTCAACATTTAACATCTAACATTAATTTGCGAAGATGTTGAAATTTTCCCATAAGAAATACATGGAGCTAAAAATCAAAACTGTTCAACATCTTTATACATCTTCCGATTAATTTAGTGTCAACACTAGAAAAGTGGCAATAAATTCTATTATTATTGGTGGCATCACTGACAAAATGGAAGTTGCTTTGAATGCAGCGTTACCATTTCTCAAGTTTTTTCTTTCTTGCATGTCGTTTTTTGCTTAATTTTGTTCAAGTTATTAAACAAAATAAATTATAAATACATTTTGGTGTTATCTTTTAAAATTTTGGCACTTTTGTAGAAAAAAAATAATAAAAAAAAAAGTTTTTTTTCAGAAATGGTGACATTTTTTTATTGATAGTACTCGTTAGATGTTTCAAGTGTGAACGCGAATTTCTCATGTTCCACATCTTCCATGCGTTCCTAAGAAATGTATGCAAGTGTACAAAGGGTATAAGTGTGAACATAGAATAATATATTTAGTAACAGGCAGTTTGTCGGTACAATTTAAACTTATCAGATAAATTCTTACACGCAAATAAAAAACATGGTTGTGGTAAACATATTCTAAGAGCAACATATAATGATAAGAATTATAATTGTAGTCACCATATTACGATTATTATTGAATCATATTATGACCAAATATATTCGTAATATTACATCATAATATAATTCCCTTATTTATATTATTATCATGTTTATCATAATAAATTTAGAAGTAATCATATTATGATACAGTGATGCTGTCTGTCACAACAATAAAAAATAAATTGAAATTTTTTTGCATCGATTTTTTATTTTGCGGCACTTTACAATTTTGTTATTGTAAATACAATTTCTATATTTTTTTCATATCTTTACACTTGTTTTTTTTTTAAATGAGTATTTATTTTTAATTGTTTAACCACTCACTCAAAATAATTCCATAGGCATAGTTAAAACAAACGACACAACTGATTCAAAATTATTTTACAAATGGCGCTAACATAATATTATTACAGTAAATATATTTTGTTTGCTTCTTATAGTATGTTCACATTTGGCTTCTTAAACGCGTTTAAGCAGTTCGAACGTGATTAAGCTCTAATCACTTCAAAATCGAGATGATTACCCATACATTGAAGTGATTTGTTAATCACTTCAAATTGACATGATTACAACTAAATCACTTCAAAAATCACCTAGAATCCACTGAACATACCTCAAATGTAGAATCGCCAACATGATCGTGTACAACCGGCCAAGATTTCTGCTTAATGTTTTTATTTTTTTCCTTAAATAATTCATAAATTCTCACAATTTCATCGTTAAAATGATTAAAATAATCTTCTAATAACTTTATAAAAGTGTTTTTATCCATTTCTAATACTTTAAACAAAAAAAAATTTGTTTGTTGTGTTTTTTTCTTAATCATCTGTCATCTTAATCATCTCAAATGTAATGTGATTAGCTTAATCAACATTTTGCTTAAACGCGTTTAAAAACCTAAGTGTGAACTTAGCATTAAGCATACTATTACTACACGTATAGAAAGTTATCATGTTATGACCAGCGTGGCCATTTTGGCATTTTTGCAGCTAAATTTAGCATTTCCTTGTCTGATTTAGCTGCAAATTTTTCATTTATCAGTTAGAATTTTTTTTAGCATTTTTCAATTACATATTTAGCATTTTTTAGCATTATTTATTTTAAGAATATTCAAGTAATCTTTTTTTGAAAATCTTTTGTTGAATGCACATACAAATCCCTACTCTTTTGCTATAGAAACTGTAAAATCTTTTTATAAGACCTTTCATATCGAATTGTTTTAAAATTTGATCAGTTTGATCCATTAAATTCATGTTAAGCTGATATTTTCCTTCAATTACGATTTTGAAAAATTTTTGGAAACGAAAAGAGATACCATAACTTTTGAAATAGAAAAACAAATACGAATTACATGATATGACTTTTTAGCTCAATTAATATGTCAACTTAGACAACGATTGCCAAACAATTTTCATAATTTAACAAATACTTACTTTTTGGTGTAGAAAACAGTTAAAAAACTAAAAAATGCAAATTAAGCGAACATTTTAAAGAATAAATGATTGATTTCACTGTAGAAGAAATTACAACTTTGGAACATCAGTGGCAGAAACTAAATTCATATGAATTGTTAAATAAGAACTCAACAGTTGATTTCTTGATAAATGTGTATGGATATTAAAATGCATTAAATGAAAATTCATTCAGTGAACAAGCAGCTTCTTTTGCATTGAAGTTCTTGGTTTTGCCATTTAGCAACGCGGAAGTTAAAATAGGTTAAAAGTGGTATAAATCTCTTAAAAACGAAAATTTGGAATAGAATGACGTTAATGACTATGAATTCGCTACTTTATATTAGGTGTGGTTTAAAATGTTGCGATAGTTTTAAAAAAAAACTGTACGATCTCCATTAAAAATGCGATAAGAACATATACTATAATGATATCTCGATCGATTCTTCAGAAGCTGAAGAAGAATATTCATTTGATGACGTATTTAATTTATAAAATGAAATTTTTTATTAAACATGTTACAAACATTTCATTGAAATACTAAATAATAGCCATTTATGGGTCAAGTTCCTTTGATTTTTAGTCATGTTATGGGTACCTTTTGCTTGAAAACTTGTTATGTACGTATATAAAGACTGAAATATATTTCTTTTATAGTTTTAAGACATTTTCCCCCGTATTTATAAACGATTAATAAATTTAACAAACATTTATTAAGCCAAATTTTCATACAAAATTTGTTTTGTAAACCTTTATTAAATTTAAAAAATTTTTATAAATACAGGCATTTATGTTTAATAAATATTTTATTATTATTTTTTAATCAGTTTGTTCTATTGATATGATGTGAGTTTATAGGGAAGAATTACGTAAAAAGCAATCATGTTTAAAGGTAAAAAGAATAATAATACAATTTAAATTTTAGCATTATTTTTTGGCAGTTTAGGAATTCTTTTAGCATTTTTTGTGCAATATTTTGAAGCCGATTTAGCTGGAAAATATTTTTGGATATGGCCACACTGGTTATGACTAATTAATATCATGAAATGGATGTGAGTAATTTAATATGTTTTCAAAGTTAGCATTATTTAGTTGTTAAAAAAATAATTATTTTTCAGTCAACAATACTCAAATTTATAATTGCGATAAACATTGATATGTTTACAGTAACTATAATATTGCTTATATTTAATAATAATAAACAGCCGTATTCATAAAAACTTATTGATGATTAATTTACCGTTTTTAAACAAAAATTGCTAAAGTTGTATTCATAAACGAAAAATAGTCTATTGAACCTTTAATAAACCATTCATAAAGTACGAAAATTTATTGTTGGATTTGCCCTTCTTTAAACCAAAAATAAAATTACATTTTGAAAGGTGTTTGCATTTTATGTTATTATTTTTGTGAAATATGTTAAAAAATAATGACGAAAATGTTTTATTTATTACAACGGACATGTTAAATACATTTTACTAATTTTTTTTATATTTTAGACAGCCAATTTTAGGTTATATTGTTAATTATTTAAAAAAAAATGATATGTTTTAAATGAATATGTTGAGGGGCAATTGCAGATATTCTCTTTAATTATTTATTAAATAATTGCAAATAGTTGTTTTTTTTGTTTAAAACAACACATTATTGTTCAAAATATAAAAAAAAATAAAATAAGCAAATCATAATAATAGTGATGTTAATAAAAAGTAAGCAAACTTTTTATTCGAATACTTTCTTATCGTAAATTTAAGAAAGGTTCA
The DNA here is from genome assembly GCA_963931875.1 of Pollenia griseotomentosa. NCBI lineage: Eukaryota > Metazoa > Arthropoda > Insecta > Diptera > Polleniidae > Pollenia > Pollenia griseotomentosa. The sequence goes on from OZ007560.1 coordinate 99,490,129, forward strand.
AACAAAAGTTTTTATGATACCTTTCGGAAACATTTTGTTCAGAAACTAAAATAATATGTAGTTTTATTTGATAAGAATAATTTTAAAGGTCTACAATTAAAAAAAAATTTAAATTTAGAATATCATGTAAACCGAAAAGAAGTTTCATGCATCACTAACAATAAAATGGCAGCCAAATATAAAGAAAGTTGCCATACTTAAACAGAAAATTGCTGCAAACAGTTAATAGTAAAAAAGCTGTTAATGTACGTTTATGAATACAAATTTTTATAAGAGGTTTATAAGGCAAAAAGCCTTTAATAGTTATTACATAATATAAGCTTAAAATAAGAACTTTTTATGAATATGGCTGAAAATTTTTTTGTGTACGATAATCAAAGTGTAGTTGCCGTAGCCATGCCCAACTATATTTTTTCTCTGCGTGTACTAAAACTATAAATCATTCTAAGGTCAATTTGATTTCGTAACAGTATTATAACTTCTTGTCAAAGTACATATTCCGGAGTTGTTTTGACTCTTTTACACATTTATAACTTTAAATTTTCCGCTCACAAATAACCACACAAACATTTTACAATATGAGTGACTTCTAAAACGTCAATTGCTTTGTATTAGAAGATATTATGTATAATGTTTCATAACGCCGTAGTAAAATTTATGTAAGTACAATGCAAACCCTACCAAAACATCAATGTTAAGAATTAGTAACGCAGCAAAAAAGCAATCAGGGCATCGGTTTAAAGTTGATGCTTTGTGGCATTTAACATTTAATTTGTAAACAATAGCGGAGTTCAATGTTAGGCTTGCAAAAGAGCAAATGCAAAATATCGTGGCACTTTAAAGAAATCTTACATAAACTCTGTGTATTTTGTTGTGGGATTTAACAAAAGAGTTACGATATTTTGTACTTGCACTTTTGCAGGACTAATACTGAACTCCGCTAATAATTTATTTTATTATTATGCATTGCATCAATTACATTTGAAAACGTTTAAATAAGCAAATCTCATAGTTGCATTGTTTCGTTACTTTGTATATGTACATGGTTTAGATAGAATAGTAAAACTGCATTAGAACTTTGTATTAATACGTTTTGGAAGTCAGCCTATATGTTTACAAGGTAAATATGTTTTGGTAATGTAAAATGTGTGCTATCGCTGATGCAACGATTTTTTTTTTTGCTGCACATTCTCTTCTCTCGTTATCGAAAATGAAACTACGATTGCAATGTATGCATGTATATTGTTCTTCTAAAATGTGTAAAATCTTTTTTAAATTCTCCAGAAGTTTAGAAGAAGTGACGCCCAGTCAATGCCTTCTTTAAAAATATTCTTAATGCTTGTAGGGTAAGACTATGCAGCCAAGAAAGAAAGAAACCAACAATTTTATTTTTGTTTCCAACACATCCTTATCCGCTTGAGTAAAACCTTATATTTTTATAACACACATGTAAAATTACACACATCTAAATGTAAAGAAACTCTAAGTAATCTATTTAAGAACATGCATGTATCTGTGTCTGGTGTAGAACTAAAGTACAATTTATTAAAACCTTAAATTGCCAATTTAACGCAGTTTAAGTTTTAAGCTTAAAAACTTTTTTTCATTCAACTCTTATTCATAGTTTTGTAGCTGTCTTCGTTGCTAAGTCAATTCCAAAACTATTCTGACTAAGTGGAATTTCTTTTGAAAAAAAGAGCGAAAAAATTGTTTTACGTTAAGCGTGGTTACACTTGCACTGCCATTAAGTAACTTTAATTCAAAAGTAATAAGTCAGGATGAGCAGTACACAAGTAAATTAGTCTTGTTTTTCCTGAACAAAATGAAAAAGTCTAGCTAAAGTAACATTAACATGCGAAAATGCATTTAGTATTTGGAAGAAGTTAACTTTTCTTTTGAAATAGTTAACCCAGCAAGCAATTTAGGCTAAATTCTCCATTTTTCAGATACTGACACCAACACATGAACATTTTTCTCTTTGTTTAGTTATTTTTCTCGTAAGTGTCTTGAGTTTAACAGCCCCTGTTGAAGTCGAAAAACCATAGAAAATTGACTAGAACGAAAATTCTCTCGAAACAAAATACAAAAATTATTCCTCAAAATTTCATTCGTGTAACATTTAGAACAACAAAGTAAACACATTTTTTACTAACGGGACGATTACGGATGGCAGCTAAACTGAAGTTTTAGTTGAGTTGCCAGCTGCGATAACAGGCAACGCAGCACATGTTGAAATATAAAATAAAAAATTGTATACTTTAACATGAGCGGCATTGCCGGATATCGCAGCTAGCAACTCAACTCAAACTTCAGTTTAGCTGCCATCCGAAAGTCTGCTTTCACACGTTTCATCTCTTGATGCTGAACTCTTGTGTTTTAAGGAGAAAGAAGAAAGAGGATGGGTACGGAGATGCTTGTACTAGGTTAGTACGCTTTGTGGTTTTATTCGTAGGTATATGCACAACGATGGCTGCATGTACATTTGTTCTTTGATTCGCTGTGAATAAAGTTGTTGTTGTTTTGAACCGAAAAAAGTTGAAATCGATTGCTGCGTGTGATCATATTGGCATTGAAAAAAATTGAGCATCAACAGATGAAACATGTGAATTCCGACTAATTAACACGTTAGTAACACGTTAGGAAGGAGGATGGAGGGAGTAGTACCTGTTGATTTTTAATTTGAACTGATTTATTCAAAAAGAACAAAATCTCCGTGTAATGCGTTGTACGATGTACTGGCCAATCGACCACAAAAGGATGGGCTCTTGAGGAATAACGCGTATTACGAACAAACGTACGAGTTTTAGAGACCAGATATCTAATTTCATCAGAACATATCACATTGTTATAAAGATACACAGGAGTTAATCGAATTGTACACCCTACTGTCGCCAATGAGAACCTTTGCCCTTTCTGCGGTCAAGAAGCTGCAAAAAAGATTTTTAAGCACTGGCCACACATGAGAGTTGATTTCCATTCTTGGTCGGATATAGGTGTGTTTAATAGTAGGGAGACCAGATGAAGTGAAGTATCTCTCACACCGTTATCATAAACATAGGCACCTTGAATACATGTTTTATCCATCGGACATCACATTGTATTCTCCTTCCCAGAACGTCAAGAGATTATGATTCCTTAACCATTATACCAACCGTATATGCCGATAAGGCACCTTGATCGGTCGCGCGTTAATGAGTTAGCACGCAGCGTTCGGCATTTTGGGAATTAGAATCGACCCTAATCGCACGACCCCATTCCTTATAGCACCAACATCAATGCGTGGTCTTTAATCAAATAAATACGAATGTCAAGGGTTTGCTGAAGATAAGGTTGGAAGTTTTACATAAGAGGTTGTTTAGAAAAATAAGAAATAGAGTATGAAAAGAACGGAGCCTTGCGGCACCCCTGAATGAACCTTAAACTCATTTGACGAAAACTTATCTGAGAAAGCTTGATATACACCTAGAGAAATTATCGCCGACACCAAATTCACAAGTGTTGACAAGAGTGCGCCATACCAGACTTTGTCAAACGAATTGGAAATATCTACTTACTTTCGCCAAAATGGTAAACAGGGCCAGAAAGTCTGGCGGTTGCCTTAGTAGATAGTTTGACTCTAAAAAATTTACAAGAAAATCACTATTCACTTTGGAAAGTGCCGAACAAATTGCCATTGGGCGGTAACTGGAATTAAGTCCTATAAAAGTCAATGAAGAAAATTTACAATTTTCGGGGAAGGGCATTAAGCCGAACATATCGTTCTTACTTGTTAAAATTACATAAATTAAGAACTTGTAATCTGAATGGGGCCTAGGTGAAATAAGGGATCGATCTGGTCTATTTTCTTTAATAAACAAACTCTAAGCATATGTTTATCTCATTTTTGCCCCTTTCTCTCAAAACCTTATTAGAATTGATAAATTGTCAATTCATTTTTTTAGCATTTAAGAACCTCTAAAAATGAAAGTGTTTGATCAAATATGAGATCGGTTTGCTGCATTTAACTATTAAATTATTTTTTCCCCGTGCAATCAAAAAAACTTCAAAATAATCCCCTAAAGGCGCCCGTACACGACATGTTTTTGTCATCTGACATGTCAAATTTCCCACTGCAAAATACATACATGTCGTGTGTTACCTTTTTAACTTTGCTTCTGTAAAAGTCAGACGCAAAGTCATCTGACAAAATTTCAATTAGAGCGTGCTCTATTTTCTTCTGACAAACCATCTGACATCAGAAAGCTATGCCGGAAAGAAACCGGCAGCGGCGTCCACTATTGACGGAATCATTAGCCGGCTGAAGTTAATTTTTTACAATACCGAGATATGTTTGATCTTCTTACCATTGAATAGAATTTATGTGAATATATATATAAAAAAAAATGTTAAGATGGCTGAACTATTTTACGGCGCAAATAAAACTTTTCATGGCGGCAGCCAGCTATTTTGAAACCGAGCACTACTTTGGTTTCTGCAATAACAATGCGAAAAAAACCGAGACAATGTCAGAAGCAAATTACATGTACTTTTGTGACCGAATATTATAAAGCTTATGTAAAACAGCGATTTTGACAGACATGCACAATTACATGTGACTTGAAAATTTGACATGTCAGATGACAAAAACATGTCGTCTATATGCTCCTTAAACTAACATAAAATTTACATGATGAAATATGATTTAATAAAAATACTAAATATTATCAAAAGTTTAAACATAAATAAATCATGCTATAAAAACATCTTAATGAAAATCTGCTTATGACGCTTAATCATCTCGTCTTTAATATGAAATGTCGCGTTGTGGTATTTTGTATGCGAACCAAAACTCATCACATGTTATGCCCTGCAGCGAAAAGGAGATTAAAGAAAAGAGTAGACATTTACAAAATTGAAAACCAGTTAAATACAAACGTGCAAGAAACTACATTTTTAGACTAACAGAAATAGCTTTCATTCCAGAGATAAAAGATAATGAAACTTAACAAACACTGTCACAAAAATTAATTAAACGGTTTTATAGTTAAGTACATTTACATCGTAGGTAACCTTCTCTTAAAGCAAGAGAAGTAAGATTAACTGGCTGTTTTTAGAAAACGTAAACAAGTGAGTAATTGAGAAATTGTATTGAAAACAAATTTTCGTTTTTTATTGTTGTTTTCAAAATAATTTCTTACTCACTCACTTGTTTTCATTTTCTAAAACAGGCAGTTAGAATCTTCAACTGGCTATTTCTACCATGTATGTAAACAAACTCGTCTCTATATATAAGAATCAAGTAAAAAAGTAATGTCGGTCAAGCCCGATCATTTGATACCCAACAACACAGTATTTGCAGAAACATTTTCGAGAGTGTAACCTATTTGGGAACCCGGCAAAACGAGATTTTGGCATTAGGTTAGCATTCATATAAGAATTCTTTTATTTGGGAACAATTGCCCTTTTAAGACCTGCGAGCATAAAATTTTGCCGAGACTATAAAAGATTTCGTTGCCAAATTGTATTTAAATATGTACCAACATTTATAAGGATGATAAGGAATTAAATGCTATTTTTTACAGTGTTATGTATGACCCGGCAAACATTGATTTGCCATATAACTTATTTCTAGTGAATATTTTGGTTTTTAATTAAAAAATAACGAATGTTTTGTAAGTGTGTTGGGATGGGATCCATATCAGAAAGTGTAATAAAGCGCTTAATACTATAATCGGCGATGAAAAAAAAAACAACAGCCATATATTTCTTTACTTCAAGTTCCATATTCAAAAGTTAAACATAAAAGAAGTGATGTATTTTGTATCCTGAAGTATGAAAATCACACAAAAGTAATCAATATTCATTACGAATAGCAATTGCGTGTATTATATTTTTTTTCAGTCCGTCTTTAGCCAACACAAATAAACTCGATGGCGCGAGAACATGCCACGTATAATTTTCCGTGTTTCACTACTCGCGGTACTACATTTTAATTCATGAATCACTTTCTCGTAATTTACACAGTTACTCGCATATTTACGTAACACAGTTCACTTTTTTGATATGTATTGAAATTGTTTTTAATTATTATATTAAAATTTTTTATTTGTCTATATTTTAATAAGCACTTGTCACTTTGAAATAAGAATAAAGCATAAATTTAGAAACACAAATAAGTGCAAAGAGGAATGTCAAAAAAGAAACAGAAAATACGATTCATGTCTCCTACCAGCTTGCTATTAAAAAAAGTCTTGATTTTAAAATAGGGGGAAAAATCATTGTGACAACTGGGTGTTATTTTAAACGTGTAACGCGCTCTTTTCATTTATATTAAGGTGGCATGCGTGCAGCACTTGATTAACTGCTGGTTTTGTTATTTTTTTCAAAAATTATGAATTTTATGTTCGTCTCCCGGATCTTTTTTCAAATTTTCAACGCTAATTACTTTTACTATATTGTTTTATGCCAAAACTTGTGTTCTTTTGTTATAGCATTATATGCAACACTTCCTAGAAATCAGGTTAGCATTTAAAAATGTTGCCAAATTACATGTAATAATCAAGGCGAATTCATGTAAACGGTGGTGTCGATACTACAACAAGTAACAACACCAAAAACACAACAATGTGTTTTTTTGTTGCTTTCGTTGATCCATATGTCAAAATCACAAGGAACTTTTGACATTTCTCTCTCTAATTAAGAAAAAAAAAGTAGCACAGCTGTGCTTTCAACGCCACCTGATAACTGAATTCGCCTTGGTAATAATTTTATTATTTTTTTTTATTGGAAATAAATTGACAAAGGGCACACAGCTAAAAAAGTAATTCATTAACATGACTTTAAATAAATTAAAAAGATTATTAAATTGAATCTCCTAGGAAGCACCGAAAACAGCACCAATAAGGAAATGAGCTTGTTAATTTTTTGACTAAAGAATACCCAACAGTGGAAAATAAGTATCGTGAAAGTAAGACTTACGATTTGTTCTCGTAGCTAAAGGCCATACAATGTAATATCTGAAAGTATTAAAAAAAAAAACATTTTAGTCAGTTTTCATGGCACATTATTAAAAAAAAGTTAAAGGTTAAAAATAGTGTTTTTCATACGGGAATTCCCGGGACAAAAATCCCGGGATCCCGCACATTTTTCGGGAAATAAATCCCGGGAAATTTGTGCGGGAATTCCCGGGATTTTTTTAATTTAATTAATGTAACTTTTAGCCGTTAGGCAAAAAGGTCTTAGGTCAAAAAAACTTATTTTGCGTTTTTGATTGGCTTTAATTCAATTTTTTTCTCTTAAACGTGTTTTCTCATTGAAATCTTTTTGATAAAAAATAGAAATAGTCTTTCAAAAGATTTTGTAAATGCTTATTGTGGTCTATTTGTTTAGTTTTATAGGAGAACAATTTAAAACTTTAAGGGTGGCTTTTGGAAATTTACACCGAATTTAATATAATCGTCAGTTCTCTGCGGTTATAGTTTTCTAAGTTGTTATTCCTAAACCCTCCTAATGTCACATATCGGAAGTTTTTTGTTGTTCCAAATGTTATTGCACATTGAAAAAATATAACCGAAAAGTCATTTTGCTATAACTTTCTCAAAAATCCTAAAAAATAATTGAAATTTTGCCCATGAAGATAGTAAGGTGCCATTAAGCACTTTTTCCTTTTTGCCACAGAAATTTGAGAAAGTTGAATGCATTTCTAAACTTATTTAATTGATCTCAGGAAATGTTATTTGTGCAAATAAATTAAATTAAATATTATTTTGCATCGATCTGTATTGAGCGGGATTTCCCGGAATCCCGGGAAATTGAAAAAAATCCCGCTTTCCCGGGAAATGAAAAAGTCCGAGAAAAGAAAAACTCTAGTTAACAATCATGTGAATATGTATTTCTATAAAGATTTGTAAATGGGCCTTTTTCTAAAAAAAAGTTATCTAATCTTTAATTACAGATTTAAGAGCCGAAATAAAAATTTTTTAAAAGTAGGAGTTATTAATTCAATTATATCGAATCATTTTTATCAATAGCTGTCAACATCCAAATTTTCAAAATATAAAGATAATACAAAACTGTTTTAAAGTAATTTCTCTATAACGTGCTAAGTTCAAAATTTATTTTTGATAAATACACTGAAATTTATTGCATTTTACTGGTTGCTTAGGCCAGATCAGGGCCCAAATCGTCGCAGTCGTGATCGAGTGACTTTGATCGAAATTTTACTTTTTGAGATTATGTCATTTGATAACGAGTAGTCGAGCGAATGACTTTACTCGAAATGTCATTCGATAGGTTAAGAGCTTTCGTAAAAACATTTAATTGTTTTTTTTTACAAACAATTTACACACTTTTTGGAATAAATATTAGATTTCTTTAACAAATAGCTAAAAATTTAAGTATTTAACTTTTTTCAGCAATAAGAAATAAAATAATAACATTCAGCTTTAACGATTTTTAATAAATAGTAAACTTTGCTATTGTGCCGCTGTTAGCAATTTTTTGCGAATTTCCCCTACTTTAGCAATTCTTACAGAATTTTTCCATTCCTTATACTTTTATGGACTTTTAATCAATTTTATGGCTTGTTCGAATTATGAAAAATTTTCGCTATTTTTGCAAAAAATTTTTTTTTTGTTAATTGTTGACATTTTGTTTTTTTTAACCGATTTCAAATAAATTTTAGGGGTTGTTTCCAAGTTTGCGATTATTTGCGAATTTTAGCCATGTTCGCTATAGCAGCGATTTTTTCTGTAAGTTTTCTGATTCTGTACAACTTTAAAAATTTTTAATAAATACTAGACTTTGCTTTCATGCCGCTGTTTGCAAATTTCCGCTTGTTTACAATTTTTAATCGAATTTTTGCCATTCCTTGTAAATTTAGGGACTTTTAATCAATGTAATGGCTTATTTGATATGTTAAAAACTTTCGCGAATTTTCGCTATTTTTGCAAATTTTCTGAATTTGTAAAATGTTTTCCGAATTTTTGCGTTGCTTTGTTGCTCTTTTTGGCAAGCGCCGCCGTTATAAAAAAGCCACATAATTAAACCGGTCACCTATTTTATAGGGCACTATCAACATTGTTGATTTATATGCGGCGAAAAGTGCAATGCCTTATGCCATTAGTATACAAGCATAAAAATCTATTACATTTTTTAAACAAATTTCGATACGAAAGCTTTCGAATGCCGCAATCCCGTTTTTGATACGTCACGAAGTTTTATTCGATACGAAAGTTCATTCGATCACGTGTGCGACGATTTGGACCCAGGAAACTTTTGTGTAACGACTTTGAAAAAGATAAAGGTATTATACAAATAAAACATTAAAACGAATGAGAACTACAGACGTTCTACGTTTCGTTATAAAGTTATGGACTGAAATATTTTTTAATTGAAAGAAAACGTTTAAAAGACAATTTTTCTTATATGCTTCTGAAATATTCACCCCTATTATGAAAGTCGACGGCAACAAAACAATAATTGTATTTTCTTAGTCGTAATTGACAACAATCGATTACTATTGATAGTAACTTGATATTTTCTAAGGCGTTTTTTAGTCGACGTGAAGTAGAATTGACTTTGTTTTAGTCCATAAAAGATTTTGCGACAGCTAAAGAGAAAGTAAAAGAAATTTTAGCTAGAAAGTTAATAAGTAAATGCCCAGTAAAAAATTTCAAAGTTTCTGGAAGCAAGAAAAGTACATGAGCGCTGATATATGCGCTGGCTATTACATACTACTAAGAAGCAGCAGAGAAGCGAATACCATTGAAGAGAATTTTTAATTTAAGTAAACAAAAATGATTAAATAACTTCACATTATCACTAATAAGTAAGAAGGTTGTAAGTAGTGTTTTTAATAGGGGATTTCCAGGGACAAAAATCCCGGGATCCCGCACATTTTTCGGGAAAAAAATCTTGGAAAATTTGTGCGGGAATTCCCTGGATTTTTTCTATTTAAATTATAGAAACTTAACTGCTGATATGAAATAGATCTTGGCCGTTGGGCAAAAAGGTCTTCAGTAGTAGTAGAGTTTAACTCAATTTTCTTTTCTTTTGTTTGGTTAAAAGCACTTTAGTCTAGCACAACTGCTTTTAATCGTTATAAGCAACTCTTAGGAAAAAAGTCTATGACATACACCAAATATATATTTTTCAATTTAACATAACGAAATAAAACAGTTTCTGACTCAAGATCTCAATTCATATTCGATAAGTAAGGCAATGTTTAATGCTCTGACATTTCGAAAGAAGAAGATTAAAAGTGTACAGAATATTTTATTTGTTTAAAAACCCAGATTTATTTTATAAAAACTAAAAAATGTTGTACCCACTTGCTTCAAAAAATTTAATGATTTTATATGCAGACATGCTTATTCGATTCGAAGAAAACATTTTTTTTTTAAAAAAAGGGTTACAAGTTTTAAAGGAAGTGCTAAGAAAACTGAAAGTGTCTTTAGGTTATATAATGTTCCTTCGACTATAAAGGCAAACATCCGTAGTAAGGAAATATGTTTTCTCATTGAAATCTTCTTGATAAAAATTAGAAATAGGATTTCGAACTATTCTGTAAATGCTTATTCTGAACTAAAATCCTATTTCAACAGAAATATTTTGCAATAATTTGTTTGAATAATTTAACTTTTTTGGTTTTATATTTCTGTGTGCCATAAGTATTTAGGTAAATTCGCTTAGTTTTTAAAGAGAACAATTAAAAGCTTTAAAGGTGGTTTTTGGAAATTTACTCCGAATTTAATGTAATCATCAGTTCTCTGCAGTTATAGTTTTTTAACTTTTAATTCCTAAACACTCCTAATGTCACAGATCGGATGTTTCTATTATTCCAAATAATATTGCACTTTAAAAAAAGATAGGCAAAAATGTAATTTTGCTATAACTTCCTCAAAAATCCTACAAAATAATTGAAATTTTGTCCATATGTACTTTTGAACATGGAGATCTTAAGGTGCCATCAAGCACTTTTTTCTTATTGCCACAGAAATAAAAAAATTGAATGCTTTTAAAAACTTATTTAAATGGTCTAAGGCAATGTTATTTGTGCAATTAAATGAAATTAAATAATATTTTGCATCGATTTGTATTAAGCGGAATTTCGCGGAACCCCGGGAAATTAAAAAATAAATTCCGATCTTTCGGGAAAAGAAAAACTCTAGTTGTAAGTGCATAGAATCATAATTATTAAAGAAAAAAATTCAAAAACAATATTCTAAGTGCTTCTAATTTCCCCGTACATGAAAATAGATTGTTTTGCTATGATTTTTAAAATGTGTTTACGATCATTTCCGAAATATTACCGAACATAAAAATTACATTTTTTTATAAAGCAATCAGTCATCCGTCCCGGGAATTCCCGGGAATTTCCATTTTTTTATTTCCCGTTTTCCCGGGATTTTTCTTGCGGGATCCCGGGAAATAAAAAATTCCTCATAATTTCAGAAAATAGCTATTTATACTTTGAAATTTAGTTTTCCATTCTCTAAAAATAAGCATCTGTGGATGGGTTGTAAATTAGATCAATTACAAGAAGTGAGTACATGTATTTAAATCAATGTCTCCTGATGCAATAAATCTACTAAAAGCATAATGGGCAGTGCAACAGTTGATAATTATTACATTTAGTGAAGTGAAGAGTTAATAAAGTACATTAATTCAAAATAAGATGCAGGCAGTAAAGTTTCATTGTCCATGAACAAGTCTTAAAAATAGGAGATACCTAAACATATCGCTCCTTTATTGCAACATAGTCATATCTACAAAAACAAACGATCTTGGCAAAATGCGATTAAAGTTTTCAAAATGTACCGATTTAAAAATATATTTTGCTATAACTCCGTTTCAGTTTGAGATAAAATACGAGAAGGTATGAAGAAAAACTTTGCTAAAGTTACTTCAAATTTTGGGATATGACTATGATGCCATGAAGGAGCGATATGTTTATTAGGTGATAAACATAAATTTTCAATTTCAATTTATGTTGGTTTATATACCCGTGAAGTGCGGGGAAACCGAAATAAAATAACATTTTGGAAACTCGTGTAAGATACTACAACATACAACTTGAAAAAAACATTGTCCTAAAGATAACAAATGGACCTATTGAAATGAAAAGGTTTGGAAGAAGCAGTCCGGTTGATGCTATTTTTGCATCAACCTTGACATACATTTGACTGATATAGACGTTGTTTATAAAAAAAGAAAAAATCGCTTCTGATTGTGAATCCGAAGCTACAACGGTGCACTTTTAACTATTTGTCCAACCTCGGTAAAAAATGAACGAAATTTTTCGGAAGCATGATAATTAGTAAATAAAATCAGGAATATACTTTTTGACGACTTACAAAGCGCTTTGAGTGTATCAGAAAGTTATTTCCTAAGCCATTAAAAAATGTTATATATTGCTTTAAAGTATTTTATCTATTTTATTAATTAACTTTTTGATTTCATATCTTGAGTGCCTCAATTTTTATTTTGTTTTTATTTTTGTTTTATGAATTATCCAGAGCATAATAATACTGAATAAAAGCATAATAATAGGGAATAAAGGCGTGAGGTAACAATAATTCAAGTTCCTATTTCAATCTTTAATTAATTTTTTAATATTGAACCATTTAATTTACTTTCTTTGTAAACAAGTTCCCTTACGTTTTTTTAAAAAAGTTTTTTTTCATTAATTAATATCAAAATTTACTTTGTATTATTTATATAGAGCGGGATCCCGGGATCCCAAGAAATTTAAAAAAATTTCCCGCTTTCCCGGGAATCGAAAAAGTCCGGGAAAAAAAAACTCTAATACATACCCAGTAAAAATTGAAACTTACATGTAAGCAGGTTTGTAAGGGAGAGAAGCTATTTTCCCCCTTACTAAATTGCTTCCAGAAGGCATGATTTTTATATGGCGAATTCCAACTTGGAAGCATTCTTTTGAAAAAAGAATCGCGTTATCACCAGTTGCATTCAGCTGTGAGTATCTGATATCTGTAAGCGCTTCGTTCAGGTCTCTATGAATTTACAACTATCATTGCTTGCAAAAACCTCTTCCATAATATTTTTTTGTTCTGAAAACGTGAATTCATACCAGTTGTAATGCTATGTTCACACTTGAATTTGTTTCATTGATATCACATTACATTTCAGATGATAAAGATGACAGATGATTAAGAAAAAAACACAACAAACAAATTTATAATTCTTTTAATTATTAAAAATGTATAAAAAATACTTTTATAAAGTTATCCGAAGATTATTTTAGTCATTTTAATGATGAAATTGTGAAAATTTATGAATTATTTAAGGAAAAAATTAAAACATTAAGCAGAAATCGTGGCCGGTTGTACACGTTCATGTTGAAGTGATTTACAAATCACTCCAATGTTTGGGTAATCATCTCCATTTTGATGTGATTAGAGCTCAATCACGTTTGAGTTTCTTAAACGCGCTTAAGAACCCAAGTGTGAACATAGTATAAACCTATTAATGTATTGCTTACATGAAATATACTTTGATATAAATATTATCATACATATATTTATATACTTAGAATTTTTCTTCCACAAAAAAATCAAACAAACAAACCCTTTCTTCATGCTTCTTAGGAATAATAGCTTCCGTTTGATATTTTTATTTTATAAAAAAATTAATTAACTAAAATAAAAAATTAAAAAATTAAATGAATAATTCAGATTTTGATTCGATAAAACTTTGAATTTCTAGAACAAATTTGAACTACAATTGGGTTGTTCACGCAAGTCTGGTTATAAGGTTATATGGTTATTTAGTTATAGTGAAAAAAACAAAATACATTTATTAAATTTTGTATATATATTTTTTGTTGCGGAAAATATAACTACATAACCATATATGCGGATAATCCGTCTTCCGTGAAAAACCCAAATTAGAAATGTTACCTACACCGAAAGAATTATTTATTAATTTGGCTTGAGCCAAGAAAATTTTGCATAATTCTCGTCCAAGCCAAGCGCTTTCGTTTACGTAGTATCTGCTCAAATGCATTTAGATGACTGGGCTTTTTTTATTATGTAATTTAAAACAATTTGTTTTCGGAAAAGACTCGGTAAATCTCCCGATTTCAAAGTCTTTGCAATACAACCTGCTTCTCTGTAAGGGATAGTGGTAATCTTTTAATTCTTAGTTTGGCTAACATTATTACAAAAATCCTTTCAATGGTATTCGCTTATTTCCTGCTTCTCAGTAATGCTTAATATATTAATATTAACTATAATTAGCGATTACAGTAGCAGTAATGACCCTTTTTGGCTTCCAAAAAAAATAAACAAAAAATTTAAATTAAAAGAATTTTTAGAACACAAATTTTATTTATTATTGCTAAAAAGTAATTTTAAAGTAAGTCCACCTAAAGTTTACCAAGCACCTGAGCTTTAAATATCGGTGTATGTGTATGCCAGAAGTTTAAATTTTAGACTTCGGCCTAATGTTTCGGAAAATGCCCCTATTGATAAATACTTGAATAACTAAAGTCGTCAGGGTGAATGCTTTACTTTAAAATTTGGTAACAAAACACTTTTAAATTTAATTCTTTAATAAACATTTATTTCAGAAGAAATTAATAATAATGTTTTTTTCTGTCAGATTTTCTATAACTAGTCGAGATCAACAACATTATTATAAAATATCAATATCAGTGTACTCGTCGAGTTAATGTGGCAATAACTTAAAATTTACATCGACGTACATAATCGGGGTGAATGTTAAGGCTAAATCACGCAACTACTTTATGATCAAAAACTAGTCCAAGAAATTTTTTTTGTCCCAATTTTTCCTAATTGCACAGAAATCCGCAACGCTGCATTGCTGTTGCTTTGTCGTTATTTCTATAACACAAATATTCTAATTCCTTTCACATAAAGCGTAGTGTGCATTGTTGGCTATTACTGCACTTAACTCATGCCGACACTCGTCTTAACCTTATTTCCTATCATCTATTTCCTAAAAGAAAAAAAACTTTATGAATCTTAATCTAATTTAAACCATAATCATTCCTTTAGTCCTTAATCAAAAAATTTACTACGCCAACTTAGATTTTATTTAAAAGAACTTTATCCTTTTTATCTATGGCTTTTTTGTATCCATGAAGATAAAAACACACGTAAAAATATTTATATTGTTAAACAATTTGCATAGAAAAATAGTAAAAAAACAAAATAAATATTTGTTGCTACATAACAGACAACACTTGAAAGAATAAAAGAAAGAGTGGGAGTACAAGTGTAAGAGTATCATTTAATCAAACTGAAATTGGGGGATTGGGAGTTTAAGGATTTAATCATACAAACATACAACTAATACGTAGGTATTTATTTATTTTTTTAGTTTGTTTCTGAGAATTTATATAATAGACAAGCGGTGGAAGGTGTTTTCAAATTAAGTGGGTGTGAGAATGTCCTTTATTTTATCTTTGGCTTTTGGCAAAATCATTAGAATTATAATGCAGTTAAGATAAAGAGAGATTTAGATAAAATCTCTATTAAAGATTTTTTTTTTAATAGGGACAGACAAGTTGAATTCATTTCCTTGAACCACAAAAGGCGGGAAGGGCATTTTGAGGTTGTGCATAATTATTAACATTTTCTGATTCGATTTATAGTCGCCCATTTATCTTGCAGAAATAATATTTTCATGAATGGATCCACATTTTTTCATTACCCAGAAAAACTTCGACTAAAAATTAAAGTGTTGAGAAATCAGAAAAAAATAAAAGTACTTCATACAATTCTGCTGATAAAACTAAGTCTGCTTTCACACGTTTCATCTTTTGATGATCAACTCTTATGTTTTTAGGTGAGGGAAGAAAGAAGAAAGGGGGTTGGTACGGAGATGCCCGTACTCGGTCAGTACGCTTTGTGTTTTTATTCGTTGGCATATGCACAAGGATGGCTGTATGTAATTTTTTTCTTTTCTTTTTCTCTTTGATTTGCTGTTAATAAAATTGTTGTTGTTTTGAACCGAAAAAAGTTGAAACCGATTGCTACGTGTGAATATATTGGCATCTTCAAAAGGGAATTGAAAAGAAGTTGAGCATCAAAAGATGAAACGTGTAAATTTAGACTAATGAATTGTAATTCGTATTTTCTGATTACTCTACACATTATTTTACTGGCTATTTAAAACCCACTAAAATGAAATATAAAGTCAATTGGGTAACGAAAATTTGTAAAGGAAATCCATTGAAATTAAAACAATTATGTAAAAATCTAGGAAATATATGAAAGCTAGTGTCCATGTAACACTTCTGAATAGAGTTCAGAACTAAATATATTAGATTTTTTCGGCCTAAGGACAGAGCCTGTGTAAACTTGAAAAATTAATATAAAATATGTTTACTGCAATCATTTTATTGTTATCCCATCAATTTTATTATAAAATCAGTCCTCAACAAGTAAGAAAGTGTAGTCGGTCAAGCTAGATCATTTACACACTGTATTTAAAGACAAATTTTCGGGTGTTAACCCTATTTGGGACCCATGGCCAATCATAGATCGTTGAAACAAAATAATAAAAGCGAATTCATACAGGTGACATTTTTAAATCATCTGTTTATTGTTTATTTTTTTCTTTGTATACTGAATGTCAAGCTTTGTTTACATTTAGTAAAAAATTAGTTACAATTAAAAATTCAATAAAAATCTAAATACTAGAAAAAAACCTTTTTAAATTTTATAAAACATAAAAAATTAATATAAAGTTTTTATTTGTATTAATATAAACTATAAATCCAAGGAATTAAAAATGCATAAGGAACAAGTGAAGTCACAATAAATTTGCAATACAGTAAAAATATTTACCTTCTAAAGCAATTGTGTATATTTTATAAACAAAAAAAATTCCCTTTTTTATATTTTCAACAAATAATTTTAACATTCACTCTAACTCTTTACAAAAACAAAGTACATATTATTTTTCAAAGAAAGGGATAGCTAGCCTAACTCTAGCTCATGATGCGGTAAACTGTATGAATTCGGCTTGAAAAGAATGTTATGAGGTTCAGATTCATATAAGAGTATTATTATTTAGAATATTATCTAAATATCAACATCTTTATTAGATTTGTTTGTCTTAAAGCGCTTTTAGGGAGGGGTTAAATGGGACCTATCAGTACAAAATTTTGCGATGACATAGTAGCTACTAGTGCTGGGAAACTATCGATATTTTCTGCTATCGATATTTATCGATAGTTCAGATTTCACTATCGATATTACTATCGACTGAATGTTCGTACTTGACTAGGAAATATATACAGTCAGGCCCACGATGTCACATGTTAACGTTCGCATAGAAAATTTCATTTAAAACAAAAACAAATTTTAGAAATTGTTTTTGTTTTAAATGTAATTTTCTATGCGAACGTTAACGTGTGACATCGTGGGCCTGGCTGATAATTTTTGTAAACTCAAGCATGTCAATCTTATTTGGTTTAAGGTAGTTTTTCCTGTTATTTAATATTTCACCGGCACCTGCAAAGCACCTTTCTGAAGGAACCGAAGTAGCAGGGTCTATAACATGTATATTTTATTGCAACTTTAGATAATGTTCTAAATTGGTTTTGATTCTCCACCCAAAAGGTAGTCGGTCTAGAGGACTTTTCCTTTAATGGTCGTTCATTGTATTGCCTTATGCTCGCAATTACATTTGCAATTTTTTTTTTTATAACATTACAAAAACATTTAACATTGCAGTCACTATGTAAACATATACACATTTTGACAAAATGGTCTCTAATTAGCAGTACAAATAAGCACAGCTGAACTATCAATACCACCTGCTCTTTTTCTTGTTTTTTTTTTCCTTAACTAATCCCGCGAAGCTCTACGCTTTTCTGCAGGAGAAGAGAGTCTTTGGCGGGAATCAACCCCCGCAACCCCGGCACTGATGGACTAGATTATTATCAGCTATAATAATACCATTACTGTTATTCAGCGCGAATTATTAGCAAGTAAACTTGTGCCGATATACTGTGATTATGGCTGCTTTCACCTGTTTATTTAAAATGTATTTTAAATAAAAACATCGATATTGATATTTTTCCTATCGACATTTTCGATATTTTAAGACTATCGATAGTATAGTTTTGTTAGCCATTAGTTAAACTATCAAATCTTATTGGTTAATCACTAGTTAACCAACAGCTTTTCCGTTGAAAATTATTCCTTAGTGCTGGTTCAAACTCTTCAAGTTTTAGTCGTCAAGTCTTGAGTATTTAGGAGAGAGAGGAAAAGAAATAGCATTCTCTTTTCCCTTCTCTCCGAAAAGCTCCAATGTTTGAACCAGCACTTAGTCAACATTTTACAAACATTTGCAACTTATTATAGCAATCCAAGGGGAGCTTAGACTTGATGAGTCAAACTTGACGTGTGTGAACCGGCATTAAAATGTCTGAATTTCCCGAGAATATCGCAATAAAACAATTGCATTCAGCGGTAAATCCCGTGACGGGAATCTCGAAAGAAACTCTATACATACAGCAAACAGAAGTACCCACAAATAAATTATAAAGTTACTATATGAGTTTATTGTGTGCCACTTTTTATTTATTTATTATTTTTTTTTTTTTTTTTTTGTTTAATTTGCAACATTAAAAACTTTGTAAATTATATAATGTAAAAGTACAGCAAGTGTGTGTACATAAATTTATTTCAGTTACTACTTTTCTCATTTTCATTCATAATTATAAACTCTACTATTCCATTCTCTTATGAATTATTTGTTAGAAAAAAGTAACTTTAGGACGTTTATTATAGTTTCTCTGTAAAAGTTGCAATTAATTTACAGACTAAATATCAGCATTGGAACTGAAAGAACAACTTCAGCGGGTTTCCATTCATATTTATGTGTGTGTGTGTGTGTGTGTGTGTGCAAGTGTGTTTCCTAAATTATAGCGATGTAAGTATCCTACTAGGGGTTTAATAAACGACATGCAATTGAGGCATAAAAATGTGTTTAAAGTTTCTTCAAGTTTAACAAATATTTGATGAAAAAATCGGAAAAAGGCGTGACCACTAATCGACGTTTAACTTTCTTTTTAAAAATTGTTGTTGTATCACTAAACTTTATTAAAAAAAGAAATGGTCGTAGAGTGTAACTCTAAAATTTAAAACGCTTTTTAATCAAGCAAACGTTATTCTAAATCAAACATATATTTAATAAAAAAAATAGTGGTTACGTATGATCGGCAAATGTTTGTTAAGTGTGACTTCAGAATGTTTTTCTAATACAAATAACTATTTGCCGAGAAAACATGCAATAATTTCTTTGAGCTGAAGGAAATTGTTTGGCTATAGGGAAAACAATACGTTTTACTTTAACAAGAAAATGAAAATAATTGTATGACTTGTAAGGAATTATAATTATCAATTTGTAAAAATTTGTAATGCTATTCTGTAGGCGAGGTCGTTGGCCTACTTTTTGGCCAAAGTTCTTGGACAGTGGATGTTAGACGTAGGCGGTAATAGCAAGGCATACGGGTATGAACACAAACAAGTTAAATAATTCATTTTTGGTTATTTCAATTTGTTTAAAATTGCCAAAAAAAATCTGCCTGTAAAGCAGAGATCGGCAAAACTACTGCACCGTACTTTTTTTTCTTTCAATCTCAAACCTACGTATGATTAAATATTAAAAAAACCAGGCCGACTTTCTAGAGATTTCACAGAGAAAGGTTGATGTAAATGTTGTCATTTTCTGCTCCGTGCAATAACTCCCAGGTGCAATAAGTCCCAGTGCAATAACTCCCAATGAATTAAATCCCAAAATAAATGAAATAAGTCCCAAACTGGAAAAAAGAAATAAATCCCAAAAAAATGAAATAATTTCCAAGTCTTAAATGAAACAAACCCCAACTTTTGGGAGTTATTTCATTATGAAATAACTCCTAAAGACATTAATAAAATAACTTCCAAAAACAGCCCATCGAAAAGAAATAAAATAAGACCCAAAAAAAAAATGAAACAACTTCCAAAGAAATTTATTATATATGTATTCGTTTTACTTGAATATTTACATATAATGTTAAACAATTTTAAGAAATTGCAAATAATTGAAAATGAAATAACTCCCACAAAAAATGAAATAACTCCCACAGCAAATGAAATAACATCGAAGCTCAAAATAAAATGAAATAACTCCCACGTTTATTTTTTCGGGGACTTATTTCATTTGAACTTTATTTCATTATGAAATAACTCCCAGGCAAAAAATGAAATAACTTCCAAAAAAATGAAACAAAACCGAGAGAACTAGGAGCTATTTCATAATGAAATTACTCCCACATTTGTATGAAAAATTGTTGGGTCTAATTTCATTTTTTTTTTTTGGAACTTATTGCACCTGGGAGTTATTGCACGGAGCCGGCATTTTCTGATGTTTTTATATTTTTTTTGTTATAAAAATACGAAATCTGTAGCGAAACCAAAGAGATCTGCAGACCTTTATTTGGGAACCGTTTATTTAAGCGATTTTATTTTCTATTTTGAAGGCTTTTAAAAAGTTTACAAGTTTAGTATTACAATAGAAGTCTTTTGGCAACACTGCTTACATTGATCTCTATTTGAATTATCCTACTAAAATATTTCAATGTAAGTGGTTGCCGGTCACTGCTGTAAAACAAAGAAAATATTTTACAGAAGTATGAGAGAGGTGAAACCACGTACACATACACATTTTACTTTTTGGCAAAACGAAAAAATTAAAACCGCTCAGATGTCAAAATTTGTCATGTCCATACAAAAGCATTCCTAAATAGCGCGGCATCAACGCTTTGCAATTGAAAAATCCGATTTTGACAGCACAGAATTTGTGAATTGTGAATTTTTTAGAAAACATTTTCAAGAAACAAACAACAAATAGCGTTTTTAAAATAAAATGTCACATGTTTTGCAGAAAAAAAGACACCATAAAATTTAGAAATTGCTGTTACTTCTTTTCATTAAATCAGCAAATATTCTAAAACTCCAGGGTATTACTTTGTTAAAGTTTAAAACTTTAATTTTCACTTCTCTAACTGTCCCATTGTGTACTTTTTAGTTTTTTCTTATATTATCTTAATCCATGTTACACAATTAATGCTGTAACAAAACAAGTGGGCTGTAACTTTTGTGTAAACATATTTTTTGTGCTAAATTTATGTCAATTTAATTTCATATGTACATCTATTTTTAGTTTAATTCCCTTAGATAAATTCAACAATAGCTGTTTAAGGTGTTTTAAAGAGATAAACATTGTAACTTTCTGTTTTGTAACTAATATGAATTATTTTCTATTGAAAGTCATTTATCATTTTCAGCAAACAAGTTATGAATTTTAATTGAATTTCTCTAGTTATTTGTGGACAAAACTTTTGCTTTGTTTTTTTTTTTTCAATAAAAAAACAAAAAGTGGTCAAAAAAAAAGACAAAAAAACATTAATAAATGAATAAATAAAAAAACAAAAAAATCTTTGCTAATGACATTGATAAAATGTGTAGGATTTTCGAACGCTCGTCAAACATTTAAGTGAATTTAATAAATTCTAGCACAGAGAAAACAAAACTTATGAATTAGGGTTTGCAGTTAATCGCGAATATCTATTCACTATGCCAACCTTATTTTAGGTCTTAAAACATACACTCAAAATATTAGGTCAGTCTGCGTACTTTTCCAGTAGCAAATACTCAGTAAATTTTTTTGGGAGAGTAAGACCAATTTTACTCTGTCGGCTGAAAATATCTCAAAAAGTAAGCAGACAGAATCCAGTGAAATCTTGCAAGAAAACAGCTGATCGGTGTGTAGGCAATTAAAATGACAAAGCAAAATTTAGCAAAATAGCGACTTTTGGGAATTTAAAAACCGGGAAACAAAAATACCCAATTAATGGGATTTACCGAATAAAATCAAAAAGTTAGCGTCGAATTTAGGAATTTAAAAGGGGAAGTATAAATATTTAATATTTTTAACAAAAATAAAAAAAATAGTTAAAAAAATTAACTTTTTGGAACAAAATGAGCGATGCGTGCAAAAAATTGTTCGTTCCGTTCCCGAGATTTCTGGGTTCGATTTTTTGCAGAATATATACAGTTTGGCTGAGTTCCAAAACATCAATATACTTTGCAGCACAAGTCAAAAATGTATATTCAAGTTTAATAATTCACAGCTTTTGTATTATGTTCTCATTAAATACTTTTTTGGTGCACATTGGGACAAATAGAATTGTAATAACCTACACGGTTGCATTGTAGCATGCATTTAAAAAAGATAGTTGCTTTGCAACCGACGTTTTGGAACTCAGCCTTTATACCGTGCAAAAGCTTGTGTTCCAAGGGATAAATCAGTAAAGTTTTGTACTGACCATTTTTGATGCACCCAAATATCTCGGGAACTAACCGAACGATTTTTTGCACGCATTGCTTATTTTGTTCCTAAATGTGTATTTTTTTTATTTGTGCTAACTATTTTTTGTATTTTTATTAAAAATATTAGTTATTTTTACTTCCCCATTTTAAATTCCCAAATTCGACGCTAACTTTTTTTTACTTTTGGAAATCCCCCTAAATTCCTAAATTCGACGCTAACTTTTTGTTGTTATTCTGCAAAAGACCATAATTTGGGTATTTTGTTTTCCCGGTTTTTATATTCCCAAATTCGACGCTATTTCGTCGACGCTATCTTGGCACACGTAATAAAAACAGCAGTTCAAACTAGTTGCAAAATCTTGCAAGAGGAAATTTCTCCAGTAACATTTTGTAAGTTCTCTAACTTCCAACTGTCAAAAAATTATCTTTTTGCCTCTCTCGCTGCAAGAGATTTGGAGTACACAGACAACATTTTGTAATATTTTGCAACATTTTTCACAAAATTATGCAAAATATGTGTACGCAGACAGACCTATTATGTGGTTAAATTCCAACGAAAAATCATTGTAGACAACTTAAAATTCGTTTAAAAAACGTATCATTTACATTTCATTTAAAACAAATGATTTTTGTATTAATTTTAAAATTCTTTACGTATTAAACAGCATATTTCGTAGAATTTAATACATAGTTGTTACTTTAAAAAAAAAATATATTTTAACCGACAAAAAATCAAACTACATAACAAAATAAGACGGAAAAACAGTATGTTTTGGTAGTTTGTTTTTTAAATAACAAACATTAATGTTTAAAAATAACGTTATTCGTTTTTTAACAGTACGGAAAACGAATTCAATAACCCACAATCAGTTACTGTAATAATTTTATGAGTGTACATTTCATTAATTAGAAGAAGATTTCAAAAATAGGCTAAGTATTAAAGGCAGTCGGGATTTTTTTCTCATATCTCAGCCATTTGTAAAACGATCTGGTTGAGTTTCAATAACAAACTTATTCAGAATGAATGTGGTCTTAGTACAGTGAACTCTAGATAATATGAACAATTAAAAATCAATGCTCTTCATTCTAACGAATTTGTTAACAAAGTATTTCGATTGTGAAAATCTTTAATGCTTAACAAGCTTTTTTGTTTCAACTTAAACTATAAAAAGGATTGCAACTTAAAGAAATAATCACTCAGTATCATAATATCCTAGTCCAAATATGTGTATGTATGTTTATATAAAAAAATAGGTGTGCATTTGTTTGTTTGCTCCGTAATTACACCCACACAGCCGAACCCATTTTGATGAAATTAGTTATCAAATAAAATAGAATAGAATGTTATATTTTATCAAGACAGATTATCAAATTTTGGTCCAGGAAAGGATAAAATAGTAAAAAAAAGGCAAAACTGGCTTAGATCTTTTAAAAGCTTTTTTTTAAAATTGTATATACCCTTTCCACCAGGGAAGAGTATAAAAGCTGCAAAATAAAGAATTCCTTAAAAAGGCTTTGAAAACAATTTTGCTTCTTCGGATATTTTGGTAAAGCTCTAAAAGAAGTCACAAATAGGAAACAATTAATCCAAAGTCGTAACACGAAAGAATATAATGGATCATTGCTATGATATTAGCTAGACTGTGTAAACGTTGTAGGTTATTTGAGGATCGGTATGTTAGACCATATATTTAACTCGTTTGACTTACAATTTTTCTTCAGCCGTGAAATATTCAATCAAAATCTTGGGAATTTTCAAGCAGTTGCGATTAGAAGGTATATAAAATAAAATCTGTAATATTCTTTAATACCGTCAACCATGAGTATGAATATTTGAGGATATTAAATTCAAGACTTTTTTATGCCAATCGAAACATATGTAAAAAATGTCATCAAACTATCTTCAAAATTGCTACCTGGACTTTGCGCACAAGAATTTTATGGACAGATAACAAGCCACTCAGCCAGCCGGACGGACGGACGAATATCGTTTGATCAACTCCAAAAGTGATTCTAAATCAAACGGTGTGCCAAAACAAATATTTTCTGTTACACACAACAACACAAATGCATAATCAGTCTTATTAAGGTTGTCGGAGTTGATGAGTTGGAGTTAAGGTTTTTGTACCGAAGTCGGAGTCGAAGTACCCACAAAAACTCGTGACTCCGGCTCCAAAATTTTTCGGCATAAAACATTTTGTTATATTTTCTAAAATAAGAATAAGAATTCTGCATAATTGGCGATGCAATAATTAAAATATCGATTTAAAATTTTAACAGAATAATTTTCTTGCTATATTAAACCATTTAAACGGTACTGCATTAAAAAAAAGAGTTTTAAGTCAAATAAGGACCAGTCGTATATAGCATCAATATAAGGATACATACCTTCACCTGTTGTGTGGTGTAGCTCGTAAAAGTGAAACATTTAACAAGAAGATACGCTAAATATTCTGGATGTATTTATAAATACATACTCCGATAAACATATCTCTGAGTTTCCCTGCTGAGAAATATGAAAAATAAACAAAAGGTTGATAAATTTACAACTTGACTGGCTCAAAAAGCTCATTTAAAAAATGCCTCAAATAGTTGCATATAATATGGAAACATGTTGAGATCAAGAGCAGCCATGCTATGTTTATTGTCATGGCGACATGTATATCTATACAACCACAACAAACTTTTGTTCCTATACAACTATTTTTAACATTTCTTTTGAATTTTTACAGCGGAATATCATATTTACAAAATTAATTATCATGTTTTCGCCGTTTTTTTTTCAGGCTTTTAAGAGGCTTTGAAATGTTATACAATTCTAAAAATACACAAAGCTAGCCTTTGTTTAAAAATTATTTGCTTTTTGATATAGAAATAAAAAATCAATTTGATTAAAGCCTTAAAAAAACCTTAACTATTTAAATTATTTTTATAAACTGTATTAAATTTACACTAACACAACTATAATTCAGCACTTATATTTGTGGCAGTGTTTGTAAGGCGTTGCAAAATATAAAGCATACGCATAAGGGGCGAACATTTTATAAAGACAATTTTTATAGGAAAATAAATAATTACACAGGTAGACATTTTAACTCTTTTTAAAAGTTTGTTTTTAACAATTTAGTTTGAATGTTCTTATGTTTTTAGCATGCTGAAGCCAAATATGAATTCAGTTATCTCCATTCACGTCACATTTGTCAAATAATGATCAATTTGTGTATAAAGTGCCTGATCAAAGCTAACATTTTATGAAAATTTAAAATTTTTTTTATCAATTTATACCAACAAAAAATTCATAGTTTTATAATTTTATTATATTGTCCATTTGATTAGTCTGGGTTCACACTATGAAAGTTTTCTTTCAGAAAGTCTGGATTTATTGATGAGAGGGGAGAGAATAATAGCATGTTCTCTTCCCCTCTTCCCCTCTCACCTATAAACTTAAATATTAAATAAAAGTTTAATCCTTTTTTGATCCAAGCACAAATTTTAAAATTGAAAAAATTTGTCGGCCAATTATTTTCTTGTTGTGTTGCCTGTAATATACCTTCAACTATTAAATCTTAATTTTAAAAAGATCAGTCTTTTAATAAGCACATAGGTCTCGAGTTGTATAGAGATGCAGTAAAGTAAGTGAACGAATTCTTAAAAATTAAAAAAAAAAACAAAATATAACATTTGAAGAGCCACAACATTCCCTTACTACGAACCAGGTTTTGAAGGGAGCATTTTAAAGATTAACCTTTACAGTGTGCAAAGCTGATCGGTACGTTCAAAAATTTTAACATTCGCTGAATAAATGATGAAACAGAATTGCGTCTTGAACTTCAGGCAAAAATTCTAAAGCCCATGATTAAAACGTCGGCAGTAACTTAAAATTCTCTCTTCTTTCTTTCTTTTTCTTTTTCTTTTGTTTTTATTTTTCTTTGTTTACTAAATGTATGAAACTGAATGAAAGTATGGTAGCATTGTTAAGAGAATAAGGGTCTATATGTTAGACCATTCGAAAAAAAGTCCTCAAAATAAAATTGATTTTATTTCTCGACCACATTCTCTGGCATAATTTTATGTCAAACTGTATGAAAAACGTCGTTCAGCCCCAGTTCTGTTTCATCATTAAAGCGCTTTCTGTGTCAAAAATGTGTTGCTTAAAAGTGAGAATTTGCCATATAAAATTCATTTCTTCCATAAGCGCTACGGTAAGCGAAACTTTTACGTCTCTCCCTTACAAACCTGCTTCGTTGGAAGCTCCAATTTTTATTTGGATAGTACATCAAACCAGGTCGATCCCAATACTTATTGAAGGTCATTCTAAGAACGTGCAAACAATTGTTCATTAGGTAGAAGGATCCGAGATGACATACGTAGCGTCGAGAATTTGATGTCGGATTAAAAATTCACCGAGGGCAAAAATTAGGCCAAAGTCAAGCCATAAGCAACGATATGCGATATGTTGAGATCGGACTTTAAATGGCAGCGCTATATGTATATAAAAACAAAAAGCGCTCTATTTAGGGCTCAGCGAAAAATTGTTGTCCTGTTTTAGAAACTTAATTGACATATCTGTCATTCTAAGAGGTGACTGGCATTCCTTATTTTTATGGAGGCCGACCCGCTTTAATATACAACAATCAATTGCTACACTGTTTTCAATTGCAATGAAGATGACAAATTTTGACACCTAAATATTATTTAGCACGGAATTTAATATTGTGACTTTTACTAAATTTTGGACAAACACACAAATATGCTTAAATAGACTTAGAAAGTACTTTTTGTGTCATCCCCAGCGTGCAGTTGTAGGGTATAGTAAAATTTTTTACTTCTAAATTTGTACGGCTTGATTGAATATTGAAGACTTTAATACATGTAAAAGATAGTTATTAAAAAGTTGTTGGAATGTATCTGCTTAATGCTAAGACTCCTTAGAGTTTTTTGTGTGTAGAA
Organism: Pollenia griseotomentosa; assembly: GCA_963931875.1. Classification (NCBI taxonomy): domain Eukaryota; kingdom Metazoa; phylum Arthropoda; class Insecta; order Diptera; family Polleniidae; genus Pollenia; species Pollenia griseotomentosa. The sequence continues at coordinate 99,517,434 of OZ007560.1, forward strand.
ATATGCATTTCAAAGACTTCAAACGTAATCGAATAAAATAAACTTTTATAATAAACTTTTTTAAAATTTATTGTGTTAATGTAATTTATATAAAGACATATTGGATAATAAATGGTTGAAATATAAAAAGGTTTTTATTTTTTTTTTTTTTATGTAAATTTTGTAGAGCCGAGAAAATTTGTAAGGGAGAAAAAGTTAAAGCAAAAACTTCGCAAACCAAGTAAGCGATATTGTAGTAGGAAAAATTTTAAAAAAAACTCAGAACGCTAACCACGTTTGCTCTTACTTTAAAAACGAGTGGCGCCAACACTTTTCGTTTTTATTTTAACATCATATCCCAATAAAAAATTTTACCATTTTGCGAAGCACTTATGTTACATTTTAAAAAATAAGCGCACAATTATGCGTTACGCAATAAGACAGAGACATGCAGTAAAGTGAAGGAATTCTTAACAAGTTTTATGAAAGAAGAAATAATATTTCAAGTCTTTTATCATACCGATTTTCCGATGTCTGTCATTTTCTTATGCTTAAAACAGAAACGACATGATAACAATCAGTTTTTCATCGTCCAATTGTGCAAAATACGGTATCAATTTCAAGTCTTATTTGAAGAAACTTTTCTATGATAAGTTTGCAATTTTTTTACTTTTTGTTTTTGTATTTTAAATAAATCAATTTTATTTTCTAGTCTTTTTTTCAGACGCACGTGAGATTTATAATTTTTTAGTCATCAAGAGTACTTAAACAAGTTTCAGCTGGAAACTTCCAAATGTTAATTAATTACACTGTGAAAGAAATTGACAATTTTTGAGACGCTAAATCCAGTGCTGCTCGCCGTTTTTTTTTTTAGATTGGCTCTGGTTTTTGAGATATACCGTTATTTCGAAAATGGAGCAGGTTGCACAAAATATATTCGCGTAACTCAAAAACAGTTTAGTTAATTGTAATACCTTAAAAAACGAAATTCCGATATAAAATTTCCTTTAAGAAAAGAAAAGTTATATGAGCAGTTGTTTTTGAAACATAATTTAAAATTAATTATTAAATTAAATCAATAAAAATTTATTTTTTTTTTTATCAAAATTTCGAAATTTTTGTTTTTTAAAAATTCATAAAAAATTAAAAAATGCAGCTAGGTTTCTAATTTTTTGCAGACGAGCCATAAATGATTAAAATCTGTTAGCAACTTTTGATTTTATTCACAAAAATCGAAATTTTTTTTATTAATTTAAGAATTTCATAAAATGCAATATTTGTATGGGAGCCCCCCTCAAAAATGGTGATAAGGGGCAAGTATGTCTCGGGAAAATGTTAAGGACAAAAAACTAATTGAGGTCGGTTATACATTTTATTCCCCTAGGGGCGACTGCGGGGCATTTATGGGACTTTGTATGGAGGCCCCCTTAAGGAATGGAGATAGAGAGTAGGTATGTTAGAAATAAATGATTAAGATGAAAAATTAAGTGGGGTTGGTCATACAATTGACCCATCTAGGGGCATCCTAGGAGCTGCAGGGGCCAAATCTAAGAATTTCATTAAACTGTCATATTTGTATGGGAGCCCCTCTAAGGGGTGGAGATATATGACAAGTATGTTTTTAGAAAATGTTAAGAACAAAAAACTAATGGAGGTCGGTCATACATTTTATCCCCCTAAGGGCGATTCCTTGGCAGGGTTGGTCATGTATTTGACCCGTCTAGGAGCATCCTAGGCACTGCAGCAGCCAAATTTAAGAATTTCAACCAAACATATATGTCGGTTTACTAAAATTCTAACCCCCAATTTATTCTTCATCTCAATTATTTCTTTCTAACATACCTACCAGCTATCACCATTCCTTAAAGGGGCTCCCATACAAAATAGTCTTTTCTTTATTGCGGAATTACGGATTTTTTTAGTAGTTTCAATAAACTAAATCGTTTTTGAGTTACGCGAATATATGCAGTGTAACCTCTTCCATTTTCGAAATAACGGTATATCTCAAAAACCAGAGCCAATCAAAAACGGCGAGCACCAGTGGATTCAGCGTACCCGAATTATGTTAAAACGCCATGTGCCCTGCTTGTCTGTTTTTTCAACTAGCATAGTGTTATTAATTACAGTAAACTGGTTAAATTTTTTGTATTTTAATTCGCTATCTTAAATGTTTTCATTTAAATAAGTCTGAAATTTTTGTTTTATGGAAATCATTGAGATCTCGACTAATTACAACGTTTATTCTTAATAAAACTTTATTATTTTTATTGTTTATAAAGAAAAAGGAAATGCAAAAAAGCTGACAATACTGATATTTAAATTATTATCACTTACAAAATACACCCTATACTCAATATTTTATAATGTTTAATTAGTTATAAATTTTAGCTATCAATCAGTTTGTTTTATAATAAACTGAACTTCAAGAAATTTAGAGGTTTCCAGTCATATAAAATGAATTTGTATAATAGTAAATAATAATCGGTGCATTCCGCCACTAAATTTTTTTGTCTTAGTTTTTTACGGAAATATCAATTAATTACCAGCGTTTAAAATACTGTCACCAAAACAATATAAGCCCACAATTTTCAAGTTAAATATTTAAATAAACACACTGCTTTTGAAACGAAACTTTTTGAATAGGCCCCCTGGCTTGTGCAAAACTTTTTCATTTTAACAATAGCAAAAATTTCTTAATTGAAAGAACTCAAAAGACAGCATCAATAAATTTTTATACTTTAAAAAAAAGCATGTAGGAAAAATAATAAAACAAACAAATAAAAAACAAAGGTAGGCTAGTAGCCGTATAAAAGCAGATAATAGCAGCACGGCCGATAGCCAATGGCAGCAGGAACGATTGTTTAAAGATACCCGACCATTAGATAAAAGCAAAACGAAGAGAAGATTAAGTGGCATGAAGAATTATAGATGACGACAAATAGTATTTTGCATGCAAAGCCAAAACCACAAAAAATTTTTTAGTTTTTCATACAACATAAGAATCGAATCAACGTCACCATTTGTGTGCTTTGCCCTTTATAATTTAGCAGGTATTTCGGCTCTTATTAGCACGTACTTCGGCTCATGTAAGCACTTATTCGTTCATCTTTTTTACTTTCTTCTTTTTCTTGAAGCAGTATTTTTGTTATTACCAGCCAGGGAAGAATTTTCTTTGTCTGCTTTTTTATAAAGAAGCAGTTTTTAGTTATTTTTAGTATTTCCTTTTTAAACTAGCTTTACTCTTACACACAGGTCAATGCAAAATATTCGAATACAAGGTTGATTTAACATATTTTAGTAGATATTTTTATAATTACTTCATGTTAATTTAGCATGATTTTACAATAAAGGTATTCACGTCAATTTTTTTACCCTTGCAACTGTTCAAAAAAGCATAGTTGCACTTAGTTATTTGACGTGAGCAACCCATTTTGCTAGCACCTTCAATTTTCAGCATTTCCGAAACCATTTTTTAGACAACGCACCTTCCATTTGACAATATTCAAAGACGCATGCAGTTGCAATAATTTTAAAACATTTTTTAATAAAATTCAATCTTAAGCTTCTAGAAAATTACACAAAATGAATAATTTGTTAATTTACATGTCTAATTAATAACTTATCTACCTTAAAAAAATTTTCAGACAAGTATTCCAGTATTTTTATTATTTCTGTTTTTTAAATTTTTTTGATGCTTTTTCTTTTTTAATTGTTTTTCAAATAAAAAAATTTACATCAAATGGTATTTCTGCACTACAGAGTTGATTTCATGAGTACTTTATAAGCATTTTTTTCAATTTGGCAATGCCATAAAAAGTTGCAAAAATTTTATGCTTTTACTCTGATAATCTTGCACTTACTTAGACCCTGACAATTTTGCATCGTTTGTGCGAAATAATTGTCTATGTGGGCAAGGGTGCAACTTTTGACGTGAATACCTTTAATAAATTGCGAACAACAGTAAAGTTAGAGCAAAATGACATTCACATTGAAATAATATTTACTACGAACTCTTTAAATGAAAGTTATTTCAAGTTGAAACAACGTGAAGTTTATGTAGAATCAATTTGATTTGCGAAATAACAGTGAGAAGGAGCTTCATTCATATTAATTTATTTTAGAATTAAGCCACCAAAGGGACAGAGAAAATATTATTGGTGGATATTCTTTAAAGCGGGTGGAAGAGTGAACGTTTACATAAAAACAAAAACATAATTTTTTATATAAGTTTTTGTTATCTGTACACTTCTAAAATCAAATTAAAGTAAAAGCCAAGGAGAATTTATTTTTCAGGTGGCGTTAAAAGTACAGCTGCGGTTCTTTTTAGAGAGAAGAATGTCAAAAGATGCTTGTGTTTTTTACATATCGACCAACGAAAGCAACAAATAATATATATTGTTGTGTTTTTGGTGTTGTACTTGTTGTAGTATCGCCACCAATGTCTACATAAATTCGCCTTGGTGAGAGCTAAAACCCGTTTCTGTCTCTTTTAAAAACTGTAAGGCCGACTTCCAAAACGTACTAATACAAAGTTCGTACACAATTTTACTACTGTATTTCAACCATGTACATGTACAAAGTAACGACACAATGCAACTATGTGTTTTGTTTATTAAAACGTTTTGAAATGTAAGTGATGCAATGCATAATACTTTTAAAATAAATCTGTATTGCTTGCAAATTATATGTTAAATGTCACAAAGCATCATTTTTAAAACCGATGCTCTGATTGCTTTTTTGATGCGTTACTAATACTTAGCAGTGACGTTTTGGAAGGGTTTGCATTGTATATATATTGTACTGCGGCGTTATGAAACATTATACTTTGTTCTTATACAAAGCAATTAGCGTTTTGGAAGACAGCCTAAGTTTTGTATTACAAGCATTTTTTTCTTGTTACACATGTTTCACTTTTATTGTACTCCCCTTTGTTTACAAAGCAGGCACAATTATAAGATATATTTAACTAAATAATTTTAGCAAAAAGAAAACGGGAATTTTTGTTTTTTTATAAATTATTTTAAGCATAAAAGAAAATAAAAAAATTATGTTTTTTCTTGTAGTGCTGTTGTTGTTTCTACACAAAACAAGTAAAGCAGGATTTTATGGATTCAATATTGAACAATGATAAGCGCCATGTTAATTTTTCATTGGTATTTTTTCTGAGTGTTGGTAAAAGTAAAAAAGTAAAAACTACATACTAAGCGACCGCCAGTATGGCTTTCTTAGGAGTCGCTCTACTGGAGACCTACTGCCCCTGTTGTCGAAAAAACGGTGGCGTTCCATTCACCATTTTGCTGAAAGTAAGGTTATTGTTTTAGATATTTTCAAGACGTTTGACAGAGTTTGCTTATTGCATTTGGTGTCCATAATAATTTCTTTCGATTTATATCGAGCTTTCTCAGAGATCGCACTATACGAGTTGTTATAGATGGGGTTTCGTAGAATGATTTGAAGGCTCCGATCTTTCTTCTTCTTTATTTCTTATTTTTCTAAATGAGCTCCTATGTCAAACTTCCAGCCCTATCTTATCTTTTGCAGATGACAGCAACGCTTTCTAAATTACAATTGACTAATCTGAATAAATGCTGATGCCTTCTGAAGTTCAATTGAATTTTAATTGACGCCTTCTGAACAACAATTGGAAAAGGTGTAGTTGTATAAAATTAATGTTAAGCATTTTTTCGGGAAGGGAAACTATGAATTCCTTATAGACGACATTTAAGTCTGTTTTACCCCTCCAACTGAATAAAAAATATTTGAGAAAATAAGCACAACTTATTTCATAATGACACAATAATTTAGCTGGTCATTTTGTTTTCCTTATCAGCGAAATATTGAAAATACAACAAGTGTAAGAAATCAGTGCAATCAGTTGGATTTATACGTTCCGAAAGAGATCAACAAATGTTTATAAAAATTTTAATAATATTTATTTTTTGCGCATTGTTAAAAGCCAATGAACTAGATTACAACAACAATATTAATAAACCAATTAACAATAATACAAATAACTACAATAATAGTAACAATATAATTAACTATAAAATAAATACTACCGAAACAGAGACAAATTCCCTCAACAATTTAAATGAAACATTGAATTTTGAATTAAATTCAAATCCAGAAGAAGTGAGTAAATTAAGAAGTTATGAAAAATAAACAGCCCAATTATAAATAAAAATTCCCTGGGAGTTTTCACTCTTCTCCCAATTTTTGCAATAGAATTTACATATAAAAAATGGGAGAAGGGAGAAAACTCCCGGGGAATTTTCATTAATAATTGGGCTGAAAATAATTATTGAAATAATAAAAATTTGAAAATTCTATTATTTAGAATCGCCGGCGTAATAAATCCATATTTATACCGCCTCCACGACAAGCGGCCAATTGCGCTTTTAAACATAACGGAAAATTATTAAAGTGCTGATATTTCTTACACTTGGAGAAATTGTGTTGAAAATATATTTTGTTGATACTAAATCGAGTCGATTGATTGTCTTCGAAACAGATATTATTTGAATTATGTATTTATTTAATGTGAAAACATTTATTTTTTTATTTGTTTTATTGAAATTTTCTACGGCCCATGAGGAAAGTTTGGAGAGGAGTGTTGCCCACGATTTTAATGTAAATATTAAATAACATTTCTAAACTGTTTCAAAATTAATAATTAAACTTTTGATTTTTTGTTTTATATTTTAAAGGATACTTCATCGGAAATAGTTTATTTTATCGCTCAAGCTCCGCGACGTAGTAATAAAAATTGTGGTTTCAAACACAATGGAAAACCGATACCCTGTTCTAGCGATAAGTTATTATAAATGTAATTTTTTTTTTATTGCTTAAAATAAATATCTCAAACCCTTAATAAACACACCAAATATTAGAAATATAATAATTTCAAATTTTTCTGAAATTTAAATTAACTAAGATAATAAAATATTGGAAATGTCTATATACTTTCTTCATAAAGTTTTCCTATTCAAAATAAATTTTTAATTATAAAGTGTTTATCGCTAGTACGCTCAGCGGTATTAAAAACTTTATCTCATCGCAGTTTGAGCTCAAGCAAAAGGGAGGGGATAAAACTGGATTCATCCCAAACGAACCAATTGACAAAGTATTTTTAAGCACTGCGTACAGTAGACTAGTTCTCGAGAAGGCGTTAAGACCCCATAACTTTTGATTGGATTGTTATTAAAAAAAAAAACATTCTTTATTTGTAGGTGGGACTTTGGCCTTTAATTTTTGATATTAAGTTTAAAAATCAACTAATGGGAGAGTTTGAAATATGTACATGGGCATTTCCTCGGAATGGTCAACCAGGATGGAAAAATAAAATGTGGATAATCATCGTCTTTTATTGTTTATTATTATCAAAAAGTCTATGTTTTTATAAAAGAATGGTTTCGTAGCATATATCAGCTGTTTTACTTGAGGAAATTGGGCTGGAAACTGGAAAATTTTATATTTTCTTTTTAAGCTACATACTTCTAAAGACATTTTTATATAATTATTTTACATGCAAAAAATATGTTATGTTTGCACTCTTTCTTCATAATCTCTCCATTACAATCAATTGTAAATTGAGAATTAGGAGAATTAAGAAAATTTTAAGATATTTAATGGAAAATTCATGGTGATAATAATAAAACAACATATGGGAAAATCGTACGTTCGGGACCGGTACTTAAGCCAATTAAACAAAAACCAATATAGAAATTTTATTGTGCAAATACTAGATAACGACCTACATTAATACACTTTTAAAATAAATTAATCACATAATTAGTATTGTGGTTATTTTGTTGAACTATTTATGGTTTTTAATCCAAATTTTTAATGTTTTTAATTAGGCTTAAGTTCATTAAATTTAATTTTCATTAAATTATTTTTATGAAGATGGGAATTTTACAACATGAAAATTAATTAAAATTGTTATTGATAATCTTTTATTCTTGACCGTGGCCGGCATTCGAACCGCGGCCGGCAGGTTACCATGACATGTTTCGATCGCAACCACTCGATCTCCTCAGATGGATTTGCCGTTTTACACTCGCAGCCTTCGACGACTGCTGACGTCAATAGTCAAACATCAATCCTTAAACCAAATTGTATTTTAACCTTTGGTAGATCGAAATTTGCTTTTTTGAATGATTATCCATTTTAATTGATTTTGCATATTTTTTCTTTACTTCTGTTTTTTCGTAACCTGCCGGCCGCGGTTCGAATCCCGGCCACGGTAAAGAATAAAATAAATTAATCACTTTTGAATATACCGTTCCATTTTGCAGATTTTTACATTTCACTTCTGTCAGCCAAAGTTGACTTCTATTTTGCGTACTTTCGTGACCACATGTTTATAACTATCATTACGAAAACTTAAACTCGATGGAATCCATCTTTTGCACTAAACGTAGAGCTACCCAAATTCTTTTGAATCGCAGAAATATGCTAGGAAAAGTTTTGTTTTCCATATTATTTGTACATCATTTGTACAAGGCGTACGAACGTACGTTCGTGACCCCAGGAAATGTCCACATACATTTTCGTTTTTAGTTGAATTTTAGTATAAAAGTGAAATATTAAAACACTTAAAAAACGATTATTATAACCTTCACCACAAGGAGTTGTGAAAAGGGAATACTAAGGTTGTCATTTTAAGTGAAACTTTTAAAATATTCATCTAAGGTCCCACAAAGTATATATTTTCTGGGTCCTTAAGTAATTTTAGTTCGATTAAGCCATGTCCATCTGTCTGTCTTTTAAAAACACACTCACTCACTCAAAAGAAAAGAACAATGTTGGTGTCTAATTGTTTCTAGTTCACAAAAGCAGCTTGCAGTTTGAAATCCATCAAAATCGGTTCAGTAGGAAAAGAGTTATATATGAAAATGTAAAGCCTAAACCATTTACAATTTTGTTACAAAAACAAAAAAAAAGCGGAAAGCTCGATCGATATAAGATTTTTCACAAATTCGTCTTATAAGGCTAGAAATAGTGCCACACAATTTTGTGAAGATCGGTCCATAATTTACCATAGGCCCATTCTCGGATATATTCTAACTGTAGGTGGAGGGTATCTAAGATTCGGCACAACTAATTTTGCACTCCTACTTGATTTTATTAAACGTTTGTTTGATTTTCATTATGTTTGCTAGATTCAACAATATTGAACAGTTTATTAATAACATTCATAAAAAAAGTTAATCGTTTTACAATTGAGTGGCCACGCTTTTTCGGATTTTTTTTTCATCAAATATTAGTTAAGTGTGAACCTTTTGGCAAACATTTATAACCGATTAAACTTTTCAAATCTAAATATACTGGCGAATGATGTAAAAATTAGCTTGTAATATAAAGTTGAGTTTGTTTTCACTATCCGTTGAAAGAGTCTTAAAAGATAACTCGAATTTCAAACTTAACATAAACTACTGCTCTTTAGGTTCATTCATAATTTGCAAAACATCTGTTCTGTGTACTTATTTTAAAAGCACTACTGATATGTTTTTTTTACAGATGAACATCTTTTGTTTTTACTTTATTTTAACAACAATTGTTTTAGCAACACAATTGAATAAAAAAGAATGAATTGTAAAGAAAACAGATCGTAAGCAATTGTTTCATAAAGTTGCATTTGCAAAGAGTTTCTTATCAGTTCAGTTGAAGGCTGTCTTTAAAACTTTCTGGTTCAGTTATTGTTGTTTATCTTCGGCTTCATTAAACTAAAAAACTAAAAAAAAATGGTTTTATTTAAAGTATTTGTATTAATTATATGCTTAATAATTAATATAATATCGACTCAGGAGAGTACAATAAATACGGAATTTGTTAAAATCAATAGAAGATCACAGGTAAGAAGTGAAAAACAAAATGGCGACTTATAACAGGAAAGTGTATAAAAATTTTAAACTGCTTAGTAAAATTTTTTGCGCTTAATAGTGTTAAAATGTGTTATGAATATTTTTCCCCATCAATATTAATTTAAGAAGGTCTGTGGCAATCAATAATCTTATTAACAACTTACAAACTAACTAATTTATAAATATATATTTTTTAAAGTTAAGTAAATTAAAAATCGTTATTTCCTTCTTACAGACAGTCCAGAAAACTCGCAAATTAAGTCCCATGATTTTAACAGTACGACATCGTTATATCTACTGTGGCATGACCCACAAGGGCAAACCGAGACGTTGTTTTAAGAATATAAATTAATTATAAAAATTTTTTATATTTATTAAATATGTTATTAAGATAAAAATTCAAAAAGTTTTTTTATGCAAAAGGATTAAAAACGCACATTGAAACTGAACCCACTACGCATTTTTTCGATTCAACACTTTTTTCAGTTTTTGAACTTTCTTGAAAAAAGAACATTGTGTTATATTCGGCTATGTCGAATCTTTGAGTATGAACATTTCAGAAGTGGCCTTTGCATGGGAACTAAAAATCATGAGCCAATTTGTTACAAAACCTGTGGCCGTACTCTGTAATTTAGTAATTTAGTTGATTTAGCGATTTATGGCTACGAATGCAATACTGTAACGTGCATTGCTAAATTTGGCAATGCCATAACAATATAATTCGCCGCAACTTTAGCTTTTAATGTCATCGCCAAAATGTAAATTTTGTATTCTTTAAGGCATTTTAGCGATCGAGATTTAGCTTTCGCTAAGCCAATTACGGAATACGGGTGTTGACCTCACGGTATTAAAATTTGTTGCGATTTAATTAAAACCTATTCCAAAATTTTAGATATCATAATTCGTTCCAATGTTTGGCGTTTTAAATTCCACTTCGGAAGGTGGCTTAGTATGGGACCTTTATTAAATCCTGGATCTCCGATCTCCGATCAATATTAAATTCTTTTAGTGGGATTTTCAGTCTCACAGAACTAAGTTTAGTATTAAGTGTTTCCCGATAGTGGGCTTTAAATGCGACCTATGGTAAATTATGGACCCATTTTCATAAAATTTAATTGTATTATTTCTAGCCATATAAAACTAGAATGGTCCAAATATCAGTACATATTCATTATGGTTTTAGCCGTATTCAAAGGTTTTTCGAAAGTGGGTTTTATATGGGGACTTCGGTAGGTTATGGACCGATCGTCACTTTAATTTGGAGTAATGATTTCTAGTCGAAGGAAACTATATCAGCCTCAACTTCACCACAGTAAATTTATTATTTTATTAGGCGTAATTTTTTAGAGCAAGCTTTACGTGAAGACTATGATAAATCATATATCGATATTTTGTGTATTTTCGAGTCATGATACAAAGTTACAACAAATTTCACTACAAAAGCATTTTACGGTACGGTTTCAAGCGTATTAATGTCTTTTTCGAAGTGGGTTTTATATGGGGACTATGATCAATTACTGAACGCTGTTCACGAGATTAGGTTGTGTGATTTTTGGTTTTAAAAAAACTATGACGCACTTAATTTTGGTTAAATAGTTAGCGTAATACGTTACGGTTTAGGCGTATTTGGCGGAAGTGGATTTTTTATGGGGTGCAGGTTATGGACCAATGTTGATTTTAAGTCATATAAAACCAAATTTCTCAAAATCGCATAAATTCCGCAAACAATTTAGTTTTTTTTACCGAAATATAAATATCTTAGGGAATTTGTTCCACATTTGAGTTAATTACTCTTTTCTTACTGAACTGATCGGAGATGTGCATTTTAAGACCCTTAAACGTGAACAAATTTTGCCCTTAACTAAAAAACGAGCAAATTCAGTTCTTTTTGTTATTATGTTTAAACCGTTTTTATCTTTTGTACGGTACGGAAAATTTTTTTTGCTTCTTTGGCAATATTGAAAAACATTGGAAAAGATAAAAATGCAATTGGTAACAATCCATTTTTTCATAACAAAAACAGCTGACTGAAAATTGTTTGTGTAGAACATAAGTACATATACAGGGAGCGTGAAAATAAAGTGTACAGCTTGTTTTCCAAAATAAGAAGGGTTATGTTAGCTTTTGTCAAATTTGATCAGACCTCAAGCTTGCTGTCAACTGTAAAAAAATACGTTGCTCCAAAACTTAATGAATGCAAGTTGGACAAGAATAAGGTGGTAAAATGTAGAAATAAGAAATTCAACGGAAACAATACAGTATCTATAGTAAAGCGTGATAGGGTTGGTTGCTGTTCTACGTCCTAAAACTGCTGGATCAGACCAATAGTCGCCCGAACGTTCGCAAAGATAGCAACGAAAGTTAGCAGCGGCGGAAATTAAAAATCAAAGGATTCAGTGACAGCGCCGGATATGAAATTGAAGGGATTTTTTGGATATAATGATTTTAGAAATATTAATATAGATATAAGCTCTGTTCCACATGCATAACAAAACGGTCCGAACAGGCACAAAGTTACCCAAAAGCGTTCCACATATCAATTTTTGTGCAAATAAGAGAGTTATTGAGAGAGTAATTTTTTTGATTTCCTGTACAAGTTAACACGATCTTTTTCTTTAGGTAAGTTTAGGCAAGAAAAAACAATCAGCTGTTTTTGTTTACATATGAAACTGATAAATACTGGCATGTTCTGACAATCGCAAAACGCTTAACATTGGCGATTATGACTTAAAATCGCAAATTAGGTGTTCTTTATATCGCAGTAGCAAGAAGTTTGACGAATTAAAATGGCAAAAGGGAACTAGAATATTTGTAAGAAACTATGGCAGATCGCAAGCTAAACGCACGAGTTAAGAAACACCATAAAATAATTCTGGCGTTTTGCGATTTCAAATCGTGCGATTGTCAGAACATGGCCCATAATTCAGAAAATTTACAAGCAAAAGAAAAACTTTAGTTTTAATTAAAAAACATATTGAAAAACAAAATGTAAGGTTTTTGTGAAAAAATATTTGTTTGCCAACTTGTCTCAATAATGCCTTTTTGGCGCTGAGACCAAATAATTTTGTATTATATTTGTACATGAATGATAAATAAATATTGTATATATATAAAAAAGAAAATAAAAATGAATGAATTTGTTGTTGTTAATATAATAACAAAACCATATAACCTGACAATCAGCCTTTTTTAACATGTTTGATGTTTTATATTTTAGGCTTTTCTGCCTCTTAAAAAAAAATTCTTAACTAATAACGTACTTAAACTTTAACAGCCGTATTCATAAAAACTTATTGATGATTAATTGACCAGTTTTAAGCAAAAATTGCTTAAGTTGTATTCATAAACGAAAAATAGTCTATTGAACCTTTAATAAACCATTCATAAAGTAAGAAAATTTATTGTTGGATTTGCCCTTCTTTAAACCAAAAATAAAATGATATTTTAAAAGGTGTTTGCATTTTATGATATTATTTTTGTGAAAATGTTGAAAAATAATGACAAAAATGTTTTATTTATTACAACGGACATGTTAAATACATTTTACTAATTTTTATTTTTGTTTTATTTTAGACAGCCAATTTAAAGTTACATAGTATATTGATAATTATTTAAAAAAAATTATTAATTTAAATGAATATGTTCAGGGGCAAATGCAGATATTATCTTTAATTATTTATTAAATTATTGCAACTAGTTGTTTTTTTTTTTTTTGTTTAAAACAACAAATTATTGTTCAAAAATATAAAAAATAAAATAAAATAAACAAATCATAATAATAGTGATGTTAATAAAAAGTAAATAAACTTTTTATTCGATTACTTTCTTATCGTATATTTAAAAAAGGTTCAAACAAAACTTTTTATGATACCTTTAGGAAACATTTTGTTCAGAAACTAAAATAATATGTAGTTTTATTTGATAAGAATAATTTTGAAGGTCTACAATTAAAAAAAATTATTAAAAAAAATTTAAATATAGAATATCATATAAACCGAATAGAAGTTTCGTGCATCACTAACAATAACATGGCAGCCAAATAAAAAGAAAGTTGCCATACTTAAACAGAAAATCGCTGCAAACAGTTAATAGTAAAAAAGCTGTTAATGTACGTTTATGAATACAAATTTTTATAAGAGGTTTATAAGACAAAAAGCGTTTAATAGTTATTACATACTATAAGCTTAAAATAAGAACTTTTTATGAATATGGCTGTAATTTTTTTAATTTAGCCCTTTTTAACTCGATTTTTTTTTTCAAATATATCTACGCGTTTTGTGTCACTAAACCCGAACGTGCTGATTTTTAATCCAAAACTTCTTAGGAGAACCCTCCACGACTAGTGTTTATAGTTTTAAACATTATTATTTTTATTTTACTGATCTCTAAAAAGCAAGTCGTTCTTCTTTTTTACATTCGGCGTAGACGAACATATTGACAATCCACATGTGTAATCCCTTTCCATTTTAATGAAATTTGGTGAGAAGGTTCCATTTATCCTATAAGGAACATACGTATATGAACGAAAAAAATTAAAAAAAAATTTTTCAAAAGTTATGTCATATGCAAAATGTCATAATTTCGCCGAATTAGCCGAATGTGTTGAGAGTATTTCTTCAATATCTCGAAAACTACTTTGCATACAAAGATGATTTTAATGTCATTTTAAAGAGAATACTTGGGGCTACAATATATTAAAAAAAGGTTGCTTCTAGATGGTTCAAATGTATGACCAACCCCATCGGTCTTTTATTGCGGAATTTCGGTTTTTTAAGTAATTTCAATAAATTAAACCGCTTTTGAGTTACGCGAATATATGCAGTGCAACCTCCTACATTTTTGAAATAACGGAATGTCTTGAAAACAAGTGCTAACCTAAAAAAACGGTTAGCACCACTGGATTCAGCGCGCCCCAATTTGGTTAAAAAGCCAAGTGCCCGGCTTGCCTCCAAATTACAATATTAAAATTCTATTTTAAGACTATTTTTTAAAGGTTACGAAAGAAAAAAAATGATATCCTAAAATAGAAAAAAACACCTCCTTCAAAGTTTCAGGATTTTTAAAGAACATTTTAAGGTATTATATAAAAAAATCAGCCAAATAAAAAATAGGTTTTTGACTTAGTCCGTTTTAAAAATTTTATATTTTGCAGATATTTATTACATTTTGCAAAAAAATATTTTTTTAATATATGATTTGTAGCCCTATGTATTCTCCTTAAAAAGACATTAAAATCATCTTTGAATGTAACGTAGTTTTCGAGATATTGAAGAAATTATCTCAACACATTCGGCTAATTCGGCGAAATTATGACATTTTGAATATGACATAACTTTTGAAAAAAAAATTTTTTTTTACTTTTTTTCGTTCATATATGTATGTATGTATGCTCCTTATAGGATAAAAGGAACCTTCTCACCAAATTTCATTAAAATCGAAAGGGGTCGGGTCCCACTCGTGGTCGTTTCGACATGGAATTACCCACACACTATTTTCCATTTCCCCTTTAGAAATTATTCCGACATAGAAATTTTGTATTAATAAACCTTCTAATAATTTATCTTGTCATTAATGTTGATCGATTGGGTAGAATTGATCATAGCGTCACAAAATATTTCTCTTTAATAATTTGTCTTACAAATATATTTTAAACTAAAAATGCGCAAAAACCGTCTTCCAACAAGTTGTGCGGTAATTCAAAGATTCTCAAGAAAAAAAATTAAAAAAAAATTATATTTTTTTATGATTTTTATTTCACAATTTTACGCTAAATTTCTTCACAACTGTCAATATGTACATATGTATATTAAGAACTAGTTTTTTCCCGCCACTTACGTTATAACTCAATAACTTAAATATTATTAATTCTTGAAAATTCAAAAGAGTGATCTTAAATTTATATATATTTATCAAATAAAACTAACACCGTATCGGCCTCCCGTTGTGTTTGTAGCCACAAATGTTAAAATTAGGTCTATGTGATTCAAATACCGACATTTGTATTGATTCCGCCATCTATTTGAAAATTATGAAATTTTATAAAGATTAGACTTATATTTACAAAAAAATCATTAACTCACTCGTTCCCTTGATTCTATGGGCACTCGTCTTGGGTCCTGAGCTTCAATATTGTTACACAAAGAAAAAAAGATGAAAAAGAAACTCAATATTTGAGGAAATATTAGAAAAATTTTGAAACGCATTGTCACAGCAGCAAAGTTCGAAACGTACTAAAATGTCTACATTAATTAAATGATAACAAGATTATAGCAAATAAATAGCGTTACAAAAATTATAATTTTGTAGTATTAATTTTTTGTAGTTTCTTCTTCTGTCGTGCTTCTCTCCCACTGAAGCATTGATTTAAAAATTTATTACTTACAAGTGAATGAGATTATCTTAAATATTGTGAATGCATTTTATATTTATAACCCAGTTCGCATAACTTTGAGTTACAGCTAAGTATTTCCAAAGAATATTTTTTAAGTTTAACCTATCAACGGCCAATTTCACCAAGTTCAGTTAATATTGTTAATCTAAAACTGTCAGTTTACAATAGATACAAATTCTTAAAAAAACTTTAATGTAACTTTTAGGGGATATTTTATTATACCCTTTTTCGATGAAATGTCAAGTTTTGAAATTAACAAAATTTTTACCCATTTAAGTTCCGTTCCCCACAAAGAAAATATACGCAAAATTTACTAAAGCTATATTCACACCTATTAAATATTTGACGTCATACACTTAACCACTAGTTTTTTTAAAAAATTATATGCTTTTGGAAAACGCTAAGCTCGAACAAACATCATTTAACAGTTTCTTAATTGCATTATACAATTATCTTCTTTCAATTAAAACTTAGTTAATCAATAGAAATTGTTATAAATAAAGCCAAAGTTTAATTAATTTACTGGTCACTCTCTTTTTGATTTTTTCATTTGATATTTGTTAGGGGTGTACATTAGACCATCTCACTTTTTTCGAAATTCCTTAATGAACATCGATTATCTTAATCTACTCTAACACCAAGAATTTTGGTGTATAACACTTAAATGTTGATGAACGGGAAATGGTCTCTCAAATCTTTTTTTTAGGCAAAATGCCTTTTTTTCAAAAAATTAATAAATCTTGTTTTAGTAATTTGCATCTAACTCAAGCAGTTCTGAGCGGAATTGAACCAAATTACATGCATTAGAAAGCTTATTAAATTTCCTAAATGTTTCTTTATGCAATATTGCCATTTTGTTCGATGGTTTTTTATTCATTGCATTACAAATTCAGATTTTTTTTTTTCATTTTTGCTCACCTTTTCTTTTATAAAAATTTAACGAGGCAAAATTTTGATATTCTGTAAATGCAGTATGGTAGGAAATTTTAAAATAAATAACAGTAGCAATCTGTTAAGAAAAACTGCAGTTTTAGTTGTAATAATGAAATGACTAAAGTTGTTTATTTGTAAATTTGCTTCAATTTCATAAATACATTACAGAGCTTTTGGAGCTGAGTTTTATATTTTTAGGCGAAACAATTTTCAAAAATAAGCCAATCAAAATTCGCCCTACTGGAGCATTGCACCGTGCTAGATTTAAGTCCCGCCGTATTTACAGCCTCAACATTTTTGCATTTCGAATCCAACTTAATGCTTTTAAAAATATTTTACAAGCATCGAAAATCAAGATTTTTTAATTTTTTGGAAAAAAAGGCATTTTGCTAAAAAAAAATCGAAAAAACGATTTGAGAGACCACTTCCCGTTCATCAACATTTAAGTGTTATACACCAAACAAAATTCTTATTTTTAGAGTAGTTTAAGAAAATCGATGTTCATGAAGGAATTTAAAAAATAAAAAAAGAGATGGTCTAGTGTACATGCCTTTATTTTTGATACAAACTCAACTTTTTCAGTTTATATATGTAATCTTCATCAAAATCCAGTGCGTTTACATTGTACTTTTTTGACATAAGAAAGATTTTGTTTGCATAACAAAAACTGCTGACTGAAAGTTTTTTGTGTAACACATACTTTCATAAAAAGAAATAGGCATTTACAAATTTGAATCACTTTATTTATAATCCATTTCATTTATTTTATCAATATTATTTGTCTTTCCCATTTGTTTACTATTTTTTCAAAAAAACGGTAAAGATTTCTGAAGAGAAAGTGATATTAATATCGAAGCATTTCAAATCAACCTGTCCGTGAACGTTGGTTCAATTCCCCGGTCAGTCAAGAATCAAAAATTATCTTTAAATTTTAAATCATTTTATGTTGTAAAATTCCTTTCTCTCTGAAAATAATTTATAAACTTTAGCCTGATTAAAATATGAACAAATTTGGATTTAAACCATAAACAATAAAATATTAAACATTTTTTTAACAGTTTTACTTAGTCGCCATTATTGTTTTTTTATGTTTTTTTTTTTATTAAAATTTGAATTTTTTTTCTTGTGCAGCGAAGTATTGTTTAACGAGCATGTACACGGCGAGTTTTTTACATCTGTCTCGACAGCTTTCCAAGTCAAATGTAATTGTGCATGTCTGTCAAAATTGCTGGTTTACATAAGGTTTATAATATTCGGTCACAAACGTACATGTACATATGCTTCCGATATTGTCTCTGTTTTTTCGCATTTTTATTGCAGTTCTCGGTTTCAGAAATTTCTTTCTCAAAATCAAGGGCGTTTACATTGTACCTTAAATTAAATTTTTTTAAATTTTATTTTCTTGTGCATGGAAAAAACCACAGTTACATCACTAAAGAATACTTTACACTTTCACACAATTGTTACGTATTTAGAGAAAAATACAACCCTGCCATGAAAATTTGTTATTGTTTTTTTAAAAATTTTCAAAAAATAATTATAACAGGGAAGCATTTCCCTCAAAAAACTTAATCATTAATCATCGTCTTTTATTGTTTATTATTATAAAAAAAGTCTATGTTGTTATAAAAGAATGATTTCATAGCATGTCTCAGCTGTTTTACTTGAGGAAATTGCACTGGAAACTGGAAAATTTTATATTTTCTTATATTTTCTACTTCTAAACACAATTTTATATGCTTATTTTACATGCAAAAATATGTTATGTTTACACTCTTTCTTCATAATCTTTTCATTACAATCAATTGTAAATTGAGTATTTAGTTGTTTGTTAAGGAAATTTAAAGACATTAATGGGAAACTGCATGGTGATAATAATAAAAAAACATATGGAAAAATCGTACGTTCGCGACCCGTACGTTCGCGACCGGTACTTAAGCCAATTAAACAAAAACCAAAAGAGATATTTTTTTTGGTAAATACTGCATGGAGACCTACATTAATACACTTTTAAAATAAATTAATCACTTTTAAATATTCCGTTCCATTACGCAGATTTTTACATTTAACTGCTGTCAGCCAAAGTTGACTTCTATTTTGCGTACGTTCGCGACCACATGTTAATAACTATTATTATGAAAACTTAAACTCGATGAAACTCATCTTTTGCACTAAACATACAGCTACCCAAATGCTATCGAATCGCAAAAAAAAAGCTAGGAAAAGTTTTGTTTTCTATATTATTTGTACATCAAAAGCGTACGAACGTACGTTCGTGACCCCAGGAAATGCCCATATGTAATTTTTAAAAAACTTTCAAATACCTGAAGTAGTAAAAAGATACGGAAAATGTATCTTTCGTGTCCTAACGGCAACACTGTACAAAATTCTAATTTAAAAGATTTTGTTATTCGTGCTTAATTCCCAGTTTTTTTTCTTGATAAAAACACTTGAATTTTATTGTTGATGGGACTTTTTATTCTTGAAAAATACCATTTTTGGAACTTTTTTGACGCGGATTAGCACACGGGAGATTACCGCTAGAGCCAAAGTTAGTTTTGAGGGGGGTACATCAACAACTTTTTTATTTAGTCGGTCTAATGTACATATGCACAAAAACCCAGAAAAAAAAGTTTTTTTTTGTTTAATATAAATATTTATGTTTAACACTTATTGGTTGGTTTGTAACCGTAGCATGTTGCTTTTAGAAAAGAGGAAAATACTATTGTTAATTTAAGAACAAATTATTATCATATAAACCCATAACATGGTTAGAGGCAACCATAATATTGTTGTAGCTTCTTGATGGAGCACTAATTTGAGAACAATATGGTTGTCAGTGACAATAATATGGTAAAATTAAACAAAATATTTTTAAATTTTTTTTAAAAAATAGTTTTGTTGGAGGTGGTTATATCTAAACATGTTTTTGCATTGGTAGTGTAAACTCCTTTTTTAAGCTGCTATTACAATATCGCAATTGGTTTTTCTATTTAAATACATCTATTCGCATCAACAATTTAATATACCAAAATCGAAACAAATCACGTTACAAAACTATGATCTACACACCCACGTATAAAAATGTCTACCCTTATAATAGATACTTTGACTGTTGTAAATAAATTTTTCAAAACACAAACGCACTTTGGTTTTTCTTTGCTCTTTTTTGAGCTATTGTTATAAACACCCAGCAGATTTATTTTTGGTACAAATACTATATTTTCTTAAAACATTAGAACACTTTTGCATGTTTCTTATATTTTTGCACTCTTGTCATAAAAAAATCCTTTAAATCATGCTACGGCTTTTTACAATAAATAAACCATTAAAAATTATAATGCCTTCTTTGTACTTTCCCATACATACAAAGAATTTGTTATTTCAAATCTTTCCTTTAAAAAAAAAAACAAGTACATAAAAAGTTCACTACGCATGCACTAAAAAAATATAATACGCATACTCTAAAAAACTCTACACGTACACTAGAACAAGATAGGTCAGTTATCTTAGTTTTTGTGTTCGTCAGCTCACAATCTTTGCGTACCATAACACCACTTTTTTGTATTTTTGTAGAGAATGTTTGTGTGTACTGTTCGTAGCAAAATACGGTACGGTACACTAACTTTCCATACTTTACTGTTTTTTCGAACTCTATTCGTAAGGACTAAGTTTATGAGGAATGGTGAGAATCGATCCATAATTTCACATGGTTCCCATAGCTTGTATTCTTTCCGAAATAGTCTTTGCCTTATTATATTGGTAGTAAGATTAAATTAACCTCTAAAATATTTCATTGCAAAATAAATCGTCTTGCCATATTTCTATCAAAAAATCGGTCCATATTTCACCATAGCTCTTATACAAATACCAGTCCCGAAAATACCTTTGAATACTATAACTTCCTTATAAATGTTGTTATTGATATAACATTTGGGGCGATAACTTTTATAATAACTACTTTGTCATGGTAAAATTTCGTACAGGTAGATCCAAAATTGACATAGGTCCCATATATGTAAGCCATCTCTCAAAAATAACTTAAGATAAATAAATCTCATACAGATGTATTACGTTATATTCTTAACAATGAACTTTTATAAAAAGCTTAACCGTACAACATAATTTTGTTTTGCAGGGTCTATAATGGGTCTCAAATATGGTACAGCGTCAAAAATTATCTTAATATACTGAAGTGTAGTAGAGTATCAAATGTTCATGCTTGACCGGCTATACTTTCTTACTTGTTTATTAACTGCGTAGGTATTTTTGAAATAATTTTCAGGCCACATTGTTTTAGGGTATAATTACCTAATTTTTGGTTTTTGTTTTTAAACAAATTAAAAATACATAAAGCATAACAAACTTTTACACAGAATTCTTACAAACAAATTTTAAACCATATAAATATAAAAAGAAGAAACAATTTTGAAGTTTTTTTGCAGGACTTAAAAATTTAATTTACAAGTTTAGCACTTCATTAAAATTTATGAAAACTTTTGTATTTAGTTTAACAGAATATCCTTTTTATTAGATTAATTGTAAAGCATCAATCAAAGTCACCACAAACATTTTTAATTATCATCGTTAATAACTGTTCCTTTGAAAATTTAACGTACATATTTAACTTTTCATAACTTTTTGTTGAGATAATGGAATGAAATAATAACACAGATTATTTGTTTAGCCATTAATACGTAAAGACGTTTAATAGAAATTTCCCTATGACAAGTGAGTTTTTGACTCATGTTTCTTAATACATAGTCCATCTTAAATTCTGCTCAACTATTTCCAGTATGCAAACTTAGTCGAATTATCATCTAATATGAATCTATTTCGTAAAAGTTCATCGATGTCGAGTTCTATATAATGTCGATATCAAGTGTTGTTTCCTTTGTGGTATGCAAAGGGAAAATGGATCGATAGTTCTTAAACTTTTCAACTCAATTTTTTATCGAATAAAATATTTTAAATATTGCAATAAAAGAATTACGTCCTTATTCATAAAAAATAAAACAGGTTTATAAAAGGTTTATTAAAAAATTTATTTAAAATATAAAAATAAACTCCGAGTTTATATGAAGAGCGATTTTTTTTTGCTCTTTGGCTTATCAGTGTAAAAATAGATTCGTGACATGTGGCAATGTCAAAAATGCTCAGTAAGAGCCTAACCTAAACAAAAGTAGCCTGGGTTTCCTAGTTAGGTATCAAAAATTGTCATGTCCATACAATTTGTATGAGGCATCCCTTAAAAGGGCGGCGTCAACGCTTTGCAATTGGAAAATCCGATTTTGACAGCGCGTTTAATAGTGATTTTTAGTAAATAATGGTAATCTAGCTATGTTTTTGGTCAATCTAGCGGTTTTATCTCCATTTTTTTATTGCTATTAAGTGGGTTTTATTAAACAAGAAGGTTAACACTACTGTTCGTAACACAAAGTTGCCGCCCTTGTTTAAGCTGGAGATCAACACCACGCCTTTTCGCCTGCATTGTATGTTTTTCATGCTTTACTTGCGTTTTACGTTTCAAGTTACATGTAACGCTTTCTATGCGGCTTGTGGTGATGGCGCATAAAAAGCGTTAAAATAAAATTTCGTTTGTTAAAATCAGCTCATTTTTTGGAACGCTGCTCGTGAGGCTCCAAAAGTATAAAGTAAACCTACTTTTCACATTCAACGCCTCAAGACTTGCTACGTAAAACAACGCAGATTTTAGTTTTTTGACAGCGAAAAAGCGTACAATGCAAGGTGTGGACCTCCAGCTTTAGGTATTGCATATCAGCGTAAAATCTAAGCGGAAGAAAACGTTCCGCCTTCTGCTCTTGTTTAGGTATGCCTGTATCATTGAATTTTATTTTCAAAAATCTGCTGTGTACAAAATGTTGTTCGTAAATTACGCCCATTTCATGGCCGTCTTAATCCAGTGGCCGCTGAGATCATGCGATTGACGACACTACAATATTTTTTGTGGGGTTAGGTGAAGTCTCTCGTGCATAGGAATAAGCCTTTTCATACCTGGAAGACAACATTACAGCTGCCATTGGTGAGATACCGGCCGAAATGCTGAAAAAAGTATGCCAAAAATGGAACTCACGAAAGCGGGCAACATTAGCATTAAGTAATCTTTAAAAAATCGCCCGTTAGAATCGAAAACGATTCAATTTGGAGAATTCTTTTTGAGAAATAAATTGAATAATAAATGTTGTTAGTATAGACCTAAAAATTTATATCTTTAATAGATTAACTTTTCCGATGATAGTTTGAAAATTATATCGGAATTTAAAATTAATCGAATATTTCATTATATTATACTCTACCTTTAATAGAACGGAAAGTTTATTTAAATTTTTTAATGAAAGTCTCGATTAGTATAATATTGCATTTCTTTTCCATCACTTTTTTATTACCTAGTGCTTCTAAAATCACTACGCCAAGTTAAAAAAAAACATGACAGGCGGTTACTGAAAACATATTTCTGTCATGAAATTAAAGGATTTAAAGAACATTTAACTATTTTTTCTAAAAGTTTTGGGATTTTTAATATTTTCGTGTGAATTTGTCTTTTACAAAAATAAAATCGACCTAGTAAATGGTTAAAAGGTCATATCTGTAATTTTACTTGTGATTTTTTAGACTTACCGAGGCCCTTAACAAACAAAGATTTTTAACAATCCAAAACACTTTTTTGTCACTGATTTTGTCTTTTTTTCGTTTTGTTGGACAGCATGCAGTGTTAAAATGCGTCCAGATTTTAAGTGAACAGTTCTCTATTTAAAGATGAAACCTTTTAATTTGATTTTGCTTTAAAAATTTTAATTTAAATGACAAAATCCATTTTCTATGAAATCAACGAGTAAAAGTTACTTTGGATTACAAAAAAAAAAAAAAATCTGAATGAAGGAAGTCAAAGGCAACCACAACTTGTGTATAAATAATGGAAACCTTCATTAAGATAAACAAATATGTATAGATACGAGTAACATTTATTTGATAAGAATCACAAAAAAATAAGAATTTAGCGACCGTGGCATATTGGTAAAAAGGGTAGTCCGAAAACAAGTGTATGTATTTTAAAAACTAAGATTTTGATATTTTTCTGGAAATATATTACGTGATACTTTTTCTTATAACATTTTTTTTGGTAAATAAAAGCAAATCTTTTATACCTCAACCGTTGGACCAATTAAAATAACGATTAAGCCCGGCCTTAAAACGCCCTTACCACGAGTATTTACAGAAAAATTTTCCAAAGTTTAAGTTATTTTTTGCTCCACACACCAGAACCAGCGTTGCCACGACCAAAAAAATTTTGTAACCAAAATGAAAAAATAAAGTAACCAAAAGCAAAAAAAAGTAACCAAAATTATTTTGTATCAAAAGTACTATTTTGTTCGCACTTCAGTTTAAAAATATGTCTAAAGAAGAAATTGTATTTGTTTGTATCTTGTAGGCTCATTAACCGCTGGACCGATTTCGGGAAAGAACAATAGGATATACAATTTTTCGAAATTTTTTAGTGGAAGTGGCACTTCCTATACAAAGTTTAAACTTATTTTCGTCATTTTTAAAAATTTTATGAGCTATAGCTTTCATTCTTTTTATATGAAGAGCTCTTACTGTGTTATATTATCAAAGTGCAAAATTAAGCTAAATTTTGCGGTAGATCTTTAATTTATAGATGATTTTTGCTCAGTGGAATATGCTCATATTAAACGGGATAGGATCGGAAGGGCCTTTGACCTTATCGTTTATCTAGAAAAGTGTTTCAGTCAGCCATATGAAGCATGAAGAGTAGCAGATAATGGCCATTTACACTTGATAGTCTGTTAAAGCTTAAGCTTCTAAAAAAATTATTTTTAACTAGATGAAAAAAGTATTGGTTTAAGATGCACAAATACCACACACAATTTTTAAAGGTCAAAAAAGCGGAGCGGGTAGTTTTTGCTCCAAAACAAAAAAATTGGTTATTTTTGTGTTGAAAAAAAGTAACAAAAATGAAAAAAAGTTATCAAGTACACATTGAGAAAAAAAGTAACCAGTTTTGGTTAAAAGTAGCCAAAACGGAAACGCTGACCAGAACAAGCACTTTATCATTATAGAGCAGTGTTAACCAAGCCCCGAACGCAAGTACACATAGATATTATGTGCTTGTGTGCGGGCGCAAACAGAAGCTGCGGTCGCTGCCGAATTGTACACTGTGTAACAATCTATATATATAAAAATGAATGTATATATCTTTGTTTCGTATAGGCGTCTAAGCTACTGACCCGATCTTCATGAAATTTTCACAGTATATTACTGTCGACCAATAAGGACAAGTAGACTATATTAGGTCAAGATTTTTTTTTTATATACATTTTTTTATCAATTATTTTTTTTTTTTTTTTTGATTTCAATATATATTTTTTTTAATGAAATTATTGGATCCCGTGCAACGCCGGGTACCCGGGCCAGCTAGTATATAATATTTATTTAAAAAAAAAAAAACATCAGTTCCCAAGAATTATTGAACATTGTTGCTCTGTGTGCTTTTGTGTTGATAACGAAAAAAAAAACAATACCAAACAAGCGTGCGTGGTGTTGCTTTCACAAAGCTTGAGCAGAGGACACAGAATTCTACAGAACTGTCACGAGACGGAAGATTTTGCGTTCTTTTTTTTTGTCTCTTTTTAAGAAAGCTGCCCCTTTAGCATTTCTCTTTGCATCATCTTTTATGCTGCAATACAATGAACACACATTTATTTAGTTGAGATTTATTTGCAAAGCTTTTGTAAAAATTAACTTTTAAGTTTACCACAACACAAGTAAATAATATTTAAGTAAATAAATAACATTATAAAACAAAAAATATTAATAAATACATTTTTTTTGCACAAAACACAACGTTTGTTAAACTAATTTTTTTAACGTGGTCTGTGTTTTGTTATTTTTTTTGTTTTGATCATGCCATTTGTGTTGATTGTTGCTGCCTGTTTTTACACATTGCCACTTCACTACCAAAAAAAACTTTCTGTCTTTTTCTTCGAAAGCTGCCCTCGCAACTGATTTGGGCCTTTTTCACACGTCACTTTTTACAGTTCTGTGGTATTCTGTGGCAGAGACTGATGATAGACTGATGCAAGGCCTATCCAATAGGTCTGCTTACTATTACAACAATACAACAATACAAAAAACAACAGGCATTTTGTTTGTGTAAAATTCCTCGCCGTTGTCAAAATCTTACTACTACATAGGTAAAACAAAAGGAAAAATGTGTTTTTTGTGCATGTATGTGTGGTAAAAAACCAAAAAAGTAAACAAAAATTTACACGTATTGTAAATGTAAACAACTTTTGATATCGTTGAGGAAAAAACCAAATAAACATCTG
Organism: Pollenia griseotomentosa; assembly: GCA_963931875.1. Taxonomy (NCBI): domain Eukaryota; kingdom Metazoa; phylum Arthropoda; class Insecta; order Diptera; family Polleniidae; genus Pollenia; species Pollenia griseotomentosa. Next base: position 99,543,971 of record OZ007560.1, read on the forward strand.
GCTTCTTAAGCAGACCTATTGGATAGACCTTGGACTGATGTTTTGAAACGAACAAAATTGTTGTATACATGTGAATTGCCGACCGTGGCTGTGTGAAAAATACGATTATTGACTGCCTCGCGAGGATATGGAGTGGCTATCACTGTTATAGAGTTAAGATTCACATTAAAGTTATTTGTGCCGAAAATGATCTTAATATTCGTATGAATGCGTATGAGTTTAGGCATGCATCGATGAGTATCGACAAGTAACTTCAGCAATTCGTATGCTTATTGTAAAGCAAGCAGTGTTGCCACGACCTAAAAATTGTTTATGATAAGAATATAACTTTCAGCGGTGTACTGGAAATCGAGAACATTTCTGGCAACATTTATGAAAAAAAAATTTAAAAATAAAAAATGTTTGAAGTCAATGATATAAATATGGGTGTATGTGGATATGTGCGAGTATGAAAAACAATAAGTATGATAACATACATGAATGAAATTAAATGCGCAGGGATATATACAAGTACGACAATAAACAGATATGAGTACGCACATGTTTTGAAAATTTTCAATATGTGCTAGAGTACTTTAATTTTTTTATACCCATTGACTTTCTCTGGTACGTACTCCTTAAAAATGTTTTAATTTTCCAAAAACTGGTGATATTTAAAAAAGTAAATAAACCAAAAATTTTTAAATGAAAGCAAATATTTGTTTCATTATTTAAATTTTAGACTATTGATTTGTTCGCATACTCAAGTGCGATGTCGAGTCGTTTTTTTCTGTTTATATCCCTTAATAAATGTGATTGCCCAGCGTTTAATTCAACACGACACGTATTAAATGGGGATTACCTTCTACAAAGGACTCTCGGAGATATCGCAGCTTGCTGAAATATCTCAACGCAACGGGCTGGCTCTAGCCACCTCGGAGTGACGGAGTCACTGTCGACTCTACTTGCAGCACGCCTAGATATGTTCGTGCTACCACGTTAACCAACCAACCAAACATCCCTAATTAATGCTTTTTTCTTGGTACCCGGCTATGAAATCCGCTTTTTCGCAAAACATTTTGCACTGTTTCTGAATGAAAATTAATATTGTGGTAATTTTCGAAAGTGTTTCGAATTTGCACGACTTGTTTTAGGATTTTTACTAGCAATAATTTTATAAGTCGCTCAACTCTTGGGGAAATTTTGGGTGGACGTACAGTTTTTGGCAAATGCAAATGTTTTATTACAGTCTGTATACTTGGCTCGTCCAACAATTTTAAAAATTTAACTCAAGGAATTCCCATGTTCACGCATTTTAGAACAAATGTCCTTTGTTTTCTTTTTTAACAAAGCAGTAAATTTTTTTCTTAAATTACTGCAATTACTTTCCGTATATCATTTTTTCCTTAAATCTACTTAATTTAAAAAGGACCGTTTTCTATTTGGCATCGTACGTATAATTATCTGTGCTGTCAGATTCATTTGTATGTGTAAAAGTATAATAAGCGGAAAGTGACCCGAACTTTTTGAAGTTTGATTTTGACAGTGTGTCGATGGCATGCAAAATTATCGATCAGAAATCCAGCGTTATTCTTAAACTCAAGTTTTAGACAATAACTTTAATAGTAGCTACTATGTGATGCCAACATTTGGTAATGGATTTATGTAACTTCTAACAATTATAAGGAAGTTATAGCATGAAAATATATTTTGGGACAGGTATTTGTCTGGGAGACAATTCCAATAAGATTTGTTAAGATGATTTACGTCGCCATAAAATATTATTAGGCCAAATTTTATCTCACTATCAACATAATTAGATGATTAACACCCCTTCTTAGGTGGCGGCGTGGTGTAGTGATTCGATCCCTGGCAGAGGACGAAATATTTTCATCTTGGTTTTCGGGTTTAAAAAATCAATAGCTTCAACCCCCTTCCAAACAACCCATCCAAGAAGCCCTTTGACACGCCTCCCACTGGAATAGAGGTAAATCATGGCAAAGGTCGGGCAGTCGCCCGAAAAAAATAGAAACAGGGCGTTGTTTTTTGGCAACGACAGATGGCAGCTCCATTATCCTAGGACATGCATGCTACAACAGACCAATCATCTACTTAGCTGGAGCAACAACCGATTAACGAAACTGATAGAAGGAACAATAACAATACTGAATAGATCGATACTCCAGGAACAAGCACACACAGAAAAAATTTTTTAGGCCAGTAAAAGAATTAATCAAAAATAAAATCAGTTTTTATAAAATATTTAATCAGGTGAATTAAACTTTTAATCAAGTGAATTAAACTTTTAATTAAAATATTGTCAATTAAACATTTAATACACTTGATTAAAAAGTTTAATTCACCTTATAAAATATTTAATTAAAACTGATTTTATTTTTGATTAATTCTTTTACTGGCCTAAAAAATGTTTTCTGTGCAGTGAAATCTTACATGGGAAGACCCAAAAGCAACTACAACAAATCGTATGAGATGGTGATGCTCTGTAAAAGTCATATGCTTCCAAACAGGGTAATGGGAAAAAAATAACACATTGGCTTAATGAGCCATAAATTTACTAAAACTAACACGAAGATAGCGTTAAATTGTTTAGTGGCTATGTAAAAAAATAAACCGACTCTCACCCTTTTTAATACGCTTTGTCCTAATGAAAATCAAAGCGTACACCCAGAGAAGAGACAAAACTATTTTTTAAGAAAACTTTAAACATATTTTGTTTAATTTAACCATATTATTGTCACGCACAACCATATTATTGTTAAATTAGACCCATATCGCAATTTCTTTCATCTATCGAAATTCATTTAGTACTACAACAATTTACCGATTAGTTAAGCGTCAACAAAAAAGCCGAAACTGCAATAAAAAGTATATGTAATTAAAATTGAATCGATTAGTTTACCTGTTTTTGTTAAACCCTTTTGTTTTTTTTTTGAGAAACAAAACAAACGACGATACAAAGTAACTATCTAACTGTACAAAGAAAATGGGATTATGTTTGAGTAAAAAAAAAAAAAAAACATTATCTCATTAAAGCATAACGAAAGATGTTTTAAGGATAATAATTACAAAAATTGGAAGGAGCGAAATTAATTTATTAATTTGTATGCAAATAGCAACCCCTAACGCGCATTTTTAATCAAATTTTGATTAACTTTAATTATTTCATATTTCAAAAACATAAACAAAACGTAGGATAAACATATTTTCTTAAGTCTAGGACATTTTATTTTCTTCACTTAGAACAAAGGAATTTTCTTAAAAATTCATATTTTTTAGTGAACTTTGCTAAATTTCGGACTTTTTTTTGTTTCCTTGAAAAAGAGTTAAAAATGGCTTTTACTGGTTTAGATATTAACAATGTTTGGTTTTAACATTAAAAACGCGTTTCGGCGTATTCGCTTTATAATAAACCTTTAAGTTATTTTAATTGCAAATCAAAATACATAAATACACACACTTGATATTTTAATTAGGCTAAAGTTCATCAAATTTAATTTTCATTACATTATTTTTATGAAGAAAGGAATTTTAAAACATGGCATTAATTTAAATTTATTGATAATTTTTCATTCTTTATAGAAATTAATTATAATGTTCACAAAATGTACAAAATGAACCGTTTAATGTTTTAAATCAAACTAAATTAAGCTTTTGTTTATAGTTCACAACTAGGGTTTTTCTTTTCCCGGACCTTTTTCATTTCCCGGGAAAGCGGGGTTAATTTTTGAATTTCCCGGGATCCCGGGATTACTCGCTTAACACAAATCGATGCAAAATAGATTTAATTGAATTAATTTGAAGAAACAACATTTCCTAAGATTAAATAAATAATTTTTTAAATGCATTCAACTATTTTATTTCTGTGGCAAAAAGGAAAAAGTGCTTAATGGCACCTTAAGATCTTCATGTTCGAAAGTACACATGGGCAAAATTTCAATTATTTTGTAGGATTTTTGAGGAAGTTATAACAAAATTGCCTTTTGGTTATCTTTTTTCAATGCCCAATAGCATTTGGAATAATAAAAACTTCCGATCTGTGACACTATGAGGGCTTAGGAATAACACCTAAAAAACTATAACCGCAGAGAACTGACGATTGTATTAAATTCGGAGTATATTTCCAAAAGCCACCTTTATAATTTTAAATTGTTCTTCTATAAAACTAAACAAATGGACTTAAGCACTTATCGCCACAGAATTAATTTAAAGGCAACAGCGTTAATATAAAACCAAAAAAGTTAAATTATTTAAAGAAGTTATTACAAAATATTTCTTTTAAATAAGGATTTTAGTTCAGAATAAGCATTTACGGAATCGTTTGAAAGCCTATTTCTAATTGTTATCAAGAGAAAACACATTTCCTTTCTACGGATGTTTGCCTTTTAGTCGAAAGGAACATTAAATTATCTCTAGACAATTTTAGTTTTCTTAGCACTTTCTTCAAAATTTAAAATTCTTTTAAAAAAAAATTATTTTCTTCAAACCGAATAAGTGTTTTCTTTATTAATAACTTTTGTCATCATCTCTTACAAAATCTAGTACGAAAATTCCGTTAGGCAGCTGCTCTACATATAAAATCATTACATTTTTTGAAGCAAGTGGGAACAACTTTTGTTCGTTTTTATAAAATAACTCTTGTTCTTTCGAAATTTTAGAGCATTAAACATTAAACATTGCCTTTCTTATCGGATATGAATTGACATATCTTTGGCGTTTGGCAAAAATGTGTTAAGTCAGAAACGGTATATTTTTGTTAAATTGAAAAACATTTATCTGGTGTATTTTATAGACTTTTTCTAAAAGCAGATGATAACGATAGACTAAAGTGATTTGAACCAAGCAAAAGAGAGAAAAAAATTAATTAAAGCCAATCAAAAACTCAAATGCGTTTTATTGATTTTAGACGTTTTTGCATAACGGCTAAGATCTATTTCATGACACAAATTATTTACAATTATATCAGCAGTAAAGTTGTCATAATTAAATAAAAAATCCCAGGAATTCCCGCACAAATTTCCCGAGATTTTTTCCCGACAAAAAATATGCGGGATTCCGGGATATTTGTCCCGGGAAATCCCGTAAGAAAAACATTATTCACAACCATTTCTAGCCGATTCCATAACTTTCTACATCTCAATCTTAAGTCCGCCTTTAGGTGTAAAAAATATTGTATTCCAATTACTAGAAAGTTCCACACAGAGGAGTTCATAGCAATTTTTAAACTAATCTTAAACAAAACTATAATTAAAAAGATAACTTTACCCAAAAACTATAAATAATTCTTAGAAAATCTAAATTCGTAACAATACAAATTTGTTAAAAATTTTGTTTCTGTATTATTTATATTCTTCTCTTTTTTCGGTTATTCGGTTCATTTAATTATAATTTTGTTAATCGATATAAGACAAAATCATTGCAAGTAAGAAGGCTATGAAAATTTTAAAACAATTTCGTTAAAATAAACGAAATTTTTAAATGAGGCCCTGGTAATTTTTCATTGGTCTTTTAACATTTTTAAAGTTTTATGGTGGATATTCACCCACTAGTGAAAGGTCCAGCGATAGTTACTTATCATAACCCCAGCCCAACTTGTTAGTTTACTTTGTCGAATTTCGTTTACCTGACTTCTTTCTGATATCATCGTTTCCTTGCGTAAAATCGGGGGAATTTCCAAATAATGCTTGCAACACACATTCGGTTTTTAATAAAAAACCGCCCAGATAATGTTCTTAAGCTACAATTTGGAAGTCTTTTAAATTAAAATTAATGTGGTAAAGTTGAATTTATTAAACAGTTGAACACGATTCTAAAATAAACCTAATTCAATAAACATACATACAAACATACATTGGATATTAAACAAGTAAAAGTGCTGTATATGGCTATGCAGGATCTTATAACCCTACATTATAGCAATAAAAAGTCATTTGTTCTCTAGCGTCATAGGGATTGTCAAAATCCCTCTTCTGGAAGTATATTCATATCGGCGCTGCGTGAAAAAGCAGGTCGAATTCGAGGATAAGAGGTACCGAGGATGAAGTGCCGATGCTGATTGTGGTGTAGATCTGGCAGTTTGTGAATAGAGTTTAGGGTCGAAGACACTGGTGAAATAAACAGTGAAGACTTGAAATTGTTAGCGGATGAGAAGTTTAGATACAGGTGATGAGAATGGTGGTGTTAAATGAAGTGTAAGTAAGGCTTCCCGAATACAAAGTTTACCTGGATTTTCTGAAGAGCAAAAGGTTAAAGAACCGATGATGAAATGGTGATGCTAGTGAACGGGAGCGAGCTGGGAAGGATGAGGGGTGAGCGTTGGAGTCTTATGACGAAGCGTGATGAGCCTGGGGTGCAAAAGAAAGTGACTACTTTCATAAAATGCATTTTTCACAGAATGATGCTTATTTACAAAGAGTGCTTTTCTCAAGGGAATTTGCTGTTTGGAATTACGTGGTGAATGTTTTTGACCCAAACCCAAATCACGGGAAGAGTGTTCCTGAATTGCAGCAGATTTTCCACTTGTGGAAAGATCGAGTGACGACGGTTCATCTCTGTATGCTGTGGCTATCCAACAGATGCAACTGGCAGTTTCTAATTGCAGCGAAGGTTAAATGTCTCCAACTCCTAAGCAAGGGGCGAGAGTATTATTCTGCCGGATTGTATACTCAATTGCTTCCTGTGTGTGTTCGATACGCTAATGCAAAAGTAGCGTTTGGTCAACGTAAAACCGATCGTGCTGAATTTCAATAGTAACCTAATCCAGACAATATGTGATATAAATATATAACAATATAGTGCCATTTCAACATACACACAGAAGACATCGTTAAATCAACTTCGATACTTATAAGGACCCAGAATATAGTGACTTTATAAGGTCTAAGATCAATATGGTAGAATTTATAGACGGAATAACAAACTAATATATGCCCTTTCTACACATCCTCTCCACCAGTGTTAAAGGATTTAAAAAGTCTTAAAACATTTGCAATTTTTTGTATTTGATTTGGTTTTAAAATTAGCGAACGATGTTAGCAAAGTGTTTGAATTTAAATTAATAACAACCACTTGCTGAGAATAATTCCAAATAAAATCGGTAATAAAATGTATGCAATTTGTTCTTTTTATAGTAACAAACACTTAATTTTATTGCACTTTGGTGATAAGTAAGTATTTGCTACTACACTTTTATAAAATATACATCCATACTTGCACACTTCTTTAGGGATACATCTGCAATAAGGATACTTTAAGGATATTGTTGACAATCGCTATTAGAGTAGTGTCACCATGAGAACAATACGTCACTTCATGTTAGCAATCGGTTTCAATTCAAGAAGTTAAAAAACACCAACATCAACAAATTCATTACACTTCAATGACTCTCTTAAAGGAAAAAGGTTTCAATAAGTTGTTTACCCACCCAACACTCAAGTCATTAAATGTTGCAAAAATAACTTGCAACAGTTTTTTTCGATTGTCGTATCAAGGGTTTTGTTTGTTTTGGTCTCTATTAAAAACAAAAAAGTAATTAAAGCAAGAGAATAAACATGAAGAAATAAATAAATAAAGAAACAATGAACATTTAATTTTGTCTAAAAGTGTTTGCTGTTTTAAGACTTTAGCAATAAATATTCTAAAAAAGGGCGTTTTTAGGATATTTAGAGGTTTATTGCTTTAATTCATTTCAATAATAAAAGCAACACATGGAGGCGTGGTGTTGACCTACAGCTTTAGCTTTAACGCTGCAATAACACACATACTTAAATAAGAGCGCCAACGTAGTGTCATGAACTGTAATGTTAACTCATCTTGTATAATAAAAGCCACACAATAAAATTGACCTAGAAATATCTAAATTGACATATGAAGATATCATGCAGCCAACTTCACTTTTTCAATTGCAAAAAGTGGATGCTGCGCTATTTGGTTTCAATTCAAACATTTTGTATTATGAGCATGCGAATTTTTGACAGATTGGAAACGCTTGACGCGCTGATATAGGTTGGTCTGTTTAGCGTTCCATTACCGTTAACTTTACAAATGTCAAAGCAGAACTAACATTTACAGCGTTTTGCAAAAATTATAGCATCTTCCGATAAGGTGATGACTTCTTCGCCACATGCTAAAAGATTCGAATTTTACAAACAAACGTAAGACTTGAATTTTACTCAGTTACGTGGTTGTCAAATCTTAATTATAAATAAACACTGAACTGGTTCATTAAAATTTTCTGCAAAATTTTCTGTTTAGAAAATTCATTATTATAGAACTTTGTTTGTATAAATATGCGTAAAATAATAATAACATAACGATTATTTGATTATCCTTTTAACATGTTTATTTTGTAATATTTACGTCAATCATTTTATACAGATTTGGAATGTAAAAACTAAATCCTAAGGGAAAAGACATACAAAAACTAATATTTGTTGTTATGCAAATTCAATATTAATGTTGTTAAATTTGGTAGTATTTAAGTTAATTTAATTTCTATTTTTACAGGCCTGGCCAAATGTTAAAAGAACATTTGAATTATATCCTCAGGCGAGTCCATACCAACTGCATACAATAACAGGTAAGTTAAAATTTTATTATATTTAAAATAAAATGGATAATAAATGTTGTTTCACATGTTAAGGAGAAACATATTTATGTAAAAGGTGGCGCAAAAGTAACGTTATGAATTAATTTGTGGCTCTCATTAGAGTGTAACCAGCTTGTATGCCCATACCACAATAGTGGAGAGGCTATAATGCGTTTGTTATGATGTGTGTAAGTTCAAGACACACCTTTTAGTATCCCGATCGACTCAGAATTACTGTATTTCCATATTTAAGAATAGCTTCCATGCAAATATATACCAGTCCAAAAAATCGAAAGAACATCGTTAGATCGGGTAAGAAAGAGATTGTGAGTCGATCGGTATACCTAAATTTTGGATGAGTTCCAATACGTCAGTTGCAAAGCAACTAGCTTTTTTAAATGCATTCTTCAATGAAACCAATAAGCAACAAGCCAGCCGTGCATCGTAAGATTATGTAGTTTTGGAACTCAGCCTTTATATGCGTTAAAAACTCAAAATCCCCATCCAGACAAAGTTTAGTAATAAACATACTAGTTGTTATTTACTTCTGACTAGTTGAACATCTGTTTTTTTTTCATATACCCAGTTGGCAAAATGGTCATAGAAGCAAATGTTGTCAATGAATGACAGTTTTGAAATACAACGTCGATGACGACAACTTAAGTAACAAAACGTGTATTGTGTCGTGTTTAAAGTCGTATTTACGACTTTTTTGGAGACAGTTTCTTAAAATTGTCTTGAATAAGACTTTATTAAGGTCCACGTAAGCGACCATTGCATGCATTTTGTCGTGTTTAAGACCACATTGACGACAAAATGCATGCAATGTTCGCTTACATTGTCCTCTATTAAAAAAAAAATTAAAATCTGTCAATTTGTATGTAATTAAAAATTAAATTTTCCTAACGCTATGCTTTTACATATTCAGCCTGATTACGGTTGGCGTTGGCGTATACGTCTGAGTCGTTTTTTTGTAGTAGATTAAAGTAACACGCAACCTGTGTCCTTTAATCTACTACAAAAAGAGACTCTGGCGTATACGCCAACGCCAACAGTAATCAGGCTGATTATCATTTTTTGATAATCAAAAAAAGAAATAATTAAATAACACTACGTGACAATTTTTTGACCAAATGCATTTAAAACGTAATCCTTATGTAAAATGCTGAATCCGCTGAATCCGAATATGCAGTCAGAATTGTCAAAAGTAGAACAGTTTTTGAGATATTCCGTTATTTGTGTTTTTAAAAAAGATGATGTGACTGATATGCAAATATCCGAAAAATAAAATTTTAGCCTATTTCAATACGAACATTTTGTGCCCAATAGGATCCAGATCGGTGCAAAAATGACAAAGTTACAATAGATTAATTGAATTAACCCACAACAAATAAATATACAAAGCTAAATTTTTAGTAACAATAAATATTAAAAATTGCTTGAAACTATTGAATTTCTATGTGGGTTAATTTACTAAATCTTCTGTAGCTTTGTCATTTTTGTACCAATCTATGTCTTGTTGGGCGCAAAATGTTCATATTAAAATAATCTAATGTCGCATGCAAAACATTAGGATTTTTAAATGATTGGTTTAAAAAAAATAACTTGAAAAGAGCAAAATTGAACAAAATCATAACATTTTCAATGAAGCTTAAACTTTTGTCCCCTGTAACTCTGTCATTTCTTGACCAATCTTCACAAGCAATCCATGGTTATTTTAAAAATTTTATAACCTTTTACTAAAAAGAAAGAAATACATAATTCGTTTAAAATTTTTTAAGATATTTGCATTTCAGTCACATCATCTTTTTTAAAAACACAAATAACGGCTATTTTGGAATATCTGAAAAACTGTTCTACTTTTGACAAGTCTGAGTTCATATTCGGATTCAGCGAAAAATTTTACATAACATTAGCTGTCAGATTCATTTGGTCACGACTTTGTTGAAATTTTGTCACGTAGTGTAACACTTCCTGTAAAAAAGTTTTTTTGCTCTCCTGAAAAATAATTATTTTGTAACTTACAACGAAATTTTCGGTTTTCTTTTTTGTCAAAGGTAGACAAAAGTGTAGACAGTGTCACCAAAACAATCGACAAAAGTGACGATTTAGAGATACTTGATTCCAGGCTTCCTACAGGGGTATACTTATGTATGTATGTACTAAATATGTTAGCATAACATCATGAACACAAATTAACAATAAGGAAATATTTGGTTGTTATATTCAGGGCTGGAAATATGCTATTTAAAATTTTATTGTTGAAAAAAGTGAGTCAATCCACCTGAAAGAAATGATCAAACTTCGTGGGTATTTTTTTAATTGTACTAAAAAATGATAAATTGTACCAGTGTACCGATAAAGTTTCGATTGTACCAAATTTGCTACAGTTGTACCACAAATCCCATCAGGGATCTGCCATTTTATTACCGGTGATGTTGCAGTGACTGGGTACATAGCATACACTCATTACATACTATTCTAATTTTTCCCTTAGAGCTCTTCTGCAATAAATTCCTAGTTTGGAATTCACAAAACAGCCCATCAAGGCCCTAAAAGATGTCTACATAAATAGTGACTTTCGAGCCCCAGCAATGTTACCCCTTGCTAATTCCACGACCTCGAAAATTCCTAGAACCTCCGCCAAAAATATACTTCAGTCGTTAGAAAGCCCATATGACCTTAATGGCGCTCAAAGTCGTGAACGATTTTCCGAACAATTGTGTGAAAAAGTCGTCAACAATTTGTTTGGACGGTCGCCCACGCGTCGTCAAGGATTTTCTATGTTCGTACACGCGTCGTTAATGATTGAAGACATCCTTGAAGACAAGGTACATATTTAGAATACAGTGCACTCGCGATATTACGAACACCCTAATATATAAACACCCCAAAATATAAACACTTTTTTTCTTCCATTGACTACTCTAAAATATGAACTTGTGCAAAAGCTTTAAATTATGAACAATTTATAATGGTTTTTTAACAGTTTTCATCTACCTACACAGTGTTAAAATATAATAACTTAGGGATTTCCCTAGCTATCTGCTTTAAAATTGTCTTCAACTGTTAATCAAAATGTTTTACATACACGTTTTATCTAGTGCTCACATTAACATGGAATTTTATATACATCTTTAAATATAATTTTATCGTGAAAAGTTCTTAAATATGAATTAAAAAAAAGCATAAGTTTTGAACTTAAAAAAGAAAAATCAGAAAATTTAAAATATTTTGGAATAAGTGGAAGTGTTATTAACTTAGAGAATAATTTTTTTTTTTTTTTGGAAGTGTGCTAACAGTACGTATATTTAAACTATATTTAAAAAAAAAAAAAAAATTCATGCACCGATGGTTTTTTAAAATGAGAGACAAAAAGATCACTGTTAGCGGACACGGCAAATATCTGGAGATTGTTAAGAGAGCGGGGCGATTTTAAGGTGATTGAGCGGAAGAAAATCACAAGCTTTTTCGCATAATTACTCAATGAATAAGAAAAACTTTAACATAAGAAACTTTTATTTTTATGGGAGAAACGTTTTTGAAGGGAAATTAGAAGCCATTCGCAAATATGAACAATCTTCCAAAAGTGTACTGGCTTTGTTTTAATTAGTTCATATTATCGCGAGTGCACTGTATATATATATTTATTTCTTAACGATATTATAGAGTTAGGGTTTTTTACAGCTAAGTTTTATTTCTTCTCTCTCTTTCTTTCCCTTTCACTTCTAGTACTTTTCTACGTCGGAAACCTTAATCCTTTTTTAAGAGTTTTTAATAAGCAAAAAACATTAAATTTGCAAATATTTCTCCTTTGAAAGTTTTATGGCCAATTTCACCAATATATTTAAATATCAATTTATGTTTAAAATTCCTTTTTCATGTCAAATAAAAATAAAATTATATGAAAAGCTGTATTTAAATATGAATTGATATTAAAATATAATTGGTGAAATTGGCCACTTGAGTATTCCGAAACGTTTAAATCTTGCAATTAATAATTTTCAATTTACCAAAGGCTTTCAAAGCCTTTGAGATTGTTTAAATTATAAAACTTTACTATAATTATTCTTTAAAGCTAGATTCGCTTTTTCGCGAGGGAAAAATGTGCGGTGAGAAAAAATACTCTACAATAAAACTATGTTAATACGTAAATACTTCAAAAATATTTATTTCTTACTTATTTTTGCAAGAGTGTTTGTTTCTGTTCAAAATAATTGTTTTATGTACAACAATTATGTACAAAACTTACTAAAAACTAATGGAATTTTTCTTACATGCTGTTTGGAGTAGGATTTATTGCACATTAATCACGTCTTTTCTTCTTATTTTTTCTTTTTACTTATAACTAGAGTAATAATAACTTTAAACATTAAAAGACAGCTGGAAAACAAATACGATTATGTTTCAATATTACACTTTCAACCATTGTAATAATTTCAATCCACACACACACCCACACACACATACTTATAAGTGCTCGAACAATTAAACATCTTCCCACTTCTTCTTTTACAACTTCTAATTCAAATAAGTTTTTCATTAGACCAGTGTTACCATAACTGAACAAAAAAGTTACTCAGCGATTTGGTTACATTTGTTTTAAATTATATAAAATTACAAAAAAAAGGACTTTAGGCAAATATGTTTACTTAAAAGCCTAGAGTATACGGAATGTGAAATCCACATGCGCATGTGGTTGTGACGTAATTTCGACGGCATTACACAACTCACAATGAACATTGTGGCTTTGGTCAAAATTACGTTAGAACTATGTGCATGTGGCTTTTCACAGTTCTAATACTCTAGGCTTAGGTCAGTACTTATTAGGGTATTTAAAAGATGAATCGATTAACCGTTCGAATAATTTAAAATTGCTTAATTTCGATTAACGAATAATTCGAATAATTTATGTCGATAAATCGAAAATTTGTACATATTAGTTAATTTCTTTAATGTAAAAAACAAGCCGGTACGTTTTAAATACACTTTTACTGTTTCTTAACTTAGAAAAATTTCCTTTGAGTAACAATTGTTTAAAATATTGTATAGTGCAAAGAATGAAACCAAAGATTTTGGTAAAGAAGATGATTTTTTTTTTTGAGACGAATGAAAACCACCTTCTACCTAGGGTTTTTTCCCGGGATCTCCCGTCCCGGGAATTCCCGGGAATTTCAATTATTTTATTTCCCGTTTTCCAACTTTTTGATCTCATATCTTGAGTACCTTAATTTTAATTTTGTTTTTATTATTGTTTTATGAATTATCCAGAGCATAATAATACTGAATAAAAGCAAAATAATAGGGAATAAAGGCGTGAGATAATAATAATTCAAGTTTCTATTTTAATCTTCAATTAATTTCCCAGTAAAAACTTCGCCTACAAAATAATGTGTTGAGTAATCAGAAAAACATAAGAGCACTTCTTACAATTCTACTGAAAGAACCAATGAATTTTACAAGGGATGTCCCAAAATGAACGCATTCAAAAGCAAGCCATTATTTTTTTACTTTAATACATTCAGAAAAAAACAGTTATAGAAGCTGTTATAGATGTATTTATAGAAGAAAGCTGCTAAATAATGAGTTAAAGAAGCTATTCATTTTGAAAAAGTAAGCGAATTTTTTTCTGGGTTTTTAGTATTGAACCATTTATTTTAGTTTCTTTGTTAACAAGTTCCCTTACGTTTTTTTATAAAAGTTTTTTCATTTATTAATAACAAAATTTACTTTGTATTATTTATATGGAGCGGGATCCCGGGATCCCGGGAAACGAAAAAGTCCGGGGAAAAAAAACTCTACTTCTACCAGACCTTAACAAGACCTTAACTGTTAAAAAAAATCAAAAAGAGATTCAAGTGATATAATGGAAGTCTACTAAATTTTAGAAAAGATAAGAAAAAGAACAGAGAAATTGGATATGCTTTATAATGTTTTACTTTCAATTTCTCCAACGTTAACAATAAGCCAAAGAATCTTTTATATATCAAGTTTCATCAAAACAAAAGAAAGAAATTGTTTGAAACATAAACATTTAAACTGTATTCTCTTTTTGAAAGATTATTTTAGAAGATTAGCTTAAATTTTGATGCTATTTTTATTTAAAAAGTTTTCCTCTTTTATTACATGAAGTACCTTTTTATTTATTTATTTTTATTAACCAAATAATATTAAATTGTTCCATTATTATTCGATTAAATTTTTACCTAGAATAATTATTCGCTCGATTAATCGATTAATTCAAAACATCGATTAATTGAATACCCTAGTACTTAACATGGATCTAGGATTCCTAATTGTGAAAAATTTCTCGGGTATTTCTGTAGAAAATCGTTTTGAATTTTAGGAAAGTACGTTTCGGGAATTTTTTCGCTAAGTTTTTTACTAAAACTTGAGATTGTGTGAAATAGTCTAACAATAATGAACAATAATTATCGACGCACGGTGGCTCATTTTCCAAAAGACCGTAGCAAAAATACAAAATCTAATAACAAAATTTTGTGAAATGAATTAATACATCGTACAAAAAATTCCCCACTGATAATGAATTGAAAATGCTTTCCTTAGTTGGATATGAATTATGTATGGATGGTAGAGGTGCTCAACACCTGCAATTTTTTAGAAAGCAAAAAATGTTGATTTTGAAAATATAATTTGCACTTTATTAAAAAAATAAGAAAATGTTCATCAGGTTTGCTACTTTTTCGGCACTGGCCGTTTTTCAGACACCCTATAATTAGGTAATTTTTTGCAAATAAAGTAGAGGATAACTATAATTGGTCTCGCCAACATTTTCTGAGCATATTTGACCGGTTTTAACCGGGTTTTTTGGTTTTATCAAGCCGGTTATTTTTATATGTGCATTTTTTTAATACCGAATATCGAGCTGAGAATGGATATAGAAACCACGAATGAAAAAACAGTATATATCGCTTATAACATTATCATAATTTGCACGTTTTTTGTGCTTTTAAGCGAAAAACGCATTATAAAAACTCGCTTACATGCAAATACTGTGCTTAAAACTAACTTAATTTCATCAGCATCATGAAAGAAAATATTTTACTTGCATCGAAAGTGTATGAACCCGTTGAGATTTGATTAAAATTAAGCAGATTTAGTTTTGAAGAAATAATTTTTGTGTGTCTTGATATATTCATACAAGCCATTTCAGCTATTTTAAAAAGCAAACTGTAATTGCACAAGTTTAGATGCATAAAATCGTAAAATGCTTATAACCGGTTTGCAAATAAGCGATAAATAATATATCGAAGCCTATTTTGCAAACCATGAGCTGACTTCTCAAATGACCGGTGTCAATTTTGCAATTATGAAGAAGTTTGCTGTTATTCTAAATGTTTTATACTGTTGAGAAAAAGTTAATGGCGCAAAATTTAAAGAATATGCATAATTATAATATCAAAAAAATAAATATAAATATAATGAATATTTAAGCCAAATTTTTGCATCCTATGAACTTTCTTACGGCCAATATCGTAATAAGATTATAATTTCGAGAGGACGTTTGTATACAGAACCCTGTCAAATAACCCCCGCTATAGAAAGGAGTTTTATCAGCTTTGAATGGGCAATAAACATATTTGATTAATTTTACTTGTTAAAAATCCTTTTTCATTAAATAAATATTATTATTTTTTTAATCACTTTTGTAAACCATTAAGTTGTAAGAGATTATTTTATTCATTATAATAATGACTTATACAATACGTCATAAGAAGTAAGTAGTTATGTAATAGCTGTTGTGTAACTTATATAATAGCGAAGATAGATACTAAAATATAACTGAAAGAAGCTTTTAATTTTAAAAATTAAGCAAAGTTTTTACTGCGGAATTTGCTTTAAAAATTTTGTTATAATGTCAACACTATTTCTGTTCTGTAGCAGACGAAAATAGAAATTATGTTGTTAATTTTAACACAACGACAAAAGCATTGTGGACAAGAACCTGCTGCTTGTTGTCGTCTAAACAATAGTTCTCAGATAATCAAGTGTATTTTATTTTTGACATATTGAAGTCGGTTGCCTGCTGTGGTCAATATGTTTAATGCATAATGGACCAATTTAGTTAATTTTTAGTATTGTGCACAGAAATTATTTTTGCCGAATTTTGTTATCCTAACCTATATGTTAAAGAAGCTACTGCGCCAAATCCATAATTTCAGGGGGAAAAAGGAGTTATTTGTCTTCAACTCGGCCTTATTTGAAACATTATCCGTCGCCATTATTAGTTTTTCTATTCATATTTTAGTATGTTTATAAATGTTAAAGTGGGAAATTCAAGTTTTTAAATAATAAAAGAACTTTAAAAAATAAAATTTTTCTGCTCATTGCTCAGCTATTTCTGAATTGATATTGCTAAATTTTAATAGTAAAATTCCTGAAACTAAAAAAAAAATATAAAACGTCTTAATAAATATAAAAAGCGTCCTAGTCCCAGCTTATCTGAGGTCTTCGGAAAACCTATTTCAAAAATTATACGGACTGATGCATACCGTTAAATATGCCGAATATTGTGGTTTCGAGACATCCTTAGTTTTTTAAAGTTTTATACGAGAAGTTTTTTGTAAAGGGTGTTTTTTTATAGAGTGACACAAGTTTAATATCAATGAAACGGGCTTTATTGGAAAGAAAATTTTACGAAATTAATGTTTAAATATGATTTCTGCCATGTGGCCGTCATGTGAACACCAATCAGCAACTTTTCGCATTCTGACCATTTTTGAAGACATATGGGCCAATGACTCCGCCAGCGCATAAAACGAACCTAACAGTAATTTTCTGTGGATGTAATGGTGTTTCTAAAAAAGCTTGTGCATTCTCCTCACTCCAAATGTGATAATTCTGCTTATTTGCGTACCCATTCAACCAGAAATGTGCTTCATCGGAAAATAAAATTTTGAAAGGAAATTCAAAATCATTATCAATTTGTGCTCATTCGCCAAATTATTTTTAATAAAAATTTCAACAATTTGCACGCGTTGCTCTGGTATAAATCGATTAATAATAAAATTTCAAAGCAAACTAAATGGGTGCTCAAATAAAGAAGTGATCCCAACTCAAAGTTTTGACACTCTAAAAAAAACCATCGAATCAGTCACAACTTTAATAGAGGTTAAAAGTTTATGTTTTAAGAAAAAATTTTTTATTAAATATAAAAGACTTTACACCTTTTCTATCTGTTAAGTGCCAATAAAAAATTGTGCTTCCAACGAAGCAGGTTTGTAAGGGAGAAATGTTAGTGTTTCGCTTACCATTTCGCTGACGGAAGGCATGAATTTTATATGGTGAGTGCTCACTTTGAAGCAATAAATTTTTGACACAAAAAGCGCTTTATTCAACGAATATAAAAACTGGTGAACGTAGCGTTCAGCTTTACATACTGAATGTTTTTTTACTGTCCGTTGAAATGTGTTTTCTAAATAGCCACTATAAGATGGGTGCTAGGTTATTATACATTTATGTCGCATATAGTCCGGACTTGTTTGCTATTGAAATTCAGCCTGATCGGTCCACAAATGGCTGAGATAGAGGCCTCTAATTTTACCAAAAAATTTCTTGTTATTGTTTTCTTATTTTATTTTTATGTGTATCTGGAGAACGGCAGGAGCCAAAGTTTTCAAATTAGATACAAGCATATTGGTTATCAATTCACAACATCCGACAAAATGTAAGCGGGATTTGACAAGTGAGCGTGCCAAAAAGAACGGTATTCATATAACTTTCTGTTTTTTCGCACCCTAAGTTTAGGCATATCCGAGTATAGCACTCTTACTTGTTATATTTGTTTTCGCTTTTTATAATATTAAAGTCCGGCTCTTGCTGGTTCCAGCTGCACTGCATTAAGTTTGGCTTGCATATCCGCCTATCTGTATGATAGGAAACAGCTGTCGTCCGCATAGTCTAGGTCTTCAAGGCGACCTTTTGACTCCCTGGAATACAAGAGAAATTTTTCTACGTACACGGGGGAGAAAAAAGTCCGCGAAATTAGGAACACTTATAGGAATCTAAATGAAAATATGATCCTCCACCAAAATCATGCATACGAAGAGAGCCCACGCCGTTTTATATATATTATATATATATTATATACACGCCGTTTTAGAAACAAATAATAAGGAAAGATTCGCAAATGGTCTCAGACGCTTCATGATTGCACTTTGTCCTTTTACAACTATAGCTCTAGAATAGATCTTTTCTAAATATTTTGCTTTCCATTAAAGAAGATTAAGAAAACCCCCTAATTGCCCTTTAAAGTTTGTTTTGCGGTAGAAACATAATTCTAAAACGCTTAGCTGAAAGGGTTACTCCCTGCTTGAAATCTCAATTTAATGATGATATTGAGACTAGAATCAGCTACAATCAAATATTTTTACAGAATTTTTTTAATTTCTGTGTTTTTTTAAAATTGCAGCGATGGAAAAATGTGGCAACATTTTTTGTTTCCTTTAACATTTCAAGTTTCATTAGCCATAAGAAGACATGGACTGTAGAAATACAAATCTATTGAGTTTGTGGTTGAAAAAACAAACATCCTTTCATACACACACACACACATACTCCAAATTATCGCATACATGCAAACACATACGCAATTGTCTGCTATAAGAGGGCTGGCAGAGCCGGCTTTATGATAAAACATTTTACATAAGAATGAATATAAATTCAAATTGTTTCAAATGTTTGTAGGGCATAAGGAGAAACGTTGAATTGTAATTATGACCCTTAAACAATAGATTATAGTCGAACTACTTTAAATGGTTTTTGGTTCGCAATATAGTCATAAGCATATTCATTTGTCACATTGTAAGAGTCGATAAATAACAGAGGAAAACCAGAGAAAAAAGGAAAAAAGAGAAAAGCAATATAAACCAAATATTAAAATCAACGAGGAATAATAATGCCTGTTTAAGTAGTTAGATTAAATTTGTTCTTACCAGCGGATAGTTTAGAAGTGTTTTGAAGTTTAATGTGAGAAATATCAGAAATAGTCAGTTAAAGCTTTTTTTTTAATAGAGTTCTTTCTTCTATTTTTCAGACTTTCCATAACTGCTACGATTATCATGGGAAAACTTTAAAGTCTATTATTAAAAAATAAATTAAAATATTTTAATTTTCAATATTTCGATTTCCGTTGGAAATCTTCCATTTTTTAAAAAAGTGACCTTAAGCTTGAGTAATTTATTAAGAATAATATTTAATAAAAAAAGGTCGAACAAATAGAATTATAATTTTTTAAAGTCTATTGAAATTTAATAACTTTTTCCCATTTGATCAACCGGGGACCAACCATCTTAGTCTAGGGCTGTCTAAAATATTGAAAGTATTTACAGGAGAGCGTACATTTACATTTACGCTCTCCTGCTTAAAGCACTCATTGGTGTTAGTTTGCTTATGTCTGCATAGGCCATGTGGCCGTCTGCGATCTAATGTCTGATCTCGCAAACAATTTTGCCTGAATATGATTGTTTTTTAACTGCTCTAGATGAGCTTGGTAGCTGTGCTTCAGGAGCACACGGGGAAGACATTAAAGTTTTGAGTTTCTGCTGCACTACAAGTTTTCCGAATAGTCCTAACTAATAACCAGTCTAGGACCAATCTTACTGTTTGGGGGTTCTAGTTTTTGAGGTTCTAAATAGCATTTTGGATAGCCAGGATCTCTGGAAGTTCGGCCAGTTACAAGCCTCAGACAAGCTGCATCTAAATTTCTAAATATGTACTCGCCATGACGCTTTTTAAGCAGGGACCGTAACAGTTATTCCTTTTTAAATAAGCCAGATAAAAACAGTTTTTTTTTTGATTTTTAGTTTTTTGAACAAAAATAACAGTTATTGTTTGATTTTTATTTTTTCAAGCAAAAATAAAAGTTATTCTTTAAAGAAATGTACGTGTAATAATGACTTATGCCCAATTTTCAGGATAGTAATTTAATCTTAATTAAGTTAATTTTTATAAAAACTTAAATCGTATTTAAATACAGATTGATTTTTTGTTCAAATTAAGTGTACCACATCGGTGAATTAAGTTTGATTTAAGTATTAAGTGAAGAAGAGAATTTTGTATTTAAAACGATTTTAT
Organism: Pollenia griseotomentosa; assembly: GCA_963931875.1. NCBI lineage: Eukaryota > Metazoa > Arthropoda > Insecta > Diptera > Polleniidae > Pollenia > Pollenia griseotomentosa. Next base: position 99,564,651 of record OZ007560.1, read on the forward strand.
ATCATTTAAATATCAATTCTAAAAATAAGCCATTAAATATTTATTTTAATGTGCATGAGAAATCCCAATGATGATTACATGTTAAAATAAGCATTTAAAGTCAACTAAATTATTATTACACGTACATTTTTTTAAAGAATAACTTTTATTTTTGAACGAAAATATAAAAATCATACAATAACTGTTATTTTTGTTTATCAAAAAATCAAAAAATAACTGTTATTTTTGTTCAAAAAAATAAAAATCAAAAAATAAATCAATATATTTAATCATAGACAAGTTGATAAGAATCAATGTGGTATACTTGAATCAGTTTTTCGACATTTACTTCTAAATGATTTTTTTGTTTTAAAATTCCAATACAACTGTTATTTTCGCTCCCTGTTTGTAAGGTTTTGTACAAATCGCGACTTATTGCATTCTAAAGCATAAATCGATACAAAGAGAGATTTGTTTTCTATTGATTAATAGAAATTTAAGTTACACAAACTATGTTTTACCATTCGGCTAATGTGTAATCTTCTTACATGTGAGGTTTACTTTTGAAAAGATAAGAATCGCCATAGATATCTGTTACATAAGCTTCAATCAACTTACATAATTGAGCCTTATAAGCCAACTTTTTCGTAATGTTTTTGACGCTGCGACCCCAGCAAATATGAATGAATTAAATGAAAAATTACCAAAAAACTTTCTGCTTTCTTTCGTGGGGGGTGTTTTTGCAATTTTATGGTGTTTTCTTTTCTACAAAAAAATACCACATTTTAAAAGGTGCATTTATAAAATGTCTTGCCTTACATGTAATAATGCAATTTTTTATTTGACGAGAACAAAACACAAAACTGGATCGCCCTGTTTTTAACAGCTGACAAAAAGTTTGTTCTTCAATATATAAAAAAATATGTACATAAATCAAAAAGGATGTTCTTCAAAATATAAAAAAAATACACATAAACCTAAATTTGTTAATATATTAATATTAAATAAATAAATAAATGAACAAAATGAATGACCAAATTCCAATTTCTTTAGTTTGTTTTTCATAAAATATGTAAACAAGAAAATACCTTTGCCAGATTGCGAATTTATTAACACCAAGTTTTTACGATTTCTTGATTTGACGTTTTTTTTCAAAAACAATTTTTTAACACCTAATCCATTTAAATTTTATGTCACTGACAACATACCATTAATAATGTTATGCTTTCTTTTTTTTTACTATAAAATAATAGACAAAATTACTATTAAAATTAAAAAATTTTACTGTCCTGATTAGAGGCGTTTTTTTCCAACTTTGTCTGGTAACCCTATATATAAACAGAAGCCATCTTTTTACAGGGCATTATCAACACTCTCGATTTATACGCGGCGTAAAGTGCAATGCCTTATGCCATTTTAGGGTGAATTTTTTTAGAATAAAACACGCTGCCCTCTTAGAGAGCAAAGCATTTTTAAGAAACGAACACCAAATTGCATTTTTTTAAATAAAATGTGACATTTTTTGTAGAAAAGAAAACACCATTAGTAAAATGAAAAATTACCCCAAATAAAATCGCAATTTTAACTTTGGGACTATTTTGCTTCTACTAATATCGAATATAATGAAAATTTAAAAACGTATGTGTAAACAATATTATTTAAGTAAAAACATTTGTATTATATAATTAAATAATTAGGGGTGTGCTGGAAATCGAAAACGTAAACCGCAAGAATTTGGAAGTTGTTTGATATCTAATTTTTATAATTTTTATTATAAAAATGTGTTTAATAGATAGAGAAATCTTATTATAAAATTACTTATAAATTTCGTGCGTTTTCAATCTTCAGCACCCCCCTATTTTAGCTATTTTAGATAAAAGTCTTATTATACACTTAAGAGAAGTTAAAAAGTTGATTTAACGTTGTCCGTCTGTCCGTGTGTATGTTGAAATGGGTTTTCCGAAGACCTCAGAAATGATAGGTTGTTAATTTTAAACTTCACATATTTTGTTATTGAAATATAGCCAGATCGCTCTATAAACAACTAGAATATGAGCTAAAAACCACAACTGGCTCTAATTTTACACCTGAATCCCTTGTTGTTGTTTTTTTTTTACTTCTGTATAACTGAAAAACGGCCAGAGCCAAGGCTTGGTTATCAATACACAACATATCTTAAAAAGTGGGCGGGATCGGAGAAGAAGGCGTGGCACTTGCTATACAAAGACATTTATTTCTATATATCAGGGAACAAAAAGAGCTAAATTTTCCAAATTAGGTACAAACTTCTCGGTTATCAATACACTGACTGCATCCCACAAAATGTTGGCGGGGTTGAAGAGAAGTGAGCGCAGCACAAAACAGTTTTGTTTCTATATCGCATGAACGGTATTGTATAAATTTGGTACACCTAGCTGGGTTATTAATAAACAACCTCTCTAAAAATATGGGCGGGGTTGGAGAAGTGGGCGTGGAACCTCCCGTACAAAGACATTACAGATTTCCGTGTATCTAGAGAAAGGCAGGAGCCAAAGTTTCCAAATAACGTACAAGTATCTTGGCTATCAATACACAGCATCTGACAAAATGTAGGTGAGATTTGAAAGTTGACGTGGCACTTCTCATACAAAGACATTATAGATTTTGGAATATCACGAGAACGGCATGGTCTGAAGTTTCCAAATTAGGTTAAAGCTTCTTGGATACTAATATGCAACATCCAACAAAATGTGGGAGGGATAAGAAAAGTGGGAGTGACAAAAAATATATTTATTTATATCTAAAGAACAGTATTCATTAATCGATCTGTTCTTATCGCACTATGGTGAACGGTATATATGATTCGGCATAGCCGAGTATAGCATTCTTACTTTTTTTTCTAATACCGTAAAACACTTCACGTAACTTTAAAAATATTTGAATTTTTTAACCATTCAAAAAATTTTATTTTATGTATGTATTAGGGTATTCATTTAATCGGGCTTTTGCTTAAATCGGTTAATCGCTCGATTAATATATCGAGGTTTTGGTTTAATCGGTTAATTTTGTTATTGATCGGTTAACCGGTTAATAAGGTTTTTTTTCTAAATTAAGTAATTTCAATAAATAAAAATTAAAAACTATTTATTATTTGGAGTTTATTAGTAAAATAACAATAAAAAAACAATTCTTGAACTAAAACGAGCAAACAAAAAAATAATTAATAACTATGTAATACATATTTTTAATTTAATACATATTTGGGCTGTTCACAACACAAAAAAATATCTCAAGAAAATTTTTAACAACACAGTTTATTAAAAATAAAATTTAAGGTCAACAAACTTTTTGTTTGATTCAAAGAAAAAATTTATCAAATTTACACTTTGCAAAATAGCACTCAATAAAACATATTTAATAATGAAATAAAAAAAGGTTTCCTTATGATCTGGCCTAAGCAACCAGTGAAATGCGCATAGGAACTTACTTATCCCCGCATAATAAATTTTAGTGCTTTTATAAAAATATAAAAATTGAAAATTTATGACATCATCATTAATAAATAAAAAAATAAAGATTCGATTAACATTTTGTTTGATTTATTCAACATTTTCAACAATTTATTTTAACAAATCAAGTAAACATTTTGTTGAAAAAAATTATTTTGGCAACAACTTTTTTTATTGACTCAATAAACTTGGTTGTTGACTAAAAATTTAACAGTTATACATACAAACTTTTTTATCGATACCGCAAAAATCGTCATCGCAGAAAATTCAAAAATTTTTGTAATCAAATATGCGATTTTCGTATTCAAATATTAAAATTATTTTTTTCTGTGAAGGTGTGCTATCAAGTCATAATGTCCTTAATAATATTTTACAATATTTTACTTTTTGCAAAAACTGTTTTTTTGCAGATAACCGTTAACATTACCCTTTTAGACTGTTTAAACCTTAAATCACCCAAAACTATGCACCCTAACGTCTTCAAAGTGACATTCAAAGAATCAACTAGTGGAAGAACGTTGTAAGTTACTTACAAAATGATACAAAGTAAATGGTTTTGAAACGTGGAATAACGTTTTAAATGACATCGCGATTGTGGATATGAAACGTTTTTCCACGTTTTTCCACTAAAAAAAAGGTTATAAACTGTAAATTCGCATGTAATTTTAATTTTAAATTTTTTGATATTTTGCATAAAAGGTTTTATTATCATTATTTTTAATAATCTAAAAAAAAAAAATAAAAAATTAATAACCTTGCCTTTTAAAAACGTTTTTTTGCTCTCCTGAAAAATAATTATTTTGTAACTTAAAACGTTATTCGCCGCTGTGCTTCAATTGTCTAAAAAATATGTATATTGCTGTGTTTGAACGAAATAAAAATTATATATAATTATAAATTATATTTCTTGTAATTATTTTAAGACATATTATGTATTTATAAAAAAATAAACTGTGAGATCATTTTATTAATCATTTTAAGAAGATCTTATAAAATACTGTTTTAGAAAAATAAATTGGTCTAAATGTTTAGGATTTAAGCGATTCTTTTATTTAGTTTTAATAAACTTGACTTGGTAAAAATTATTTCACTTATCGAAGATGTTGGAGAAATCGAAAGCAACCTATAATATAGATTATCTAAATTTTCTTTAATCATTTTAATCATCCATTATGACATAAGAGTCCTGTTTTAATTTTTTAAAATTTTTAACACTTCTAATTGTTTTGGTTAATTCTGTTGTTGTGTTACTATCGAGAGTTTTTTCTGTTGTCAGATCATCATCTAACTCATCCTGACAAAGCTCAGCACCGAACATTCTGCAAAAAAGTTTATTTCCAAATTTCTTAATTTCTGTTTTTGCACAGTATTTTAAGAATGTAATCCTAGAAGAAAAAATATTTCTAAACACAATTTTTTTTGGTGTACTTTGGTAACTTTTTTGGTGAACTTTGGTGCAGATAACATTGTAAAATTCTACATGGTTGCATTGTAGAATGCATTTAAAAAAGCGAGTTGCCTTGCAACTGACGTTTTGGAACTCACCTTTAATTAAAAACACAAAAAAATATGGTTTAATACTACAAAAAATAAAAATTTTTTAAAATCTGCTAATCGGTTAATCCACTGAAATAACCCGGTTAAATCGTTAATCGAAAAAAGCCAATCAGTTAATCGGGTAGTAATTAATCGGTTAACCGTTAATAATGAATACCCTAGTATGTATGTATTTCTAGGGATAATATCAAAATCCAGAATTTTTTACATCTCGAATTTCAGAGGTCTGTGTCTCAAAATCCCGATCTTAATAATCCGCAATTTTGAAATGCCGAATTAAGAAACTATAGTTAGCGAAGTCGGTGTTTGTTATAGCATCGCAGATATGGTCCTTGCGCCCGGATGAAGGCCAAACCATGCTTTCTATCGCGAGATTTTGAAAACCAAAACTGTACAATTATTTGAGGTACTAAAGTTCATGATTTTGGACTTCTAGATTTTTAGATTCGGGGTTTTGAAATTCGGGATTCTGTAATTCGGGTTTTTGTAATTCAGGATCTTGTAATTCTGGATTTAGGAATTCGAGATTTTAAGTTTCGGGAATATGACCCCCAACTAGAGTTTTTCTTTTCCCGGACTTTTTAATTTCCCAGGACAGCGGGATTTATTTTTCAATTTCCAGGGATCCCGGGAATTCCCGCTCAATACAAATCGATGCAAAATATTATTTAAATAAGTTTAAGCAAAAAAGATCTTCAAGTACAAAAGTACACATGTGCAAAATTTTAATTATTTTGTATGATTTTTGTAGAAGTTATAACAAAATTACTTTTTGGTTTTGGTGACATTAGGAGGGTTACAGAATAAAAACTTAAAAAACTATAACCGCAGAGAACTGATGATTATATTAAATTCGGGGTAAATTTCCAAAAGCCTCCTTAAAAGTTTTAAATTGTTTTTCTTTAAAACTAAACATCTAATCCGAAAAATCATTTATGCAGCTACCTACTCTGCATTCAAAATCATTACATGTTTTCAAGCAAGTGTGAACAACTTTTTTCGTTTTTATAAAATAAATCTGAGCAAATTAAAAAATTCTGTACATTCTTACTCTTCTTCTTTCGAAATTCCAGAGCAATAAGCAATAAACATTGCCCTACTTATCGGATATGAATTGACATCTTTTTGGCGTTTGGCAAAACTGTCTTAAGTCAGAAACTTCAGTTTTTCGTTATGTTAAATTGAAAAAAATTTATTTGGTGTAGTTCATAGACTTTTTTCCTAAAAGCAGATGATGACCATTAGAAGCAGTTGTGCAAAACACAACCCCCAACCCAAATTTCTAATACAAATTTCTTGTGGTTTTTAATTTAAACTGTTAAAATTCATTCAAAAATTAAGGAATCGCCCAACATTAAGGAGCATCTTTCATTTTATTTTTACGCATGTTTTTAATTTTTTGAGGTGCCATTGCAAAAAAAAATTGCAATGTAACGCATATATGGGGCCATATTTTCTAGGGACACATTTCGCAAAGCCATGTTTTTTTCTTTCGAAATTATTTTTAAATCTTAATTTGTTCGAAACCCTGACTACGAGCAAAAATCTTACCATGTGAACATGGCAAAATTTATAAAACTTTATTATAAAACAACAATTTAAGATAAAAAAAAACTATCGATAGTTTTAAAAATTATCGTTGTTGATAAGATAGTGAAAAACCATCGATAGTGCTATCGATTGTTTCAGACCACTACTAAAAGGCTTATCAAACTCACTTTTTTGTTGTTTAACTGCAAATTAAAAGATTCGTTTTCAAATTTTTAGCCCAAAAATTATGAAAATTAAATTGAAAAATTGTTCACGACTATTAAAATTAAAACTGGTTTACGTCCAATTTCACCAAGTTTAGTTTAAACTAACTATTACTTTAATTTCCAGTTAACAGTATATTTTTGACAGTTATAACTTGTAGTTAATTATAACAGACTTGGTGAAATTGGCCGTTGAAAGCATTATTTTAAATTTATAACTTCTTTAAAATTATTCTTGTATTTATTTTCTATTTCTCTCTTTTTGTTTCGTCAAAAGATTGCATGCATGTTGCATCTGAATCCGGGGATTATGCCTTTAAGAAACAACCAACTCGATCAAAAATATTTGCCAACGGCAACAACAACGATGACAGCGAAACGACAGCAGCTCTACTGCAATTAGAAGAATCCTTACAAGTTTGTGGTCTCTATATTGTGGGCGAACCCGATACCATTGTGGAAATAACGATGAAACACTATGATGTTAATTGTGAAAGTGGTGGCCTAATGGCGGTAGGTGAAAGAATAAAAACTGATTTAATAGTTGTAATAAAAGAAAAATCAACAAAAACATTTTAACACTTCTATTTAAACAAAAATTTAGTTTGTAGATGGTTGGGAATTGAATGGTGAATACTTTCCCAGCATAAAGGATCATCATCGTTCATTGAATGAAAGAGTTCAGGAGTTTTGTAATAATTACAAACAATGGTAATTGGTTTATTGAAGCGAGATAAATATAATATGAAATTTATTATTATTTTGTTTATGTGTTATTTGTTTTTTCCTTTTAGGCCACGATTAACAAACAAAAAATTCTTCCGGTCTAGTCAGAATGCGGCACTTTTGCAATACCGCATACCTGTTAAAGGAAGTTTTATAGCCAACGTCCGTTTTCATAAAATCACGCAACGTAAGTTTTATGAAATGAGAAATTGTTTTGTTTTACTGGAGGTATTTTAAACTTTTCATTTCGTTTGCCGTATAGTGAGATCTATTAAAGAGTGGCATAGAGTGGAAAATTAAGCGAATATTGTTTAAAAATTTAGGTTCCTGAAAAGTGTTATGTGCAATGAATGAACTGATTTTTTCATGTCAGTGTATTACCCGGACCACTAGGGGTTTAACGTTAGTGTTTTGGAAATAAGAGCCTTTTTGCTTTCCAAAATCATATATTTCTTTTCACGTTTTCAATGTCGATTATTATGTTTTATTATTTAATGAAACTTAAAAATTTTAAGGCAATAACTTTTTCTAGATCCAAAAAAATCGATATATAAGAGTATGCAAATTGATCCATCATTTATATTGCAAAAAAATTTTCGAGAAGTGTTTTATTTTTGTTTTTCGGACAATTTCGGAAATTTCATTTTAAGATTTTCTATTAAATTCGAGGTTGTTTGTCATAAAGTTTATATATTCTGGGTCATTGACTTATTCTAATTCGATTTAGACATGTCCGTCTATTGCATTTTCGCTAACTTTTGAACTACTGAAAAGCAGCTTGGAATTAGAATTTGGTTGAGTAGGAGCTATGGATAAAATATGGCCCGATTCCAAAAATATTTGTGGGATGATTAAGATTACCATAAAAAAAAGTTTGGACCGAATTTAATATAAATACCAACATTATACGACGGCTTATGGATACAAAGACTTTTCCGGGAAGAATATGTTCACCATGTTCAATAGACTTAGTCCTTATGACAATTGAATTGAATGTACCAAATGTACCAAATTTAACAAAATTATCTTCAAAATTGCGACCTGTTCTTTGCGTACAGTGGGCAGACAACCAGCCAGCCAATCGGACGGACATCATTAGATCGACTCAGAAAGTGACTCTAAGGGGGCATTTACACGATGTCTCTTCAGGCAAAAACCTTTTGTCTTTTCACGATGTTTTTTCAAACATGTCTGTTTTCATGTCTTAAATACATAAACAAAGAAATTAAAAAACATGAAAACACGTTTCGTATCTATTTGGCAACCCCTCTTTCTTCTCTAACCCGATTGCCAACAAGCAAAACAGACGTGTTTGTTAGACATGTCTGAAAAGATATCGTGTAAATGCCCCCTTAGTATACACACACATTGCATTAGCACAAACGCATAATACCCTCTCCACTATAATATTGTAGTGTGGGTATAATTACCCCGTATAAAGTGTAAAGTCAAAATTCGACACTAATAATTTTAAGTACAAATTAATTTTGTTCTAAATTTAAGTACAATAAAAGGCCATATATTTTATATAATACCCTGATCCGAAAATCGTTTTTATCAATCTCTTATATACAGCGTGGTCATTAAAGCTAAATTTTGCATATTTTTTGTTGATTTAGATGCAAAATTTCCGATTAAGCAGTTAGCATTTTCTTTAGCATTTTTTACACAATTGTTAAAAATATATTGTATGCAATTTTCGATATATAAGAATTTTCACGCGTAACCATTGCAATAATATAAACGTAAGTATATCTGGTAGAACCTATTGTTATGTTATTAAAATAAACCACACAAATTGCTTGGCAAACATGACAAAATTAACCGTTTGTATAAAGATTTTGTGCTCTTTATTTGGGTCTTTGCTGTTTAGACAAACTTTTGAAGCATGTTTGTAGAAATATTAAAAATTTCTAATATCTGGTTGACATAACTAGGGCTTTTGTCAAACTTTTTATGGTTTCTAGTGCTAAATTTAATTTTTTCAGCGAAAACTTTGCAGAGTGAAGACATTTAAGAAGACGCATTCAAATCATTTTCAGCCGTAAATTAAAATTTTTTAAGCCGCATTGTTTACCACAAAACAGTTCGTTGTTTAAAACACTCTTTACTTAACGTTCTTTTTCCTTAGTTCCTATTTCTTCTTCGTTTTAATAAAATAGCGAGCAAAATTGCCGCAGAACTATCGCGTGTGCAATCGTTGAAAACAAAAATGAGGAATTCCTGTTTTATATACGAACACAAAAAGAAACAAAGTGTGTGTTTGTCAAGCAATTTGTGTGCTTTATTTAGCCCTTAAAAGTAAACAAACACAAAATAAAGTACCTTTATGCTTCAGTAGTTGCAGAGAAATATAATTATAATTAATTCAAAAAACATTTTTGTTTACGTTTTTAAAATTTTGTATTAAAAACGAAATTTTTCTATAATTTTGATTTATTTTATTATTTCATAAAAAAAATTTTTTCACCGAATTTTTTTTAAGCTTTTTTGGTATCTTATCTCGACTTAAGATGTTTTGTCAAAGTGAAACATAAGTAAGATAGCATTATAATATACTATATAATTATAATACTTTTTATTATTAGTAAATAATTTATAACAAATTTTAATTTTAAGAAATTTTGTTTCATTAAAAGGAAATAAAAATATAAGCAGAAATAAGCCAGTTATAAGAAAACATTTTCTTAAAAAGAAGTAAAATTTAATTTTAGCATTATTTTTTAGCACTTTAATTATTTTTTATCATTTTATAGCTTTTTTGAAGTCTACTTAGCTCCAAATTTTTTTAGGATCTGGTCACCCTGCTTTTAAATGTTATTATCCCAATACAATTTAGCAGAAATTATTCTTTTATAAGTTTAAATCGTTGTAATAAGACTCTGGGCATGTTATGAGTCGTAGATCTCATATAAAATAATTTTCATAAGGTCCAAAAGTAACTATAGCTACCGAATAAGGGTATTCCTTTCCAAAATGTTTTTTAATTAATTATGAAATGTTTAAAGACCCCTGTCTCTTCTAGTGGTATGTATGTAGTGTAAGTGTAAGTAACACGGAAAAAAGTTTATTTTCTAAAGTTATTAATTTAGTTTCTTCAATCGAGAAAATCGAAAATATAAAACTAATTTCTTGAATTTAACATATTTTCTTAAGTAGAGAAACATTTTGTTTTACCCAAGCCAAACATATTTTTTAGAATAAGTAATTTTTGTCTTAGACGAGAATCATGGACAATTTTCTTGGTTCGTAATTAATTTTTTCCGTGATTTTAGTGATTATATCAGTTTCAGATTATGCAGACTATAAAATACGGATTTTAATTAAATTTTTTGCTACACCCAATTTTTTCCTTTGTATTTTTTCTTCCAGCTTGTAATATTTTAGTTCAAGATATTGATGCTCTATACCACCTGGCAAACTATGGTCATAATCGTAATTGTTCTATATCTGCTTTGTTTCCAGCCGTGGTTTCTGTAGCAAATTTAAAGATTGGTGGTAAAGCAGTACGTCAGGATAAACCGAATTATGATGTAAGTTATGTATCATATTAACTTCTAAGGTTAAAAAGTACAATTATATATTGAGTTTTCATAATTTCACAAAAAATATTGGCCTCAAATTAACGATTATGTAAGTAAATACAATATGAAAATGATTTCAGGCTTATCCGAAAGTAACATAATCTAAAAGTCCAATTTTTTAAAATTTTTTTTCTATATAATTTTTCCTTGCAAAACAATATCTTTTAAGGCTTTTAAGATTCGTCTTAAATAGGGCCATACTTTTATAAAAAAAATTAAAACAAGTTTACAAAAGGTTTATTTAACAAGTTTTCATAACAACAAACGTTTAATAGACCTTTTGTAAACCTGTTTTATTTTTTATAACTTAGGCCGCTAGTCTTTGTATGGAAGCTCCCTTAAGCAAGAAAGATTGCGGGTAGGTATGTTGGGGATGAATTTCTTAAACGTTGTGTGGGAGATAGGTATGTTGGAAAAAATGTTGGGGACAAAAAGAAAAATAGGGATCGCTCTCACAATTTCTCTCTTGGGTTGACCCTGCGGCAGTTATGAAACATTTTGTGAATTTTTTTCACCTTTTCCTTTAACTTTGACCTCTGTGAGGGGCCATTTGCCTCCACCCCAGCTTCCTCATTTTTTGCCTCATGCTTTTTTGCAAACCTCAAAAAAAGAGAGGTTGTAGCATTTCGAAATCGAAAAGCCGCTCACTATGTTATATGTATTAACCAGTGCACATGTTCTGGAACTCTCGCGTCGATAAACTTTTCGATTGAAATGTGTGAAATGAAACGAAAATGCCATATATTGAAACAAACATCTGTTTTTCTAACTAAACCGTGTCTGTAACATTTTTTGGCGAGTATTAGCTGTCACGTAAGGAAATTATTCGCAAATATACAGAAAAAGTGTGTCTGTAACATTTTTGTGAGAAAATGTCCCGTTTTGAACTGTCAAATAAACTCACGAATTAAAATGGGGCGAAAAAAAATTTAACACTAAAAAACAATTAAAAATGCAAAATACAAAGAACAATAATAATAATATTTTTTTCTTGGCACATTTTTTTATTATTTTATTATTTGCTTTTACCATTTTTATAAAATATACGAATGTTTTCAAAGCTCGTTTGCAAACAACAAACATTAAAGTCGCACTTTACATTATTTGGCATGGCCGACGGTTGTATTTTCGCCGCCGTCGTTAAAAAATTTTCAATTTTAATAAGTTTTGGTCGTCGTCAACGATATGTGTGACTGGCGTCCTCAACGTTTGCAATGTCACATCGGCTTCGAGTGCAATGTTATGACATTTATAATGTAACGACGTTATCTCTTTTGATAGTTTTCGACATAATTTACAGACACACCTTTTTCTCACTTTTCGAGAAACGATGAAATTATTTTGTTTCACATCCTTTCGATGCGAGAAGTTCTCACTTAAGTTACAGAACATGGGCACAGGGTTAGTTTAAATATGCACAAAAATGTTTAAAATGTGCATGCCAATACACCAAAAAAAAAAAAATTTAAAATGTGCAAGCGATTAAACAAACTAATAATTTTTAATTGGTTTTATTTGAGCAAACTAGTGCAAAAATATCTAGTACTGGTTCTCAACTTTAAACATTCTTTATATCATCTTAATGCTTGAATTAGCATTGAGAGTGCTTGGAAAGTTCTTAGTACTATTTGTTCTAGACATGTACTAGTACTCTTGAACCACATTGGGTGCTTAAGAACCAGTTTGCTACTAGTCAGCTTTTTGCATTTTTACATTGTTTTAAAATTGGCATAAATAATGATTTGGAATCAAATTTAATAAGCAGTATTAAATTTTAGTTTTGTTACAAAAAATTCTATCAGTCTACAAGTGGTGCATTAATACTACATCAAGTACTGGTAATCATCAGCAATAGTAGTTTTACATAAAAGCTCTAAACCCGTTAGCACTAGTACCTCTTGTTTGAGTAATTGTACTAGTGGCATTTTGACAATTAACTCTTAATCTCCTGCAGGGTATGTATCTGGTTTTTCAAGTTTTAAAATTGAAATTTTAAATAATAAAAATTGGTTTCAATAAAATTTCATTGTGTCTTCACCTCCTGACTTTATTAAAATCTTGAAGTATTAATTTTCAAGATCTCGCAAATTCCATTAATCTTGCAATCTTTATAAAAAAAAACCCCCAGGAACCAGCATTTTGCCAATTCCAGGATTTCCAGGAATGAGATATCCCGCTTGAAATTCCCAATCACCATTCATATTTTAATTCAGATCTGTCTGTATTTAATTATATTAAAATCTTTTTAAAGCTTTTGTAAACAAAATGCGTCGCTCTAAATTTAATCTAAAATTTTGTTTTAAAATCTGTCTGTTTCTTTAGTGTGGCCTATTTAGTGACCGTTTGGAAATCGGTGGATCTTCAGGTTTGGATTCAACGGCTATGGAAAAATCTAATGATATTTGCGGTTTTTCTAATGAACCTGGTAAGATTTAATATATTCTAAACATTTAAATTCTTCTTTAAAATTTTTCGTGTAAAATAGGTCCCGAGCAAGCTATATTTTGTGGTGTTACTACCGTACGTTTAATCTCAACCGGACGTTTTCAAAATCAGGTCTCGCTTATGATACGCAAAGCCGAGGAGCATGATTTGGATATTGCAACATTAATTTGTGCACTTTAAATTAGAAAACTCAAGACAACAACTGTAGAACTCAAAAATAAAAAATAGTTTAAAGAAATAATTTCATAAAGAAAATACACTAGCACTTAAAAATAAAGCAACAATAAAAAACATAAAAGTTTAATTATATTAAAAATACAGTGCATACCTGAGTTTTTAAAGTTAATAGCTAAACCATAACTCTAAGGGAATTTAGTAACTAGATCGATTTTATTTCCTACAATTTTTTAAGCGTTTCGTTACTTTTGGAGTGCACTGTATTTATTACCGAAGTTTGGGACATTTTGTTTTATTATTTTGTATTAACGTATTAGTTTTATTTTTTTTAAATACAAAATTTAAGTAATTTAGTAAAAAAAAAAACATAAATGTATATAACTGTTTTTTTGGTTTTTTTTTTTTGCTTTTTTGTAGTGTGAATTAACTTGAACGAAAAAACAATACCAATTAAAAAAGTTTTGAAAATCCTTATGTGAATTTTATGTACTGTTTAAGTGTTTCAACTGAAAAAAATCAAACAAGTATTCCATTAACATTAAAAAAAATTGTAGAAACTTTAAATTAGTAATTAAGAAACAAAATTTTGAAATGAAATAAATTATAAATAAAAAATTAACCTTGATGTATTAAAAAATTTATGGTAAACGAGTTTTTTTTATTTCAAGCATTGCAGAAATCATAACGGCCTAACTATAATATTCTCAAGTTAGCTTAAGCAATTGTGCATACGCATATGTGTCTAACGATATTGAAGAAAACTGTTTGGTTGTTTATTAAACTGTCATTTGCTTAAGCAAAATGCGAAACAGATCGCACTTTCAGTATGGAAAAAAATATTTTTTGATTTTATATTTGTTTTTTTAATGCTTTTGACGATTTTAAGCAAGCTTATGCATATAATAGTTGAGCCTTAAAACTTATATACTATTACTAATGAACAGAAATTTTAAGAAATTCATAAATTTGAGGCAGATGTATTTAGCAGGCTGCTATGGGGTTAAAACAAGTGAGAAAGCTTTATTCGGGTCCACCAAATCTTGTATACCCTCCTCCGAGAGTTAGAATTGTTCAAGAGTGAACTTTATATAGTCGGACTTGACTTTTTTACTTGTTTTATTAAAAAAACTACTACAAAAAGGTTTGGCTGTGTGCAATTACAAGCAAAAAACGCAAACTGCCCTTACTAAGCAAAAATTAAATATCGACATTTTCATTAATTCTAATGTATTGCAGCAAAAAAAATGTCCATAATTTTGGAGTCTTTCGACAAAAATTAGCGATTTTATTAGCAAAAAAACAAACTCTAAAAAATATATTATAAGCAGTTTAAGTCAATTTATCATTTTAAATGGTTTTTGCTTCTCCTGTAAAATTTTTAAAATATAAGATAGGACCGTTTGCTTTGAAGGTAACGATACACGCCTTCTTCGAGGCAGAAATTTATCTTTGTACTGAAAAGATAACGACACGTCTGAAAGACGTATGTTTGTTTCTATCCTTTAAAGGATACCACCGAAAATAATATTGATCAATTTTATTGTTGAAAACATTTATTTATTCTATTTGTTTTAAAAAAATATAATTTTTAAACAGAAAATTATAATAAAAATAAAACTCAATTAGCATTATCAAAAATAAAAGAGTTTTAACAAAGGACTTCAGTTCGGTTCTAAAAACTTAAATAAATATTTTCTTTGTACTTTGTGTAGATAATGTTATCTGTTTTAACTTATATAAACAAAAAAAAAAAAAAATTTTAATAACATTGTGTGCAAGATTTACCAATTTAAGTTTTGTGGTCGCCACATACAGGTATACCGCATTTGACACATACCATTTTGGACATAAGTTTAATTTCTGATGGACAGAAGCCACCGTATTATCTCTTTTTTGATTCACGCTGTTCTCCACTACAACCTCAATCATTAGTTACTGCATCTTGAAAATTTTTTCAATGTTGTCGGTCATAGTTTTCGATGAAATAGGAATTTCTAGCATTAAAATTGAAAAATTTTTGAAAATTTCAGCACTGGTCCATTAAACAATTTCCGAAATTATTTCGGTAGTAAAAAATATGGAAGCATGAAATTGACTCGCACAGTGATTTGCATTCCCGTTTTGGTCCTCTTGTCGTACGAACTATATTCATTGAAGAAACCCAGCCATCACTTGACCCTTCGATGTAGCCCACTTACTTTTACTTCTTAAAGTGGGTCGAGATATCGTAATAACGCAGGTTCTTGAGGATTTTCCTGAATCGGTGGTATATTCTCTTCAGGTTCAAGAATGTCAAAAGCTCATCTTCTGGATCACTTTGAAGACTATCCTCCAATAATTCATCTTTCAATTCGCTCACATTTTCCGGTGAAACCGAGTCCTCCAACACGCCTTGCAAAATAGCGCCAATTTATGCGTCGTCCAAGCCGCGCTTACAACACATTTTAAAAACAATACCTTAAAGTTCAACCAAAATACAAAGTTATCTTCGCTGCAAAAGTAACACTAAAGATAACGATACGTCTCTCAAACATATGTTGTGTTTATTTGTGTTTATTTCTCAAAAATACAAAACTTCCAACATAAAAACTGCCACCACCAACTAGGTGCTGCTAACAACTGGGATTATTGAACGTAAGAAAGTTGTATGTTAACAAATGTGAAAGTAGAGGCACAAAATTGAAAATGCGTACGTCTCGCAGACCTACCTTATCTTTCTAGGGTTAAATGAAACGAATTAAGTTTCGCAACTTGAACAGTAGATACTTTCCGATGTATAGCAAGGGAACGCATATGCGCCGCGCCATACATAAGAAATAACTGTCAGAAAATTTTTGAGTTTTAAAGAGAAAGGGTGGTTCTTGAATATAATAAATTGAAAACTTAAGAGGGTCTAATATCCAGTACTCTTGGAATGTTGATTTAAATATTTTATAAATATTTTTAAGTACTTTCTCTTATTAGAAAATATATATGTATGTATAAGTTTCATTGTGTTTTTATTTTAAATTAGCGTTTGCCCAAATATGAAGGAAACATATGTAAGTATAATGTCAAAATTATACAAAATTCTCTTCTTCACTAAACACTTGAATAAAACTTTATTCACCGATGTGGTACATTTAAATTCAACTTAAGTTTCCATTGGAATAACTTAGCAAGGTGGACTCAATATGACAACAATACAACAACAACAGGCAAAGCAATAACATTCAGCAGTTTTTTTGAGAGCACCTCGCAAAAAAATAAACTTTTTTATGATATTTTTTTTTAATATTTAGTAGTGCTGCCATACTTTTATCTTAATAAAAAGACTTTTCAAATAAAATTAAAAAAATCAATCTCTATTTAAATACGATTTAAGTGTATATGAAAATTTACTTAATAAAGACTTAAATACTATCCTGAAAATTGGGCATAAGTATATGGATTTACAAGTTTCGAGCATTTTCCGTCTAAGTAGATCGATTTGGCGAGGGACCAACCTCCGGTCCATATGTTATCTTTCACTCAAGTCCGTGATTGTTTAATTTAAAAGTACCTATTATATAAAAAAAAAAGTTCCAAAAAGTCTCCTCTAATAGTTTCTCAATCAATTTGGACTCTGCATGTTAAATTTTAAGTTTCTAAGATCAGTATTAATAAAAATTCAAAAAGTACCAGTTAAAGTGCTCAAAAGTACCAGTTGAACTGCTAAAAAGTACCAAATAGATCCTTCTGACAGATTCATTCACTAAGGACCTTTCATGTTAAATTTTTTAAAAAAGTTTTCTAATATTTTCAAAAATAAAAATTCCTCGAAATTGGCGATGCAATATTAAAAATACCGATTTGAAATCTTTGCAGAATTATTTTTTGCTATATTTAACCATTTAAAAGGTACTGCATTAAAAAAGAGTTTAAAATCAAATAAGTACTAGTCTCATATACAATTAGCATCAACAATGTAAGAGTAGGAGTCAGAGTTGTAGTCGGACTTAAAAAATTTCAGCGGTTCGAGTCGGAGTCGGAGTTAGAACAATTTTTTTTACGTCTCCAAAGCCCTGGTTTCTAGGCCTAATACTAACGGAAGTTTAAAAAGTACCAATTGAAGAACAAAAAAGTACCAAAAAATCACTCTTAAAGATTCTCATTTTCTCAGGACATTGCATGCTTAATTTAATGTTTCTATGTTCAATCATAACGAAAATTAAAAAAGTACCATTGGAAGAACAAAAAAGTACTAAAAAGCTTTTCATACAGATTCTTATTCACTCAGAACCATGCATGTTAAATTTTATCTTTCTAGATCCAATATTTATGAAAATTCAAAAGGTACCAGTTGACAAAAAAATTCAAACATTTTGCATCTTCTAGGTTCTCATCAGAAAACGGCTATATGCGACAAAAAAATCGCATTCAATGAACAACATCAAATACACTCATTTGTGTTCATGCAATTAAACTTTCTCAGCCACACACATTGGTGTTGTTTTAAAATTCATTCAAGTCATTCACAGCGTACCATGTTTAGCTTCGTTCGTCAATTATTGCTTTGGTAAAAAACACATACAAAGAAAAATACACAAAAATCATTGCTCTGATGCCTATTCAGCAGTTGCTATGTACTACGTACTACGTATTAAAGTTTTTTCTTATGCTGGATTCAAAAGAAAAAAAATTTAAATGAAACTAAACGCACATAGGAACAAACAATTTCCATAGAAACAAGAAGACTTTTCTTAAAAAGTATTGTTGCTTGTTTCGCTTTTAAAAACTACCCTGCAAATAATAGGACTAGTCCAAACACGCATGTAAATTTAGCCCACAAGGGTATAGGACTAGTCCAAAAGTAACCCAAACGTATGGAAAAACATGATCTATTTAACATTACGATGTCTTAGGGCAGGACCATATTACCCAGCTTTGGATTACAAAGGAGTAGTATTAAAACTACTCCATGATATACTCAAGAGGATTAGTTTTGAAGTCGTTTAAAAATGAACACATGTCGTTCAAAAACGAAGACATGTCGTCTCACTACAAACACTTTTTAACAATGACATGATCCATGCTTGCATTACATCGGACTAGTCCAATAAGTAGTCCATTTGATCAAAATCCGGTGGTCCAATATTATTTGCAGGGTTAACACAAAAACAAATTGGACACAATAACTAGTTTATTTGAACTTATGCCTACAACCAGGGCTGCCAGAATTGACGATTTATCGTCATTTTGACGATTTTTTGTTCCGGAATTAGCGAAGTGCCGATTTGCTGATTTTTTTCTTAAAAGTGACGATTTTTTTCAGTCTCCAGTCTGAATAAAACATTAAATTTTCTGACACGTTCGTTTTTAAATCTTGGAATGTTTAACAGCCGTACCTTAACAAGAGCGGAAGCCGGAACGTTTTCTTTCGCTTAGCTTTTACGCTGATATGCCATACCTAAGCAAGAGCGTCAACGTTGTTTAAAAAAAAGTAGTGATAGCTTTCTTGTGTAATAAAACCCACAAATTATAAATAAAAATAGAGATAAAAACGCTAGATTGATCAAAAAATAGCTAAATTGCCTTTATTAATTACCAATAGCGCCAAAATTCACTATTAAACGATCTTTGAAAATCGGTTTTTACAATTGCAAAGCGTTGAGACCGCTCTATTCAAAAACTAGAAAACGCGTGGCGCTTTTGTTTAGGTACGGCCATAATAGGTATGCAAGTCTTAAGAAAATCTTTAAATGATTATTTTCAGAGTACAAAAACAACAATGTTACACTTTGTTTATCTTTCGTCAAACCATCAGCGAATGAATCTTTTACGACTCTCTGTATAAATCATATTTTCAACAATTATACGGCGAACATTTCACGAGTTGTGAGATAATATCTACAAGAGTCTCATCCCAGTAAAAAATGTTTATGTTTCGGAACTACATGAGCGCTGATATATGCGCTGGCTATTACACACTACTAAGAAGCAGCAGATAAGCAAATACCATTAAAGTGGATTTTTAATTTAATGATTGAATAACTTCGCATTATCCCTTATACGAACAATGTTTTATGTGCTTTTGTTATTCCCTTACATCGAAGCAGGTTGTATTGCAATGATTTTAAAATGTGTTTACGATCATTTTTGAAATATTACCGAACAAAGAAATTTAATTTGTTTCATAACGCAATCAGTTATCAAAGTGCTTCCAAGTGGGAATTCGCCATATGAAAATCATGCCTCTTGTAAGCAGGTTTTGTAAGGGGGTATTGTGCTTCTCTCCCTTACAAAACTGCTGTAAGCTCCATTTTTTACTGAGAAACGATTCTTGACATGAAAGACTCGTTAGATAATCTTTACCCACATCTTAAACGATTCCCACAACGGTTGAAGAAGCGTCTTTCACTGTGCTATGGATTAATCTCAGTCGTGTTGCAGTTTTCCCATGTGAGGAATCTTCCACGATTAAAAAATGCGGCATCGACGATCAAAGACGCTTTGTATGAGACTCCCAATATCTCTTACACAATTGAAAATGCTAGCTGGGTATGAAGTAATTATGTTTTTGTTTGAATGCTTTTTTATAAAAAAAATCAAACAAAAACTGTTTAAAAAAACTAAATTTTAAGTTGTGCGATTTTTTTGACGATTTTTCGAAACGTGAAAGACGATTTTTCTATTTTTTCTCAGGAAATTGACGATTTCCTCACAAATTTATCTGGCAGCCCTGCCTACAACAATCATACCAGCAAACAGGGTTGTCAGACTTGGGGATTTATCCCCAAAGTTGGGGATTTCATGTGAACAAAAAGGACAAGGAAAGTCATTTGGGGATTGGGGATTTTTTTGGGGATTTCAAAAAAGATTTCGGGGATTTTTTGGGGATTTTACACTTTTTTATTATTTTTTATTATATATGAATAAAAATAGCAAAACTTTTATCTTACTCTTATATAGTGTAAAGGGTCCTAATTAACATTATCATTTTTATTAAGTGTGTAAAAGGTACTTTATAAACTTGTTATTTTTCTTGAGTGAGTGTTTAAAAAAAAGAATTTTAAAATAGAATCTAAAATCGTTGAAAACACATAAAATTTTTGATTTTTTAAAGACAATTTTGAAGCAAATATGAATGTATTCCCCAAAAATAAGTAAATATGAAAAATCATATAATAAAGATTGGGAAAAAATGCTAAGCTATTGGTTAGAAGTTATGATGCATTATATACAATACAATATGATGGATCGAAGTACTAAATAAATTTGGATATATGTATTTTTATTGTTGATTATAAGGATGACTTTAACCGATTGAACAAGCTCCAAATTCTTATAAACTGGCTCATTCGTCTTCAAAAACAGCATATTGTTCTGCTTGTAATTCCTCACTGGAATCGCATAAAAAGGATTTAAGAAAACATACAGAACCAGTCCCTACAAACAAAATAAAATGATTTTTTTGACTAAAAATTTTTATTTGGGGATTTTTGGGGATTTCTTATTAAAATTTTTCTTACCTTTTTTAAAAAAAAATTTTAAATTTGGTCAGAAAAAAAAACAAACAAAAAATATTAATTTTTTAAGGTTTTGTTTTTTGGGGATTTGGGAATCTGGGGATTTTTGGGGATTTTTTTTTAATTTTTTGGGGACAAGGAAAAAAAGTACCTGGCAGCCCTGCCAGCAAAGCGACTCGTACTCATTCCAATTTACATTCGTCTTTGTCTCATCGAGTGGGCAGTGACTACTTGAATGCAAAAGCATACAAATGTCTGTCATTTGCAGGGCTGCCAGGTACTTTTTTTCCTTGTCCCCAAAAAATTAAAAAAATATCCCCAAAAATCCCCAGATTCCCAAATCCCCAAAAAACAAAACCTTAAAAAATTAATATTTTTTGTTTGTTTTTTTTTTCTGACCAAATTTAAAATTTTTTTTTAAAAAAGGTAAGAAAAATTTTAATAAGAAATCCCCAAAAATCCCCAAATAAAAATTTTTAGTCAAAAAAATCATTTTATTTTGTTTGTAGGGACTGGTTCTGTATGTTTTCTTAAATCCTTTTTATGCGATTCCAGTGAGGAATTACAAGCAGAACAATATGCTGTTTTTGAAGACGAATGAGCCAGTTTATAAGAATTTGGAGCTTGTTCAATCGGTTAAAGTCATCCTTATAATCAACAATAAAAATACATATATCCAAATTTATTTAGTACTTCGATCCATCATATTGTATTGTATATAATGCATCATAACTTCTAACCAATAGCTTAGCATTTTTTCCCAATCTTTATTATATGATTTTTCATATTTACTTATTTTTGGGGAATACATTCATATTTGCTTCAAAATTGTCTTTAAAAAATCAAAAATTTTATGTGTTTTCAACGATTTTAGATTCTATTTTAAAATTCTTTTTTTTAAACACTCACTCAAGAAAAATAACAAGTTTATAAAGTACCTTTTACACACTTAATAAAAATGATAATGTTAATTAGGACCCTTTACACTATATAAGAGTAAGATAAAAGTTTTGCTATTTTTATTCATATATAATAAAAAATAATAAAAAAGTGTAAAATCCCCAAAAAATCCCCGAAATCTTTTTTGAAATCCCCAAAAAAATCCCCAATCCCCAAATGACTTTCCTTGTCCTTTTTGTTCACATGAAATCCCCAACTTTGGGGATAAATCCCCAAGTCTGACAACCCTGGTCATTTGACTTTGTGCAATTGTGTTGCTGCGTGCGCAACAATAAATGCAAACAAAGCACTTTCAATAAAAAACTCACACATGCACAAATCAAATGTGTACAAAGCGATGACAAAATTACCAACGTTGAACTTTGTTTTGCAGGCATAGAGTTAATGTAAATTATAGCGTATGAATAAATCAAGAAAAATAGTGATTTTTGCAGTTCTCTGGTTCTCATACTCTTAGGACCCTGCGCCTATCATTTTATGGTTCTAAATTCTATATTATAGACAATTACAAAATTACCACACGCAGTACGGAAAAGTAAAAAAAATAAATTTAAATATCCGTCTTTTCCCCATTTTGATACTTTTTTTCTTCTTCCCATTGAAGTATCAATAATATCAATATTGTAGTATGAGCCTTTATTTCATATGTATATCGTATGTATGTAGTTTGGCACATATGCCAAAAAGTCGGAGTGGAGAAAAACGGCTAAAAGTTTTACATGAAGATTTTTCAAAATATACCCGATAGAATTTTTTTATATTTTCACCACTAAAGAAATAGGTATATAAATTTTTTGTGAACTTTTATGTATGAAGTTAGATGTTAATCGTATTTTATTGAAAGTGAAAAATATTATTTTGTGCGGCATACGACACTTTTCTATAAAATTTTAAAAAGTAAATTTTCGTACTGCATACTTATACTAATTACCAGGGAAACCATAAATATGCAATTGCATGTTTTTCCTTGTGCGACCAATGAAGGCAGAAACAACATAAATATTTATCCATTTTAGAGCTTTTTAGGAATTTTGGCATCGATTTGTTGGTGCATATTTTACCGTTTGCAGCTTTTTTTGCCTAATTTAGTAAAAAGAGCCTTTTTGCAGCATTTTTAAGATAATGGGACAACCTTAGCTGCATTTCACTCAACAATTTTGCGTGCTGTACGAGCGTTGTACCCAGCTCTTTTGATAGATCTGCGTACTGTATCCGCGGAAACACTTTTGTCCATGGACTCTTGCAACTCGGCAGCAATCTTTGGTGTACTTTTAAAGGGGTCATTCCTAATTAAAGACACCATTTCTCTTTCTTCTCGGATACTAAGCTTGCGAGGACGCCCAGACCTGGTCTTTTTTTCAACTCGTTTTTCTTTTTGAAAGCGATTTATTACCTTTTGCGTTGTTGACTTACCTCTATTAGTTATTTGAGCAATTTCAGAATATGATTTTCCCAATCTTCGATTATTAATAATAATATTGCGCTCCTCAATCGATAGATCCTTGCGAGTCATTTTATTTAACATTTTTTTCAATAAACACCCAATTATTGCTACTGATATCAACAAGAAATAACTCTGAATACATTCTAAATGTACCCTTGGTGGCATAGAAAGAAAAAAAAAACATTTAAAATAATAGAAATGCCAACACTTAAACATAGATCACTTTAGAGGGTACCAAGACTTTTGCTGTGCAAAATTATGGAGTTGCCAGGTACTTAAGGATATTTTATGGTTGTCTCTTAGAATAATTGCCGTTCTCTCATCACACGATTATCTTTTTTCCTAACGGAAAACTGCACATTAAAGAAATTTGATTTTCTCCATGTCTCATTTGCTTATATTCTGTCGCAAAGCTAACCAGCACTCATCTGCCAATTATTTATTTTCCTTTTATTTGCCGTACAGATAAATTCAATCAGCTGACTCCCAACTTTTACATGTATTTTGAGAGGTGTTGCCAGCTGAAAACAATGTTTTTGTCGGTATATTGAGAAACCCAAAATCTTTAACAGACAGTTTATCGGTCTTATAAATTTATGTTGACATTAAGTAACAGACAGTTTGTCGATACATTCAGAAAATGGCCATAAGAGTGCCAAAATTTTGCTGGACTGTAGTATACTTGTTTTTAAAAAAAATTTTAGAAATTGTTTTATTTCAAAAGAAGTAACTTGGTTTATGCTTCACACTGTATATCGACATTACAATTAAATGAACCAAGCCAAAAAAAAAAAAAATATGTATGTTGAAAAAAAGAAAAATATATTTATAAACATATGTATATTTGAGTGTTTTTTTTTATTCATATCAACCTATGTACATGTGCTTATGTATTATATTTTATTTATTGATTTCAACTAAAAATGTTATCATCACAATAACAATACAAACTTATATCAGTAAAGCGCCAAATACACTTGTCAATGCTGGAAAATTCACTCGCGTGCGTTTAAACCGTCAAATCTAAATTTTTCCAAAATTTTCCATCCAGCATCGTCAGTGTCACACATAGAAACACATTTTCACTAATACTACCACTGAGTATTTTGTAAGTGTATTTGGCCCTTCAGAAAGCTGACTGAATGTTTTTGTACTTAAACTTTTGTATTTTGTAGAAGTTATGTTACATTTATTATTTTATCATACAGTACTTTTCGCTTATAGTCCACTACTATAGTTGCACAACTTTTGTGGACTATAAGCGAATTTGGACTATAACCGATTTTTTTATAAGCCATTTTATGGATAATAAGTGAAACCTAGTATAATCCACATTTTGGACTATATAAATATTATTTTCTTCAATAAATCCACTCTTTTAAAACCAAAGAAAAGTTTATTTAAAACATAACCAAATATTGATTTATTTTAAATAAATAGTTAAAACAAAAATCTTTTTAATTAATTAATTCAAATGCTTTAAAAGATTTCAATAAAAACAAATGCGTATGAGATTCATTTTAATTCTTTGGATGACGAAATCAAACACAACATAAATATCAATTTCATAGGATCTTTACATGGGGTCTCCACCTGACAGTTTTTTGTTATACCAAACGTCAAAGTCTATATAAAAAGCTCTTTTATTTTTATTAGCGTTTTTTTATGAAGTTGGACGTTTATTTAACAAAAAATTGTCAGAAGAAGACACCATGTCATGAAATATAAATTGCGAAATTTGGCATTTATAATACAGTAGACGCTCAGAAACTCGAACTCTCAGAATCAACTTGATGTTGTTAGAGTTTAAAACTCAGTTTTTTTGGTGTTTGTATTACACATACTAAATAGAGTCAAATTAACTGAATTGTTGTTTTTTATATTTCGTTAAGTTTTTTATACTTTTTATGTTAAATAAACTAAAATTAAAAAAAAGTATAGTTTTGTATATCTTTATGGTCAAATTTATCTTAATTTTTGTAAAAAAAACCGTCCAGAAATTCGAATAATTCGGAAACTCGAATCGCCCTAAAAACAAAGTGGATCGAATTTCCGAGCATGTGCTGTAATTGCCAGAAAGGTTAATTAAAACATGTTGCCAGTTGATTAAAAATATATAAAAAACAGAGTGGACTATAAGCGAACACTTTTGCATGAAGAATTATATACGCATGCTAAGAAAATGTGGCTTTTAAACGAAAATGGACTACAAGCGAAATGGACCTTAGAACAAATAATTTGTATGAAATTCGAAAAAATCTGCATGTGAATATGACAGTTTTGGCTTATATCCGTTTTTGGCCTTTAAGCGGAATGGACAATAAGCGAAAAGTACTGTAGTAAGAAACAAAGCAATAGCAATGTTGCAACCATAGAGCGTCAAGTTAACAAACATATTTTTCATTCGTACAAATGTTGAAACTTTTAATTTTTTTCTATTTGAAAACTATATTGTTTTTTAATACCGAAACGATTGTACCGGTATTAAGGGAAACGGTATACGTATACCGGTATTTTATGTATATAACTTATTTCAATATTGGTACCAATACCGGTATTCAATTTAAATGGTATTGGTATCGGTTGCCAACCTTGATTTAATCTAATTAAAAGTCAATATTGATAAAATTATTCTCTTATTTGGTTTTATTCTACAAAAACAGAAAAAACAGTTCTACTGTTATGAAATGGTACACAAAAAGTAATTAAAGAATGCAAAAATAAATAAAATCAAGAACAAACATTTATAATTAAACACTAAAGCCCGTATTCATAAAACATTATTAAATTAAACAAACGTTTATTAAGTCAAATTTTTATACAAAATTTGTTTTGTAAACCTTTATTATATTTTAAAAAATTGTATGAATACAGGCATAAATATTGATTGATTAAATTTTTATAATAAGTTTTATCAACATGTGGAAGAAATATAAGCAAGTCTTTTATGCCTATTTTATTTGCTATCAACGAGTATGTGTGAAAATCTTCAGGAAGCATTTCCATAGTTATAAATTTTGTTTTATTATTCGGCATTGTTTTTAGCAAGTTTAGTAACTGAAGAGTGCTACAAATTTCAATATGAATTTCAATAAGCACTGGTCAATAACACCATGAACACAGTCCTTAAACATATATTAATTATGTACATACATATGTAGATAATAAAAGTTAAGATAAGCAAATACATGGTTTAACATTAATATGCCTCTAGATAAGCAATTTTTATATTCCATTATACATTGTTCATTAATCTGCTTATCTAGTTTAATCTATTTTGTTAACTTTCTTTAAGCATTTTTCTTTTTTTGCTAGCATAAAATACACGTTTTTAAAATTCTTCAGAACTTTTACTTTGTATAATTCAATAAATTTGCTGGACTATTAATCAAAAAATTTAGTCCGTTTTTAGACCCGATCACAAAAAGACCGCAAATTATTTAGTGCCTACTTAAGAAAAATGTTAAGAATTTTGGTGCTTTTAGCCATATTGTCTGCAGCAGTTACTGGCTTAAATTTACCAGGCGTACCAGTTGAGTTCACAGCGGATGACGACGTTATTTCCGCAGTTTCAGGTGGGTTAAAGTGAAATGAGAAAGTGTGATTAAAAGCTGGGATCATGTAGAATTATGCACTAGAGTAGTTTTAATTTTATTTTAGTATTATAGCAATATTAATATTCATAAAAATGTTTGTTAAAACAGGTGATTCTATGACAGAACTATAGCTAAATATTAGCAGACAAGAAAAACCACTTTCCGACACTTATTTTTTAAAATAAGAAACGTAAAATTTTCAAATACTTTTTTGAATATACATATCGTTACTTTAATATAGAAAAGCCCTAACTAACATTCTCCTTACTTTACAGGAGAAGGAAAAGACTTAATAAAAATTGTAGTATCGTAGTTGCGATTTTTTTTAAACGCAGTGTTTTATTAAATTGTTTAGAGAGTTTAATAAAAAACTGCGTTTAAAAAAAATCGCGACTACAAGACTATAATTTATATTAAGTTTTTTCCTTCTCCTGTAAAGTAAGAAACATGTTAGTTAGGGCTTTTTTATATTAAAGTAACGATATGTATATTATTAAGTGCAAGTTAGCGAATGTGACTATTATTTTAAATTTCAAAATAATTCCTTTGGGGGACTTATCATATGTTTTTTGCCGTAAATGCCATAGAGGCGGATAGTGCACTAGTTTGTTGTTTAGACTCAAACTTAGTGATACTGCAAAATTATTGCATTAATTTTGTTAAAGAACTGAAAATTAGCAGCCTTACTTAACAAGAGTGATAGTGATATTAAAAAATGTTGCACTCAAAAAAAAAAATTGCTTTAAAACAAGTAAGAGTGCTATATTCTGCTATGCCGAATCGAAAATACGCCCACGTGGTGTGGCAATAACAGAAAATTACATAAATACCGTTCTTTAGATATAAATAAATTAATCTTGTGCCGTGCCTACTTATCCAATCACGCCCACATTTTGTGAGGATGTTGTGTATTGATTACCAAGATGCTTTTACTCAATTTGGAAACTTTGATATACAGATATACAGAAATCTATAACGTCTTTTTTAGAGATTGTGTATTGATAACCAAGATGCTTTGATTCTTGCCGTTCTCCAGATAGAGGAAGTCGTGGTTTTTTGCTCATATCTCAGCTATTTATGGACCGATCTGGTTGAATTTCAATAGCAAACTTTAACGGAGTATATGTGACATAAATATAAACCAACCTAGTCCCCATCACTTCTGGGATCTTCAAAAAACCCATTTCAACATACACAACGGCAGACGGACAACCGGATTTGAGCTTCTCTTCGCATAAGGAACCAGAATACATATACTGTATAGGGTCTAGGATCAATATATTGGGACAAATAGAATGACAAAGTTATATATACTCTTTTAGCTTCGGTGAACAGTATAAAAATTTAAAAGAAACAACAACAACGAACTATTTGTGACATAAAACTATAACTATTGAGTCCCCACAATTTCTTAGGTCTTCGGAAACCCCATTTCAACGCACAGGCGGATATCGTGACTTGAACTTATCTTCTTATCAGGATCAAGAATTTATATACTTTATAGGGTCTAAGCTCAATATTGTAGAAATTTAAAACGGAATGACAAAAAAGCAATCATTGGTCTGTCTATCTTTACTCATTTAAGTGCAAATATAATTGTTGCATTAACTTTAAGCTTGAGTAATTTATTAAGAATAATATTAACTTTAAAAACAAAAACCTTGTTTTTTTATGTTTAAACCCAATTATTATTCCGTTATTGACAAAATTTAATCTTGTTTAATTTTCTTTGTTTGTGCCTAGAAAACATCACGAAAATCAAAAACCATGCCAATACAAAAAACCAATTTTGAAATTTTATTGAGGGTATATTTATATGCATTTTTTTTAAATTTTGGACTATTTGAATTGAGTGCAGATTGCGTGAATTCAATCACCGTTTGTGGAAGTTAAAAATGTTTGCAAGACCACTCAGTTTTTTTAATGCTTGTTAAAAAGAACAAAAATCTAAGAGATTGTAAAAAATAGTGCAAACTAATACGTATTTTGTAGTTTTATGTAGTGATAGTGCAATGCTAATTTAAATCAATAATAACTGCACTACTCCCAACTGTGGTAACTCAACATTGCTGATGTAACCCGTTCAACAAATTCCTTCATCTAAGCCATTTTTTGTTGGCCTTGTGACAAATAACACATTCTGGATCTCTAGGCGACAAGTTATTTGTTATAATAGTTTGTTAACTTCTCTGCTTTTTATACCCACACCACAATAGTGGAGAGGATATTATGCGTTTGTATTTATGTTTGCTACAACTTAAAAGTATACCGATCGATTCAGAATCACTTTTTGAATCGATCGAACGATGTCCGTCCGTCCGGCATTCAGGCTGGATGCCCATGTAAATCTTGTGTGCAAACTACAGGTCTCAATTTTGGAGATAATAGGTTATTAGGTTCTAATTGTCATAAGGCCTTTTGAAAAAGGTGAGAAACGCTTTATAATGTTACTTAGCCCTCATAGAAGCTTCTTTCCGTAATAGAGTCTTTTTGACCGTAAAGCATCATATTATGTTGGTATTTAGAATAAATTCAATCCAAACTTCTTCCATTGCAAGCTAAATCGTCTTTTCAAGTTATTATTTCAAATTATTATTATTATAATCGGTCAATATTTTAGCTTTTAATGCATTATAAATTTTGGTATTGAAATAAAAAAAATATGCCGATAGCTACTAGGGAGATCGATCGAATAGCATTCGACCGGTTTTAAGCGATTATTTTAGTTTTGCCCAAGTCAAATATTTTAAAATGTCCATTTTTCGAATATCGAATAAACCGACTATTTAAGTAAAATAAACCGGTTGTTTTAGAAATGTATAAAATATATACGTTTTTCTTACTTTTGTTATAAATGTACCCGTAATTTAAGTATTTTTCTAATTTAATATTTGGCAAACTTAAACTTTTTATAAAGAATGTCAAAACAAAATGTAACAGAAGTCAAAAAAAACCATTATGAGCAATGTAAATACAAATCGCTTATAAGCGTGTGTTCTTGTAACAAAAACCAAAAACAATTCAAAATACTACAAAAAATTTCAGCTTAAAAAGTAATTAGCACTTTGACAGTATTCTAAATATTATATATAATTTTATAAAGATGTAATTTCTGGTGACATATCGAACTGATTTAAAAGACAATGGTGCTTAAACGGCCCTAAAATGATCAGTTGCAAGGGTTCTTCAATGTCACGTATTATTTATCACTTTTAATTAGTCAACAAGCTTGACATAAATATACGCCAAAAAAACTTGACTCTGTTCCAAGTTGTTTTTAAGAGACTGCAAATAATACTTTACTAAAATATGCTGCCAATAATAAATGAAAAACTCTTAAGCAGTTCTAGCATATCTTCATGATTAAAACTACACCATACCGGCAAATTCAACGATATGAAAAATTCTTCAGTTTTATACGTAAATAGAATTATCATCTTAGACATAAAGTTTAGCAAATAAATAGAAATTGTTAAAAATAAAGCTTACGTTTAATCAATTTACTGGTCACTCTTTTTTTTTTTTTTTTGATTTTATAGTCAAATATTTGTTAGGTCTGAACATACCTTAAGTCATAACTATGTAATTTGTAGGTTCCTTACCTTCGTTAATTGTTTTGTTTTTATTCAAATTAACTTTTTATTATAAAAACTAATTTGATTTTTGTATTTTTATGCATTCGAATTTAAACCGGTTAACCGGTTATTTTTAAAATGCTTAACCGAAAACCGGTTTTTTTTAAATAGCAACTATTCGGAATATTCGAAAACCGGTTATTGAAAAAAGTCGAATAATCGATCACCCTAATAGCTACTACATATTTCGTGTTATTTTGTGTGGGTAGATCCAAAATTGAACATAGATTCTATATAAACCACCTTTTCTAAAATCACTTCTGCAGGTAAGCCACATGGCTTCGCAGTACTTACTTTTAAGTGAAATGTAAGCAAGCTCAAAATCTAAATAAATGAATACTTCTAGACAAAATATTTCAAATTGATCAAGATATCAAAATAGCATGCAGCACAAATAACATTTACATGAGTCTTAACCTCATAACATAGTTTTGTTCTGGTGAGTCCAAGATTGCCCATGACTCCCAAAAAGGGTACACGTTGGAAAATTTGTCTCTCAGTTCTGTGGTGTAAGGTATCATATTGTCGGGCTTGGCCGACTATACTTTCTTAATTAGGTTAGGTAAGGTTAGGTTAGGTTAGGTTAAGTTAAGTTAGGTTAAGTTAAGTTAAGTTAGGTTAGGTTAGGTTAGGTTAGGTTAGGTTAGGTTAGGTTAGGTTAGGTTAGGTTAGGTTAGGTTAGGTTAAGTTAGGTAAGGTTAGGTTAGGTTAAGTTAGGTAAGGTTAGGTTAGGACCAAACTAATTTACAAGCAAATCAAGGTTTTCTTTATTTCTAGGCTTACAGAACAGTGTTGATTCTTTTTCTTGCATACAATCGTCGTGGATTGTCGACTTTTGTAATAGAGCAAAAACATTTATAGAGCTTCCAATGCCGTTGAGGGATTTTGTAGGGATTTTTTCGGAAAATTTTAAGAGTAGGGAAAAAACGACAGATATCGTAAGGCAAATGTAGAGAATTTTCAAAATGTTATATCATTTACAATATGTTGCCTAAAAAATATTCATATTATTTTCTTTTAAAAATATGTACAAGGAATAAATAAATAAATAAATAAAAATTAAAGTTTGTCATATAAAATAGTATTTTTTTACAGAAACCATATACTATGAGTCCTAACAGCCTGGCAATTTTTAATAATTGCCATGTACCCGAATATTCGTCGCCACTATTGTGTTCGCATTTGCGAACTATTCTCTTATTTTTGCTATTTGCATTCGCGCTTACATTCACTTAAATGTATGCGAATATTAAAATCGAATATCTTATGAATTAAATTTCTGCATAGAAATTAATTTGCAAAAAAACAAATACACCTTCTAAACTAAGGAAACTAAGGGAAATAGTTTTTTTAATTTTTACAGAGCCCTCCCTTTTATTTGGTATTAAGCTTGCTAAAAACTATTAAACAAGTATATTAAAAAAATTTTTTTTATAATATTTAAGCTCTTAAAAAAGGACAAAAGATGAGGAAATAAAAAATCAATTACAAAGTTTGACTATGTTTTGTCTCTGGATTTAATGATATATAGAGGCGTTTCGGCCAAAAGAAAAAATTTTAATTTGTCACACAGTGTTGTTTTTAATAAATGCTTTTATTATACATAGTATTTACAAAATGTTAACAAAATGTGTAATTGTTTGCCTGTTTCTAAAAACAATAAATTTTAAACGTAGGGAAAATGTTTTTGGTTGTAGGGGAAAAAAGGGATTTTTTCTTAGACACTTAGGGAATTGTTAAAATTTCTCCTGGCATCACTGATACAAAGTAAAACATACCTTGTAGCGTAGGGAAAATCGGATAGATTTGTTTAATAGCAGGTACTTTTTTAAATTGGCGTTTTTATGCTAAAACAAAATGCTGCAAAGTAGACTTTATTGTATTTTTTAAAAAACAAAAATTTTTATTTTAATGTCTGTGCAAAAATTTTTCTTTAAAAACGCAATTTTTGTAAGTTTCATAATGAGAAATGAATTGTTATTTTACTGCCTGGCCCACAATGTCGACAAGAACATTTTTCTTTCGTATATTTTTATTATTGTTTTCAACATAAATAAAAGAAAGAAATATTCTTGTCGACATTATGGGCCCTGAAGTTAAATTAAATTTTTTTTACTAAATCAGTTGGAATTTATGTAGGGAATAACTGGTGAAATTACGTTTTAAATTGAGCCGTTATATGCTTTATTTGTTAAAATGTCACTATTCAATAAAAACAATGACATTTGTTATTTCTGTAATTCTTATCAAATTCTTTTAATTTTATAGAATTTTAATCATTCTTAAATCGTTAGATACAGAAATTATTTGCAATTTTAACTATTATCTAATGTAAACAACTACCACTTAAACTTTGTTTATTAGCAACATATAAAGCTAAAAACGTTTCAATCTTAAAACCTTTTGTGGAGAAATTCGCTTAACTTATCAGCGAACACTTAACAATAAAATAACAATTCGCAATTTCCTAAAATACGACATTCTACCAACACAATTTTCATATAACACGACAACACTGTATTCTGATAAAACAGTTCAACATATTATAGTTTAAAAATTGTTGACTTATAAAAGAAACAGATCTTACATAAACACAAGAAGCAAAAATTGTTATATATAAATTAATTATTAAAATGATCTGCTACTTATCTTATAAATGAATACAACAAAAAAATAAAAAAAATATATGTTTGGTTTTAAGACTTCATACTTTTATTTGATACTTTTTGACTTTTTAAAAATATGGTACTTTTGATGTACGAGTACTAGAGAATTAACTGTTGGAAAAAGATAAATGTTAGACCGATATATATTAGTGAGGTAAGGTTTCTTGGGCAGCTATCCAGAAAGACAGTGCTTCGGTGGCCTCTTTGTGATACCCAGATCCAAAGCCTATCCTTAAGAGCAGCTACTTTATAGGTATCACTTCATATGTCTCCGTAGTAGCAGGTGCAAAAAGGTCTTAAATGTAGCATAATACTACAATTGATCCATGATTTTGATCACTGAATCTTATATTCCTAATGAATTGCTTAAACTTTTACAGCCGTGTTCATAATGAAAATTTGACATGAAGTTAGCACAAAGGTTATTCCTAAATACACTACCAAACTCTGGCTAAGGGTTTACTAAACTCTTGTTAACGAGCTGCTAAACGTTTGCCAACTTGTGAACAACAGCCGTTTAATGTCAAACTATTTTATTGGTTTTTGTTTTTAATTTACTGTCTCTTTTTGATTTTGCTTTCTTTTTTAATTAATTTGATTAAAAAACTTCTTAAAATGTTTGTATGTGGAGGGAAAACAAAAAAAAAAGAAAATATAATAAAAAAAAAAGAAAATATAAAAAATAAAATAATTAACAAAAGCAGCGATGATTAATGCAAAATGTTTTACATTTTTGAGCAATATTATGTGGCATCATTAAAATTCAGAGTTGATTTATTAAAAGTTAGCAGATGGTCAATAGTTTGCTATAAATAAACTCTGTGCTAACAATCTGCTAAGCCTTATCAGTATTTTACTTAGCAGCTCGTTGTACGTAGTGTACAAACTTTTGCTGACTTTTTGTTATGAATTTAAAATGTTAGAATTTTTAATATGATGTTGAAAACAAGGTCTAGGTCTAGGGAACTGAAAAAAAGTTTAGCTTCATGAATTGCGTTAAAACGCGTTATTATTTTCTTTGGTCAAAACTTTTTATTACTAAATGGCATTTTGGGTGCCCCGGTAGGATAGTAGGTAGTGAGCATAGTTGGGGGTAGTGCACTAAATATTGATTTAAATCAGCATTGAACTATCACTAAATAAAACTGCAAAGAAAGTAGTTTGCACTCTTTTTTACCAGCTTTAGTGATGATTGTTATTTTTTAACTACCACTAAAAAATTTTGAGTGATATTGCAAATTTTTTCACTATCATTAAACGCAGATTTGAATGCAAAAATCTGCACTCAAATCAAATAGTGCAAAATTCGGACATGCAATCAAAAAAGCTGCATACAAATATTGTCTCACTAAAATTTAAAAAATGTAACTTTGTATGTGCATGTTTTTTTGATTTCTTTTGAGGATATACATAAGTAAAAACATTAAACAAAATGATATTTTGTCAATAACGGTATAATTATTGGCTTTAGTCATGAAAAAACAAGTTTTTAATTTAAAAATTAGTGCACCAATTTAAGTTGCACTCAAATGAGTGAAGAAAAAAAAAGTTGCAATAAGCTGATGATTGCTTTATTTTAAATCAAACTACTTTTTTTTGAGTGCAAAATTTTTTAATATCACTATCACTCATGTTTAGTGATGCTGCAAATTTTCAATTCATCACTCAACATCAACAAAATGATTGCAATATTTTTGCACTATCACTAAGTGTGAGTTGAAACTGCAAAATGAATGCACTACCCCCATCTATGGTAGTGAGCTAGTCTATCAGCCCGGGAATCGAACCCGCAACCCCGGCGCTGATAGACTAGCTCACTACCAGCTATCCTACCGTGGCAATCAAAAATCACTCTGATCGAAAATAAGTTAGGTAAAATACAATAAATTTTGTTATATTTAACGAAATGAATTTGCTAAATAATATTTTCTTTTATTCTCGTTAAACGTTACAGGAATATTGTGATGCTTAAGAAAATCTTTTCGCAAAACATATAACGTTACATATTAACGAAAAACAACAGCGCGAACAAACTCGTTAGCTACGTTAAATATCCAAAGACAACCTGTGTTTCATTTTATTTACGAAACGTTAGTGACAAATACAAACAAGTAGCTACGAAAGTTTATTTTGTTAGATGAAGCTTAGATTATTTTAAGTGATTAAGTCTTTTAATGCAATAAACTTTTAATAATTTTGTGAAGATTTTGTTCCTAACTTTTAGATGATATTGCCCATAAATTCTCCAGGGAATATATTAAATATGTAGAAACTGGCAAAGAATCAGCTGCTTTGAAACAAATTTCTACACAATTGGCCAATTCGCACAGCAAAAAGGACATGTTTAACACTAGCATCTCAGAATTGGAAGCAGCTGATCAGTTCTTTATTTGCACTACATGCAGGGCGGTTATTAACGTTATGGCGGAAACCTTTAGATCCGAAGATGGTGAATTGAATGGCCCCAATGCTGAAGCTGATACAAAGAAAATTGTTTTGGAAATATGTAATCGTTTCAAAATACATACCCCTGAAGTGTGCAGTGGTTTGGTGGACTTAAATTGGCCTGTTTTGCATTATATTGTTATGAATTCCCTGGCAGATGCACGTACACTTTGCGGTACATTGCCCATTAGTTTTTGTAATGTTGAACAAACAAATTATAACTGGAGTGTTAAGGTCGACAATACTACCGGACCTCTGGAAGCGCCCAAATCAGAAGTACCCAAGAGAACCGATAATGATTTGACAATTGTTCAACTTACCGATATACATTTTGATCCCGAATATCAACCTGGCTCTTTGGCTGATTGCGAAGAGCCACTGTGCTGTCGGGTTTCACCAGCTAGTGAAATTTTGGAGAAATCTAAAGCTGGTTATTGGAGTGATTATCGTGGTTGTGATGCACCTTTGCATATGGTGGAAAATGCTTTTGCCCATGCTAAGGAAACTTATAAGAAAATTGATTTCATCTATCAAACTGGAGACATTGTGCCTCACAATGTTTGGTCTACCACAAAGGAAGGAAACAAAGCCACTTTGAAGCAAATTAATGACTTGATAGCTAAAGCATTTCCTAATATTCCAGTTTATCCATGTGTGGGTAATCATGAACCTCATCCAACAAATGTGTAAGTTAAATCTTTACAGTCTGTCAAATCCTTTTTTTTTTTAATATCCTAAATCTTTCTTATTTTCTCAGTTTTGGTCACGCTGATGTCCCCGCTGATTTAAATGTCAACTGGCTGTACGAACATTTGTGGTCCGACTGGCAACGTTGGTTACCCGCCGAAACTAAGGCTACAATTTTAAAAGGAGGCTATTACACTGTCTCTCCCAAGCCCGGTTTTCGAGTCGTCTCTTTGAACAACAATGATTGTTATATTTACAACTGGTGGATATATTTTGATGGTAATGCCACCAGTCAACCTCAATTGGATTGGTTACAGGAAACTCTTTTGGCCGCGGAAAAAGCTGGTGAATATGTACATATTTTGGCTCATGTTCCTCCGGGAGAAGCTGATTGTTGGACTGTATGGGCTCGAGAATATAATCGTATTATTGAACGTTATAGTCATATTATTGGTGGTATTTTTGGTGGCCACACCCACAAAGATGAAATGAATTTGCATTATTCGAAAAAAGGCCATGCTATGGCTATTTACTGGAATGGAGGTAGCTTGACATCTTTTTCCTTTAAAAATCCTAATTATAGAACTTATGAAGTTGAACCCAATACATATGTAAGTATTTTTGTAAAAAATGAAAAAACCAGATAAAAGCAAAACTAAATCTCATCTCAAATTCTATAGCAAGTAGTTGATCATCATACTTGGATCTTTAATTTAACTGAAGCCAACGAACATGGTGACAAACGCAGCCCCGGATGGTTCAAGGAATATCAATTCACGGATTTCACCCAAGACTTAAGTCCAGCGGGTATTAATGCCTTGTTTGAAAGAATGGCTGCAGAGCCTGCCATATTGCGCCAGGTTCGTTTAATTCTTGAAAGATCTTCATGTTATAAAATTAAATTACTATTCAATTTTTAGTACTGGCGATATAAAATGACTTCTGCCGATCCTAAATTAGCAGCTGGTTGCAATGAAAAATGTTTATCCAGTACTCTTTGCAGTTTAGTAATGACAAATTACGACGATAAATCTCGTTGCAAGGAACTGCAAGCAAAATTAAAAGAATCGGTAATTTCATTAAACGATATTGAGATTTCAAAATAATTTAAAACTTTTCGTTAATTTTTAGTTGGCCAACGAAGTTACACCCACAGATAAACCAGATGGTGCTACTACTTTGACAGCTTCCATAACTTCTTTTGCAGTTTTGCTGTACGTGATTAATCATTTAGCCTAGTGGACTGATTAGAACTTCTAATATCTATGAGATTGTAATATTACCTTAAATTAAGGATTATAAAATATAATGTTAAAAATAGTTTTACCGTTATATTTTCTAAACTTTTTTTAAAACGAAGGTGTTGTTTAATCTTAATATCTATGTATGTAATACGTTAGAACATATATTTTTCTATATTAAGCCAATGGATCGCAAATATTGGTCCGCTAAACCACGTAGACTTCGTAGTGTTTTATGGGTTTTAAATTAAATTTTGGATCTACCAGTATGACATAGTGGTAGGGTTGCCAGACGGCCTGGAATGGCCTTGATTGCCTAGGTTTCAGCTAAAATGCAATTTGTCTAGTTAAAAAACTTTATTTAATTTTGAAAAATTACTTTTTTTTTATTAATTATATGTATTATTGTTTAGAACAAAATCATATACTAAGAAGAAATTGTAAGGAAAAAATTTTTAATTGGCCGACAGACATTCCAATTAATGAGATAGAGAGAGAGAGGTCCAGTTTTTAAAAAATGTGATAAAAATAACGTATAAAACTTATATAAATTGATCTTGTTTGTTAGTCATGCCAACTAGCAATACTTTATGTGCAAGGGCTGAAGGATTCCCTGATAATCTTTATTCACAAGAATCTATTCATATGACCGAATAAAGGCTACAATTTTAATAAGACTAAATTTTGATGAAAGTTGCAAAATGTTTCAAACATTTTTGCTTACAACTAAAGTAATAGAGTTATTAAATTCTTCAAATAACCATACAAAAAAAATATATATATATGTGGCTACACAAAAAGTTATCAGCCATGTTCTGAAAATCGAATTCGAGTGAAATCAAAATCGAACAAACTTTAAAACCGATCCAGTGTTTAAAGTTCATAAAAAATTTTTGAATTTATATAAACGTTTTCAGCAATACTACAACAAAACAAAAGCTAATACTCCTGACAGACATAGGATTTGTATACTATACTATCATGGTATACTACATGTGTGTCAACCTAAACTACAATTAAATCATGAAACAAAGTGGTATATTGATGGTTTATATACTACTGTAGTATGCATACCATGGTATTGAAACTATATGTCTGTCAGGGGTATAAGAAACAGCAGATGTTTACGGCTCGAAATGTCAACTATTTATAAATAAAGTATAATGAAACCAAAACAAATTGGTTCGAACTGGTCAGCAGGCTTTTCGCTGCCACTTGTAGTGAACTCGCCCTGATTATAACTTTGTATGTAATATTATATAAGACTGAATTTTAAGTGTTACGTTTCCTTGCTTTTTAAAATTTTTTTTATTGCAATATAAAATCTGTAGTAAAATTTTATTTTTTTCTTATAGTTAAGTGCTTTTTCAAATTTTCCAGTTATTTTTTCAAAATCCATGTGAATTTTTTCTATTGTCCAGTTATTTGACTTTTGACATCTGGCAACCCTACATAGTGGCCTTTATAAAAGTTATCGTCGCGAAATTTTATATCAATACCAACATTTATTAGGAAATTATTAGATTTAAAGCTATTTTCGGAGGTGGTATTTGTGTGGGATTAAGATAGTAAAAATTTTGGTAAGAAGATTTGTGTTGTAGTAAGATATTTTTGGAATAATTTTCATATCAATGCTAGCACAATAGTATCGTTATGGGCACAAAAACTCTATTCTGGAAATAAGTTTGTATAGGGACCATGCAAAGTTATGGACGGAAGCTCATCATTTTCAATAGACTTCTTCCTTATGACAATTGAAACGTATTTATGTACCGAATTACATGAAATTTTCTTCAAAATTAAAACCAGACGAATGGACGGACATCGCTAGTCGGTATACTTAAAGTTGGGTCTAGGGCCAATATTTTATAAGCATACTACCCTCTACACTATTGTGGTGAGGGTATTATTACTTCTGGACCTATATTTTAATTTACCGATCGACTTTCATGCAGGAAATCTAATCGTTTATATTTGTGGCAATAAATAATAATGGCTTAAGTTGACATTGTTTATACTTAAGTTCAATAACTAAAAGCCCACAATTTATTTAAGACAAAACCCTTTATATCTCAAAACACGAAATTTCCACATAAGCCATTATAATTTATTGTCACAGGCATTATTTGGTTTCGACATTCGAGTCAAACAGAAGTGCCGCAAATGCACCAATATGACACAATTTATATTGTGCTTAATTGGGGCACAATAAAAAATTTGTCCCAATCAAATTCTCTGCCATCACATGATTGCCTTTTTTAAATGAGGGGCAAAAATTGCTGTATATCAATCACACGATTGTTCTAGTATTTATATCAATACATGCATATTTAAAATATTTGAAAATATTTTCTTTTTTACGTAAAGATGGTCTATTCTCAAAAAAAGAAAAGAAAGTGATAGCGGTTTTAATTGTCGTGTGTGCACTAACATAATAAAATAAAAAAAGGAAACAAGTTAATGTTTAAAGAAATACGTGGGTGAAAGAGTGGTTCACTCACTCAGTGAACTCCATATTAGAACTTGAACAAAATTACAAATTAAATTATAATGTATAATAAATAAATATATGTAAATGTTTATATTTATTATTTACGCAAAGAAATGGGCACACATTCAAAAGAGAATTTGTTTAAAAAAGGCAAATATTGGTGCGTATTGTGTTCTTTAATTGTCGCACAAGAACACAATAAATATTAGCACATTTTTGTTATTTTTATTGACGCGCGGTTGCATATCAAGTAGTCAAACGATTGCCACACCAGGGTTGCATTTTATTGTTATCAATAAGCACAATATTGTCCTCGATCGGTACATGAGCTATTCATTTGTGCAGTCACACGATTGGGGTATTAAAAAGTGTGCAAATTGGTGCATTGCGGATAACAGCTGTGCATTTCAAATATTATTCGGTGAATGATAACCTTGTGTTAAACTGTGAATAAATAGTTTGTCGGTCGAAATGTCCCATGGTTTGTGTTTCAACTTTGACAAAGGCGGCATCATTGAATTCGTATTAAAATAAATGAATACATTCTAAACAATTATATCGCCAAAACTTAATTTTTAAAAAAGCAAAAATAGGATTTTTTAAATTGTTTTAAATATTACACTTTAATAAATTATCCAAGCTTAAGGTCACTTTTTTATAAAATTAATTAAAATAGTTTTATTTTCGATACCTCGATTTCCGTTGGAAATCCTCTTCAGGAAATTTTTTAAATCAAATAAAATTACAAAATTGTATTTGACAATAAATGGAAAAATGGATTGAAAGAAAACTTTTAAACCACCCTTTGGTTTTAGTTCAATCAAGGCCTATTTATTTCCCTTGAATTTATTTAAAGGAATTCAAATCGGTTTATACGGGTTTCAAAATTAAATTTTAATTTGGTTAAAAAATAACTTATTTTTTTACTTTTATTACAATTTTTTTTTTTCCAAAATAATTTAGCACAAACTTGAAAACTATGTTGTAGAAAATACAATTGTAATTTAAATAAAAAAACGTGTTTTTTCTCCTTTAAATTATATTTGTTTTAAGTTTTAAGTTATTGATAATAGTATCTATTTCCCGATAAAAAAAACTAATTTTTTTGTAATTGTTTATTTTTAAAAATAACCAAAATTTAGTTTATCTGTGCCCATGTTTTGTAACTCTCGCGTCGAGAAACTTTTCGATTGAAATGTGTGAAATGAAACAAAAATGCCATACTAAGCACACTTAACTGTGTCTGCAACTTTTTTTGGTGAGTACTAGCTGTCTCGTAAGGAAATTACTCGCCAATTTACAGAAAAAGTGTGTCTGTAACATTTTGTTGAGCAAAGTTCCCGCTTTGAACTGTCAAAAACTCAAATGGGGCGAGAAAAAATGTTAACACGAAAAAAAACTATTAAAAATGCATAGAATAACAATAATGATATTTTGTTTTTGGCACATTTTTTCATTGTTTAATTATTTTGCTTTTAACATTTTTCTAAAATATACGCATTTTTTCAAAGCTCTTTGCAGGGCTGTCAGACTTGGGTATTTATCCCCAAAGTTGTGGATTTCATGTGAGCAAAAAGGACAAAGAAAGTCATTTGGGGATTGGAGATTTTTTTGGGGATTTAAAAAAAAATTTCGGGGATTTTTTGGGGATTTTACACTTTTTTATTATTTACGCTTACTTTTCTTTGTTTCGTATATAAAATATGAAAAAAAGTAGCAAAACTTTTATCTTACTCTTATATAGTGAGAAAGGGTCCTAATTAAGATTACCATTTTTGTTAAATGTATAAGGTACTTTATAAACTTATGTTATTTTTCTTGAGTGAACACATAAAATTTTAGATTTTTTAAAGACAATTTTGAAGGAAACATGTATGTCTTCCCCAAAAATAAGTATATATTAAAGACAATATAATAAAGATTGGGAAAAAAATGCTAGGCTATTTTTATTGTTGATTATAAGGATGGCTTAAACTAGGGATTGCTGTTCGGTTTTAACCGAAACCGAAACCGCGGTTTTCAATGCCTAAAAACCGAAACCGAAAACCGACAAAAAAAACCTCGGTTTTAAGCTTTTACTTTAAAAATAAATTTATGCTTAAATAAATTGCAAATTATATTTACATAATACTCGTACTTCAACATAAAAAAGTAAAAAAGCGAATCATAAAGGACTCATCAAGAAGAGTCGCTGGTAGGGTACAATTTTTCTCCCAGCAAATGTATCTTTTATAATCAGAAATTGAGCGCATATTCTGATTTTTTAATCGCGCTGAAGAGTCAAAAAGACTCGAATATGATTAAAATTGTATCATAGTTAAATCTTTGAGGAATCAGCTTCACGAACAAAATAAATGCATATAAGCTCAATTTTCGATAATAAATGATACACTCGTTGTGAGAAAATGAATCACCTCAAAGAATCAATTGGGATACAATTTTGTGATTCCTTTTTGAGAATATGAATAAATCAATGATTTCATATTTTGAATCACATATGAATGCATTTTCAATCGCTCAAGTGATAAATCAGTTTGTAATCATCAAAAGTGATATGAGAAAACTCATTTAGGTACTTTTTTGAAAGAAAAGTAAAAAAAATTGTATAACATACAAAATATATACGGGGCAATCCAAGTCAAATCGGCCAGTTTGGAAAAAATATATTTTTTGATTTCCTTTATTTTTTCCTGTGTTGATGTTCCTTCTCAACAGCACATTTAAGCAAATTTTCA
The DNA here is from genome assembly GCA_963931875.1 of Pollenia griseotomentosa. Taxonomy (NCBI): domain Eukaryota; kingdom Metazoa; phylum Arthropoda; class Insecta; order Diptera; family Polleniidae; genus Pollenia; species Pollenia griseotomentosa. The sequence continues at coordinate 99,607,748 of OZ007560.1, forward strand.
GATATTTTTGGCTTATAGGGTCAGAGATATCGAATATTAAAAAAATCGCGTTATAAGAAAACTATGTTCAAATAAATACTTCTAACTTTTTCAATATTAGTCCAAATATATTATTTTTTTGTCTACTATTCAATAAATAATAGCTAAAAAGTTTTCGTCATCAAAAAATGAAAATGTTTTTAAAAATTTTAAAAAAATACTTAATAAAAAAATAAAAATTATAATCGTGGTTTTTTTAATAAACAAAAAAATGTTCCACAGTGGTTAAATCGAAAATTTTTTAACAAAGTAGTTTTTTTAATCCCCTCAACCAAATGTGTCCTAAAATTTAAGAAAAATATCATAATTTAAAACAAAAAAAAAAAAAAAATTAAGAAAATCAAAGGTTACAAACAGGGAAAAAAAATTTATTTAAAATATTAAATCCAGAAAATCGCATTCAATCCCATTGTCCAAATTTTTTTTTCTATTTTTTATTGGAAAGTAGACACAAAAAGAAAAATATACCAAAAAAAATTATTCTATTTGGACTAATATTGAAACAGTTATAAGTATTCGATATCTCTGTAACCATAAGCCAAAAAAAATTGAAAATTTGCAGAAATGTGCTGTTGAGAGGAAGCATCAACACAGTAAAATATAAAGGAAATCAAAAAATACTTTTCTCCAAACTGTCCAATTTGACTTGGATTGCCCCATATATATAGGCTTATGAAGTTTAATTGGGATATTTTCAAAACCGAAAACCGAACCGAAACCGACCGGTTTTAATCATTTTAAAACCGAAACCGCGGTTCACATTTTTACGGTTTTCAGCAAACTCTAGCTTAAACCGATTGAACAGGCTCCAAATTTTTATAAATTGGCTCATTCGTCTTCAATAACAGCATATTGTTCTGCTTGTAATTCCTCACTGGAATCGCATAAAAAGGATTTAAAAAAACATGCCGAAACCAGTCGCCACAACAAAATAAAATGATTTTTTTGACTAAAAATTTTTATTTGGGGATTTCTTATTAACATTTTTCTAACTTTTTTTTAAAAAAAATTTAAAATTTGGTCAGAAAAAAAAACAAAAAAAAAATATTAACTTTTTAAGGTTTTGTTTTTTGGGAATTTGGGGATTTTTGGAGATATTTTTTTAATTTTTTGGGGACAAGCGCAAAAATTACTTGGCAGCCCTGGCTCTTTGCAAACAACAAACACTAAAGTCGCACTTTACATTATTTTGTATAGCAGACGGTTGTATTTTCGCCGCCGTCGTTGAAAAATTTTCAATTTTAGTAAGTTTTGGTCGCCGTCAACGATATGTGTTACTGACGTTCTCAACGTCTGCAATGTCACATCGGCTTTGGGTGCAATGTTATGACATTTATAACGTAACGACGTAATCTATTTTGATAGTTTTCGATATGAGTAACAGACACGAGAACAGATTTAATATTTTGTTTCACATCTTTTCTATGCGAGTTCTTACTAAAGTTAAAGAACATGGGTACTGATAACCGTTTTTTTATAAACTGATTTATGTCTTTTTTTAATTGTAACTGTACAGTGCAACTTCGATATAACGATTTTGAAGGAGATAAGAAAATACCTATAGCTATTGATTCGTTGTACTATGAATCACTGAAACCCTTGTATAACAAAATTTGAAGAAATACAATCAAAATTCGTTCTAACTTGTTGAAATAATTTGTTCAAAATATTACTTGTTCATAATTTAACTTTGATAAATTTTATTATTTCAATTGAATATGTTTTGTATTTTTTGTTTTTTAAATTTTTTCTAAAAAATAAAATTTTCTTTATTCCTGAATTTGAATCAGCAAATAAAAGTCGTTTTTTTGTTAAAAGGTTATGGGCCCAGATTACGTCGGTCAATCTAAACTATAATTTAAATAAAAAAAATAATTATTAAATAATGGAGTCTGAAAGCAAGATTGAAAAATTGAATGACGCAAGTCAATGGTCAACATGGAAGTTTCAAGTTAAAATCACATTGATTGCTGCTGATGTTTATGAAGTAGCTACTGGGGATGAAGATTGTCCATTAAGTGATGATTGTAAGATTCGTGCTTGGCGAAAAAAGGATGCCAAAGCTCAACAAATTATAGGGATTTCGGTTGGAAATAAACAAATTATACATATTACTAATTGTGATTCTGCTAAAGCTATGTGGACTAAATTAAATGATGTTTTCGAAAGAAAAAATGAATCTAGTTTGTTGATGCTCCATCAACAGTTTTTTAATTTTACGAAAGACGCTGGTGAAAGTATGATAACTTACATTGCAAGAGTTGAAGAATTGGTTCAACGTTTAAGAGATTTAAAAGAAACAATATCAGATGATATGGTAATAACAAAGATAATATTATCCCTACCTTCTGAATATGCAGCTTTTAGTAGTGCTTGGGAGTCAGCAAATAAGACAGAACGCACATTGAATACCCTTAGATCAAGATTAGTTATTGAAGAAGAACGTTTAATCTCTCGTGGGCAAATTGAGCGAGTTGAAGCACTGACTGCATCAAAGGGTTTAAAAAATTATAGTAATAAAGGTGTTAAAAATGCAAAGAAAAGTGAAACTTATCACAATGGTGGCAGTTTAAACAATTTCAGACCTAATAGCCGATGTTTTATATGTGGTGAAGAAGGTCATTGGAAGCATAATTGTCCTGAACGCAACTCTACTAGAAATTTTACAGCTTTAAATTCCGATGCCAATGATTTCACAGTTACAAAAAATAATTGGTTATTAGACTCTGGTGCAAGTCATCACATGACATCTAATCGTAGCTGGTTTCATTCTTATCATCCAGAAGTAAGAAATGTAAAAATTGCCAGAGGCATTATTCAAGCACATGGCATTGGAACAATTTACGTAAGAATATTTGATGGTGTCAGCTGGAGAAATGGAATTCTTAAAGATGTTCTTTTCGTTCCTCAAATCGAAACAAATTTATTTTCACAAAATCATGCTTTGGATCAGGGTTTAAATGTCGAAGGTAACAGCAATGAAATAAAATTTAAGCGAAAATCTGATAAAAAGGTTGTTGTTGTTGGACAACGTCATGGAAATTTAACTGTTATCTGTATAAAAGTATTAATGACTCAGGCTAATTTAGCATCAAACGAAAATTCAACACTACAACTATGGCACGAAAGATTAGCCCATCAAAATAATGAACAAATTCGAAAAATTTTAAAAGTCAATAATATCACTTACGTAGATGATAATTTTGTGTGTGAAGCTTGCATGTATGGAAAACATCATAGAAGTAGCTTTAAAGTTCGTGAAATTGTATCAAATAAGTGTGGTCAAATTGTTCATGCTGACGTTTGTGGACCAATTCAAGTTGAATCTGTTGGTGGTTCAAGGTATTTTCTTATTATAAAAGATGACTTTTCTCATTATCGTTTCGTGTTTTTTATGAAATATAAATCTGAGGTATATGATAAAGTAAAAATTTTTTTGAGATTAGCAAAAAATTCATATGGCCATAATATACAAATTTTTCGTTCTGACAATGGAACTGAATTTGTAAATAATAATATGAAGAAGCTATTTGAAAACGAAGGTGTTCGTCATCAGAGAACTGTCCCCTATACTCCACAGCAAAACGGTTCTGCAGAAAGGGATATAAGAACTATTATGGAAGCTGCTCGTACAATGATTTATGCAAAAGACATTCCCTTAAAATTTTGGGCAGAAGCAGTTAACACAGCTGTATATGTAATTAATCGCTCAGGAACTAGTACTGTAGCAAATAAAACTCCTTACGAACTCTGGATGGGTAAGAAGTGTAAAATAGATTTTCTTAAGCCATTTGGTAGTGAAATTTTTGCTCACATACCTAAAGAAAAACGAAGCAAATTAAATGCTAAATCAGAAAAGTGCATCTTTGTTGGTTATGATGAAAATGTAAAGGGGTATCGTGTATGGAATCCTAACAAAAATATAATTGAATATTCTAGAGATGTAAAATTATTAAATTCAGTTTTAACTGTTAACAAAGCCAAGAAAGAATGTTTAAAAGAAAATGTAGTATTGGGACTAGAGAAGGAAAATACAGATATAGAAATGCATGTCAATGAAATTGATACCCACAATTCCGATAACGAAGATTTTGAAGATGCTTGCGAAAATTTAGTTGGCAATGCTGACGTAAGGGAACCAGTTTTAGAAGCAGAATTGGTTGAAAGTTCTAATAACAATGATGCTAATGATTTACAGCCAAATTTAATTGAAATAGAACAAAATCCAAACACTCAACGTATTAAGAAAAACACTAGAGAACTTTCTTACTTGAACGAGAATAATATATTAGAAAATCAGCTAAGAGACAGATCGAAACGTGTGATAAATACTATGGATGCTAGTGGTTTTGTGTCTTTGATTATGGAGGAACCTAAGAGTTTTAAACAAGCAATGAGCTCTCCAAATAAGGATAAATGGTTAACTGCCATGAATGATGAAGTAAAATCTTTAGAAGAAAATCAAACATGGACGTTAGTAGAATCTCCACCAGGTAAAAAGATAATAGATAACAAATGGATATTTAAAATAAAGCATCGGTTAGATGGAAGTATAGAAAGATTTAAAGCTCGACTTGTTGCCCGTGGTTTTACCCAAGAATACGGAATCGATTACGAGGAAGTTTTTAGTCCTGTTGTAAAATTTACTTCGATTCGTATAGTTTTATCTCTAGTATCAATAAAGAAAATGGCAATACAGCAATTTGATATCAAAACTGCATTTCTTTATGGAGATTTAGATAAAAATGTGTATATGTATCAGCCTGAGGGTTTTAATGATGGTACTAGTAAAGTCTGCAAATTACAGAAAAGTTTGTATGGACTTAAGCAGGCATCACGGTGCTGGAATCTTAAATTTACCACATTTATTAAAAAATACAAACTTAAACAATTGGAATCTGATCCATGTGTATTTGTGAATTTAGATAAAACTCTTATTTTGGCCTTGTATGTTGATGATGGATTAATTGCAGCGATGTCTAAAGAACAAATAAAAAACGTAATTGCCTATTTACAAACAAATTTTGATGTAAAATTTTTTGAGGCTGAATGTTTCCTTGGCTTAGAGATAGGTCGTTATACTGATGGGTCTATATACTTATGTCAATCAAATTATACTAAAAAGATTCTTAAAAGATTTAAGATGGATGATTGCAATGGAGTTTCAACACCCATAGATGCTAATAAAGTATTTGAAAAATTTGAGAATTCAAACAATTCTATTTTTCCATACCGTGAAGCTGTTGGAAGTTTACTTTACTTAGCAATTGCAACAAGACCTGATTTAAGTTTTGCAGTGGGAGTTGTAAGTCGTTTTATGGAAAGTCCTAATGAGGCACAAGTGAATGCTGTAAAGCGTATTTTAAAGTATTTAAAGGCAACTACTAATTATGGTCTTCATTTTAATACAAATACAAGTTTGAAGTTACTTGGATACAGTGATGCAGATTATGCGGGTGATAAAGAAACTAGGAGATCGACATCTGGTTATGTGTTTCTATTTGGTGAAAATGTTGTAAGCTGGGGTTCAGAAAGGCAAAAATCTGTTTCTTTATCAACTACAGAATCAGAGTATATAGCTGCAAGTGCGGCCATAAAAGAATTAGTTTGGCTGCAACGTTTGATAAAGGACTTAACTTCTATTAGTATTTCAACTGAATTTAATATGGATAATCAAAGTGCAATACGATTAATTAAGAATCCAGAGTTTCATAAGCGCACAAAGCACATAGACGTGCGTTATCACTTTATTAGAGAAAAATATGAAGAAAATGTATTCTGTTTAAATTATGTTTCCTCCGAAGAACAATTAGCGGACATTTTTACAAAAGCCCTCCCTAAGTCAAGATTTGAATTATTAAGACGATTAATTTATGTTAAAGAAAAATAGATGCTATATTTTTAACAAATTGTGGGAGTGTTGAAATAATTTGTTCAAAATATTACTTGTTCATAATTTAACTTTGATAAATTTTATTATTTCAATTGAATATGTTTTGTATTTTTTGTTTTTTAAATTTTTTCTAAAAAATAAAATTTTCTTTATTCCTGAATTTGAATCAGCAAATAAAAGTCGTTTTTTTGTTAAAATAACTCAAATAAATATTTGTTGCGGTTTAAGTCGTATTTCGGTGAATTCCGAGAAAATCCTTTATATGGAACCTATGCCACCTGTTTATTTCACCATGGGTGGAAGATATAAAAGAGGTTTCATGTAAGAAGATTTCCTTACTTTTGGCAACACTGGCATAAAAAAATAAAGAAAACGTTATTGCTTTAGATTAATTTGATAAAGTTGCAGCCATAAATTATGCCTAAAATAAAAGAACACGTTTTAAACTTTTTACGTTTAAAACTTAAATTTTTTTATGATTATTTATTTGTTCGTTGTTTCCTAAACTACTACAGAGTTTTTATTAGTTAATAAATGTATTAGTTATTTTATGAATATTTTTTATGGTTTTTTCAAAATATATCTGTTAAATTACGGTTAGTTATTAATGAAATTATGTGTTAAAAAGAACTGTATGTACTGATTACACAAGGAACAAAATTGAACTTTTATGTGCGGCCTGGAATTTTATTGGAAATGTTTACTAATTTGAGGTCGCTGATTTCAGCTCGCATTTTTAAGTTACAGGTACTAATCGTATTTTTGACTTTTTTCTAAAAACTAAAAGTTCAAAAAATCATAAAACCATAAAACCTGCATTATGCGATTTTTTAGCTTTGATGATAACTAAATAAGTACCAGTTGTAGAACGAGAAAGTACCAAAAAGCTCCTTCTTACAGATTCTTGTCCACTCAGGGCCATGCATGTTTGAATTTATGTTTCTAGGTGCAATATTAAGGAAAATACAAAAAGTGCCAGTTGAAAACCAAAAAGTACCAATTTTTTTTATATTGAAACTTCTCACTTCTTGTTGAATGTATAAGCTCGCCTATGGTTCTTAGCCCCGCCCAATTTCTTATATTGGGCAACCACGACGTTTGCTTCCTTGCCAAGGCTCTTCGTCCTACAATACGGCCATTAAATATTAATTGCAGGAGTTCATATTTCTCCCTACTCACAATATATCCAAAATAAGCCGCCTTTTCCCGTTTAATACATTTTAATAACTGACGCTCGGTGTACTCCTTATGACTTCAACGTCGGGAACTCAATTTACAGATGATATTTCCAGAAGTCTACGTTCCTCTCCTGAAAATCATTTAAGTTCGGCTTAAACTGTTACGAATCATGATATTTTACTCAAGCTAGTTAAAATTTCTTAAAACAAAAGCATTCAACTTTGTAATTGTCGGTCAATAATTTAATATAAATAGATTGTAACCGCAGCCAATTTTAATGCTGACATCCGTTTTTATAAAGATGAATTAATAGTATATAGATATTAGGGCATTCATTTAATCGACCTTTTGCTTTAATCGGTTAATCGCTCGATTAATTAACCGAAGTTTTGGTTTAATCGGTCAATAATCGGTTAATTTTGTTTTTGATCGGTTAACCGATTAATAAAGTTTTTTTCATAAAATTAAGTAATTTCAATATGTAGAAATGCATTAATTATTTATTATTTGGAGTTTATTAGTAAAAAAAATAACATATCAAACAATAAAATTCTTGAACTAAAACGAGCAACCAAAAAAATAATTCATAAAAATGTAATATGCATTTTTAAATTAATACATAATTGGGGGATTCACAAGGTGTGCTATCAAGTCATATCGTCATAATGTCCAAAATAATATTTTACAATTGCTTAAAATAAATATTGTTGTGTTTCAAACAAAATAAACATTTTAATGCTGTGCTCATTGATTCGTCATAACTGCACAGTAGAAATATAAATTATAAGCGGTACTTCCTTTCAGCACATTTTACAGGAGAGACAAAAAACTTTTTATTTTTTCTATTTGCAGCTTGATAGAAAATTAAAAATACAATTAGTTTTACACACTTCAAGACTTAAATAGAAGAAAAACTACACACTGGTCGACGAGGCGTATCTTTCTCTACCACACGGCATCAAAATCTCAATTTACATAAAAAGTGTATTTAGCCGGTTTGCATATTAATCCTACGATATATATTTCTAGTAATTATTTAAAGACATAAGATTTTACAAATTTATGACTACTTTGTGAATCCCACAAATATGTATTTTTAAAAAAATAGACTGAGATAATTTTATTAGTTATTTCAATAGTTAAAGGAGATCTTTTAAAAAAGTAGTTTGGTTTAAATGTTTAAATGTGTAGGAGTAAAGCTATTCTCTTCATTTGTTTCGACAAAACTTGACTTAGAAAAAATTCTTTCACTTATCGTAGATAAATATCTAATTTCTCAGTCCTTTTTAAGGATTTTTTTAAACATATACCCTTAGAGCCCTGTATTAATTTTTAAAAATGTTTAACACTTCTAATTGTTTCGGTTAATTTTGTTAAAAGACTGATATGAGAAGGTATGAGAAGAAACGATCGTTAGTTATTCGAATAACTAAACACATACATATAAACAGTACGTGAAACAAGAAAAAGGTGTTGGCAATCAAACATTTAACTCATTTTTCGCCACATTCCTGTTGATTGAACATTGAAATCGGTCGGCGGAAAATGGTTTGAAATGAAGATCACAAAACACCTTTGTATTTTCTAAACACATACCTTTTGTATATGAGACGAAACAAATAATTAAAATCAAAAAAAAATATGTTACAGTAGTTTTGACTTAACTGCCTTTTGTTTACGTGCACTTCCGACTTAACTGCACAAAATTAATAATTTCTGGAATTATTCTTTATAATTCCACACAAATTCTTTTTTTAAGTGCACTTTCTATACCTGCACATTTAAGATAAATGCACAAAATTTTTGTCATTTTTAAATTATTTTCATACAAAAAATTTAAGTTAGCTGCACTTTGACTTAACCGCCCAAAATACATTTTTTCTGGAATTATTCTTCAAAATCCTTGCTTACGTGCATTTTGTATACCTGCATATTTTTTATATTTTTGGGCAGCTTTAAAATATTTTCATATAAAAAATCAAAGTTAGCTGCACACATGAAAAAATATGGTGGCCACTTTTTCACATAAATATCCAATTTAAGCTGTTTATAAAAATATAAATCGACATTAAATTGTTTTTTTTTTCATTAATTTTTATGTTCCTTTTATATTACATATACATACATACACGTATAAAATGATCTGTTATTTGAAATAAAATTTTAATAAAATATAAATTTATGTACGTCGTTTTCGGTTAATTTTGCCCCGCTTAATTGAGTTTCCCGTTTTATTGCACTAAAAATCATGGAACGAAATCATTTAGTATAACTGTCAATGTAAAAATACCCGTTTGGTTGAGCTCCGTTAATTGGCGTCACCTGCTTAATTATTTCGCAAAATAAGACCGCATTCCGAAAAACAAAAGCAAATGTTTGGATGGACGTACCTGAATTTTATTTTGTTTAAAAAAACCTAAACTATTTTTTAACTTAATAAATAAAGAAATGAGTTTTATTTTCTATCTACACATGGGTGTTCTGCTTTATTGCACATCTTGCTCAATTAATTAAGCAATTTTTGTTTTAATTGCGTCGGCGATTCATTGAGTTCCCGTCCCGTTTAATTGTGATAAAAGTCGTACATTTTTAGAAACTCAAACTTATTCTACTTTTAAATTAAACACTTTACTTTAGCTGCACTTTTGTGCAGGTAATCACAATTGTGTACCTACACATTAAGGCAGGTAAATGCATTTAAGATAGCTGCATTTTTGATTTACCTGCACAAAAAATCGTGCAAAGAAGATTGTGCAGCTAAGTCAAAATTACTGTATAATACTACAAAAAATTATAATTTTAATTACATCGGTTAATCGGTAAATCGACTGAAATTAACCGGTTTAATCGTTAATCGAAAAAAGCCAATTTGAAATTAACCGATTAGTTAATCGGGTAGTAATTAATCGGTTAACCGATTGACGGTTAACCGAATGAATACCCTAGATATTGTTTAGTTTCATATTTCTTTATTTTCATTTTTTTCATTATATTTATTTAAAGAAACGCATTGAACTTATTTAACAAGTTCGGTCACCCATATGTTTGTTTACATGTTTAACCAAAAAACGCTGAATATTGTTTAATAAGTTCTTTCACCTTTATGTTTGTTTATCTGAACTAGCATAAATGATTAATTAATGATCATTAAACCGGCAAATAAATAAAATGCAAGCTATACATCTTTCAATTATTTATTTTACTCTATTTTTAATTTTGTTATTTTGCTTAGTAATTAAATTCTAATTGTTAATATTTTGTATATAAGTCATTTATTTTCAATAACCTAGGATTAGTATTTTGGATAATCAACAGTTGGTGTGTTTTATTTTATATCTTGGGAACAATCAGTTTATGTGCTGTTTTGTTCATTCTTCAAGAATTTGTGATAGTCGGTTACAAGTGCCGTTCTATCAGTTCAACAAATCCTTGTTGTGAAACGCAACAAGGAAACCCATAAATCATACAGATATCATATAGAGCCCACTCCTGAATAATTCGAACTGTCGTTGAAGGGTATCAACGATTCAGCACAGCCGAATATAGCACTCTAACCTGTTTTTGTTTAAAATAAAATGTCATTAAAATTTAGTGTTATCAATAATTGCACAGTTCATTAGATAAACATCATAATGTCCACTTAATGTGAATGATAAGTCAGAATGAAGTAGTTTTATAATCAGATATCGCCCCCAAGATCTTAATATAATCTTAACGGCAAAAAAAACATCTTTTTGTTAAGAAATTGATTGAAAATACTCAAAATATGAACTTATGTGAAAATAAAGCATTTTTCCTAAAATCCTTCTAGACTTTTCAAAATTTTATTTTTCAATCAAAAACCATGAAAAGTACAAGTTATCAAAAAAAAATAAAGTCTTTAATGTATTTAGTTTAAAATTATAGGGCTCAATATTCACCTTCGTTTTTTTATATTCATTTAAGTATTTACACTTTCATTTAAGTTTTTTATTCAAATCTGAAATAATAGTTAAGATAAGCAACAGATTAATACTTTAATGCCTCCAGATAACTAAATTTTATACTTAATTCTATACTGTTTAGGGTTTTTTCCCGTTTTCCCGGGATTTTTCTTGCGGGATCCCGGGAAATAAAAAATTCCTCATAATTTCAGAAAATAGCTATTTATACTTTGAAATTTAGTTTTCTATTTTCTAAAAATTAGCATCTGTGGATGGGTTGTGGATTAGATCAATTACAAGAAGTGAGTACATGTATTTAAATCAATGTCTCCTGATGCAATAAATCTACTAAAAGCAGAATGAGCAGTGCAACAGTTGATAATTATTACATTTAGTGAAGTGAAGAGTTAATCTTGGCAAAATGCGATTAAAGTTTTAAAAATGTACCGATTTAAAAATATATTTTGCTATAACTTCATTCAGTTTGAGATATAATACGAGAAGGTATGAAAGAAAACTTTGCTAAAGTTACTTAAAATTTTGAGATATGACTATGATGCAATGAAGGAGCGATACTTGACATACATTTGACTGATATAGACGTTGTTTATAAAAAAGAAAAAATTGCTTCTGATTGTAAATCCGAAGCTACAACGGTGCACTTTTAACTATTTGTCCAACCTCGGTAAAAATGAACGAAATTTTTTGGAAACATGATAATTAGTAAATAAAATCAGGAATATACTTTTTGACGACTTAAAAAGCGCTTTGAGTGTATCATAAAGTTATTTCCTAAGCCATTAAAAAATGTTATATATTTCTTTAAAGTATTTTATCTATTTTATTAATTAACTTTTTGATTTCATATCTTGAGTGCCTCAATTTTTATTTTGTTTTTATTATTGTTTTATGAATTATCCAGAGCATAATCATACGGAATAAAAGCATAATAATAGGGAATAAAGGCGTGAGGTAACAATAATTCAAGTTCCTATTTCAATATTTAGTTAATTTTTTAGTATTGAACCATTTCATTTAATTTCTTTGTAAACAAGTTCCCTTACGTTTTTTTATAAAAGTTTTTTTTTCATTAATTAATACCAAAATTTACTTTGTATTATATATATGGAGCGGGATCCCTGGATCCCGGGAAATTTCAAAAAATTTCCCGCTTTCCCGGGAATCGAAAAAGCCCGGAAAAAAAACTCTGATACTGTTCAATAAGCAGCTTTTCTAGTTTAATCTTATATGCTTACATTTTATAAGAACTTTAACTTTGTATAATCCAATAAATTTGCTAACAATCATTAAAAAAATTTAGTCCAATTTTAGTCTCGATCACATAAAGAACCCGAGTTTTTTTAAGTGATTATTAATATTAAGGAAAATGTTAAGACATTTGGTTACTTTAGCCATATTCGCTGTAGCAGTAACTGGCTTAAATTTACCAGGCGTACCAACTGAGTTCACAGCGGATGATGACGTTATTTCCGCAGTTTCAGGTCAGTTAAATGAAATATCACATGTTTTTGGTTACCATTGCACACAGTTCTATTCCTATTCACCCATTTATTCCGAACAAAAATAAGGACCGTAATTTTGCTTATTTACCGTCTCCTTCACAAATTTTTTTTCTTAAACATTTCACGTGGCTAATGGGGTTTTTTTTGTTAAGCACACATATACATGTTGTAACGCGTTTTCGACTTTTCATCATATTAAAAATGGCGTAAAAGTTGCCACATTTATTTGTCAAAATTTTAAAGTTTCTCTAATTCTTATCAAAGTTTCCGTTCATTATAGAATTTTAATAATTTTTTGATCTTTCGATAAGTATTAATAGTATTTTCTGATCTTTTAGACAATATTGCAAATAAATTCTCAAAGGAATATATAAAATATGTAGAAACTGGCAAAGAATCGGCGACATTGAAACAAATCTCTACACAATTGGCCAATTTACACAGCAAAAAGGATATGTTTATCACCAGCATCTCGGAATTAGGAGCCAATGATCAATTCTTCATATGCACTACCTGTAGAGCGGTAGTTAAAGTAATTGCTGAAATGTTTAGATCTGAAGATGGTGAATTGAGTGGCCCCAATGGTGAAGCTAATTCCCAGAAAATTGTTGTTGAATTATGTATTCGTTTTAAATTGCATTCCCCTGACGTATGCAGTGGTAGGGTGGGCTTAAATTGGCCCATCTTGTATTATATTGTTATGAATTCCGTAGCTGATGCTCGCTCCTTTTGCGGCACTTTGCCAATTACTTTTTGTAATGCTAAGCAAACAAATTTTGATTGGACTGTTAAGGTTGACAATACTACCGGACCCCTTGAAGCGCCCAAATCGGAAGTACCCAAGAAAACCGATAATGATTTGACAATTGTTCATATCACTGATATACATTTTGATCCTGAATACCAACCTGGCTCCTTGGCCGATTGTGAAGAACACATGTGCTGTCGTGCAACATCTAAGGGTACTTCGAATCAAACTAAAGCTGGCTACTGGAGTGATTATCGTGATTGTGATGCACCTTTGCATATGGTGGAAGATGCTTGTGATCATGTTAAAAAAACTTATAAGAAAATTGATTACATCTACCAAACTGGTGATATTGTGCCTCACAATATTTGGTCTACCACAAAGGAAGGAAACAAAGCCACTTTGAAGCAAATTAATGACTTGATAGCCAAAAAATTCCCTAATATTCCTGTTTATCCATGTGTGGGTAATCATGAACCTCATCCAACAAATGTGTAAGTTAAATCTATACCATCTCTCAGAACTATTTTTTAAAAAATTTTCTTTCCTTTTTCTCAGTTTTGGTCACTCAGGTGTCCCAGAAGAGTTCAATGTCAACTGGTTATATAGACATTTGTGGTCCGATTGGGAACGTTGGCTACCCGCCGAAACTAAGGCTACAATTTTAAAAGGTGGATATTACACTGTCTCTCCCAAGCCCGGTTTTCGAGTCGTCTCTTTGAACAACAATGATTGTTATATTTACAACTGGTGGATATATTTTGATGGTAATACCACAAGTCAACCTCAATTGGATTGGTTACAGGAAACTCTTTTGGCCGCGGAAAAAGCTGGTGAATATGTACATATTTTAGCTCATATTCCCCCGGGTGATGTGGAGTGTTGGCCTGTATGGGCTCGCGAATTCAATCGCATTATGGAACGTTTTAGCCATATTATTGGTGGTATTTTTGGTGGCCACACCCACAGGGATGAAATGAATTTGCATTATTCGGAAAATGGCCATCCTATGGGTATTTACTGGAATGGTGGCAGTTTGACATCTTACTCTTTCAAAAATCCAAATTATAGAGTTTATGAAGTTGAACCCAATACATATGTAAATATTTTTGTAAACATTTACAAAAAAAACAGGAAAAACCAAACTAAATTATATCCCAAATTCTATAGCAAGTAGTTGATCATCATACTTGGATCTTTAATTTAACTGAAGCCAACGAACATGGTGACAAACGCAGCCCCGAATGGTTCAAGGAATATCAATTCACGGATTTCACCCAAGACTTAAGTCCAGCTGGTATTGATGCCTTGTTTGTAAGAATGTCTGAAGAGCCTAACATATTGCGCCAGGTTTGTTTATTTGATTGTTTCAAAGTGAACACAAACCAAATAAATAATTTATTTTAGTACTGGAGATATAAAATGACTTCCGCCGATCCTCAATTAGCAGCTGGTTGCAATGAGCAATGTTTGTCTAGCACTCTTTGCACTCTGGTAACGTCAGTATATAGCGAAAAATCCCGTTGCAAGGAACTGCAAGCAAAATTAAAGGAATCGGTAAATTTATTAAACGATATTGAGATTTCAGAATAACTTATAATTTATCGTTCATTTTTAGTTGGCCAATGAAGTAACAACTACAGATAAGCCAGATGGTGCTGCTTCTTTGACAGCTTCCATAACTTCTGTTGTAGTTTTATTGTATGTAATTAATCATTTATTCCAGTAGAATAATAAGACCTTATTATATCTCATATATGTATAAATTATTTATTGCATAAATATATAAATATGCACATGGTATACATGTACATACATATATACATATGAGGAGCCGCAGAACAAAACGTACTTTTTCACATTTGTTGACAAATTGGTTTCTTGATATTTTTATAATATTTGGGTTAAAATCTTTAAGAAAACATCTTGTTAGCATATTTTTTATCTATTTTTACCAAGAAAATGGGTTCTAAAAAAATTGGTGCATAACAAAACTTACTTTTTTAATTTTTTTTTTCAAAACGTGCTTTTTTCATTGTTTTTGCCATTTCTTCGTGAAGTTGTTTTAATAACAAATCATTTCTTAATATTCTTAATTTGTTTGACGTTTATTTATGTCGTTACATTTTCGTTAAAATTAACTGTTAAATAATGGTGACTATTCTTGAAAACGCGTCGAAAAAGTAAAAATTTTCAGTAAAACAAAAGCAAAGTTAAAGAAATTGTTTTTGGTTTGTCATACAATTTACCGTTTTTTAAAGAGAGAGAAATGAGTCAAAATTCTCACGTTTATTTAATTTAAGAAATGTATGATAAACAAAAACTATTTTTTAAACTTTACTTTTGTTTTAATGTACATTTGTATATGTTCGACGAGTTTTCAAGAATATCCTCCAATAATTGCAATAATTTAACTATTGTTTGGTCCCTGCAAATAATAGGACCAGTCCAAATACGCATGTAAAGAGTAGCCCACAAGGGACCAGGACTAGTCCAAAAGTAACCCAAACGTATGGAAAAAACATGGTCTATTTAACATTGCGATGTCCTAGGGGAGGACCATATAACCCACCTTTGGACTACTATGGAGTAGTTTTAAAACTACTCCATGGTATACTCAAGAGGATTAGTTTTGAAGTCGTTTAAAAACGAAAGCATGTCGTTAAAAAACGAAGACATGTCGTCTCACTACAAACACTTTTTAACAATGACATGGTCCATGCTTGCATTACATCGGACCAGTCCATGGAGTAGTCCATTTTATCAAAATGGATCAGGTGGTCCAATTTTATTTGCAGGGGTGAATGAGTGTTATGAAAACAATAATTAATACAATAGTATAATTAAACATGGAATAATTACTAGAATCTGTAGAAAATTTAAATATTTTTTTAAACAAAACGTACTTTTTTCATTTTTTTTTAGCAAAACGTACTTTTTTCGATATAAAATTGGTTTGATATTAAATATCCTTGACATTTAATGTGTTGACTTACGGCAGTTTGATTCATCTTTTGGTAAGCAAAAAACTTGTTTCCATTTCCAGGTTCATACAGTTTTTTAAGGGGTCGAAAAAAATAAACCTCAATTTCCCAAAAATTTTAAATATGTGAAAAAGTACGTTTTGTTCTGCGGCTCCTCATATGTACATTAGACCGACTCAACTTATATGGGCAAAAAAAAAAGTTAAAGTTGTACCACCCTGAAAATTAACTTTGACATGTTTTATGAAGATTTCCAAAATATTTCAGCTCTAGCGATAATCTCCCTTGAGCTAAACCCCGTCAAAATAGTGTCCCAAAATGGTATTTTTCCTGAATAAGAAGTTCGCTTAATTTTTTTTGTCCAATGAATAACCAAATATAATAGAAATTTAGGAATTCTTTGATCTGCATTAAAACATTTTAAAAATCTCACCACAGACTGATTTTCGTTTCCAATACGTCCTTAGAGAGGTGTTGACCACTGCTTGAGATTTAGTCAAAAAATACCCCTTTACTGCCTATCTTACTTTTTTATAACATTCATTAAAACATAACTAAAAACCCATTGTTTAACCACAAAAGGTATAGATTTGTCCAGGAAACAATTAACCCGTTTTTGGCCAACATTTTTTAGAGAACATATAAAAAAAATTTGAAAAATATTTAAGTCCGGTTGTATGCTTAAAAAAAAGATTTAGTTGCTATCAAGGCACATTTAGCAAGGTATGTTTATGCAATACACTGAACACAATTCGCGAAAAGATTTTTCGTAAGATATTTTAATTCCTTTTAATTACTGTTGTTGACATGTTGGCCATAAAAGGATAAAATTGTATCACTGTGTGATATCAAATGAACGTGTTTCCTAAACTAGATACACTTTTTGTAGTTAAACAGCTGGTTTTTAATGATGTCTTGTTTAATGTGCCTTGATAGCAGCTATTTTATTTTTTAGTATACAACTGACTTAAATTAAAAAAAAAAAAATTTTTAATGTTCTCTTAAAAATGTTGGTCATGAACGGGTTAATTTAATAGTAGTTCAATATATAAATTGACTCTTATTCGACCTTTACAAAATTTGATTGGTATTATTATTTACTTTAGCTTCAGGTCTTTTTTTATAAAAAATATTAATTTTATTTAATCCAATATTTCGGCACTCCGTTGTGTGCCTTCTTAAGGGTTTTTTTCTTGAATTTTTGAACAGTTTTTAACAAATTTAACAAATTAAATAAATTTAATAAAATGTCATATAACAATTTTCAATTAAATACAAAAAAGGTTTTTCAATTCAAACCTAATCTATTACAGTATAAATAAATTTTTTACTTCCCTTTCTATTTTTATAAATTAAATGCCTATAATTTTGTGCTAAACTTTCAGTATCTGAGTTA
Organism: Pollenia griseotomentosa; assembly: GCA_963931875.1. Lineage (NCBI taxonomy): Eukaryota > Metazoa > Arthropoda > Insecta > Diptera > Polleniidae > Pollenia > Pollenia griseotomentosa. The sequence goes on from OZ007560.1 coordinate 99,625,433, forward strand.
AAATTAATTCGCGATATTGTCGGTACATTTATAATTTAATTTAATTTTAATTATAGGCATTTAATTTATAAAAATAGAAACGGAAGTTAAAAATGTATTTATACTATAATAGAGACAGAGTTTATAATTGCAGATAATTTTGTGGCTCAATGAAGTTTAAGTAGTGGAGTACCCCCACAGTGAAGGTATATTTATAAAACGTGTTTCCTGGGCAAATATATACTTTTTGTGGATATAAAATGGATTTTTAGTGATGTTTTAATGAATGTTATAAAAAAGAATTATAGGCAGTAAAGGGTTAATTTTTGACTAAAATCTCAAGATGTGGTAAATACAGCCTGTGGTGAGATTTTTTAAATGTTTTAATGCAGAATCAAAGAATTCTAAAATAACTATTATATCTATTTGGTCATGAAAAATATAATTTTTGGACCCTTTTTTGACGACGCGGTTTAACTCACGGGAAATTATCGCTAGAGCCAAAACTAACTATTCCATTAACTTGCAGTTAACAATATGTTTTGACAGCTTTAACTGATAGGTAATTATAACTGAACTTGATGAAATTGGGGGGTTAAACTTCTTTATGAAACACGGTTAAATTTTATATGGCATTTTTGTGGTTTCCCAGTAAAAACTTCGCTTACTTTTTCAAAATGAATAGCTTCTTTAACTCATTATTTAGTAGCTTTCTTCTATAACTACATGTATAACAACTTCTATAACTACTTTTTTCTGGATGTATTAAAGTAAAAAAATAATGACTTGCTTTTGAATGCGTTCATTTTGGGACATCCCTTGTAAAATTCATTGGTTCTTTCAGTAGAATTGTAAGTAGTGCTCTTATGTTTTTCTGATTACTCAACACATTATTTTATAGGCTAAGTTTTTACTGGGTTGTAAAACTTAAGCACATTAATGGCTGATAAATAAGTAGGTATCTACAGACCATAGATTTCCTTTCGTCGCAGCTAAACCTTTTAGTTTTGCTTTCCAGTTTCTTACTCAACCGCTTGTCACACAGATAAAAATAAAATTCGTATTTGACAACAAATATCGGCGATCAAAATAAATAATTTTTCAATTTCTAATCTACGAAGATTTTTGTTATATTGAACAATAAAGTAAACGTTGCTTGACAATTATTTTTCTTTTATTATCCAGCCACAAAAATGCCATATTGACTAAAAACTTTGTTGAATAATGTTGAAATTTTCAATTACAATGTAAATTTTCTATCATCAAATCTTTTAAAAGTCAACATAAAAACATTGTCTAAAAGTAGAATTTACTATTATTTTGACAAATATTTTTCCGTTTTATTCAAAAGAAAATTATGTAGCTCTGTAAACCACGCTCCAAACAACGCTGGGAGCCCTTGCCCTACATCACAATAGGTGTGGAAGGGAAATATGTGTTTGTACTAAAGTTTGTTAAGCGGCACGGTGAAATATTGAAGTTCTTGACTAGTGTGCAAAGTTTCAAGCAATACGCTTCAGCCGTTTTTGTGCCATTTAAAAAACAAACGAGCCAACTTAAGCCATTTTTTGCTTTTCAAAGAAATTTATGAAATAATCATGGCACAATAAAATGATTTAAATATTATAATAACACATTATCGACATTGAATTTCATATAAAATATGTAGATGTTGGTCTATATCATACAAATGTACCACGTCACATTTTCCAGATAACAGTACATTTGTGTTTTACGCTGTTTACTTATCTTTCAGCCGTCATCCAGAGTCAAAGACTGATTTATTATTTAATGAGTTGTGTCTTGTTTGAAAGGCTACTAAATTACGCTTCGAATAGTGGCTAATTGGCTTTGATCGCAAAAAAATGCAAGTTATAGTGGACCAAATATCTAATGAAAATATTAACGTTTTTCACCACTTATTGTCATTTCGGAAGATGTTTTGTGCCACAATTTATAACAAAATTCATAGTTTTTTAAGTTTATAGTCAATTTGATTACAAAAATGTTTAGCTATAATGCACCAAAATCGAGTAAAAACTAAAAATCTAATAATGAAAATAAAACAGTAATATTACTCTTTCAAATTCTTTAAACTGAAATGTACACACACATATATACATGCTTGTAAATTTGAATTCTACACGCAGAGAAAAAACATGTTTAAATATGGTTACCTCCAACACGGTTAAAACCGGAGCAGATATATCTAGATATTGCGGTAAAACTTCCTTTAACTTAGCTTCATATGGCCAGAAAAAATGTCATGCAATTTTGTGATACACGGTCCATAATTTACTTTAGATCCCGTATTTAGCAGTCTTCTGAAATTCACTGCAAACGCTAAAACTAATTGCACCGCTGTATTTAAATTTAATAAAATTTATGTTTTTTAATACCAGAAATCGCTCTACAGAATTTTTGGATGATTGGTCCATAACTAACCATGGCTCCAATATAAATTCTCGTCCTGAAAATCATTTAAGTACAGCTTAAACTGTTACGAATCATGAAATTTTACGCAAGCTAGTTAAAATTGCTAAACAAAAATCATAAAACTATTCAGAAAGTCAATAATTAATTATAGGTTTAAGGCGCAATCAATTTTAATACTGACGTCCGTTTTTATAAAGATAAATTAATAATATATAGATCCCAATCCTGAAATATTCAAACTGTCTGTGGAGGCTATCAAATATTCGGCACAGCCGAATATAGCACTCTTACTTGTTACATATAAAGATGGTATAAGTATCACTTTTGCTTAAGTAAATTATAATTTTTTTTATGTTTAAATTTTTTTAGCTCATGTAATTAACCTTCCAGTGCCAAAATTTTTTTTTCGGTTAAAAAAATTTGTTTTAGGTTTGATTTGTTTTAAAAGTAAAGAATATTTAAAAAAAAAATGTTTTGGTTTCGGGTTTTGTAGCGCCAAAAGTTAGACCGCTAATAGGTGGCTTTGGGAAAAGAATCCAAACAAGTACCATATTTTCTTTAAAATAAGAACAGATTATAACAGAAATGTGTAGAAAATAAACATGAAGTTTAAATTTCATTTCTTTCTAATGGTGTTTTCTTTTCTACAAAAAATGTGACATTTTATTTTAAAAAATTGCAATTTTATAATATAATGGCGATGATTCCTTTTCTGAGAAATATGTTGCATTAATGTCACATGTTGTATATTTTTTCTTCGTTTGTACAAAAAATACAACTGTGGGAAAATTTTTCAAGTTCTATTTTAGCCTTACTTTTACTTATGGTGTTTTCTTTTCTACAAAAAAATGTGACATTTTATTTTAAAAAATTGCAATTTGGTGTCTGTTTCTTAAAAATTTTGCTCCCGAAAAAGGTGGCTTGTTTAATTCTAAAAAACTCATCCTTTACGGGAGCAAAATTTTTAAGAAACAGACACCAAATTGCATTTTTTTTAAATAAAATGTCACATTTTTTTGTAGAAAAGAAAACACCATAAGTTAATACAAAAAAGTTTTGACAAAACAATCTATAGTTATGAGGAAAAAACAGTTTGTCCAGTTATTTGTAATGAAAATCGTAGAAGCAGTCCTTGTAATTCGAAAGACACAGAATTGCAACTAAAAAAATTACAAGTTATTTTTTACCGGCGTGTGATAAAAACTGCGCAAAATGCCCGACTTCATCGTAACGGACGTCTGCAGGTGATTTTTTCGCTGCACATTTTTTCCACCTTGACGTGAGCGCACTGGAGCTTTAGGCTACGATGAACTTTGCATGCAAAGTACGAATGCAATCTCGCCTATAATACTATCTTAAGGCTTAATGATATTCTGCTCTGCAGGCACATTTCGGTTTCTGTGATCGAGGAATTATTGTATCAATCGAAGTAGCCTTATCATAACGTGATAACAACTTTTGCATTTGTTGACGTTCCATGTCTATTACCCACACTTTTTATCTCTTGGAATGTGCCACTTCCAAATTAACTTACAGGACCAATAAAAAGCATGCGAAAAGCAACACACCAATATTTTTTTTTTTAACTTTGACCACTTCAATACTTTTTTTGATTTTTTTAAATTCACATTTTTTGCAAAATAATTATTTAGTCATCATTTCACACTTTTTCAACTTCAATTGACCATGATAGCTGCCCAAAACATCAACATATGCTGCAAATACAGCAAAACTTATTTTTAGACTTCCCCGAATTAAGCAAAATACAAAAAGAAAAGCAAGACAGAATTTGAAAACCGAATGAGCGAGCATTGAATTTAACCCGTCTACAGGCGGTCATGGGCACTAGAGGACTAAAAAGAAAGCAGTCGCGTTCCTTAATACGACATGCATTCGTAAATTTAAAATAATACGATCGTTGGCGGTACATATTAAAAGAAGAAGATGTATTAAACTGCATGAAGAAGAGTAATAACTCAACCACACAGAAAAAATTATTGCCGAATTATTTTCAAACAACCGCTTGTTTGAAAATTTTTTTAATTTCTATAAATATTTTTACTGATTCAATCAATATTTTTGTTTGATTTTTATTTAACCAACAAAAATGTGGACAACTCTTCAAAAATAAAATAAACGCGTTATTGGTGTCAAGTTTTCATAATTTTGTATGAAATATTTAACGCTCTTTAATGTTGTCTTCTTTTTGCATTTTTTTATTTGATCGTAAGCAACACTTCTTTATGTGAAATATAAGAACAACAACAAAAAACACACACAGTCTATTTTTGGACGCTTTAAAAAAGTGCAACTATAAGAAAAACAATAGCAGACACGACATTATAAGAAACAAAATCCCGCATTCAATTTTTTAAAACTGTTTGGTTAAATACATCAAATACAAAAATAGAATGATGACGAAAAACATATCGAGTCGGTCTGCTGCCGTTTTTGGTTACATTTCTTCTTTAGCAAAGGAAAGGATACAGCAACAGAGAGTCATAAAGAAAAACATTGTGTTGTGTGTATAAATAAGACTTCGTTCAAAAATTATTCCAACAAAAAAATGTGTTTCAAAGCCAGTCGGCGGCTCTGCTTTGCCGTCACCTTCTCATACAGTGCTTACTTGTGTGCGCGTCATTGCTTGTGCAAAAACTTTTTTTTTTTTTTGATTTTGAATTTCAGTAAACTTTTTGTTTGATTCAGTTAAATTATTTGTTTGAAAAAATTAGTGTTTTTTTTCAGTAAACAAAATGCAAATAAATTGTTTGAATATGCAAATTTGTTTGTAGGACCGATTTCAGACAAAAAATTGTTTGATTCTACAAATTTTTTGTTTGAATTGGAAAAATAATTTTTTCTGTGCAGTTTTATTCGCACAAATTTGTTCTTTTCAAAAATATGTTCTTTTCGCTGTTTTTATACTTCGAGTAAATGTTCATGCCTTGCGTACTGCTCGAATTTAAATACATATATTAATGCAGACCTCTAATGCACATAATATGCTATTGCAAATATTTTTAAGTCTCGTGATGTGGCCTGATATTTATAATCTCTTAGATTATAAGTTGTCCCTAATTATATTTATGAATGTTGCGAGTTTTTTTATTTTCAATACTGCATAAATAAACAATTCAAGTGTTTTGATTATTTTTTTAATTTATTAAAAGGTCGAATTTTTGCAATTTTAACTGCTACGAAAGCTTAACAAGAATTTGCAAATTTTTTATATATGAAATTTAATCAAACTTATTTAACTACAAACAAGTTGGAAAGTACAGTCGGTAAAGTCCGACCATATGATACCCTAAACCAAAATATTTAAAAACCAATTTTTTAAAGTCTACCCTTTTTGCGGGCCATGTGCAAACATGCACCCGTCCGTACAAAATTTTGATATGAGGTTAAGTTAAGGCGTAAATTATTTAGAGATCTTTATCTATAGAATATGAGATTTGTGGCCTTTAAATGATTTAAGGAACGTGTTAATGGTTGACTTTTAACCTATTAGCGCAACATTTATGAGAAAGTTAAAGCATTAAAAGCTATTTGCAGGAGTTGTATCTCTATGGAAGCTATGGTCAAATATAGACCGCTTTCAGTAAAAACTGGTTAGAAAACTTAGATTGCAATAAAAAAAGTTTGGAACAAATTTAATCTAAATATCAACATAATGAGTTGGTTGATGACCATACACACAAAAAAAAACCAAGTTAAAAACGTAGAAAACAAGGTTGATTTTAAATTTTTCGGTGGTGATTTTGCTTTATACGTTTTTCATGTTAATTCAATCAGGTTTTACAATAACTGCGTACAACATTTTTTTTATTTTAAAATAACTATAATTCATGTTAATTTAACATTGCAGTAAAGTTAGAGCAAAATGTAATTTATATTGAAATAACAATCCGAATCACGTTGAATCAGCATCGCCCGATATGGATTTCGTCATCAATATACTTTGAAAACTTGATGCACTATTTAAGTAACTAATTTTAATTAAAAGAATACGGGAATTTTCCTCTTTTTATAACATATTTTAAGAATGAAAATAAAAAATGTACATACTTAAGTATGAATGCATGTTAATTTAACAAGATACACTTTTGATTTTAATATAAAACTGGTTTTTATGGATTTAATATTGAATCCATATTTATTTATATTTTAATATTTTTTTTTTTTTATTTATTTTAACAGTGAATAATATTAAATAAACATGATTTAAGGTTATTTTATTTAAAATTATTATGAAATAATGATAAATTTAAAAAAGGGCATACTTTTGCAGAAATTTACTATGATTCTCAATCAACATTTTTCCATGTTAATTTTACATTGGTATTTTTTTCTGTGTGTAAAGACTCTTTTCCGGAAAGAAGCTTGTATGGGGGCTATGTGAAATTATGGACTGATTCTCACCATTGTCAAATTTCATAAAATTATCTCCTGAATTGCGACCTGTACTTTTTCATTACATGGACAGCCAGCCAGTTAGACGGACGGACGGTCATGTTTAGATCGATTCAAATATGGATTCAAAATCGATCGATGTACCTAAAGGTTAGTCTTAAACTAATATTTTAATGTGTAACAAACATCAGCACAAACGCTAAATACCATCTCCACTATTGTGGCGTGTGCATAAAAACAAAAATATATTTTCTTTTAATTGTTTTTGGAACAACTTGCAATATAAAAGTAGTACATTTGAACAAAATAACTTAGTCCGTTTTTTGACTCAAACCCGTAACAGATACATCTAAAGAAAATATAGAGAAACATTTGCCAAAAATGTTGGGAAAATTAATCCTGTTGGCCTTATTGGCAGTTGCAGTAAACGCTTTAAATTTACCAGGAGTACCAGCTGATTTTGAACAAAATGATGAAATTATATCAGCTATTTCAAGTAAGTTGATGTGGATTAAGAAAACTTTTAGCTTAAAAACTTTTTATTTTTCAGATGATATTGCTAATAAATTCTCCGAGGAATACATTAAATTCCTAAATACTGGCTTAGAATCTTCCATTTTGAAAAGGCTTTCTACGCAATTGGCGAAAACACACACAAAGAAAGACATGTTTACTAAAAGCATTTCGGAATTGGGTTCTGCTGATCAATTTGTCATGTGCACAGCCTGTCGTGCTGTGACCAATGTTGTGGTCAAAACTTTTAGAGGCGAAGATGGGGAATTAAATGGCCCGAATGCTGAATCCGATACCAAAAAGATAGTTCTAGAATTGTGCAATCGTTTCCAAATTCAAACCCCTGAAGTATGCAGTGGCTTAGTGGATTTAAATTGGCCAATAATGCATTACATTATGATGAACTCTTTGGCAGATACTCGTTCATTTTGTGGTACTTTACCCATTAGCTTCTGTAACGTCAAACAAAATATCTATAACTGGAGTGTTGAAGTTGATAAAGGCAAGGCCCCCTTAACCGCACCCAAATCAAAAGTCCCTCAAAAAACTGAAAATGACTTGACTATTGTTCAAATAACCGACATACATTTTGATCCTGATTATAAACCTGGTGCTTTAGCTGAATGTGAAGAACCTTTATGCTGTCGCTCAAGTCCCTCAAAAGGAGTAGCCGAGTCTGCTAAGGCTGGCTACTGGAGTGATTATCGTAGTTGTGATGCTCCTTTACATATGGTGGAAAATGCCTTCGATCACATCGCTGAGAGTCATCAGACTATGGATTTTATCTACCAGACTGGTGATATTGTACCACACAATGTTTGGAATACTTCTAAGAAGAGCAACATGGAAATGTTGTCGCAAATTACGGATTTGATGTATGAAAAGTTTCCTGGTATTCCAATTTATCCTTGTGTTGGTAATCATGAACCTCATCCCGCCAATGTGTAAGTAAAAAATAGATTATAGATTTGTTTTACAACTAACACAATATGTTTTACTTTCCGTGGCATTCAGTTTAAGTTTCAGTGATAATGTCCCAACTGAATTAAATGTCAACTGGTTGTACGAACATTTATGGACTATTTGGCAACGCTGGTTACCCGCCGAAGCCAGAGAAACCGTATTGAAGGGTGGCTATTACACTGTTTCCCCCGAACCAGGGTTTAGAATTATTTCTCTAAACAACAATGATTGTTATATTTACAATTGGTGGATTTATTTCGATGGTAGTGCCACTAGTCAACCTCAATTGGATTGGCTTCAAAAAACTCTTTTGGCTGCTGAAAAGGCTGGTGAACATGTGCATATTTTAGCACATGTTCCCTCTGGAGAATCAGATTGCTGGACTGTATGGGCTCATGAGTACAATCGTATTATTGAGCGTTATAGTCATATAATTGGTGGTATCTTTGGTGGTCACACTCACAAGGATGAAATGAATTTGCACTATTCACAAAATGGTCATGCCATGGCTATTTACTGGAATGGTGGCAGTTTGACTTCTTACTCTTTCAAGAATCCCAATTACAGAACCTATGATGTGGAGCCAAAGACTTATGTAAGTAAATACTTTAAAAAAAAACACACACAAATAATTCATTCTCAAATCGGCAGCAAGTGGTTGATCATCATACTTGGATCTTTAATGTGACCGAAGCCAATGTACTTGGTGAGCTTGCCACACCCAAATGGTTTAAGGAATATCAATTTACTGAGTTTACCAACGATTTCAGTCCTGCTGGCATTGATGCCTTGTTCGAAAAGATGGCTGCTGAACCGGAAGTTCTACTACAGGTTCATTCGTTTATTTTTATAACTTTTAAATTTAAAATTATATAAAAATGTCTGTTTATAGTACTGGAAATACAAAATGACCTCGGCTGACCCCCAATTGAAAGCTGGCTGCGATGATCGTTGCTTGTTAAGCACAATTTGTCAATTGGTTAGAACGGTTAATGATGAACCTGCCCGCTGCAATGAATTGAAGACCAAGTTAAGGGAGTCTTTGAAACATTAATTTTTGATAATTTAATTGAGATTCAAATAAAGAAGACTTCGAAATTTAATTGATAAAGAAATTACACATGTTAAAAATACAAATCCCTCCATAACTCGAAATTTACGTTATTTAAAAAATTACATTTTAAAAAAGGAAGTAAGAGTTATATATTTGGCTGTGCCGAACCTTTGATACCCTCCACCGACAGCTAGAATATTTTAGGAGTGGGCTCTTTTTGGGATCTATAAATTATTTACCAATCTTTCTAAAAATTTACGTCTGTATTATAAGTGGTTGCGGTTTCAGTGTATGTTAAATTATTGCTCGACCATCAAAATGTCTTATGCTTTTATTTCTTGTCATATTTGAATAAAATATCATGTTTCGTAACAGTTTTAGCCGTACATACTAAAATGATTTTCGGGAGGGCTATTAATTTTGAACCATCTTCATGAAATTAGTAGTATAATTTCTAGTCATATAGAAGGGATTTGTGCAAAATCTCAAATTAATTCGTGCATTTCGTCACCATTTATAATAGTTGTTGTAGAAAAATTAACAATTTTTAGGGAAAGGGAATTGGAAAAAGGGTAAATATCCAATTAGTAAATAGGCAGTAAATAGGGAAAATTGGGTAAGAATTGGTAAATACCCTGGTATTTACCCAAACGGGGGTATAAGCATTTTGTGCAAAGTTTGATACAAATTTATTAATTAATTTAATCAATATAAGCTTCACTAATAAACACATACATACCTTCTTCACAATTTTAAATCAATATACTCAGGTTTGTTGTAGTTTTAGTGCAATTAACCCAGCTTTTTAATGTTTAACGACGTTTAAAAAAAAAAACGAAAAGTAATTTAAAATTTAATTAAGTTTATTGACAGTTAATGATTGCCTTATTTATTTGTGTTTTATAAATACCCAAAAAAGGAATATACCTGGTATTTACCCAGCCAATATTTTTTAACTTATGTTACTATTGTGAAGGGTACAATTAAATGTAAAAATACATTAACATATTAAGTTTATAAACACGATTTATAAAAAAATCGCAATTTTTAAAGTTAATTTCCATCTCCGTCACTCTCTGAAGATTCATCACAAACATTCGGAAATAAATCTTTACGAGTCATGAATCTTACCTCCAATACTCTTTGTGGGTCTACAATTAAAATATTTTCTTTAAGAACACTATTTACGATCATTGTTGCCACTTTTTTGTGAAAACTTACCGTTAAATCGTACTTCAAAAACCGCTAGAAGCCGCTAAAATGTTTTAAAATATCGCTAAAATCTCAATATTTTGCAAAATGTATATACAATTCAAGATATATGCTGCTTTTTTAAAGGTATACGACTTTTTATTAAAATTATATGGTAAGGTTTTTAATTTCCCTGACTGTTTTAGTCCCGGGGACGTACAAGAATGTTTCTATTAAAAAAGTGGTTTTAAGGTTTTAAATTCAAATCCATTTTAAGTCTTTTTCCATCACGTCTGGTTTTTTATTATTGGTTGTTGATGCTAATTTATTTCATCATAACGGAAAAATGATTTCTACGATTTTGATCCAATTATTGAGAACAAAATTTACGAATTAAAGTCAATTAAAATCACATGAGAAGGTTCTTGCTCCCGCCTTTTTTTTATTTTTCCGACCAGTGAAATAAGCATAATCAACTATAAAACTACGAATTATTTTTGTTAACTGAACATAATATGACAGAATTCCAGTTAATCATAATCAAAAAATTAATACATTAATAAAAATTTCAATAAAAAAATATATTTCAAAATATTTCAAAAAAAACTTATTTTTCTTCTTCTTACTTTATTAAATAAAAAAAAATACATACTTGAAATCTCTTTTTTATAAAAAAAAATTTAAATTTTCAAATACCTAGAACAAAAATTTTATATTCTATTGATATTAAAAAAAAACCGCTATATTTCCCGCTAACCGTCAAAACGGAAATTTTGCCGCGATGGGCACATAAAAACCGCTAGAAACGCGGTAAACCCGTCAAATTGCCAACAGTGTTTACGATGAAAAAAATTCGAAGTTCCTCGAAAACGCACATCTGCGCTTTTAAACGGCAAAATTTTCCATCTTTGACTTTGACAATAATTACAAACAATAGAAGTAATAAAGAAAATGTAACTCAATTAAAATAGATTATCATTCGAAGCAAATTTCGATCTACCAAAGATAAAATACCATTTTTTTTAAAGATTGATGTTTGCCGTCGCACAGTGGCGCCCGTAGAGCAAACGAGGTTGCAAAAATCAAAATTTTCATGAGAGCCGACGAAGTTTTGAATAAACCCATGTTATAGAAAACTTTTCAACGATTTCAAATCTGCCACTCTTAATAATATCACATTTTTAGTTTAGAAGATATAGCCGTTCAAAGTTGACCGACTATCGGTTTTCAAAAAAACACACAATTTTAAGTCAATTTGTTGCGATTTCAGATGTAATATCACGAAAAATAGGTAACGAATCGCCTTATTTTTTGCTTGTATTGATTGATGTATTTATTAAATGTATAATGATAAAAAAAAATTAACTGTTTGCTTTGTGTTTCTCCTGGTAAATCACTATTAAAAAACTATCCGTTTTTTCACTATTTTTCAACTTTGACGGAAAATAAAAAAAATCTATATTTTCTATATTTGCCATATTTGCAAAACCTGTTCTTTGATTATTCCTTTACATAATTTAAAAGGTTTTATCTGCCCGTACGTGCCCGTTTGGCTTCTAGAGGTAAAAAAGGTTAAAAAGACATGGTTGCAGAAATTGTATGGCGTCCATCCCTTATATGTTTTGACTGACAGTAGTTTGATCTAATAGTTTAAAAAAACTACTCATTGAAATAAGCAGGTACGTAGCTCACTTAAACAATACTTTGGCGTACAAATGGTCAAGAACAATATTGACTTATGGTCCCTACAGGTAGGCACAAATCTTATTTGGACACGTGCATAATATCAAAATTGCATTATTCAGCCTAAATCCATATGTATGCAGAGAACAGGTAAATTTTTAGGCATGGTAGCATAAGCCTATATATTGCAAATGGTCAAGAACAATATTGACTTATGGTCCCTACAGGTAGGCACAAATCTTATTTGGACACGTGCATAATATCAAAATGCATTATTCAGCCTAAATCCATATGTATGCAGGGAACAGGTAAATTTTTAGGCATGGTAGCATAAGCCTATATATTGCAAAATAAGCATAATGCCTGGATTAGTCTACGACTGAAAGTTGGCGCAACAATTACTGAAACCATTAAACAATTTAAGTACTGAAAACATGGCGTTGAACAATTTAAAATTATTTGAACTGTTTAGAAAGTCAACCATTGGCGCATGGCAAAGATATGATTGAGTACCAGTCTTTGCCAAGTGGAGAGCTTTCTGAAGAAGCACAGGAGTCTCTTAACAAATTTTATAAAAAATATAGATTGCAGAACACATTCAAAGCATCAAGGGTAAGGCAAAATGAGGACCTCTTCAACATGTTGGCAGCATCTTCCGATCCACTTATTAATTATAGTTTAGAAATGGTTAGTCTTTTAGATATACCTTCTCTTACGAATTGTGATGAATATTTTACAGAAAATTGAAAAAATAAATTTAAAAAAAATAATTTTTTTTTAATTTGTTGGGTAATAATTTAAAACATAAAACCCTAAAGAAAAAAAAATAAAAACAATCTAAAAATGTAAAAATAATTTTTTTTAGTTGCCATAAAATTGATTTTTCTACTAATTTTAACTTTGATAACCCATAAGTAGGCCCCTGCAAACATAGCACCCTTTCCAAACGCTCATTTCATAGGCTGAACAGTTATTTATCATATGCTGTTTAAACTGTTCAATTATCTTATTCGGTTCAAAAGATATGATTTTTGCAACGAAAAAACTCAAATGGCGCCACTGTGCGTCGTCAATGGCGGTGAGTGTTAAACAACAAAACCCTCTGAAGAGATTGTGTGGTAACAATCGAAATGTCAGGGCAACCTGTTCGTAAAAACCTGGTTTCGATTACCAGATAAGTCAAGAATGAAAAATTATCAATAAATTTTAATTCATTTCATGTTGTAAAATTCCTATCTTCATAAAAATAATTTAATGAAATTTAAATTCAATGAACTTTAGTCTGATTAAAATATCAAAAATTTGTTTTAAAAACCATAAACAGTTCAAAAAATTAACCACAATAATAATAATTTTTTTTAATTTAAAACTACCTTTACTTTTGCTGTAGCAGTTTTCTTTAGTATCTCTAGCAAAGGAAACTATCTGAATCCAAAGAAAATATTAAAAATGACATAAAAATGACATGACAGGAGGTAACAAAATTTAATTTTGGCCATCTAGATTGAACATTTACCTGTATGTCCGACGTTTATAATTATTCTCTATGTTTATAACCACGGCAAGTTTAAAATGGCACGAAAAAGAGTTAAAAATGGCTGTCAAAATGGCACGAAAAAGTATAAAAAATGGCACGAAAAAAGGCAAAAATAGCCAAAATAAACATGTTGTTATTTAAGAAACTTTTATTGTACTCAGTTTTGATTGTCTAGTTACTAGACTCTAGTACAACTAGCATGTTTCTTCAAATTGTCAAAAATAAATAATATCCTGTTATCGCATAAAATGGTTCAATAAATGAAAAACACTCTTGCAACATCACAAGATGTAACTGGAGCATATTTGAACGTCAATAGTTCAGATGGAGAAGATTTTCAATAAATTCATACGTCTCACTTTCATTAAAATATGAGTAGTCCACTTGCAAACACCGATAAGCTAAAAAAAAAATCTGAGAAAATCGATTAAAACATTTTTTTTAATTGAAATGCCAAGCCAAATAGAAGGTTTTTATAGGAGTATTAAATAACTAACCAGAAATTGTGCGTAACTTACGGAGCTTAATAAGAGATTGAAAATGATTTTAGGAGGAATTTAAAAAAAAATAAAATGGCGGCTTTCACAGAATTTTTATTTATTTTAACTCAGCGGTGCTTACAAGTGGACTACTCACATTAACTAATTCTTATCTTAATAATTCTTGTAATCCGGTAGAATGATCTAAAACTTTTCAACAAAATTTTTTTTACTGACATCTTTAAAATTTTCCTTAGCACTTAGCACGAAATAATTGAAGAAATGGCAAAAAATTGCATATGCCAAAAAAACTTGCCCTGTTTATAACTAATGTATTTTCCAAATTTGGATAGTGATTTAAATTAGCACAATGGGTTGATACTGCTTTTTTGTGATATTTTTTATCTAATTTATATCCAAAAATTCTAGTTTAAAACTCTTTTGCTACAAAATAAAGAGATTTAAAAATTTTTGGTTCCGTATAATGGTAGAAATACAACTGGGACGAACGACGAACTTCGCATAGTACGACGAATTCGTCAGCAGGAATTCGTTGCGTAAATTCGTCAAATGAGACACAATAAGTGCATGAATTCCAGATATTAATGTGACTTGAATTTTTTTTAGTTTATAAAAATAAATACTTAAGACGCTAGATCATCGGGCATGTTCTAGTAAACGAAATGAAGTGGATTTAAAATTAAGCAAATTTTAAAAACGTCCCTGTTCTACAAGTTCATAAAAATATTCCAATATATCTATAAAATTTTTTAAGTACCAATTAACTTTACAAGAATATCTCTTAAAACAAAGAAAACCTACGGTCATTTTGTAAATAACACTGCTTTATAAATTTTTAATTTGGAAAAATACCAAGAACGCCACATGCCTAGATAAGTTAATTGGGACCTCCTGAACACGAAAAACGCTGTAATTTTTTTTCTAAGTACCGTTTTTTAGATAACGGTACTTTTGTGTTTTTCGGTCTATGGTCCCACTTAAACCCTTGTGGAAAAAAAACACTTCTTATTTAGTCATTTGAATATTTTCCGCACGAACTTGGGATCCGAAAGTGATGAACAAGGTGAAAGTTTTCACCAGGAAATGAAAAAAATCGAGAGACGTTACAAAGGCTGGTGGGATGAACAAATGATGGCGGACTTTTGTTGGTTCCTTATTCGCGAAGATCCATCCGAAAAAAAACGCAAAAGTTCAAGACGCTCGTCATTTTAATTTAAATTTTTTGAATTTACACCGAATATAGTGTGTGAGCAATGAAGATGAAAATATTGTCGTTCCACAAAATCCTTAATAAAAACTTTATTTTTCAAATAACGCTTAAAATATTGGTAATTAAATAAACTATTTGGTAAAAAAATAAAACATTCCAGATCTTTACTATAACGTAGAAAAAAAACGAAATAAAAATTAACAATTTTGAAAAAAACGTAAAAAATAGGCAAATTTTGAAGGTGCTATAACTCAGCCACTTCTTATCAGATAGAAGTTTGCAGCATATCGACTAAAAAATCATTCAATTATCAACGATAAGCTATTTATCTCGATCGGACTTTTCGGTTGGGCTCCACAAGGGTTAAAGTGGGACCATACACCGAAAAACACAAAAGTACCGTTATCTATTTTTTAACTAGCAATAAATGTTATTTAAATATTTTTGTAATTTATTTGTTTGTTAACCTTTATCAAATCATAGGTTGACCATATTTCAACAAAAAAAAAAACAAACATAAAAAACTATTAATTGGGTGTGTTCTAGAATCCGAATACACTCGAAAGTGGATTACTTAAGCATTTTTGGTGTTCTGCATTTCGATTTAGCAAACTCAAATCAGTTTTTGGGTTTGTTTCAAATTTTTCGCGAATTTCAGCCATGTTCGCGATTTGTTCCTGTAAGTTGTCTGATTCTTTACAGCTTTAACGACTTAAAGTTAATAGTAGACTTTGCTATCATGCCGCTGTTAGCAAATTTTTGCGAATTTCCGCCAATTTATCAATTTTTAACGAATTGTTGCCATTACTAATCAGTGTTGCCAAAACTTGGTGACCAAAAATGGCTAAATTTACGGGAAAAAATGGCTAAAAGCTTTTTTAAATAAAAACACATTAAAATTTAATAACAAAACAGAAATAATTCATTGAAAGTTGTTAAAGCCCTTATGACACTACATTTTTTATTCATTAATTGATATAGAATTGATAGAAAGAAACAGTAAATGTTAGAAAGAGCAAACTGGAGCAAACTATAAAAGATGATAAAGTTTTGTAGTTTTTTTTTCTCTTGTTATGGTTTTGTTTCAGGGATGGCGTTGAGAATTTTTAAAATTGTACCAACAACCTTTAAAAATTGTACTTTTTTACCCTAATTGTACTAAAAGATTTTTTTAGTTGAAATTAATTTTATTTATGTTCATAAAAAATACCACAAAAAGGTATTATACATATTTGTTCAAAAAGTATGAACAAAAAAGTACAATTGAAACAACTTAGCCATCCCTGTTTTGTTTATTTTCTTAAATGTTGCCAACTTTTTGTTTATGAGAAACCTAAAAACAAAAAGCGGTAAATCGCTGAATTTGCCCATAAACCGCTGATTCAGCAACACTTTTAATATTTCAAGCTTGAAATGTCAATTTTAAGTTAAACAATTTTACATTTTTTTTGACATAACTTCATTTTTTATCGATAACTTTATAAAAATTGTTGACAGTTTGCCATTTATCTTAATACAGCTGAACTCTTTGCACTTGGTAAATTTTACTATTACATTATATTTGTACTGTTCACCAAAACTTGAACAATACATTAAAAATGTAGTGTCATATGGGCTTAACGAGAAAATTATAAGTTTAAATCAAATTCTTTAATAAGAATAAACGTAAATTAATATTTTGATAGATATTTAAAAATTTAAATCATCGATAAATTCAATGTCGTTAATGTTCACCTCATACACAGAAAAAATTAAAAACCAAATTCAATTAACGTATTTGTTAGAAATTTGTACTATTAATTAACTTCTTTACTGATTTTCCGCCTGCAAACAAATTGATCGTATCAATTGTAAGTTTGAGCTTTTCTTGCTGGTCAGTTTCAATCAATACGTTTAATTGAAATTTGACCACCAGTAAAAGAGGCCATATAAAACGTAAACACAAATTAAAATATTTTTTTCAATCAACACAGTTAATTGAAACAATTAAAAATTGTTTGAGAATTTTAAATATTTTGAAGTTTGTGTGTATGTTTTCATATTTGCAAATGAACACACAAACATTATAATTTTTGTTTTCAATTAAGGCAAATTAATTGGAACAATTAAAAAAATTGTTTAAAACAGCATTATAGAATTAATTGAAAAAATTTTGGTGAAAATTTTTTCTGTGTAGAAATCACTCGTTTCTATTTGTTTTAAATAGTTTGAGGTAAATCATAATCACGACAACATTTACCCAACATTTTAAGTCGAGATCTACAATAAAAAACCAGTAAAAAAGTATAGTCGGGGTTGACCCGACTATATGATACCCTACACCACATTAGAACCTATGCACAAAATTTTATTAAATTATCTGGAAATTTGTGACCTGTAGTTTGTGCACAAGGTCTACATGGACAGCCAGCCAGCCAGCCAGACAAACATCGTTAAGTCGTTGAGTCGAACTCAGAAAGCGATTCTGAGTCAATCGGTATACGTAAAGATGGGCTAAGGACCAATATTTTAAGGTGTTATATATGGGGGATTTCATGTCAAATGACTTTACTTTTGAAATCGATGTCTTCGGATCAAGATGAAATATGCACCAAGGTAAATCCTATTAATAGTACATACTCTAGACACAAATTTTCAACAATATCGGTCAAAACTTTCTGAGTTAGCGGGGGTCACAATTTTACATTTTGGCCAAACAGATGTTCTTTCTCATCCATGTATCTTATTACCTATTGGAGTTCGCAATATTTGTTCCAAGCCAATTATACAGCTTTTTCTTCAATCTTTCGAAAAAAATTATTTTTAATTTAAAACTTTTTTTTATTTTTTTTTAAATGGGTACTTTTATAAAAAAAATAATTTCTAACTCAAGACGAGCGTTTTTCAGTTTTGAGCAAAACCTTACTAATATCAAAAACAAGCTCACTTATTGTATGGGATAAATGCACTATGGCGAACAAGAAATCTCTTGAAGCTCTTGACCCTACTCTGAAAGATTTCAGAGAAAATAACCGACCAATGGGTCGACTTCTGTTGCTTCTTGCTGGTGATTTTGGCAAACTTTGCCAGTGATTCCAAGATCAACACCAGCCGAACAACTAAATGCATGTTTGAAAACGTCATACCTTTGGCGGCATGTAGAGAAACTTTCATTATCGACAAATATGCGTGTGCATTTAAGATGCTGCTGCGCAAACATTCGCCAAATAGCTTTTGGATATAGGCGATGGGAAACTTGCGTTTAATTCGACTACACGTGAAATAACTTTTCCGTCAAACTTTTGCCAAATGTTTCTTCCCATATTGCAAACAACTTCAAAAATCAGGGCTGCCAGGTAATTTTTTTCCTTGTCCCCAAAAAATTAAAAAAAAATCCCCAAAATCCCCAAATGAAAAAACAAAACCTTAAAAAGTTAATATTTTTTTCTATTTTTTTCTGACCAAATTTTAAATGTTTTTTAAAAATCCCCAAATAAAAATTTTTAGTGAAAACATTTTTTGATTAGTATTATTATTTATTAAGCTTTAGGTCTCTTTTTTTTATAAAAAATATTAATTTTATTTAATCCAATATTTATATATTTATTTAATCAAATTTTGTAAAGGTCGAATAAGAGTCAATTTATATATTATGAAAACATTTTTTTTTTTTTGTTTTGAAGCGACTGGTTTTGGCATGTTTATTTTAATTATTTTTATGCGATTCCAGTGGGGAATTACAAGCATAATAATAAGCTGTTTTTGAAGACGAATGAGCCAATTTAAAAGAATTTGGAGCCATCCTTAAAATCAACAATAAAAAAACATATATCCGTCATTTATTTTATACTTCGACGCATCATAAGTACTTACCAATAGCACAGCATTCTTTTTCCCATCTTTATTTTATTTTCTTTCATATTTACTTATTTTTGGGGAAGACATATTTGCTTGTAAATTGTATTTAAAAAAATCAAAAATTTTATATGTTTTCAACGGTTTTAGATTTTTTTCTTAAATTCTTCTTTTTTAATTAGGACCTTTTACACCGAATAAGTTGTTGATAAGGGTAAGATAAAAGTTTTGGTACTTTTTTCATATTTTATATAACAAACAAAGAAAAATAATCGTAAATAATAAAAGAAGGGAAAATATATTAAAAATGTGTAGAATAAATAACTCCAACAGTAATACAGAACCAAAAATGTATAAGTCAGTAAAATATAAATTTGTTAAGGTCGAATAAGAGACAATCTCAGAAATATATTTAAAAATTAAATGAAGTTTGTGTTAATAAGCGATATGTTAATAGATATAAAAAGAATAAAATATAAATAATATTTACTCACCTCGGCTGTAATTTTATTTAACATTTATTTATTTTTAATTTGAATTTTTATTTTTTAGATTGATTTCAATTTTCACATCTTTCTTTAATTACACTGTGCTAGTTGAAAAAATACAAGCCGGGCACCTGGCGTTTTACCTAATTCAGGTATGCTGAACCGAGTGGAGCTAACCGTTTTTTAGGCTAGGTCTTGTTTTCGAAATATACAGGAGGTTGCACAACATATATTCTCGTAACTCAAAAACGGGTTACTTTATTGAAACTACTAAAAAAACCAACATTTCACAATAAAATAACTTTTCTAATATGCGCAGTCGTTTTTATTTTCTATTTTTATTATTTTGTTAGTTAAAAATTGAAAAATGCAGCTATGATTAAATTTTTTCTAGACATATAAAAAACGATGTCGCAAACAAAACAACCCATAAATTATTAAAATCTGTTTACAACTTTTCACACTATTCACAAAAGCCGAAAAATTTTAATTATTTTAAGAATTTCATAAAACGCAATATTTGTATGGTAGCCCCCTAAGAAGTTGTGATAAAGGGCAAGTATGTCTCGAGAAAATATTAATGACAAAAGACTAATTGACTCCTGGGCAGTTACGAGACTTTTTCTTCAATATATTTCATGTCTGTATTAAACATTTTGTGTGGGAGCACATCTAAGGAATGGAGATAGCGGGTATGAATGTTAGAAATAAATGATTGAGACGAAAAATTAAGTAGGGTTGTTCATACATTTGACCTTTCTAGGGGCATCCTAGGCACTATAGAGGCCAAATTTCAGAATTTCAGCCATACATTTAATGAAATTATAAAATTTGGCCCCTGCAGCGCCTAGGATGCCACCAGATTAGGGTTGCCAGACGGCCTGGATCGTCCAGATTTTTTGGTTCCTGTGCAGGTACCAGCTAAAATAAAATTTATCCAATTAAAAAATTTATTTAATTTTGAAAAATTATTTTTTTATTTTGTATTTTGTTAATTATTATAAAAAAATATATATCTAAAACGACTGCGCATATTAGAAAATAAGCTTATTTTTGCTCAACGGTAGTTTTATTGCGGAATTCCGATTCTTTAGTCATTTCAATAAACTAAACCGTTTTTGAGTTACGCTAATATGTATATTGTGCAACCTCCTTCATTTTCAAGATATACCGTTCTCGAAAACAAGAACTAACGTAAAAAACGGATGGAAATCAGCATACCTGAAATAGTTTAAAACGTCAGGTGCCCGGCTTGTCCCAAAAAAAAGTGTCAAATTCTAGCAAAGTGTTATTTTATTTGAAAATACAATTTTTTTTATTATTTTTTATATTTTATTCAATTTTATTTTTGACCGAAATAGGTACCAACATATTGGATAAATTGATTTTTTGTTTTAATTTAGCGAGTATTTTACACTTTGAATATTATTATTAATTTTTAGTTTTGAAACAAACCGGAATCTCTTCAACTCCATTTAGCTTTTTTTTTTGTTTTCCGCATGGTTTTTATTCTACCATGGTCTTCCGTTAATTAAAAATTTCAAATTAATTTTACACAAATGTCTTGTACACCCTGTGTAGCAGTCTGCTTTAAATCCGGTTTCCTTCATTTTACATATTTATCATTTCCCTTCTATATCATCCTTCATTTAACCGGTCTTAAAAAGTAAAAAAATTTCAACAGGTTTGTTTCCTATTTTTTCCGACATACCCCCGAAATAGTGACTGGTTCGAATGCACCGATATTTAATCAATATTTGTATACACTTTTTACTGCGAAAGTTCATTTATTTACACGTTTTTTTTTCTTTTTATTCTAAGACAGCCACTAAACACACAAAAGACGACAAAATATCCGCGCTCAAACTGAAAACAATACACAGGGTGCTTCCAATATGTTCAAAATAAATGTTGCATTTCATCAGTGCTGCCACAACGAATACAATTTTTACAACCAAAATTTTTGAAAAAGTTACCAAATGTAAAAAAATATAACCAAATTTAAAATGCTTTTTATTAATTGAGAAAATCATTAAAATCATTGTAACACAAAGGTTATTTGCACTTTATAGTAAAACAGTAATTAGAAATCAAGAAACCGACAAGTTATAAACAGTAAAATTTAAAATTTCTTTAAACTTACAGCCATTTCTTAAAGAAAATTCCATAAATTTTAAAATTATATTGATAAATCAATATAATTTTAAAAAATCTTTAAAATTCCTACGTGTATTTTCAAATATGTATATAAATATACTTCTGGAAATAACCTAAATTCAGAACCTTAAACTTATTTTCAAGTTTTTAAAAACACTGAAACAACTTTTGTGTAATTTTTCAGTAATTTTCTAAAATCGATTCCGGATGATTTTATGCACTTCCTACTTTAAGTACTAATTATCTTTACTTCTTTTAAAATCAAGAAAAACTTCATTTGTTTACGATTTCAGATCATGGCGTGTTTATTATAAAAATCGCAAATGGCAATATTTTCTAAGCAAAAATCTTAAAAAAATTATTTGGTTGCTGTTTTGAAAGGGATTTAAAAACAAATAATGAAAAAATCGTAGTACACAGTACAAATTATTCGAGCTCGTAAATAATTGTACCAAGTAATACATATTCGTTCGTAATTATTATTGTTATAGAAAAAAGTAACCAAAATGAAAAAAATATTCACATCTCCACATTGAAAAAAATTAAACCAATTTTGGTTAGAAATAACCAAAAACGGCAGCTCTGCATTTCATTGAATATGTAAATTTACAGGGCTGCGTTTGAGTCAGGGCTACCGCTGAATTTTTTTAAAAAGTGAAACAAAAAATCGCCTTATATAAAAAAGTCGCACAAAAAAGTCGTTAAGCGCCCTGTCCACTATACAATATGATTGTAAAAAATGTGTAGAAAACTATTAAGAAAAACCTTGAAAGTGTAACTGCAGTGTAACAAACTTCCAACAATTTGTAGCTACCGGCGTTACCACTGTTTATTTTTTGCCGTAACATTTGAAGGATTGTTTTAACAATATTTAATGTATATTTTTGTATAGTAATTATTGTAAATATTTATCATATTCTCATTTATATATAAACTCTTATACCCACACCACAATATAGGTTCTGGACCGATCAACTCAGAAAGTGATTCTGTGATTAACGATGTCCGTCCGGCTGGCTGGCTGTCTGGCAAGCTTTCTGTCCATGTAACCTTGTGCGCAAAGTACAGGCCGCAATTTTGGAGATAATTTAATAAAATTTGGTACATAGGTCCTTATCGGTGCAAGAACGAAGCCTAGTGAAAATTGGAATGGTAGGTCACGAGTGGAGATAGGGGGTAATTTATACCTCTCAGAAACTATCAAACCGATTTTAATGAAATTTAAAACATAGAGAGATCCATATTTATATGGATACAAAAGCTATGCAATTTTTCCAGAAGTAGGACCACAAGCGGATGTAGGGGACAATTTTTGCCTTTCACAAACTTTCAAACCGATTTTGATGAAATTTAAAACATCGATAGATCTATATTTACATATATGGACACATAAGATATTTAATGAAATTTAAAACGTAGATAGATCCATATTTATATAAACACATAAGGGTGCTTTTTCGTAAATGTGTTTATAAATACTGTTGTGTAGGGTACCATATGGTCGGGATTGACCGACTATACTTTCTTACTTGTTTTTTAATTGTAGTTATTTATTTATTTATTGACAAAAAAATATGCTAAGTATACAAGTGGGATTTTGGGGATGTTTTAGTTAAAAATAATTCTAATTATCAAAATAATATTTTTGGAAATACAAAATTTTAATTTAAAAGATTTTGTTATTCGTGCATAATTCCCAATTTTTGCTAAAGCAAATTTTTTAAAATATTTTTGTAATAAGCTTGACTTGCCTATTTGTGAAAAATTTTTTAATTTTTTTAGAATAAAATAAACATTTTTGAAACAACAATAAAAAAAACTCAAATTTGTTTTTGTTTTTTCTAAACAAAAATTTTTATTTAAGTTTGAAAAACAAGCAGCAAATACTACAAAAATGGAAGCACCTACAATTGTAATAGCAATGTTTACGATGATACCGGTGGAAAGAAACATTAAGGCAACGGAGTCCATGTAGCTAAGATGGCAGACGTAAAGCGTAGCAGACGGTAATGAAGCTACTTCCATCGATTACCTTTTACGTTTGTCGGCAAAAAAGCAACATCAAGAAAATAAATTAGATACAGTCAACCGGTTTTGGAATTAAGTCACCAAGGTATTTAACGAATCCTACAACCAGGGAAAAATTATAATCAAGTTCACGTTTTTGTGGCAGGTCTTTACGTATTAATGCCATGGATGCCAAAATATCGAACAGATGCTAGGATTCCAAAAATGTTTTTTTATATGTTTTTTTTTTTTGTATATATTTACCTTATTAAAAATTTTAATTTTCATTTCAAAATTTGTTTTTGTCTTAAATGTTAGTTAAACGAGTCTGTTTTGTGCTCGCGTTCTAAAAACAGGCTGTAACTTATCACATTTTCTTCTTTGAGCTATCTTCGGCGCGAACAGTGCGAGTTTTATAACCGAAATATTTCTTTTTTATGTATGAAGTACACACACATGCGTGCGTTTTTTACATTGCGAATGATAGTCGCCATGTAGACGCGGAAACATTTAGTTTTTGACCATAATACAGGTGGGGAAGAGAGTATTGTTTTTGTGTTCGGCACTCGGTAACACGCTTTGTTCACATTTTCTTTGATGACATTTACTTTGCTTTATCACAAAAAAGCAACAATAGTAACAGAATGCTGCAGGCCACATGTTCGACTGCGTGACCACGAATCGAAATTTCATATGTTCGCTCGTCTTAGCTCGGACTGATTGAAACTGTGTTACTATTTTTCGTTTCGCAATTATCAAAACATTTTAATACTTCCCTGCAAATAATATTGGACTACCTGATTCATTTAAATCAAATGGACTACTCCATGGACTGGTCCAATGTAATGCAAGCATGGACCATGTCATTGTTAAAAAGAGTTTGTAGTGAAACAACATGTTTTGGTTTTTTAACGACATGTTTTCGTTTTTAAACGATTTCAAAACTAGTGCTCTTTAGTTTTCCATGGAGTAGTTTTAAGACCACTCCTTTGTAATCCAAATTGGGTCATATGGTCCTGCCCTTGGACATCGTAATGTTAAATAGACCATGTTTTTTCCATATATTGGGGTTATCTTTGGACTAGTCCTAGTCCCTTATGGCCTACATTTTACATGCGTGTATGGACCAAGGCGAATTGACTATAAGGTGAGGCCAACTCTACCACTACAATGCCTCTGTGGTCGAATTGTCAAAAATATTAATAGTAAAAAAAACAGGTTTGTTTACATAAAAAACTAGTTTGTATACAAACTTTGACAAGTCGACCACCAAAAAAAACACCATATGTTGACTTGACCCCACCTAGTCTATTCGCCTTGGTATGCCCTAATCGCATTATTTGCAAGGTTTATGTTTCCAAACATAATGTTTCATTGTGTATATCAATGTTTCCTGTTTTTCTTTCTCATTTTGCTGAAACCAGTTGTTAAGTGCGGTGCTATTGCAATTCGCGGAGAAAAAAATATGAAGAAAGAAATAGCGAAACGGCAACAATTGCAAAGAATTACGGTTTGTTCACAATCAGAGAAACAATTACGTTTTTTCTTCTATCTTTTTTCTTCCTAACGTATTTTATATATTTTCCTTTCATTTTTAGAACAAAAATGTAACTAAAATTTTTTTAAAAATGTAACTAAAGTTGAGTCAACTAGAACTTTAGCAACAATTTGTATGAAATTGTTTCTGACGTTTAAAATAATTGTATTTAGTTTTGAATGAAAATTGCAACAAAATGTTGTAAAAATTAATAATAAATGCATAATATTGTTGTGGTTAAATATTGCAAACGGTTTCTTAATGCAAAATGTGTTTGGTTACAAAAGAAATTGTTGCTCTATTATGAACACCAAGTGAAAATGTTTTTTTGATTGTGAACGAAGCTTTAAGAATTAGAAAAAAATTATACATATATAATTATAATTAAATTTAAAAATGCTCCAGATTAACAAAAAAAATTTTTTTCGTAGTAGTAAATTTAAAATACACGCCATATTTCAAAAACTGAAACATGCCTGGTAAAACATGTTTAAACTAATATTCACTCGTCTGTTGGCAGCAGTAGAAAATGTCATGTGTAAGAGAAACAACACGACACAAAGTGTGTGTGCGAGTGTGGTCACTGTTGTTGTAGAAATTGCTGTAGGAGGAAAAAGAAAGATAGAAAAAAGTCAAAAGAAAACGACATAATAAAAAACACATAATTTCGTACAAATAATTACAAAGCAAACATAAGTGACGCCATTTTTTACATAAATCATTCAATTTTAGCCAGTTTTTCTAAAGAACAATAGACGCGAAAAAATCCATATATTAAAAGATCCAGGAAGCAAAGTGCTAGTGCCAAATAGTGTTTCTTTTTTAGTTAATTGTTAAGGCACTTACGAACAATAATTTCTTCGTTTTTTAATGAGTTTAATCAATTTCCTTAATCCCAAATTAAAACCCTCGGTAGAGTGCGATGCCGTCTGCGAAGATGGCTATGGGGTCTCTAACCTAATAGCTGATGACCCGGAACAGTTGAAACGTGGTTTTATGGCCTTCTCGGTTAGCAAGCCACCTATTGAGATTGTCTTTGAATTTCCCAAGGCCATCGACTTGAAAGTGATCAAACTCTGGAACAGTCATGGTGCTTTAAGGTCAATAGCCTTCGAGGTGCACGGCAAGTATGAGGGAATTTGGGAACGTGTTGCGTATGTGCGTGACTTGGCCAAAGATGTCGAATCGTTGACGTTTTGCTATCAAAGTGATTACAGTTCGAAAAGTTCCGAACAGCAGTCGAGTGAGAAAGTGTTTTTCTTTAAGACGGCCAACAAAATGCTATCGAATACAAACAGTATTAAATTGACAATACGTGCCACACAAAAGTGTCCACCTGTCTTGCGTAAGGTGCAGATATGGGGTTTACCAGCACGTTCCCTAGATAAGGCCGATCGAGAATTGGTGAAGAGTATTTGGAATGAAATAACCAATCCTTATGATTATGGCGCTACACGACAGCGTGACGATGATGCTGGCCAAAGATCGCCTTCGAGATCTATACCAGAGTTGAATAAAAATTCAAAGCTCAAAATTCCAGAAGAGTTCCTAGATGCTATAACATGGGAACTGATGGTGAGTTAAATGTTTGTAGAAAACTTAATTTTTAATAGATTGTTTTTAGTATTAATTTGTAGTTATAGAATAGGACAAAACTTTTAATCGAAAACCCATTTACAAGATGTGTGTCTTAAGCATTATTTAGCGTACGGCTCACACGCCCAGTAACGATATCTATTTTTCAGTGTTTGTATATTAGAACACAGCCCTTAATACCTTTTGTTACAATTTTCAAGAAGGTATCAAGCTACATACTGTTTAATAAAAAAAAATATAAAAATAACCTACAGAACATTAAAATATAATTTATGTCTTCAGAACCAGTCCAACTGAACGGTTTTATATCGAAAAATAGAACACTAGGAGTTTGTTATGTTTGTTACTTTTCGATGTTTTTTTTTATAAACCATAAGTGAAAGTAGACCTTTCCAACGCATGTACTCGTTTGAAAATCGGTTGAGTGATTCTCGAGTAATAAAATGACTTACATAGGACAACTTATTTTTATATATAGTTTATACGAATATTTCTCTATTAAACAGAATTTTGTAACAAACATTATGTTATAAAACTTCCAAATTCTTGCGTTTTCGATTTCCAGAACACCCCTGATAGATATCGTTTCTGGGTATGTGTACCGTTCGCTAAATATTGTTCGTTTTATTTTCGAATACTGATATAAAGTACATGGAATTCAGTGTTGCCAATTTAGCTATTTAGTGGCTAGATTTATACATTTTGCACCCTGTTTAGCCATTAAATAATGAGTTTAGCCATTTTTCAATTTGCTTAGCAATACAATTTTCTTTTAAAAGAATAATTTTTATTTTATTATAAAAATTTATAAAAGTAAAATAAACAATTTTAACAATAAAAACGAATTCAATTCAAGTCACAACTTTTACAATGTTGAAAATCGCTATAAACTATGATTATTATTATTATTATTATTATTATTATTATTATTCATGATCGGCTATTTTATTTGCATTGTTATTTTTAAAAACTATATTATCATTATTTTTTATTACAAAGTCAATTAGTGTTTTCGTATTTTCTGTAGTTCTTGTGTATTTATTAACTATTTGTTTAAGTCCATTATCCATATGTTTCATTATTTTTCCAATCTATGTTGAAATCTCCTACGATAATTATTTCATAATTTGTTTCACAAATTAAATTGACAATTTCATCAAAGTTATTACAAAACTCTACTTCTCTACTGCTTGGTGATCTATACACAGCCATTATAACAAGGGAAATATTTTTATTTTTAACTAAATAAACACACATCCAATATTTTTTATCTGCAACTTTTTCACATAATTTATTTATGTACTGTCCATGTCTTTTTGAAATAGTTTATTACTCCCGTTCGTCACGAATTGGATAGTGTTGGGTAGTGATCATAATTTTGTAAGCAATATTCATGCTCATTTATCTCCTCTGTTAAATGTGTTTCCGATAGGATTATAAATTCTGGGGTCGCTAACGATGCTTTTATTTCTATTTGTGTAAAATTGTTTATGAGTCCTTGAGCGTTTGTGTATATTCCGCATACCCTATTTAATTGTTAGATATTGAAACCCATTCTTCTCATTTTTAAATTTAATAATTTATTTTTGTATACTGGACAATCCTTATTATACGTATTATGATTTACATCAAGGCCTAGATTAAATTTTTCATTTGACCTCACACAGTTTATACATTTTGTTATATTTTCTTCTTTACATTCTTTAGCAAGGATTTCAATAAAGAGATGCAGGCGGCAACAAAAATTTTTTTGAAATTTCGAATTGACTATAAAGTTGCTCTCACTTCCACGGACAAAGTTAAAGTAGAGAGGGTGTTTAGCCAAGTAAATATCGTTAAAAGTAATTTGAGAAATAGGTTATACATTTAGCAACCGTTAATTCGATTTTATCAATTAGGTAAATATTTTTACCATAACAATAAAATATTTATACCAACACTACAATAGTAGAGAGGGTACTATGCGTTTGTGCTGATGCTTGTAAAACCTTAAAATATTGGTCCTAAGCCCACCTTTACGTATACCGATTAACTCCGAATCACTTTCTGAGGAGTTAACGATGTTTGTCCGGCTGGCTGGCTGTCCACGTAAACCTTGTGCGCAAAGAACAGGTCGCAATTTTGGAGATTATTTGATAAAATTTGGTACATAGGTTCTAATGTGGTGTAGGGTATCATAAAGTGGGGGTTGACCGACTATACTTTCAAATAGGCAGGAGTGATTCCTATGAGATGAACAATAACGACATCGAATTAATCGATGATTTAATTTTTTAAATATGTATCAAAATATTAATTGACGTTTATTCTTATTTAACAAATTGATCTTAACTTACAATTTCATCGTAAACATCTTTAAATTACTTATTTCTGTTTTGTTAACCCATTTTGAACCCTTTTTTAGCCATTTTTTCCCGTAAATTTAGCCATTTTTGGTAACCAAGTTTTAGCAAATCTGATGGAATTTGTCATTAAAATGTATAATGTACTTAAAAACAAGTTAGAGTGCTATATTCGGCTGTGCCGAATCTTTGATACCCTCCACCGACAGTTCGAATGTTTAAGGAGTAATATCTGTTTGATGTATTTTTATTATTATTATCTTAAACTGTGACGATTTGTTATTAATTATGGTTTTAGGAGACTAAACTGTTTTCCGGGAGTAGGGCATATATGGGGCCTAGGGTAAATTATGTACCGATCTTCACGAAATTTCACAGTATCATTTATAGTCCTATAAAATTGTGACGAGCCAAAATTTGTTATGATTGCATTATTTTTTACGGTTTTAGGCGTACTAAACTGTTTTCCGGGAGTAGTGTTTATATGGGGCTTAGGGTAAATTATGGACCGACCTTCGCGAAATTTTACAGTGTCATTTCTAGTCGAATAAAACGGACTTGTGCAAAAACTTATGTCATTCCGTACATTTTTGCATCATTTATGTTAGTTTTTGTAACAAAATTATCAAGTTTTTGAAGGTGGTGGTTCCACATTTTGATTCATAGCTCTGGTCCTACTGAACCGATTTAGCTGAAATTCAATCCCAAACTGCTTAGGATAACTACAAGCAATTTGACACCTAGTTTGTTTATTTCTTTTGAGTTTTCGAAAGTGAGCGTGTTTTCAACAGACGGACAGACAGACGGACATGGCTAAATCGGCCAGAATATATATACTTTATGGGGTCTGAGATGAATAATAAAAAAGTTTCACACGGAATGACAAACTTAGTATACCCTCTTCACAACTAATTGTGGTGGAGGGTATAAAAAAAAAAAAAAACATAGAAGTAGGTGTTTTTTATAGAGTGACACAAGTTTAAATCATAATAAAACAAGAAAATATATTTGTAATATCAATGAAACGGGCTTTATTGGAAAGAAAATTTTATGAAATTAATGTTTTAATAAGATCTCTGCAATGTGGCCGCCACGGCTGACGCGTAGAATGCGAAATATGGAACACCAATTTTCACCAACTTTTTGCATTCTGACCATCATCGTTTTTGAAGACATATGGGCCGGGCCAATGACTCCGCCATAAAGCTCATAATGCGCACCAAACAGTAATTTTCAGTGGATGTAATAGTGTTTCGATAAAAGCTTTTGTATTCTCCTCACTCCAAATGCGACAAATATGCTTATTTACGTTCCCTTTCAACCAGAAATGGGCTTCATCGGAAAATTAAATTTTGAATGGAAATTCAAAATCAATATCAATTTGTGCTTCAGCCCATTTGCCGAATTATTTTGATAAAAAATTTCAACAATTTGCACGCGTTGCTCTGGTGTAAGTGAACTTATAACCCCACGTCTCCATGCGCTTTCGATTTGAACATGACATGACCATAACGCCGGCAGAGCAACGGTATTAATTTGTTCACGTTCTTGTATGTGGCGAATACGTGTTGATGTTCATGTTCTGATTGCCCACAGTTTTTGTTGTTGTGGCGTTTGCTTGTATACAGAAAATACATTGTATGGCCAACATCATGGCGCACATGGATGCTAAGACGAATGTTTAGGCAACGATGGCAGCACATGGACGAAACATGAACATGAACAGTCTACACGAGTAGAATTCATGCGCGACATGCTGTTCTTACCAAGTTGATGGATGGTGGAGACGGGTAGTAATGAAATTTCAAAGCAAACTCAACAAAAAGCAAATATCAGCTGTTAAATGGGTGCTCAAATAAAGCAGTGATGCCAATTAAAAGTTGTGCCATTTTAAAAACACCCTTAATAAGATAGCGTTCATGTTCGGTTATAAAATTTTTAACGCCACAAGTTATGAGGCGTTTGACATTTTACGAGATTTTTCTTTACAGGCTCGTTTTCAAAATTTTTTCGGTTTTAAATCTACTTAATTTCGATTTATCGAATATACCCGAATGTGAATTTCTCTAAAAAGCAAAAACCAAATTACAAAATATTTATGACTGTTTTTGCATTCAATGTAATTCTTTGGCGTTGCGTTGCATTTTACATAATTAGGGCCTAAGTTTTGTTTCCAAATATTCTAAAATATGTGGACACTAATGCATTTATTGTTTCAGGTCCAAAACGCAGTTTATAAAATAATTAACGCACAATGTTTATATAAAACTTATTTATTTATTAAAGATTATATTATAACAAAAGGTTTAAAACGTAAAACAAAAGTAGTAATAATTTTCATAGAAAAATTATACATATAATATCAAAACCTATTCGATTAGAATAAAATTAGAACAGAACAGCTTATTTTGTGCAAAGTGGAAAACGAGTGTTCTCCCACACCCTTCCTCAATCGGATTCCACCCTTAGTAGAGTTCTAAATTTTGTAAACTTAGGTTTAGAAAGTGGTTTGGTCATAATATCAGCTAACATATCATTTGATGGGCAATAAATACAACTTATATGTTTCTTATCTATATGATCCTTAACGAAATGCACTTTTGTGTCAATGTGCTTTGTTCTTGCACTTAGTTTTTGATCTTTTATCATATGTAAACAGCTTTGGTTATCTTCATATATTACAGTTGGGGATTTTTGCGTTATGTACATACCATCTAAAAGATTTCTTATCCAAATAGCTTCTTTGCACGTTTCAGAAAGTGAAATAAATTCAGCTTCCGTTGACGACAGGGCAACGAGAGTTTGTTTTCTGCACGACCAACTAATTGTGCCACCGTTTATCTGAAAAATATAACCAGAGTTAGATTTTCTATCGATCATATCTTCCGCCCAATTTGCGTCTGCGAAACCAGTTAGTATGTTTGGGTTTTCATTCCTAACACTCATTCTTAAAAAATATTGTTCAGTACCCTTCAAATATCTAAGTACTCTTTTCAACTCCGACCAATCTTCTTGAGTAGGGTGACTTACTTTACGAGCAAGTATTGAAACGCTTGCAGCAATATCAGGTCTGGAAATAACGCTAAGATATAGTAACGATCCCACTAGCTTTTGATATTGGTCGTTAACTAATAAAATTTCTGAATCAGTTTTACCATATCCTGGATCCAATGGGTATTGGGATATTTTTGAATCTTGTAAACCAAATTCCTTAACAAGATTTCTTATATAAGTGGATTGACGGATGCAATAATTTGAATCTTTATCTTGAAATATTTCGATTCCCAAGTAATGACTAACTTTTCCTAGGCAATTTATATCAAATTTTGATGATAACAACTTTTCTACCTTTAAGATGTTTGATTCTCTTTGGGTTGCAACCAAAATGTCATCAACGTAAATTAGCATATACACTAGCCCTTCCTCGTTGGTGTATTTTGTGTATAGACATGGGTCCGCTTGACACTGTCTAAATCCCCCTGAACATATGACATCATGTAGTGACTGATTCCACACGTAAGCAGCTTGCTTGAGCCCATATATGCTTTTCTTAAGCTTGCAAACAAGTTTGTTCCCTTCCTCAAATCCAGGTGGTTGCTTCATGTAGATAACTTCCTTAAGATCTCCATTTAGAAAAGCAGATTTCACATCAAAATGAACTATTGACATTTTCTTGACACCAGCGACAGATAATAGAACTCTTAACGTTGCTTGTTTAACAACAGGTGCATAAACTTCATCGTAATCATCACCGAATTTTTGAGTAAAACCACGAGCAACTAAACGCGCCTTTAACCTCAGCGGCTTATCTTCTACATCCCGTTTTACCTTATACGTCAATTTACAACTGACGATGTTAGCAGAGTTGCGCAGTGGAAGCGTGCTGGGCCCATAACCTGTTTCAGGTCCAAAACGCAGTTTATAAAATAATTAACGCACAATGTTTATATAAAACTTATTTATTTATTAAAGATTATATTATAACAAAAGGTTTAAAACGTAAAACAAAAGTAGTAATAATTTTCATAGAAAAATTATACATATAATATCAAAACCTATTCGATTAGAATAAAATTAGAACAGAACAGTTTATTTTGTGCAAAGTGGAAAACGAGTGTTCTCCCACATTTATTTCAAATTTGCCGGCGAACGTGTAAGCCTCGCTGCTTCTAGATCTTTAATATCAAACAAATTCAAGTTGCTTTTAAAACAAATTCAAGTTTATTTTTAAAAAAAGAGAGCTGGGAGAATTCTCCTAAATATAGATGGTACCGCGACCAGGCTAGGTCTATTGTACCCACTCCTCTTTAGTTGGCCAGGTAACCCTCTGCTTCCCAAAGGAATATAACAAGGTCTGGCCGATATTGCCGAAATGTATTTGTTTTTAAGTGATTTTAGAGAAGGGGTTTATATGAGACATGGTCAATTTTGGATCTACCAGCACACAAACGGCATTACATAGTGGCCTTTATAAAAGTTATCGTTGCCAAATTGCATATCAATATCGACATTTATTAGGAAGTTATGACGTTAAATGCTATTATGTTTTATTTTTGGGACCTATGGACAAATATGGGCCGATTCCAATAAAATTTGGGAAGATGACGGTCAGTTATTCAGCCAGCCAGAAGGTTAGAGATAGTTTGTTCGATTCAGAAACTGATTCAGAGTCAATCGGTATTGGGTATAGGAACCATATTTTAATATCAACAAAAAGATATAAAAGAAAACTTTTCAATTTTTATATTTGTTTTCATCATTTTAGGCCCATAGCTGCCAAACCGTGGAAAATTTAGTAAAGTATTATTTAGAAAAAATATTCGCTTCAACATCTAGTTTAGACCATATTTGCTTTTCAAGAGCAGTTATGTTCAATTATACCAGATTTAATTTGCTGAATACTGGTTTTTGGAAGTGTTTTGAACAATTATTCACATTCACTGCTGGGGGTTAACCGCGTACTTCGATTTGACTCGAAAAAAAACACTACAAATTGTTCGAACTCGTAGAAAAATTGTAAACCGTAATAGGGGCCATAAGTAACATTCTTTTCTTGTTTATTATATTTTTGTATTAATAACTGAAGTTTGTTGTTTAATTAGTAGCTTTTATTAACCATAAAAGGCCCGAGCCCTAAGGTTATGTAATTGAAGAAATAAAATAAATAAATAAATAAAATAAAACTTTTGCGAAATCTTCCCAGTCGTTTAATAGGAGCTCAATTTTAATAAAACTCTTTAAGAAATTACATACATGCAATATAAAAATTTAATTTTATTTTTACATACATATTTATTTATTTTATTTTTTTGTAAGTTTTATATTTCTTTTTTTTGCGAAATTTCCAAATTTTTAATATCTATTCTGCTTTTCGGGGCTGTGACAAACCAAACAAATCAAAGATAGAAGATATGTTTGTAATTGTATACAGTTTATTTAAAATACTCATTTTCTCTGCCGTTCATCTAATATAATTTTATTCTTCAAATCACCACCCCACCGATATTTGTTGTTGTCACCAGTTTTGGCTTTTACACGATGACATGGTATAAAAATTGCAATATTATTACTACCCACAGCAGTTCCTACAGCTCTAACAGACTTTGGATTACCAATCGCGACAGCTAATTCTCCATAAGTGCGTTCTTCTCCAAATGGTATTTCCAATAACGCAGACCAAACTTTCTTCTGAAAATCAGTGCCGTTTAGTACCACATAAACTTCCTGGTTTTCTTTTTGCTCTGTAATAAAATTTTCGAATATTTCGTTGGTTAATTTATCGTCTTGTATATATTCTAACTTAGGCCACAGTTTTTGCAATTCATTTGTAAAGTTTTCCATAATATGGTTTCCAGTAAAGTGAACATAACAAATGTATGGATTTTTTTCCAAAAAATAAGCTACAAATAGCTGGCCATATTTTGGAGTTTCCACCAGCCCAAAAAAGATTTAATTGGGTAAAGTTGCAGAACAAATTGTTTTTACTTTAATATTTTTGTTCATTATATACACATATTTGCACGTTTTAGGAAATTTTTTGTTTATTGAGAAGAAAATTTTTGCTTCCTTTTGAAATGTCAAATTATTAGAGATGAGAAATTTAAATTAACAAAGTACTGTATAAATTTAATCCATTTCAAACAGTATCGGGATATTAAAATAAGAGAGAGAAAAATACAGTTGTTATTAATGATACAATACCCTACAGAAAGACTATCTATCGTTCAATTAACTATTTATGTGTATGACCGGTAGTGTTCAGTGTTGCCACGACCAAAAAAAATTTGTATCCAAAATGTAAAAATAAAGTAACCAAAATATTTATGTATTTAAAACACTATTTTATTTGCACTTCTGTTAAAAAATATTTTATACAAGTATGTATATAAACACCTTAACCTCTGGTCTGGAAAGCACAATACCCTTATAACTTTACGAAGTTTTTTTGTGAAATTGGCAACTTTCAAACAAAGCTAAAACTTATTTTCATCTATTTTCAAAACTGTATGAGTGAGAGCTTTCAAACTTTTAAAGAATTAACAGACTATAAATCTATGTACATTATCCGGTTTCATATTGTCTCGATAAGAGTGGAGAAACCTGGGTATCAGTGATGTTATTATATTTTTGGAAAGTCCCTACGCAGCCCGAAAAAATTCATATTTTCCCTACGCGCTCAAAAAATTGTCCCCACAAAAATCCCTACAACTCTGAAAAAGTCCCCTAATTTTAATGATTTAAAAAAATCTTTCCTTCTTTTCCCTATGGTCATTTTTTTAGAAGCAAATTCTTACAAATAGGGATTTTCCCTACGTATAACGTCACTGCCCCAGATAGTGGCTTATATGGCTAAGTTGATAATCGGTTACATAAAAAACTGTTATAAAGTAAATGAAAAATAGTATAAATGTTAAATCCATCAATAACATACATAATTATATATGTCCCGAAAAGCGGAACGGGTAATGGTAGGACTAACCACGCCATCAAGTGTTGCTTTCAAGTTTTTTAACATACTGCTTATCAAAATTCACAAAAATTTAAAGATGTGATGTAGGCTGCACGAAATTTTAGAGCAGTTTATTTTTAAGATGTCATGAAGAAAACAACTTAAAAAGATAATTAAAATTGTAATTAGAAACACTCAACTTGAAAGAGAAACTGATAGCAAATTAGATTTAATTTTAAAAAGTATGAGTGAATTGGTAAAAATTTAAGAGGTATTAAAACTAGAAGTGCAAATCTTGATCGTCCAACACCTAAGTAAGACAAAAAATTGGTTATTTTTCAGTTGAAAAAAGTAACCAAAATGGAAAAAAAGTACACAAGTACACATTGAGAAAAAAGTAACCAATTTTGGTTAAAAGTAACCAAAACGGCAACGCTGGTAGTGTTTAGTTTATTAAAGCAGACCATACACGATTCAATTCAATTGTCAA
The DNA here is from genome assembly GCA_963931875.1 of Pollenia griseotomentosa. Classification (NCBI taxonomy): domain Eukaryota; kingdom Metazoa; phylum Arthropoda; class Insecta; order Diptera; family Polleniidae; genus Pollenia; species Pollenia griseotomentosa. The sequence continues at coordinate 99,662,312 of OZ007560.1, forward strand.
CTGAGTCGGTTGTTCTCCAAATCAAAGCGTGTATGGCTTTGTCAATTGATTAGTTTGACGGTTGTCGAGTTGGTTGAAGAAAAATCAAAAGATTTTGATTTTTTCAAGTTGACTACTAAGTCTTTCAATTCGATTGTACTGTGTGTGCTCGAGTCTCTTGATTAGCTGTTAAAATTCATTTTTGCAGTTAAGTATTTTAAAAATTGTCTTTTATTTCATTAAATTTTAAAATAAATTTAAAATCTTTCAATTCAGTTGATGAAGTTGTCAACTGAGTTGAAAGACTCAGTTGACAACTGAATTGAACCGTGTATGGGGCGCATACGCATCATTAAGAGTAAAATGAAAAAACTAACCGAAACTTGTGTTCAGGGCTGCCAGAAATTTTCAGCAAAAATTCTTAATTTCACAAAAAAAATCTTATTTTGGAAAAAAATCTTTTTTTTTTTTTTGTAAAAAAGTGTTTTTTTTTTATTAAAATTAACTTTAAAACACATCAATATGTATGTATTTCCACAGCTGCCAACTTTTTTTGAAGACTTCCCGCCAAATCGGACTTCAAACCCGCTAGAAACCGCTAAATATTCAATTTAGCGGGATTTTTCTTAAAAATACCTCTAAAATCTAAACATTTTTAAACGTTTATTTATATAAATCTAGATATACAGGGGTGTCATGGAAATCGAAAACGTAAAACGAAAGAATTTTAAGAGTCGTTTTTCAATAAGATTTCTGTAATAAAAAAAATTTTATGACAATTATTATACAAATTATGCTCTATTAAACAGAATTTTTTAGCAAAATTGTAAAAATTAGATTAAAAGTTTAATAAAAAGAACTGCCAAATTCTTTCATTTTACGTTTTCGATTTCCATGACACCCCTGATAAGCTCCATTTTCAAAGGTATTTCGATGCACTTAAAACTACCTTTTCGCAATATTTTCTGTCTTTGCAAAATAAAAAGCACGCAAAACTTACACCCGATTAATCACCCTTGAACGCCAAAGGCCCAACCATAATATACATGGCGTTGCTTAACATACTGTCAAAAACTAACAAAAAGTCTCTTAAATGTATTAAAAAAATCAAAAATAAAATCAACAAACATTTGATTCCGTGTGCGATCAGTTTCGCACCTTGCTTAAGCAAATGACAGTTTCAAAAAATTTAACAAAAAGTTTCCTTAAGTTCAATATGGCTAGCCTCATATGATTAACATGTATTCGTATATTTGCTTAAGCCAACTTAAGCACATTATGGTTGGGCCTGAAGTAATTTTTTTTGTCCAGTAAACCGCAAGGTTGCATTATTAAGTTTAAAAATTTTCAAATGGGAACAAAGACGGTTTTTTTTTTAATTGAACCTAACCTTCGTCTAGACAAAACAAAAAATCTTGTTTTTGGGAAAAAATCTTAAAATCTTTTTTCGATTAAAAAATCTTAAAAAATAAGGTAAAATCTTACTTCTGGCAGCGGTGCTTGTGTTCATATGATTTTACCTCTCTCTCTCTCTAATAATAAGTGCCACTCGACTATGGAACATATATCTGTACTGCTTACTCAGCTGCTTTTTATTAGTCAATGATAACCTAAATAATGGTTAACGCTAAAGGCCAGATTACACTATCTCACAAGTCTTACGTATTCCATAATACTATGTGAGATAGAAATCTAATGAGTTTTGTTGCGACTGTCAAAAAATCTAATTTAACATGACAGTTTGTGTTTACACCATCACACAAAGTATAATAAACACTCACACATGAAATAAAATGCAACCCTGATCCAATGAAAAGTATTATTGTTTAGAAATTTTTTAAAAAACGATGAAGTCGTATGGGATGTCAAACTTTTTTCATAATACTACTTGTCATTTTCGTGACACATTGCATTCACACTATCACACTTTGTCATATTACTTGAGTTTTTGACATGTATTAATACCAAGTATAATAGTGTAATCGAGCCTTAACTACCCTACAAGAAGAGAATGAGCGAGTTGTCACTTTTTTCACGTTGGTGTTAAGAAAATGATAGAATGAAATGACAGAAAACTTGATATCGGTCATTTCATTCTATCATTTTCTTAACACCAACGTGAAAAAAGTGACAACTCGCTCATTCTCTTCTTGTAGGGTAGTTAGGCATAACGTAAATATTGGTTAGTACTAACTAGGGATGCGATTTCCTATGAAAATTCATGTTTTTTGTCGATATTCTAATAACGATGTCGACCAATAATCTTTCCGAATCATTAAATTTGCGTTAAAATAGCATCGATTTGGTTTTGCATATTTTGACATTATACATTGACATTATAAAAAAAGTTCTGAAAAAAAATTTTAAATACACAAAAAACCTTAAAAACAAAATTCTAAAATTAATAAATAAATTCTGTTGGAGCTTTACTTTAAACACAAGATTTTCAAGACTTCGACAACAGATCCTTGTTTTCTAAACCGATGTTGCACCTTATATGGTTAAGGCTTTTAATGGGTTTAAAATATTTTATCCAAAGCTGTTATAAGTTAATTGCTTGGCACATGGGTTATACCGCAATTTTTTAAGGAATTATCCTTTGATTCTCCTTCAACCACAGCCAGTAGTAACAAGATGGGGGCCTGGCGAGATGCTTCAGAATTCTATTCAAAAAACTTTGAGTAATCTAAGAATGTTAGAAGGGCTTGTTGATACCGATGATTATGCAATTAAAAAATTAAAAGAAATATTAAATTTAAATAACATCAGAAGTCAATTAGCATTTGTATTTTCCAATTACGGATATATTGGTGAAACAATTACTTATTAGGAGAGATTTAGTTCACTTAATACTCCAATCAAATTAATTGATATTAATAAGGAAAATTAAAAATTTAATGAAAAAAAAATCCAAAACGTTTTGCAAAAAAAAAAATTAAAGGATTTAAAAAATAAAATAAATTTTAAATATTTTTTTTATCTGATCTTGATCAAAGTGGGATCTGAAAATGAACAGCCGTATTCATAATGAAAAGTTGGCACCATATTTATTCATAATACACTATCTAACTCTGTCTGACGATTTGCTTAACTCTTGCTAACGACCTGCCAAGCCTTTGCCAACTTGTGGAAAACAGCTGTTTAATGTCAAAATATTTTGTTGGGGGGTTTTTTTTAACTGTCTGTTTTTGAATTTGCTTTCTTTTTTAACTAATTTGATTTAAAAACTTCTTAAGATGTTTATATGTAGAAGGGAAAACAAAAAAAAATTAAATGACAAAACCAGCCTTGATTAACGCAAAACGTGTTGAATTTTTAATGGCGATTTCTATTCTGAGAAAAAAATGCTACAGTATATGCATGTAACACTTTTTCATGTTACCTATAATCACTCGAAGTGTTACATGTTGTACAACTTCAATCGAACAGAATTAATTTTAATTATATAATAATATAATAATTAAATTTATTTACAACTATTACACTTTTATTATTAATGTAGTTCATTAGCGATTTTTAAAACTATACGACTATTTGCTGCACACTTACTTTACGGTTTGGAAACAGACATTGACATCACTTATTGCTTGAACAAATTTAAAACGATAATAAATACATAGAATTTTCCACCAAAATAAAAAAAACGATTTAATTCAAAATGGAGTATGCCGTCGAAGAATATTTAGATATAGAATTCTTTTGACAAAACTTTAAAAATATTATGACAAACAAAATAAAATATTGGTTGTACAAACAAAGTAGTAAGTACCAAAGTTGTAAAACAGGGCAGTATGAACCCTTAAGTAAAAGTAAGGGTAAAACATGTAACATGTTTTGCATGTTTTTCATCAACATTTTCACAAAAGAACTTGAAAATTTTTCCCACAGTTGTATTTTTTGTACAAACGAACACAAAATGTAGAACATGTAACATTAATGCAACATTTTTTTCAGAAAAGAAATCGCCATAAGTAATAAATTGTGGCATCATTAAAATTCAGAGTTGATTTATTAAAAGTTAGCAGAGTGACATAAGTTTGTTATGAATTAACTCTGTTCTAACAAGCTGCCAAACCTTATCGACATTCTAGTAAGCAGCTCGTTGTACGTAGGGTACAAACTGTGGCTAACTTTTTGTTATGAATACGGCTGTAAATTTTTCAAAATGCATTGACATTTTTCAAGTACAAGACAAAGTTTTACTTTTATTAAAACAGTACTTATTTATTAAAACAAACAAAAATTTAAATTAGTTATTTAAATTTTTTTAAGATATTTGAATAACATCTGGAAATTTATTTCTCATGGTGAGTAACATTTATTATATAAATTTTCATATTGTTTTTTAATTTTGTTCGGCATTAGGTCATGAGTTAAAATAATTTTTTAAATAAAAAATATGAACATATTTTGTTTAAAAATTATATTTTATTTATTTCCCAATATTTCGGTCAACTTTGTTGACCATCTTCAGGGGTTCTGTATAAAAATACCAAAAAATATATTACAAAAATTATTATCAAAATTACACAAAACATTTCCAAAAACAAATAGTATAATTACATTTAAAAATATAAATAAACGAAAACAAAAAATTAAAAATGTAAACAAGAAGATGGTCAACAAAGTTGACCGAAATATTGGGAAATAAATAAAATATAATTTTTAAACAAAATATGTTCATATTTTTTATTTAAAAAATTATTTTAACTCATGACCTAATGCCGAACAAAATTAAAAAACAACAAAACTAAAGGTCAACAATTCACAACTTTAAACAATTTTCATATTATTCGAAAGTGTATTCTAAGCAGTGTTGCCACCTTAGGTGTAATTACACATATCATGTGTAATTTTTGTTTTCATGTGTAGCCCTTGTGTAATTGGCTCCATGTGTAATTCATGTGTAATTTTAAATTTTAACGTTTTTAACGTTTTAAATTTTTGTTATTATTTTGTCACAAGATGTAAAAAGGTTTAATATTCTTGGCAAAACTTAAAAATTTAATTAATAAAATGGAAGCGTTAAAAGAGCTAAACTAAAAATAGTTGGATCATTAACTACTAACCATTTGGCATTTAGATAGATTTTGTCACAATTAATTACCTATAACGACAAAACATCCCGGGTTTATTCTCGTTTTTTTCATTGACTGCAAAAGAAGTGTTTGAGCTTCTCAAAAGCGCAACAATAGAGAAATGGATTCCTTTTGAAAATCTAGTTGGATGCACCAGATACACCTAATGTTATGTTTGGGCAGCATAATTCAGATGTTAAAAGACAAAAGGCAAGTCTGAATCTTCCAACATATTTCGAAAATTTACTTCGCAATATTATATCTTGTTTTATTAGAAGTAATGCTCGGCAAACTTAAGTAGTTTCAAGAATACATATTTTCGCGACAACGTGCACTTTTACATTTTGAAAAACTTTAGCTTCATAGTAATTTGGAGCCAGAATATTATTGGAAAAAGGTTTTTCAAATAAAAAATTCCTTGGGAGACAGATTATTTAAAATAGTTATTTTTGTTTTAGAATTTTCAAATGCTTCTGCGGAAAGAATATTGAGCAATTTAAACAATTGTACGACAGATTTAAAAAGGAATACATAGAAATGGTGACCCAAACTTTCCTATTCCAATCATTATAAACAAAAAGTAGAAGCTTTAAATAATTGGAAAAATAAAAAAAAAAATCTATTTCAATGTAAATGTGATTTATTTTACTTTCTTTATTTTTTAGTAATAAATAAGTTAAACAAAATAGTATGAATTTTTTGTTTTGAACCGTTATTTTTATAAAATTAAAAAACAATGACTCGTTAATTTTTTCACAAAAAAAAAAAAAAAACCCATTCGTTTTTTTTTTAACTAAATGAAAAGTTTATACATTATAAAATTCAAAACAAAACTCGTGAGATTGCAAATAAAAGATTGCATGTGTAATTTGTACTTTCATGTGTAATTTTGGCATAATCCATGTGTAATTTACCATTTCGTTGGTGGCAACACTGATTCTAAGTAAAATTACAATCCTCAAAAGCTTTTATACTTTAATAGTTTTATTCCTTCAATATTTTCCAAGAATTTTTTTTTTTTTTATGCACTATCTGAATTTTTCGTTTGTATATTTCTGTTACGATGCTTACTTTAGCTTTCCTTTGGCTGGAAAATATTGAAGGAATAAGACTATTAAAGTATAAAAGCTTTTGAGGATTGTAATTTGACTTAGAATACTCACTCGAATTATATGAAAATTTCAGAAAATTAACCAAAATTACATACTACTCTGCTCTACTGAGGGTTTCATATTTTTAACAAGGATCACTTTATTTCGTCTTCTCGACATATAGGGTTTATTATCTGATCCAAACAGCTTGAACTTAATTGGCAACATGCTTTTGCAAGTGGTTTTTTGCATTTTGTTTTTTCTTAACCTACTTACAACTACAATTAATGTTGGAAGAATTCCAATCAATTGTAGTGGGGAATGTAAGGAGAGATAAACTCACTGTTTATTGTTGATGTTTTTGTTTAAACTTTGATATTGTTACAAGTAGAACTGTTGCTTATGATTTTTATACGCTTAACAGTTTTATTTGGTTTAATATCTTTAGTTTTTCTAAAATCTTTATGGATGAAGTTTCCTGATGATCTGGCCTAAGCAACCAGTGAAATGCGCATAGGAATAGCTTATCCCATCAACAATAAATTTCAGTGTTTTTATCAAGAATAAGAATTGGGAATTAAGCACGAATAACAAAATCTTTTAAATTATAATTTTAATTTTTTTTATTGTGTGACTATTATTTTTGTGGAGTATTTGACAATTTTTTGTTCCACATCTATGTACTTCACTGATATATATTTAAGCATTTGAAATCACAGCGCAGTGATGCATTTCCGAACAGGCCTGATAACGGTATTTTTTTAGTAAAAGAGGACAGTGACGCAAACGAAATTTTCGTGGACGTTAGAGATTTAATTTGTGAACTGGGCAATGAAGACAAAAAAATGACTGATAAATTTTGGGTCGTTATGCTTTTTGATTTAGTGTGCGGTATGTTACATAGTTTCTCGCATCCCAAAACTACCTTAAAGTAAAAAATAAACTATCTTTTGAGCAAAAAAAAAAAAAAAAAAAAAAAATAAAACCGGATAAAAAAAAGTTTTAAATTTTTAAAAAAAAATTTTTTAAATTTTTAAAAAAAACAACAAAAAAAATTTTCAAAATCTATTGAAGTTACTTGCGACAAATTTTGTTAATACCAAAAGTTTATAAGTTACATGGATGAGAAAGAACAATGCATATACATATGCTAAAAATTGAAAAACCCTCGTCTTGAGTAAGAAATCATTTTTTTTTTCAACATATCCCACTCGCATCCCAAAAAGCGACCAAAACTACCTTAAAGTCAAAGACATAAGCTTTCTTTTAAGCAAAAAAAAAAAAAAAAAAACATTCCAGATAAAAAAATAAAAAAAAAGTTTTAAATTTAAAAAAAAAATTTAAAAAAAAACAAAAAAATCTTTTTTCAAAAGATTGATCAAATAGCTATCGAAGTTTCTTTGACTCCCTCTTACTCAAAAACTTTTTGACCGAACTTTTTAAAAATTTGTGTCTAAACTACTATCATGTCATTTGACATGAAATCCCCCATACATAAAATGTATATATGTATATATATATTATACATATATATAAATTATATACATATAAACATATAGCATAACCTTTACTTTTTTCTATTCTTGCAGATCTTTCCAACCGTGCTACCTTCGGGAAAAGTGGTTGATCAATCTACAATTGATAAACACTCTGAAGAAGAAGCCAAATGGGGACGTTTACCTTCTGATCCCTTTACTGGTCTCGAATTTACACCACATCGCAGAGCTGTCCTGAATTTAGCCTTAAAAGCACGTATTGAAAAGTTCCTAATGGAAAATTCTGAACATTTTAAAACTGTACCACGTTCGCTTGGCAGTTCAAGAGTTAGACGCAGTAAAAATAGACATGCCTCGCAATTTGCTAATCTCTGCCATCAACACTCTTCCGGTGGTGTCTATTCATCACTATCAAAATCTTATAAAACTACAGCCACAGCAACACTCTCTTCAACAGAAAATAGCCCTAATCTCATTGACTCAGCCAGCTTACCTTATGCACTACCAACTAAACGTGCTAGACTTATGGAGTCAACAACAATTGCTCCCTACACCACAACAACCAGTAAATCCCGACTAAATAGGAAATACTCTTCCTCGGTTACTTCCTCCACAACCTTAACTTCCTCCACTCCATCACTGTTGACCTCTACAGCCACCCAGACTTCTGCCACAGCCACGTCCTCTTTCTCCAAGTGTTCCATTTTAACAAAAGAAGATAATGCTAACAACACAACTGCCACTAGCGCATCTTCAACAGCAACTTCCTCCGCCGGTATAGACCATGCCATACAACAAGCTTTACAGAAAATCACACGATTTTCACAGTTGCCTTTGCAACCTGAACCACAGACAGAGTGTTGTATTAGATGTCAGACAACAGAATTTTCATATGAAATACAAACTTGCCGTCATGTGGTGTGCCGTGAGTGTTTGGTTACACTATCACGTGATGAAAAATGCATTTGTAGTATAACATTTCGTTCCTCGGACGTGGAACGTTATCATAAGTTGTGAATGAAGAGTTAAATTTGTTCAGCGGATATTTAAGACAGTACTCAGCATAATAGGGGAACAAAATAATATAAGGGGTCTGAAAATATTTTTTTGGGATATTGAAAAGTTTGCTGCACACTAAGACCCCTTTTACACTCGGCAAATTACTTGCGCAACTCTTGGTTTGTAGACGTTAGCGGTAAGGTCGGGGTAAAGAAAAAAATTTTGTACAGACTTTGTTGTTGTCGGCAAGTAATTTGCGCCACTAACTTGCCGAGTCTGAAAGGGGTCTAACACAAAAAAGCCTTTTTTTTTAATAAATTTTAAGCTCTTTTATTTTTGTTTAAAATAACAGGTAAAAAATAAATATATTTAACATTATTCCTATAACTGTACCGAGAGAAGGATATCCATCACGGAAATTAAAATATTCGCCCTTGCTCTGAAAATAAAATTTTAGTGAAATTGAAAAGAACATTTTGTATGCCAAAAACAAACCCTTAACAAAATAAACGTAGCTCGACTTATATATTTCACCAATATTTTTTTTTTTTAAGAATATGGTCTGATACAAATAAACGTATTGTTTTGCAAATCACAAACCGTAGAAAGCAATATTAAACAAAAAAAAAAAAATGTAAAACCTTAATACATACCTAATTAAATTTATACTCTAACTGCCTGTAATTTCGAACGAACATTTCGTTCGCTTAACTTACCTTTAAACAAAAACTTATGTCACTAAAGCTACGTACACACCTATTAAATATTTGACGTCCTACACGTAATCCCTAGTTTTATTAAAAAATTATTTGCTTTTGCAAAACGTTTGGCTAGATTAAACATCGTTTAACAGTTTCTAAATTACACTATACAATGATTTTCTTACAAATAAAGTTCAAGTAAATCAATAGACATTGTTAAAAATTAAGCTTAAGTTTAATTTATTGGTCACGCTTTTTCGGATTTTTTCGTCATATATTAGTTTGGTCTAAACACACCTTAAGGTAAATGAAGCCTTCGTTCGAAATCGAGGGACCGACTGGCAGCAAGACAAAATTAGAAAATCATTAGTGAATTAATTCAAACATAAATTTTTAGGTATATCTTCTATTATTTATTGTTATTTCCTTCTATCTTGCTGAGTATTGCAATTTTCGTTGGGCTTCGAAGTTTTTAATAATTTTAATTTGCTACTTTAGTCGTCAATTTTTTATCTAGTTTATTGTCAAAAGCAGGTTATTTTTATTTTCAAATATATTTTAAGTTGTAGTAAATAGATGTAATTAAGTTTGGATTTATACATATACGTAAATACTGGTGTCTTATTATTGAATTTTATACGGCTTTAGACAAATGCAAATAGATTAACCTAAAAATGGAAAAACTAAAAAAAACATTTAGACTATAATTCAGCAAATTTTTTGGAACATGTTTGAATAACAATAAATAGAAACTTAACCACTATCGTGAAGAGTTTTTTCCTCATACATTTTTTTAGGAAAAAAAAATTTTTCGAGTGAAATTTTTTTTCACGATAACGGTGAATAGAATTGAATTACTTGTATTTGGTTCAAATTTATAAAGCACTTACATGTTAATACGAAAATGCTTTTTTTCCAAGTTAAATTTAAACGGGAGAATAAAATCGTTGGTGTTTTTAAATTGGAAATTGAATTCGAGTAAAATTGAATTTGATAGAATTTTAATAACAATCCTGGAATGAAATTACCGCGTTCGATACCGATCGAAATTGCAATGCAATTTAAATGGGAACTTCGATCCATATCGAAAGCCGTAATTTGGACCATGTTTTGCAAGTTCATAAAAATATTGAACTGCATAAATCTGTTGATTTCAATTTTCATACCATTATCCATGCAATCAATCACTTTTCGATTTTTTTTTAATTTTCTTCGAAATTAAAATCGGACAATTTTGTATGTCTTATATCGAGCCCTTACCGCAAAAAAAGCTTAAGCAACAAAATCACGATTTTACAGGAGGAGCAGGTTTTTTTTAACTCAAAATTTTAAAAGTTTCAGCACAGGTGAAAAACCATTTAGATTTTAAAAGAATTTCAAAATACAAATATCTCATAGTAAGCTAATGCCATTTGTAAATATATTTACATAATTTTTCTTTAAAATTTTAGCAATTATTGCAAAAAATCTATTTTTTGAGTTAATACCATTTTTCTGAAACTTCTCGATATATTCTTTTATATTATTTTGAGTTGTGGCGCTTTAGTTAAAATGTTAATAAAGTTTCCAAATGTTTTTTATCAACAAAACAGTATTCAAACAGTACTCAAAATACAACCAAATTTAAATAAAACAATTTGATTATTTTAAATTGAATAAAAACTCAAATCTTTTGTATTAACTCAAAATACTACCTTTTTCTTAATATAAAGGTAGTCACGAACTACACTATCACGAAATGTGGTTTTCGAGATGAAAGAGTAATCGAAAGGCGTTGAAATTTTTACAGCAGATAGATATGGATGTTGTTAGTTGATTTCTTGCAAAAAGTGAAATTTTAAACATTTTGCGTTAATACCCTCTTATTGACTTAGTGCTATATGTATTTCATAAAAATTTTGTATGAAGGTTGGCGCTTAAGATAAAATTGTTTTTTCTATAACATCGTAACGGTTCTTTATGTGACCATAGAATTTTAGGATATTAAGGCAAGTGTTTGGGTACGTTCGTAAATGCAGTTGCTGCGCATCAGTAAAGGTGAATGTTCGTAAATGCATTTCTTTCATATGTCAAAAGTTTTTTATGCAGTGATGCCGCAGCTCTGCAGCAAATATTGGCAATTATTGCATCAGTTAATTTTCTGATGCAATAACTTTTAACATAAAAGAAATAGTTTTATTTTTCAATATTTAATATTACTATTTTTGGTGAAATATTTTTAATAAAATTTGCAATCGCTATTGTTGATAACTTTTTTATTATTTTATATTCGCTCATAAAACTTTTAAAATTTAGCTCGTGTTCAAAAATTCAAACTTTGCACAGCTGTTGTGCAGTAAAAAAGCATCAGCATCACAAGCGCAACTGGTGATCACGCATCAGCAACAAAATTTTGCATCACTGCAGCATTTATTAAAAAAAAAACGAAAATTGAAAATGATGTCGCTTAAGCAATTTTTGCGGTAAGGGCTTGATTATTAAAATTCAAAATGTTTGTTTTTTTTTTTAATTGAATTTTACAATAATCTTCTGGACTTGTGATTGTAACTTACATATATATTTATATTAGTTCCCGTGATTTTTATAAGGAGCATAGGGCCATTTTTTTTAACTTAAGGTTCCAAAATCTTTATGATTTGCTATGGCTTTAGTTTGAAAATGTTTTATTTTTTCATTTAGAAAAGAGAATTTTTCTAAATCAATGGCTTTAAATGAAACATTAACATTTAAGTTTTTAATCGAAATATAAAATCTTTCGGACTATTCCCAGCAAAAAAAAATGGAAGTCATACTTTAAAAACTGCATCTTAATCACATCCAAAGTAGCTAATGCTACTTTTCAGCTTTAAAGAAGTAGTTTTGAAGTACAAATATGAAATAAGATTTTAAATTGCACCTTTGTTCTTAAATAATTGCATAGAATGTAGTTGGCCCGAAAAATTTTTAAAAAGGATTGCATTTCTAAAAAATATTTGTTTGTTCTGGAAAATTAATTAATTTTTTATTTGCGTTTCTAGAGCTTGTTTTTATATTTATTCCTATAAAAATGATGCTTTTTAATTAAGGGGTTTTAAATGTTTAAAAGCGATAAAGTTGCATTTAAAAATCACTGCATTAATATCACTTCTTAAATGGACAATTTCATTACTATTGCAGCACTACTTTTGATTAGCATCTTGAGAGTTATTTAAGTATACATTTTATCCCCTACTTATAAATGACATTCAAATATCGGAACTGTAAAAGTGCTAAAAACGTGGAATATATGCAGTTAACAGTAGTAGAAAATGAACAACATTTTTTCAATGACATGCTTATGTTAAATTCATAGCTTCTTCACCCGAATTTGAAGTACTTCGGGTTTGCGAGTTGTGGTGATTTAATAACATCTTTTTCAACGCTTTTTTTGCTGGGTTGTAAGATTCACTTTCTTAATAAAATTGTTTAATTTCGCGTACTTCTGTACTTTTCGTTAATACACAACAACTGCGGTTAAGACATCTACTATTCTACTGTTTTGTAACACAGTGAAAATGTTTGCTTTAAAATTTAATTAGATATTTTCATTGAATTATTCGTTTGATTAAGAAAATTATGTTTTTTTTTCTCTAATTTGTCGTATAAAATTCAAATTAAAATATCCAAAAACTATTAATCGGTCGATTACGGATGGCAACACAACTAAAGTTGAGTTGCCTGCAGCGAAATCAGGCAACGCCGGTCATCTTAAAATACACAAATTTTTTTTATTTTAACATGAGCGGCGTTGCCTTATTTCGCTGCTGGCAACTCAACTTCAGGTCAGTTGCCATCCGTAATCGAACCATAAATTTATATTAACCTTGAATTGTAGTTGAGTTTTTTGAGTAGAAAAATACTGAGTTTTTAGGTGGGTAATTTTATAAAATTCTACATAAATCCTATAAACTGCGAAAAATCTACTTTTCCATTTTTTAAGTACATACTATAATATATATAAGCTTGATTCACGGTTTGCTATTGTGGACCTTGCACATCTTGTAAATCTTGATTTACAACACGACAACAACAAAACGCATATATTTTAAATTTACTCTCGGACATATTCTGACAATCGTCAAACGCTAAACACGACTTAAAGTTGAATAATTTGTGTACTGTAAATCGCAAGAAGCTTGGCGATTTTAAACCGACACAGTATGCATGCTCAAGGGAACTTAAAGAAACTATGGCAGATCGCAAGCTAAGCGCACGAGTTTCAGCACACAATAAAATAAATTTGGCATTTTGCAATTTCAAATCGTGCAATTGTCAAAACATAGCCGATATGCCATATACAATGCATAAATTAAAAATGTATGCAATTTGTTGTTGTCGTGTTTTTAATTAAGATTTATAAGATCTACAAGATGCAGAAGGTCTACGATAGAAAACCGCAAATTCCGCTATTGTTTTAAAACAATTTATCTCATATTCAACCACCGTGCTTTAAAGAATAATTGTAATGCATAGTTTTTTTTTTTATTTTATAATTTAAAGCTTTATATAATTATTTTAATTAATTTAAAAATTTTTTTTTATTACAAAAAATAAAATTATTGTGCAAATTATCAATATTACAAAAACAAAACTTTTTTGCGAATTTTTAATTTTATTTTCAGTTTTAAAATTATTTTGTATTTAGGATTTCTTTTAATATATTTAATATATTCAGCTTGTTCAACAATTTGAGTATTAAAATTTTTATTTTTCACTTTCTGGGAAAAATCGGCACGTAATATTCATATTTCAAAGCTGTAAAAATATCGCGCCATTTTTCCTACTTTTTGGTAATGAACCGATTGGCTTAAAAATCCTTTTTCATATGCTTTTAATGTTAAACTAGTGTTCGCCTAATGGTCAAAATTCGACCATAAATTTTTATGTACATGCATATGAAGAAAACATAGCACATCTAAGTATATATGAATTAACATGTTTTGAGAACTTATTTTTTCCGTCTTAGTGGATCGATTTGGCGAGGGACCAACCTTCGATTCATATTTTATCTTCTACGCGAGTTAATTTAATTTTGTAAGTTCAATATAAAAAATATCAATTAAAAAACAAAAAAGTATCAAAAAGTCTCCTTTATGGATTGTCATACACTCAGGACATTGCATCTTTAATTTTATGTTTCTATGTCTAATATTAACGAAAATTAATCAAAGTACCAATGTTGAACGAAAAAGTACCAAAAAGCCCCCCTTACTTATTCACCCAGTTTAAGTATAATTTTATCTTTATAGGCCATATATTAACGAAAACTTAAAATTAATCAAAGTACCAATGTTGAACGAAAAAGTACCAAAAAGCCCCCCTACATGTTCTTATTCACCCAGTTTAAGTATAATTTTATCTTTATAGGCCATATATTAACGAAAATTCAAAAAGTTCAAGATTAAAAACAAAAAGTACCAACATTTTTTATATAGGTTTTGATTCACTCAGGACCCTGAACCTATAATATTATGTTTCTAACTTCAACATTATAGAAAATTATCACATGCAGCACGGAAAAGTAAAAAAAAAGAAATTTTATTTCCCGTATTTCCCCTTTTTGATACTTTTTTCTCCCCATATAGGTTCGGTTGACAAACAAAGGAATAAAGCGTTCTTAATTGTTTTGCTTGTGCCGATTTATACATAAGATTTATATAGTCGAAATATTCGAAAATGTCGAATAATCGACCACCCTATTTTTTATTATTTGATAATTGAAAAAAAAAAATTTTATTTGTGTGTTCTGCATATGTGTTAGTAGCAAACTTCAAAACTTATAACTATGAAATTATTGAACAGATTGAACAGATTTGAATTAAATATATATTGTGCACTTCTGTAAGTAAATACCTTTCAAATGGTGTATATTTTGTTCAAATCGGTTGACATACATAGGAAAAAAGTGTTCCGAACTGTTTTGCCTTAGCCGATTTATATATAGAAATTAAAAATGGTTTTGCTTTTACTGAAAGTTTTTAAATTATGAGTTAATACAGTATTGTTGAACAAGTGCGGTATGTAATTTATGTTGTTAAGAACAAGAGAAAGAAACCAACAATAAAACCCTCAAATAAATGAAACGTATGTTTCCTTAATAAAACCACAATTTAATAATAAGTCAATAAAAATTATTTAAATGCTAAAAGGAAAATAAAACATTTAAAAAAGAAAAGCAAAATATTAAAGTTATAAAATATATCATATATATTTTTTCATAAACATATTTTACATTATATAAATAAAAAGAAGAAAAAAACAAATAAAAATCATTAGCTGTTTAGAAATTTACCAATACATATAAATTCAATAAATAATTCATTCATATATAAAAAATAAAAACACAAGATAAATACAATAAAATATACAGAAAAGAAAGAAAACATATAATTAAGATTTATCATACTTTTAACACACATTTGAAAAATAAATAATAAAATATCTATGAACTATATCATAAATTAAACTTGAATATTTTTGGAATTTAATTTTAAAATCCACAACTAGTTGCGAATAGAGTTGTCCAAATCGATTTTCGAAATATTCAAAAAACTGTTTTTTTATTTTTCCGGTTTTTTGAAAACATCTTTTTCATAAAGGCTGGTTTTCGAAGTACTCGAGACCGGTTTTTGATCTCGAATAATCGACTGTTTCTTTCACTATTTTAATTGTTGTCACCAAACTATTAAACTTGCAGAAGAACTCTACAACAGAGTAATGATTAAAGAAACAGTTCTGACTCGAACATAGAATATGTTTAAAGCGAATCTCAAAACGTGGAAAAACAGCTTAGTTCTTTCTACCTTAAAAGAGACCCAGCAAAAAGGTCAGAAAGAGTTAACTGCACTGAGGACAAGATTTTTACGTGGCATTACTGATAATTACCCAACCTCAACGATTGGTTAAAGCGTTTTTCAGTATCATCCGCTATAAAAACTAAATTGAAATCATTTGAATTGTATTCGTTTATTGCAATACTCAGGGTTTAAAAAACTGCAGTCGAAACCAAAAACTGTTGAACAAAAATTGAAAATTAGTGTACAACTTTTCGCTTTTCGATTTGGTTTGACAATGACTGTTTACATTTAATGAATCAGAAGTAAAAGCAACAGTTTTTTTTTGTTTGCCAATGACAAATGAAGCAGTCGATTAAACGGCAGTTTTTCAACTTTGGCTGCAGTTTTTTAAACGCTGGCATTACTATTTTATAAAAAAAAAAAACAAATAGGCCCAATAGTTTTTTATTTTTATTAAACTTATCTCTATTTACATCTAACTTACATATCGCACACCTAGTTCAAAAGTGACTTCACTCAAAAATTTTGAGTCAAAATTTTCATTTCTTGGGTTTATATGCTTAAACTATGCACAATACACTTGTTTATCTATGTTGTTAACTGTAACTAAAAAACGGTTATGTCTTTCTTTATGTTTCAGCTAGTATAAAGTTGCAATTCTTAAAGTGACTTATTTTTAGTTGTGTCGAAAATATAATGGTCGTAGATCCCTACTGCTTATTGCTAAAAAGTCTTAATTCGAATTGTGATACTTTTGATAAAATTAATCTTTATTGGAGTTTATATTTATTAATTACACTTGTGTCGGTTTAGAATTTGGCGAAAGTCTCAAAACTTAAAAAGAATTCAGCTAAAGTTACATAACTCAAAATAATTCGGTTACTTCTGCAAATAATACATCACCAAAAATGGCACAACTAAAAATTGTATATTATCAATAGCCGTATTCATAATGAATATTTGTCATGTAGTAAGCACAAAGTTTATTCATAATGAACTTACCAAGCTCTGGCTAACGATTTGCTAAGCTCTTGTTAAAGAGCTGCCAAGCGCTTGCCAAATTTTTGTCTTAAACGCATTTTATGTACGGTCGCTAAATTGTTAATTTATGTCAATATTTAAAAGGAAGTTAAAGCTATTTAAAGATGGGAGCTTTGGGCAAATGTGAACCGATGCGAAAATAATTTAATTTGCAGTAAAATATTTTTGGGTCGAATTTAATTTAAATGCCAACATAATTAGATGGTTTACGGACACAAAGAGTATAATTTCGAAAGAAGTTTTTATGGGGAATATGTGAAATTAAAAACAGATTCTCACGATTTACATAGACTTCGTCCATATTTGATTCAATTTTGGAACTGGTACTTTGCGCACAAGGTTAACAGGGACAGACAACCAGCCAACCAACCAACTAAAGTGATTCAGAGTCGATCGGCATACTAAAAGATTGGTATAGATTTCTATGTATTATTTTATAATATTAGAAAAGAAAAGTCATCTCTTACACAGAATTTCGAAAAAACAAACAAAAACTTTTTTTTATTTGCTACGAAAGCTCATGTAGGCATCTCAAAAATTTAACATATGTATATCAAAACATGCCTTAAAAAGGCAAAATATGCGCTATAAACTTAAAAAATACTCGCATAACTAAATTATGCAAAAAATGCTGCAAACGGTAAAATATGCAAAAACATGCACCAATAACTCGATGCCAAAATTCATAAAAGGCTCTAAAACGGATAAATATATCGGTCGCACACAAAGCTCATTCTAGGAAATTATTTAAATGCGACTAAAGCCATGACAAATAAAGATATTGTTGTAAAATTTGGTTAAATTTTGCTTTATATGGCCAGAATAAACACCATGCCAATATAAAGTCCCCTCCTGTCATTTTAGTACGGCTAAAACTATATTTTTGAAAATAAAAGCATAAAACCATCTGATGGTCGGCTCATAATTGAACATAATTACTTATATAAGAAGGTCTTAACCGCAACTAATTATAGTTCTGACGTCAGTTTTTATAAAGAGGGGTTAAAAACTTATATATTCCATATAGGACCTACTCCTGAAATATTCTATCTGTCAGTAGTGTATCAAAGGTCATCTAGGGATGGGCAAATTAAAAAATTATATCGATATATATCGAATCGATATTTTTTAAGAGTATCGATAGTTATTATTTAAAAAATATCGATATATCGAACGTTTTTTGCTGAAACTATTACCAAATTAAAAAATTTCGTATACCTTTGTACATACATACATATTTTTGAACAAACATAATCCCTACAAACAAATGGAAGATATCCTCTTAAGCAGTCGTTTAGCAATATCCCCAAACTGTCATCTAAAAGAAAATAATCAAAGTAATTTTTTTAATTTCTAGACAGAAAAAAAAATTAAACCATATTTGTAAGTCATAAAAAAATAAAAATTATTAAATCTAAAATATTCTGCAAAAGGTAAATATATAAATAAAATAAATCTGTTAAATATTAATCTTTTTACCTTAATCAAGATATTACTCAACCCTCATAATGAATGCAATTTTAAAGGAGTTGGTTGGAACATATGGTGGAAACTACATAATTATTTCAGTTTACTTAATTTAATTATAAAATGTATTTTTTTTTATGTATAATTTATGTATATTGGGCATGTTCGTAAATGCATCACTGCGCTGCATTAGTGATTTCAAATGTTTATATAAATATCAGTGAAGTAGATGTGGACCAAAAAATTGTCAAATACTACACAAAAATAATACACAATAAAACAGATTATATTAATATTTTTTTTTATCGGCATTAAAAAAAGTTTGCTTTTCTGATGCAGCGCAGTGATGCATTTACGAACATGCCCATTTATGTATGCAATTAAATATTTAATTTTAAATAAAAAGCGGTTCTTATTTTTACATAAACTTGTGTTCGCCTAATGGTCAAAATTCGACCATAAATTTGTATGTAAATATGAAGAAAACATAGTTCATCTAAGTATAAATGAATTTACATGTTGCTAGCATTTATTTTTTCCGTCTTAGTGGATTGATTTGGTGAGGGAGTAACCTCCGGTTTATATTTTATCTTCTACGTGAGTTTATTTAATTTTGTAAGTTCAATATAAAAAATATCAGAAAATACAATTGAAAAATAAAACAGTATCAAAAAGTCTCCTTTATAGATTGTCATCCACTCAGGACACTGCATGTTTGTTTCATGTTTCTATGTCTAATATTAACAAAAATTAATTAAAGTACCAGATGTAGAAAAGCTCCCTTTTAGACATTCTTATGTTTATTTTTATCTTTGTTGGTCGATTATTAACAAAAATTTAAATGTATCAGATGAAAAACAAAAAGTAACCTGCACCTATAATATTATGTTTCCAAGTTCAATATTTTAGAAAATTTAAAAATTATCACATGAAGCACGGAAAAGTAAAAGAAAGAAATTAAATTTCCCGTATTTCCCCTTTTTGATACATTTTTCCTCATAGAGGTCGATTGACAAACAAAGGAAGGAAGTGTTCTTAACTGTTTTGCCTGTGCTGATGTATATAATCGAAAACCGGTTTTTGAAAAATGTCTTATAAACCCTAATTATTATGTAATGCTTTATGCTGGTGTCTAATAATTGTAAATTTTCTGTACATACAATATACTTCATTGCTATCCAAAGGATAGCTAAGGTAAAATGTAACAATATAATAGTCTGGTAGTGTATAAAACTCTTTCCTAAAAATTTAAGAAATAGAACTATTACAAAAAAGCTTTATAAAATGCATAAATGAAATTTAGCTCATAAAATAAATTCGAAAAATAAAAAAAGGTTGAGTTTTTACTAACTTAATTTTTTGGGTTATTTCGAGATGACATATTTTGACGGCACAATTATATTTATACAGTTCTTTTACTGTCAATAAGAATTTCTCTAGCAAAAAAACTTTCAAATTGTGTTTATTATTTTGTGAATTTGTGCGCGCAATTTTGACCGTAAGTTTTTTAATGTTTATTTTATTAAAAGAATAATACATTAATTAAAAAAAGCATTTGTGATTATTTATCTAAAATGAATCCAACGGATGACAATTTTAGTACCCCAAAACAAATGAAAAGATTGGGACTTAGACGCACCAGTAGCATATTAAAAACCAATAGTGCAAAAAAACTAACGGGCTCTAATGCTAAAAGTAAAATTATAGAAATTGCAACACCTGCATCCACACCCAGACGTGAAATACCACAAAGCGATGTAAAAGTAGATTATAAACATTGGGAACAAGTTGATAAAAGCAAAAGTGCAATGCATGTTGTAACTTCCCCAGGGACACCTAAGAATTCCAGTTTAGCTGGTACACAACGTCTGGCCGTGAGTACCAATTGTCGTCCATATAGATTAGCATTGAGTAAGAAAGTGAGAGAAAAAATGACCAAGAAAAGATTAGAATTTTATTTGGCCAATGAAATTGAAAAGGAAGAGACAGAATTAAAAGAAATGTTAAAAGATGTAAAAGAGGAGGATAATAAGGAAATAAACAGTAATGAAACGGAAGTGGAAAGTGTAACAGAAAGAAACTTTAAAACCCGAGAAGAGTTATTGCAGCAAATTAATACTGCCCGCCAAGAGTTGACCTCCCGCCAAGCCCATTTAAATAAAGTTAAAGATCTTCAACAAGCGATTGATGTATGGAAAGCTGGATTTTCATCTGCTTTACTAGATCTACAACAGAAAATAGAACCCCGCTTAGAAATAGCAACGCTTTTAAATCGTTTGCATATACCACAAGAAATGCTTAAATATACCTATTAAGGATTAAATAAAAAGTCGAAGCACTTTTGCAACAGTGCCCAATTAATTGTAAACAAAATAATGTATTTTACTAAATAAAAAAAATAAACTAATATTTATGAGGTCTAATGGGCCTTTCGGGATCAAACAATTTGGGATCTTTCATAAAATCCAAATCTTTATGATATGTTGGCATCATGGCGCAGTTCTGAGCTTTAATAATGGCCTTCTCCACCTCTGTTTGTTTTTGTTTACATAATCCGGTAATGTGGCGGCCATAAATGCGGCCGGTGTATGGCGATTGGAACTGTGAGAGGAGTTTACCATTTTTATAGTCAGGTGTAATGGCATGTTTGCACAAGATGCAAACTTTACGTTCCTTTTCATAGGGATTCTTAATATCCACAGGCTCATCTGGATTCAATGCAGCATTATATTTCAACGCCGAAACACCCAGCGAACGTATGCCCGTTAAATTTGTGACATTTGCTGCAATAAAATTATAAACAACATAATTAAAAGTGAAAAAGAAATTTAAGTTAATTAATAATTTACCATTTTGTGCTACGAATTTAGTTAATTTAAACATAATTTCCGAACTTAAATATGACACCAATGAAAAGTCTGCTGAAAGAAAAATGTTTTGCTTAAACAGCTGTTTAGTATAGAAGGAATAATGACATTTTAGGAAGTGTTTGGTGCGTGTAGTGTTGAACAAATGCGTCTCTGTTTATAGGTTGGTGTCTGCGGAAACTATATAAAATTGCGCCAAATACTGTATAACTATAATCTGAACTTTTCTTTATTTACAGTTATTCCAAGTTGTAAGGAACTTCGTGAAAATTAAATAAAAAAGTGTGTTAATTAAATAAAGTTGTTTTGATTTTATAAAAAGTGTGTGAAAGATAAAGGAATAAATTGAAAAAAAAAACTTTTAAAATTAAAAATGCGGAAAATCAGTCATCAGATATTAATTTGCTTTAAGACTGCAACCCCATTTTAAGGTGAGTGCATTTTTTTAATATACATAGCTCAAATTGATAATAACATACATACTAATGTATACCTTGTTTAAATGTAAAAATACCTATACCAAATTTAAGTAATATAAACTTGACACCATTTTGAGGATAGGGGCTTGGAAAACTTTTCATTGTTATTTATTCATTTTCAATTTACACAACAGCTCTCTTTTCTTCTTTCAAGCATTCATAAACCTGTTTTGGGCGAGAAGTCAGCTCTCGTGATATTGGCGTAATAGTGTAAGGCAAAATGTACAGAATCTGAACAAAAAAACAAGATCTGGACTCCAGATCTTGTTTGTCTGTCCTTGCGCATTATAGCATTTGCTAAAATGTTAATGTTTTTTGTCGCACAACTGTACCGGGTTACGGTTTTTTTTTTGATGATCAATCTTAAACAGATGCAGTCGTCATAAATAACTTATTGCATAGTGCTAGAGAAATACAAACCATAAAACAGTTTTGTAATCTGAATAAGAAGCTGACTTTGGAAGTATCGGCGGCCGACATAAAGGTGTAGGTCGTTCAAGAACTTCTCAATGAGGTTTTTTAGGTGCATGTCGTAATTTGTAGTATCTTTTTGGACATTTCTTGGTCAATTTATTTCTTACGCCATCGTTAAAAAGGACATTGAAATAAAGAACAAAGTGGCATACACAAACTTTTTGGTTTCACTCTAGTTTATTTGTGTGCGGCACATCTGGTCTTCAACAAGGTTTTACTGTATTTACATATTTGGGTAGGGACTCTTTCCCTGTTCTACGATTTCCCAGGAAACTTTTCCGGTTTTATAACCTGCCGCTATGTTTTTAAAATAAAAATTAACAAAGTTAGGTAGTTATAACAAGGGAAATCGTATAATATATGTAATTGCATATTTTTCCTTGTGCAACCAATGAAGGCAGAAACACTATACTATTTATCCGTTTAAGAGCTTAATATGAATTCTGGGATCGATTTTGCAGCATTATTTTTTGAATAATTTAATTTAAATAGAAGTTTTGCAGCTTTAAAAAAATGTATATAGTTTATAGCGCATATTTCACCTTTTTGAAGCATTTTTTCATACATATTAAATTTTTTAGATGCCTACGTGTGATTTCGCGGCGAACAAAAATGTTTTTCTATTGGAAATTCTGCCTTTTCTGTTCGTAATAAATATCTGTATATCCAACGCGTTGGTTCAATATCGCCATCTACATTCAATTATAAGCCGAAGCAGTTGCAATTAAATTTGATAAAATTTGGGAAATACATTTCAATTATACTAAGGACAAAGCCTATGTAAATGTTGAGAATCGGTCAATAATTTCCCATAGTTCCCTTACAAACTTTTCGAAAAAGACTCTTTGTGTCCATAAACCATATAATCATGTTCGTATTTAGATTAAATTCGCCCACAAAATATTTTACTGCGAATTAATTTCTTTTTGGAATCGGTTCACATTTAACCATAGCACGTAATCATTAAACTTTAACTTCTTTTAAAATGTTAATATTAATATAAAATTTATCCTAAAATCCGATTTAGACAAACAAACCTTTTACATTTGGTGTAAATAGATAATATTCGGCACAAATAACTCATATGATGTTAACATCAAGTTAAATATTTGTTTTGGTGAGCTCATGACTGCCCATTGGTTGCAAATAGGGTAAAAAAACTGCAAAGTAATAAAGTAGCACTAAATTCAAAAAAAAAAATACAACAATCGACGTTAAGGATTTGCAGATATAAGCAAAAATATGCGCTGGCGTGACGTTAAAAAAACAGTAGTCTGTTTTGACTTGCATTACAAAAATGAATAAGACTGCGAATTGAGCAAGACGTTTTGTATAAAACCATTTTTAGTAAGCTTTTGACATATATAGATTTATTTTTCAAGCTATCGAATTTAAAAATCTTTGCTCGTTTAAAGATACATATGTGCATTTTCAGCGAAAAGTCTACTAATGTAACGCCAGAATGCAAATAAGGTTGTGTTTTAGGACCATGTTGTTCGACCGTTATCCATTTTGTTACTAAATGTAGAGCTAGCTGCGCTTTACACTAAAATATAAAAAAGTAAACTATACATTAGTGTTTGGATTTTTCATGGGTGCTCAAGCATAATATAAGAGGTTATAGGGTAAAGTATTTTTGAGATTTTTTTCAGATTTTTCGGAAGATGTTGAGAGGTCGCTCAAGTCGAATTTTTGCAAAAAATCGGGTCTGCCGGCCTTTTTTTAAGTTTTCTTCATAACTTTGTCAAAAACCACGATTTTCTTCACTTTCAAGGAAATAATTTAAAAGAAAAATGTCTCAGCTTTATTTTGGTGTACACAGACTATACGTTTTTGCAAGGCTTTTGCTCATTTATGCACCCTACATTAAAATTTTTCGTAATTTGTCCATAAATTTTGTAAATACCGCTTTATTACTTTTAAAATTTTTATGAAAACGAAACAAACCAACAATGCAGTTTTATTAATTTGAAAAAAAGATCAAATTATTCTAAATAACTTAGAAACCTTTCCAGAGTTATACCGGTTTTCAGCATTGTACCCAGTTTATAATATTATTACTTATACCCAACAAACAAACTAAAATCAAACGTTCTGTTTTGCTTTGTTTAAAAATCATTTATTTGCGTTCTTACTTCTTCTTCTGAAACTGATTTTCCGAATTTATTGCAGGGCATAGAGCTACATCGTATGAACCTCAATAAATGATTTTAAAGAAAATCAAACATAAAATTTTGATTTTTAATTGTTTGTTGGGTATGAGTAATAATATCATAAACTGGGTACAAAGCTGAAAACCGGTATAACTCAGGAACGGTTAGAGCGAATTCAAAAGTATTTGTTTCTAAGTTATTTAGAATAAATTGATCTTTCAAACTGCATAGTTGGTTTGTTTCATTTTCATAAAGATTTTAAAAGTAATAAAGCGGTATTTACAAAATTTATGGACAAATTACGAAAAATTTTAATGTAGGGTGCATAAATGAGCAAATGCCTTGCAAAAACTTATAGTCTTTGTACACCAAAATAAAGCTTGGGCAGTTTTCTTTTAAATTATTTCTTTAAAAGTGAAGAAAATCGTGGTTTTTGACATAGTTATGAAAAAACCTTAAAAAATTACCGGCAGACCCGATTTTTTGCACAAATTCGACTTGAGCGACCTCTAAGCCTCTTCCGAAAAATCGCTCTAAGCTTTTAAATTATGCTTGAGCCCTAAAAAAATTTTTTTTTTTGGGACACACTACTGTACATATCAGGGCTGCCAGGAACTTTTTTTCCTTGTCTCCAAAAAACTAAAAAAATATCCCCAAAAAAACCCCAAATTAAAAAACAAAACCTTAAAAGGTTAATATTTTTTCTTTTTCTTTTTGTTTTTTTTTTTTCTGACCAAACTTTAATTTTTTTTAAAAATAGTAAGAAACATTTTAATAAGAAATCCCCAAATAAAAATTTTTAGTTAACAAATTATTTTATTTTGTTTGTAACGACCGGTTTCGTCATGTTTTTTTAAATCCTTTTTATACGATTCCAGTGAGGAATTACAAGCAGAACAATATGCTGTTATTGAAGACGAATGACGATAAGACTTTGGAGCCATCCTTATAAATCAACAATAAAAATACACATATATCCGTCATTAATTTAATAGCTCGATGCATCATAGCTACTAACCAATAGTCCAGCATTCTTTTTCCCAAACTTTTTTATATTGTCTTTCATTTTTACTTATTTTTAGGGAAGACATACATATTTGCTTGAAAATTGTCTTAAAAAAAATCCAAAATTTTATGTGTTGTCAACGGTTTTAGATTATATTTTAAAATTCTTTTTTTTTTTAACACTCACTCAAGAAAAATAACATAAGTGTATAAAGTACCTTTTACATAGTTAACAAAAATGGTAAGTAAAAGGTGGTAGTTATTTCATACGTTACCTAGTAAGTAGTTGTCATTACTCTTAATGCCACAATCCCACCTCTGATTGTCGACATTAAAAGTTTTTGTACAAAGTTTTTCCCCTTTGTAATTAACGTATATAAGGGCTGAATGCTACAAATATTCATTCTTTCCCACTTGCGTATAATGCCTAAATCGTCCGTCAACTTGGCGTTAATGTCAAAAATGCTGTTTCCGGGTTTCCTTAACGATTTTATGCTTTTCGTTTTTTTTTAGCAGCTGTAGCGAAAGGTAAACCCTCACAGAAATCTAATTAATAAATTTACTTTATTTATCCAAAATTCTGATACTTGTTTTCCTATTTCCTATTGGGCTTTTGGCAATTTCTGAGTAAACAAAATAATTTATTTATTTATTCGATCGGCTTAGAGAATGATTAACAAATTCCCATCCAGAGCTCTTTCCAACTTCTACACATAAACATTACAATTGTCATTATATTACAACTTCACTAAGTACTAATAATGACCTCAGCAAGTTCTTATTACTTCTATTATTTTCACTGCAAATATTCGCATACTGATAATCAGCTCAGCAACTATTTACTTACTAATAACGTACTCAATAACTACTTATTAGGTCTATAAGCTAGTGATTTTTTGGCTTCTAGTAAGTATATTGTTAGTACTTACAATTACACTTTCTCGTAGTAAAATAATAACTAGATATTTTTCGATTTCTAGTTAGTGTATTGTAAGTCCTGAATTCTGGGGACACCTCGAACAAAAAAAAAAGTAGTTATTCAGCCGAAAAATAAGTAGTGTTAACTTTTCTCCAACATTACTTGCTAACTAATCAGGTAAGGAAAGCTTTTGCTGGGATAATTAGGACCTTTTACACCGTATAAGTTGTAAGAGTAAGTTAAAAGTTTTGCTACTTTTTTCATATTTTATGTACGAAACAAAGAAAAATGAGCGTAAATAATAAAAGATGGGAAAATATATTAAAAAGTGTAAAATCCCCAAAAAATTCCCGAGTTTTTTTTTAAATCCCCAAAAAATCCCTAATCCCCAAATGACTTTCTTTGTTCTTTTAGCTCGCATGAAATCCCCAACTTTGGGAATAAATCCCCAAGTCTGACAGCCCTGATACATATACAATTTTTTGAGAAACAATTTAAAATACTTTTGGCGTTACGTTGCAAAAAGTAGACTTTTAGCTGGAACTGCCCATATAGTATAATTGTTAACAATTTTGTTTTCAAATAAGCCATTTTTGGTTTTTTTGGGGCATAATTTTAACAATTTTTAGGGTATATTTTCAAGTTTTGACTGCATATTTAATACACATAAATCTTTTTAAAGTATATTTCCGGTTTCCCTGGTAATTACAAAATCATGATTAATATTATGTTCAAAAAAAAAAAAAAAAAAAAAAATTAAATTTTATGTGTTTTTTAACTTTTTTGGTCATTAAGTTTCGCTTAATGTATCATTCAAGCATTTTTCCTTATTTTCCAGATATGGTTTTTTTCTGTTTATTTTCAAATGCTTAAGATTTAAATTTGACGTTTGTTGATATAAAAATCTTATATTTCATCTCACGTATAGACCGCAAGTAACCTCATGCAAGATATTCAAATATTTTGAGTACAAATTTGTTATTTAGAGAAGGGTTGTATAAAAAACTCTGTAAGTTCTTAAAGTCATATAAATATTTAGTGCAGTTTTCAACGTAATTGAATTCCAAAATATTATTTTACAAAACAAATCTTATCAAGACTCTGTTTATTAACTTCCTTTATAATGCATTTCAACTCAAGCAATCTTGAACAACTTGTAATAAATTTTAATATGGTTTATCCTGCCAACTCTCATCTTATTTTTTTACATAGGAAGTTTCATTTTGCGTAAAATAAAGTACAAAATGAAACAAACACTATTAGCATAATTTTAAATTTAAAGTGTAGAGCGTTCGATTTCATGCAAATTTCAAATTATAAGGCCATAATAACCCATTCATATTGACACCCTTTGCAGGTTGTTTTTAATAAAAAAAATAACCCAGTTTTGGCAGCTGTATCTCGTTGGTGTTATCAATGAGGTTGTAATGATATTTCATTATCATGTAAATCCCGCGAGATTTTTTTGCCTTTTCAATTTTTCGCAACAATGTAATTTGTTTGCAAACAAAATTTATTTGACTTTTTGTCGTTGCTGATAAACCCTTGACACGGTTTATTATAAACGACTTTTTTAAAGCAGAAAAAATTAGTTTTTTCATTGAAAAAAAAAAAAAAAATAGCAGAGAAGCTGTTAAGGAACTTAATAAAGTTTTATGCATACGATTATTACGCTTTAAGTAAAACAGCCAAAAAAATTCGAACTTAAATTTTACATACTTATATCCGTTTCCGTACAATGAATAAAGGAAATGTTGTTCCATCTGTCAGTAGGAGGTAGAGGAAAAACCCTTCTACTTTAGCTTCCAAAATATGTTCTATTGTTGTAAGAAGACACACAAGAGTTTGTGTCTATGTGTGCGTGTGTTCGCCGTTTGTTGTGGGTTTATGATTTGAAATGGGTTAAATAAGTGTCTGCACTCTGGTAGTGTTGTTGCCAATACATTGTAAACTGGCTGGGTAATAAATCTTTCAAAGTCTATTGTTGCACTATTGAACAATTGACATTCGATTGCCTCTGATGACATGCATTGTAAGTCAAATATTCTATTTTATTGGGTGTAGATGGAGGGTGGGCATGCGTTGCAGAGATCTTACTAAGAATAAGGGTTCAAATACTTTCTAAAGGTTGAAATTCGATCTGAGACTGGGTTGCGGTAAATGAAATAGTTAATTAAAAACATAATAATGTTTGTTTTTAAAGAACTTAAAAACAATGTTTTTAAATGCATCATTAAGGAACAAAGGAATGCCATAAAAAATTTAAAGGCTAAATTATACGTGTGTGAAGATAAATATGAAAAGTTAAATTCGTTTTTTAAAAATTTCGCATGCGATAAAAAATATTTAAAAAAAATATCGCATGCGTATTATAAAGAAAATACGACTATTTATTTAATTATTTTTTTTTATATTAAAATTAATGATTTTTGAAAAAATTCGACTTAGAGTGAAATACTCATGAAAGAGCTGTGTGAAGGATATGGCCACTGTGTCCAAACCCTTCTATCTCAGGGAATCAAACCGAATGGAAAATAAAGACTATGGACAGGGCTACAATAATCAATAATTACTATATCTAAATTGTATTTGTGAAAATATTTATAAATTTTTGAAAATTTGACTTAGAGTGAAATTCTCATGAAAGTGCTGTGTGAGGGATATGGCCACTTTATTCTATCCCTCCCTTGAAACTTTAAATATGGATGAATTTAACAATATAAAATTTTAATAAAATAAAGCTACAACCATTTACTTAAACATTTTATAGTTACATTAACCACATTATTTTCACCGGCAACAATGTAATTATTAAATTTATCCATCCAGAAGCCATAACCATATCATGGTTGTCTCCAAACATGTTTTGGTTAAAACTAACAATAATATGTTTGAGATTATTATATTTTAAAACATTGTATGTTTATTTTTAAATTTAAAATAATATGTTTTAAAAGCAACAACAATATGGTCGTTTTGCTATCTACAATAGTGGAATGCTTTTTTTTTCTAATAATATGAGCAGTCGTTTTTGAAACATATTTTTTTTTTTTGAAAAAAAAAATTAATTTGTTTATCAAAATTTCGAAATTTTTGTTTTTTAAAAATTCATAAAAAATTAAAAAATGCAGCTAGGCTTCTAATTTTTTGCAGACAAATAAAAAAGGTATGTTAGAAATAAAAAATTTAGATGAAAAATAAAGTGGGGTTGGTCATACATTTGACACATCTAGGAGCATCCTAGGCGCTGCAGTGGCCAAATTTAAGAATTTTATTAAGCCGCCATATATGTATAGTTGAAATTCTTAAATTTGGCTGCTGCAGTGCCTAGGATGCTCCTTATTTTTTATGAATTTTTAAAAAACAAAAATTTCGAAAATTTGATAAACAAATTAATATTTTATTATTTATTTATATTTTATTATATTATGTTTCAAAAACGACTGCTCATATTAGAAAAAAAAGTTTTACTTTTCTTAAAGGAAATTTCGGAATTTCGGTTTTTTAGTAATTTCAATAAACTAAACCGTTTTTGAGTTAGGCGAACATATGTCGTGCAACCTCCTCCATTTTCGAAATAACGGTATATCTCGAAAACCAGAGCTAACTGAGAGCACCACTGGATTCAGCGTACCCGAATTAAGTTAAAACGCCATGTGCCCAGCTTGTCACGAAAAAAAGTTCCAATTTCTTGCACTGTGTTATTAATTAAAATACATAAATTTACGTTGAAGTACTAATCTGTAAAACAGAAAGAGTGCTATTGAAGGTCGTCAAAGGCTGGAAAAGTATTTAAATGGGATGAGATAAAAGTGAAATTTTAACTTAACACAATTCACTCTAAATCAAATTTTTAAAAATGTATAAAAATTTTCACAAATGCAATTTGGATATGGTAATTATTGATTATTGTAGCCCTGTCCATAGTCTTCATTTTCCATTCGGTTTGATTCCCTGAGATCAAAGGGTTTGGACACAGTGGCCATATCCCTCACACAGCTCTTACATGAGAATTTCACTCTAAGTCGTATTTTTTCAAAGATCATAAATTTAAATATAAAAAGACTAATTAAATATCTAATTATGTAGTTTTAAATATTAAATAAAAATTATTGATTTTTCATAAAAACTGTAAAATTTCGTGTAAATAGTCGTATTTTCTTTATAATACGCATGCGATATTTTTTTTAAATATTTTTTATCGCATGCGATATTTTTATCTTCACACACGTCTAAATTATAACCCCGGTGTTTAAAAACGATTATTTAATTGCACAAACGCTTACTAAGAAAAACTATCATAGAAAAGTTCTATTGTATAAGTTTGTCATGCCGTTTGTAATTTGTACAATATTGATCTTAGACCCTACAAAGTGTATCGTCACCTAAAACGCAAAAGGCCCTATATAACATTTTGAAAATTTTACATTTAAATGATAAATTGATAAATCGTTTTAAACTGTTTATAATTTATTTTTCTTACTAGTTGTTTTGATAATTGACAATGTTGCATATTATTCAAACTGTTAGTAATGCCTTTAAGCGTTTACCATATAATCTTTTGTAGGTAGGGCCTTTTGTTTTTTGTCAATAAACTCGCTTATGTTGTTCGAAAAATTCCAACATATTTTGTGGACATTTGTGTTGATGCAATACATCAGATTTAATGAAAAAGTCGATTTTAAATTTTTAGTGATATATGTATTGTGAGCCCTTATGATTAGCGAAGTTGGTTAAACGATGTCCGTTTGTCCGTCTGACCGTGTGTATGTTGAAATGGATTTTCCGCAGACCCCAGCAATGATGGAGCCTAGGTTGTTATATCTTTATGTCACATACACTCCGCTAAAGTTTGCTATTGAAATTCGGCCAGA
The DNA here is from genome assembly GCA_963931875.1 of Pollenia griseotomentosa. Taxonomy (NCBI): domain Eukaryota; kingdom Metazoa; phylum Arthropoda; class Insecta; order Diptera; family Polleniidae; genus Pollenia; species Pollenia griseotomentosa. The sequence continues at coordinate 99,693,750 of OZ007560.1, forward strand.
TCAGTCCATTAATGACTGAAATGTGAGAAAAAAAACCACGACTGCCTCTAATTTTACCTTTAAATCCCTTGTAGTTGTTTTTTATTTCTTTTTCCTGCATATCTGGAGAACGGCAAGAGCCAAAGTTTCCGAATTAGATACAAGCATCTTCGTTATCAATACACAACATTTGACAGGATTTAGTCGGGATTTGAGAAATGGGAGTAGAACAAAATATAATTATTTATATCGAAAGAACGGTATTTATATAACTTTCCTTCACAATGATGCAGGTGAAGGGTATATAAGATTCAAAATCGGAAAATTAATTGTATGTTTTTTTAATTTGAAATCATGCAATCAATTTTCCATATTTGAATGCAATTAATTTTTTGAAATCAAATTATATATTAATTGATTACAATCAAATTCGTCTTTAATTTCAATTAAATCCAACTATTGGAATGGAAAATAAATCAGAATCATCGTTCTTTTCCTATGAAACTCCTTTTTCTCGAGAAAAAAGCTGACTCTAATGATTTTGCATTGACAACAATGTAAACCTTTCAGGTATGTTCTAGGTTTCGACTCGAATTGAAAACGAAAAATTTTTTAAATCCGCATAATTCATAAATTGGTGTTCTCAAATCTTCATGTTTTGTGTATTTAAATATTTTGTTCGAAAAAACTTTAGTTGAATAATAGCAAGGTCTAATATTTATTAAAAATCGTGAAAGCTGTGCACAGGAAAAAATCGCTTCTATCGCGAACATGGCTAAAATTCGCGAAAAATTGCAAGCTTTTAAACAAACACTAAAATTTTTTTGAAATCGCTAAATGGGTTAAAAAAACAAAATGTCGGAAAATAACAAAAAAAACATAATAACTAATAGCGAAAATTCGCGAAAATGTTTAATTTTTCAAACAAGAAATTATACGTTTGATTAAATGGGATAAAGAAAAACAAAATAATTTTTTTGTTTAAAATGTTATCACATATTAGAATAAAAGTCGAATCGTTTTACTTTCACCAACCTCTTAATAATTTAATTGACCCATTTGTTTACAACCACTAGATTCCAAGTGTATATTATTTCGTTGGACTTTCACTATAATTGTGATTTCAGAGGAATTGGTTGTAATCGCACGACTTCACTGCAAATTTCATTGAAATAAAACTCGAGTATTATTAAAGGCCGTTATACACTATCCCACAAAGTCTTTAGTAATTTACGAAAATGCAACCCTGTCATGATAAGTTGTTATTGTTTTTTAAAATTGTTCAAAGAATAATTAGAGCAGGGAAGCATTTTTGAAAAATACGTAAGACTTCGTGGGATAGTGTGTAACAGTCTTAATTAGAAATTTATAAAAAAATGAGTTTAAAATGTTTGTAAATACAAAATATTGCAGCTTTGAAAATATTTAAATTTTAAATCTGAAATAATTTTTAAGTCCAAGAATAGCATCAGTTTGGTTAAAATCATTTTGATTTTAATGCCAATTGAATAGATTATATTTTTATGAATCTGACAAGAGTCTTTAATTGGATGTTTTAAGTATAAATTTGTTTGGTAGAGATGGATTTATAGCAGTTGGATTGTGATGAGACGAATACTGCGAATTTAATGAGCTGGATGAAAATTCTCTGAGCCAAAATATCTAAACAAATAAACAAAATAACATTATTACATTCCTCAGGAAATAAAATAAAATCGAATAGGAAATTAACCTGGGATTTACGCGTGAAAGTACATTCTTGATAGTAGAGTATGCGTATGTATTATTAACGAAAAATTAAAGACACAGCCGATTATCTGAAAGTGCAAAAATTTTGTGAGTGTTGGTGAAAAAGTTTAAGTGTATTGCGACTTTCAAGAAACTACTTTCACGTGTAAATGCTGGGTTAATAAAAAAAAGAAAAATAAAACCCATCAGTTAGACTTGTTGAATAGGAACAGAACAAGAAAGCAAATTTGTTAGGGAAAAAACGGAAAAAGCTTCATAGACATTTTAAGCCTGACGCATTATTTAAGGCATTATGCTTAAAAGAGAAATAACGACATTTTGATCATTCAGCTTTCATTTATATTAATAAAAGGGGAAAAATGGTTGTATCACCAATTTAATTGTCCAAGGTTGGACAAGACCCTTTGGTTTTCACGATTTTTTTTTTAAGAAATACATATTATATTAATTTTGTATTACAACTTAAAGCCCTGATATAAATTTTTTTATTATTATTATTTCCGTCCCGTTTTGGCATCTAACGTTTCCGGGAAATTTTTGCGGGATTTTCATAGTTTCTTTTTTTATAAAAAAGGATAAAATTCTTTGGAAAAATGTTTGTTTATTTTACCAAAATTTCTAATTGGCCAAACTTATAACGAATACTTTATGTATGATATGAAATTTAAGCTAAGGTTCAAAATTTTATTGTGACTGATGCAATTTTCTTGTTTTTGTATGTTGATCTACCTGGCTTAATATAATATGTATGTTCAAAAGAAAAAATGGGGCGTACTTTTGGGGTGTGGCACAAAAGTGAGCAAATTATAACCTAGACATACAAAGTATTAGAAGGGCTTTCTTGCTACATGCCAGAAATTGGACTATAGGGAGGAAGGATCCGAGGTGCTATAAGTGGCGCCCAGAATTCGATGTCGGATTAAAAAGTCACCAAACACAAAAATTAAGCCATAGTGAGGCCATTAGTAATGATATTCTATACAATAAAATTGGACTTTTAACGTCGTGACTACATCAAAGGCTAGAAGTACAAAGTTTTAGAAGGGTTTTCTTGCCACGTGCAAAAAATTGGACATTAGGATGGTACGTTCCGAGATGGTATAAGTGGCGCCCAGAATTTGATGTCGGAGTAAAATGAAGCCATAGAAAAGCCATGAAAAACGATATGCAATAAGTTATGATCGGACTTTAAATGCGACGCAGTATACAAAAAACCAAAATCCAGAGGCGTGACAAAAAATTAAAAAAATTTTTTCTGGAATTCTTTTCAAGTAATATTTAATCGCTCTACTTTTTTTCGAACCACCTTAATATGCATTTATAATACAATTTGATATGTATTTTGTTCAAAAATGTACATATTATTCTTCCATAATTCTCTTAGTTTTTGAAGAGGCTATTTTTAACCATATAGAAAGCTAGAAATGACAGAGTTACAGGTAGAGTTTTTCTTTTCCCAGACTTTTTCATTTCCCGGGAATTCCCGCTCAATACAAATCGATGCAAATTATTAGTAAATTTAATTTATTTAAACAAAAAACATTTCCTGTGATCAATTAAATAAGCTTATAAATGCATTCAACTTTTTTATTTCTGTGTCAAAAAGGAAAAAGTGCTTAATGGCACCTAAATATTTTCATGTTCAAAAGTACACATGGCAAAATTTCAATTATTTTGTAGGATTTTTAAGAAAGTTATAGCAAAATTACTTTTTGTTTTTTTTTCAATGTGCGATAACATTTGGAATAATAAAAACTTCCGATCTGTGACATTAGGAGGGTTTAGGAATAAAAACTTAAAAAACTATAACCGCAGAGAACTGATGATTATATTAAATTCGCAGTAAATTTCCAAAAGCCACTTTTAAAGTTTTAAATTGTTCGCTTATAAAACTTAACAAATAGACTTAAGCACTTATTGCCACATAATTAATTCAAAGCCAACTGCATTTATATAAAACCGAAAAGGTTAAATTATTTAAACAAATTATTTCAAAATATTTCTTTTAATATAGGATTTTAGTTCAGAAGAAGCATTAACAGAATCGTTTAAAGCCTATTTCTAATTTTTATCAAGAAGATTCCGATGAGAAAACACGTTTTCTTGCTACGGATGTTTGCCTTTATAGTCTCTAGACACTTTTAGTTATCTTAGCACTTCCTTCAAAACTTGTAATTCCTTTTAAAAAAAATTATTTTCTTCGAATCGAATACGCGTTTTCTTTATTTATAACTTTTATCATCACCTCGTACAGAATCTTATCCGTAAAATCTTTAATGCAGCTGCTCTACATATAAAACAATTGAATTTTTTTAAAGCAAGTGGGAACAACTCTTTTTTGTTTTACCTTTTGTTTTGTTTTAAGATCTATTTTATGACACAACTTATTTACAATTCAGCAGTTAAGTTGCCATTAATAAATTTAAAAAATCCCGGGAATTCCCGCACAAATTTCCCGGGATTTTTTCCCCGAAAAATGTGTGGGATCCCGGGAAATTCCGTATAAAAACACTAGTTACAGATGACAAAAGTTCAAGCTTCATTAAAAATTTTATGATTTTGTTCAATTTTGCTTTTTTCAAGTTACTTTTGACAATTCTGACTTCATATTCGGATTCAGGGGAAAATTCTACATTAAGATTAGCTGTCAGATTTATTTGGTCACGACTTTGTTGAAAATTTGTGACGTAGTGTTATTTATGTATCATTCTTAAAGCGATTTCCAAGAATAGCTCATTTATGGATCATTCTTAAAAAAAATAATTAAACTTAATTACATAAAATGTCTGCTGTATTAAAATGTCTATTGGCATCTTTTGCTCCAACATTAACATTTTTAACAAATCGTGAAGCATAAAAGCAGAGATAAAACAGGTTTCAATGTGGTCACCTCCAACACAACTTAAAAATTTACCCCAAACTTGGGTTTTTTTCATAATGCAATATGACCCTATTTTTTTAGTGAAATGTCACCTCAAAAAATTAAAAATATCCCTTAAAATAAAATGAAAATTCCAAGTTTCAAAATCTTGAATTTAAATATCCTGAATATAAAATAATATAAAATCGCACTATAGATAACATGGATGGGCTTTTGGTAGGACGAAAGTAAATTCTTCTCTATGGTAAAACAAACACTGGCTTTGCTAACTAAAGCCTTCGGCTTGGCAAAAAGACTTTCTCCTCTTTGACAAAACTAACTCCAGATTCGCTAACTCAAGCTCTCTGCATAAGGGGCCTTCAGTTGGACGCAGAGATTTTCTCCTCAATGGTATAAGAAGTCGGGGTTTTCATACTACCCCTAGAATTTTTTTTATCCATTTTAATTTTTTATGAATACGGAGTTAGTTTTTAAGGAAACAATAAATATTATTTGTTATGGTAGTTAACATTTTAATCTCACTTCATAATATTATAAATGTGAAAGTTTGTATGTTTGTGTATGTTTGGATATTTGGATGTTTGTTAGTTGGTGGCCCAATCACGCGAAACCCGCTTAATGGATCCGGATAAAATTTGGTAGACGGATAGCATATAGCCCAGATTCAAATATAGGGTACTTTTTAATACTGCAATCAGGAAAAATTGGTATTTTGGTACTTTTAATAACATACAGTGTACTTTCCTGGGGCCTGAAATAAAAGCTTGTAGTCTTGTTAGGTACATTTTTAACTTTTGGTACTTTTTCTCTTTTCGAAAAATTTGTTGTAGAAATAGCATGTGGTCCAGATTAAAATAATGTGTACTTTTTATAATGTAAAAAACGAAAAAATTGGTACTTTTTCTCTTTTTGATTAATTTGGTAAACACATTTCATATGTTCCAGAGGTGGGAATATGCATATTTAGAGACCCCTTGCTTTCCATATAGACATTTGAATGTCGATTGGTCAAGAGTGTCGGGTGCTAAAAACTTATATGTACGTTTTGGCGGAAAATAATAATTCCTTTGTAGTTTTTTTTTTGAAATATTTTAACACAAAATGAGTACAGATGTAAACTTTTAATACGATAAATCCTCTTTTGAAATCTTGTTCTAATTTTCACGTTAATGAAGTCACGGGTAAAAGCTAGTTAGAAATAAAAAATAGTTTAACTTCAGGAATATTATTTTATACTTTAAAGTTCTATATTATATCACAGTGCACCACGAACTTCCTAAGAATGATTCCTAACACCGTTTAGGTAACGCTTAGCCGCAAAAGTGAAAAAATAAAATTTTAAATGTTTCACTTTTGCGACTACCTAAGCGCCACCTAAAGGGTGTTAAGAATCATTCCTAGGAAGTTCATATGCTCCAGAAAGTTGTTTATTGAGATCTTAGATACATTTTTGTAGTTGATTGTTTCCTTGAATTTTGAAGGGTTTGCTACCTATGGACCTGAACAGCGGAAAAAATGTAAAAAATCTAATTTGTTAAAGTTTTTTGCGATTTTGATCTTGAAGATGAAGTTTTTTTGATTTTATATGTTTGTTCTTTATGGCAAGAGCTACAACTTTGTCTCAGAGGGTTAATCAAAATTCCGAACGGTTTGCAAGATATGAGCCTGAGAAGATGATCACTTTTTTGCAAAAATGACACCGAGGCCCCAAATCTTTAAGGGCCCATAAAAAAAGTGCATGACTTTGGGCAAAACTGGGAAACACGGGTCTTTTTTTTTGGTCCTTTATGGTTATTTATTGTCCGTATATGGTTATTTTTCAATGACTTAAAAAATTATACACAGTGTATTTTAAGCTTTCTACAAAAATTAGAAAAAATACTACTTTGAAAGAACAGCCCCCACAAATTTTCTCCAATAATTAGGATTTTGACACAATACCATAGATACCATATGAACCGGAAAGCAATTATAATATATATATATATAAATTACAGCATCGCCGAATATAGCACTTTTACTTTTTATTCCCTTCACCTCAGGTGGAAAAGGGTATATATAAGTTTGTCATTCCGTTTTTAATTTCTACAATATTGATCTAAGACCCTATAAAGTATATATATTCTGGGTCCTTATGAGGAGAGAACTTGATTTAACCCTGTCCGTCTGTCCGTCTTACGTTTGATATGTGTTTTCCGGAGACTCCAGACATGATAGCGGCTAGGTTGTTTCACATTTATGTCACATATATTCCACCATTTCTTGCTATTGATTCAGGCAGATCGGTCCAAAAATGGCTGAGGTATGAGCAAAAAACCACGACTACCTCTAATTTTTTCCAAAAATCCCTTGTTGTTGTATTTTTATTACTTTTTTCTGTATATCTTGAGAACGGCAAGAGTTTTCAAATTAGGTACACACATTTAGGCTATCAATACACAGCATCCCACAAAATGTGGGCGGGATCGTAAAGTGGGCGTTGTACCTCCCAGATTTTTTGGACTGTTATATGACCTATGGTTATACCTTGTATATCAAAAGATCGGAAATCTATATTAAAAAATATTTTCTGAAAAACTCGGAAAAATCGGTTGAGATACGAAAAAGTTATGACCAAAATAATAATTTTTTTTTAATACCCACTTTCGGGAACCATAGATCTTCCCGAGTCCAAGATTTATAACCCAACTAACTGTCAAATTTCTTCTTAAACACGTCGGTATATTAATCTGTCAAATCGGTTAAAAATGGCTGAGTTATAATCAAAATAAATTTTTTATGTTCAAAAACGATTTTAAAAAAATATTTACCAGTTTTCGCTTTTTAAATTTAAATTATAATGAAGTTTTTATTTTAGTATTGTTAATATGTATGTATATGTTAAAACTATTTTGTTTTTGTCTAGTTGCTCTGTATTCTGCTCGCAAAATGGTGAAGGGTATATAAGATTCGGCATAGCCGAATATAGCACTCTTACTTGTTTTTATTTATGTGCTTTAAAAAAAGAAAGAATTGTAAAAGCTTTTAAAAAATAAATAATAAAATATTCAATATCAATCCTTTTTTCCAATAAAGTACAATCGATGATACTGGTGGCATAATCAATACAAGACACAATATCCTCTTCAAATTCAAATAAAACTCATTGAACATCTATGATGTGTCTTACGTAAAATAATAATAATAATAACCAGCATGCGGCAGTTTTCTTCCATTTAATTTTGATATTTTAACAATATCCTGCAACTGCAAAAAATAAACATTTATTCAAGTACAGACACTTGAAATTCCAATAAATAATCTATAAACTATCTTCTATTTGTTGCTCTAGTGCTAAAACTAAATAAAATATTTCAGAAAGGAGTATGTGATCTAAAAGGGTTGCATGGTATTGGATGACACACTAAATCAAAAATTAAATTTTTATATTTATTAAATCATAATGTCTCTTCGCATAGACAAATAATGACAATGAAGTCTTTTAGCAGAAAAAGTGATAGGAAAAAATAAAAACTCAGGCGCGTGTCCCTACCAGGAAAGAGAGATTCAAAGAATGAAAATATTTATTAATAAAACCATGACCATAAATATAAATCTAAATCGTTATTTATATACGATAATAGTTTTTTGATATTAAATTATGATGATGGCATTATGAAGTAACAAACGATGAGTACAACGACCACGCAGTTTCCAAAAAAGGGTTAAGTACGAATGCAGGATATTTGTACACAACGCTTTGCAAACGTATACATTATTATTAGAAATTATGTATTGAAGTTGTAGTATGTATGTATTTGGTCCCAGCATGGATTCCTTTTTCTCCTTTTCAAAGAACTCTTTCTAAACAGGGGAGTGCCATATAACTCATACATTCACTTTCACTTATTTTTTCCATTGACTGCAATATTTTTCCCGCTTGTCCTTTTGTATTTGCCAGGACAAGCCATTCATGCATAGTTTTCCATAATGAATAGTTATGACTACTTATGTTTGTACAAGTATGCATGTCGTTTGCTATATTGTCCCTTATTGTTTCATTCATATTTGATTTCTGAATTTTACTTTCCTTTTACTTTTTTTTTCAACTCCTAGGGGTTGGCTTTTCATTGTTGTAGTCATTGTTTCGGTTATTAAATAAAAAAGGGATATTGCGTGATTTTTTTTTCGGTACATTTGTACAATATTGACATACTCGTCGTACCATTTCAATTACATGTCATCATCTTTTTTTTGTTTGCTGGAATAAATATGACATTTTTAGTAGTGGGTTTGCTGTTGTGTTGTTTGCTTTTAATATTAATAAATTTATGTTTATGTTAAATGTAGAACAAACATAATTGTGATAAAAGTTGACATTGTTTAGTGGCCGAAATATGTAATTTAATAAAAATTAGGAATTTATGGAATATGAAAAAAAAACTAAACGATTTTTTTACCCGATTTTTATTAAAAATAATGTTAAAGGGGGATTGTAAATGATGACTTGTAAATAGATTTAATTTTTATAGTGCTTTTTACAAAATATCCTTTTTTAAGAGCTAAACATATTCCAATAAATTAATATTTATTGATTAGCAAAATATAATACAAAATTTGTTACATTTTAATCGAAAATCCTTGCTAAAGGGTAAAAGTGCAATTTAAGTATTTTTTTTGGCGTAAATTGGTGTACGTTTCGATTTCTTTTATAAATTTGAAGCAATTTTTTACCTTGCACCATCATAAATGGTACCCACGGAAATCGAAAACGCAAAACGCAAGAATTTTAAACGTCGTTTTTTAATAAGATTTTTGTAATAAAAGAATTTTATGGCAAATATTATACAAATATTACTCTACTAAGAAGAATTTTTTAACAAAAATTAAAAATTTTAACACTCAAAACAACTTTCAAGTTCTTTCGTTTTGCGTTTTTGATTTCCAAGACACTCCTGAGATTAATTTTAAATTTGAACCTGATATATTCTTAACGGACTATAGATTTTAAATAATTCCGACCCAAAAAAATTACCACCACCTTTATAAATTTCGTACATTTATGGGTGTAAATTCGGTTTAAGCAATTTTCATGCTTAACCCCGGGTCTTCACGTAGCAATATTTATTGCGGCAAACGTCAAATTTCATTGCTCCATAAAATTTGCGACGTATAGACCGCATATTGCCATGAGTGGCAATCCATTGCGCAATGATTGCTCTTCTTATTGCTTGAGCAATTATTGCTTAGCAATATGCTGTCAAATCAGTTGTAATTTATCTGTCATTTCATTTCTCTGTACGGTTGTTTTTTGTTTGTGTGTTTATTTATTAAAAAAGCAATCAATAAATATATTATTATATATTATATTTTTTAATAAACGTCAAGATCAACAAAAGCAAACGACGAATTTATTTTTTTGTATATTTTTATTTTTTCAATAGAACAATTCAACTTTTTTTTTAACGCAAATAAACAAAAAAGTAATACAAAACACAGCTACGACAATTACAGTTAATTATGTTATTAATTTAAAAAAGAAAATTTCACAACCACTACAAAACACAACATAAAACATTTGTTATAAATATGTACAGCCACAAAACTTTATACGACTACTCGCGGTGAAAATTGCAAATTTATGGCAAAGCAATTTCAAGTGTTCTCCAGCAATAAATTCAGCAATTATTGCTCCATTGTTCTGTCATTGTTCTGCCGACGTTTTTGCTTGTACTTAGCAATAAATATTGCAACGTGGAGACCCAGCGTAAATAATTAACGATAAGTATAACTACTATCGGAAACAAAAACAACACCAAACCAATTCTACTTCTAACATTTTATATGAAGGGGACTGGTCACTTTAACATGGCCGAGTCCTAGGAGAGGGTTAATTGGCCTCTTTTTGCCACTTCGTGAAAAGTCACTGATATAACTGAAATGGACACATTCAATTTCGGTTAAAATTATTCTTTTCGCAGATATTGTCCCGAGTGAACCATGTAAATATGATCGATCCCCTTCATATTAAGTTATAGAACCAGATGGAATCTGCAACTACCCGCACAAAATCCAGCTTAATGACCAGTTTTGTGTCAATTACCTTTCTTCTGGTGTAACTAAACTTTAAACATATTAACAACAGTTAAGTGACATGTTTTATTTTCACCTACCACAATTCGTTTCTTTTTATTATGATATTGTGTTCACTGGTCACGGTATAAAAGCTTAAAGAACAATTTGCACAAATATCCAGCAGGGAAGTTATACAAAAATTGTTTTAACTACAGGTTCCCACCGTCTATCGCTTTACGAAACCCTTAAGAAATCCTTCATTTGCTAAGGACCCCTCTTTGTTAAATTCAAAATAACCCTTTTTTGAGGATGTAGAATTCGATTAATTATTACTCGATAAAGAAGCGTGTCCATGAAACAAGAACTCGCAGAATCATTGTGGGTAACACAATCGACAATTTCCTTTAATATCATTGATACACTCATAAAATTATTACAGTAACTGATTGTGGGTTATTAAATTCGTTTTCCGTACTGTCAAAATTGAATAAAAAAATAGTTATTTACGAATAATTTTATTTTTTAACATTTACTATGATTGTTATCAGTGTGACCACAACTAAAAAAAAAAATCGATGCTAAATGGAGCTTAAAGCAATGCTAAAAATGCTAAAAAAAAATTGAAAATTTAAAAAAAATGCTAATTTTTCTTAACTATGTAATTGTATCTTTATTACGAATGAATTATATATTAATTTACCTGAAAATATTTCTTTTAAATAAAAGTAAAAACAAAAATTGTCACTGAAAACATAAAAGGCTATTCAACAGCATTTTCAATAAATTTAATTACACATTAAACACATCATTATATGAATAGTTTTCCTTAACTGCCAAAGTGTTGGTCAAAATACTGTTAGAATATGATCTGTTTTCATTAAACATTTTTATAAGATCAACAGTAATGATAAAATCTCTGAAACATTTATTTAGCCTTTTTAGTACACATCTAACGTAAATCAATGAATTCAATACCATCCTATTTCTAATTTGGTTTTTATAAGGTTCATACCGCTAAAAATTCTTTCAACTTCCGCGTTACTAAATGGCAAAACCAAAAACTTTATAACAAAAGAAGCTAACTCGTTGAAAGCATTTTCTTTTAAAGCGTTTCTGTACTCATAAACACCTATCGAGAATTCAATAGTTGAGCTTTGGTTCATCCATTCGCATGCATTTAGCTTTTGCCATTGCTGTTCCAAAGCCGTAATTTCTTCTGGGGCCTAATTCTGGCAGTCGTGATCGAGTAATTTCTCGATTCAAAATCAATTTTATCTCAGTCGATACTGAACGAATCAAAATTATTTTTTCAGTATTGTGAAACTCAAATTTTTGCTTTACAACACTGAAAAAATAATTCGTTCAGTATTGACTGAAATAATTAGATTTTAAATTGCTTTCGAATCAAGAAATTACTCCATCACGACTGCCACAATCAGGCCCCTGTAGTAAAATCTACCATTTCTTCCTTAAATTTTTTTTTTTTTGGTGTTTACAGGGTTGCTATTATTATACATTTGTATGAACGTATAAATGACAAAATACACTGATTTAGATTGACAGAAATGTAAAGTTATATTGCGAAATAGCAATATATAAAATTTATAAGATTAAAAAATGCTGAAGAATGCTAATAAAATATTAGGAAAATGCTGAAAATTATGCTAAATGAAATTTGAAAAATTCGCTGCTAAATCAAAATAAATAATGCTGAATTTAGCAGTGAAAATGCTAAAAGGGTCACTCTGTTTGTTATTGAAAAAACAAACTATACTCACAATATTCTGTACGTAAAATTAACTGAAATTGAAATATAAAATAATTGAAAATTCAGTTAAAAACCGGTCTACTTATTTTTTATTTATTTTTAACGAAAAGTTCATTTGATTTTTAATGTCAAAAATTCAACTCCATTTTCCGAAAAAAATGAATTTTCAGTTATTTTATTAAATTCAGTCATTTTCGTTTACTCCACAAAAGAGCCGAATTTCTAAAAAATACCAGACAGACACCTGTTCGCTTGTTTTTCTAATGAGAGAGAGAGAGAGAATATTATTATTTACTTACCCCGCTACCAGTGTTGCCACCTCACGTGCAATTACACATATCATGTGTAATATTTTTTTCATGTGTAGCCCACTTGTAATTGACTGCATGTGTAATTCATGTGTAATTTAATATTTTTACGTTTTGTTGCACTGATTTTTGTTATTATTTTTTCACAAGAAGTAAAAAGGTTTATTATTCTTAGTGTTAAAAGAGCTGAACTAAAAATGGTTGGATAATTAACTACTAACCATTTGGCATTTTGATAGCTTTGCCAGAATTTATTATAACGACGAAACATCCTGGGCACATTATTCTTTTTTTTATTTCAAAGAGAGTGGATAATCGACTGCAAAAGAAATGTTTGAGCTTCTCAAAAGCACAATTATAGAAAAAGGGCCCTTTAAAAATCCAGTTGGATTTGCATCAGATACACCTAATGTTATGTTTGAACAATATAATTCAGAAGGTGAGTTGCTTAAAGACGAAAAGCCAGTTATTATTTTGATAAAATGCACGTGCCACCTAATAAATTTGGTAGCGTCGAAGGCCTGTCTGAACCTTCCAACATATTTGGAAGATTTACTTTGTAATATTAAATCTTGTTTTATTAGCAATAATGCTCGGCAGATAAAACTTAAGGAGTTTCAAGAATATTTTCGCGACAACAGGCACTCTTACATTTTGAAAAATTTAAGCTTCATAGTAATTTGAAGGCAGAATATAATTGGAAAAAGATTTTCGAAATAAAAAATTCCTTTGAAGACTGATTATTTCCTACTTTGCAAATAGATATTTTAGTTTTAATCTTTTAAATGGTAAAATGAAAATATTATTTTTTTGCATTAAATATAGCAACGATACCATTGTTGTTAACAAAAAGCAAATAGACATTTGAAAAATATTTTTGTGTTGGATAAGTAAAAAATAGAGGAACGTAATTAACATTCCGTTCAAAATTTCGCCGACGACTTTTGAAGGATGCATCAGATCCTTTTCATACCCAAATAAAATGCAAGTTACAGATCGTCACCTAAAATCAAATCAACCGAAAGGGCTTAACAACAAAAAAATTCGAAATAAGTGTTTTCGATTATGTTTTGTTCGTTTTATTAAACTTAATGTTCACAAACATTTATGATCAAAAATGGCGACTTTATTAAAGAAATGGAAACGCCAACTACACCTTGTTGTTATTGATTTTGTAAAGTTTTTTTGCTTCTCCTGTAACAAAATAAAAGGTGTTGTTACGCCCTTTTGCATTTTAAGAAGTTTTTTGGTATATATGCTGGTTAAAATATCAATTCCACTAAGAAAATTGAAATTGGTTTACTTTTTCTGAAGAAGCCAAATACGGGATTAATTCCACTTTTGATTGAAATTTGCTTCTGTGACATGCGTAAAAAGATAGCATGTGTAATTCGTATTTTCATGTGTAATTTTGGCATGATCCATGTGTAATTTACCATTTTGTTGGTTAATTTGTTTTACGGAATTCGCGGTTGAATTTTTGACAGTAACAATTAAATAAACTTTTCGTTACTTTAAATTACATTTTCATTTAATTTAACATAAAGAAGAATTTAACTTAAGCAACGGACAATATTAACTGCAACTGAAAATCCGTATTATAATGCACTTAGTTTTTGAATAACTTTAGAATCAGTTAAAAATAAATTTGCTTGGAAATTTAAATGTTTATTTATTTAAAAATGACTGAACGGAATAGGTACATACTTCTTAAATAAACTACAGTCCGTTACTGTAATAATATTGTGAGTGTACCAAAAAAAATTGTTTTTCCGTATTTATTTCGTTATGTAAAATTAGTTTGATTTGTGTCAGTTAAAATATATTTTTTTAAAAGTAAAAACTCTTCAATTTTAAGGAATATGCTGTTAAATAAATAAAAAATTTAAAAATTAATGTAAAAATCATTTGTTTTAAAAAAAATGTAAATGATCCGTTTTTTAAATAAATTTTAAGTTGTTTAAAATGAATGGATTTATTTTTTTTTTATAAAACTTGTTAAGAGTTCTTTCAGTTACTTTACTGCATCTCTGTATGTCTTATTGCGTAACGCATAATTACGCGCTTATTTTTTTAAATGCACCATTAGTGCTTCGCAAAATGATAAAATTTTTTATTGGCATTTGCACGATATTATATTCCATACATAATGTCATCAATAGGCTTTTAAAACGAAAAAAAATTTCGATGATGTAAGTTGAGTTAGTATGTTTTAATTTTCAACTTAAATTCTGTTAAATTTTGGTGTTGATCGCCCTATCCAATCCAAAGTTATACATAAAAAAGTAACTTAGCGTACAACTGTATGTTGTATAGCCCGTACACTTTAAGAGCTTCTACTGCAAAACTCACTTTTTCGACTTAGCATGTCTTGGAATTTTTATTGCGGCCCTATGCTCCTCAGAGGAGTAAAAGGAACATATATATATATAGCTGTTGATATGTATAATACTCTGATTGTAATTGGAACGATATTGTTTAACATATGCCTCTTTTTGTACTGTACCACTCAATAAACTATTTTTTAGTAGAAATGTGACCCTAATAATGTTGGTATGTATTTCGGTTTTGTACTCTGTTTTAAAAAAGATGGTAACCGAATGCAAATGGTGCCACATATTGGCCACACCAAAAAATTGTGCTGTGATGTCGTGATATTGATCATCAGTAACAACCATTATTGCTTTGCCAACCTCATTTTTAAAATGATGCCTCCAATCCAAAATCTGCTTAATTGCTTAGGATGGTTTTTCTCGAAGAATCTTCATCCACTTTTAATGATGATGAACTTTGTTTAATCGTGTACCGCTTAATTTTTACTAGCCCTAAATTGCTAGTTTGCAAATTGTTCTTAAGGGTTGCCAACACTCTACTGCAGAAAAAGCAGCAAATTCATATCAATTAAAATGAATTATATCTTATTTCAAATGTATTCAAGTAGGATATTTTATATGCTCATATTTATAAAATTAATAAATTTCAACTACTTTTGAATCTATTTTGATTTATCACCACTAACTTTCCCGTTAATACTCGTAAATCTCAACATTTCATTAAAATGTTAACAGTTGCGATACTTTTAAACGATATAAATCAAAATTATGTCTATTTAATAAATTAAACATAACGCATAGTCAATGATAGTGATAATTTATCACAAATTTATTTTTTAAATGCAAAATCAATGATAATACTTTAAAGAAACATGTAACAAAGAAAAATAGCTCAAATTTGAAATATTTACAAATAAATGCTTGGAATTCATATATGACTTTCACTTAACAATTGAAAAAAAGACTTTAAATTTTTACACACGATTAAATAATTTTAATGACAAAAGAAGACAAAGTGAAACGACAGCGATAGAAAAAATGTAGGGTGAGAGAGGAGTTTTAGTGTGAGAGGGCGCCCAGCTAACAACACCCCATTTAATCAGCATAAAATTGAAACTTTTTTAGTTTTTAGCGTTAGCAGGGATGGAAAATTTAGATTTTAAAACTTAACCTTATCCCAACTAAACGAGTACTTTTTTTTAATAAAAGTACTAAGCATTTGTATGACGTTTTAATTGGACAAATTGAAAACGGAGACAGAAATTAACTGTAAGTTTCTCAAATCAGTTTTCCTTGACAAAATAAAAAGAATTAAAGTTATCGAATTAATAATTTAAACAAATTTCGTATTTTCAAATAATTAATTATTTATTCAATCCAAGTAATATAAAAAGCCTTGTAGATAAACTGAAATTCAGAGCAAAGCTGAGTAGAATGTAAGATTTAAATCTGGACTCCAATGCAATAATGATTTTCACTTTATTAAGATACTCTATGAAGGTTGTATTTCCATTTTCGGTATTTTTCTCCTTTTACTTTCGTCGAGGATCGTTGCAATACTGCGATGATTAAACTGCTGAACAAGTAAATTAATTACAGAGCAAGGTGGACTATTTAGTATGCCCTACTATTTCAGGCTTTAGGTTGAAAGCAACAATCGCTGTGTTTTCATGACCCATATACAAGATACTTACAGGGGTGCGCTGGAACTCGAAAACGTAAAACGCTAAAAATTAAAAAGTAATTTTTTATTAAGATTTTTATAATAAAAGAATTTTATTTAACATTATACTAATATTTCTCTAGTTAACAGAATTTAATGACATAAATTATAAAAATTAGATTTAAAGTGTATTAAAAACAACTATACTGTAGCCTCTCTTAGCATCTGTGAAATCAGTGTTGTAATAAAGCAATTGCACTTTACAACACTGCAAAACAAATGCATAGCAGAGTTCAGTATTAGGCTTGCAAAAGTGCAAATGCAAAATAGCGTAGCTCTTTTGTAAAATGCAACAACAAACTACATACACAGTTTCTATTAGATTTCATTAACCATAAAACGCATAACCATGTACCCGTGTGTCCAATAGCAACTTTAAGCGTTTCTAGCTGCAAAACCAATACTAATAGAGTATAGAAACTTTGGATCTAGAAACTCAAGTCTTTTTGAGTAGTTTTATTGGCTCAGCGATTCCATAACTATAAGCCTCCAAAGATGACACCTACGCGAACACATAATCGGGGTACCCGTGTAGTTTTTATATGAAAATATGAGCAAATAAAAGGCTGTTCAAAAGTTTTTTTATTAAATATATTAAATTATTTAATAAATTTTTCAAATGTACCCCGGTTTTGTGTTTGCGTATTTTGTTTTTGGTTATGTGTTCTACGGTAAATGTTCTACGATATGTTGCATTTGCTCTTTGCAAGCCTAGTACTGAACTCCGCTATAGTTACTTTTAACTTTGCAAAAGCATTGCCAATTTAAATAATGCGCTTGTTGCGTTTGTTTGCATATCAGCTGCGAACAGATAACTGTAAGCTGCATTATTTAATATGCCCTTCAATTTCAGACTTCTGATTGAGAATGTGAATATCCAATGTTTCTTCTCCTGTATTCACCACTGCATCAATATATATAATAAATATGAATCTTACATGGATGGCGTCATATAAAATTATTATTTTATGAAAATTATTTTGAATTTTATTTTTGTATGAAATACATAAGTACCTGTTTATCAAAAAAGTACCAAAAAGATTTATTTTTTCGAATTTCCGAAAAGTAGCAAAAATTTGTTTGAGAGCTTCTTAAAGAGAGGAGGACATATATCTATCTTTATTACTTTAAAAAATAAATGGTTTTTTAAAAAGTACCAAAACTATATTTTTTTTGCTTTTTTTCGTCCCTAAAATGTACAAATTTCAAAAAACTATCAAGCACATGTCAATTTAGTTTTTGATTTTATAATGTTCTTTTTTGAATTTTTTATCTACCTCTGTCATATCACGAGATATAAGGTTACCGATTTTACCCGTTTTTACCCTTTTTGAAATTTCCAAAAATCCTTACTTATTTTTCCACACACTCCGAAGGTAGTCTACATACAAAATTTCAAGTCTCTGGCTTAAATTGTCACGCTAATCTTATGTAAATAGACGAAGTAAGTCGCTCTGGTTACTAGGTGGACACGTAATTGCAGCTGTAATTAATAGTAGTTACTTTTGATACTTTACAGTATTAGATGTAATTTACACTTTACTTTTAATTTTTTCTGTCCCTTCAAAATCTTTTTCATTTACATTGTTTCTATAGATTTAAAATTAGTTCCCAATCACTTCACTTAAAAAAAAGAACACGCAAAAACTTCATAATAACCACGTGTAAAGGGGTGGTACTGCCGTTATTTCTATCTAATAAGTACAAAATTAATGAATTTTCCATGCCTGATCGACAGATATTTATTCACAGTTCTTCATACGAATTCAAAATTCTATGACAAATTTTTTTGTTAACTTTTGGAAAACTTTTTATGATTAATCGGCCTTAAGATCGAATAAAAACAAAAAAAAAAAATAGGTTAATAAAAGTTATTGTTATTTGTATACATCTTAATGACATGCCATTTATAAAGATTTTTACTTCGATTCGAGTATTGAGACATTTATTAATATTGTTGTTTAGGGGCTTTTATTTCGCAAATTGCTATCTCACACTTATTTATTTTTAAAGGATGTTCTTATGTGAAAATTATGTTTTCTTTTTGCTATTTTCCGGTTTGCAAAAAATATTATTGTTTGCCTTGTGAATAATGTAGATATTTTGCCATTGTTTCTTTTATTTTTTTCAACACTAAGGAAAAATTACTCTCTATTTGTTTAATATAGAACCGTGACCAAATTGCAATCAATTCGATATATGACATTTGTTTTTTGTGAAGGTTTTGTGTAGCAAAAAAATTATAAAATTGGCTTATACAGGAGTTTGTTGCAAAAGCAATCGAGAATTTTATTGTAGATGAATGAAGTTTACGCTATTCTAAAGCAAATTTATTAGGTAAAAGCATTCGAGAGACTTATTTTGGGTGTCAACTAAATTCATCTATAAAAACGATCAGCTAGGCGGATGCGTTTACCAGTTAAGTAAAGTCTTGCTTGCATCTATAGGAACAATTGGTAGTCAAAAGGGCGAGCATCTTTATAATAAAATGTGTGATGTAATATTTACCATCAGTTGTTTTCCAAGAAGAAGAGATATCGCAGGACTCATCCGACTAGAAGAGCCTTAAACATCTACATATGTGAACGGGAACCGTGATTTGGAGAATTTCCGTCCGGCATCGGCAGGACGTAGACTTAAGAATAAGGTTTAATTAATTACACTGTGCTTGAATTTTACACTTTTGTTAACAAGATGGGCAACCTACTGGTAAAGCTTATTCAAGTACGTTGAATTCAATAGTGCTAGTAGTTTTTTTTAAAGATAGCGCTCGTATTCACCACGAGAAACAATTTCAATACTAAAATAGCATAAAACGATATTTTTTACTTTTGGGATCATTTTTCAATTTAAATAAATCCAAGTCTGTTGAATAAAATTTTCCATTATATTTTTTTTCGCGGAAAAATTTTATTTCGCGATTTTTTTGAAAGAAAAATTTTTTTAATTGCATTTGCCCTCGCGTTTTCTTGCCGTTTATCGTTTACATTTATATGTTTTTAATTTCGCAATGGCTTGGCCAGATTTCATATCAAATAAACCCAAAAGTTGTTAGCGAAATAGATATTTTGCTTTAACGTTGATTTTTTTCGTTAGACTTGTTCTACATTAATCGCTTTGGATAGCTTATTCTCATAATAGATCCATTTTTCGACAAACTGCCTGTGACTAAATCTTATTACACTTTAACGATTTTAGTTTTCTCCACTTACCGATAAAAACATTATTTTCAGTTGGCAATACCTCTTAAAATAGATATGAAAGTTGGCAGCCAGCTGATTGAATTTGTCTGCACCGCAAAGAAAAGGCAAATAAATAACTGGCAGATGAGGGTGTTTACATGGTGAAATAATACAGGTGGCAGGCAGCACCACGCCAGATAACGTTGCATTGCTTGTACAATCTTATGTTAAAGTTTTGTTTATGTTTACAAAAAGTCCACGTTTTGTGCTGTGATTATTGTATTTATTAAAGTTTTTAATAATTTTAAATTAAAATAAATAAGATATTGACCATAATTAAATGAAAACTGGCTAAAAATTCATTTATTTCATCACGTTCAGCGGCACTCTTTGATTTTTGTTTAAAATATTTTTTGACGGGACCTGGGATCTAATTTCCATTTTTGTTGTAATGTTGTTTTTGTTGCCGTAAAAATGCCAACTGCTTATTTCACCATGGGTGTTTATGACATTGCAACACAAAATAGAAAAAAGCTATACAATTATTAGTCTAGCAAAAACGCAATGGTGCAAATCTTGCACTTGCTATGTTGCAAGACCATTTGCAATTATTTTTGAACGCCACTATTGTTTATACATATAAATCAAACAAATTTTTAAAATTACAACATCGATATTGTGATTAATTCGATATTCTGTATTAAAAACATTTCGGTATTGCCGATTATGGCCAACACTGTGAACGCCTGACTTTGCAGTGACTTTAAAAAACGTTCTTAGGAAGTTTAAACGATTTTTTGACAACGGATAAGGGTATACTTTATATAGGTGACTTCCTATGAAAACAATGGCATTTAAAAGTGAGAAACCTTTTAATTTCCATCACAAAAGACCTAATGACCTACGAGGAACTCGCACTTTTTATTCGTCTAACCCCTGTGGGACTTAACTTTCTAACAAAACATTTTTTAAGGTCATTTTAATTCGACCTAATCATCAAACCATGTTACGTTGCACACTTTTTGTGTACTCTTATGTGTAGTATTTTACTTAGGAAGATTTTCTCCCTCTTGATGGTGTAAAAAGACAAATATGTTTTTTATTAACGCTTTTTTTGCCACACATTCTGTGTTTTCTTTTAGGGTTTCAAACATTAAAAATTAGATAAATATTGCAATTTGAGCATGTTTCTCTATGTTACGATTCCAATGTTATTAGTTTCCTATAATGCGCTGATTATGCCATAAATATTTGGAATATTTCATTGTTTTAATGGAAACACATACATATGTTTATTTTTGGGACAAAAATACTGTTTGTTTTGCATGACATGTTGAGATTTATATATAAAAAAAATTCGCAAACCATATTGTTTTTCAGTCTAAAATAGCATTAAACATCCCTTTAAGGTCCAGAAAATTAGCAAATGTTTTTTATTTTGTTTAGAATATGGGAAGAGTGTGGGTTAAAACCTATTATATCTAAAAGATTTTCCCATCGATTCCGACTTCAAAATTTGCATATTATTTATTCTCCAATAATGTTAAGACTTGGCATTAACCAAATGTGTATGATTTGTGATTGTGTGTCATGTTGGCGGTTAAGCATACAAGATAATGCCATTAAAATAAGTTAATAAATGTACACATGGGTCATAATTAATAAATACAATTTTAAACTTCAAATGTAAGAACTACGGAAAATAAGGATTATACGCAAAAAGCATTACACAGATACGCATTAAACCCGTTATGAAAAGCAGAACAGGAAACAGATACAAATACTTAAGAATAAAACATTTTCAATACCAGGAGTATGAAATACAATTTTGTACCATCAAGTTGGAAAAATTACAACCATGACAACTTGAAAAAGTTGTTTTACTATTACAAACCAGAAAAACAATAAATAAAATTCCTCCTGGAAATTCATTAAAATTCAAAATCTTATGCAAAGGGTGTTTTAACAAGGTTGTTCTTTATTCTTTATAAAATATATTCAATTTATTGGGATAAAATGGTTTCTTAAATAAAATTTTGTATAACGAATAACGAATAACAGGTTTGCCAACAATCCAAATTGACCGAGAACATACATCGTCGCTCTTTATAAAAATGTGGTTTTAGGTAGGTAATTAAAGAAAGGCGCCTTCAGAAATCACGGAATGTCTTTGTTTTAAACCCAAATTTACATAAATTTGTATTTCTTTTCCAACAAAATTTTAAGAAAAAGCACTATCAACACAGAAAAAAATAACAATTGATTTCTATTAAAAAATTTGTGATATTGATTAAAAATCTAATTAAATTTGCACCAGCAAACAAATTAATAGTATCAATTGAACATTTAATTCACTTGATTAATTTTTAAAACTGATTTTATTTGTGAATAATGCTCAAATTGGTGAACAATTTTGGAGAATTTTTTATGTGAACTACTGGTTGTATGCAATGCGCCTACTAACGACTGCGACTTTTGGAAGCTTACAAAAAGGTTGCAGTCATTGTACATGACTGCTTAGGATCTTTAACTATCTAACTTAAAACGAAAAAGCAGTTTCTTTTCAGTAGCAGAACACAGTTGACCAAACTCTTCTCAAGTTTATATATATATATATATTGGAACAAAGGGCCGTAACGATATCCTTCCATCCGGATCTATCCTGTGCAATTAGTGTTATTTCAGACCAGGTTTTTCCTGTTTGCTTATCCTGGATTCTCCAGCTTCCCAAGTTTAGAGGGAAAAAATTTGCCTAAAATCTTTAAGATATGCCCTAAACCAATGTTATTGCCGACTATAATATCCGGGGTATACTCGCTCTTTGGATAAGAGATTGAATTCTGGAATTAAAGAAATCGGTAACTTTTTGGTGTTACTTGATCGCTTATAATTAAAATAGATTTTCAGTGACTCAATAAAACCCCTATGGCTACACCCCACTTATTTTAAACTATACACACATCAAATGTATTTCCACTAGCGAGATAGATCCACGATTTTTTTGATGATTTTGTTATTGCAAACACTGGGAATTAAGGCCAATCTAGCGGCGGAAAAAATTTATCTTCTAAATTAATAATCTGATCCACAATAAATCTATTGATAAATTGATGAATTTAAGCTCTGTAAAAAAGTAGTTATTATTAATACCGTGGGCGCTATATGCTATTATAGGGTAATTGACACTTTCAGACAAGTCTTACGTATTTTGGCGAAAACGCATCCCTGATCCAATTATTGTTTGAAAAGTTTTAAAAAACAATAATAATTTATCATGACTGGGTTGTATGTTCCAAAATACGTAAGACTTGTGTGATAATGTTAAGTACCCTTATATAACACCAATTTTTCCGATAAAATTCTTTAGTCGGTGGAAAACTCATATCTTTCAAACTAATATTCAGATCCACATAAAAATTGATGGATGAATTATAGTTTACTCCTTTGTTTTGTATGTATTTTGCTTTGTTTGTAGCACAGAGTTGTATTTTTAAGGCATGATTTATATAAATCCACTATTTAAGTAAATTGAGATTTTTATGCCGTGTGGTAGAGAAAGATATGCCTCGTCGACCAGCATGTAGTTTTTCTTCAATTTAAGTTTTGAAGTGTGTAAAACCAACTACGTTTTTGGTTTTTCTCTCAAGCTGCACACATGAAATGTAAAAAGTTTTTTGTCTCTCCTGTAAAATTTACTGAAAGGAAGTTAGCAGGTTTGCATATTAAGCCGACGAAATGGATTACATTAGAAACGTAAAACCTGTCAACCGACAAGTCCATAGTTAGTGGTCCGCTTAAGAGAACGATAACTTAAGTTGTCAATCGCCATCGTGGTCCAGGCTGTAAAACATGTAAATGTCTCGGAAAATTCCGGGACGGGAATTCCGAAAAAAAGTTTTAAAGATTGGTTATGTTTTCTAAAGTAGGCTCGGAAAACACAACTTTTTGCACCACCCTTTTAAAAAAAGCTTTAGTTGGCTTGGCTTGTTGTTTGGCTCCACCAAGCATTAAAGCATGAAATATGCCCAACGTATGTATGCATCTTGTAGTAAGCAAAATTCTAACGATATTCTTACTTCGAGTTACAAACAAGTGGCAGTCGAAACAGATGGGGGGAAACATTTAGAAATTATTATCATGTTGGTGTCTATTACTTTATGTAAATGTGCGTTATCATCAGTTTTTTTTTTCATTTAACTTTTCATTTCGATAAAGAAAATAAATAAGTTAACAATATTAACATAACATGGCTTTAATTTTAATCACTTGCCAAATATTTGAACAGCAGGAGTAAGAAGTGAAATGAATTGTGTGCTGGAAATTAAAAAGTGGGTGTGAATTTATTTAGATGAATTCTATATCATCATTGTCCTATATAGCACATCATTATAACCATCATGTAGCCATCCTTTAACTGTTAGATGAAATATAAAACAAAAAAGACTTTATTTGAAATGCGTTTAGCTGAAGGGGTTGTGTTTTCACTTGGCAATAAAAAGCAGATTAATTTCTTAATGTTGTACGCTTTTTTTCTATTTTGTGAATATTTAATTATTTTATGACTTTGTAATTTTATTACGTTTCTATGAAACCGTTAATTTTATTAATAAATATTTATGGTTTTTAATATAAACGTTATGGCAAAAAAGAAAACAAGGATTTATTAGCCAGAAAAGTTTTCTTAATTTCATTAAGTCTTTACGTTATCATTTAAAATTTTTCTTACGCTTTAAACTTAAAATTGTTTTATTATGGAAATTAACAAGATTAAAATTTGTTGTAAATTTTATTAAAAATCATTGAACTGAAGGGTTTTATTTATTACAATAATACTGGAACTATCATTAGCAAAAAGTGCCGACAACGTTTTTTTTTTATCAAAAAGTGTAATAAGATTTGAAGGATTTAAAAGCAGTTAAGTAATCCTTTTTGTTGCTTTTTGGGGGTGGGTGAATGCGTCTTAAGGGATACCTTTCATTTGACGTAGCACCATGGGACATTGATGCAGCCAATACATCAAACTTGCCTAAAGCCTAAAATTAGTATATCCCTTAAGACAGCGGCTGACTAGATTGTTTGGTACCACGGGAACCAAAAGCCGCGGGACCTTATGGGTCCTAGACGGTTTATTAAAATGAGGTCCCTTCAGGGATCACGGGAAAGCTGTGTTGTAACCATTTCATCCTGTGGGAACGCCGCTCAATGTAAGATATACATTTTTGTTATTAAATATTTTAACATGAGCGGAGTGCTGGCAACCCAACTCCAGTTCAGTAATCCGTAATCGACCCATAAGTTAATTATCTAATAAATGGAAATAATAACATAAAATGAAATTTATACAAAATCGAATAAAAAATCCGATTTTTTTCTCTGCGGTCATATTGAGAACTGCAATTGGTTCAGGAATGTAGTTTTTGCCTTTTGTAAGGCAAACTAAAAAGGAAAGTAGTCCTAATTTACAACAGCTC
This sequence comes from Pollenia griseotomentosa, assembly GCA_963931875.1. NCBI lineage: Eukaryota > Metazoa > Arthropoda > Insecta > Diptera > Polleniidae > Pollenia > Pollenia griseotomentosa. Next base: position 99,719,198 of record OZ007560.1, read on the forward strand.
TCATTAAATTCTATAAGATAAATCCATATCTATAAATTGGGTCCATGCTTTTTCTACAAATAGATGTTGCAGCTGTTGGGTTTGAAACCTTTTAAGCTGCCTTTTCTAGAAACGTTAAATTTGTTGATTCTATAAGCTGTTTCTTTTTTTTTTTTTTTTTTTTTTTTTTTTTTTTTTGGCGCGGTTCAAATAATTATCAAAATTTACAAAAAGTCTTTCGAATCTTGTTTTTTTCTTAAAAAAAAAATCACTTTATTACTAGGAAATGACCAGTTATGTAAATTATCTACAGAATTTTTATCAATAGCCAAAAAAAAGGCGAATCGAGCCACGAATTACATCACTTTTCAAACCTCTGTTTCATATAGTTTAACTTTTTCCAATTCGTTTATATTTTTAAAAATATGAAATAAATTTCATAAATTTTTTTCTTTTTATCACTTCACTGTCTTATGCCAAATGTTACAAATTTGATGAAATTGAACCTGTGCTGACACTGAATAAAAATTAAAGTGGAAAGAAGGTGGACGAGACACCAAAAGTTTTTTAATGTACACACTTTAAGAAATAATATATATATTAAAGTAAAAAAAAATGTTTTTTTGTGTTTTTTTTTATAATTGTCCAACGAGTCGTAACTTTTTAATATTATCCTTTAAGATCTTGTTTCGCTTTATTAATAACAGTACATTAAATATGGGCATTTCCATGAGAATATCTTCGCCAGGACTAAAAAATAAACATCTCTGAAACATTTTTTTAATTATTATGCAGAGGTACTTATAGTTAATTAAAAATTTTAAAGAGCATTTATTTTAAGAAATTGCAGGCAACTATTTTCACTTTTCTGGCGATAAAATTCAGATATTGGTAACATTGCAATAATACTTAAAAATAAATGTTACAACAACAATGAACAAGATCCATGAGAAAAGACCACATATATGTATGTAGTTCGATTTGTAGTATATTTTTTGGTTTGTTTTTGATGGTATTCTAATGTCACGTACGTGCTTCAACCATAATTTGTCTACGTCATTTGTATTTGATCAGTCACAGTCGTATTTCAAAATTTAAAATCAAAGCATGATATTTGTCGCAAACAAATATTGATTTAATTTTTTTTTTCAAATTATTAAAAAAAAAGTTTTATAAGCTTTTTAAGGTTGTCCCGTACAATCTTGTAAGTACTACAAATGCAACTAAAGGTTTACCTTATCAAGTTGGTATTAATATTAAATTTGGTCCATCTTATTTTATTGAAATCTAAATCATCTTACCAAATTTTATTGGAACCGTTCCATAGTTGACCATACCTCTCATATAAATTTTACACCCGAAAATAGCTTTAATGTTGGTATTGACATCACATTTGGCTACAATAACTCTAAGGATAGCTTCTATGTCATGACAAAGTGATGTGCTGGTAGGTCCAAAATTTACCATAGGTCCCGTATAAACCGCCTTGTTAAAATAACTTAAAGGCAAACAAATCTCATTTAGATGAAGATATCTAAATAATATTTAACACGAAGAACTTTTACATGAATCTTAACCACAAAACATAATTATGTTCTACACTTTTCCACTTGTTTGTTTTTAGTTTCTGTATATATCTTGTCTATTATCTCTTCTGCAACAGGGTGCATGGCAAAATTTAGCAATTAAAACTAGTTTATTTTTAAATATGCAAAAATATGCATTCAAAGCAAAATATGCAAAAATATGTACTAACAAATCGATGCCATTTTACTACAAATTTCTTGATTCGCAAAGATATTAATTGTTAGGTAATCTTAGACTCACGACAACAAATATGCATTTGCATAAAAATTCGGTCCTTTATTATTACGTTTAGATTACTGAACAAATTGGCATTAAAAGTTTTTCGAAAAAGAGTGTTTGACGTTTTGTATTCACGACACAGTGCGTCGTACGCTACTAAGTTCATGTGGTACAATTGTGTTCCTACGGCTAAAAGGAAACATTTAAGTTTGAAGAATGTGTATTACGTTTAAAGGAGATTACGTTACAAAGCAAATTATTTATTCATGTTTCAATATAACAAAAACAATTTATTTAATAAATCTACAATGCAACTCATTTGCCACATTTTCAATTTATTTTGTATAAATTATACAGTTTAAACAAAATGAATTCATAATGTAGCAAAAGAAATTCACAAACTCAAAGAAATATATTTTTGTTATTGTAAAACCAAATGAACAAAGTTTAAAATTTCCGCTACAATTTTTTTTTTTTAGAAAATTCTGATTATTTTAAATGTTAAAACCAAAATACTTTCTCTCAAGGGAAACAAACATCTAGACAGCGAATAAAAGTCATAAATCTCTTACAGATGTCAGTGAATATTCTCAAAATAATTTGTTATAATAAAATATTCCACACATAGAAAAATATGAAAAGAAATAAACAAAATTATTATGCATATTAAAAAATTTTAAATGGAAATCGAATAAAATATAAAAAAAAAAAAAAAAAAAAAAAAAAACAAAAGCAGATATTTTTTTTAATAAAAAAGCCGCCACATTTATTTTTATCCTTTATCCTGTTAATGGCGAAAAGAAATTAAATTTCCAACTTCAAAAGCCAACGTAGCAACAAGCAGATTAGAAATCAACCCTAAAATGCCGGGAAAGAAGAACATTTTTGTCTGTAGGACCAACGTTTTGTTTTATTGTGGGTGGGCCGGGGTGTTATCCTTATTTGTTGGTTGTTGTCATTTTGTATGAGTGTTTTTAAATTATGACTTTTTAATTCCAAAAATATCTTTAGGATCTTGTTTTTAAAGCTCTAATAGCTGGTCTTTGTTAGTGTGGTGTTTCGTTTACAGAATACCCACTTTTTTGATTTAAACTACAATTTGAAAAGCAATAAAAATTTTTTGGTTATTAAATACAGGAAAAAAGTTGTAATTTAAAAGTGCGTGCATTGCGTCTGTGTATCAAACCAATCAACACCAAAATTTCGCTGCCACGTTTTGTCGGATTTCTGTTTTATTTTCTTAGATTTCACTGGATAATAAAGCGTGTCCAAAATAGCATATTTTACATTCATTTAATTTGTGTATCCTGTGTGTTTGTGTAATTTATTTACTTTTATGTTTCTTTTTTTTTGGAAGAAAACAAGAATACTGGGCCTTTTGGTCAATTTGTAAGGTAATAAACACCTTTTTTCTGTTAACGTGTTTGGCAACAAGGTGTAAATTGTTATCGATGTTTGTTGCTCTAGTGAAATGTGGTTGTAATAATGCTAGAATATACTATGAGTTTTGGCGTTTTTTTGTGAATTGAAAATGTATTATTATAAAAATCCATGTTGCAAACACATCTCTCATCTCGTGAGAACGGCTGGAGCGATTTGGCTGATTTTCTTATTCGTTTTGAAACTTTCAGGAGATGGTTTGTAAAAAAAATTTTTGAAAATTTCTGGTAAAACTTGAAAAATTCAAGTTTTTATTATATTGCATACTATGTAGTTTTCTTTTTTTCTAAGTATAAGCCAATTTAAGGGAAAACGTTAAAAATTAATTAATTTTGCCTCCTTTACACTTCTCATTTTCTACGTATGAAGAAACCGAAGAACTAAATTTCACTTCTCATTTTTCTTAATAGGAGAAAATTTTAGAAGGAACGCGAAGAACTAAACACACTGCCTCCTTTTCACTCGGGACCTTGCTCATAACTAATTTACACTACCTAACCACAAAACTGTAACATTTTTTACGTTTAACAACATTACCAACTACTACGTTTTAATGAAACGGACTACTTTCAACACATAATGATTAAATTCTTTAGCCTATGGTCGGTCACACTTAACAAATATTTAATGCTTCACACGTAACCAAAATTTGTATTAAACTTTTGCTTAATTTTACAGAATACTTGCTAGATCATGAAGCATTTATATTAATTACATTTTACTACGATTTGTTTCAGAAATAAGGTTTTTGTCAAATATTTGTTAAGTGTGAAAGAACATGCCTTTACTAGAAAACTGTAATAAAGCATAATACGCAGTTACGTGATTACGCCTATAATATTTTTGCAAACCCTAGTGTAGACACACTTAAATATCAAACGAGGGTAGAACTGACAAATATGTGCGTCTTTAATTATTTTCAAATTTCTAAAAACACTGATAATGCGTTGGTAATGCATTGTTTAAAACATAATTTTCTTAAAAAAAAGACAAAATCACTTTCCCACTGTCCAACTAAAAATCTAATCAATTTTAAAATTACACACATCATCGTCAGAAGAAAATAGAAAGAAAAAAAAATTAAAAGAAAAACACATTATTTTTACGCAATACAGTAGACGCTCGCAAATTAGAACCGCTTTGTTTTTGAGGCAATTCTAATTTCTGAATTATTCTAATTTCTGGACGTTTTTTTTTCGAATAAAAAATAAAAATTACTTACATTTTTTTTAATTCTATTTTATTTGATAAAAACAAGAAAACAAAACGTAATTCACTCCAATACATTAAATGTATTTTTTAAAATTAAAAATACCGAGTCGTTTCTTATATTTGGAAAACTATCCTATCCATTGCTTCCACGGAATGCATTTTCATCTTTATAGGGATATTCCTCTCTAAATATTTTTTTAGCTTTCTCTTTAAACCACTCATACAGACGACTTACCATATTTGGGTTTTCAGCGCTGTGCAAAGATTTATTGCTTGCTTCCTGATATGTATTGAAAACAGCATTAAATATTGCTCTTCTATGTGATTTAATATAGCTGATTGAAGATGTCGTAACATTAATATTCCCTTCAAACCCCTTGTCAAGCTTTTCTAATATTTTGACCTTCGTTTCCAATGATAAAGTGTTTTTTTTTACGTTTATTTGACATTTCGAATGATACACTTTCACTTTTTAATAGAGACTTCCAAAATATGTACACATGTTTCGAATTTCACAAATAAACTAGCCACAAATATATATAAATGCGACAAAAAAAAAACAACAAATAAGGAAACACATCTTAAATTTGGTAATTCCCCTTTTTAGTTTTACATGTTCAAACAGAATAAAAATAAATTGCGGATTTCTTGTGTTCAAATAACAAAAAAAAAAAAAACGCTCTGAAATTAGAACTATAAATTCGAATTTTAAAGCGTTTAATGTATTGCAAACACTGATTCTAATTTCTGGACGTTCGAATTACTGAAAGCTCTAATTTGTGAGCGTCTACTGTATTCCCAACTGTCAACCCATGGTCTTAATGTGGTAGTAGAAGTGACCTAATCGAAATTACGTGCTCTGTTTGTTTACGTGTTAAAATCGACAGGACACATTAACATCCTGAAATACACAAGCACAAACATACAAACACTTCTAAATAGACCAGGGGAAAAAATACAAAATATTCTTGTTAGAACATTTGATTGATTGAAAATGAAAACGACGCATGAGACTAATACATTCGAGTACTTGTTGTAATTTAATGGTGGGATGTTGACAATCAAGGATGATGATGATGATGATGAGGAGGAAAAAAAACAACGAAAACAAATGCAATACATGAACACATTTCCCGTAACATGGTGATGAAAGAATTTTAAATGAAAATTGCAAAAAGTACTTATCACTCCTACAAGTGAATGCGAAAAGAAACAAACAACATGTGATTGTTTCGGGAAAGGACTACTAAAACTTTAATAAAGACAAAACAAACAGGATGGTATTATGGGTACAATACCAGGCTACATACAAAATGATTGTCTTTTTTCCTCTTATTTACGGATTATTGATAAGGATAAGTGAAAAAGTGTAGACCAAAAAATAACAAGACATAAGAATTGAATTTATTTTAGATTTAAAAGGGGCGAAACTTTCATGAAATCCTTGTGAATTTTTTTTTTAAATTTTCTTACATTTGAAAAGCAAATTAACTAAAGGATACTTAAACTTCTTAATATTTCATATCAATATTTGACCATTTCTCTTTTCTTAGTTCGTGGCAAAAGTAAATAGTCTGTGTAATTATAATATTTAATGCAGATGTGGCAAAAACTAAATATTCCATTATATTCGACTCATACATCTTTTGCTTTGTGCATGTTCAGACAAAACGTCTTGTTTTCTTCTTACTTTTTTGTCGCTTTTGAATTCGTTTTCATGTTTTCACAAGAAAAACTTTTATTTTTGCTTTAGTTTGCAAAATAAAACAAGAGAGATTTTGTTAAGAAAACATTCTTCCTAGATTTTTCTTTTGAACGTGGCTTTAGAAACATTTGGCAAAGCTCTGGGTAAAAGGATTATCCAACAACCAACTACACAAAATGAATTATGAGCTCTAAGTTTATGTATTTATTTTCTGAAGTTTTTTTTTACGTTTTTTAAATTGCGCTATATTTTAAAGGAAGATATTTTGATTTTGTTATTTGTCCTGAAACTGCTGCCAGGGCATTTCGTTTTTTCTTAAATTATAAAATAATAAACCTTTTTTCATAGAGAACAACAAAAAGGACTTCGTTAGGTATCCTAACTATAAATGGATTGCCATAAGTGATCCAACTATTTGCTTATGTCCAATGAAAAATGAAAAAGTCAAAGAAAAAGCACAATCTTATGACTTTTACTTTTTCAACTGCAGTTTTTTAAACACTGATTTGAACCAGATTATTTTTTTGGCTGCTTTTGTACAACGAACTTTTAAAGCCTCAGGATGTGCTGTGACATTTAAAAATGGATTTTTGTTAAGGACTTGTGCTAAGACATTATAGAATTTAACTTTAAACTAAGAATTTATATGGCTTAGCTTCCCCTGGAGGTCTAACGGCGTTACCTACTTATTGACCGTCAGTATGGCTTTCGTAGAGGTCGCTCTACTGGAGATAACTCGCCCTGTTTTCCAAAAAATGGTGCCGTCCCATTCACCTATTTTGGGAAAAGTAAGGTAACTGCTTTAGATGTTTCCAAAGAGTTAGACAGAGTCGGGCATGGTCCACTCATGTCAAAACTTGTTGCATTTGCTGTCAGTGAAAATTTCTCTCGATTTATATCGAGCTTTCTCAGAGACCGCACCTTACGAGTTGTTATAGATGGGGTTTCGTCAAACGATTTCAAGATTCATTCAGGAGTGCCGCAAGGCTCCGTTTTTTCTCCTACTCTATTTCTTATTTTTCTTAATGACCTCCTATGTCCAACTTCCAACCCTATCCACTCTTTTGCAGATGACAGCAACCTTTGCCATTGGTATTTATTTGATTAAAGGGAATGGGGTCGTACGAATAGGGTCGATTTTTATGCCCGAGAGAACAAGTGTTGCATGCTGTCGCATAAACGCGCGACGGATCAAGGTGCCTCTTCTGTATAGATGAGTGGTAAATTTATTGAGGAATCAGAATCTCTTGATGTTTTGGGCATGAGGATACAATGTTATGCCCGATGGACAGAATATATATTCAAGGAGTCGAAAGAAGCATTTAAGTGCCTCGGATTTTTAAAAAGGTGGAATATATACTTCACTTCTTCTTATGCGGCCCGGTGCTTTAAAGTTTATTTTGGAGCTTCCCGACCGCGTGTAGTAGAGGGCAAATGTTCTCATTGTTGACAGTAAGGTATCCAATTCTATTGACTCCTTTGACACCGTCGCAATGTGCCTGTTTTATCGTTATTACAGTGGGAGGTGTTCTGATTAAATTAGGGATCTGGTTCCCAAAAGCCGTACGTTTGTTCGTAATATACGTTTTTCCTCAAGAGCCCATCCTTTTGTGGTCGATTGGCCGGTGATCTTTCAAGGCATTCGTTTTTTTCTGGGCTGTGGAATAAACTTCCTGCTGAATTCTTCCCTCTCTCTTTCAACATGATTGAATTTAAGTCAAATATTCTCAAACACTACTTCCTTTGATTAAATTTAAGTCAAATATTCTCAAACACTACTTCTTTTATCCTCCAACACAACACAATGCATTAGTAGGGGTCATTCCCTGAGTGATGGTCCTAACCAACAAAAATTACTCTCTTTTCGTATGACAAACCCAATATACTATTCATTTTGAAGAAGTGCTACCAGAAATCAAAATGTCTTGCTTGAATGCCAACAAATTTCAATACAAAGAGAAAGTTCTTTTGTTGCCGTGTATGAGTAAAATTTTTCTAAAAGTTTTTTTTTTAATTTTCTACAGTTTTTCTTTACTATTTTGGAGTAAGTCAAATTTGCTAAACTGCGGCTAGCAATAAATTTTCCTCACAAAAAACGGAATTAAAAATTAAACTTGTACTTATTTTTTCTAACTCAAAAAAGGAAACGAAAACAAAATCTTATCTTAATGACTTGTTTAACGCAATTCAAGTAGATGAGAGTTAAAAAAGGGTATTAAAATCCTGTTAATTCCTGGATTTTCATCGTGTTTTCTAATTTTTTTTATCATAAATTTACCTGCTAATATAAAAATGTCACGCCTTTGCATATGTCTGATGGTAGAAAATTTATGGCAGTTTATTTTATAATCTTCTAAAGGATTTGGAAAAAAAGATTTACAACTTAAAGCGTGTAGATGGAGCATTTACAAATTTACTTGGAATTTTTGTGGTAGAGCCTTTTAAACAAATTAGTTTCTGAAAGTATTAAATGTTAAACAGATAAGAAATAAAAAATAAATTAAAGATAGGGGAATTAGTTTGTTTCAGAAATTAGAATTTATATCTAGATAATGCTGGGCTTTAAGGAATTTAAATTGAGCAAATTTTAATTTTCCAATTTTCATTAAAAGCACAACTGTTACTTTTTGGAATTTTTTACTATTAAAAAAAATTTTACCACAAATGTTGCAAAAAAATAAAAAGATTATAAATGATGACAAGTTTTGAAATGTAATCAAATTTAGGGATTTTATAAATAAAATATTCAATATCATCACGCATGCAAAATGTACAACAACAAAAAATCCCTCTGAATTCTGAAAAAAACCAACCAAAGTTAAATTTTAAAAAACTGTGAAAATCAAAAAAATTTGTTTGTAAAGCAACATGTGACCACACATGTTAAAATATTTTTCTTTTTGATACACCCATACAAACATAATTTTAAAAATCATTGATAAAATTTCATAATAAAAAAATTACAAAATTGACACATGTAAAAAACAAAAAATCCTTGTAATGCGATTAAATAATATGTGTGTTTATAAAACACCATATAAATAAATAGTTACATATGTATGTTTGTTTGTATGTATGTATGTTTATATGAAAGTCCTTTTGCCACTATTTTATGAGAGTCCTTTTGTCACCATTGTTAAGAGTGTTTATTTGTGACCAGGGTTAGAAAAATTGACATGCCATGTCAATATGAAATTTTAAATCGAAAAATACTAAAAAAAAAAAATGAAAATTGGTTCAATTTGCCAATAAGATTATCTGTAAAATCCCTCATATGAAGCAAATAAGCAGAGAATAAAATGACAACCACGTTTTATTAAATTTAATTTGTTAAAAGAAAAACCTCATACATATGACGGGCGAGGAAAATCCGAATTTAAAAGAATTCATTATTTGAAAATAAAAGACGATGGTCTTTTAGAATTAAAGCTTATAATCGCGAATTTATAGAATTATGTTTAGCACCAATAAAATTGACAGCTTTTTTAAAGTTTAAAAAGTTTGGGAATATTTTGCCTCCAAGTTCATTTAAGGTTAATCTCCATTTGCGCACAATTTTGTCTTCGTACGACTTAAGGGTATATTTTTCTCCAGTTTCATAAAAATCGACACAAAAATATACAATATTGGTATTCACACCGAGCTTGTTAGTTTGTTAGTCGTTAATCGTTACTTTTTTACACGCATTTTGTTTTTGTATATTTAACGCGCTACCGGATTAACATTTAACAAATTAACGACACGGCACCCCTGATAAAATAACAAGTTGTTAGTTGGTAACTAACAATCAGATGTTGCAATTTCTTACTTAATATAATAAAAAAGTCATTTGTTATACATTTCTAAAAAAATATTTGTGTTTTAGCAATTTTCGTGAATAATAAATTGTGTCAGAACAATAAATCAGCTGTTTTACTACGAAAGTTACCAGACTAACAAAGTTTTATAAAGGGGGTCGTTCACAGTTGGTAACTTTAACAAATTAACAAACTGCCGAGTAACAAATTAACAAGTTCGGTGTGAATACTACTAATATTTCGCTATATTTTTTAACACAGAAAAAATTGTTAGTAGTTTTTTATCAATTAAAAAAAATTATTAAAATTTAATTAATGTGATAACTGAATCAATTATTTATTTTTGTTGAAAGAAAATTAAAAATATAATTTTGATTAATTAATATTTTAGTTGTTTTCAAATAAATTTTGAATTTAAATAATAATTAAATAACAAGAAATTATTTCGTTTAAAATAAAACTTGTGAAATTGTTGTTGGAAATTGTCAAAATCAATCAACACATTGTTTGAAACGGCAAAGTTATTTGATCATTTTTTTATTTAAAATTAAAAATATCATTTATTGAAAAAAAAAATATTGAAAATATTAAATTTTTACATTTTTTAGTAATCAATATTATAATTTAGTTAGTAGATGAAAATCAAAAAATGGGTTGCTTGATTCTATGAATTTGGTATAAATTTGGTGATTAGGGACAATTTTCAATTTTTTCTGTGAAGAAACCCCAACTATGTCAAAATTTGACCTTCATGATTTTGGGTTAATGTTTTTCGATTTTAGTTGAACCTCAGAGTATATATAAAATGATCTGGACTATAATATCTTCAATAGGTTGTACTTAAAACTCATTACAGTAAGGAAATTGGGCTCATTCGCCAATATATGTCCAAAAAATTAGTTTTACCTGAAAATCGCAAAATTTAAACCGCAGGTACGGAAAAACTATGGGAGGTATCGACATAATTTTTTCAAATTTTTATTTCTTATTTTATTCCCAATAAATCCTTATGAGATAATTAAAAAATTCGGAAATTTGTTTAACAAAATTTTTAAAAATTTAAAAATCGAGTTTTGAAACTGTCGTTAAAAAAATTTATTTTTTTTGGGTCATACTTTCTCATAGGTAAACGGTATCCTACCCAGACAAAAACTCATACAAGTAAATACGGGCATATTTTAAGTAAAAATTAGCTATTTTTCAAAGATATCTTAAACTATGTTAATTTCATTCTTAAGCTTAGTCTAGACGATATGTTGAATCAGCAAATGTATGCTTACACTCATATGCTTAAAAATAATAACAAATGCCTCTATCAGCATATGCAATATGTTAGGTGTCTAGACGATATACCCAATTTTTCAAACTCATCATATGCCAGCAAATGATATTTCAACATTTAAGTTAGCATACAATATTTGTGTCTACACGATATGTTGAATTTTGTATGTTGCTATGTATGTTGAGTAACGAGAACATTTGTTTAAAAATTAAATTGACAATTCTATTTTTTATTATTTTATTTAACATTTTTGATCAATTATCGACTTTAGTGCAAAAATGAATTGTTTTAGTTACTTAATAAGTAAGAGTGCTTTATCGGCCTGGGTAAAATCCGCAAAAAATTAAAATATTTAAGGACTGGATTGATCTAAAAATTATTAATAAAACCTCACAAGTAATTAATGTTTTATGGATTCGTTTGATACCCACACCACCATAGTGTATGTAACACCTAAAAATATAGGTCCTAAAACCATCGTTTAGTATACCGATCGACTCAATGACTATCAGAGTCGATATAAGGATGCCCGTCCGGCCGGCTGACTGGCTGTCCACTTTGTAGTGCGCAAAGTACTGGTCCCAGTTGTTTGAGGAAATTTGGTACATTGGCTCTAATTATTTGTTGTAACTAACTAAAAACGGTGAGGAACGGTCCATAATTTCTCAAAGATCCCATAAAAACTTCTTTCCGGATAAGAGTTTTTGTGCCCATAAACCATGTTCTTTGTTGGTATTAAGACTAAATCTGGTTCAAAAAATTTATATTCTAACAGCCGTATTCATAAAAACTTATTGATGATTAATTGACCGTTTTTAAGCAAAAATTGCTAAAGTTGTATTCATAAACGAAAAATAGTCTATTGAACCTTTAATAAACCATTCATAAAGTAAGAAAATTTATTGTTGGATTTGCCCTTCTTTAAACCAAAAATAAAATGAAATTTTGATAAGTGTTTGAGTTTTATGATATTATTTTTGTGAAATATATTGGAAAATAATGACAAAAATGTTTTATTTATTACAACAGACATGTTAAATACATTTTACTATTTTTTTTTTTTATTTTAGACAGCCAATTTAAAGTTATATTGATAATTATTTAAAAAAAAATTATATGATTTAAATGAATGAATGCAGATATTCTCTTTAATTATTTATTAAATTATTGCAACTAGTTGTTTTTATTTGTTTAAAACCACAAATTATTGTTCAAAAATAAAAAAAAAAAAATAAAAAAAACCAATCATAATAATAGTGATGTTTATAAAAAGTAAACAAACTTTTTATTCGATTACTTTCTTATCGAATATTTAAAAAAGGTTCAAACAAAAGATTTTATGATAGCTTTCGGCAACATTTTGTTCAGAAACTAAAATAATATGTAGTTTTATTAGATAAGAATAATTTTGAAGGTCTACAATTAAAAAAAATTATAAAAAAAATATTAATATAGAATATCATGTAAACCGAATAGAAGTCTCGTGCATCACTAACAATAAAATTGCAGCCAAATATAAAGAAAGTTGCCATACTTAAACAGAAAATCGCTGCAAACAGTTAATAGTAAAAAAGCTGTTATTGTACGTTTATGAATACAAATTTTTATAAGAGGTTTATAAGACAAAAAGCGTTTAATAGTTATTACATACTATAAGCTTAAAATAAGAACTTTTTATGAATATGGCTGTAAATCTATAGTTCCCATACAAATACCACTCCCAAAAATATTACCAATACCATAACTTTCTTAAAAATGTTGGTATCGCTATTACTACTAAAATTTCTTTAAGAATAACAAATATCATATACATAGATATCTAGATAATATGCGGCGTAAAAAACTCTTATATGATTCATAAAGATATTTTATTTTATCGGGATCATGATTGCCCATGAGTCCCAAATAAGGTACAGTCTCAAATATATGTTTGTATATTCTGTGGTATAGAGTATTAAATGGCCCGACTTAAACGACTTGATTATCATATATAACTCAATTTGACCAAATTTGAATAAACTATCATGATTTGTATCAGTTTAGCCGTATTAAAGAGATATTTTGGATTTTTGGTCGGTTGAGAAATTTTTAGTATTTAAAAAAAAATAAATTGGACCAAATTTCAATACAATTATACAAGTTTTTTAACCGTTTTAAAATCACGCTTTCTACGGAACCTTTAGTGAGTTGCATGCCGATTATCACAAAATTGCATCGTGTTATTTCTAGCCGTTTAAAGCTAAATTGGACTATATTTTACCACAATATCGTTTTTTTACGGTTTTAGGCGTATTTAAATGATTTCCCAGAGTGGGCTTTATATGGAGCCTATGGTAAATTGTGGGCCGATCTTCTCCAAATACTTTAATAGCTTTATTCGGTACGTCATAGGCATATTTAAGTATTTCCGAGAAAGGGTTTACATGAGACCTATGGTAAATTATAGAACGATCATCTTAGTGTAATATCTAGTCATAGAAAACGAGTTCTTGCAAAGTTAAATAACAATCGGTTCATTCTGTCACCAATTTTTGTTAGTTTCTTTAACAGATGTATCAATTTTAAAGGGTGTAGGGGTTCTGGCTTAAAGGCCCAACCATAATATGCTTAGGTTGGCTTAAGCAAATGTGCAAATACATGTTAATTATATGAGGCAAACCATATTGAACTTAAGGAAACTTTTTGCTAAGTTGAATGAAACTGTCATTTGCTTAAGCAAGGTGTGAATCTAACCGCACATTCCGTACGGAATCAAATGTTTTTTTATTTTGTTTTTGTTTTTTTAAATACATTTGAGAGACTTTTTGTAAATTTTTGACAGTAGGTTAAGCAAGGCTATGCAAATTATGGTTAGGGCTTAAAGGAAGAAAATAAACTCAGCTGAGCGAAGTCGGTGCTTGATATACCATTAAATTAAAAACCCTTATGTCCAGTCGAAGGAAGGCAATAAAGAAAAAATTTATTAAGCAAAGATGGTGTTTGTCATACCATATAGTTAAATAATACCCATATTGAAGCAATTACATAAGGTATATAAATTATTACCGCATGTAAACTCAAACCTACATATTAAACAAAAAGATTTATTAGAAAATAAATTTTTAACTTTAATAACTTCAGAATTTTATACGCTACCGTACCATGCATTCTATTATATGAAAGTTTGAAGCGCTCTCTAGAATATATTATATGTAAAAAAATACCTTAATATCGAGAAAATTAGATTAGAGCCATTTTGATAAAAAACATTAGTAAGTAAAAATATTTTTTGAAATTGGTTCTTAGTCCGTTAATAATTCGGCATGTTTTATATACCACGTGAAAGGTATTTGGAAACAGCCTTCAGCGATACCCATATTGCTGAGATCAAATTTAAACTTCAAGAGAAATTGGTTAACAAATTATTAACTCTTATGGTCTATAACCCTAAAACAAAGTTCGTTGGCAAACATTTTTATTTTCAAAGCACTATAAAAATGCATTTTTTTTGGAAAAATTGCAAAAATTAAAAATAAGACGCGCCCTACTGTACACATACATACGTAGGTAGGCGTACACAAAAGACACACAGTGAGCACTTTTAAGTGTATATGATACAGGAAGTACCCTTTCTTAGGAGCTATCTAACTATCAATGATAGTTGCAACTGCTAGATCTGACAAACGTGTGACATTCTTATCCCTATGGACAAATTAAAACTTTAGTAACTAAACTTGTAGATAATTTATTTCTATGTTAGAAAAAAGCGCTAGGTACCTTTATAGCATGACATCTTACTTGATCATAATAAAACCTAGACTCCATCTTGGTGCACCTCATTATGGTTATTTTTAACTCCCTAAATCACTTAAGAGATTGTCAGCACTTCTAACAAATCTGATAAAATCGGTTTGTTACTAAAACGTTCAAGGTCTAGATGAATCACTTAACAACACAGTTTGTTAAAAATACAATTTTAGGTCAACAAACTTTTTATTTTATTCAATGAAAAATTTTTATCAAGATTACACTTTGCAAAATAGCACTCAATAAAACATATTTAATAATGAAATATTTAAATATTTCTTCATATTCAATAAAAAAAATATCTGAATCAAAGAAAAGACAGTATTTTTACAACTCTTGTCCATTTTTAATAGCTCATAATTCTCATTCGCTTTACAGATTTATTTGTATAATAAATTTAGTTTTTCCAAAGTCTTTGGATCTGGGCTAAGCAACCAGCGAAATGTTCATAGGACCTAGCTTATCCATTCACAATAAATTTTAGTGTATTTATCAAAGAATAAAAATTGGGAATTTAGCAAATCATATTTAATAAATAATTATATACGGATTCGATAAACATTTTGTTTGATTTATTCAACATTTCCAACAAAATTCGATGTTGTTTAAACGGGTCTTAATAGTTTAAGTGTATCGATCCACAAATGTATTATAAGGATATTTCCCTCAAATATAACTATATAACGATCTGTATAAAACTCATACCTTTAAAGACTTTAAATCCTCCTCACCTCAAAATAAATATCATTAGAAAATTTTTCAATCAACTTTTCTAAAATAAAAAAAAAAACTTCCTTAAAACATGATAAAAAAAGTACCACATAAATACAGGAAAATATGGCCTAAAGCACAACACACAATTTAATTTTGATTTATTGTGTGAAATAATATGTGAAAAGATCTAATTCACTCACATTGGCGAATGCATGAAGGGGCGATTAAAGTCCCTTTTTGTGTTGTCTATATATGTATTTGAAATTGTCGCTTGGTCACTTTAATGTTTGAATTATTACACGTACGAAAAGGTTCATTTTAAAGTTTTAATAAAAAAAAAATAACAACAGAGAAAATAAACTACAAGGGGATGTACACGAATCATAAAAGGGATGATAACGATGATGTTCATGATGATGATTATGTTTTGTGTGACGGAAAATAGTTAAACAAATAATTATCCTACAAAAGATACACGATGTGCTGCTACTCCAAAGAACACAAGTAATCATGTGTCTGTATTAACGGAAGTGAATTATGTCTTTTCAAAAATTTTCAAAAATATTTTCAATTCTTTTGAGGTTATATGATGAGGATGTTTGTTAAACAAGCGAATAAAGACTACATACACATACGAATACAACTACAAGCAAATACATTTAAAATAACTGTGTTAACTGTACATCTACTTTAACGGCAAATTGCTAACAGGCGTCTTTTGACTAACTGACTCACGCTTTGACTAACTGTACTTTTGACCGTGTGCTTTTTCCTGTTAGGAATTAAAAAACAAAACCTGCGTTGCTGTGCAGAGAATCAAAAAAGCGTTAAACACATTTTTATGATTCTACTAGTTGTTTCTGTAGTACGAGTATTTAAGAATATTACCAACCAAGTCAAAGGTTTTTCCAAAATCATCCCCATTTCAATGAAAATTATTTGTTTGCCATTTGATTTAATGTTTTTTTTTTTTTTTTTTTTTTTTTTTTTTTTTTTTTTTTTTTTTTTTTTTTTTTTTGTGAATTCTTTAAAAGTATTGTTTTCTACTATAAAGAATTGTTCCCCATTTTCCTATTAATGG
The DNA here is from genome assembly GCA_963931875.1 of Pollenia griseotomentosa. Lineage (NCBI taxonomy): Eukaryota > Metazoa > Arthropoda > Insecta > Diptera > Polleniidae > Pollenia > Pollenia griseotomentosa. The sequence goes on from OZ007560.1 coordinate 99,736,000, forward strand.
CATACAAAAAGAAGAAAGTGTTTAAGGAGGCTGTCAATTTTTTAAGTATGTATGTATGTGAAAAAAATTTGGTGTTGCTGTTAAAAAATGTTGATGGACTTAGTGTCAACTTAAAAGTGTGATTATGTTGAGTGTCAATGATTAAGAGATTTTATCGATAGAAACAAATGTCAATACATTTGTTGATTTCCAATTGAATAATTTTTTAATTTTCTTATTTGCTTTTTTGATCTTAAGCTAATTATAAGGTTTATGAGGCTTGCCTTTTGGGTGAAATCTTATCCCACTCCAAGTCGCCATTTTACCTTAGTTCGTTTCTAGTTGGCGTCTCCAGGTGATAGTTGGTCTTTCAATACGCCATGAGCCTTCCGGATTATATTCGACCAGCTGACTTGTTATGTCTTTAACATGGAGTGTTGTAGCCATTTGCATTTTCCCTCTCTCATTTCTGGCTCTAATGGTTGTTGGTTTGACTTATCCCAAAGTGCACTCACTGTTAATTATGGTAACAGGACAGAAAATACCGTGTATTCGGCGCAGACATCTGTTCACAAACTCATACATTGGGCCATGATACGGAGTACAATTCCGTTTGGAATGATTCCGTTCGGAACCGAAGAAAACATATTTCTTTATTGATAGAAAGTGTATTTTGATAGTTTTTTGGCCTTTCAGATACAGAAATCTTCATGCCAACAAAAATGGTTTCATTCCGAAAAATGTTTTCGTCATTTTCTGAAGCAGCAAATTACGTAATGAATTCCGTTTCCGAACGGAATTGTACTCTGTGATATGGCTGATAGCGTTCATTTGACGTCAAGAAAACGGCCGACTTAACTCAGTATGGAACTCATCGTACATCTCAAGAAACATCAAACCAAAGCTGAACTCTCCTGCCTACGTCTACACTGGAAGGAAGTAAAACATCTCGAATCAGATCGAGTATTGGAAAAATCTTGTTGCGAAAAGGAATCACTATTTATAAACATACATATAATATTTCTGCTAAAGACGTTAAGTTTCGTTTGGGTGGATATAGTATTAGATTTCCAGAAATTATTCAATATTCCGAACATCGATTTCACTTTGTTCATCCTAGATTGCATCGTCCCTGTCGCTTTCGTTTGTTGTAATAATGCTTTCCAGATAGCTAAAGGTATTGACGTCATCAATATGCTGACCGATTAGTTGGAATTTGTTGGTTTTTGAATTATGAATTTGTATAGACTTGGTTTAATTAATGTTGATCTGAAAAAAGCCCTAGCCGCTCGTTAGGCAAGACAATGGATTTTGGCGATCATGTCGAAAAAACGGTTTGACAAAAGACTGACATTTGTCTTGTCTGCATAATCTTATCTTATCTAATCTATAAATCTAGTCCAGATCTGCCTGGATACCCAACGATAATCCACGATGGCCGCGCATGAAGCGCCACACAAGATCGTCTAGAACTAAGTTGAACGGAAGTGATGATAGACCGCAACCTTGTCGTACTCCCACGTTGATTTCTATTGGTGACCCATGCTTCATGTCAAATTCGACAGTTTGCGTCTTTTGTAAGTTCTTTAATTTTTTTTATTGCCTTTATTCATAATAATTATACACAAAGATTGTGAATTAATTAAAAGAAAGTTCATGTAGTATAACATAGAGCAGTTAAGAATCTTCCTCATTCGTGACGGTTATTGGCGAGGAATTTTATTTGACTCCATGATTTATTTGGCATTCTTTTACTAGGATTCGTTGCCAGGTGTTACGAGGGCGACCGGGTCTACGATGTCCTGGGGATTCCATTGCAAGGCGTCTCTTGCGATATCATTTCCGGATCTTCGGAGTATGTGGCCTATCCACGTCCACTAACGTTTCAGTATCTTCGTTGGGACAGCAACCATATAAGACATTGACAGCAACTGCGCATTTGTCACCCAATGTTGTGTAAGCCATGGAACGCTATTCTAGCTACTCTAGCTTTATTTATTCTGTATACGATATCGTCTTCTGAACCGCCCTCTTTAGTTAATATACTACCCAGGTAACTCAAGGATTCAACGTCGTTGATGACTTCTCCAATACGCATTAGTTTAGTTTTTTTTATGTTAATTTTAAACATTTGCGCTTGATGAGAGACTATGTAGCTTTTCTTCAATATCAGCGAAGCGGCGAGCCATTAGGCACAGGTCGTCAGCATAATCTATATCATTACGATATTCATTTAAATTCCAGCGAATACCATGGAATTGATGTTAGTTTGCTGCATAACACAGTCAAGCAGAATAAGGAATAGCGTGGGAGATAGAACGCAGCCTTGTTTTACTCCTCTAGTTGTTTGAAATGGTTTACTCTCCTGGCCATTAAAGCGTACGGTATGGGGTTTTTTTTCTTCTGGTATACCCTTGATCGCGAGTGCATGGATACAGTATCAAAAGGTCTTTCGAAATCGGTGAAAAGAAGAGGAAGCTGCGAGTTGTATTCGATAGATTGTTCTATTATGATTCGAAGTGTATTTATATGGTGAGCCCACGAGCGGTTTGGTCTGAAGCCAGCCTGTTCCTTACGTTACAATGATTCTATTACTAGGCTAATCCTCTTTAAAATTAGGAAAGACAAAACCTTACTGATGGTATTTAGCAGTGTTATTCCCCTCCAGTATTTGTACTTGCTAAGATCGCCTTTTTTGGGCACCGTTATGAATTAGGGAATTAGGGATTTGGTTAGTGTTTCACACTTTTCTTATTATGGGAGTAAGCTATTGTGCAACTGTTATGGGTCCATACTTTAGTAGCTTGGCGGGCATGTTGTCGGTACCGGGGAGTTTTTGATTCTTCAGGGTTTTGAGGATCTCAAGTACTTCATTTTGAGTGGGTGGTGATATAGTATGTCTCTAAGTGCACTCCGGGCACTCTGGATAACACGGACATTGAATATCTCGCGCAAACGGAGCATTGTTTCGTTGGCGTTGTGGCAAGTGGCTTCATCCTGTTGGAACGACATATCGTAGAGGTCCATGTCCTCAAATTCTGGCCACAAGAAGTCATTTATCATCTCGCGATTGCATACACCGTTCACGGTAACTGCTTGGCCGACCTCAAAGAAATGTCAAATTAATTTGGGCAAAATACTTCACGTTAAGGTGTGACTCACAATTAACATCTAGCATAATGGTTGGACCAACCTTTACAACTTCGGTAATCTGTTCTTTATATTATTGAATTTCTGGCAACCATACAAAGGCAATTGTCTTTTGTTTATGTCCTGGGTGCGTCTGAAATATTATAATAATGCATAAATATAAAATTTCTTTTAGATTTTTTTTTATAACTGTAATAAAAAAGAAAATATGTTTTAAAACGCACTGAGTTTCTAATATTTTCACTGTCAATAAATTAAAAAGATTTTCATTAAAAACTCGTAAACACTCTATTTTGTATTTCGATTTACCCCGTGTAGAAAACAAACGTTTCATTACAAAATTGTGCGATTATTTTTCTAATAAACAACCCAAAAACGAGGCCGCTTTATTGTTTATGAGTCATTTATTCTCTAATGATGGGTGTAGTAGCCCTTCCACCGACTTCTGACATTGTTTTTTTTTTTCTGTGACTGCTGCTGTTTTATGATTTTGTAACAAATTTTTTTACATGTTTTTTTTTTTTTTTTTTTATCAAGCTGTTGCGCTGACCCCATTCGAAATAAAAAAGTGGCAGCAGCAGTACTTAGAACGAGTACTCTTTGTTAGTGTATAAATGTTCGTATGTCCTGTAGCCTAAGGATAACATGTAATGTTTTACCCTTATTAGTAAAATTTTAAGATTTTGTTGCCGTGTGAAATAGAAAATGAAAAAAAAAATTAATATGAAAAAATATACAATTTACATAATTTATTGCACTGGGCATATAATGAGCATATGCTTTTTAAAAGGTTTTTTTTTTTGTAGTATATAATTATTTTTTTTTGTAATAAAAACATTGTTTCTTTATTATAATTTACGCGGAAATTTATGATTTTTTGCTTGTATTTTCTTTAGGAAAATCCTTAAATTTTTGTGAGTTTTTTTGAGGGTTCTCTTCCTTTTCAATTTTCATTTTTTTAACAAATTTTTTTTCTTGCTTCATTAAAATTCTTGATTGCATGCTGGATTGAAAAGTTTTTTTTATTATTTAGTATTTTAAGGATTTAGCTAAATTGGTCCTTTTTTGCGTTTCTGTTTTAGAAATTTTAACACGTTTTTAATTTTTATAATTTTTATGTTTATATTTTTAATTTCTGTGTTAATTTTATTTCTACGATTTGGTTTCAAGGGTAAATTGTAGCTGGCATTCATTATGTCTTGATTTTTTTATTTCTGACTCTCTTTACCCTCCTGAGTTTTCCTCATTAACACGAATACTTGTTGAATTTTCTTCATCAACTCATCAACTGGTGTCACAATTTCAAAAAAAAAAAAACTCAACAGTCAAATTAACCGGCTGACAGACAGTCCTTGTATCCTGCTTTTAAGCAAATTTCCCTTTTTCCTGTTTAAAATACGGAAAAAGGAAAAGCAAAAGAAAAAAACAACTAAACTTTATTGTTTTTATGTATTTTACTAATTAGTTACCAAGTCATAGAATTTATTTTATCATTAAATTTAAGTACTCACTTCTTGGTGTATCCACTAAAAATTTCCAGTAATTTTTAATGTTGGTGGCAAATTGTCGGTTTGACGGTTGTTTGGCAAACGGAGATGAAAATGCTTTTTGAACTCTTGAAGATTTGTTTTCGTCGATGACTAATGAAGGAAACCGCTAAATGTTTGTAAGAGTGTGTTTTATTATTTGGGTGTTTTTTTTTATGACATTTTCATAAATTCTTTGGAAATGTTGAAGAAAAAAAGCCATAAAATGGGTTAAACGTTTTAACATGTGGTCTTGATTAAGAGATTGTTCTCATTTTTAAGCTTGTAGTGAAAGTAATTAAAACAAGCTAAAAGAGCGTCATAAATTATATATGGAAGTATACACAGAAAAAAATATATCAAGAAACATTTTAACAACACAGTTTGTTTAAAATAAAATTTTAGGTCAACAGACTTTTTATTTTATTCAATGAAAAAATTTATCAAAATTGCGCTTCGTAAAACAGCACTCAATAAAACATATTTAATAATAATAAAATTAAATATTTCTTCATATTCAATAAAAAAATATTTGCATCAAAGTAAAGACAGTATTTTTACAACTTTTGTCCATTTTTTAATAGCTTATAATTCTCATTCGCTTTACAGTTTTATCTGTATAATATTTTTAGCTTTTTCAAAATTTGGAAAAGGTTTCCTGATGATCTGACCTAAGCAACCAGCCAAATGCGCATAGGAACTAGCTTATCTCCCCACAATAAATTTATCAAAGAATAAAAATTGGGAATTTTGCACATCATAATTAAAAAATAAATAAAAAAAGATTCGATAAACATTTTGTTTGATTTATTCCACATTTCCAATAATTTATTTTAACAAATCTCGTAAAAATTTCGTTGAAAAAAATTACTTTGTGTAAGAACTTTTTTTATTGACTCAATAAACTTGGTTGTTGACTAAAAATTCAATAACTATATGTACCTACAAACTTAATTAAATATGCGATTTTCGTATTCAAAAAGAAAAATTTTTTTTTCTGTGTATAAATAACTGTTTTCTTTATACAAATATTTCGAAAGGAAATATTGTTTATAAAATAAGTAGTTCAACGTATTTTTTTTATTCGTCGAACAAAGATCTATTCGTCTTTTGTAATAGATTCTGCTAATTTTTGCAAATTTCATGTTTAATACTGGGTGAAAAATGCAACGCTTTCCGAAGTCTATCCTGAATAGGTTCCATGGACTTCAAGACGCGATAAATGGTTTGTGCGGTTACATAGTGGTGATTTTGATACGCAAAACAAAGACCACCACCCAGGTCCCCTATAAAAGTTCTAAGAGAATATATTGGTTTCCTGATTAATCTTTGAAGATTGTTGTCAAACTCAATATGCAAAAATCAGTGGGAACCACTAAGCTAGCAATTTCAAAACGTTTGCAAGCAGCAGGATTCATTAAAAGCATTTAATATAAAAACCAAATTAAAACGGTTGATAATACAACTCCTAAAATAATCTTTTGATGATGATCTGACGAGATATACAATAACACTTCCTTTTTTTAATTATTATGTAATTCTTTTCTGAAACGTTTTAACAACAATGTTACATTTTGTTGATCTTTCGTCAAACCATCATCAACTCTCTGTATAAACCAAATTTTCAGCAATTATACGTCGTGCATTTCAAGTATTGTAAGATAAGATTTACATGAGTCTCATAGGATTCTTGACATGCTTTTTGAAAGACTTGTTAGATAATCTTCACCCACATCTCAAGCGAATCCCTCTACGATTAAAGTAAGCGTCTTTCGATAAGTTCTTAAGAATCTCAGAGAGGAATCAGATTGTTTTACAGTTTCTCCCGCGTGAGGAATCTTCTACGATTAAAAAGTGCGCTCGTCGACGATTAAAAACGCTCTTCATAAGACTCCACGTAGACCCTTACACGATTTAAAATGCCAGCTGGGTATGAAGTAATAATGTTTTTTTTTTATATAAAAATCGACATATTCAAATCGAACAAAAAGTTCTATTATTAAAATAGGAAAGACGATTTTTTATTTTCTTCTTATTGACGATTTTTTCACAAATTTATCTGGCAGCTCTGCCCAGATCATTAAATTTTTGTGCTTTCCAAGTTCAAACGTCACCGCAAAAGCCGAATAATAAATAAAGATGCACGGCATTAGAAAATCTTTCCAAACATTGAACTGCAATTAATTCTCTTAATTTTTATCAAAACTATTTCTAAAAATGTAAAATAATGAGAACAAAGATCGTATATTGTAGCAAAAATTGACGAAGATAACAAGAAATTTAGAACAAAAAGTAAGAAAAGCGACTGTTTCAAGGTCTATTTTTTAACTTAATTGAATTTGTTTAATATAACTTATTTGATATTATACAACGATCTTTTAGTTTCTACATTTTATTGAACACAAAAATGTGGGGAAGAAAAGAAAACTTTGATATGTTTCCGCGAAATGTAGGAACCCTAATTGCAACGCAAACATATTTTACTGCAGAACTCCTTAAGCGGCCCATAAACTTGCAATACAATTGTTCTATACATATGTGCAATTATACTGCCAGTGTGTATGTGTTATTAGAAGGTGATACACTATAGTGGCTACAATCATAACCCTGCATGTAAGGAGTAGACCATAAAAGAGTAGGAGTACTCCAAAACTATTCCAAATATATGTGTAAAAGGTGGTCCATTTAACATAACGATGTCCAAGGAGGGGACCATATAACCCACCGAAGTAGTCCCTAAACTACTCCATAGAGTACTAAAGTGGGTTAAATTTAAAAGAACTCCATGTCACTACAGTATGGAGTACACTAAAGGGGTAGTTTCAAAAGTACTCCATGACACTACTGAATGGAGTGCACTAAACGGGTAGTTTCAGACCTACTCCATGTCACTACTCCATGGATTAACTAATAGGGTTAGTTTTAAAACTACTCCATACCACTACGGAATGGAGTGGACAAAAGGGGTAGTTTAAAACTACTTCATGCCACTACTGAATGAAAGACTAAAAATAACTTTACGATTGACCTTTTTTATTTTTGTTTATTAAAAATAACATAATAATATATAATATATTTATATATGTATACGGTGAAGGACTTAAGTTTGCATGTAGTGTTATTTTGAAGAAAAGGTTTATTTAATAAAAAAACCTAACCTAACCTTTTTTCACAAATTTCACAAACTTTCCTCTTTCACATTTAAATAAACAATTAATAATGGACACCAACAGGGCTACTAATGTGTAATTCTGCAAACTATAGAAAAGTATACATCATGCAGTTGTTGGTAGTACTGCATGTTAATTTCTTATAACATGGTCCATTGGACCATTGTGTCCATTTAAGACACAATGGACCACCTAGTCCAATATTATCTGTAGGGAAGACTTTTGATTTTTATTGCACCACGAAAAGAAGTGCAATATACTGTGAAATGTTTTGGCAACATTAAACAATATTGTTTTGCTTTAAGGTTTTTTTTTTAATTGAAACCAATGTGCCACTTAATGCAAAATAGAAATAATATGACGATAAACATATTGTATAATGGATCCGGCTCTTTATAAAATATAACCTCCCTTCAAAGCCAAAATTTTAGTATAAAATTTTCGTTTTTAATTTTATGTAAATGTCTGCATTAAAATCCTTTCAAATAGAAAGTGAAAATCACTAGAGCACAAAAAAAAATATGTTAATTAAAATATTTTAATAAATTTCTTTAATTACCCAAAGGAAATAATTTATTCTCATACAATAAATTGATAATGTAATCTTACTGTTAAAAAAGAATTTTACTTAAAAATAGCTCCACTTCAGCGGAGCTTAAATGAAAGTAGTAATTGTGCAGCATTTTTTTTTTGGAAGCACTTTTTTCCAATTTTCGTGATGTTCAACTTGGAGCCATAAACACATTTGCACAATTTTGTTTTAATCTGTACAATTGTTTTTCACTATTTTAAGACGGTTACAAAACAGGATAATAGAGAAATTGAGATTTTCTATGAAAGGAATTAAGAAAAGAAGCATCCTCAAAAATGGACTATTTTAATAGAATTTATAGCGAAAGGGTGTAAGATTTTACAAAAATATTTAACACTAAAAACGAAAGAAAAATAATGAAGTAAACAGAAGGTTGGGTTAAGGGTTTTTTATACATAAAACTGATTGTAAGTTTGTTTCCCGTGGAGAACGTTTGCTTATCATATTAAATTATTAACGTTATAAAGTTTAAGATAATGGAGTTTTACTTTTTTGTTTAAATATAATGTTCTTGGTTAAATTACAAAATGAACACTTTAGATAAACTCAAAGTTAACTTACTACATCCCCAAACTGGCCAAATCCTTTTAAAATTTCAATATTATTTTTCCAAGAAAGCATTACATTTTTTCTTAACTAATTAAATCAGAATAAAAAGAGAAATAAACAAAAAAGTTAAATTAATTTTTTACAAACTTTTACCTGTCAACCATAAATTTTAGAATTCCCACTACATAATTCATGGCGAAATATTTCTCTAGTTTTATTAGCATGCTAAGAAATTTTCCTTTTCATCCTTAAATTATTTGTAAATTAAGTAAATTGCAATGTCCTATAATTAGCTTTTGGATTTTTTTAAATGAACTGCAATATTCCATAAATTAAATTATCAATTAAATTTTCAATTAAAATTCCGCAAATATCTGTATTAAAAAACATGTCAAATTTGGTATTTTTATACCTGGCTTTTTTGATTTTTAATTCAATTACCTATTTATATTTTAACTTATTATTTTCATTAATATTTTATTAAAATAAAAAGGGAAAGGTTATATGTACTTCATTTTTAAACTCAAAATCAATTGATTTAAAGATGAATAACATATAACCTTTCCCTTTTTATACCCTTCACCGCAGGTGGTATAATATTGATGTTAGACCCTATAAAGTATATATATTCTGGGTCCTTATGAGGAGCGAAGTTGATTAAACGATGTCCGTCTGTTCGTTGAAATAGGTTTTCCGAAGACCCAATATATGGTGGGGGCCAGGTTATTATACATTTATGTCGCATATGGTCCGGAATTGTTTGCTATTGAAATTCAGCACGATCGGTCCACAAATGGCTGAGAAATGAGTAAAAAACCACGACTGCCTCAATTTTTTCTCTTTAAAGGTCCAATTAGAAGCGACATAACCATACCAACGCTGCATTACCATAACCACTGTATTACCAAAATGACACATGGTCATCGTTACGGCTGTGGCATTATGTTTATGTCACGTCTAATTGCACCTAATTGAATATAATGCCACAGCCGTAACAATGACCGTAGAAACCAAAATGGAATTAGTTTGTTAGTGTATGTTTTTTTGTCGTTTTGGTAGTACAGTGACTATGGTAATACAGTGACTATGATAATGCAGTGTTGGCAATGTGATTTTTTGTTGTTTTTTATACCCTTCATATGAGTGGTGGATTTTATTTTAATGTGTTTAATCAAAGCGAATTGATGTAAACGGTGGTGTCCGTACTACAACAAGTAACAACACCAAAAACACAACAATTGGTTTCTACGGTCATCGTTACGGCTGTGGTATTATGTTTATGTCACGTCTAATTGCACCTAATTGAACATATTAAATCGGTTAAAAAATGGCTGAGTTATAACCGAAATACTGAATTCCTAAAAATGGGCGTGGCACAAAATATAATTATTTATATCTTAAGAATGGTGTTTACATAACTTTTTGTTCTTATTGCACCATGGTGAAGGGTATATAAGATTCGGCATAGTGAAAATAATAAGTAATTTAATTAAAAATCAAAAAAGCCAGGTATAAAAATACCAAAATTGACACCATTCGTTGTCAAAAGTGAGCCAACTACGTTTGTGTTCGATTTGATGGTGTCAATTGTTTTTTTACCACCTCGTTGTGATTTTTTCACCTTTTGGTCTCATTCTGTCAACAAAATGTTAATATATTATCACCATAATGGTGTCAATCCGACAACAGCTGGTATTATTTTTGACAACACAACGTTGGTATATTGACCACATTCGGTTGTCATTTCGATAACACATTGTTCTGATTGTAGTAATTAGTAACCCATTCTGAACCCAATCAATAAAAATATATGATGCATTTTTATTAATTTATTTCAAATTTTTAAAATAAAAATTAAAAAAAAAATTCATCTGTTTAATTTTAATAAAATTTACAATAAAAATTTAAAAAATACAGGAACTTCATTGTTAAATAGTAGATTTAATATAAATTGTTTCAATTGTTTGGCCTCTTCATCGTCATAAATCTTTTGCACTTGCACTGTTTGTACATCATTAATATTTTTTACAAGAAGAAAATCTCCTTCATATCCAAGGAACATAATGATTTCGTCGCTGTTTATAATGTTTTTTTTTACTTTTTAGTTTTATAATTTTATTTCTCACTCATTTTAATTTACTTAAAAAGTTTGCACTTTATACTTGCTGCGAAAACAAAAGTTGTTTGTATATACGCTATTAATAATGACAGTGCGATACCTGTGGCGATAGCGGTAACAGGTGCCATTAGAACAACCCCCTCTAAGGCACTGTTTACGATTTTTAACTGGTTACCACCAGACATTTTGGCGAAAAGGCTAGCTGCGAACGCGGCGACAAGACTAAGGGCCATCGGAGCATGGGGGGATTACAATATCGGACATGCTAATATTCTAAATGAAATTAATTGGCACATGGATGTTGATTATGTCACACCCGAGCCGATCTTTGATCCTGGCTTCACGGTGGGCATTTTGGATAACGTGGTCAACTATGATGACCTACAAATTCCCGCGAATGCGATTCAAATTTTCACGGACGGGTCTAAAACACTGTATGGTGTCGGTTCTGGCATATACTCCGAGTAGCTAAACTGGAGCATTCCTATGAGGCTGCCGGACCACTGCAGTGTCATCCAGGCCGAGATAATGGCCATCCACACAGCCGCGAGGCGCATTCGGTACGGTGAAATATCTGGAAGGGATATTCACATTATTACCGATAGCAAGGCGGCCATAAGATCCCTGGAGAATGTGTTCATCACATCGAGAATTGTCCGAGAATGCCGGATGTCTCTGGAGGAGATAGCGAGACATTCACTGGTCACCCTTAATTGGGTCCCCGGACACAGGGACATACTGGGAAACTGCATGGCGGATTCGTTGGCGTATGCAGGCACCACCTTGAATCGAGACGGTTCAACATATAATGTGGGTGCTTCACTCCCAAGGAGTTAGCAACTTATAGCGCACAAGATTCATATCATCGCCAGTCAGAGATGGCATATTGAAACTACCTGTGGGGAAACCAGGAAAATCTGGCCCATCATAGATGAGAAAAGGACACGGCGGGCATTACAGCTGTCCATACATCATCTTAGAAACCTGATTGCGGTTATAACTGGCCACTGGCCCATTGGGAGGCACGCCCAGAGGCTGGGGCTCCCTTACAATGACTTATGTAGAAGTTGCGGCGAGGAGGAGGAGGGAGAGTCAACGGAACATCTTCTGCCCGGCATTCGAAATGTTAGGTCGAAGAGCCCTTGGGGCCAAATTTGTCTCTCTTATGTTGATGTAAACAGGATCCACTCCTTTACTGAATCGACCGGTTGGCTGCGTGGTAATACTAGCAGCCAGATAACTTAGGACCCATGGGAGACGGTGTGACATGGTAACACAACGGGAACTAATTAATGGACCCACGTGAGCTGTGCTTGATCACGGCTGATAATGGAACCTAACCTAACCTACTTGCTGCGAAAACAAAAGTTGTTTGTATATACGCTATTAATAATGACAGTGCGATACCTATTTAACAACAGGGTGTTGTCCATTTGACAACAATGGTACGTTTTTTACCTTTCGGCCCAATTTTAAAAATTTCACAACAAATGTTGACAACACTTTGTTATCAATTTACCATTGGTTGACAATTTTTAACGTCTTTTTTCGCTCTGTGCAGGAACGTTCAAACTTAAATGTATAGAAAAGGGAAAGAAATTTAAAAAAAGGCTCTACACTATAAGTAAATTTTGAAAGATTGCAAAAAATACTTTATAATTATTGATTTTGTAATGTTTTTTGCTTCTCATGTAAAAAATTAAAAAAAAGTTTAGTTACATCCGTTTGCATTTAAGGTGACGATATGTACACAAAAAAATTCTGGTCTATTTTTTTCAAATAAAATATTAAGCAAAAATAAAATCTCTGATGACTCTGATTGTGCAAAAAAAACTGTTATATTAATATCTCGACCAGGGGCGCCAGATGATTTTAATAAGAAATCGGCATATATTTATTTTTTATTTTTTTGTACTCATGTATATTCTCGTTACATATTTAAGTTTACCATTTTCATAAAATCCTTTTTAATATCAGCATCAAGGCCTGTCCAATAGGTCTGCGCAAGAAGCCAGATGTTTATTTACTTTATTCCTCAACGATGTGAAAATTTTACACAAACAAAATGCCTGTTGTTTTTTGTGTTGTTTTATTGTTGTAGAGGTAAGCAGACCTATTAGATAGGCCTTGGTCAGCATCAAAACATTTAAATTTTAAATAATATTTAAAAAAAAAAATTATGTACTTGCAAAGATTAATTTTTCAGGGAACAAGGTTTGGATAAATTTCTTCTTAAAATATATTCCTTTAATAGTGAAATTATATTTGGCTTACCTTTACTCTTTTTCAAACACAAATATAATGTGCATTATATTTTTCTTATAGAACAACTAATTTTAATTGAATTGTCTTAGGCTTAAAAATTATTTCTTCTTTAAGCTTTGGTCTTTAACCCCCTTATGCAAAAATAGTTTAAGTTCACATTAGTTAGCCAACACATTAAGCTCTACAAAAGTGAATGAGAAGTGAATGGAAATTCAAAAATTTCAATGCCCGAAATTTTGAAAATCCGTTTTACATACATTGCACGAGTTGTTGGTCTTAGAAGACCCCTAGTAAAATTTAATGCATAACATTTTCGTAGAGCATTTTAGCTCTCTAAAGTGCCTTTTTAGTATACTTTTGATAGGAAGTTAAAAAAAGACAAAAATTACCCCTCAAAATTAGTGTTAGAGGGTTAATATATTGTAAGCAATTAATCGTAATACAATTCTACTGAAGACATCTGAAATAGTATTTTAGCTCAGAATTACATTTAGTATATATTTTTTTTTTGACTTTAGGGGCAAATATTTCGAGAACTCGAGCTAACTTTTCAAAACCCTTTGGCAGATTTGCTCTACCAATAGTGTGGTTTCATTTCGCGTTGCAAGTATTGAGGCTGATGACCCGAATTTTGTTGCACTGTGTTACACAAAAACACTTACTGAATTCTTGTTAATAGGACAAGCTTAAAAGTAATAGTTTAACATTACTAATAAAAAGAAGAAATAATTAATAACTAAATATGGTTTAACTTGTTTACAAAAAAAAAAAAAAAAATTACAACAAAAAACATTAAGGAAAAAAGGATATAAAAGTTTTGATCAAGCTGGACGTTATATTCTTAGGAGGATAATATTAGGAACAGACAAACTGCTTTTTCTTAAGTTGTTATATATTAGGGATTGCTGTTCGGTTTAAACCGAAAGCGAAACCGCGGTTTTAATCCTTTTAAAACCGAAACCGCGGTTTCACATTTTTACGGTTTTTAGCAAACTCTATTATATTTATATGTATCTATTTTTTGAAAATATACATCTGTATTTATTAATAAGTTTATAAGTTCAACATGGACTGCCAGGTATCTACTGTTTTATAATGCTAATTTAGAAAAAAATCCGTTCAGCGGATACCACATAGTAGTAAAGTAAAATCATACGAACATATAAAAGCTGGAAGTTCAAAAAGGAGCAAAAGGGGCACAAAAATATACAAAATGATACAAAAGGAAATTTAAAATAAAGGGGCAAGGCAGTCAAAAAGGGACAAAATGCGGCTTTAGTTGCATAACGGTAACGCTGTATGTATGTGATTTTCAGTATAGCATTCATTTACGTAATTATACATTTTTATTTCATACTAGTTGTTTTTATAAAAAAAATAAAACAAAATGTTGAATAAATAAACTAGGGATGTAACGAATACCGATATATCGGCGATACTCCGGATTTGCTGATATATCGGTATCGGTGATATTTTGCTGTCGATTTTTTTTATAATTTTTTTGAACAAACAATTAAATTTTTAATGCTTATTTTTTGCATCACAGCTAAGAGCAATGAGACATTCAAAAGCAGAGCATAAAATCAAACAGAATAATAAAAAGGCCCTTACTAACCCAAAATTAAAAATCGACTTTTTTTATTGATTCTGATGTATTGCATTAACACAAACGTCCACAAAAAATTTTGTAATCTTTCGACCCAAAAATGCGATTTTGTTAGCAAAATACAATTAATAAGTACCATATTATAAACATTTTATTGTATAACTATGTACCTGTTATCCCTTATATAATCTAAAAGATTTTGTATAGCTTGTTGTATGGGTGAAACAATAATAAATATTAAATATTAAAATATCAAAAGGCCCTATCTACAAAGGTTATATGGTAAACGCTAAAAGGCATAACTAACAGTTTACATTATATACACAGAAAAAAATATATCAAGAAAATTTTAAACAAGACAGTTTGTTAAAAATTAAATTTTAGGTCAACAAACTTTTTGTTTGATTCAATGAAAAAATTTATCAAATATACACTTTGCAAAATAGCACTCAATAAAACATATTTAATAATGAAATAATTAAATATTTCTTCATATTCAATAAAAATAATATTTGAATCAAAGTAAAGACCGTATTTTTACAAATCTTGTCCATTTTTAAATAGCTCATAATTCTCTTTTGTTTTACAGTTTTATTTGAATAATATATTTAGTTTTGCCAAAGTCTTTGGAAAAGGTTTCCTGATGATCTGGCCTAAGCAACCAGTGAAATGCGCATAGGAACTTACTTATCCCCACATAATAAATTTTAGTGTTTTTATAAAAATATAAAAATTGAAAATTTATGACATCATCATTAATAAATAAAAAAATAAAGATTCGATTAACATTTTGTTTGATTTATTCAACATTTTCAACAATTTTTTTTAACAAATCAAGTAAACATTTTGTTGAAAAAAATTATTTTGGGCAACAACTTTTTTTATTGACTCAATAAACTTGGTTGTTGACTAAAAATTGAACAATTATACATACACACTTTTTTATCAATACCGCAAAAATCGTCATCGCAGAAAATTCAAAAATTTTTGTAATCAAATATGCGATTTTCGTATTCAAATATGAAAATTATTTTTTTCTGTGTACAACATTGTCAATTGTCAAAAGAACTGTAAGGTTTTACAAGAATAATAGAAGAAAAATAAATTATAAACAGTTTAAGGCGATTTATCAATTTTTCATTTTAAATAATTTTTGCTTCTCCTGTAAAATTTTCAAAATGTTAGATAGGGCCTTTTGCGTTTTAGGTGACGAGTTGCTTTTAATTCTTAGGCTGGAGGTCCATACCACGGGTTCTTTGTGTATGTTACATTTTTGACATTTTTTTAAGACGCATGCTAAAGTAGAAAGTAATCCTACTTCATGCGATCGATACGTATAAACATTCCACGCGTTTGCTGTGTAACTTGTCAACACGATTTTACACTACTACTTGTTTTGACAGCGCATTGAACACTTGGTGTTGACCGGCAGCTTTAGCCGTTTTGCTTTGTACCATAGTAGTAAAATGTTCTCTCATTGATAAGTATTTGTACTTTTTCAGATTTTTCTGCTTATTATACCCACACAACAGTAGTGGAGAGGGTATTATGCATTTGTGCTGATGTTTTTAACAACTTAAAATATTGGTCCTACAAATACCTTTACGTATACCGATCGAATCAGAATCATTCTGAGTCGAATTAACGATGTCTGCCCAGTTGGTTGGCTGTCCATGATTTACTTGTGTGCAAAGCACACAAGGACCAAGCCTATTGATAATGGGAAGAATCGGTCCATAATTTCACATTGGCTTTCTAAAAGGTTATTTCCGGAATAGGTTCTTTGTGCCCATAAAGCATCTTATTATGTTGGTATGTAGATCAAATTTGGTCCAGGCTTATTTTATTGCAATCAAAATCATCTTACCAAATTTTATTGGAATCGGTCCATATTTGACCATTGGTGACAGCTACTATGTCATGACAAAATGTAGATCCAAAATGAACCATATAAACCCCCTTCCTTAATTCACCTCAAGGCAGACAAATTTCATATAGATGAATATATCTAAATAATATTCGCCACAAAGAACTTTAACATGAATCTTAACCTCAATAACATAATTTTAGGCGGTACACTAGCAAAAATTGTTTTATATACTGTGGTATAGTGTTTTATATGATCGGGCTTGACATACATATGTTTTTTTGGTGATGAAATGGATTCCAAATTGAATTCGTAGAAATTTTATAATCTTAGATTAAATTTATTTATTTTTGATAAGAATTATAAAATAAAGTATAAATATGCTTACTTATTTTCTAATTGACATATTATGGCATACAATATTTTTAAAAAAACTAACTTAATTTAAATAAGCCGAATCTTCTTTGTGATTGCAATACACATATTGTTGGCCTGGAACAATTGATAGCATGTGGGGCGCCAACACCATGTATAAAAGAAGCCCATTTTTTTTCTTTTGTATTTTTTTTTTATATATCGCAACTCTCGAATTATACTAAAAAACTTTGCGAATGGGTTAAGTATTTATAGTAAAACTTTGTGACAATAAGTTTAGAACTGAACAAAAACCCCTTTTACAGTAAAATTCAATTAAATATTTATTTTCCTATACACCAAGCCCTGTAAGTTGTGCTAGGCATTCAATATTATATAATTGTCGGGATTTGTAAGATTTTAAGAATATTTGTACCTTCTTTTAACCCTTTTTAGATTTAAGCATGTGTTTATTTAACCTATTTATGCCATCTAGGACATGGTATGACTTAATTCATGTAAGAAAAGTATTAAAGCCAGCGGTATTCGAAGACAAAATAAAAACAAACCTTTAAAAGCATTGGAAAGTCGATAGTTAATCCCAACTCTAAAATTTGCAAAGCATTCGTTAATGGTTTTGGGCCGAATATCTAGTAAGTGAATTGAAGGAATTGGATTTATTGAGAATACCATGGATGCGAATCAATACCTACTTAAGTCTAGAGTAAACGTATGTGCAAAGTTACATGCGCATGTGGTGATGAAAACATGTTTGGAGGAAGCCAAAATATGTTGATGCAGGTGACCATATAGAAAAATATGGCTCACTGCCGTTTCTTTGTATACCTTCTTTAGTTTGAATACCTTTCTCCAATCAACTTCGGGTTTAAGATCACTATAAAGCTCATAAAGGGTGGTTAAATTTCCAGGGCCGATGTTGATTTTGAATAAAACACAAACTATTTAGGAAATTGTTGTAATTTTATTTTATTATGATATATTGGTATTACTCAATTATGTATGGAACAAAATATCGGCCAAATGGGCGCCGCGACCACGGCGGCACACCTCCATCCGATGGTCCAAATTTCCGATGACCCTGAGGCATAATGGAGGTTCTATGCCTTTAATGTGCCGAATTATCTCATCCTTTAGCTCTTGAATTGTTGCTGGCTTATCGACGCACACCTTTTCTTTCAAATAACCCCAAAGAAAAAAGTCCAACGGTGTCAAATCACATGATCTTGGCGGCCAATTGACATCGCCATTACGTGAGATAACACGGCCATTGAATTTGTTGCGCAAAAGAGCCATTGTTTCGTTAGCTGTGTGGCAAGTGGCACCGTCCTGCTGAAACCA
Source organism: Pollenia griseotomentosa (assembly GCA_963931875.1). Lineage (NCBI taxonomy): Eukaryota > Metazoa > Arthropoda > Insecta > Diptera > Polleniidae > Pollenia > Pollenia griseotomentosa. The sequence continues at coordinate 99,754,536 of OZ007560.1, forward strand.
CATATCGTCCACATCCATATCTTCCAATTCGGGCCATAAAAAGTTCGTTATCATCTCACGATAGCGAACACCATTCACAGTAACTGCCTGACCGGCCTCATTTTGGAAAAAATACGGCCCGATGATGCCGCCAGCCCATAAACCGCACCAAACAGTCACTCTTTGTGGGTGCATTGGTTTTTCGACAATCACCTTTGGATTATTATTCGCCCAAATGCGGAAATTCTGCTTATCGACAAATCCACTGAGGTGAAAATGTGCCTCATCACTGAAGATGATTTTCTTCGAAATTTATCATCCATTTTCATAATAAGTCTGGATAACTTTAACACGTTGTTGGATTGTGTATCTCTCCATGGTTCAAATTGAGTAAGTCTGAAATAGAGAAATGTCAAATAAAATTCGGAAAAAAAACTTGGCGTTTAGGTGTGGTTCACATTCAACATCGGCCCTTACAATTTAACCACCCTTTATTTAACGAAATCTAAGCGACCATGCTGGTTTCATTTATGACCAAGCTTTTGCAATTCTATATAAAACTATGAAAATCTTTTCTTAAAAGACTTAAGTTGGGCAGACTGTTCATGTTTAGGATCAAATATATATTTAAAGTGGTATAACGGTTACAACTCTAGTATTACCCCTTTTTTCATCTATATGCATATATTCTGAATATTTCCGAAGCTGTTTAAAATATAAAAAACTATTGTTAAGATGGCTTAAAGAGAATTTAATTCCAAATCATTCGCTGATAATTGTATCCAATCGTACAAATATCCTCAAGTCATGATTAAATAATCGACTTATTTCGGGCGAAATATAAGTCATGCCCACAATAATGAATAATACATAAAATTAATATGTCCTACGATTTTCATGATATATGCCGTATTTTATTCGAAATATACTTGGCTTTCAGAAAAATTTCAAATTTCTATCCTTGTCATTTTTGTATGAATTTTTGAAAACAAAAATAGTACATTTGAGTAATTTTCGATACTTCTACATATAAGGAAAGCGTTTTGGGACAAATTATTTTGCTTAAGCTTATTCCACATGGCCGTTATAGTGCCATTTGGAGTAAAATTATTATTTCGGGGGGCAATTATAAGGTGCTAAGGGAAATAATGGAGCGATTTGATAGCAATATTTTTTTATACAAGGCAAACTTTTGTGTCAAATTATGTTTTTAGCAGTTTCTCTACGGACGCTATTGTGCCCAAAGCCTTTATTCGGGTCGAAATTTCTATGGGGGCTACGAGAAATAATGAACCGATTTGGCCCATTTTCAATACATAACAAACGTGTCGTCTAAAATGAATTTTTTACCAAAAATCATGCTCGTTAGTGTCCCTAGAGGGAAGCGAACTGACACCAAAGTAGTCCCGTGATAAGCCTTTGGTGGTAGAGACCGGTTCTAGTTCTAACACTTTATATGAATAAGACCTATCACTTTTACATGGGGTTGTCACTGGAGGGGGTCAATTGACACCATTTGACCAGTCACAGATCTATTCTCAATGAACGTGCTTAGTGTCAATTTCTATAATGTAGTATTATTTCAATACAATGTAGTATTATTTCAATAAAACAAGTCCTAGAATTAAATTCAAGAACCAAATTTAAGAAAGTACCAAAAAATGTGCCACAGCACCGGTTAAGACTGTACTATAATTCATTACTTTTTCTACCTTTTTGCTCTTCATAAACCAGTTAAGGGATTGGTTCTTCTTTCACTGGTCATGAGTCCTTTCTTTTTGTACTTGTTCTATTTTTACAAATCCCAGGACCAGTCTGTTGGACCAATTGACACAAATTTCCCGCAGGGGTTCTATTGAGAGCTTTATGGAGCTTTTAACAGACGGCTGGTCATAGGTAGATCGCTTTAGAGTTTTATAAAGCTTCAAAATATACTTTGTGAAGTGGAATCTCTTATGATCGGCCACCGTCTCTTCGATCCCTTCAAGGGGAATGTCCTCCCAAAAGATCTCAATGCCTTTCTTCAAAACGCAGCCAGGACAAGGGAATGCTGTCGTTAGAAAAGGAGTGTCTGTTTAAGGAAGAGTAGTGGTGGTGGTCATAAAAACAAAAGCCAGACTTTGGAATTAGTGGTTCATTATGAATTTGATACACCTTTTTTTAAATTTTACCGTGACTGCACTTGAAATAAACAACAGGGGTTTTTTTTTTGTGAAAACCTTTGAAATAATTTAAGGATGAATACATATGAAATTGCTTAAAGCAAATAAATTTCATAAAGATTAAGATATCTAAATAATATTCTGCATAAAGAACTTTAATAGGAATCTTTGTTTTTATGATAGTTAAAATTTCGAAACAAAAGTAAAAGTCCTTAATTTTTAAGGAAATTAGTGATTTATTTTTTAACATTTAAAAATAAACTGAATTTTAGTCTGATTTAAAGGAAAAATTAGTTGACCGGGTTTTATATGAACCATAATGCTAATTGTGAGTCACACCTTAAAGTCAAGTTTTTTGCATAGCCTAATTTGACATTTCTTTGTTTCAGTGTCTGACTAATTCAACCATGAAGAGGTACGAAAAATATTACGAAAATCGGCATTAAAATTAAAATACATTTCGTGCACTTCGTGATTTTTAAGGTCAGCATAATCGCTTAAATGTGTCCAAAATCGAAAGAATTGTGCGCAAATTGAGTCTGTAGGGCCTGTGCATTAGGCTTCTAGTTATTTTTCAAAGTTGCAATTTGTTTCACGCCAAGCCCCAGATTGGTTCGAATTGCTAAAAAAATAGTCCCTCGAAAATTTGAGCTCAATCGGATGAGGGGATAGGGTGACCATGACCCCCCCAAAATTTGCAAAATACCTGATTTTTTTGACTTTGATTGTCAATAACTTCGTAAATATTTATTTTACAAAAAAATTGTTAGCAAAAGTTATAGATCCAACTCAGAGGAAGATTTGCCGTTTTACACTCACCGCCATTGACGATGGCTGGCGTTTAGGTTTAACCACCCTTTATTTCATTTTACGTTGATTTTACCTACACAATATTTTGAGTGTATAAATAATATAGGGGGATTTTTTAAGCTTCATTAAAATTTAAAAGGACAATAACAGACAGAAGTTTTGTTGGAATTAAATTCTTATCATTATAATCTGGTAGATAATTTAATACTATTTAGTTTTTAAATATACGAGTTATATGGTCCATTCGGCTACGAGTTTTATTGTCCAAATTACGTTTTTACTTTTTAAAAAATATTAAAATAATTTTATTTTAGAATTTTGACAACTTAATTCAAACCAGTCTACTGTCCGACTGTTTTTACAAAACTTCTTTTACTTATCAACTAACTTTAAAAATATGTAATTATTGTATTGTCAGCGAAACAATATTTTAAGTATTGTGAAATCAATATAAAACTAGACTGTTGAATAAACAAATTAAATTAAAAATATTAACTGAAACTAGACTGTTGATTGAAGAGAATTAAAAAATATTAATTGAAACTAGACAAAATTAAATTAAAAAATATTGAAATCAATTTAAAGTGAAAATGTTGACAATGCAATAATTACGGTTCATTAACTTATGGTTCAATAACATTACCAATGCTGTTTAAGAATTGGTCGAACTTATATGGGGTTCTGGTAGTATTGATATATGTAACTTCTATTCGGCTACAAGTTTTATGGTTCATTCAATTAGTCTAATTTGTGATTACTTTTTCCAATAAATCTGGCCGTACGGCATCAATAGTGGCTTCCAATGTTTAAACAAAATAAATAAGAAAATTACATATGGTAACAGAAAATTTAAAGTTATGATTATATTGTTAAACTTATCGCTTTCGAGTTCTGGCCATTTAATGCTGTACTGTCGACATAAACCAATGACTTAAAAAGTATTCCTAACGCGGGACCAGTGAACAGAAACATTTGTGCAAATAAAGTTGTCACCAAATTGATTTTGAAATAAATCGATTGTTAAGCGCGCTGTATGGCAAGTTGAAAACTAGGCGAACAGATTTTTTTTTCAAAGTAAATTTCCACAATTTGGAAACGTTTTCTAGCGTTAAACGATCCTTGATGACTTGCCAAACCTAACTGAATACAAATGTCAACAAAGTTTGACATTCTCAGCTTTTAAACTATTGTTATAATTTCAAAAGTTCGCATGCAGCTTAAAAAAATATTTTTTACGTTATTTTTTTAAAATGTTTATTTATTTTACAAAAAACATTTTGTTTGCAAACAAAACAGCTGTGTCTTTTTTTTAACTTTTTAAAGCACCAACAACAACAAGACATATGGATAAGAAGTAACGCGCAATTTAGTGTACGTCGTACATACATATATATAATTTATGTGTAAATTAAAAATTTATCAGAAACTAAAAAGGCGTTATGATTGCAAATTGCAATATCGTCGTGCCGAAGTTATCTTGCCGTATATCACAAAAATTTTTTTTTGGGAAATCGAATCTAAAGGTTCAAAATTTCATACACAAAAATGTACGCGAAAAAAGTCGTCCAATATTTTTGTCAAATCTTGTGTTTGAAGTTCTTTATCGAATTATGTAAAAATATCCAAAGTCTTGGAAACAAATTTTTAAATTATAGCCATTGTCACGTCCGAAAAAAATTTTCAATTTTGTCGTATACGCCACTTTTTGCGAATTAGTTTTAAGTTTGTGGGATATACGTCAAAATAAGCTATTAAAAAACTGAATTTATAATAATTTTCGAAACGAAAATTTATGCTAGTGACAAATATATTTTCGTATAGTTATAGTTTTTATATTATATTATCGAATTTTCTTATGTATGAATACTTTTTACGTTTATTATTACTTAAGTGTGGTCCAACCATAATGCACGATGTTAATTGTGAGTCACACCTTAACGTCAACGTTTTGTTTAACTTTATTTGTCATTTCTTTGTATCAGTGTCAATCAGCGTTAAGATTCTTGAAGCCTTTTACGAAAATGGGCGTTTTTTGGTCAGCATTATCGATCAAATGTATCCACAATCGGGAGAATTGTGCGCAAATTTTAGCGAACCGGGTCTGTACGAAATGTGAAAACGCCTGTGCATACATGTTTGGTGCGGTTTATGGCCAGACGGCATCATCTGGCCACACTTATTCGTAAATGAGGTCCGCCAAGCAGTTAACGTAAATGGGGTTTGCTATCGCGAGCTGATACCAGACTTATGGTGGCCAGAAATTGAGGATATGGACCTGGACGATAAGCAGTTCCAACAGAATGTGTCACACAGCCAACGAAATAATGACTCTTTTGCGCAAAAAATTCAATGGCCGTGCTATCTCACGTCGTGGCGATGGTAATTGGCCACCACGATCATGTTGTACTTTTTTTTTGTGTACGTCAATAAGCTAAGGACAATTCAAGAGCTTAAGGGTTAAATAATTCGGACAATTAACGACATTAATCCTCAATTACGTCTCAGAGTCATTGAAAATATGGACCATCGGATAGAGCCAAAGCCGTGGCGAGCATTTGGCCGATATTTTGTCTCACACATAATTGTCATAAATTAAAAAATATTAAGAAAATTCTCTGAAAACTTTTTGTTTTATGGTTGGTTATTGCTTTTGTTTATAGTTGGACTACCCTAAATAATTAAGCAATTAAGACAATAAAATTAATTTAAGCAATTCCATCAATATAAATAACCGTTCTGTACTACATCCAAAATAACTCTTTACATATAAAACGAAAAGTTTTAAATGATAATGACATGCCTGATATACTTGGTTCACATACAACAAGATAACGCAAGATTTTTTTAATTGTAAATTTTCATACGCTTTTTGTCGTATATCCACAATTATGCTACATACGATATTATAACGCAATAAAATTTTCGCAAAAGTGGATATACAACAAAATGACTTCGTAATATCTCATTAGCCATAAGAGATAGAGACATGGCGATTGCGCAGATCGATAGACCTGTTAAAATTACCACAGGAAACGGTCTTATCTCATTTTTTTGGATTTTGTGATATACGACAAGATAACTGGGCACGACGATATATTTTCAATGTAAAAAAATAAACATACTTCATATCGTTGCGTTAATTTGGAAAAGTCCTGTCTAAATATACAATTGTTTTAAATTTAAGAGATTAAACTTGATAAAAAAAAGAATATATAAGAAAGCTTAACTATAGTTTAAGAACTATAACTAAAGTAAAAGTTTTTATTCTGAATATTTAAATTTTAAAAGTAGAACTTGAAAATTATCTTAAGCGTGTACATAATTAGTAATCAATAATTGACTCAAAGCCGTAGAAAACGTTGTAAAAGCTACTTTTTGCCTTATCACTATCAAAATGCAGTAAGATGGAGTCAGTCAGTAAAGCAACGTTGTAATGCTGAAAATATACTGCCAAAGCAAAATTGCCACCAATAGTAAAGTATCAGTTCAGACGGTTGTAAAAAAACCAAACAATTTCACTGTCTGACAATAAATTCAACTGCCAACAAACATTGTCAGTTCACATCGTTGTCAGGCAATTGCATGGCACGATTGCCTGATCTGTTTTTAGACATTTGCAGAAAAATTGTTTTGAAGCGAAAAAGCAAGAGTTTTTATTTTTATGTTGCTTTTAATAGGTTTCATTGATTTTCTTTCAAATTAAATTTAATTTTGCAAAATTAAACTTTTTTCTTTTTACTCCTGCACATCAGGGATGAAAACTATGGTGCAGTTGTACTTTTTTTGATATAACAAGAGATGAGCCAGAAAATATAAAATTGGTACCGTCATAGTCTCAAAACTGCGTTTTGTTATTGCAGTTGGTTTAAAATCCTAAAGCCCATTTTCCATCCATGATATGCACGTATTTGCAGCGTTGCCAATAGAAAAAGGTCTCTGACAATGATGCCATTGTCAGATGCATAAACTTCCTACGTCTGATTATGATATGCCAATTGCAACGAAGAGTGTCCACACGTTCAAAGCTTTTTCTATTAACGCTATCAAACAAAAATTGCCAGTTCACACGGTAATATTGTTAGATCTGACAATCGTCTGTACGAAGCTTAAGTTACTTACAACTTTTTACGAACGGAATTGTCGAAAGTAATTGATCAGCGTAACATATTTTGGTTAAAAAATTAAAAATGCATGTGGAAAATTGGAAAGACAATAAAAACAATAGGTTGAGAAATAGCGGCAAGGGTTATATAACAAGACATAACTCTTTCTTTCGCACAACTTCTTTTAAAACAAAAAAAAAGTTCTAAAAATTCGTTTTTGTTTCAAATGTTTTTGTGCGCAATAAAGCATTCTTTAGACATCGTAAAATTGGTAATAAATTAGCATGTAATTTGGATTTGAAAGTTCTTAATTTTATGCATAAAAGCTTTTATAATCATTATTTGAAAAAAAAAAAAAAAAATTCTCGGCTTTTCAAAAAATGTCTGCTCTCCTAAAAAATAATTCATTTGTCTCTTACAACGTTATTTGCGGCTTTGTTTTAATTGTCAAGACATAAATATGTTGGTCAAGCCATAAAGAAGTTAGTCTGGGTTCACACTATCAACTTTAAAAGTGTGAATGCAGACTAATTCCACCAACAAAAAAATTTATGATTTTTAACTTTAAAATATTTTTATCAACAAAAATAAACAAAAGAATTTAAATAAATAAAAAAAAGTCAAATGGGTTTTGTGCGGAATAAATAATGTACACTATTAATATTGTTGTTTTAATAAAAAGTTTGTTTTTATATTTCAAAAAAATGTTGTTTACAAACCTAACACAGCTGTGTTTTTTTTTAACTTTTTAAATCAAGGTTAATTTACACAAGGTAGACTCTTTAGCGGACATACATAAACCCCAATTGTCAAATTTGTGGGTATGAGCCAAAATTTGTACATGTGTGCGTTAAATAGTTTTGGTTTTATATGAAGACAATTTTGACAAGTCGGGTATTTTTATAGAGCAGCATGTCTATACTCCCAAATGAATCTACCTTGTTTTAAATAAACAATAATAGGACATAAAAGATGTACTAGTGCTGATTCTCTGAGAAATTTTTGGAAATTGTAAACAAATTGGAGGATCAATAATACATAACCTATAAACTTTGTATCCCAAAAGTATTTGCTAACATTTTAATACATTTTTTAAAATAAAATGTTGGCAAAAATTTGCCTTAATGAGTTCATCTAAGCGAAATAAAACTATTAAAAAATTCGAATAGACAAGGCTAAAGTCTATCAACGTTTAAGGATAAGGGGTTCAATGGAAATGCTTTTTAACATAGGGGTACTTTCAGGGACCAGGTAGTGGCTCTGGTCTATACCAAAAACCGTGGGAAGGGAGATTTTCACATGGAGGGCTGATTTCTTACTCTTTTGGCCTGTTTTGTGAGATATTCAAAATGAATATATGAATTAGTATTGATAATATGATGAAGATTTATTAGTATGTTAGTAGAGTACTTTTCACCGTCGACGGACTGGTTATAGACCTTTGAGGACTCCGTAATAGGAAGCAGATGAAAGGTTGCCGTATCAAAGCACGTTGGTGATTGCTAAATGTGCGTTATTTTTTGACTATTATCATGAGATGTGCTTTCGAGGGGAAGTGTTTCATGTGGCGCTTTTCCCTAGGTGCTGTTATTCAACAGATGCTGCTGGCTATTCCTTAAGCAGCGGAGGTAATAAAACTCCGGCTTCTAAACAAGGAGCGGGTGTATATTTTGCTGTCGGATAATGTACTCAAATTGCGTCCAGTGTGACTGAACACGGTGCGGTTAGTAAACGCATTATTTGTGGCCATAAAAAGTTGCTCATGTAGATCATTTCCACTTTTGTACCATAACCATGAGGTCTGAAAGAAAAAGGTTATTTTTACTTCTAGTATTTTACTAGGTTTATTTTATGTGGAAGTTAAAAACTAAAGATCATAAATTATAACTACCGTAGAGGCAGTCGAAATTTTTTGCTTTTATCTCAGCCCATTGTGGACTGATCTGACTGAATTTTTAATTGCAATCTATTCCGGACTATACGCGATAACCTAGCTCCCATCGTATCTGGAATCTAAAAAAATCCATTTAAACATACACACGGAGAGACCAATCGACGGACGGGAATACAGAATATATATATATATTTTAGGGTCTAGGATCAATATTGTGTTTTTTTTGTAAATTTAACTGAATTTGGAGTTGTCAAGAAAAATGCAGCTTTTGATTTTTAACGTAAAGCTTTTTTCCAATTTTGATCTAGCAAGCCAAATAGAGATGTGATGGTTTATCTAGACAAAAATAGTACATGCAATCTGTATGTGGAAATACTTCAGAGACAGATAATAAAAAATAGTATGGGAGACTCGGATCCTTCGACCAGTACAATGCAAACGAAGTAGTTAGTGATATAAAAGCTCTTACCGCAACACTATACCTTCTTTTTGAAAAAAAAAGTATTTAGACTGCCTCTGTAGTTTAGCAGATGTAAGAGAATTATAAAGGCCTTATAAAATTCAGCGTTTTCAGTTCTCTTTCGAAATAAAAGAAGTCAGCTCCGTCTACCACCGTCGCACTGCGACTGAAAATTAAATTTCATCGACCAATTATCCAATTATTTGCTATCGCCGATTTCAAAAATTTTAATTCAAAAATAATAAAAATAAATTAAAATATGTATTGGTTTTTGTGGGTATGTCATGCTGCTGGAAACAAATTTTTTATGTTGTTTTAGAAAAAATGTAATTTTTGTAAATTTGATCAGAACTAAATTATGATTGCACGCAAACTGTTATCAATAATGGGTCGAATTTTTTTTTTTTTAATATATTTGTGGGATAGTAGTCCTTAAGAAATGGTTCGTTACATAACTGTATCATTGATGCCTGATGTGTTAATAAATGTGAAGATTTTTCAAGTTTTTTAATTGGGTGGATTATGTTGTATATCAAACGGTTTTTAATAGGGGGCCAAGCATTTTTTAAATTGGTTTTAAAGCAGACTTTAAGCAATGGTAGGTTGTATTTTTAAGCGCTTATGCATTTTCTATAAGTATAGTGGTATATCCGAGGCGAATGTGTAATAAAGGGTATATATATATATATGAATACTAATTTTTACTATTTCATCAAAAGATGGCTATGTTCTTTCGCTAATAAAACAATATTTTCGTCAGAAATATGTATAAAAAAAAATGTTTATATTCTTCGAAAGAAAACGTAATGAGTATCCTTTAAAAGCAAGTTTTAGTCAATTTGAAAAAAAAAAAAAATAATGTAAGTAAAAAATTCAAATAATTCAACACAATTCTTATCAACATCGAGTGGTAAAATAATTTTTTAAAAGCGGATTCTCAGGATTGGGAATTCGGGTTATTTCTTAATCAAAAATAGGGATGCTTTTTGACCACTGTTTAAAGATCTTTTCGGTCTACATAACTTCAAAATTTCATCGTGTTATCTTCATCCATGGCAGATTCATGGAATCCCAACTGGGAAACCCAATTTGGGTTTTGGTAGTTAAGGTGTCGTATGGATTTATAGCATCATGATCATTTTGGCTAAAACTGTATTTTTCCGAAGAAGATGCAATTTTTCTCATGTCTATAACTCGGATTCAAATTTTGTTTCCTGTCTTAACTACAATTGTAGCTAAAGACTAGGAGACGAATAATCCGAAAAAAATACCTCGAAATTGCTAAAAAGTCGAAAAATTTTAATTTTTTTCAATTTAGTAAAGTAATATTCCAAAAAAAAAAAATAATCCAAAATGCTTCAGAACATTATAATGCATTTTTACGTTTTCCAGCTGTATTAACTTCGAAAATTCGAAAACTATGAACAAAGAATATTGATTAATTAATGCTTTTATTACATTTGCTACATAAATCATATATTTTCCGAATTTTCGATGTAAAATAAAGATAGAAATGTGCAAATTTTTAAGACTTTTGCTTAAATACAAAAGTTGCCTAAATAGGAAAGATAGTTGGGCGTGGCTGATATTGATTGGTTTTGTTTATTCTAGAAAGTGTATGTACCAAAATTTTATGGGAGGTGGGCGTGGCAAATTTTTATAAAATTCCTTTTTTTTTTCGTAATTAAGTCAATATAACACTCGGAGGGAATTTTTAATGATCCAGGACTACTTTTAGTTTAAAGACCCAACCATCATATTCATGAGGTTGCCTTAATCCACTTAAGCATAAAAAGTCTAAAAGTCTTTAAATTTGTTTAGGGATTTGACAGACTTTTCGTTAATTTTTTTACAGTAGCTTAAGCTACATGATGCACATTATGGTCGGGCCTTAAGATTAAGAAGCTAATGGGCTGCTATTGGACAGAAATAAGACAGAACTAAAAATTTGAATATTTTTAGACAATTTTTTACTAAAAAAACCTTTCACTAAAAAGAAAGAAATACATCATCCGTTTTAAATTATTGAAAATATTTGCATTTCAGTAACATCATCTCTTTTAAAAACACGAATAACGGTTATTGTTATTTCGGAATATCTCGAAAATTTTTCTACTTTTGACTTCATATTCGGATTCAGCGGACAATTTTACATAAAGATTAGGTGTCAGATACATTTGGTCAAAAAACTGTCACGTAGTGTTATCAATCCCAATAAAAAATGGAGCTTCCAACGAAGCAGGTTTGTAAGGGAGAAACATAAGAGTTTCGCTTACCATTGCGCTTACGGAAGACATGAATTTTATATGGCGAGTTCCCAACTTGAAGCAATACATTTTTGACACATTCAGCGCATATAAAACTTGTTAGATGTAACGATCAGCTTTACACACTGAATGCTTTGATACCGTTATTTTTAAGTATTCTCCCCCTTACTAACCTGCTTCGTAGTAAGGGAATGCCGCACAGTGAGACAGCCCTTTAGTAACCGCGGCAAAAAATGGTTTTTGGTGTGTCGTCCAATTTGGATGAAATTTTCACAGTATATTAACAGATATATTAGTAACAATTCCATGAAATTTCAGCCTCATAGCTTTATTTTTTTTTGGTCTAGAGCAAGTCAAAATTGAGGGATGGCAACGCGCTTGAAATATGTTAGTTCAATATGTAATATTCAAAAGAATAAAAAAATACATAATTTTTTTTTTTTTATTTTTTTTTTTTAATTTTTTTAATTAATTTAGTTGTTGTGAATGAGTAGATGAAAAAATAAATTAAAAAAAAAAAAAACACAAAAAAAAATTTCTTAACAACAGAATTGTGGTGTAAAAATTGAACATTTTGCATTTTCAATGGACTAGGAAATATAGAGCAGCCCCTCGCCCTAGGTGCACCCTTATATCAAATGAAAGATTGAAGTCTCAGCTTTCATTTGAAGTTAAGAACATATAGCAAAAGTTTGCAAAAGAACTTTAAAAATACAAAAAACTAAAAAATCCGCAACGCGCAAATTCTGTCGCTATACGTAATAACTGTAAAATCATATTAAATTGTTGTTGTTTTTAATATTATTGATCAACAAATGGTAATTGCAATATATATTTATATTTAATTCAAAATCTATTTGAGAGTGCAAGTTTATACAAGTTTATATAAAGTGTTAAAAACAAAATTTACAAGGTCATGGATAATTCAACAATTTCTTATAGTGCAATTTCTGATATTTGGATCGATAGCAATAAAGATATTGATGTTGTTGTTGGTGTCATATCAACAAAATTCAATGAAATGTCAGACTTATTATTATTTAAAAATTTCGTGATTCTTTAATAAAATATTTCATACCAAAATTAAAATCCAAATGGAACAAATCTGGGCGCAAAAAAAGTAAATTTTTGGCTGATAATGAAGAATGGATTGCACAGCTTTACACCATATGTGAAGAAACTTTGGATGATGAACAACCAAGCACTTCGCTATATTGCCAATAGGATTGTTTGCAATTTTTTTTTGAAAGTATTTTTTAAAATTTTTTTTTAAAATTATCTTTTATTTTGCCACAGGAATGTTGTCCGAAGGAGCGCAAGAAGCAATGAATAAGGAGTATAGAAACTGTAGGCTATTCCATTCTCGTAAAAATTCACGTATCTCTACGAATGAAGATGTAATGCACTATTTGCAAATATCATCAGATCCTTATATTAATTCATTTAGAATGAGAATGAAATTGAAAAAATTAGAATACAATATGAAAAAAAAAATTGTTCTTTTTTATTGCATTTCAATGGGAGGTGGGCGTAATAGTGGGCGTGTTATTGTTATTTTTGCATGAAACATTTTAAATGATATAAATTACAGTAATATCAAATTTGAAGGTTGTACCTAAAATATTTTAGAAAATATGGCACTTTTTATGTTGAGGTTATATGGGTGGTGGGGGTAAAAGTGGGCCAAAGTTCAAAATTTTTTTTCCGATAATATATGTAACAATATAACATTCAAGTACACCAAAATTTAAAGTTATACTTAAAGTATTACGGACAATACGGCATTTTACAAATTTCGATTGTATGGGAGGTGGGCGTAAAAGTGGGCGGATTTTCTTAATTTTTTTTAAAAAAAACTGGAATTGTCTCAAAATTAACCTGTGCAAAATTTCAGAGCTCTACAATGACTCCTTGTATTTAATGCCGGCGTTGTCTCACTGTGTGCCGTAGCACTTGAAATGTTATTTTTTTTATAAAAGTTGTTGAGAGTTCTTTCACTTACTTTACTGCATTTCTGTATGTCTTATTGCGTAGCGCATAATTGTGATCTTATTTTTTTAAATGTACCTTAAGTGCTTCGCAAAATGCTAAAATCTTTTACTGGGATGTATAAAGATGGTCAACACTTCTGAAATCGTTGAAATATTTGAACATTAGGACTTACAAAATTTAATATCAAAAACGCTTTTAAGAATAAGTTTGATTACTACGTTAGTTTTTTCACTTTTGAAATTTTATGTAGTAAAACATTTTCCAAAATTCTGCCACCACGTCTTTCGAAATATTGAAAAATCCACCGACCCATTGTTGAGCAATGTATCAATTTGTGCCTTAATAACGGATCGTGCCCATAATATTCAAGTTTTAAGAATAACTTCTTACATAAATATTCTGTTCCCCAGCAAAAAGGAGGTGAGAAAATCAAAGGGAAAAGTGAACAAATTACGAGGGAAATATTAGGGGAATATTTTCCCGTGAACATTTTTTCACGTTATTATTCTCTTTTGAATTACCTCAAAAATTTTTTTCATGGGATATTTTCATGATCGCAAATATGTGAAAAGGGAAAAAATTACGAGGGAAAAATGTTTGACGATCGGGGTGAATATTTTTTTGTATGGGGGTTACCCGTGTCCATCCTCCTCTACCTCCAAGATTTTGTTGGAACATGAAGTTTGCTCTAAGGGCTCATAAATTAGTGTAAGTTAAACTCTCTTTTTGGTTTAAAATGCATTTAAACCAGCAAAACTATAATTCAGTAAACATGTAAACCATCTTTAAACGTATAAAATGGGGCGTTTAAACTACCAATACAAACCATATGAATGAATGAGATCAATTTAAGATGGATTTCAAAGGGTTTTAAAAAAGCGGTGTTTTGTATCGAATTTTTTTTGAAGCAAGGAAAAAAATGGATACCAAATTGAATCTGAAAAATTTTTTATAGTTTTAAATAATATTTATTTATTTTTCATTAAAATTTTAAAATCAAGTACATATCAGCTTATTTTCTTAATAATATACATTTTATGTCCTTCAATATTTTTAAAAAAAGCTTAACATAATTTAAATTAGCCGAATCTTCCTTGTGGATACCATCTGCAATGTCTTACCCTGCAACAATAAATATCATGTGGGGCCAACAAAATGGCTAAAATAAGCCCAAAAGTAAAAGTTTTAAAAACTTTCATTTTTGCTTCTTTTGTATTTATCGTAACTATCGAAGTACACTAAAAAACTTTGCGAATGGGTTTAGTATTTATAGTTAAGTTTTATAATAAAAATTTTAGAACTGCGCAAAAAACCTTGTTCAATTTTATTTAAATAAAATATTTGTTTTTCTAGTTGTTTACATAAATGGAGTTAAAAGTTTATTTGTTCTTTTGTTTAAAAATTTTTTAATGGTATTGTTGGCTAGCAAAATAAAAAACCGAGAATAGATTTTAATACTTTCAAAACCACATTTGTATTTTTTTGTTTAAGGATAGATATGAGCGATCCCGTGATTGTTAAAGCCGGCGATACACTATACTATTTGTCAAAAAATCGTGTGTGCTCATAAAGTAGGATAGTGTGGCTTGAAATGTTCCTCAAAACTGCGATTTGATCACGGGTTTTTACCGTTTTGGGTTCATTATAGTTATCATAAAATTAAACAACTGAACTGTTGTCCAATTTTTAAGATAGTATTTCAATCTATACATATTTAGTGAATTATACCCTTTACCACAGGTGGTGAATAGGGTATATATAAGTTCGTCATTCCGTTTGTAATTTCTATAATATTGATGTTAGACCCTATAAAGTGTATATATTCTGGGTCCTTATGAGGAGCGAAGTTGATTTAACGATGTCCGTCTGTCCGTTGAAATGGGTTTTCCGAAGACCCCATGTCACATATGGTCCGGAATTGTTTGCTATTGAAATTCAGCAAGATCGGTCCACAAATGGCTGAGATATGAGTAAAAAATCACGACTGCCTCAAATTTTTTCCTTTAAAGGTCCAATTAGACGTGACATTACCATACCAACACTGTATTACCAAAACGACATAAACATACCATACAAACCAATTCAATTTTGGTTTTTACGGTCATACAGTAGCTATGGTAATACAGTGTTGGTAATGTGGGCTTTGTTGTTGTTTTTTTATACCCTTCACTACAAGTGGTGGATTTTATTTGTAATGTGTTTAATTTTACGCATACACATACACATTAATGCATGTACATGATATGCCGCTCAAATAAAGAAACAAACTCATAGACTTAATTGAAAATTTTCGAAAAAGGGTCACAAAAAGGGGATTTTCCAGAAAAAGGGGTCAAAAAAGGGTATTTTAATAAAAAAGGGTCAAGTTTTTTATAAGCTGTATTTCTCATTTTAATGAACATAATAAGACCAAAAAATATTTATTTCAGGTAGGAAGTGCTCAAAAAACATAATTTTTTTATGGAATGCCCAATCCGGTTTTTAACACCTGACAAAAAGTTGGTTCTTTATCATTATAGCTAATTTTTTAATGTTATTTTCCGATATATTCTTTTTTCACCTATTTAGCGATTTCAAATAAATTTTAGGGTTTGTTTTAAATTTTGCAATCGTTTGCAAAATGTAGCCATGTTCGCGATGAAGTGATTTTTTTCTCGTAAGTTTTCTGATTCTTTAAAGCTTTTACGATTTGTAATAAATTTTAGACTTTGCTATCATACCGCTGTTACCAAATATTTGGGAATTTCTGCCAATTTAGCAATTTTTACCGAATGTTTTCATTCCTGTTAGTTTTAGGGACTTTTTTTCAATTTTATGGCGCTATTTTTGCAAACTTTTCCGAGTTTTTAAATTTTAGCGTAGCTTTGTTTCTTTTTGCGGCAATAGTCGCCGTTTTAAAAATAGCCCCATACATAAACCGAACACACCTATTTTACAGGGCAATCTCAAAACAGTTGATTTAAAAAAGGGCGAAAAGTTCAATACCTTATGCCATTATTAAGGGTGAATTTTGTTTGAATAAAACATGCTACTTTTTAAGAGAGTAAAACAATTTTAAGAAACGAACAACAAATTGCATTTTTTAAAAAAATGTCATATTTTTTTTTTAAGAATCCACTTTACTATTGAAAATCTAATTTATAAGTCTGAAAAAATCTTTCAACACAAACTTTTTAGGAATGCTAACTACTTTTTAGGAATACGCGTTCTATATTTTGCTATTAAATCTTCACTTGAAGTCAATTTCTCCATCTCCGCTTTAAACATATTAGGAGAAGAAAGCATGGAATTGTAAGTTTCTGCTTTGAGTCTGTTCCATATCAAGCAATGCTTATTTCGAAAACATTTGTTGAGCACTACTGTTCCGCAGTGTCGACAAAAAACTAAATGTGAGTGCTATTTCCAAAAAAGGGTCAAAAAGTGTCAAAAAATAGGTGAAAATGATACAAAAGTATAATTTAAACAAGTTAGAGTGCTATATTCGGCTGTGCCGAATCTTTGATACCCTCCACCGACAGTTCGAATGTTTAAGGAGTAATATCTGTATGATGTCTTTTTAATATTTTTATCTTAAACTGTGACGATTTGTTATTAATTATGGTTTTAGGAGACTAAACTGTTTTCCGGGAGTAGGGCATATATGGGGCCTAGGGTAAATTATGTACCGATCTTCACGAAATTTCACAGTATCATTTATAGTCCTATAAAATTGTGACGAGCCAAAATTTGTTATGATTGCATTATTTTTTACGGTTTTAGGCGTACTAAACTGTTTTCCGGGAGTAGTGTTTATATGGGGCTTAGGGTAAATTATAGACCGACCTTCGCGAAATTTTACAGTGTCATTTCTAGTCGAATAAAACGGACTTGTGCAAAATCTTATGTCACTCCGTGCATTTTTGCATCATTTATGTTAGTTTTTGTAACAAAATTATCAAGTTTTTGAAGGTGGTGGTTCCACATTTTGATTCATAGCTCTGGTCCTACTGAACCGATTTTGCTGAAATTCAATCCCAAACTGCTTAGGATAACTGCAAGCAATTTGACACCTAGTTTGTTTATTTCTTTTGAGTTTTTCGAAAGTGAGCGTGTTTTCAACAGACGGACAGACGGACAGACAGACGGACATGGCTAAATCGACTTAGAATTACTCAAGCAGCCAGAATATATATACGTTATGGGGTCTGAGATGAATAATAAAAAAGTTTCACACGGAAAGACAAACTTAGCATACCCTCTTCACAACTAATTGTGGTGGAGGGTATAAAAAAGGGTCATAAAAGGTATCAAGACCGTCGAAAGAGGGTCAAATTGATACTTTAGTATCACAACGGTAACGCTGTTCGTCACTCGATTCACTCTCACACAATAAATTGTTTATTTCTGTAGAGCTAAATCTTTTATTACGTATCCTTGTATTTGAGCTCATTTTATTACTTATTTGAAAACTTTCACAGCAATTATAACATTTTTTCAGCATGAAGTTTTTGTTTGCAACATTAGTGTTTGTTATTTTATAAAATTTGTTTTACACTTTTATTTAAATAAGTTATACACTTAGTAGACAAAAACTGTAATGTGAGCTTAATAGTTAAACATTTTTAAATTAATTCTATATATCCAGAAATGGCTGTAGGAAATATCGCCCAAAGAAAAATGGCCCAAAAAAAAAAAAATGAAAAATCGCCCAAATGAAGAATCGCCCAAAAGAACATGAAAAATGACCCAAAAAGTTATATATGAAATTTTGCCAAACAAAAACGAAAAAGGGTCCAAAAAAAAAATGAAAAATTACCCAAAAAGCAAAAACGAATTTTTCCAAAAAAAAAAAAATAAATATTACCCAATTTGCAAAAAAGTGTTTATTATTCATATAAATTTAGATACATACAAATGTAAGTTTTATGTAAAAAATTGCATTGTATCTTCAACAGCTGCTCGGCAGTAAGGACAGTAATACCGGCTGCGCTAACTTCGCTAAGCTTCTCTGCATAGACGGCCTTCGGCCGGGCGCAAGGATTTTCTCCTCTATGGTATAACAAACACCGGCTTCGCTAACTAAAGCTTCTCTGTATAGACGGCCTTCGGCCGGGCGCAAGGATTTTCTCCTCTATGGTAGCACAAGTACCGGTTTCGCTAAGTAAAGCTTCTAAAATCTGCCTTGTTTTCGAACGAAGGCCATATACGCAGAGAATCTTTAGTTAGCGAAGCCGGTGTTTGTTATACCATAGAGGAGAAAATCCTTGCGCCCGGCCGAAGGCCGGCTATACAGAGAAGCTTTAGTTAGCGAAGCCGGTGTTTGTTATACCATAGAGGAGAAAATCCTTGCGCCCGGCCGAAGGCCGGCTGCGCAGAGAAGCTTAGCGAAGTTAGCGCAGCCGGTATATATTATATCCTTGAGGAGAAAATCCTTGCGCCCAAAAGTGTTTTCGTTATATATTTAATATAAACACCCAGAGAAAAAACAACAAAATAATTTTTAAATAAATTACAATTATATTAAATAAAGATGGCCCGAAAAAATGGGCTATTTTTCATATAATATTTTTGGGTGATTTTTCATAACGAAAAATCACCCAATTTAAAAAACGAAAAATCACCCAATAATAACGAAAAAAAGCCCAAAAATTTTGGGTCACTTTTCATATGAATTTAAGCCCAATTTTACATGGAATTTTTTTGGGCGATTTTTCATTTTTTTTTTGGGCCATTTTTCTTTGGGCGATATTTCCTACAGCCTCCAGAAATATCCAGTCAAAACCTTCAAACTGATACCAATATTGGCCATATACCTTTAGAAATGTAGTGGAAAAATGACATACATATACATACATATTTCTTCTAAAAACGTCCATAACTCGAAAACTAATGATGTTTTCTTTTCTGCAAAAAATGTGACATTTTATTTAAAAAAAATTGCATAAGCGTTTGCGTCAATTTTTTTATCTAATTTTTTCTTCTTATTTTTAAATTTTCTATCACCCTACGAACTTTTTTTTATTTGCAGCTGCGTCGGTTAACTAGATGTGTTCCAAATTTAATAGTCGTATCGGTATCGCCGATATTTCTTTCGTTACATTCTTAGTATTTGCTGCTATTGATGGTATGATGAAGATTAAGTAGTATGTTAGTAGGGTACTCTCGACGGCCGATGGACTGGTTATAGCCGATTAAAGACTCTGTTAAAGAAAGCAGATGAAAGATTGATGTATCGAAGCGTGTTAATGGTTTCTAGGTGTGCTTTGGTTTATTACATTTTCTTATGAGATGTGCTTTTAATGGGAAGTTTGTCCTCTGGTGGTTCTCCCTTGGTGCGGTTTCTGTTCGACAGATGCTGCTGGCTATTCTTAAAGCAGCGGAGGTTTGATAGCTTCGGCATCGAAACACGTGGCGGGCTCATAATTTTTGTTGGATTATTTTCTCAAATTGCGTTTGGTTAAAGCTGCATGTACTCGACATGTTTTTTACATCTGACTTGTCAACTTTTCAAGTCACATGTAATTGTGCATGTCTGTCAAAATTGCTGTTTTACATATGATTTTTAATATTCGGTCACAAACGTGAATGTAAATTTTTTCTGACAACCGGGCCTGTCCTGAAAATCACGTGTTTTTGAAATCACGAGCGTGATTTTGTGGTGTTCTGAAAGTCATACCGTTTTTGTTTTTCTCTGTGTGCTTTCTGCAATTGAAGATCTTACTAAAACACACAAAAACGGGACACTAAAATATTACACGTGTGATTTTAGTAGGCACATGTGATTTGAGTAAAAGTGATTTGCAGAACAGGCCTGAATGTATTTGATGTTTATTTAACTTAACAGTTTTAAAAAATTTAATACGTGGGTTTTTCCATTCTTTTTTGAAACTTTGAAACCAACCAAAAATTTATTTGGTTTCTTTTAATGTTGTTGTTGTTTCTGTTGTTTAAAAAGAGTGAAACGTTTTTTGTTGTTGTTCTTATATTTCACATAAAGAAGTGTTGCTTACGATCAAATAAAAAATGCAAAAAAACGACACCATTAAAGAGCGTTAAATATTTCATACAAAATTATGAAAACTTGAAACCAATAACGCGTATATTATATTTTTGAATAGTTGTCAGCATTTTTGTTGGTTAAATAAAAATCAAACAAAAATATTAATTGAATCAGTAAACAAATTTGTAGAAATTAAAAAAATTTTCAAACAAGCGTTTGTTTGAAAATAATTCAGCAATAATTTTTTCTGTGTGATAAAGTGTTTAAGTTTTGCAAATTTTCAAATATCCAGTCATACGGAAATCGTATTAATCCAGTCTTTCATTTCTCCTATGTATCGCCTTAATTTTCTGCTTTTTTGCCAATCCTTTCTTGGCAATACTATGTGCAGCTGTGGATTTTGCTGCTGTTTTATTTTTTTGCGTTGCAAAGAAATCGCTCTTGAGTAGAGGCTGAATAACAGTGGTGCTAACTGTTTTTTAAGGTAAGCTGTTGTCTTCGAGATATACCGTTATATAAAATATTCGTTCAATTGAGTTACGCGAATATATGTTGTGCAACCTTCTCCATTTTAAAAATAACGGTGTATCTCGGAAAAAGTTACAGATGAGTCACTATGCGCCGTAGGGATTTTGCAATAATTGTTTTCTTAAAAAGTGCTGCATATTAGATGAGATTAATTTTAGATGGATTTGAAAGGGTTTTTAAAAAGTAAGCTCCTAGAGTGGACCCTGTAGGAGTTTTTAGTAATTAATAATTAAGCCACCACTTTAAAATTTGGTTGTCCTTGTAACGGTGTTTTGTGCCGAATTTTATTTTGAAAGAAAAGGGGGAAAAATGGATTCCAAATTGAATCTATAAAATTTTTTATAGTTGTAGATAATATTTATTTATTTTTCATTAAAATTTAAAAATAAAGTACATACATATATGCTTATTTTCTTAATAATAAACATTTTATGGCCTTCAATTAAAAAAAAAACAAGTAAGAAAGTATAGTCGGTCAAGCCCGACTATAAGATACCCTACACAACAGTATTTTAAAACACATTTCGGAGAGTGCACCCTATTCGGGACCCATGAAGAATTATGCTTATGTGTCCATATAAATATGGATCTATCTATGTTTTAAATTTCATTAAAATCGGTTAGAAAGTTTGTGAGAGGCAGAAATTGCCCCCTTACTCCCCTTGTGGTCCTATTTTTTAAAAATTGCATAGCTCATGTAAACATATACATAAATGTGGATCTCGCTATTTTTTAAATTTTATTAAAATCGGCTTGGTCCTTGGGCCAATAAGAACCTATAAGCGAAATTTTATCAAATTATCTCCAAAATTGCGACCTGTACTTTGCGCACAGGGTTACATGGACAGCCAGCCTGCCAGCCAGCCGGACGGACATCGTAAGATCGATTCAGAAAGTGTTTCTTAAGGTGGGTCCAGGACCCATGTTTTAAGGTGTTACACACATCAGCACAAATGCATAATACCCTCTCCACTATTGTGATGTGGGTATAATTAACATAATTAAAATTAGCCGAATTTATAGTGTCTGGGGCCAACACCATTACTAAAATAAGTCCAAAAGTAAAAATGTTAACAACTTTCTTTTTTGTTTCTTTTGTGTTTTTTTTGTATTTATCGTAACTCTCGAAGTACACCAAAAAACTTTGCGAATGGGTTAGTTAAATTTTGTAATAAAAATTTTAGAACTGCGCAAAAAAAACACCCTGATGCCTGAATAAGCGTGTTTAATTATAGCTGTCATATTTTTATACCCTTCACTTCAGATGGAACAGGGTATATATAAGTTTTTCATTCCGTTTGTAATTTCTAAAATGTTGATCTAAGACCCTATAAAGTATATATATTCTAGGTCCTTATGAGGATATGATTTAACCATGTCCGTCTCTCTGTCCGTCCGTCTTACGTTTGATATGTGTTTTCCGCAGACTCCAGACATGATAGCAGCTAGGTTGTTTTACATTTGTGTCACATATAGTCCACCATTTCTTGCTATTGAAAATGGCTGAGATATGAGCAAAAAACCACGACTACCTCTAATTTTTTCAAAAAATCCCTTGTTGTTGTATTTTTTTTACTTTTTTCTGTATACCTTGAGAACAGCAAGAGCCAAAGTTTTCAAATTAGGTACACACATTTTATTATCTTTATCAATACACAGCATCCCACAAAATGTGGGCGGGATCGGAGAAGTGGGCGTGCTACCTTCCGTACAAAAATATCAAAAATTGTATAAAACCCAGATTTTTTGGACTGTCATATGACCTATGGTTACGCGTTATATATCAAAAGATCGGAAATCTTTAGTAAAAAATATTTTTTGAAAAACTCGGAAAAATCAGTTCAGATACGAAAAAGTTATGGCCAAAATAATTATTTTTTTTTTAAATACCCACTTTCGGGAACCAAAGATCTTCCCGAGTCTAAGATTTATAACCCAACTAACTGGCAAATTTCTTCTTAAACACGTCGGTATATAAATCTGTAAAATCGGTTAAAAATTGGCTGAGTTATAATCAAAATAAAACAAAATTTTTTTTTAATTTTTATGTTCAAAAACGATTTTAAAAAAATATTTACCAGTTTTCGCTTTTTAAATTTAAATACTTGTGAAGTTTTTAGTATTGTAAATATGTATGTATATGTAAAAATTATTTTGTTTTTGTCCAGTTGTCTATATTCTGTTCGCAAAATGGTGAAGGGTATATAAGATTCGGCACAGCCGAATATAGCACTCTTACTTGTTTTCTTTTAAACTTAATTTCTTATGAACTAAATAAAGTTAAATTGTTAATATAATCATTTTTTAACTGATTGAACGTCTTCTTGGTGGAATAAAATAAAAAGAAATAAGCTGTGCGTTAATTTACAGACGTAAAAAATTGTGCTCTACGTATTTACTTTGGAACCTTGGCCGCTGGCTTCGTATTTTTTATTCTTCTGTATAATTGTGCCGCTTGAATGTGGAGCTTGTCAGGCAAATTTTTCTAGAGGTCAATCTCGAGCGCAATGTGATGCCTGTCAACTATGGTTTCATTAATCGTGTGAAAATATAAGTGGTGATAAGCTTAAAGCTCCTTGCGGAATGGCATTGCCTCCCTAAGTGGAAGGTTTGATCATTTAATTGGCATAAGTAATAATGATTGTAGCAGAATAAAACAAACGTTTCACTATATCGTTGCTGAATTTAAGTCGGAAGTTTCGACATGTATAAGTAATCTTAGATCTGATTTGGCTGACTATAACTTGCATTTGAGTCAGGTAGAATCCTCTAGTTCTTCGCTACATCGGAAATTAAACCGTTCTGATATTATAATTTGCGGTCTACCACCTTATCTTATCTGATCTTTCTGTTCCTGTTGTTGAGTTGGCTACATTTTACAAAGTGTCCATGGAAACTATTTCCTACATAATAAACAGTTCGTTTTAGTTTAATTTAATAGTGTCGCCCTTCGTGACCAAATAATGAAGGCCTATTTTACAACTATTAAATCCCGTTCACTCTTGGTTTCTGATTAAGTAAGGAATGTGGTCAATCCGCTGAATTCCAACAATGGTTCTGGTAATCCTGCTATTGTTAAGAGAGAATTTTTGAACGACCACTACACGCAATCTTCTGCTAAAATAAAAGCTGTATGCAGACAACTTCTTATTGATAAAATTGTTATTAATGGCGATTTATATTCTGAGAAAAAAATGCTACAGTATATGCATGTAACACTTTTTCATGTTACCTATAATCACTCGAAGTGTTACATGTTGTACAACTTCAATCGAACAGAATTAGCTGCCTATTCGACTATTTGCTCGACTACTTTACGGTTTGGAAACAGACATTGACATCACTTATTGCTTGAACAAATTTTAAACAATAATAAATACATAGAATTTTCCACCAAAATAAAAAAACGATTTAATTCAAAATGGAGTATGCCGTCAAAGAATATTTAGATGTAGAATTCTTTTGACAAAACTTTTAAAATATTATGACAAACAAAATAAAATATTGGTTGTACAAACAAAGTAGTAAGTACCAAAGTTGTAAAACAGGGCAGTATGAACCCTTAAGTAAAAGTAAGGGTAAAACATGTAACATGTTTTGCATGTTTTTCATCAACATTTTCACAAAAGAACTTGAAAATTTTTCCCACAGTTGTATTTTTTGTACAAACGAACACAAAATGTAGAACATGTAACATTAATGCAACATTTTTCTCAGAAAAGAAATCGCCATAAGTTTCGTATGTTGGATGCGGATAAGCCCAAGGCTCAATTAACGATGTTGTATGCTGTTGGGTGTGCTGCCTTGTTTAAGGAGAATGCTGCTGCTTAACTGATTCTATTGTTTTTTCTTTTCGTAGTTCTATTTTATATATTAACTTAAATATTTTTTATTATTTTAATAATCAGCTTACTTAGCTATCATGAGGTTTTTTTACCCACACCACAAGAGTGGAGAAGGTATTATGCATTTGTGCTGACGTATGTAACACTTTAAAATATTGGTCCTAGACCCACCTAAAGTCGAACTAACGATGTCCGTCCGACTGGCTGGCTGGCTATCCATGTAACCTTGTGCGCAAAGTACAGGTTGCAATATTAGAGATAATTTGATAAAATTTGAAACATGGGTTGCTATTGGCACAAGGACCAAGCCTAATGAAAATAGGCCAAATCGTAGGACCACGGGGGAAGATAGGAGGAAATTTCTGCTTCTCAGAAACTATCAAACCGATTTTATAAAAATTTAAATCATAGAAAGAAACATATTTATATGGACACATAAGCTATGCAGGTTTTTAAAAATAGGACCACAAGGGGAGGTAGAGGGTAATTTCTGCCTCTTACAAACTTTCAAACCAATTTTAATGAAGTTTATAAACATAGATAAATCCATATTTATATGGACACATAAGCATGATGTGTTTTAAAATACTGGGGTGTAGGGTATCAAATGGTCGGACATGACCGACTATAGTTTCTAACTTGTTTTTTTTTTTGTGAATTTTGCTGTGCATAGATATTAATCTTTTTATTACTATACTCATTATAGCTAAACTCGCTGCCTTTTGTTTGTTTGATAACCTCATTTTTTCTATATTTAGTTCATTTGATTTTTTTTTTCTTTTTCTTTAGTTTTTGGTCTTTTTCTTATTATATATTGACTTTAAATTTAAACATTATGAAAATTCCTTTGATATCTTTTCAATATGATCTTATTTTTTTTTTTTTTAAATATGAACAGCTACTAGTTAATGAATATATTAATTTGTTTTTTTATTATTAATTATGATAGTGAATGATAATCTCTTTTTGGTATTCATCTCGTACTCCCCTGGCATAATTGCAATCCCTTATTATGACGTCTTTTAGAGAGAATCTTGGGGAATTAAAGGTTTAACTTGACGAGTTAAAGTCTATCATTGGCCATGATATTGTTGACGTGTTTGCAGTAACTGGAACTTGGTTAAATTACCTTATTTCTGATCAGGCTGTTGAAATGCCCGGTTATAAGATTTGTCGTAATGACAGGCCTTATTCTTATAGGGGTGGTGGTGTTGGTATCCATATCTCCAAGAAACTTAAGTATAGTGTTGTGTCCAAGGTTCAAATCTCAAGTTGTGAATCTCTCGCCATTCCTTTCCTAGTTCTGTCTGCGAACGGTTGATAACATGTGGGGCCAACACCATGGCTAAAAAAAGCCTAAGAAAAAAACATTGTAAAAACCTTCATTTTTTTTTAATTTATCGTAAGTCTCCAATTTTACAAAAAAAAAAAAAAAAAGAAATTCCAAATGGGTTTAGTATTTATAGTTAAATTTTTTAATAAAAATGCGCAAAAAAAATTGTTAAATTTTATTAAAATTAATTATTTGTATTTCTCGTTGTTGCAGAAATGGAGCTAGATATTTATTTTTCCGTTTGTTCAAATATTTTTTTATGGTACTTTCGGCTGACAAAATAAATACCAGAAAACAGATTTAAAAACTTTTTAAACCAAAAAAGTAAAATTGACTTCAATTAAATATTTTGTGATATTGATTTTTTTTTTTTTTTTGATATTAACAACATATTCTGTAGTAATTTTGTTGATATAATTAAACGTTTAATTCACTTGATTAAATTTTTAATGAAATTAATTTTGTTTTTGATTAATGGATTAATTGAAAAAAAAAAAAATTAATGTAAATTTCTTCTTATTACATATCGTCACCTTAAATTCAAACGGGTGTAACTAAACTTTTATTGGTTTTTTACAGGAGAAGCAAACAAAACATTACAAAATCAATAATATTAGAGTATTTTTTGCAATCTTTTAAATTTTACTTATAGTATGGAGACTAGGGTGGCCGTTATTTTTTTTATTTTGATTTCTTATATTCTCCCCCCCTAAATCGGTTCAGTTTTATGTAAAAAAAAAATACAAAGAAATTTCGTAGCGATAAGTTGTGTTTTAGGGGGGGGTGTCCGTCCATCAAAGTTTGCTATCAAGCCATTTATTCAAATGTAATTTGTTTGCATATGACTATCTTCTAAAAACAACATTTTACAAGAATATGATATATGGCAATATTTGAGCTCTTCTAGTCAACAACATAAGCCTCTAAGAAAGTTTTTTGCTAAAATCAGTATTTTAGAAAATAATTAAGAAAATAAAAACAAAATACGAAACATTTTATATACGTTTTATATATATAAAAGGGGGATTTAATGTCAAGTGACCTAATTTTGAAATAGATGTCTTTCGATTTAAATGAAATTTACACCAATTTTAGTACTGTTACATAGTAGCTTAGACACAAATTTTCAACAAGATCGGTCAAAAAGTTTCTGAGTTAGAGGGGGTCAAAGTTTGACATTTTGGCCATACAGGTGTTCTTTCTCATCCATGTAACTTATTACCTATTGGTGTAAGCAAAATTTGTCCCAAGTAGCTTAGATAGCTTTTTGATCAAACTTTTTAAAAAAATTTTTTTTGTTTTTTTAAAAAATTTTTTAAATATTTTTTTTTTTAAATTTAACACTTGGCTAAAAAAAATAAAAAAAAAGAAGTTTTAAATTTAAAAAAAAAATTAAAAAATTTTTAAAAAAAAACAAAAAAATATTTTTAAAAAAGATTGATTAAATAGCTATCTAAGCTACTTCGGACAAATTTTGCTAACACCAATAGGTAACAAATTACATGGATGAGAAAGAACACCTGTATGGCAAACTTTGACCCCCTCTACTCTACCTCTGAAACATTTTGACCGATCTTGTTGAAAATTTGTGTGTAAACTAGTATCTAATAGGACTAACCTTGGTATAAATTTCATCCAAATCGGAAGACATCGATTTCAAAATTGTGTCACTTGACATTAAATCGCCTTTTTATATATGGGCAAATCCTGCGTCACGAACGCTACATTCGTACGCGTTCTCTGATTGATATATAAACCTTTGTTGGCCTTTCAAAAGAGATAGCTTCAACTTATGTATAGTATTTAGTTGCGTTAATATGTACTTACGAATGGCATATGTCATAATTTCTTAGCAAGTATTTGTTGCGAAATAATCTATCACAAAGTTTTGTGACGCACGCTACAAAAAGTGGAAGTAACTTCAAAGTTTGAAGTGTGTTTTCCTAATTTTTAGCGAATTTTGCATCATACGGTTTACAAAATCGAATTCCTAAAAGAAAGATGACTATAAGAGAATTCTCAATGCACTTATTCGCAGTCAAAAACTGTTGTGATTTTCTGACAAAAGCCGTGAACCCTTTGTGACGCACGCTACATAACGCACGCTACAGTTATTCCAGTAGTATTTTATTGTTAAATTTTATTTATTTTAACAAAACAAATTATATTTTTATGAATTGCATTTCTTAAACTAATTTCTTAACTAATGAATATCAATTTTTTTTTTAACGAAATTTATATTTTGATGAGTCTGCTGTAAGTGCTATTTTAAGCACAAAAATCTCCTAAATAATGCTAAATTTACGTATAACATTAATAAATCAGGGGTGGGGTAGTATTTGGTACAAATAATTGTATTAATGATCATCAAAATACATATTTTTTAATATAAAAATGAAATTATACATCTAATCTTATATTCCATCAAAAAAAATTCATTTGAAAAATGTTTGGTTGGTGGACTGTTTCTGGGATTTGCCCATATATAAAACGTATATAAAATGTTTGGTATTTTGTTGTTATTTTCTTAATTATTTTCTTAGATATTAATTAGTCTTAGCAAAAAACTTTCTTGGAGGCTTATGTTGTTGACTAGAAGAGCTCAAATATTGCCATATATCATATTCTTGTAAAATGTTGTTTTTAGAAGATAGTCATACGCAAACAAATTACATTTGAATAAATGGCTTGATGGCAAACTTTGAGGGGCGGACGCCCTCCCTAAAACACAACTTATCGCTACGAAATTTTTTTGTATTTTTTTTTACATAAAACTGAACCGATTTGGAGGGGGAGGGTATAAGAAATCAAAAAAAAAAAGTTCTCCATACAACTAACGGCCACGCTAATGGAGACTTATTTTTTTAACAAATTTCCCTTTTCTCGCTACGAAATTTTTTTGTATTTTTTTTTACATAAAACTGAACCGATTTGGAGGGGGAGAGTATAAGAAATCAAAAAAAAAAGTTCTCCATACAACTAACGGCCACGCTAATGGAGACTTATTTTTTTTAACAAATTTCCCTTTTCTATGTACATATTTAAGTTTTTACTTTGGTTACGTTCCTTTAGCTTGCTTTTTTCTGAAACAAGAAGACGTAACTACACTAAAGTCAGGAATACGAGAACATTAATGTTGTTTAAGTAAACTTTATCAAAGTAATTTTTAGGAATACAAAATTTTTAACTTACAAGATTTTGTTTGTCGTGCTTTATTCCCTTTTTTTTAATTCATGATAAAATTTTTTTTTGTTAAAGTACTGATTTATATCTTAACTTATTTTTTTCATTAATATTTTATTAAAAGAAAGTAAAAGAATTTATGCTATTCATTTTTTGACAAAAAAAAAAAAAAAAAAAAAAAAAAAAAAAAAAAAAAAAACATGTTTTTATTACCGATATTTGGTGAATTTTAATTGAAAATAAAATTAATAAATTTTATTAATTTAAAATTGTACTCCATTTAAAAGAATTCAAAATCAAATTATAGGACTAACTACTTAATTTGTGAAAGGAATGCAGTCATAATAATTATGACAATCTACTGGTATAAATGATTTTAAGCCTTGGAGATGTTGCCACATCTTCGATCAGGGCTGTCAGATTGATTTTGACTTTTATCGCCGAATTCAATATAAAATATCGCCAAACCATTTTTTTAAATTTTTTGACAATAACATATATATTTTCAAAAATATTTTTTATAAATCTTAACAATAAATTTGTTCCGGATAGCTAAAATCTGTTAAAAATTAAAAGTTTGTAAATAATTATTTAAAATTGTTTGTTTTTTTTTTATTAATTCTGATTTTAATTAGTTAAGAAAAAATGGAATGCTTTCTTGGAAAATTAAATTTTAATTTGAAAAGGATTTGGCCAGTTTAGGGATGTAGTAAATTAACTTTGAGTTTATCTAAAGTGTTCATTTTGTATTTTAACCAAGAACATAATACTTAAACAAACAAGAAAAACTCTATTATCTTAAACTTTATAACGTTAATATTTTAATATGATAAGCAGACGTTCTCCATTGGAAACAAAATTACAATCAGTTTTATGTATAAAAAAACCTTAACCCAACCTTTATTTTTAATTCATTATTTTTCTTTCGTTTCTAGTGTTAAATATTTTTCTAAAGTCTTAAACCCTTTCGCTATAAATTCTATTGAAATTGTTCGTTTTTGAGGATGCTTCTTTTCTTAATTCCTTTCATAGAAAATCTCAATTTCTCTATTATCCTTTTTTGTAACCGTCTTTAGATTGTGCAAGTGTGTTTATGGCTCCAAATGGAACATTACGAAAATTGCAAACGAAGTGCTTCCATTGTTAATTTGCCAGTAACAAAATGCTGCACAATTACTTCTTTCATTCATGCTCTGCTGAAATGGAACTATTTTAAAGTAAAATTCTTTTTTAACTGAAATGTTTCCTTTTTTCTCCGAAAGATTACATTATCAATTTATTGTATGAGAGTAAATTATTGCCTTTGGGTAATTAAGGAAATTTATTAAAATATTTTAATTAACATTTTTCTTCTTTTACTTTTTTGTGTTCTAGTGATTTTCACTTTCTGTTTAAAAGGATCTTTATGCACAAATTTACATAAAATTAAATACGAAAATGTTATATGTATCTAATTTTGGGCTGTAAGGGGAGTTTATATTTTATAAAGCGCCTTATCCATTTTACAATATTATTGTATTATTTCCATTTTGCACTATATTATGCAAAGGTTTCAATTAAAATATGGCGCAACTTCTATTAAAAAAAGATATAACCTAAAAGTAAAACGACACTGTTTAATGTTGCCAACACATTTCACAGTAAATTCCAATGCTGTTCGTTGTGCAATAAAAATCAAGTTTTTTGGTTGTTGCCAATATATTGTATCACTTTCGAATATCACATACTCTTCAGTTTGCTGTAAAATAAAAGTAGAAAGTTAATGCTCGGTGTTATTAATTTAAGAAATTTATTGAATGAAATTCTATTTAGTTAAAACAATGTATGTTAAATGGGTTTTCGAAAAATTCAAAAATTTCAAGGCCCGGAATTGCGAAAATCCGTTTTTAATACATCAAACGAACTATTGTTCTTAGAAGACCCCGAGTCAAATTTGATGCAGAAAATATTCGTAGAACATTTTAACCCTCTAAAGTACCGTTTTAGTATATTTTTGTGTGAAAGTAAAAAAATGACCCCTTAAAATCTGTGTTAGAGGGTTAATATATTCTAAGAAAAGAATCGCCATACAATTCTACTGAAGACGTCTGAAAAAGTCTTTTGGCTCAGAAGTACATTTAGTATATTTTTTTGACTTTTACCAAACGCCTTTTTAAGAAATTTAAAAATTGCAATGCCCGAAATTTCGAAAATCCGTTTTAAATACATCACACGAACTTTTGGTCTTAGAAGACCCCGAGTGAAATTTGATGCAAAAAATATTCGTAGAACATTTTAACCCTTAAAAGTGCCGTTTTAGTATACTTTTGTGTAAGAGTTGGGAAAAAAGGACAAAAATGACCCTTAAAATTAGAGTTCGAGGGTTAATATATTTAAAGAAAAGAATCGCCATACGATTCTAATGCAGACATCCAAAAAATTATTTTTTTAGCTCAGAAGTACATTTAGTATATTTTTTTGACTTATACCAAACGCCTTTTCCAAAAATTCAAAAACTTTAGGGGCCCATATTTCTGGAACCCGAGCCAACTTTTCAAAACCCTTTGGCAGATTTGCTTTACTAGTAGTCTACTTTCATTCTGCGTTGCAAGTGTTGAGGCTGGCGGCGATGACCCGAATTTTATTGCACAGTGAAAGTTTGTCTCTAGTTCAAATTAAATAGAAACTACAGGTGTGTGGAACTTACGTAAGTTCTGAAGTAACTCTTTACTTAGAAATTTGTTTTAATCAAAAATTGTGTTTTTAGTACTTTATTTATATTGCTAATGGAGTCAAGAAGTTTCTTTAGTGTACCTCAACAATTTTTGTTTGTTTATCGTGTAAAAATGATTCCATTTGTGTGGTTTTTCACACTTAAAAGACTAAAAGGTTAATACGATCTAACATTATTTTCGAGAAGGGGATTTATATTGGACCCATAGTAAATTGTGGACCAAATTTTACTATAATATCTATATCTGGTTTTAGGCGTATTTTAATAATTTCACAGGGTGAACATTATATGGGGAATACTGTAAACTATGGACCGATTTTCACGTTCATTCAAATCACAGTAGAAGTGATTTAAAGCCTTATAAAATTACGAAAGACAAAAAACATTATTTTATTGTTCGTTACGGTTTTAGGCATACAAAGCTCTTTATCCCAGAGTAGGCTTTATATGTACCGATCTTCACGAAATTAAGCACTATGGTCATAAATCATTATTCCATTATTATTTTGTAACAAAATTATCAATTTGTTAGGGTGGCGGCTCCACATTTGGAGTTATAACTCTTATCCTATTGAACTGATTTTGCTGGATTTTAATCCCAAACTGTTTAGAATAACTAAAAGCAAAGTTACACAAACATTGCACTTATCTGCTGAGTTCCTCAAAAGTAGGCGTGTTTTGAACAGACGGACAGACAGACAAACATGGCTAAATCGACTTAGAATTACTCAAAGAGCCAGAATATATACACCTTATGGAGTCTGAGCCCATTAATAAAGTTTCACGCGGAATGATATACCCTCATTCACCACTAGCGGTGGTGGATGCTATAAAAACAATCTTTGTTTGTAAAGTTGCATTAATTAAGGTTTCGTTTTTTTGTCACCAAGTTTAAGAATTTGGGTGTTGCAATTATCGAGAAGTTGCGCTTATCGATGGTTGCGTTAACGGAGGCTACACTGTAATTTATATTTAGTAAGTTTCATAACGATGGCTTTAAAAATTTTAAAAAAAGCACAAAAATTAAAAAGTGGAATTGTTGCGTTTTGATTTGGACCCCCTCAGTCTATTGTGCTGCAGTTTGAACAAAAAAATTATCCCCGTATTCGCTTGAAATTTATCACACATTTTTAGAACGATCGATTTTCATCACACAATTATTTCTGCAAAAAAAATATGATTTAATGAAAACGATAAAAAAAATGTTAAAGACTTGTTTTTCCGATATTTTCTTGTGGTAGCTTTTTTTCCTTTAAGAACTCAAAAATAACATTTATTTACGGTTCCTGAAAATAAGTAAAGCTTTGTAGTCAGAATTAATTGGTCTTTCAGAATTTGAAGAAATAATCTGTTTGACATTTTTTAGGTTATTAGGAATTCGTTTCCAAATACGTATGTTTATACCAAAATAAATAAAATGACTTATTTCTTATATATAAAATGAATGGTATTGTTGTCTTATATTTCCTATTTACTTAAATTTGCTCACATTATTAATTAAAAATACGAGATAACCATTCATTGTAACAGTTCTTTTAGCGCATGTCGTTGGAAACACATGGAAGAGGACATGCAAGGATACAATAAGTATATTTCTTTCCATAAAGTGTGTTTTTAATTCTATAACGAACGAGTTTTTCAACTCACCTACTCAAATTAAAACAAGTTTCAATAAGTTTCTATTAGCGAAATTACACTAAGGACCGGATTCACAACTTACCGATAGCTAAAGGTAGAATTTTATCGGCCGTATAAAAAATGTACCACTATTACAACTTTACTTACACCTACCAGGTAGGATGAACCTAAATAAAGTATCGCTCACTTTAGGTGGTTAAAGTAAAGTTTTAATAATGGAACTTTTTTTTTAATGCCGGCAAAAGTCTACTTTCAGCTATCGGTAAGTTGTGAAAACGCGCCTAATAGTTTTCATGAAAACGCTTAACAGTCTCGCAAACTGCGAATTTTTATGACACCGCAAATGAGCTGTCAAAAATTGTATGATATTTTATTTAGACAAACTTCGTAAAACTGCCTAACAATTTTTAGTCGTTAACTTGCATT
This sequence comes from Pollenia griseotomentosa, assembly GCA_963931875.1. NCBI lineage: Eukaryota > Metazoa > Arthropoda > Insecta > Diptera > Polleniidae > Pollenia > Pollenia griseotomentosa. Next base: position 99,788,848 of record OZ007560.1, read on the forward strand.
CTTCACTTGTGCAGTTATTTAAATAGATGCTTTCATGCAAACCTTCGCTTTTTTTAAAAACATTTCAAGTGTTAACATATCACAAACAACAAATTCTCGTAATAGTCCAAGCAATTTAGTCTTTTGGCTTTCTTTAGACATTTTTCAGTTTTTATCACAGTGCTCGTTGAATGCAGACGTGTTTTTTTTTTAACTCGGCATACGGTTTTTGTTTTCTTTTAACATACTTAAATAAGTTGTTATAAAATCATAATATTATTTATTAAATAAATAATATAATATCAGCGAATTGGACGCTTAAAAATAATTTTTAATTTGTGAACATAAACGTCAATAATTAAAATAATAAAAGTTATAATTTAATAAAAAAAATGTATGTATGAACATACATACATAAACATACAAACATACATTTTAAGCAAAAACATTTCTTGTTTTTGTTTATTTTCTTTTTTATTATCGGGGTTTTTAACAACAAATAACAAGAAGAGCACAATTAAACAAACTGTAAAATAAAAAAAAAAAAACTTATGAATGCGTACAATGCAAAAACAATTAAACAGAATGAAAGAAATGCATATGTTACAGTGAGTGTTGACGAAACAAAAGTAGAAACAAAAAAAAGAATCGATGATAGCAATTACCTAACGGCTAAACCTATTACTCGAACGCGTTCCCTCTCACCTTCTTTGTTTACAAATACGGTCGATCGTATTACAATAACAAGTTTGTTAACTGCAGGCGCTGCCGCAGAGCCAAAAAAAACTTTAATAAGTGATGATACGGTTAACCCCAAAACAGCCGCTATGGACAACTCAGTAACTCAAGGAAAAATTTCTCAAAAGCCTACAGTACAAGTTGGTATGGACAGGTACATAACAGTGCTCAAACGGGAACGCAGCCCTACCTCTGCAGCAGTTGCTTCGGCCTCAAAAGTACCAACTTTTGATAAAATAAATACTCAAAATCGTTTTGCAATTCTGGAGGATGAATCCTCTGAAGCACCAAACGTCATAAAATCATCAAAGCCTCCCCCGATATATCTTAGGGAACAAAATTCAAATGAGCTCATAAAGAGTTTGATATCAGTGATAGGTGAAAATTCGTTTTACGTAGCGGCTATCAAGCGTGGTAGTATAAACGAGACTAAAATTCAAGTCAATCATGAGAATGACTTTCGCAAAGTAATAAACAACTTTGAAGCACTAAAAAAAACTTTTATACATACCAACTGAAAAGCAGTAAAGGTCTTCAGGTAGTGATTAAGGGTATTGACTCATGTGTGGACCCAGAAGAGGTCAAAACATTCCTAGAAGAAAAAGGCTTCAAGGTAAAACATGTAGTAAACATAAAAAATAGAGAAAAAATTCCCCAACCACTTTTTCGAGTAGAGTTTGAACACGGCGACGTTAAGCTTAAAAAAAATGAAACGCATCCCATCTATGATTTAAAATACATTCTGTACAGAAAGGTAACTATAGAGGAGCCGCACAAAAGAGGTGGTCCCGTTCAATGTTTGAACTGCCAAGAATTTGGCCATACTAAGGCATACTGCTATTTACCCCCTGTTTGCGTAGTATGTGGTGAGCTACACGGTACAGTTCTTTGCGATAAGTCTAAAACCGACCCCAACGTAAAAAAATGCAGCAACTGTGGTGGTAATCACACTGCCAATTATAGAGGATGCCCTGTATATACTATCGTCAAGCAGTCGGTTGGACCGAAAACTAATCCCCCTCAAATGCAGGTAACGAATCAAGTAAACAGTAATGATCTTCAGGCTCCGCAGCCTAGTAGTAACAGAACCTCTTATGCTAACGTTTTAAAATCAAACAATGTACCAATGCAAGGCGCTTCGTCAAGTAATGACGAAACTCCAGTTTCTAATCTAAGTCGTCTAGAAAAAACCATGGAAACATTAGTGCAAACAGTAAATAATTTTACAAACACAATGGGTAATATGATGCAGGAAATTCTTAGAATGCAATCGATGTTATTGCAAGCTATTCTTAACAAGCCATGAACTGTTTAAAAATTTGTTTTTGGAACGCAAACGGCACCCGCCAACATAAAAATGAATTAGAATACTTTCTTAAAAATAAACAAATTGATGTCATGATGGTTTCTGAAACTCATTTGACCTCAAGAAATACGTTTAAAATTAATGGTTATACTCTATATGATACCAAGGACCCTCGAGATAGAGCTTGTGGAGGTTCTGCTATATTAATAAAAAACCGAATTAAACACTACCCAATGTGTGATCATCGTGAAGATTATCTCCAAGCTACGAACATTTGTGTCGAAGAGCTAAATCGAAGCATAGTTATTTCATCTCTATATTCACCACCTAGATTTGCAATATCAGAAAGCCAATATTACAAATATTATAAGTCACTGGGGCCCTGTTTCCTGGCTGCTGGCGATTACAACGCAAAACATACCTTCTGGGGGTCACGACTTATAACACCAAAGGGTCGTGTTTTGTTTAATACAATCTCTAAAATGAATTTAAATGTTGTCGCGAGCGGCCAACCAACATATTGGCCTGCTGATCCGCAAAAAATTCCAGATGTCATCGATTTTGGCGTGGTTAAAAACATCCCCACAGAAACGATTTACGTTGAAGCTTCCATAGAATTATCCTCTGATCACACACCTACAATTGTTACTATAAAAAACACCAATAGAATTGAATCTCCCTCTGGTCACATAGCGACGTCAGCTACACATATAAATTGGATAAAATATAAAAAATATCTCGTACCCATTGCACAGAAAATATTCCGCTTAGCACACCGGAGTATATAGATCGCTCTATTGTCAATTTTGACAGTTTTCTAAAACTAGCTGTTCAACATTCCAGCATTGCCCCCAAAAAAACCAAAAATAATAAAATATATTCCTCAGATGTCGAGCGTCTCTTGTCTGAAAAAAGGAGAGCTCGTAGAGAGTGGCAATTGCACAGATCCCCTCAACTTAAGAACTTACTAAAAGACTGTACAAAAAGGCTGAGAAAGTTACTGCAGACTCAGAAAACGGCTTCTCTGGAAAAATATCTTAAGGAACTTGATGCAACTCCACAATCAGACTACTCATTATGGCGTGCAGCTAGAAACCTCAAAAGGCCAGTTGTCGCTAATCCGCCATTAAGAAACTTGAATGGAAGTTAGGCAAGAAATGATGTTGAAAAAGGAAATCTGTTTGTTAATCATTTAAAACACGTATTTACCCCTAACATATCTCACGATATGGCGGTCGAGTTACCACCTGTTGCTGCTAGAGCAGCTGTTCCCCTAAGATTTGAGATAAGAGAAATCGAAAAGGCTATTTGTGATTTAAACCCCAAGAAGGCTCCGGGTTTTGATAAGATCAGCAACAAAATGCTTTTGGAGCTACCCAGCATAGCAAGGAGAATTATTCTTTTAATTTTTAATGCTATTTTACGCCTGGAATACTATCCTCAAAAGTGGAAGGTTTCCTTAGTCATCATGATACCTAAGCCAGGAAAGGATCACACAAAAGTTGAGTCATATAGGCCTATAAGTTTACTTTCAAATATATCAAAGCTGTTTGAGAAGCTGTTAGCGTCAAAATTAACCCCAATTCTAAATGAAAACAGATGTATTCCTAACCACCAATTCGGCTTTAGAAGAGAACACAGCACAATTGAGCAAACCCATCGTATAGTAAACGCAATAAGAAAAGCCTTTGAAGAAAGAAAATATTGTTCCGCTCTCTTCATCGATGTTTCTCAAGCTTTTGACAAAGTCTGGCATGAAGGCTTATTACATAAATTGAAGCTAAACTTACCAGTCAACACACACAAGCTGTTAGAAAGCTACTTAGTCGGTCGAAAGTTTATTATTAAAGAAGGTGATTATTTAAGCTCTCCTCAACCAATTGAAGCTGGAGTCCCTCAGGGAAGCATCCTAGGCCCACTTTTATACTTAATATATACTTCGGATATGCCAATAAACAACTACACCCAAACTTCAACATTTGCTGATGACACAGCTTTTCTAAGCGTGCACGAAAACAGTCAAGAAGCATCTCGATACCTACAGGATCATATATTTCAACTCGAACTGTGGCTGAAGCAATGGAGGATAAAGGTCAATGAGCAAAAATGCGTACATGTAACATTTACCTTGCGTCGGGAAACATGCCCCCCTATTAAAATCAATAATCATTTAGTGCCTCAAAATTCGCATGTAAAATACCTCGGTATTCATCTAGATCGCCGTTTAACGTGGAAAAGCCATATAGAGGCAAAATTATCTCAAATGAAACTAAAAGCCATCCAAATTCATTGGCTTATTGGAAGAAACTCTGTCCTAAGTCTCGACTGCAAACTTTTACTTTACAACTCCATCTTAAAGCCAATCTGGTGCTACGGTATTCAACTATGGGGCACTGCCTCGGCCTCTAATATCGAAAAAATTCAAAGGCGCCAAAATAAACTTCTTCGAATAATCACAGCTGCCCCTTGGTATGTTAAAAACTCAAATACTCACAAGGATCTCAATGTTCCTTTAGTAAAAACTATGATTACAAAATATGCAGTAAAATATTTAAAAAGGCTTGAACAACACCCAAATCCACTAGCTCGAAATATTTTAAACCATGGCGGCCACACTCGCTTAAGAAGAAGAGACACTGCAGCACTTACCCAATTAGATGAGCGATAAACACCTATATAAGTGAACAGAAACCGTGATGATTGTCTGGCACTGGCAGGACGTAAAATAACGTATTAGGTTAAGATTTGATTAATTATTGTTAGTTCATATTTAAAATATGAAGATTCAATAAAAAATAATGAGAAAAAAAAAAAAAAAAAAAAAATTTTTCAAAGCAAATTTCAGTTTGTTTATTTAACTTTTCGTGATTTATCTTATCTTATTTATTTTTGTATTGACGTTTCTTACAAACTGACATTTTTGTTCCATTTCCCCCTTTGCGAGAAAATGGCTTTTACAAAGCATTTCCATCTTACATGATTTGTTGCAGATTCTTTTTGTTTCTTCCCATGCTAGATTTCAATGTCCCAAATCTTTGAGAATCGATTAGTCTATTTTTATTTCGTTCCAGCTAAGAAGATGATTGGTCTGCTAAAGCAGCATGTATGATAGTAAGGCTGCTATCTCTTATTGCGTAGAACAACGCTCTCCTATTTTTGTGTAGAGGTGGGGAACCTTCGCAGCGGGAAAATTCAGAAGACCTTCTTACTTCAGGCCTACTTAAAAACTTTTTTAATTCAATTACCATTCTTATCTAACTGCTAAAGAATGCCTCATAGAAGCTCTCGGCTCTTTCGTACAAAAGATAAGATACATATTCCACATTCCCTTCTATGAGAAGGGAGAAGAGATGAAGTAACATTTTTTGTTTTGTTTTTTCGCCAAAGCAAAAGCAAGAGAATACATTTATTTTGATCCAGTTACCATTCTTATGTAACTGCGAAAGAAGCGAGAGCGGAAGGCCTATCCACCAATGAAAACATGTGTTAAAATGATGAGTATGTACATCCAATAGAAAGAGTGCAGAAGCCTTCTAGAAGACCTACATACTCCAACTTTTTCCCGCTGGGTTGCTAATCTTTTATTCCTACCTTTTTCACCTGGGTGTAGCGGCTGACCTTTATTTCACATTTATTTTTTTTCCTTTTACTCCTCTGGGGAGCGTAGGGCCGCTGGAGGCTGACCTTTGATCTTTGATCTTTTCCAAGCGGATGGTAGTCAGGGGGAATCTCAGAAGGGTTGCTTGAAGCCACTTAATTTTTACTACTCGAAAATCATGGCGTAAAGTTTTCGTCCTCTGTCAGGGATCAAACCTGGGGTGCCTGGTTTTGTAGGCAAGCACTTTAATACTAATTGCTTAACATTAATTGTTGAAAGTTGAACATAAATTAAAAAGCGACTTCATGAAGCGAGTCTCACAAGTTTGCCCATTTGCAGCAATGGCAATTTCAAGCGAATTTATGAGAACCCTTAATGCCTTGTTTAAAAACAATTTTAAACCCCCTCCCAAAGGATAAAGCAGGATCCGCGCCTGAATATATGTCGTACATAGATACACGCAATCTAGCTTCTAATTATTACACCATGATTACAACGAATTTATAAACGTTTCTTAGGTTTTCCGCTGCCTTCAAAGTATTAGTCTCTGAAGATATTAGGGAATTTTGATTTTAAATATCTACAGAAATAGACTTTGAAGACACCTCTGTAAGTGAAAACTATACTCTGAAAATGCTCTTGTTAAATGGCCTTTGTGTTGTTAGCTGTGTGTTTACATCTCCCATGATGATGTATACTTCTATATCTTTAAGCTCTTTCCAATCTAATCAGTAGCTCTAATCGTTAAAAGAACAAAAACAATCAGCTGCTTCTTCTTATCTAATAGTCCGATTTTCATAATAATTCGTTCTGTGTTCTTTATGTATATTGGGGGAGGTATAAGCAAAATTTAATACAAGATATTTTTTTGAACTTTAACCCTTAATTTTAAAACCTGCTACTTGACCCATAACCTTCAAATTTTTCATTCCTCTTATAAATATATATTTATAACTTAATTTAAAAACCTACTTAACCATAAAATTGTCTCATAAAATATCAACAAAAAGTAAAAGTTTTTAATTTAAATATTTTAATTTTTTCAACTTTCTAAAGTACTTGAAAATGATTTTAAGCGTTTAATTAGTAGTCAACAATTGTCAAGACATAAAGTAGTTAGTAACCAAAGTGAATTTTAAATACATTTAGCCAACCAGTGCCCCCTTCCCCAATTCCTCCCCCATTCAATATGTTTGATGTCAAAATTGAAAATAAATAAAAAATAAACGTCGTCCATGGCCCTTTGATTAAAAATTACATTAGAACAGAAAAAAATATCTGGCTTAAAAATAAATATTGGCGAGTAAAAGTCTTGGCTAAATACCCAAACCATAATAAAATAAGAAAATCAAATAAGAGAAAAAAAATTATAAAAAAACTTTTTAAAGAAGCAACAAAATAAAAAGGGAAAAAGTGCCTTAAATGAATAAAAAAAAAACAAATTAAAAAACTCAAGAGACCTAAAATAAAGGAAAGCTAAACAAGAAAAAAAAAATTGAAACGTAAATTAAAACACACAATAATTACACATTTAATTGAAGAAAATCTCCAGGCAAAATATTTTTAAAAAATTATCCACCTTCCCCATTTTACAAGTATGCTTTACATTTGCAGTAGCTAATTTACACGAGGACATTGTTCTATTAAGTATGCAATTGTTTTTGTTCTTTTTTTTTTAAAGAATTTAAAAATATGCTAATTTTTATAATCTACGCCTCATAAAGTATGCAACAGAAAAAAAGAAAATGTTTTAAGAGTATCACAAGATAAAGAAAAATTTGCATTTACGTGTTTTGTTTCTACAAGAACTTTTCAATTGTAATTGAAACTTAAGAAAATATTTTGGGTTTTTTTTTTTAAAATAATACACCTTTTTCTAAAGTTGTTATTGTCCTTTGTCTCGGTCCATTTATTAGATTAGTTTCAATTTGTTTTATTTTTTAACATTAAAAGCATCTGTTTAATGTTGTTATGAGTGGTTGGCGATATAATTTTTTACATATTTTCATAAGGGAAACCAAAAAAGGGAATCATAAAGAATATTGAAAACAAAATCAGCAGTTTATAAACTGATATTCTTATTTTGATAACTTTTTTATATTTATAGCAGAGATATAGTAGAGTTTTAAAGCGGACATAAAATGATCAAAAGTAGGTCGACTCTGGTATTTGGAAAACTGCTGATCAAAATATGTACAGTATAACCTCGATAATCGGGACAGATATAGTTTCAGCCTGTGTCTAGATTACTGAATCGTCGGGACTACAGTTATAATTTGTTAATACATACTTTTTTTATCCAAACATTTAGTTAAACAACAAAATATACTCTGGAGAATTCATTTACATTTCGACAGCTCAATTGTAAAACATGCTAAGTCGGAAAAGTGAGTTTTGCAGGAGCAGTGTTGTAGACTTTATACTTTTTTTGTGCATAACTTTGGATTGGATAACCCGATAAACACTAAAATTTGATAGAACTTAAGTAAAGCAATACATAATTCAAAAGCGTAAAAAAATTAAAAACATGCTAAGTCGACAAAGCACGATTTGGAATTGAGCTGTCGATTTAACTAACTTACAGAAACAACGTAAAATTTGTACTAAAACTAGTGAAATATGAACTTTTTTCGTAAAAAACTTTAAAAAAACTTCACATTTTTACTAAAAGTGTATTAACCTAATAAACGGGTGAAATATGAACTTATTTTTGTAAAAATACATATCTTCGTGTAATTTCTCTGCTCTTTTCCAATTAAATTTTTTATCATTTTGCGAAGGTACATTTAATAATATAAGCGCACAATTATGCGCTACGCAATAAGACAAACAGAGATGCAGTAAAGCAAGTGAAGGAGCTCTTAACAAGTTTCATTAAAAAAAAATAGTATTTCAAGTGCCACGGCATTCCCTTCCTACGAAGCAGGTTTGTAAGGGAGAGCATCAAAAATAACTGTAAAAAATCTTTCAGTGTGTAAAGCTAATAGCTACGTTCAAGAGTTTTTATATGCGTTGAATAAAGCGCTTTTTGTGTCAAAAATGTATTGCTTCAAAGTGGGAACTCGCCATATTAAATTCATGTCTTCCGTAAGCGTTATGGTAAGCGAAACTCTCACATTTCTCCCTGACAAACCTGCTTCGTTTGAAGCTTGCTTTTTTTATTGGGTTGTGTAAATTTCGTTTAAAAATAAAATTTCTTTTTTTTGTCGCTTTTCTTTGTTCGCCCCATATAATAGCGCTAGAAAAAAATTCAATTGTTTTCTTGTATTGAAACTTTGTTTTTAACATTCTCTGATTCCTCCGAAGAACTATAAAGCTCGATTCACCCACCAATGCGTTCCGAACAGTATTTTTTTTCTGACAAAACTTGTTTTATATTGATTTTTATGTCTTATTTCTGAGAGATATTATTTTGTTCGGCAAGTTTTTTCTTGACTTGGTTCTTTTTTTTTTGATTTTGCTTAAAAATAAAAATTGTTGGCGAACTATTTACGTTATAATGCCAGGGTATCACACAATTTTTGGAGCTTTAACCACAAAACCTCGTTCGACCTAAACCTTCGTATAGGAAGGCGAGAGCTTCCAGAATCCGCTCCAGAGTATTTAGTATTTTTTGGTCGGCACCAGTAAAGGCTCAGTTAGCCGGGAGTAACAGTAACAGTAACCTTACCGTAAAAAAGTAAGACCAATCTATTTCTTACAGATTGAGACGTAACATCTTACTGTTAACTATAATCGCTCTTATTGCTTTACATACAACAAAATGAAGCAGCTGATTTGCAACGTTACTGTTACTCCCGGCTAACTGAGCCTTAAACGTCTGAGTTATTTCCTTGGTACTCCACCAGTAAAACGTCTGAGCTCGATTCACCCACCCATGCGTTCTCCACCAGACAACACATTTAAACATTGAGGTTAGAAACGATTGCATATAGTCAATGTAGAAACCGCAAAAACTGTAACTCGGTACAGTTATACGACGCTGAACCACTAACCAATGCGGGGTGACAACACAAAACTCACGAAAAGCAGACAAACAAGAACGACCAGTTTGTCCTTAAGAAATAATAACAAAAAGCGCGAGCTGCTTCATCACTCAGAACAGTTTTACGAGTGTCGACTTGGTTAAATTTTTGTGCATAGCAAAATTAACTGAGTTGCCACTTTTTTTCAATTTGTAAATAAAAGTTGAAATGATTGTTTTTTTTTTTTGCTGAATAATTGAATAAAAAAAAAAAATAAATGTAATTAAAAAGAAATGCAATCATTTTTTTCTTTTCGTCCATTTTATTTAAAACACTTTTAGAAAACAATTTAAAATAAGTGGTTTGCTAGTTGTGCTGCCATTTTGTTTAATTTTTACCATCTGTAAGCCATATGGTAGCTTTGTTTTTCTGGACAAATTTTCCGAAATGGGTGAATCGAAACGGACAAAAGTATTGCTTAGAACGCATGGTCTTCAATGGGCCATGTCACAGAGTACAATTCCGTTCGGATCCGAAAAAAACATTTTTGTTTATTGATAGAAAGTGTATTTTAATAGTTTTTTGGCCTTTCAGATACAGAAAACTCCCATTCCGATCACGGAAACAAAAATGGTTTCATTTCGAAAAATTTACAGATTCGAATTTAGCCCACCAAATTACCCTAGGAAAGATATTAGGTTGCTCCAGTCCAAAACCTTCTTGGCTAGTGTTATTGGGATGGCTGTGCTTTAAACTGCCGGATCAAACACTTAACTTGCTACATTTGTGCGTTGGTTCTGCTCACACAGGGGCATTATATTCACTGGTTGTTTAGACCATCATTAGATTAATTCATTATCGTAGGTGCTGAAGTTAATCAAGAACACAGTTGCTTATTACAGTGGCGTAGGAAAGTTAAGTTTTGGAACACATACATAGGTATAGAAACGAAAAGATGAAGAGTCAATATTTAAAACATGTCACCATGTCTTGTTCTAAACCAAATATGTTACATATTTATTTTGAAAGCGAGTGATAAACAAAATAATTTTTTAATTCCTAAGTCTTGAAGAATATATAAAAAATTAAAAGGCAGGACTGTTTTGTTGAAAACCTCTCAAGCAAATGAAATTAATCTATTTAATTCTTTCACCAAACAGATGTTTGCCAACAGCACATTTTCCCAGTCGATTGTTTTCACTGAAAATCCATCATAACAAAATATTTTTTTTATAATGAATACTTAATCAAAAAAAAAAAAAGTCCTTAATACTTGTTTACATTAACAAAGTTTCTTTTTATAGAAATTATCTACAGCCAAACACTGCAATATATTCGCATTTGACTTAATTACGAATATTTACTAAATAACGATTTTTTTATTTTCTTGTCGATATTTTTTTCGAAATTAATCCCAATGTTAAAAAGGCTATTGGAATAGAATTGAATGGAATTAGCTTTAATTACTAATTTATAAAATGTTTTGTAATTTATTGATGTAGAAACATTAAATGCACAACATCATCCTCACAGTCTTTGAGCATCTTTATTTATTCAATGATTATTTTTTTAAGGTTTTTGGCTTACAATTTTTTTTATTAGTCGACGATTTTTTTTTTTTTTTTTTTTTAGCCTTAAGGATATTTAAAAAAGAAATACATAAAATTTGCTTTTCATTTATTTCGAGTTTTATTTATTGTAAAACAACAATTTAGTTACACATTCAACTGACAGTTTGAATTTTTTAAATAAGCTTTTTTAAAAACATAAATTGTTTAAAAAATTTATATTATATCTGTTGTAAGGCGGAATTTAAACGATTAATTTTTAAACATGCCTTTTATAAATATTCTTTTGAATCTATCAAAACATTTTTACACTTACATGATGAAAAAAGTCTTTTATTTTATATTATTGTGTAAAAAAAGCTTTTGCAGGGTTGATTTGTTTATGTTTTAGTCGGTTGATCTCGTTTATAAGTTCATTTGAAAACTAATGCTGGGTACACACAGTGCAATCTACATGCATTCTATACAATGCAATCTCAAAAAATTAATATGTTTTGATGTTGATGCAATCTGGAATGAATGAAAAGTTTATGAAAATGAATTTAATTTGCTAGATTGCGTAAATGCATTGCATAGTGTGTACCCAGTATAACATATTAAAAAAAATACGAAGACCAGAATTCATGTCTTTTTTACTACCCCTCTTTCTTTTCTACCAAATTTGTTAACAAATAAAAAAAAATGCCTTAAAATACCGATAAAAAAATAAAATAATTTTTTGTATTGTTTTACTATTATTTTTGTGGAGTATTTGACAATTTTTTGGTCCACATCTACTTCGCTGGTATATATATAAAAACATTTGAAATCACTGATGCAGCACAGTGATGCATTTACGAACATGTCCAAACTGCAGTCAAAGTAGAAAAACTGTAATTTCTCCCACTTCTTCATTTGTCATTGGCCAAAAAAAAAAACTTGCTTTTACTGCTTATTCATTAAATAAATGTTAACAGTCTCTGTCAAACCAACTCAAAAAGCGGAAAGTTGTACACAAATTATCGCGTTCTGTTCGACATTTTTTGGTTTCCACTGCAGTTTTTTAACCCTGGTCTTGGCAAGATTTTTTAAGTCCCAACCAAAAAACACGTATTTATTTTTCTATTTTTTACAGTTTTTCTTAAATAAGAACCAAACAAATATTTTGTTTAAGTGTATTTGTTGGTGTAAAAATCTATTTAGGGGCGTCTTCTAGACAAGTATAGGACTTTTTGTTCAATATATTTCTAGTCTGTATTGAAAACTTTTAATGGGAGCCCCTTAAGAAATGGAGATAGCGGTTAGGTATGTAATAAATAGGGCTGTTAAGTCGTCACGAAATAGTTCTAACTCCGACCCCAACCGCAGAAATTTTTTTATTTTGGAAAATATTAGAAAAGTTTTTGAAATTTTTTATGTCGAAAAATTTTGGAGTCGAAGTCTCGAGTTTTTGTGGGTTTTGCAAATCCGGTACAAAAACCTCAACTCCGAGTCGACCACGCTGACTCTACAGCCCTCGTTAAAAACAAACGATTGGGATAAAAAATAAAGTGGGGTTGGTCATACATTTGACTCGGTTAGGTTCATCCTAGGTGCTTAAGAATTTCACTAACAGCCTTTTTGTATGCGAGCCTCTATTATGGAGGGGCAAGTATGTTTTGTGAAAATGTTAAGGACAATAAAGCAGGTCTGTCATACATTTTACCCCAGATTTTATCAAATGTCTCCAAAATGGCGAAGCGGTCTTTGCGCACACGGTTTACATAGACAGCCGGTCAGTTAGTCGGACTGACGGACGGACATTGTTTGATCATCTCATAAAGTGATTCTGATTCGATCGGCATACTTAACGGTCTAGGATCATTATCGTAATGCGTTAAAAACATAAGCATAAATGCATAATACCCCTAACTATAGTTGTCTAGGAATAATGAACTCAAACGTGCCCTGCAGTCAAAGTAACTATTATTTAGCTAGAAATAATATGAACTTTTAACTAGTTGTACTTTAATTTTTTTCATACATCCAACTATCGTATTAAATGTTGGGTTGCCACAGGAGGCCAACTTGTTCTGTTTTATGGCTTTTTACAATAAATTGACCTTGAAAAACTATTTAGATTAAATCTAAGAAAATAATAATAAAGTAAAGGAAAAGGTCGACTAATAAGTAATATTGATAAAACTAGTTGCTTTATTTACAGTATAAGGACCAATAACAATTCTTCTCAATATTTTTTATACTTAGTTATTGTTTTATAGTTTATGTATTTATTTTAGAACAATTCTAAGTACGTACCCTTGGAACTAGACATGGAATATTATATATATTTGTATAATTTATTTTCCTGTTACACCGCGTTTCAATTTTGTTAACTTCCCTTTTGTTTACAGAATTATAGGAAACTAACAGAATCCTCCGATATGGTTTCCGTCATCGTTCTGCATTGAAGAATTTGATGTATTTAACTAAATATTTTAACAAAACGAATACGGAAATTTACCTTCTCTTTATTTATTTTTTATGCATGAAAATAGTTTATCAGCTCTTAAACCAACCAAATGTATACATTTTTCTTTTTATAGTGTTGTTTTTTGTACAACAGACAAGTAACTTGTTTTTTTTTTGTTATCTTTTGCTGCTTCAACAACAAACGACGCCACGTATAAAGCAGTGCAGCCGAAATTTTATCTTTTTTTCTAATTTTTCGACGCCTTACAACTAGTAATATACTAGTCCAGAACCTTACTAGTAACTATTTTAGCTGCAGGGTGGACCCAAACTTTATAATATATTATTTTACTCCCTATTTTAAATTTAAAACTGACATTCATTATTTTTTTAATTTTAACTGTAAATGATGGGAAGTTCTCGGTGCGGTGCCCCTAAACTGCCATATAAAAATAGAAAATGCTAAAAGTTGCCCGGCTATTTTATTAATTTTACATATTCTGTAACAAATTTATATATTTTCTTAGTTATCATTTCTTTTTTAATAAATTACCCATTTCGTTTTTTTAACAAATTTCTGGTTGAAACACGAAATAGAACCAGAACAAATTAACAGGTTAAAAGTCATGTTTTCACATTTTTCTCTAGCCAAGCATGAACCTAACAAGCGACCTCATAAATTCTATGGTTGATAAGTGGAAAAAAATCACAAAAGAGATTTGCTACGCACTACGCACTACACACACACACAAACGAGTACAAGTCCTACAAAAACACTTACATGTGTTTAATAAGGATGTGAAATGTATGTAACAATATGTAAATGAAGTTTTTGGAAAGACGTAACAAAAAGTTTTCCAAAAAAAAAAAAAATAAAAAAAAATTACTAGTACATATTTGCTAACAATGGTTTGTGTTACCAAAAAAGGACAAAACTTAAAAAAAAAACTAACCCAAATGCATATGTGACGCATTATCCTTAAAATTGGCTAAAGTCGTAAGAGAATAATATATAAAAAACAAGTCGTAAATCTTGCAAATGCCAAGTATTACTTGATAACAATAGGAACACCAATATTACACACGTATTAAAGAAAGAGAAGAAGTTTTAGTACCAGCATTTCAGTACCGTTGGTACTTTCAAGCAATAAAATCACAATAAATCATCAAGTGTCAAACACAATTTAAATATTTACTACTTTGCCACGGTGACATCACAATCACGTGTGGTTGACTTTTTTACATTTCTACTTTTTTCTTCTGATTCCTTTCTTCATTAAAACATCGCAAGGGTGTGCAAAATACTAAAGGATTTGAAAAATCTACACATGTGTTCTTTTCTCTTTAACTTTTACATTTTTGTGACAAACAAAAAAATTAAATTAAACTCTCAACCAAAAAAAAAAAGGTATTTAAAACAGTATTCCCTAAAGAAATAAATATTCTTTGTGTATTTGATCTTAAGATTATGTTTGGAAATTGTTAAATTAAAATTTTCAAACCCCTTTTGGCACATGTGCTTGCATATCAGTAGTCTAAGAATTTTTCCTGTCATGCTGACTGTTACAATATTTCCTTTCAAATTTATCTTGTTCTTGTTAATGATGTCGATATTTTACATAACATTTATTTATGCCAATGCCTGCATTGATAAATCTAACACAATTATCTAAGAAACTTAATTAAAAGACATTTTAGCAATTTATTTTATTCCTTAAACAAATAAACGAAGAAATCCTTTAAAATCTAAAACAACAAAAATTGGTGACAATTTCCTTAACAAGGATATTAATAACCTATAAGGTTTTCTATGTTTTACACTGAAAGAAGAGAATAATCAAAAATTCCAAAAAAAGTTCGTAAAAGAACAAATTCGGTTTTTAGGATAACAAAAGATTTTATTCGACTTCAAATTTATTTCTAACTGCTAACTATTTCATTACTACTGCCTGTATTCATAAAATTTTTTTTAAATTTAAAAAAGGCTTAAATAACAAATTGACCATAAAAATTATCCTTAATAAACGTTCTTTAAATTTAATAATAGTTTATGAATACGGTGGTACAACTTTACATGCACCTAGCAGGGTGAAAAAAACCTTAAATTTATCGCTCACTTTAGGTTAAGATAAGTTGTATTAAAGAAAAACGCCAAGTTGTAATAATATCCCGGAACCTGTTTAAAAATTTGGACAGATTGCCCTTAACAATATTATGGTTTAAGTCACCACAATCTATATATTAGGGCTTAAAAAACTGCAGTCGAAACAAAAAACTGTTGAACGAAAAATGAAAATTTCTGTACAACATTTTGCTTTTTGAGTTGGTTTGACTGCGACTGCTTACATATAATGAATCAGAAGTAAAAGCAATAGTTTTTTTTTTGGTCAATGACAAATCAAAAAGTGGAAGAAATGGCAGTCTTTTTACTTTGATTGCAGTTTTTTAAACGCTGCTTATATATAAATTGGCTACTGCAAAACAGTAAAGACCACTTCACTCCTCTGTGTGTCAACCGATTTGAACAAAAATACACCATTTGAAAGGTATTTACTTACATAAGAGCACAATATATGTTTTATTAAGATCTGAGGGGGTAAAAAAAGTAAATTCGGGTAAATTCAGTAACCTCATATTTTTAAAACTAAACCCTAAGAGATATTATTGTTGTTTCTCAAAAAAATAGGCGGACAGGTGCTTGGTACTTTTTTGAAATTCGGTTCTTTTGGGGACTAAACGGGTATAACCATTGTTTTGGAACTATTTTGTCAGCCCATTTATCTTTTAAACTAATAAACAAAGAAAAAAAGATTATAACAAATTCGTTACTTATCAAAAAAATATAAATATGGTATTTTTTCGAAATTCGTTCGTTTAAGGGTTGAAAATTGTACCTATTTTTGGTACTTTTTTTAGAAAATATTGTTCTTTATGTATTGGCATATACGTATTAAATTATTGAAATTTTTGATACAATAACATATGGACACTAAGGAAAAAAACAAGTGCTCGAAAAATGTTAATTCAGGTGAATTTCAAAACGTTATTTGCAATGCAACCAAACAAAGTCATGCATTCCTTGATGCAACTAGTTAAACATTGACAGTGTCGTACGTCCCTAAATGTATAATAGCAGCAAATTTGCGTAAACAAAGGCAACCTGTACATCAATAATTTTTTTTTGATGCTTTGTTGACATTTATTTTTACAAAGTAAACAAAAGAGCACGTTACTAATATGTGAATAAACCAGTGCCCATGTTCTGTAACTCTCGCGTCGAGAAACTTTTCGATTAAAAAGTGAGAAGTGAAACAAAAAGGCTATAAATTGAAACAAACAACTGTTTTTATCACTTAACTGTATCCGTAACATTTTTGGCGAGTATAACCTGTCACGTTAGAAAATTACTCGCAAATTGCCGCTTTGAACTGTCAAATAAACTCGCGAATAAAAATGGGGTGACAAAAAAAATTTTAACACAAAAAAATGTATTAAAAATGCAAACTTTTGTTCTTGGTTGGTTTTTTCATTCTTTAATTATTTTTGCTTTAAGTCTTTTATTCTTGGCGGAATTTTTCATTGCTTGATTATTTGGTCTCTAAAATTTTTGAAAAATATACGAATGTTTTCAGAACCATTTTGTAAACAACACACATTAAAGTCGCACTTTACATTATTTTGTTGAGCCGAAGCGTCGGTTGATTTTTCGCCGCCGTCGTTTAAAATTTTTAAATTCTAGTAAATTTTGGCCGCCGTCAACGATATGTGTGACTGGAGTTCTTAACGTCTTCAATTTATCATCGGCTGCGAGTGGAATATAATGACATTTATAACGTAACGACGTTATCTCTTTTGATAGTTTTCGACACACATTTTTCTCACTTTTCGAGAAACGATGGAATATTTTGTTTCACATCTTTTCGACGCAGGAGCTAAAAATAAAATTCTACAGCTTTTCAGTACTTTACTCCGTTTTAAGACCCTTCACCACAAAAAAGACATTATGTAAATATTAAGGAGCAATTACAATATGCATGAGCTAACTTAAACTACTGTCAAAAAATAACGGAGAGCCTGTCGAATTCATAATAAAATTACAGCTTAATAAAACCTACCAAAAAGTTTCCTTACGTTCGATATAGTTTGACGCATTTATATATATGCTTTGCATGTATTCGCACAGTTGCTTAAGCGAGTTCATGCATTGTAGAAAATGTGTTGCCAAATAATTTAATGGAACATATTAACCCTATAACTCCCCTTGATAACGGCATTTTGGGCTTTATTCTTACAAATTGTTAAAACACCCTGACAAAGAGGGAGGGCCGGGATGAAATGGTCTACAAAAATGTTCGCAATAAAATTTTACTGTATGTGTCTGAACTAGGGTTGCCAGACGGCCTGGAATGGCCTGGATTGTCCAGTTTTTTTGGGTGTTGTTCAGGTTCCAGTTAAAATGCAATTTGTCCAGTTAAAAAACTTAATTTAATTTTGAAAAAGTATTTTTTTTATTAATCATAATTATTGTTTTTTAATATTTATATACTACGAAAAAATTGTAAGGAAAAAATTACTAATTTTCTGACAGTCGTTAAAATTAATAAGATAGAGAGGGAGGACCAGTTTTTAAAAAATTCGATAAAATTAACGTACAAAACTTAAATAAATTGATCTCGTTTGTAAGTCATGCCAACTAGCAATACTTTCTGTGCAAAGACTTAAGGTATTTCTGATAATCTTTATTCATAAAATCCATTCATATGACAGAATAAAGCCTTCAATTTTAATAAGACAAAATTTTGATGAAAGTTACAAAATGATTCAAACATTTTTGCTTACTACTAAAGTAATAGAGTTAATTAATTCTTCAAATAACAATACAAAAAAATATATATGTGGCTAAACAAAAAGTTATCAGCCATGTTCGGGAAATCGAATTCGAGTGAAATCAAAATCGAACAAACTTTAAAAGCGATTTTGTTTTATATACTTCATACTATAAATACAGCTTATCTTCATTTAAACTTATCTTAAAATAAAAATAATAACGTTAATTTACACACAAATTTAACTGGAAATCTTCTTTGATTTCAATTTCACTCGATCCATAGCATGGCTGTTTATGCACTTTTTTATTTGATTTAATTTTTTATACATTAAGTTGAATTTATTAAAACGGTGGCATCAATACTACAACAAAACAAAAACCACAGAAACAGCAGATGTTTACGGCTCGAAATGTCAACTATTTATAAATAAAATATTAGGAAACCAAAACAAATTGGTTCGAATTGTCAAAGTCAGCAGGCTTTTCGCTGCCACTAGAGCTGCAAAGCTATCGATAGTCGGTCCAATCGATAGTTAGCTTGAAAACTATCGATACTATCGATAGTATCGAAAAGTTTCTATGTGCCACTTCTGTGGACACGGTAGTCTATGAAGGTGGTAAAAAATGAAAAAGCTTTAAAACTTTATTTACAGAAAACGTTTTTCAGGTATAAAGACCAGCATATGCTCAATTTAATTTCAGTGTCTTCTATAGTTTATAATTAATATAAACTTTATATAGATAATGATTGTCATCAAGGTTGTCAGTTTTTTTCACCTTAAGCCTGGCACTCTGTTCAACATTTCACGCGAAATGCTGTCAAAACGCATATTAAAAAAACTTGTGCGGAATATCTATGAAATAATGTTGATAGAGTTGTACTCTGTTCATTTTGTAAAAAAGTTCCGAAATGTTTCTGGCAACATTTTTTCACAACTACGAAACAATGTGAGCTGCACTTATTTCACGTGGAATTTTAAGGAAAAGCAAAAAAGTATGAACTGATTTTTAATTTAAAAATATAAAAATTCAAACAACACAACCGGTAACCATTTTCTATCTATATTTACATTCTTTTTTATTAAATTTTTTATTAAAAAAAATAATTTTTAGTAAAATACATGTGGGGTTTATTTACATACACAAAACAATGTTGCATACTTTGCAGGAATAAAAACGTCAAATTGTACAAACTCGCATAATAGGTAACATTGATACATGTCAAAATTTTCGTGTGAAATAATTAATGTTGCTCAACATTTTTCACAAATTTGAACAGAGTACTAGGCTTTAGACGTCAAAATATTCAACTTAAGTCTAGAATTTAAAAGGTTATTTCGTAACCTTGAGTTGAAAATTTATTCATATAAAAATTTTTCAAGGAAGTAGAATAAAGTCTTTTACAAAATAACCCCATTAATTTTTTTAAGACTTTTCGTTTAGAAAAAAAGTCAAACAGGCAAAAAAATAGCCACATTTAGCGAGAAAACACCACTTCTAAGAACCCTGGCTGCTATTTTTTTTTTTTTAACTTAAAATTATTTCTATGTCACAGATTGGAAGTAAACTCAAGTTTTTATTCCAAACATTATTACACATTAAAAAAAGATATGTACGCAAAGAGTAATTTTTCTATAACTTCCTGAAAAGTCGTACGAAATAATTGAAACTTTACAATTTGATTGTGAAGATCTCAAGGGTGACATTGTTTCTAGTTGTTGTTGCATGTGTACTTTTGAATATGAAGATCTAAAAAAAACTCGAATTTAGGTTAAGTCAACTTAAGTACTATCAAAAAGTAATTTCAATTTTTGGGAATACAAAATTTTAATTTCAAAAGATTTTGTTATTCGTGCTTAATTCCCAGTTTTTATTATTGATAAAAACACTTGAAATTTATTGTTGATGGGATAAGCTTAAGTACTTTTTCCTTTTTCCCAAAGAACTAAAAAAGTGCATGCACTGCTTAAAACTTGCATCGAATGAATTGTTAAAACTGTTTCGGTGACTACATCTAATCAACTTTGCAGTTACTTTTAAAATTTTCCGATAGTATCGATAGTGATTAAAACTATCGATAGTCCGCCAAAAATCAAACTATCGATAGTACTATCGATTGTTTTGCAGCTCTAGCTGCCGCTTGTGAATTTGCCCTGATTATAATTTTGTAATATGATATAAGACTGAATTTTAAGTGTATTTTAAATTTTTTTTATTGCAAAATGAAATCTGAAGTAAAATTTTGTTTTTCCTTATATTTAAGTGCTTTTTCCAATTGTCCAGTTATTTTTTCAAAATCCAGGTGAATTTTTTCTATTGTCCAGTTATTTGACTTTTGGTTTGAAGTTGTTGTACAGTGTTATTTTGACATGCTATCTCAACGAGAACTTATATTATTTCACTATTCGCCAGTATCATCGACTAATGTTGAACGTATATTTTCAATATACTCTATACAGAAAAAATTTTTACTAGTTTTTTTTTTTATCATTTAAAAAAATTATTTAAAAAGTATTTTAATTTAATTACGTAATGTGATAATTGAATCAAATATTTTTTTTTTGAAAGAAAATTAGAAATATAATTTTGATTTAATTAACATTAAAGTTGTTTTAAAATAAATTTTGAATTAAAAAAATAATTGAACAACAAAAAATTATCTTGCTTAAAATAAAATAATTTAAACTTGTGAAATAGTTCTTGGAAATTGTCAAAATCAATCAATACATTGTTTGAAACGGCAAAGTTTTTTGATCATTTTTTTAACTAAAATTAAAAATATCACTTATTGAAAAAAAAATATTTAAAATATTAAATTTTTAGTAATCAATATACACAATCATATTGGTAATAGGTGCAAATTTAACAAATGGGTTGCTTGATTCTATGAATTTAGTGATTAGAGACAATTTTTAATTTTTTTCTGTGTATGGTTGTGTGTGACAATCGAAGATCTTTTAAATATGAAAACTTGAAAAACGCATGATAATACTACTCTGCAATAAACATTTGTTCAAATAAAACTAATTAAAAGTTATTAGCTAAGAATGAAAAACCGATGTAATGAAGAAACATGTAAATAAATTAAAAATATATAATCAATTACAGCAAATTTCGATCCACCAATACCATTAGTTAAAGATTGATGTTTGACTATAGACTGGCAGCCGCCGCAGTGGCGCAAACGGTATAAGTGCTTGAATTCTGATGATGGGAATGTGCTTATTCTCAAAATTCGACGCGAGTGTTCAATCCCATGTTCAGTCAAGACAAAAAGTTATCCAACAACATTTTAATTCATTTCATGCTGTAAAATTCTTTCCTTCACTTAAATAATTAAACGAAAATTAAATTGAACTTAAGCCTAATTTTAAATATCAAAAATTTTAATTATTAGTTTTTGTTTTTCGCGTGCATATTTTTAAGGGTTTTTTCAAAAATTTTTGGGCATATTTAAACTTGCTCTGCTCATGAAGTACAAGGTTTCTTCAAGCTTTTTAAAAGCTTTCCTCTAATATGATTGTCCTTCTTCTCAGTGTATTGTAGTTTCTCAATTCCACTTATTTAAAACACTCTTGTTATGTATTGAATACCAGTCAAATGTTTATTTTATCTAATCCCCAAGGATACTTAATTTTAACAAGTTTTACTACATACATCGAAAACTTTTAGGATTTCTTCATATATTTTCACTTAAGATCCCTGACATGTTTTAGCATATAAAGTCGGCTGTTGACTGTATTACAAATCATTGTATTTACTTTCATTCCTTTCCTGACATTCACTTCAACATCAAAAGATGACAAACTATATTTTTAATGTGTTGCAATTAAATTTACATAATAAAAATAGGCGTTTGCCTTGCAACCTTTTCTCGTTGCTGTTGTTGTTTTGGTTGGCCTTAAACTATTTTAATCACTGGAACAACCCTTTTAATGTTTTCATATACATGTATGTGTATGTGTATATGTAAATATTTTTTTGGTTAAAAAATTCATCACATTTTTACCCCCAAAGAATTAAAAGGGAATTTCATTAACACACATTTCTTTGATAGTTGCGAGAATGGCGATAAGGATGGTGGTTTATTAAATAGTTGTTTTTGATGGCACAGAGTGACATATATTTCAGAAACTGTTCTGTAGAAATATAAACCACAATGTGGTCGATAAAACATTTGTTGCACGCTTCATTCTTGAATAAGTGAATCCGGATAACACGAATTCGTACTTGAAATATTCCAAAAGTGAAATTAGATTGATTTTAAAACCGACTGGAAGATACAAAAACTACAAAAGGAACGTGAATGTTTTTGACATTTTTACTTTTGCGCTTCTTCTAGCCATGGTGATGGCCCCGCATGCTATTAATTTTTCCCAGACATTATTAATAACAAAATGGCGTCGACCAGAAAAAATGGGCTAATTTAAATTAAGTTAAGTTTTTGAAAAATACTGTATCCCGTAAAATGTAAATTATAAACAAGATTAGCATATTTATTTGTACAATATTTTAAAGTTCTAATCAAAAATAAATAAATGTTTTCGAAAACTAAAAAGCATTTTACAAATTCAATTTGGAATCCATTTTGTCAGAAAAAAACGTATGTATATTAGAGCGACTCACCAAAAAAAGTGCTCGATGTACCCTCCTAAAAATGAACCTTGGACTTTTTTAAGATACCATTTTAAATATTTCGGCTCCAGCTTTGACCTCTCGTGAGCTGGACCATTTTTAAAAAGAGTCTATTTTTGCATGTTTTGTTAATTTAAGAATCTGTTTCCTTACCAACATATACAAATTGGGTATCATAAGAAAGGTTTTTTTAAGGCGCGTCCAACTGTATATACAATTTGTCCAAGGACGATCATCCATATCCTTTTTTTTAAGGTTTTTCTGTAAAAAAAACGGTTTTTGAATTTTTTGTTCGGCGTTGCTTGTAATAAAAATGCCAAATTAACATATTTTAATCTTTAGTCGATTTAATTAAATACGTGTTTCAGCTTTTTTGGAAATTCGCGCTAGTTCGCGTTTTGACAAAAATGCAATGGGGTGGAAACCCTTCATTTAAATATAGCAATATGGGCATCAAATGTCTTCTTTTACCAAGTACATCATCTTTGTATGTAAATAATATTATTTTTTGCAAATTAGATGCATTTAACACGGTGCTCTGGAATATATATAAATGCAATTTTGTAGTAACTGTAATATGTTAGCGGATTTAGTTTCTAGATCATGTATGGATAAAAATAGAACTAAAGAAAGAAAAAAAGGAATGATCCACGACTTTTTGGCGGCATATTTTTTTTGCAAATTAAAAAAAAATTTAAGTCGTAGATCATTTCTTTTTTGGAGGGTACATTGAGCACGAATTTTGCTTCCATACATTTTGAGTCGCTCTAATGTATATAAATGTTAGTTTCAAAATAAGGTTCGACACAAACGCCGTCGCAACAACTTTAAACTTAGAGCGGATTTTGTAATGGCGGTTTCATTAGTTATTATTATAAGTCCTGATCAGGGTCCACTCTATATTAATCTCATGGAAAAATACTGTATTTCTGGAGATACATAAAAATTATTGAAATTTTCTTACGTCGCACAGTGGGGCTGAACGGTATGCAAAGTGCGGATTAATTCAGGGAGTTCGTAATTTTAAAATATTGTTTTTTTATTATTTAATACATAAAAATCCACCATTTAAAAAAATAAAAAAAGGTTGCAAAAAAAGTTTAACCTTTTGTGGGTTTTTTTGTGTTTTGGAATGAAAAACGATCAATTAGTTAATTAAATTGCAAATTAGTTTGTACTTTTAGAAAAAATATGTTTTTTAAAAATTAAACGAATAAATATTCATTATTTTCATTGTGGGGAAGAATAAGAAACTCCAATTCAGACTGCCGCATTTGCCTTATTTTTATTTAACGTCTATTGAAATTAAGGGATTAGAACTTACAAGAAATCTATTAAACACATTTTTTCCCCTAAGCTAATACCGCGAAGATCTACGCTTGTCTGCAGAAGACCAGAGTCTCTGGCGCACTCTTCTATTCCTTCCTGAGATTCTTCAGTTAGTTGACCAATAGGTGAAATCGATATTATTTCTGGCCCGTGAATTAACTACTTATGTAGAGTTGGAGGCATTAATTTTCTCGCAACTTAGTTCTTAAGAACTTTAACCCTCGTGCGGCATGCCAATTTTTAACCGATCGAGCACAAATTTTTGCCAAATATTTTTTTTATCCTAACCTCACACAGAAGGGGCTTTCGTTTTTTGTAAAATCTAAAGCAAAAAATAAGGTCCATGTAAATAAGGAAAAAATGCTTAAGTTGCCTTAAGCTAAATTTGAGTTAATGTCACCGTTGAGATCTTCATGTTTTAAAGTACCCCTGGGCAAAGGTTCAATTATTTTATACGATTTCCAGAAATTTTTAGCAAATTTGACTTTCTGCTTATCTTCTTTAAATGTGCAATATCATTTGATATTAAAACTGCAGTTTGCTTTCGATCATCTGTGACATTAGAGATATTTAGAAATAAAAACTTCAAAAAACTGAAACAGAAGTGATTATAATATTAGGATAAAAGTTAATTTACAAAAATCACTTTTGAAGATTACAATTTATCTACAAAACTACAAAAATACACCAAAGCAGTTTTTCCTCATTGCCACAGATATATTCCTTATTCCTTGAAACGTCTTAACAAGTCCTTAGAGAGGTTGTGAAGCAAACAAATTCGCTATTGCCACGAGATTTGTTTTGAGTATTATATAATTTAAAAGAAATAAAAAAACCATGATGCCCAAAAAAAACAGTACTGAATATTGTTGCTAAATGCATAAACTTTCAGATCAAGTAAATTCCCGTACTCAATTTGTGGTTCACTTGAGCGTATCTATCTCTAATTGATTTGGGGTCCCAAATTGTACGGGTGGGGAAGAGAGAATGGTTTTTGTGTTCGGTACTCGGCGACACGCTTTGTTCTCATTTTCTTTGTTGACATTTACCTTGTTTTTTGAGAAAAAAACAACAATATTAACAGAATGTTTCCGGCAACATGTTCGTCTATGTGACCGCAAATGAAAAAACAAAAGAAAATTCCAGATGTTTTTCTTCCAAATGTTCGCTCGTCTAAACTCGGACTTACAAGATAAAGGGAAATTCACACTGAACACAAATGCTACTAGAGTATCCAAAGTTGACAATCGTAGGAAAAGTTAACTTGAGTTTTGAACATGAGCAAAACTCACCTTAAAAGTAGAGCATTTTATGACAAAACTTTCATTTAAACATTTAAACCGAAGAAGAATTATACGCACAAACTTGAAAGGAGTCTGTACACGGTCTAAATGCTTGTCATCACGGCAAATTCACTCGTGTACGTGTGCTGGACGTAATGTTCGCCTTCATATTTAAATTTTTTTTTTGTTTTCCACCAGCATCGTCGGCGTCACACATACAAACACATTTTCACTAATACTACCACAGCACTTGATGAAAAATTTCGACAGTGTGCAGACCCCTTAAAACATTACAATATGATAAATTCGCCAATTCGCTCAAAGTCATATAATACTTCATAGACTCTGCAGTAGTCGTTTTAGTAGAATTTTTAATATGTTTGTTCCAATAGCAAATCTGCCACATAACTATTACCTCTTCCCTGGATTACATTCTCATAAATATTTTATTTTTGTTTTAATATAAACTCCCAAACGAACATTTTTATTTTATTTTGAAAAACAGTTAGTTAATCGATTTGTCTAAAATTATTATAAATTTTCCTTTTGCAAACGATTGTAGCAACTAAGACCTGTTACTCTGTATATTTGATATATAAATCAAAAGCGTCAGATATAATCACTAGTTACGCTTTTGAAATCATGTTAGTCGTTTTGTTTTAGGAAAAGGATAGTTTTTGTTTTACTTTGGCGTTTAAACATGTTTAATTAGGAAATTGAAGGATTTCTGAAGCGTGCATGTGTGTTTGCTTTAGAAAAATATTGTTTTATTTTGTGTTTATTTTATATATTTATTGTTAATAATTAAGTTAATGTTTGTTAATAGAACTCGTTTCTTTTGGCCACAAAACACGCACATGTTAATTGAGGTAAATCACTATGGTATTGACGCTTCAAGTTTTCTTTGGAAGTTTTAATTATTTCCGGTATACTTTACTGTACTTTAGAGAAAGAGCGAAGTTGTTAGAAACAAGGGCGTTTTTCATTTTTTTCGTTGGTTTCATTTTGCGAGCGGACTAGGACCAAAACTATGTTGTATAAGACAGTCAGTTCTGGCAACTCTATGATAATTTTTTCTCAGTTTGTTTTTGATTTTGATTGATTTACGTAAAAGTAGCGGCCTACGACCTTATCCAGTTAACCAAATGTGTATTGGAATTAAAAAAAAATCTGGACGTCTATTTCGCAACGTTCTGTTCTGATAAATATATCTGGAGCATCCTACAGGCATCGGTATGCATATAAAAAATTACATTTTGTGCTCTTAGCAGGAGTTGGACCTTATGACCACCGTTGTCAACTAGGTGCTTTTCGCACCATTTTCGGTGGGTTTTTTAATTTTGTGTGACGATTTTTATCGTGCTATATCGGCGCACATTTAAAAACATTGCACAATTTATTTTTGGTTGGTCCCATTATCGTCGCACATTGTGACTATTTTGTTTCGGTTCATATCGGCCAAAACTCAATTGCGACAATAATCGGTACAATGCGGTCACACTATCATGCTATTTGGGCAAATTAAATTATATGTTATATATTTGCTTGTTGGCAGACATATTTTTACTTTAGAAATTCACAAAATTCTCCGTCTGAATATTCCGTTATGTTTTCTAACAATTTTAAATACTTCAAAATATAATAAAAAATGTATTCAATTTTATTCAAACTTACTGCACTTGTTCTTTTTTTTTGTAATTGTTGTTTTGTAAACAGATGTTTACTAACCAGAGATGGCAGCATCGGTACAACTGCAATGTTTTGGTTAAGGCGAATTGTTTTCTTTCATTTAACAGTACAAATGTACTATTTTACGTTTTAATACATAAATAATAGATAAAACAAATGTAATTTTGGTACAATTAAGCTCAAAAAAGTAAAATTTTAGTAGTCAGTGGTTGCAGTTTAAAAATTTCGTTTTGCCATCCCTTGTATCGGCGCTGATTGCCGACTTTGATCGGCGCACAAGTGGCCGATAAAAATCGGTACATATTAAACAATTCGATTGCTCTACATTGTGCAAAAGAGTGTTCACATTATCGGCGCATCAAGGTTAATTTTGATTGTCCACAGTCAGCACAATTTCGGCACAGATTGTCGCATATTAAAAAATTCTGACCGTTCACACTATCGGCACATAAAATACGACAAAAATTGGTACATTGCGCCGATAGTGGGATCTTAGCTTAAGACGTATAAAATCATATGCACTAACCAAAACGGTCTTGTTGTGGTAGATAATTGGTAGTATATAAAGAAAAAGAAACATTTCATTATATAAAATTTGCTGTTTCTATTATTAATTTTGAACCCATATAGATTCTATTGGTATAGATTTTATAATATGAAAAAAAAAAAAAAATATTATATACCCCATTTTTCATTAAAAATGAGAAAATCCCAGACGAAATTGAGAAAATTCCAAATAAGCATGAATATAATAAAAATTAAATAATTTTTTAATATTTTTAATTAGGCTCAAGTTCATTAAATTTAATTTTCATTAAATTATTTTTATGAAGAAAGAAATTTTACAACATGAAAATTAATTAAGATTGTTATTGACAATCTTTCATTCTTGGCCGTGGCCATGACATTTTTGCGTCACGAATGAAAGATTATCAATAACAATTTTAATTTATTTTCATGTTGTAAAATTCCTTTCTTCATAAAAATAATTTAATAAAAATTAAATTTAATGAACTTGAACCTAATTAAAAATATTTAAAAATTTGGATTAAAAACCATAAATAGTTCAACAAAATAACCACAATACTAATTATAATTAAATAATTAAATTTTCTCAATTTCAAATTAAAATTCTCAGTTTCGTTTGGAATTTTCTCAATTTTAAATAAACATTCTCAATTTCAATTTCGAATTTAAATTCTAATTTTCATTACGAACTATCTAAATTTCAATGAAAAATGTTGTACAAACAAATTGTTAAGGTTTTTTTTTTATTTCTTTTAAGTTTTTTCTTTTTTTCTCAAGACCTTGAACTGCAAACGACTGTTAATAGGGCCATAACTAGTTTACATTTTTTGCAAATATCAAAATGGCCCTAGCATAGTCGAATAGACCACTGAAAACTATTTAAAAAATGGTATAAGTTTTTCGCGGTTTTCAAAAAGTTCAACCTTAAAAACGCGTTAAAGTTTGGAAATAAGTTTTTTTATTTATTTATCCAAAAAACGCAAAAAGTTTTTTTTAATCAATTAGGGCATTCAGAAGGTTTGCTATCAAGTTATAGCGTCAGAATGTCCAAAATAATATTTTGCAATAAATTGCTGCGTTTCAAACAAAATAAAAATTTTAATGCTGTGTTCATTGACTCGTCATAACTGTACAGTAGAAATCTGAATTATAAGCGGTTGTTCACAGCAGTCATATATAATTCTTGTAATTATTTTAAGACATATGACTTTATAACTTTATGATTACTTTGTAAATGTATATCAATCTGCCTCGAATCTGCATTTAAAATTTGCGGTAAGGTGGAAAAATCCGCTGTTTTGCGTTAACAAAAAAATAAACAACATTATTAATTTAAATTTGTTTATAGTATAATAACGTGTTTTAAATATTCTAAGTTTGTATTTAAAACTTTAAAATAATGGGGTCTAAAAACATTCGTTTAAACGTTTTGAAAAATACTAAAATGGGGACAAAGGCTTTGGCCAAACTTAAAGATAGCCCAACAATGTGGAGCTTCAATAGTCCAATGCAGCAACGAAGCAACATATGCACAGAATACATGGCGTTAATCCATTTTGCAAATCAGCGCGTACGTTTAATTTAATAATTTTAATAATTAAACAAAATTTTTCACTTTACTATTTTAGTTATTAATAAAATTTGTTATTAAAAATAATTTACATTTTTGGGAGATTTTACCAGATTTTTTTTTTTCCTAAATAGCACAACATTTGCAATCACGTGGTACTTGGTTCAAAATTGGTTATTGCCCTACTGTTTAATTGTTATATGTATTTCCAATACAAAAATTATACTTTGTATGCTAAACTCATTAAACATTTTAAATAAAAAAGTTGGTGTGTTTTTCTTGAAATGGCGCGTTTTTTCTCCGTTTTGGTGCGTTTTGAAATTTCAAAGTTCACAACGCTACTTGTGGTCGCTATTGTTTTAAAACCGACAAGTATGTCACAAACGATATGAACCTATGATTACATCAGTGAAGGGCACTTTTGCAAATCCTATGTACGCGTGCATAGGAATAAAAATGCTGCTTGTGTGACGTCGGCACATGTACACTATAAACTTTTTCGTGTGGTCTGTGACAATGTAGGTACGTTCAGCTGTTGCTTTGTTGTCATTTCTCGTTGATGAGCTACCCAGCGGGAAAACTCAGAAGACCTTCTTACTTCAGGCCTTTTTAAAGGCCTGCTTAAAAGATTTTTTGATTCAATTACTATTCTTATCTAACTGCTAAAGAAGACCTCATAGAAGGCCTCGGCTCCTTCGTATAAAAGATAAGATACACCTTCCACACTCGCTTCTATGAGAAGGGAGTAACATTTTTTGTATTGTTTTTTTTTGCACAAGCAAAAGCAAAATCAATTTTTATTGGTCCCGTTACCCTTCTTATGTACCTGCTGAAGAAGCGAGAGCGGAAGGCCTTCTCCGCAATGACAACGTGTGTAAAAAAAATATATGAATATGGAATGGAGCAAGAAGGCCTAGTACATCCAAAAGAAGGGGTACAGAGACCTTCTAGAAGGCCTTCCTACTCCTTCTTTTTCCCGCTGGGTACATTCGTTTTCTGCTGTTTCCCACACAAGCATAAATGTGATAGGATGTGTGTGCCCTAAACTGGATTACATACATAATGCGCCTTATCTAATATATAAAAGTGAATATTTGTGTGTTCGTATGGTATGTGTGACAAAAGCGCTTACCCCATTGCGATAAAATTTGGTCCGCTTATTCTGTGCACTTCCGGGGAGGGCTTAGGTTTTATATTTTTGTTTAAATTTTAAGTGGTCGTGGGTCCTTCTATACAAAGCATAGATGGGGGTAGTGCACTCATTTTGCAGTTTCAACTCACACTTAGTGATAGTGCAAAAATATTGTAATCATTTTGTTGATGTTGAGTGATGAATTGAAAAAATTAAAAAATTTTGCACTCAAAAAAAAAAAAAATAGTTTGATTTAAAAAAAAGTAATCATCAGTTCATTGCAACTTTTTTTTTCTTCACTCATTTGAGTGCAACTTAAATTGTTGCACTAATTTTAAAATTGAAAATTTGTTATTGACAAAATTTCATTTAGTTTAATGTTCTATACTTATGCATATCCTCAAAAGAAATCGAAAGCAATGCACATACAAAGTAACATTTTTTAAATTTTAGTGAGAAAATAACAATCATTTAGTGATGATTGGTAAAAAAGACAGCAAACAAATTTTTTTGCAGTTTTATTTAGTGGCACCTTTCATGTTTTTGCAATTTGTAAAAAATGTTACTAAATTAAAAATATTTCCCTAATAATTCAAAAAATGGTTTACTCTTTAAACAATCTAAAACATGAAAAATATTTTTTTTTAAAACAAACCTCCACAATCTTAGCACAAAACAAATCCATTAGAAATGCCTTCAAAATATCATACTCTCTGTCATGACATACTTAAAATCCATTAAAATTGTTATAAAAAAAAAAACTAAACAAAAGAAACAAATGGATTTCCAGTTAAAACTTTTGTACATGAATGGTTTTATGAGTCTCTCCCTTCAAACTTGAGGCCAAACTATTCGTTTGTAACAACAATTGACAATAACAAAATGAAATTGTTTTAGTATTTATTGTGAACACTACAACAAGTGACAGATAGTGAGTAAACAACAATACAAACTGACATATATTAAAACAAAAACAGGACAGGACATTCTTTCACTCATCTTGTAATGCCCCTTAAGATAACAAAACACTTCAGTTCATAAGTGGGAAGAATTTAAATGTTTTCCTTTTAGCTCTCTCTATTATGAGTATCATCATTGAAGATTTGACAATTAATGTTTAATTCTTTATTCCTCTTAATAGTATTTTAAGGATACAAATAAGAAACAATATATAAATAAATACTAGTTGTTAAATACTCAGATCTATTTGTTCGATAAGAACAATCGTTAAGTTGTCGTTAAGTATTTTAATGACCCAGTTTGAGAGGAAATTTAACTAGACTGGAGGAAGTAATTAAAATAAGCTTATGTAGTTACAAAAACAATTTATGATATCGTTGGCGGGTGGATTATGGCCGTAATGATAAGAATTATTTAGTATTGTGAAAATAATAAAAAACAACGCTTATCAAAAGACTATCGTACAAAATTGGTACTAATTTGGCAACAAATATGTTTTAAAAGACAATTTAATAAATAAAAAAGCCCTACACTTTTAAAACAGGATAGTTTTGGATTTTTGATACTTGGATATATTTAAACTTCATTTTTTTTCTAGAGGAAAAAAAACAATATTAGACTTATTTAAAAAGAGTTCCAGTAGAAAATCTTTAAGTTAAAACACGGAGCGCATTCAAGTTGTTTATTTTTACAAATAAGCAAGTAAAAAAGAATTACCGATAACGGGAAAAAATGAACCCTGAAAACATGGAGAAAATCATCGTTTGGATCAGGGAATGGTAAATGGGTTCCAAAATCGATTTTCGATTTTTCGATCGATTTTTTTTATTTCGGTTTTTGAAATCTATTAATCAAACCTCAAAATCAATTTTAAAATCGTTTTCAAAATCGTTTAAGATTAATTAAGAAACTTATTCCTTATATCACAAAGGGGGATAACACCAGCATTTTTTGGCAAACTACTAGAGAAATTAAACTTAGACAGTGGGTAGATATGACTACTGTTTATAATTTTCCTGCAAAAAGTGAAAACGTGTATATTTTGAGATGACCTTTAGAGAAACAAGTGCGATATGTATGTACATTTCACTTATTAAAATTGTGTTCTTGTGAAGTCAGTCAGGCTGGTCACATAAATCAATTCCGATCGTAAGTGAATTCGTACCTTGCTTCACATAAAACAAAATCACTTTTGATCGAAATTGATTTCTGTGGCAAGCCTAAATGTATGGATAGTATTTCAAAGGATTATGACAATAGTTCCTGATCGGTGGCGACTGTTTCTTTGCTAAGTTGCTTTAAGTTAGTTTTAGACAACAAACGTTTGCATGTCATTGATGTCGGAAAGATGCAGATTTATTTCCTTGTAATTTCGTATTTGTTGTGTTGTTTTTCACTCTGCTTATAACTAGATTTAAATATCGCTCACACACTGGTCTGTTTGAATATTAGCGTATTTCGACAGGAATTTAATTCACCTGTTGTGTTTTTATTAGTATGTTGATTTCCACAAAGCTGACTTTCAGTGTTTGTTTCGGTACGATATGTTTGGACGGTTTTGTTCACTGTCCATTGATGACTTTAATTTCTGAAGAACAAGAGCCCCTATTTTAAAGTTGAAAGTATACCAAGGGTACTAACTTTATACTTGGAAAACTGCGTAAACATACCACCTACACACGAATGTACGCACAAAAAAACCTCAAGTTTTATTGTGCATGCCCATAATTTATTTTAATCGCGATTTTGATAATAATAATAAAATCGATTTTAAAAGCCCAATAATCGATTTCAGTATAAAATCGCATACGTAAATTCGATTGCAAAAAATCGATTTTTTACCACAAAATCGATTTTCGATTGGAATCGAAATGGATTTACCATTCCCTAGTTTGGATCTGTTGTGTTTTCGGAAGCAACTTTTAAAGGGAATTGAAAATTAAACATCGCACACCTAGTTAGTTCAAAAATTAAAATTTATTTTTCAGAAATCGAAAAAAAAATTGTTTTTTAACTTAAATTTTTTTTTATTTTTTAAATTTAAAACAAATCTTTGGACCATTTAGTATAAAATCCTATGTTCTTAAAATTTTTATTTTTTTAGATATTTGTACACTAGATAATGAACAATTTTTAGTTGTGTAATTTTTTATGATGTATTATTTGCACAAGTTACCGAATTATTTTAAGTTATGTCACCTAAGTTGAATTCTTTAGACACTTTTGCCAAATTCTTACTGGCACAAGTCCAATTAGTATAAACTCCATCAAAGATTTATTTTTTCAAAAGTGTCACAATTTGAATTATGAGCACTTGACATTGAGGATCTACTACCATTATAATTTTTGACACAACTTAAAATAAGTCACTTTTATGAATTGCAACTTTATACCTATTGAAACATAAAGAAAGACATAATTGGTTTTTAGCAACAGTTTACAACAACAAAATACACTGATAATGCTTATAGATAAAAAAGTGTAATTTGTATAGTTTAAGCATATAAACCCAAAGAAGGAAAACTTCGAATTGAACTAGGTGTGCGGTATAATTTTTAAATCACCGCCTGAATTGCATTTTTTATTTGTTTCGTCATAAAATAAAACTCAGATCATTGTAAAGCAGTGTATGTAGTCTTATCTTTCATTGCATTTGAATAAATCTTCATTAAGAAGAAAAAAAACAAAATAAATCTTATTTTAGATCAAAAAAATAAAACGTCTCAAAAAAGTTTCAATTAAGACGGAAAGAATAACACTCCTCAAAAGAGCTTAATTTTATGACAGCATAATAAAACTTTTTTCTAAGAGTTTCTTCCGAACTTTTATTTTTCGTTGAAACAAAGTCTTAACTGTGGAGTTGGGATCGTTTTCTAAGATCACCATAGATTCTGAAAGAGCATTTCAATACAAATAAATATATTGGTGTTTTGTTCTCCGTTGACTCTTATATGAAGAGTTTTTGAGTTCAAATTTTCTGGATAACTGTTACTTTCTGTCCCTGATTTATTTAATTAACCCCTGTTATACAGATTTTTTTGGATAATCCTTCTCAAAAATAAAGTAGATATTATACAACGAAAAAAAAAAAAAAAAAAATAATGAGTTTAAAAGAAATATTTTCCATTTAGCGGACTTCAAAATAATATTTTAAAAAATTAAAGTAATCATAAAAGCCATTTGGCAAAACTTCTTTCATTTATTCCCAACAGACCAAAACGGAGAAAAATGTAAATGAGTTGTAGAACAAGCTTATCATAAGAGATTTCCTACAACACGACCATAAATGACTTATTCTCGCTATAGTTTTGTAAGTGTTTTTGAGAATGTTGTAACGTTATTTGGCGCGTGCTTAATTTTGTAATATGTATTAGTTAAAGTTTTCAGTCTTTGTGTTTGGTTCGAAGAGTAAAGTGCTTTAATTTTTTTGAAACAGTGCACAATTGTAAAAAAAAGTAATTAAATATTATATAAGTAAAAAACTTTTTTTCTTGGAAATTGCTCGATTTATGGACTGACCGTCCATTGTATTTTAAACTTTTTTTCATAACAGTCTTTTCGAATGTCCGCTCTCTGGCTATGGCTATGTCGAAAAGTGGCATTGCCTACCAAAATTGTTTGGACGGAATGGGTTTCTCCTCTGTATATGATAGGGTATTCATTTAATCGGGTTTTTACTTTAATCGGTTAATCGCTCGATTAATTAATCGAGGTTTTGGTTTAATCGGTTAATAATCGGTTCATTTTGTTATTGATCGGTTAACCGATTAATAATGTTTTTTTTATAAATAAGGTAATTTCTATGAATAAAAATGAAAAATTATTTATTATTTGGAGTTTAGTAGTAAAAAAAACAGTAACAAATCTTGAACTAAAACGAGCAAAAAAAAAAAAATAATTCATATGTAATACATATTTTTTAATTCATACATATTCGGCCACGTTCTGTAAATCGAAATCGTGACATTAAAATCGATGGAGATTTTAAGTTCAATTTTTTTTAAAAAAAACGTAGCTTTTCCTGATTTCAAAATTAGTTTTGGTAAAGATATGTGGTCCTCAAAGTATGAGGTAATGAAAAAGAAATATTTTTATCAATTTTAAACACAGTATAGAATTAAAAATTTGTTCGATTTCAATTTCACGTGATATTGATTTCCAGAACAAGACCGATTATGTATTTATTAAAAAATAAACTGTGAGATCATTTTATTAGTAATTTAAATAGTTTAAGAAAATCTTATAAAATAATCCTTTAGATAAATAATTTGGTTAAAATGTTTTGGATTTAAGCGACTCCTTTCTCTAGTTTTGATAAATTTTGACTTGGAAAAAATTCTTTCACTTATCGTAGATTTTGGAGAAATCGAAATCAACCCATAATACAGAATATCTAAATTCTCAGTCTTTTTTCTGGATTTCTCTAAACATATAAAATCTTCCATTATGCCATTTAAATCCTGCTTTATTTTTTAAAATTTTTAACACTTATAATTGTTTGGGTTAATTCTGTTGTTGCGTTACTATCGTAAGTTTCTTCTCTTGTCAGGTCATCATCTAACTCATCCTGGCAAAGCTCAGCACCGAACATTCTGCAAAAAAGTTCATTTCCGAATTCCTTAATTTCTGTTTTTGTACTGTATTTTAAAAATGTATTTATAGAAGGAAATATATTGTATAAAAAATAGTTCTAAGAACAACTTTTTTGGTGCACTTTGGTAACTTTTTTGGTGAATTTTGGTACGGATAACGTTGTAAAATTGTTCATGGTTGCACTGTAGAATGTATTTAAAAAAGCGAGTTGCTTTGCAACCGAAGTTTTGGAACTCACCCACAATTAAAAACAAAAAAAATATGTTTTAATACTACAAAAATTTATAATTTTTGTTACAACGGTTAATCGGTTAATCGACTGAAATTAACCGGTTTAATCGTTAATCGAAAAAAGCCAATTTTAAATTAACCGATCAGTTAATCGGGTAGTAATTAATCGGTTAACCGATTAACGGTTAACCGAATGAATACCCTAGTATATGACGAACCCGTTTACAACATCTTTTGTTTTTTTTTCTTGCTGGTCTTTTGCCGAACGGATGGAGTTTCTCCCTGGGTACTCCTTTTGCTGTGGAATTTGTTGTATTTTTAATACGTTATTTTAATTTTTGAGCTTAACAATAATATTTATATGTGGTAGAATTTTTTTCAATTTAACTTAAACAAATAAAAATCAATATCGCGAAAGGTAGTCAGTCAATTGGTGCACTTCTATTGATTTTTTTAAGAAAAATGTTAAAATTAACAATTATTTGCGATCGCTGTTTTAAACTCTTTTCTTGTACAAGTCTTTCAATTGCTTACAAGCCTTATCAGACTTTTGATTTTATATTAAATAAAAAGCACATTGTTTTTGTAGCTGTGAGACCTGTAGAACAGGTGTTGGCTGAGTTGACAATCATTCGTCGTTGTTCTTGGTATGAATTCTCAAATCAAGGACTTGACATTGGTTGTTTAGTTTGCCATGCTCAAGAATCGGGTTAGGTTACCTAAACGGAGCGTTGTTTCTTTTCATAGGTTACCCAGTATATGCTTGCCTGAAAGACTTATATACCGTGGCAAGTGCTTTTCCCTGGCAATTTCTCTTAAACGGAATTCTAAGTCTGCTCGTATGTTATCCAAAGGCCCAATGCCCAATTCGCACCGATATCAGTCTTTAAATATGCTTTCGGTGTAGTTCATCAATTGAGCCGAACGTTTCTCGTTAAACCTGGGCTACAATTTCCTAGCAATCCGGCATGTTCTTTTTCTGGGCCATCTACTTTCAGCACTTTAAAAAATATTTGCAAATTCCTCTCTTGATTTCAAGAGGTGCAGAAACCGACACCAAACACAAAATGTCTAAGGCAGATCCTGCTGTAGCTAAATATCCCACCTCTTTGCTGCGTGGGAAATTGATAGACGCGGGAACTCATACCTAAGTAATGTTAGCTAGACAGATAATAGTGAATAATGCCGAGAGGAGGTGAAATACGAAGTAAATGACATAAGTGCCGCTTGGCCGCTAACGAAAATTTCAATATTTCTGTGTGTGCACCATGTACCTCGGCTTACGTTGTTTAGGTTTGCGACGTTAAATTTTTTGTTCATTCTGAGTTTGATTAGTGTTGCCATTCGATTTACGCCGTAAAATTTGTTGTGCCTTCCAAATTCGAATTAAGTTCCTCTGAGAAAACGCTAGAGCCTGCTCAGCAACTCATTTTTGACATCAAAGTAAATGGTTTACTTTTAGGGTATAAACGTATATAATCCAAAACCGGGGTCGAACTATAGACTTTATAACGATATAGAGACTCTATTTAAAACTTAAATGTAAACAATTTGATAAGACCTTCACTAAATATTTCTTGCTCAAAGTCAACTTATCTTCTACTGTTAGCACCTTTTTTTTGACTGATAACTAATTTAATTTATTTTTTATAAATTTTTCAAGATAATGAAATCTTAAACTAGACATTTAAATTTTTTTTTACTTTATAACTGATAAATCCTACGTGTCAAAGCTCTTGTTTATTGTTGGAACGTGTAGCTTTTGTCATTTATACTGCTGCACAATAATAATTTGTCAATGAAATAAATTTTAAGCAAATAAAGAAGAAAAAAAAATCAAATCATATCAGGAAACTTTATTTTCAAAACTGTGTACTGCTATTGTAGTTGTTCACAAGAAATTTATCAAAATGAATACATTAAGACCCCAACTATATTCTTGTTAAGATCCCTCATACGTACATACATTTAAGCTTACATAACTACGGTTACCTTTAGTAGCTGTACAGGGTGGCCCAAACGAAACGAAAGGGTTTGACTAGTCTTTAATTTTTAAAAGTCAATCCGTATTTTTATTTATGTCCTTCATTTTTAAACGGTAGACCTGATCATATCGTTTTGCAAGTGCTGCATATTTTAACCCTCGTCTGTTTGCGATTTTTTTAGAACGTTTTCCGAGACTTTTTTTAAGATTTCCTGAGCTTAAGCTGAAACTTCTTCTTTAATAATATTTTCAGTAACAGTATGCTCTATAGTTTATTCATATACACCTGTTCTTTTTAATACACTTAAACAAAAATATCAGGAAAGGTTAAATAATTTCAAATAATTGGAATGATCGTTATGTTTTTGTCATGCAAATCAGAATATGAGCTCAGTATTGTTCCATCACGTCACATTTATCAGAAAAAGGCCCACTTGTGTTTCTTGCTGTATATTTTTCTTTTTCTCTTCCAGAGTCAAAGTCTGGTTCAATTAAAATGAATTATATCTTGTTGAAAAGGCTACTAAATTAAGCGTCGAACAGTGGCAAACTGGCTTTGAACGGATAAAAAAATGCCTGAGTAGCCAAGATTATATTCGGATTTAGCATGCCAAAAAACATAAGGATTAGTTGAAATGGCTAACAAATTTTTCTCAATGTGGACCTGTGTTATCGGAATTTGTATAGAGTCATCATTAGGGATGAAATACAAATGCTAATTGAATTCTCTTGTTATTTAAATTGAATAT
Source organism: Pollenia griseotomentosa (assembly GCA_963931875.1). Taxonomy (NCBI): domain Eukaryota; kingdom Metazoa; phylum Arthropoda; class Insecta; order Diptera; family Polleniidae; genus Pollenia; species Pollenia griseotomentosa. The sequence goes on from OZ007560.1 coordinate 99,827,943, forward strand.
TTCTTTTACTTTTTTAATTGCATAATCATCGGTATCATCAAGCTCTTCTAACATTCTTATATTACTCCAAGTTTTTTGAATAGAATTCTGAAGCATCTAGCCAGGCGCCTATCTTGTTACTACTGGCTGCAATGGAAGGATAAGCCAGGGATACATTTTATTAATAATTACAATATTATCGAGTTGGCTTCAAATATCCTCTTCAACGCGGTATAACCCATATGCCAAGCAGGTAAATTGTAACAGTTCTGGTTTTAATATTTAAAACCTATTGGAAGCCTTAACCATGTAAGATGCTGCATCGGTTAAAAATAGAAGGATATTTTGTCGAAATCTTAAAAAACTTTTATTTAAATCAAAGCTCCCAAAGAAATTTATTTTTTGATATTAAGATTTTTTTGGAAGGTTTTTTTTGTATTTAAATTTTTTTTTTAGAACTTTTTTTATAAATTGCAAAATTAAAAAAAATGTCGAAGTATGCAAAAATATGCATTTAAAACCTAAATATGCAAAAATATGAATTTTCAAAAATTCAATCGATGCCATATTAACGCAAATTTAATGATTCGGAAAGATAATTAGTTAACATCGTTCTTAGACTATCGACAAAAAAATGCATTTGCATGGAAAGCGCATCCCTAGTCATGATTAACTTCGGCTTAAACAAATGAAAAACCTAGGCTCTACTGGTTCATTAATTCGCTTTTTTATAGTGTTCTTTTCCATTATAAATCTTGTAGATATATCTAATAGAAAATTGTGTTGTAATAACGAAGTTCCTTATCATTTAAACCCCATTGATTCTTTTGGGCTACCCTGTACAATAGAGTAGTGTTTGTTTTTAATCCCATTGAACTGTTTTATCATTATTTTAAGATAAAATATGCAAAAAAAAAAAAAACACCACCATTGTCTCTCTATTGTTTATATAGTGTTGCCATAGTAAACCTAAGACACATACATACCATACAATTATTTTCGCAAACCCACTGTATGAAGACATTTACAGTCGACTGGATTTCATTTTTTAAGAAGTGCATCATTAAAAAGTAAAGAAAATTAAATTCTGATTAAAGGATGTAACAATAGCAAAGGTGTATTGTTGTTTTAGTTTTAAGAATAGAGTTCACAAAACCTTCTGGATAATAAGCAAAAATTTTACGAATTTCAAAATATTAAAAAAGGTAAAATTGAGCTTGTAAGGTGGCATGTTTGTAAAGGGGCCCATACGTAACTACAACATGGTTATGTTAGGTACCATGGGCAGCCATCGAGAGACAGCGATCTAAGTTCTATCCTAGATAGATTCTCTAAGCAGGCAAACATCGGTTCCCCCAGGTATTTTTCCATGATGCCCAGTAAACCAAGGCATTGACAAGAAAGTGAACTACTATTTACATGCACATGTGCGAGTGGTTTGTTCGTGTATGGACATTATGTGTGAATGTACGCTTTGTTCTAGTGATGTCAAAAGAGGTTGATATTTTGCTGTTGGTACCAGTTTATGGTGCAATTAGCTTAGTTTAGAAAAGTTGTCGAAGAGTACTGAGAAAAAAATTGAATTAAAAATTGATTTCAATTAAAAAATTTATGATATTAATTAAATTTGCACCAGTAAACAAATTAATAGTATTATATGTTTAATTAAGTTGATTAAACGTTTAATTCAGTTAACTTAATTTTTAATTAAAAGTGATTTTATTATTGTTTAATGCTTTAATTGGTGAACAATTTTGGATTATGTATTAAAATAACATTATTTGTTGAAACAAAATTGGGATATTCACAAGTCATGTGTCTTAAAATAATTACAAGAAATATGTATATATGACTGCTGTGGGCAACCGCTTATAATTTAGATTTCTAATGTAAAGTTATGACGAATCAATGAACACAGCATTAATATTTTTATTTTCAAGATAAATTCTTGACAAAAGTACGGAAAAACAGAAGTAAGAAAAAACATGTAAAATCAATTAAAATGGATAATCATTCAAAAAAGCAAACTTCGATCTGCCAAAGGTTAAAATACAATTTGGTTTAAGGATTGATGTTTGACTATTGACGTCAGCAGTCGTCGAAGGCTGCGAGTGTAAGACGGCAAATCCATCTGAGGAGATCGAGTGGTTGCGATCGAAACATGTCATGGTAACCTGCCGGCCGCGGTTCGAATCCCGGCCACGGTCAAGAATGAAAGATTATCAATAACAATTTTAATTAATTTTCATGTTGTAAAATTCCTTTTTTCATAAAAATATTTTAATGAAAATTAAATATGATGAACTTAAGCCTAATTAAAAAATATTAAAAATTTGGATAAAAAACCATAAATAGTTCAACAAAATAACCACAATACTAATTTTTATTTTGTTTGAAACACAACAATATCTTTTTTAAACAATTGTAAAATATCATTTAGGATATTATGACGATATGACTTGATAACACACCTTGTGAATTCCCCAAATAATAATTGCACAACACGCTGTATCCACTATTCATTTAGACTCTTCAATACACAGAACAAAATTATTTTCATATTTGAATACGAAAATTGCATATTTGATTAAAAAAAATTTTGAATTTTGAATTAATAAAAAAGTTTGTAGTTAATTAAAGTAATGGAATTTTTAGTCAACAAATTATTTTATTGAGTCAATAAAAAAAGTTGTTGCTCAAAATTTTTGAAAAATGGACAAAAATATTAAAACGGCCAAAAGTAGTATGATTTTGACTGCTTTCACTCAAATACTTTTTTTATTAAATATTTTGAAATATTTAATTATTTCATTTTTAAATATGTTTTACTGAGTGCTATTTTGTAAAGTGTAATTTTGATAATTATTTTCATTAAATTAAATAAAAAGTTTGCTGAATTAAAATTTTATTTTTAGCAAACGGTGTCGTTAAAAATTTTCTTGAGATAATTTTTCTGAGCAAAAAAACACGAATTTTCTTTCTTTTTTAATTTCAAAATAATATCAGTAACAAAATACGGTGCACACTAGTTGCAACAGCTCATTCGTACAAAAGTTTAAAATGAAGAAATAAATATTGCACCAGTATTTTTGTACGGTATGTGCTCTCCCAACAAACACGGAGGTTTCCTTTCAAATTAAAAATTATTTGACATCAAACGTTTTTTCAAACGACAAACGTTTGATAATGATTTGAAAATCATAGCATTCTCAACAAAATGGAGAAATTATTTTCAAATTGAAAAATGCCTTTATTTTCAACTTGCTTTCAAACGTAATTCTCAAATGTGGTTTATAATACAATGTGAAACATACATAAATAAAAATATTTTAGTTTTTTAATTTAAATTCTTTATTTATTTAAATAAACTGTGAGATAAACATTCGACACCATAGCTAAAATATGAAATAATGTTCTTTCCGTTCTTGCAAAGACGAAATAATTGACACCCTTTTATTTTGAGGATTGTAGCACCGCAATCATACAACAAACTTATAATATCTTAACTTTCCCGTTATATTTCTTTAATTTGTGTTCATAATCATTGTTATTACTCACAAATAATTTTTATTTTTCCCAAGAAATAATTTATTTCAAATAAATTGTTCACTTGTAAAAAACATTTAACCACGAAGTAAAAATTTAATTTTAGTCGCCATTTTCAATGTTTACATATATATTTTTCGCTTCAGTATTGCCAAGTTTAGTTTTGATTTAAATTTAACTTTTGATAACAATTTGACATCGAATTGATAAATTATTTCATGTCAAATATTTATTTTCAAATCATTATTAATTTGAATATAAATGTTAAAATCAAACAATTGAAAAACGTTTGAGAATTGAGTTTGATGTCAAATGATAAAGTCATTTCATATCAAAGGTTTGACTTCGTGTTTGTTGCGCTGAGCCCTTTTCAACATCACTTGCTTGTGCCATTATGTTGCAGTAGTGTATGTCATGTTTAAGGAGGGTTACCATCTCGCTTACGAATGGATGTCATAAATTTTATATGACGGGCTCCCACTTTAAAGTAATACATTTCTTCCAAAAAAGTGTATCGTTCAACTTAATTTTTTGTTGCTACTGTTTTTCTTTAATATTTTCCTCTAAAAACCTGCCATGTAGCAAGGGAATTTTATGGGCCTTTAAGCGATATTTTTTATAAAATTTATATCGAAAATTTGTTAGTTATAACTTACTTATACACATACATACATCTTTAACTTCATGATATTTTTACCAGTCTTTTCTCAAGTATTTCTCTAGTATTCGATTATACCCAACTGTATGTAAAGTGAGAAAAGTTAAAAATTCGCCTGCTAGTTTCAAGTATCAAATGTATCTTTATCAAGACTATACTGTAGAGGATTATTTGCTACATATTTAAATACTTAAGAAAAATAGTTTCAATTTAATTTTGCTTGAAAAAAAAAACAACTGGAAAATTTAGAAGAAAAAACATTAACTTAAAATTTACTTACTATATTAAAAAGTTTTGCTACGTGATTTGTCGCTCATTTCGAATACTAAGGAATTAAAAGTATTTATTTTGCCACTAGAACGATGAAAAGAAGCAAAATAACTTTAAACGTAAATATGGGTAAGAATGCTTGTTAGAATTGTATGAGAAGTCTAATGTACGACATGTACCGATATTTTAAAGTTCAATGTTCATGTAATAGAAAACGACTAGAAGAGAATGACAGATAAAACCACCCAACTCAGCAGTCAAAAAACACCTTAATCTTTGATTGTATAAGAAATAAATGTGTTAACTTCACACATATGGAATTTAAAGCTGGAGCTTTTTATCTTTTTTTTTTTTTTTTGAGAAAGTTTCGCTTCTAGTCTGGTCTAATTTAATTCCACTTATATAAATGCAATATACTGAGTATCAAAGCTTAAATTTTGATTTAATTTTATATTAAAAATTAACGTATTTTCGTGTTCATTAATTTTTTATAGTACTTAATGTATTATAATTGACTATAAGAGAGTAAAGAGATGTTTGCAAATTAATATTCAAAGCAGGTAAAAATGATGGAATACCCTGTTTTTATAACTTGTAAATTAATAAATCAGAAAAAGACTTCTAAACGTATCGCATTTGATTTCAAAAACCAGCCGATAAATGTTTGATAATGTTTTAAAAATAAGCCGACACAAAAAATTTTGGAAAAAAGTTTTGCTTTTTAACATAATCTTCTTTTAGGTCGATAAACATTTCGGAGCGGTTAGCAATACCTTCGAGTCCTTGTTGATCGTAAGTACTGTCTAGCTTTTGTAAATAGCCATCAACTGCAGACTTCACATCTTTATTTTTAGCAAATCTTTTACCACCGAACAATTTACTAAAGTTTCAAAATAGAAAGTAATCCGAGCGAGCCAAATCTGGCGAATGAGTTGCGTAAAAAAGCTACTCAAACTTTAATTCATTGATTTTGGACATCGCAATAGTGGATGTCTGAACAGGTGCATTGTATTGATCATAATCAGATCATATTCAATAAAAATTATACTTAAAAAACAAACGTCATTGTCTTGCCTGCATATGAAACAGGGATTGCCTTTTCTAAACACGATTCCCCCATTTCAGTCTACTGCTTTGACTGTTACTTTGTGTAAGTTGTGAAGTGGTGGGCCCAAATCTCATTTCGATGCAATAATTCGGTTTTTATTGTATTGGTGGTAAACGCTGTACCAATATGCGATGTGTATAGGCTTGTCAGACTCTAATTTGCAAAATTCTTGACATTCACTTAAAAAAAACTTGATTTTGAAAAGAATTTTCGACAATTAACAACTTCCTTAAAAAATCTTAATTAGTTTTTAAATAAGAGCCAACCTAATAAAATGTTTGCAGTACTGAATTTAGCGCACTTCAATTAGGTTAACCCGTCGGGCGCACCGCTTGTTAAAAAAAAAAATCCGATTCAAGCACAGTGTTATTAGTGTTGAGCAAAGAGGGAAAAACAAGTGTTGATACGGGTTTCTGTTTCAAATCAGCATCTCAGTGTTGTCAAATTTCACTAGCCAAAAAGGTTTTGGACTGGATCAACCAAATATATTTCTGCATTCGAATCTGTAATTGGTTTTTCTTTATCACATCAGGTTTTCGGGATACAAAAAAATGTTTTTATTCGTTTCTTACATAAAAAATCACTTGTTTATTAAAAAATCAATGAATTTTCAAAAGTGAATGGCTTTATTTGAACGTCGTTTGTTTTTTGTTGGTTGGGTTTTACGTATAGGAGTCCAGGAATAGTCTCCCAGCATGCTTTTGTCTCAAAATTCTTGATAATTTAAATTAAATCTTGGTGAGCACGCTCCCCTTGTTCGCCGCTCACTGCACCTAGGTTTTGTGAAAAAAATCTGAATGCGAATGAAAAAAATGCAAAACATTGTCGGTGTCCACGGCTTGTCCAAGTTTCTGACTGCAAACCCAAAATAATAATAATTTTAATGATTCTGATACTGCATATGCTTTTTTTCCAACCAAATATTCACCACACACAAAGCAAAAACAGCTAGAATCAGTAACACACGATCTCCCTGACATGCTTAAACGTTACTAGTGTCAGTATTGACTGTTTTACAGTATTGCCAGCGTGCGATACAAAATTAACAAGACTCGATAGCCCAATTCGAATTCAGCGCACCCAGATTAGTTAAAAAACATTCTTCGTTTCTGCAGTAAATTTTTTTTTCAAATTTGTAGGCCAGTGTTATTAGTGTTGAATAAAGAAAACGTAGTTTTGATAGATTTTTAAACAAATACACCTTGAAAAATAGCTTTGTTTTAGGAAAACTTTAAAAAAATTTAAGAAATAAAAACTTAAATTTTTTTTAATTATTGATGTGCACTAAAAATTCTTGTAAATCAAGAAAAATCAAAACCGTCTGGCAAACCTAGTTTTGTATCACTTTTTGAAATGCCATTAATTTCAGCTAGCTTTCGCACCTTCAGCTTAATTGGTCTTGTGCCTAATCGTTAATTTTAGTTGGCTGCCATTTTCGTTCAATCATTAAAAGTGAACCCTCTCGTTCAATTTGTGTAATCGTTCTTTTTATACCATTTATTGAAGTGATATAAAAATAATAAAGAAAAGGACAACAAAATACTTAAGACTTGTGTGATAGTGTAAAAACGCCCTTAGTAACCAGTTATAACGGGTGTTTTATTAGCAGCATGTGAACTTTCGATATCGATAACTATTGATGGCTGAGAATGTTAAACTGTGTTGTAAGCTTGGCAAGAACAACGCTTCCAAATTGTGGAAATTTATGTTAAAAAAAAAAAAAAAATAATAATAAATCTGGTATCGAAGTTCATTAATGTCCGACCGATTAATCGGCTTCAGCTTCGGTATCGGCAAAAAATGGTTAATCGTTGTTCAACATTAATTTGTCCGAATAGTTCCGAAGGCCCAACTGTTTAATACATTATATGCAAACGTTAAAAGACCATGCAAACATAGTCAACTACAAACTTTTTTCCAAATTTGTGAAAATTATATTTTTTTTTTAAAACAGGTAAACAAGCTAACAATATCGTAAAGAAAAAAGAGGAAAACAAATTAAAGCTTATATATGGGAAAAGCACAACTCAATTCCTCACAAGTGAAAGAAAATAATAAAAATATTCTCCAAAAGGAATAACGTAGTTATGTAAATGATCCTTTAGGTCCACGAAGCATTAATATATTTTAGTATTGTGAAAACAAGTCCATTTAACAACTAAAAGGCAGAAGCAATAAAATATCTGTCAGCAACACTAACTTTCGCTTTATCATAAAGAGGATATTAAATCAAAATTTAAACATTTCTAGTAGGAGCTAGACAAAGGGTGGATATAAATATTACGTGACGATTTTTTCCAAACAGTGAAAAAATAAAAATTTTTTTTTGTTTATGATCAAGCAAATATTTTGTTAATAAAAACTTTTTTTTTGTTTTTTTATAACCAAATATTTTTATGAATGAACGAACTCACACTTGATGAATCAGAGGGCATTAATTCAAAATTTTTATTTTTCCCCCGCTGTAAAAACATCGTTCTATTTTGTTTACTTTTTGGTAAGGAATAATTTTTTCTTGGATAAGTATAGTTCGGCTTCGGTTCGGCCGAACTTCGGCATCGTCCTAATAAAGTGGCTGCGGTCGGACACTAAAGTTCATAAAAACACTCTGATTAACAGCGACCTATTACCAAAATTATCAAAACTTTTGACTAGATTGCTTTAACTGGTTTAGGTTAATATATACGCTCGGCGAGAAAGGCTACAGCTAAAGCTGCTTCAGACTGTTAATTTTACTTAAAACAAGGAGTTAATATATTTAAAAGACTGAATTAATCGCGATTATTTTTGTTAGGGATGAGATTTTCATACACTAAAAAATCGAAAATATACGCATAAAATATTCACTAAAAACTCCAAAATATGCATTAAAAAAATAAAAAATATGCACTAAAAACTATTTAAAACAAACAAAAAAAAAAAAATTAAAAAATTCTATGGTTGTTTTTATACCATTGTTATTCATAGGAATAATATTTTTTAAAACTTAATATAAATAACAACATAATTTAAATTTTTATTTGCAACATTAAATAAATACTTATTCAAAAGTAAAAGTTAAAAAGCTTTTGTACATGGAAAATTATCTCAAAGTCAACCGAAGTTGAAGTATATCCCACATTTGATTTTAGATAAAAATTAGTTGGAATTGGTTTTATTGTTTGAAATCCCATATTTTTTGCAAAACGTGCAAACGCTATTCTTCCTTCCAAATTGTTTCCGTATGAAATCGATAAATCAATATTATCGAATTGGCTTCTAATTTCCTCTGCAACTCGATGTAACCCATGTGCCTAACAAGTAACATGCAACAGTTTTGGATAAATTAAGTTAGGCAAATTGGCAGCCTTAACCATGTGCATCAGTTAAAAATTGAAGGATCTTTTGTCGAAATCTTGAGTTGTAAGCAGAGCTCCAAAAAATTTTTTTATTGATTTAATTTTTTTTTTATTTTTTTATACAATTTTGAAATTTTTTGAAGAACTTTTTTTTTATAATATGGAAGTTTAAAAAATATGTCACTCAAAAATGTTAAAATATGCAAAAATATGCATTTCAATCAAAATATGCAAAAATATAAATTTTCACCAAAATATGCAACAATATGCAAAAACAAATCGATGCCATTTTAACGCAAACTTATTGATTCAGAAAGATAATTGGTCGACATCGATTTTAGACTATCGACAAAAAACATGCATTTGCATGGAAATCGCTTCCCTAATGATTATAATCGTATTAAAAAGTTGTTTGGTTATTAAAAATGTATAAGAAAAACTGTTCACATTTTATTTACGATAGGCGTAATGTAATTTAAGAATTTTATCTTAAGCGTTGCACTCTTAAAAATTTAATAACATGCAAAAGACAAAATAACAACAACAAAATTGAAAATATCAAAGATTTAAAGACAATATACCAACCATTTTCACTTTTTGGGTATTTCGCAATTACAAGAATTAAAATGAACATGAATTTTTTTATTTATTTATTTTTTTTTTTCAAAATGTATGTGTGCGTTGCACGTACTAATAAAACATACAAAATAGATATTTAATGTCACTTTTATATTTGTGGCGCAACGTTTAACAAATAAAAAACAAAATTTTAAATAAATGCCGCAAAAACGATACACGCACGCAACACGCATGCAAACACCTTAAGGCCTTAATAATAAGAATTTTGATTGTTATTTTTTGGTTGTTTTTGTGGGTTTTATGGGCCTGATGCCAGGGGGCGAATCAAAAAACAATAAAGTGAATGGAAAAACATTTACACAACGAAAGAGACATTAAACATCAAATATGGTTTATTTTTGTTCGTTAATGTTTAAATTTATACAATTAGAAATAAATGTTATGGTAGAGAATACATAAAATTGTTGTTAATATTTTTTATTGTATTTGCTAAATATGCGTTATGTGTCCTTTTTACGTACAGAAAAATCTACTCCTTAAAAGAGCTTTCCTAAACATTGGAGGTACATATTTATATACTTTTTTATATTCTGTCTTATTGCAAATATTCCTGCAGTTATTGTTAAGAAAACTGCGCGTTATTAAGATTTTATAACTTATTATGCTTACCCTACATTTGGCATAGAAATGCACTTATGATGCTGTGAAAGAATTCGACCATTACATATTAAAATGGATCAATAGTACCCTGGTATTTATCTCTAAAATGGTTCAAAAATCTCTCTCTTAAAAAAAAACAACAATGTCAAAAATTAAATAGTGTTGTAAAAGCCACGTATCTTTTAAAGATCATGTTAACCGATTTGAACCCAGCAATAACACTGTTCAACAATTGGAAGTATGGAAGACCAAAAAAATATACATGCGTCGGCGTTTTGAAAGATCACATGGGAATTTTATTTCAGAGGCGGTAAAAGTTTCCCAGCCTAGGCCTGCTCTTGCAGCATATCGGTATATAAAACTATGTTTTTTTTACATCTGAGGTAAAGGGTATGCTCAGCAACTTTGTTTGAAATGTTATGGCAAACTTTTTTGTGCAACATATTAACCCGCTAACTCCCCCTCATAACGGCATTTTTTTCTTTTTTTTCTAAAAAATCGTAACAACACCCCGAAGAAGGGGGGAGTGGGGATGAAATGTTCTACAAAATTGTTGGCCATAAAATTTTGTTATATGTATATGTCTGAACCCAACAAAGCCCGAAACTTAACACAAATACCGAAAACCAGTCAAATTCAAGATTGCCCATTAAGAGTGGGTTCTTAACATCGAGTTTAATCTTAGCGGCAAACTATAATTAAATAATCTGAGAATAAATTTAATTGAGTACTAATTGTGTTTGCCGTTTTTAAGAGGTAGTTTAAACCTCGCAGCATTGCTATACTGAATAACAACAAATGGCAACAACATATTTAAGAATGGCAACTTTTTATCAATTCAGAAGAAGAAGAATTTTCGCCCTTTTAATTCTTATAAAAAGAAAATTAATTCTTATAATTATTTTATTTAGGTTTTCATATGCTTCAAAGTCAATAAAGCTTTCATCTTTACTAGAATAATCCATTTTTCTGTTTCCTAAAAAAAAATTTTACAGCTGGTTTTGTTTATACATGTGTATGTGTTGACATTTGATGATTAAGTTTAAACCACCAACATTGGCCGCTTAAACTGGCAAAAAAAAAAAAAATTAATCCTCATATTAAAAACTAAAAACACAGATTAAAGATGACTAAATCTCTAATCTCCATGTTAAAACCCCAACCTTAGTGTAGTATTAACCCCAAAGCTGGGAAACTTTAACCGCGTTAAAATAAAATTTCGATGTGAACTTTCAAAACGCCGACACACATATAATTTTTTTTGGGTCTTCTCTACCAGAATCCGTTGTCAGAAATCCGTAATTTTTTTTGTGTTGAACTGGGATTTTTTTTTCTTTTTAATGAATCGTTCTTTTCCGAATTTAATTCATTACGAATTAGCTAAATTTTGAATTAATTCTTTTCACAGCAAAAAAGAATTTAATGAAATTTTAATCAATTCAAACGAATTAGGCAGAAAAGAATTTCAATTCGTTTTCCAATTCATATGAATTTGTTAAAGTGAATTGCAACTCATTTTACAGATTCATTTAAATTGAATTGATTTTGAATTCATTCAAATGAATTAGAAAAATGAATTGCAATTCAAATAAATGAAATCAAAAATGATTTGCAATCAATAAAATTCAAGAACAGATCTAGGGGCAAATTCAAAAATTTACTATTTTTATTACAGTTGAAAGTTTTCAATACAAAAAGTAAACGAATTTTCCAATTGTAGTCAAAGTAGTAAAAATTTCGAGTAAACGAACACAGCTTTGACAACAAAAAATGTTGTTGAGATTAAAAGTTGCTAAAATCTTTAAAATTCGATTGAAAAATTAAAGAAAAAAAATTTCCCACAATATACAAATATGAGATTATTTAAACAAAAAATTATTGTTAAACACACTTTTAATAATATTTTCACAATATTTGATAAAAATACAAATTCAAGTTTCTATTGGCAAATAAACAAACGTCGGCTTAGAGTGTAAACCTGCTAACTCCCTTTTGACAAATTTTACAGGAGAGTCAAAAAACTTTTTATTTTTCCTATTTGCTGCTTAAGAGGAAAACCAAAAATATTGTCAATTTGACACACTTCAGAACTCAAATTGAAGAAAAACTACATGCTGGTCGACGAGGCACATCTTTCTCTACCATACGGCATTAAAATCTCAATTTTCTTAAAATATGGATTTAGCAGGTTTACACTCTAAGCCGACGCAACATTTTTCCATTTTGATAGGATTTTCGACTAAACCTAACAATTTAATTTCTATTCTGCTACTATCTGACAATTCCATTCCAATACAAAACCAATTCAAACTTTAATCAACTCCATTCAAAACAGTTGGAAAAAAATTTTAATTAATTTAAAATCAATTCAATTCATTTGATAGATTCATTAAAACTAAAAATGAATCGCAATTCATTTTTACCAAATTCGTTTGAATTGACTCAAATTTTATTCAATTAATTTTTTTGTGTGAAAAGAATTAATTCAAAATTTTCTAATTCAGTGCATGAATGATTCGCGAATTAATTTAAAAATGAATGATTCATGTTTGATACCATATATTTCGCATTCCAAATTTATCTTAAGACGACTTAAATTTTTGCACTTATTGGAATTTGGTTACATATTGGCAGAACTAACTATCTTTTATATAAATCTATTTCCCCCAATTGTTGTGTAGTAGTTTTGTCTAAAAAACATATTAAAACATTTTGTCCAAATATCTATTTCAAACACTTAATACATTCCTCAAATGATTGTTTTTACGATAGCTTCATAGGTTTTTGTGGGAACTTCGTCTCCGACTCTGGTACAAAAACCTCAACTCCGACTCCACAGCCCTGGTTTCTATGGATTTAGCGCTATGGCCAGTCACCTATAAATAAATATAGTCTTGTCCATGATGTTGGTTAGAGCAGCTGTTTTGTATGGTTATGGTTATGTCACGTATAATTCAACCATTATGCTGCTACAGAAAATCCAAATTTGTTAGCCTTTCATCTAACTCACGACTTCACGTCCGTATTATTTAATTAAGAGTTAAAAAATAATTTTTACTAATAAGCACAAATCTTAATATTTAAAAAAAAAAATTACTGGCCCGGCTGAAGCTTGAACTTGGGTCTCTTCTGCTTTTGGTGATTTTTTTTTTAGTTTTGCGCTCTACCCAACTACGTGCATATGGGAATTGCAGTGTGAATTACAAAGAAGCACTTTATAAATTCTTGTAAATCACTGATTACTACACATTACGTTGTAACCAGTTATACAACTATGAATTACTGTCAAGATTATCAAGACTTTAGTTGAGTTGAAATGCCATCCTGCTCAAATATCTACCAAGAGATTTGCTACACAGGATGCTTTAAAACTCTTTTACTTTTCGACATACACACGTATTTTTACAGTAACAAAAAGTCGACTATTACCAATATTTTATCTTTAAATTATTTCTAAAAAATTTATTGCATCCTTATTCCTTAACGTTTTATATTGGTTCATCACTTTTATCCTTAATTCATTCATTTGCACATGAAAAACGTGTCACTTTTCGTAAACTCCTCATCGCCAGAAATGTCGTAAATTATTTAGACATTTTTACTCAACATTTATGTTTTTTTTGTTGGCTGCTACTAAAATGTTTAACAATGATCTGCTGTATACAATTTTTTTTTCGCTGTAAAACCTATTAAAATTAATATCCTTAACCAGGAATTCTGTGCATCCTTAACTTTAATGTTTGTCTTCTTATTTTTACTACAAATTCATCATAAATTTAATTTTATACGCAAATAGAAATATAAAGGAAATTTTTACTGGCCAGGCATGACAAATTTGTGGTAAAAATTATTCATTTCATAATTTTGGTTTTGTGAGAAAAAAAGAAATTAATTTTACGCGACATTATTAATTTATATTTTTATATATTTGTTGGTTGTTTTTACCAAATTATAAAATTAAAAGTATTTTCCTAAATTTGGGAGTATAAGTTAAAAATGGGGATTCTCATATTTTTTTTTTTTTTGCTTGGACTCAGGGGATAACCCCTACTTATGCCTTGCATTGTGTTGGAACTAGGAAAATAGGTTATGGGAAGAAAGATAGAGAAACCACAAACAATTTGTGAACATTCGACTTGAGCTTATTCATGTTGTAAGTAAGAGGGAAGACTTTAGCAGGAAGGTTATTCCACATACGAACAGTCCGGCCAAAAAACGAATTCTCACTAATGCGTTGTACAAATCAACGCCTAATAGACCACAAAAGGAAGAGCTCTTGAGGAAAAACAAGTATTACGAACAAACGTAAGGGTTTCGGGAACCAGATCCGTAATTTCATCAGAACACATGAAAAAATAATTTCACGTAATGGCCCAATTAATTGGCCATCAAGATCGTGTGATTTAACCCCATTGGATTATTTTCTTTGGGGTTATATTAAGTCACTTGTCTACGTCGATAAACCAAAAACAATTGAACACCTGGAAATCAACATTCGAATAGTTAGCGGCAAAATACGTGTGCAAATGCTGCGAAAAGTTGTTGAAAACTGGTGTTCCAGCCGTGGCGGCCACATGGCGGAAATCAAGTTTAAACAATAATTTCATAAAATTTTCTTTCCAATAAAGCCCGTTTCATTGATATTTAAAATATATTTCCTTGTTTTATTATGATTAAAACTTGTACCACTCTATAAAAAACACCCTATTCAACCCACAATGCGGCGGTGCACAAGGGAGTCAATAGAAATGTATACAATACTGTCACCAATGAGGATCTGTGCTCTATCCTGCACGCTGTCGAGAAGCTCCAAAATAGACTGAAGCAGCGGCCCACACTTGAGAGTTGTATTCCATTCACGGTCGGATATAGGTGGCATAAATAGTAAGGAGATCAGATGGAGTGAAGGCACTTGAATGCATCTTTCGACACCTTGAATATATGTTTTGTCCATTGGACATCACATTGTATCTTCAAGCACAGAACATAAAGAGATTGTGATTCTTGAATAGTTTAACCATCCATACATTGGGTTTTCGGGCATGAAAATCGACCCCATTCCGAAATTATGTCAAGGTCTCGGCCAAGTGTATCATTCACGTTCTGCCGCAAAGCACCAACATCGAATACGCTTGTTCTATAATCAAACGAATACGAATTGCAAAGGTTGCTGTCATCTGAAAAAGAGTGGATAGGGTTGGAAGTTTGACATAGGAGGTCATTAAGAAAAATAAGAAATAGAGTAGGAGAAAGAACGGAGCCTTGAGGCACCCCCGAATGAATCTTAAAATCGTTTAACGAAACCCCATCTATAACAACTCGTATAGTGCGATCTCTGAGAAAACTCGATGTTAATCGAGCTAAATTAACACCGACACCAAATGCAACACGTTTTAACAAGAGTGCTCCAGGCCAGACTCTGTCAAACGCCTTGGAAAAAACTAAGGCATTTACCTTACTTTCGCTAAAACGGTGAATACCAATTTTTCGATAACAGGGCCAGTAGGTCTCCAGTAGAGCGATCTCTACGAAAATTATACTGCCGGTCGTTTAGTAGGTAGTTTGACCCTAAATATATGACAGGATGGTTATTTATAATCTCCAAACCTTTGAAAATTGCCTAACAAACTGCAGTTAGGCGGTAATTTTTAGGGCTATTAGCCACTCTTTTTTTAGATGTGCTAAAGGACGACTTAGCGTCGAAGAACACTGATGATTACAGGGGATCTGTACAAAACACAATTGATTCTTGGTAGCCGAATATCCATTGCACCATTGCTGAAATCGGACCAGAAAACTACAGGGGATCTCAGCAAAATACAGTTGATTTTTGGAAGAAAACATTGACCCAAAACGCCCCAAATATGCGACCAGTCATGAAGACGCAATACTTTTCAAAAAACTGCTCGGACACATGTTACAAGACCAGTTAAAAACCATTTAAAATAAAGTAGTTGGGTATTTTGGCCTCACACGTTTAATAGTTTAGACCTTGACTTGACTACCATGTGACTACCATTTGTTTCGTTTGATACACAGAAACAAATAAAAATTTATTTCAAATAAAAAATGTATGATATTAATTAAAAAATTAATTAAATTTGCACCAGTAAACAAATCTATAGTATTAAGTAAACAACTTTTGATATGAATAACTTTTTCTGCAGTAATGTTGTTGATATACGTAAACGTTTAACTAACTTGATTACATTTTTATTTAAAACTGATTTTATTTTTGATTAATAGGTTAGTTGAAAAAAATTGGCGAGCATCTTTTCGGTGTACGCTTTACCTCAAAATAAGGTATCTGAAATGGGGCTTATACGTTCTTGAATTAAAAAACTAGTATTTTTTGGCCAAGACTCAAAGGTTGCCAGAAAGATAGTAAAAGTTTAATTCTAAAGATAGCAAATACTTTAAATACATTTTTATTGTACAAATGTCAACAATATAAACAAAAAAAATTCTCCAAGATTTTTCACCATTATTAAAAATAAAATCAGTTTTAATTAAAACTTTAATCAAGTGAATGAAACGTTTAATCAAGTGAATTAAAAGTTTAATCAAGTTAACTTAATGTTTAATTGATACCATGAATTTGTTTACGGAATTGAATTAATTTTTTAATTAATATCCACATTTTTTAAATTGATAAGAATTGGCCAAAATCCAACATTGTTAAGTTATACACCCAATATATCTTAACAAACCTTTTTAAACTTTTTGAAAAACAGTAGGACGAAATTTTTTGAATAACTACTCTAACCTGCACACAACTATTTTTCTTTAAAGAAAATATGCATTTATTTTTTACTCTTTTTCAATTATTATAAGCCTTTCAACTTTTCCAACGTAAAGGAAATTAACTTAATATCCTGTTTTAGAAAACTAATAGTCAGAATAAAATTAAAAAAAGAGAAAAATTCCCTCGAAGTTCGTTAACATTATAAAACCTAAATTCAGTAAAATATTTTGTACTCCGACGTATATTTCTAACGATACCACCATTTACATCATGTTGTTTTTGTGTCGACCAACTTTCTTAAAGTTTGATTACATTTCAACTTGTCGAACTGCATTGAAGTGCTCGTACAAAACCAACTCGTGTTGCCTGTCGGTCTCCCACATTTAATGGCCTGACTAAAAACATGAAAATAAACATGTTGAAGAAAAAAAAATAATAATATCAAAACCTTGACATTGCTGCAGTTCTTTTGCAGGGTAACCAATTTCACGAACTTATTCTTTTTTTCGAATGCATGTAAACGTTGTCTTTAATTTTTAGAAAGAATATTTTATTATATTTTATTAGAATTTAAAAAACTTTTCTTAAATTTTCCAAAATAAAAATTCTTCGAAATTGGCGATGCAATATTTAAAATATCGATTTGAAATTTTTACAGAATAATTTTTTTGCTATTTGAAACCACTTAAAAGGAACTGCATTAAAAAAATTTAAAGTCAAATAAGGACCAGTCTCATATACATTTTGCATCAATAATAGAGTAGGAGTCGGAGTTGGACTTAACAAATTTCAGCGGTTGGAGTTGGAGTTAGAATTATTTTTTTGAATTGTTCGATGTAGATGCATTTCATTACGAATAGCTTAACGTCACAAATATTGCAGAATGTTACCTTCTTGCTCTCATTACCCTAGTGTTAACTAGAAATTTGAGATTTTACAAAAAGCACATGGAACAATATCTTACAGTGGCGAACATCTCACCGTTCTTAAATCGGTAATAAAGTTTTCAATCTTTTTAGTTATTCAACGTTATTAAATCGGTAATAAAGTTTTCAGTCTTTTGGTTTATTACAATTTGTGTAAAATTCGAGGATTTTTTTTCAATAACTTTAAAACCGTCTTATGCCACAAGACCCTAAATTTATAATGAAGTCTTTACGGGTAGTTCCACGAAGTTGCCTACCACCGAATTGTCAAGATTTCCAGCAAGTATCTTTAATTCCTTATTCACATTCATTACATCGATATCAGCTAAGAAGGAAATCACATTATCATAATTAACAGAACCAGGTTTTTATTCCTCATTGCCTGGTTTCATAAGCTCAAAGGCTTTGTCAAGGTTGGGTCCGATGATTTAATTAACCTTCATCATGTTTAATCTTCATCTTCACTAACATTAACTCACAATTTTATTATGAAAACAAGTAACACATCACGCCACAGTATTTACATTTTAATAAAACAAACGTTTACTTTTACTACTGAAAATAAATTAAAATGAGTTCTTAATTATTTACGAAAGAATGCTAAGAAGAACTAGGTACGGTAAGTTGGTATTAATGTAACGATTGTTTTTGTTCACGGGACAGGTATAATAAATTGAAGGGTACCAGCTTGTCATAGGGTGGTGTAGGGAATAGTGTACCCCTATATGGCACAACATCTAGCCATATCATCACTACTTGTGATGAATTCTCGTTTTTAGATTTCCCAACTTTTCCGTACGTTTGTCATTTTTGTTTTCGGGTAACCTTCCACCGTGGCACTTTTGCATTTTAGTTTTTTTTTGATATTTGAAATTTTTACATGCTTCCAGGGTGTGAAGTATGTATATGTGTTTACGCGTCAAATCCAGGGGTCGGGAACCACACCTCCTCTCTGAGCTTTTCCGGTTTTTGAATTGCTGTATAATTTTTATTTAAAGTTATTTGACGGCGCGTAACTTATATGGCAATCACGGACCCGCCAAAATAAAATTTGTTTATATTGTTAAGATATATATATGTCGCTCATTTGCTGCAAAACCGGCATAACTCAAAAAAATCCATTTCGAGATAAACGCATTTAAAGTTTTTGATTTGCTCTAACTACTTAGAAAAAAAGAAGACACATTCTCTTCAAACTGGGAAAGTATTAAAGATATAAAGATGAATTTAATACACAATATAAAGAAAAAAAAGCGAACAATTCTGCATCTCTAACTCCAAAATTTCATATTTTGAGTTATGCCGGTCTTGCAGCAAATGAGCGATGTGTATTTTTTTCATCTCAAAGAAATTTTAGGGAGAGAATTTATACGGGATGTATGCTAAATTCTGGACCAAGAAGCACAACAATTTTGACATGGCATAGACGCTCTTATAGACTAGTCGGCAAATATTATATCAATACCAAAATATATTTGAAAGTTATGACGTTAAAAGTTTTCGGGAGCGGTTTTTGTATGGGAGCTTAGCCAAGTATGGACCGATTCTTAAAAAACGTTGATAATGTGATCTAGATTGGCATAAAAAAAATTTGGGCCAACTTTAATCTAACAATCTGACAATCGCAAAACGCTTAAAATTTTCGATTCTGACTTCAAATCGCATAATAGGTGTTTTGCAAATCGCAAGAAGTTTGTCGACTTTAAAATGCAAAACTATGCTTAAGGGAACTGGTATATTTTTAAGAAACTATGCGGCCTAGTGTTCCACAAGCAAAAGTCTGTCGTTTTGTTATTTCAAATCTTGCAATTGTTAGAACATGGCCGTAAATATCAACATAATAAAATAGCTTATGTCACAAAGACTCTATTCCGAAAAGTAGTATCAGTATAAGTTTTTTCAAATCAAAATAAGCGGTAACCCTTAAGACTTTATTAAATCGTCCCATTCAGGTCTCTTCGATTGCGATGATATAAATCTTTAACTTTTAAGCGAAAGTTAGATACCAAATTTTGGACCGATTTCTGAAATTAGGTACGTTTTAAATGCGATTGCATGACATAATTTCAAGGTAACTCAAAATGTCAATAAATTAAAAAAAAAATTAATATATTTGAAAAATTTAAAGAAGAATGACGAATGTTTCTATAGACAATTAAAATGTGGGCCATACTTTTCTGCAAATGTTTTTAAGCCAAGGCGAAAGCCCTTGAATCAAAGCTCAATGTGATTCAGAATATCTGTATACATATCATGTTGTGTTGTCTTTTCTACCATTACATAATCTAATTTCCCTGTATAATTCTCTTTAAATGCATCGAAAGTTTGTAAAAAGAAAGTTATATTTTAATTGAACATCGCATTTGCATACATTCGATTCGTATTTTAATTCATGTGATATTATACACACCCGTTAGCACACGTTCTTACAACATGCAACGAAAAATAAATTCAAAGACATTTGGCAGACATGTCTCTGGATATATGTATGCATCTAGTAGGGTTATCGATTATTCGGAATTTTTTATTAAAACCCGGTTTTAATTCAATTGATAAGTTGGAATTTAAAATAAACCGGTTATAGTTTTTTTTAAATTTAAACCTTACTTTGAACTAAACTTACAAAGATATTATCAAAAAGTAATTTCAATTTTTGGGAATACAAAATTTTAATTTCAAAAGATTTTGTTATTCGTGCTTAATTCCCAGTTTTTATTATTGATAAAAACACTTGAAATTTATTGTTGATGGGATAAGCTATTCCTATGCGCATTTCACTGGTTGCTTAGGCCAGATCATCAGGAAACTTCATCCATAAAGATTTTGGAAAAACTAAAGATATTAAACCAAATAAAACTGTTAAGCGTATAAGACTTATAGCAACAGTTCTACTTGTAATAATATCAAAGTTTAAACAAAACACATCAACAATAAACAGTGGGTTTATCTCATTTTACATTCCCCACTACAATTACAAAGATATGTTAGAATTGGTTGATTAGAGCTGAAACATAAGTATTTAAAATATATCTGATTACAAGGTGGCGCAAAAGTCATCATCCTAACGGAAAATGCTATAATTTTAGCAAATCGCGGTTCATGTCAGTTCTGCTTTAACATTTGTTTAACGTCAGTAAGAAATGGAGCGCTATATTCCTCAAGAACGAGGCCTGATTTTCGATTTTCTGCGGGTTGCACTTCAGGGTCGCATAATTTCTCGTTTTGGTGACTTGCACTCGCGGCAAGATCGCCCGATTTCACCGTTCTAGACTTTTTTGAGGGGTTTCCTGAAGTCACGAGTCTATATCAATAATCCTCAGATTCTTAAATTCCTCAAAGAGAATATTAGTCGGGAGTGCGGGAAACTACTATCGGGCCAGTTTGGTCATCAATTCTGGCGGAGCACTGTAGACCATATTTTATGAAGGCGGCCAGAAATATTTTTTTTTGATGGTTCCCGGTTTTAAGGTTATGAACCTCGGGAGCCAGAAAATTACAGCTCTGTTGCAACTATATCACAGCGAACAGGGTGATCCAAAATGGACTTTCTCACTATTTTGCTAAAAATAAAAATTTCTTCGTAACTTTAAAACTTTTAAATGACATCCTTGTTTTTGAAGAGATTTTTAATGGAAATACATTTTGTATAAATACGTAACTTACAAACTAAATTTCTTTTAAAAAGGTCCAAATTGTCCGAAAATCTCCTACTTAATGGAGCTTTACACCTTCCCTTCAAAGCCAGTCAAAGAAATCTTGCACCATTTTGAAGCCCCAACTCTCATCTACACTGAAAGAATTTTCTTCACAATACCAATGAATTTTGACATTAATCCCATGAAAAATTGCATTTAAAAGGAACCTATGCAGCGCTACGTTGGATCAATGAAACCTGTTTCATTAAAATGTATTTAATGAAACATTTAATTAGATCTATGAATATTATTCATTGGATGATTTTTTTTATTTTATTTTTTTTTTAATTTTTTTATTTTATTTATTTTTTTTAAAAAAAATTTTTTTTTAACAACTCCCTAAACTAATCCCGGTTTTACGCTTGTCTGCAGGAACCAGAGACTCTGGCGGGAATCGTTCCCGCAACCTCGGCGCTGATAGACTAGCTTACTACCATATCCTACCGGGGCAGTGTAGTTTTTGAATAAAAAAACTATGTTTTTTGCCATTACTTAATTAAAAAAGAACATTTGTTTGTTCATTAGATTATACTTTGTATTAATACATGTCAAAAACTCAAGTAATATGACAAAGTGTGATAGTGTGAATGCAATGTGTCACGAAAATGATAAGTATTATGAAAAAAGTTTGACATCCCATACGACTTCATCGTTTTTTGAAAAATGTCTAAACAATAATACTTTTCATTGGATCAGGGTTGCATTTTATTTCATGTGTGAGTGCTTACACTTTGTGTGATGGTGTGAACACAAACTTTCATGTCAAATTAGATTTTTTGACAGTCGCAACAGAACTCATTAGATTTCTATCTCACAAAGTATTATGGAATACGTAAGACTTGTGAGATAGTGTAATCTAGCCTTTATTACATAATATATGTAGGGAGTTATGTACATATTAAAAAAAACTAAAAACATACATATTTATGGATTGAAAGTTTTTGTTTCATTACTGTAATGACATTTTTTATTGTCTTAATGAAAATTTAAATTTATGAAAGCGTGCTTTTCGAAAAATTTTTATATAGAGTTATTTGAATGTTAAAAATAATTTTTTTTCAATTATTGAAACATGTTGCTTTTATAAAAAAAATTTAATTTCATAAATTTAATGGCATATTACATTAGATGTATAAAATAATTAAATCTTACATTTTTTAGTTTACAATTAAACATTTTTTTTAAGGAAACCATAATTTTGTATTAATTTATGAATATATGTAGTTATGTTTGTATTTTTTTTTTTTTTTATATGTTCCCAATTAAATTTTTTTGTTTAACTTGGACAAACTTAAGTTTTCATATATCCAATGAAAATTTTCAAGGTAATTACGAAATCCAATAAAGCGATTTTAACGAAAATAATTCATTATAACTATGAAATTCCATTTAGACAATGAAAATTTTCATTTAACCCTATACCCCACTGTATATCCGTCACGTCCCTCCCGTGTCAACCAGAGCAATTTTTCTTACCCAAGGTCTGATATTTTGTTCAAAATTTGTAAATACAAAAGTTTTCCAACCAAAATTTAAATTTTGTATTGGGGCCCCTGCGGGGAATGCAAATGTTGGGGGGTAACAAATAAAACGGGTCGATCTTATATTTGACCTGCCGAGGAGCATTCTATGCGTGACAATTTATAAATTTCATTAAACCACCAAATTTGTATGTCAGCCCCCCTAAAAGGTGGTTATAAGGGTCAAGTATGTTCGAGAAAATGTAAGGGACAATAAACAAATGGTACATTTCTCCACCATATGGGGTACTCCTAGGTAGATATAGAAAGTTTTTCTTTAATATATTTTGTATATGAGACCACTTAATGAATGAAGATTGTGGGTTGGTATGCTAGAAGAAACAAATGTTGGGGATATCAAATAAAGTGGTATCTCAAGAGCTATGGGGGCAATTATTTTACAAGTTCAAAAAATGATAAGCTTTGTATGGGAGCCCCTTTAAAAAGTAGAGAGAAAGGGTAAGCAAGTTAGGAAAAAATGTCGGGAAGAAAAAATTTAAGGGGGGTCGGTCATACAATTTACCCCTCTAGATGACTATCTGGCAATTATAGAGTTCTTATGTAAATTTTTTTCCTTTTTACCCTTTTACCCCCACTTTGATCTCCTTGAGCGTCCACTTCCCCTTGTCCTTTAGATATCAAATGAATACAATCCAAAAGCAACACTAAAGTTTTATATATATTAAAAATCAAAGAGCTTGAGTGGCTTCTTTTCCGCCACCTTGTATATCTCTAAAGCTTTGAAGATTTTCTAATTTTCACTGAAATTTTTTTTAAGTTGTACAAAAGTAACAGATCGATGAAACACAATGAAAACCCGAGTTTTTGCTTTTTATTAATTGTTACAAATTGTATTTTTACTTAATTAACCGAGCAATAGAAACTTAGACCTTCAACCTATTGTAAAACAGACGAGAGTCTCAAGCGGAAATTGAACACACAACCCTAACACTGATATAAAAAAAACTTAGTTCATTCAACATCCGAAAAATTGCTATTAAGAAAATCTGACAGTAAAACCGGGTTCCCTGAAAACCCCAGTGGAACAACCTAGTAGCTACAAGCACAAAGTGAATGTGGACTGGAAGGTATACATTTGTTTGTATGAATAAAATTGCAATATCAGACAGATAAAAGGTTTTTGTTTCTTTTGTGTTTGTTTTTCCTACTTGTTATTGGTGTTTTTGCTGTTGTTTAGTATTGTTTGTGAAAATCCCTACACTCTACATGTCTACGTGCTTATTATCATTACACATACATACACTGCTGTTCATTAATCCCAGCAGATTCTGTTGAATAGCAACAGCACCTAGGGCCATTCACATGCTGAACTTTTCCACAAGGGTGAAAAATCAGAACTCCTCGATAGTATCTCTTCGTCAAAAAAGCAGATCTTCGTTGAATCCTTCTGTGAGTTCATGCCATGAAAAAAGCATTACCCCATCGGACGTTGAACAACTTACTGAAAACCAACTACCAAAAAAAAAGTAAGGCTTCCGCAAAGACAATCATTCTGAAAGACAGAAAACATTTCTCGAAAGAAGTACACCAAAGGAGACCTCACTAATAGTCAGACCGCTGCTTGCACACACCGAGGGCCACTGACTCTCGTGGTACCTCAGTTAAATACTGAGGTTCAACTTCGAACCTGTTAGAGTTGGACCCCAGGTACAATTTACCTGTTTTAGAATGTGTGAGATACCGAATTATGCCAGTACATTAAGATGCGCTAGATCAATAAATTGACTAAGCGGATATACCCCGGAGAATGTAACAGCAAAAGGTGAAATATCCCTAAGATGATCCCTACACCCCCCAGGGGGAGATTAAATTACAGATGTTTAGCCTCCAAAATTCCATATAAAATATCAAAGACACAAACCTTTTGTAAATTATATGCGAATGCTAATGCAAACAATTCGCTAATAGGCTTTTTACACTGATCAACATCTAACATCTACAATCAAAGATGTAGAAAATGTGAAACACTCGTTTATATTGCTCACATCTAACATCTACCATCAAACAAAAATGTCACAATTTTTGAAAAAAATGTTTTTAAAACAAATATTTTTTTTTACAAAAGTGCTTAAACTTAAAAAGTAAGCCCAAAAATGTATTTGAAGTTTAATTTGTTTAAAACTATAAAAAATACTTAACAAAAAAACATTGCAATGAAAGAAAAAACTTGACAAATGGTAACGCGGCTTTCAAAACAAACTTTTTTTTCTTCAATAAACAACAATAACAATAGAACTTATTAACACTTTTCTAGTGATGACACTAAAATAATCGAAAGATGTAGAATGGAATAAAATGAGATAGGAACATCTTTTAAAGATGTTGGTTTTTAGCCCTATGAATTTCTTATGGAAAGATGTTAACATCTTCGCAAATTGATAGAAGATGTTGATCAGTGTAAAAAGGCTATAAGTTTCTGTATTCGAACCAGTAAACAAAATTTTAAGAGCAACTTTTCTAAAATCGTAAAATTTTACATTTCTAAAATTGTGGAAAAATCAAGGATTTTGATTTTAATCTTACGTCAATATCTTCCCGGTCCAGAAGTTTTTAAAACCTGAAGAACTCAAGAAAATTTTCAAATGCCTGGTGACTGTTTGTAATGAATTTTGAATGTCGAACTTACCATTTGTAAAAGTAAAAAAAGTTTATTTTTATTGAGGAAAAGTTGATCAATTACTATTTAATTAATACTTGGCAGTTCGTTACCAATAAAAAAAATTTATTCGTGATTTTGTTAATCCTGAAAATCCTAGAATCTTGTTTTAATAAAATCCCAGAAATCGAAGTTTGTTGTTGTAGCACTGCGACCTAAAATGTCACGACAGGTCTTGCTGAGTTCACCATTTTTAGTCGTTGTTCGTTGAACTCCGAGTCGTTTCGGTGTATAAAACCGAAAGGTCTTGTAAAATCCGGGATCAACATTTCGTATTTGCGATTTCTATTAACAATATATTCCATGAACTACAGGGTATTTTTATTGTGTGTGTATGCATATGAATAAAAGCGCTTGTAGCTAAAAATTCAATTAATTGCCTTCTGATACGTTTGTTTAATTCAACACTTCTACAGTATTCAATACACACATGTTTCAAAATAAATATATGCAAAAAAATCTAGATAAAGCTGAAAATGAAAACAGTATTTGCACAGACACATAAATACGAGTATGTTGCAAGTATGAGAATGTCTGTAAGTAAATAAAATACTTCATTGTCTATTTTTCATTTCGATAACGTTTAAATAACAATTGCATTTCCAACAATAAAATAATACTCATACTAAAAGTGTTTATTAAGTTCACATTGGGGCAACTAATTATTATATCAGTAGTAAGGAACAGTAGATCATAAAAGTTTGTCATTCTGTTTGTTATTCCTGCATTATTTAGCTAAGACCACATAAGTCATTTATTTATTCCTGATCTTTACAGCTACTTAAGTCATTTAAACGATGTTCATTTGTTCGTTTGCCGGTTAAAATCGAGTTTCCACATTATATATCAACTGATAGGTTATGCTTTTAAAAATCAACATAAAAAAAATAACTAAGAAAATCATCGGAAATTAACCAAATTAATCTAGAAATTAAAACCAGTGAAAAAGACTTAAAAATTTTTACAAAAGTTGCTAAAATTTATAAAAATAAAACCAAATGTTAGGATCCCTTATATGACCTGCAGAAAGACAAGGTCATATAACAATTCCTTCAGTTAGAATAGTTATGAAAAATTATGCATCTGCAGAATTCAATCCATCCGTACAAATTTTCTTGAATCAACTACAGAAAGATTGATTCAAGTATGGATTCCCAATCGCGAAGTACTAAACTTATCCATATTCAAAGAATACTAACAGAACTGTCACGAGACGGAGGATTTTGCGTTTTTTTTGTCTCTTTCTAAGAAAACTGCCCTTTTTGCATTTCTCTTTGCATCATCTGTTATGCCGCAATACAATGAACACAAATTTATTAAGTTGAGATTTATTTGCAAAGCTGTTGTAAAAATTAACTTTTAAGTTTACCACAACACGAGTAAATAATAGGAGAGTTTAATTGTGAGTGATTTGCTTACCCGTTTTTCACCTCAATTATAAAACACCAGCGACCATATATAACTGAAAATATAAACTAAATGAAAAGCAAGAGTTCTCAATTTTACTTTTTAAACATGAAAATAATGCGTTTTCGTCTTGTTAACATACTCATGGCCATTTTCTCAATGTACCGAGCAACTGACTCTTACTTAATGTCAACATAAATTTATAAGACCGATAAACTGTCTGTTAACAATTTTGGGTTTCTCAATATACCGACAAAATACATTGTTTACAGTTGGCAACACCTCTCAAAAGAAATGTAAAAGTTGGGAGTCAGCTAATTGAATTTATCTGTACGGCAAATAAAAGCAAAATAAATAATTGGCAGATGAGTGCTGGTTAGTTTTGCGACAGAATAGAAGCAAATGAGACATTGAAAAAACCAAATTTCTATAATGTGCAGTTTTTCGTTGGGGAAAAAGATAACCATGTAATGAGAAAACGGCCATCAGTATAGAGAAATATAAAGTCGGCCTTTTCCTGTTTTTTTTTTTTTATTTTGATGTGCTGCAAATCCTTTCTGTATAACTGATCTAATATTAACGTTGTTTGTTTCCTTGTGCACATTAAAGGCTTCGCTTCGAACACCAACTAGCAATACTTATAACTTCTTATAAATTATTAGCTCTTCTCTGCAAATACAATATTATGCAGCTAACAATAAGCCATATCAATTATATCTCATTATTTTTTTTTGTTGCTATTATTTTATGCAAATTTATTTACTTTTCTATTCAGCTTCATTGACTACAGAAGCGCAGCGTCATCATTTCCTTCCACTTTCTTCTTCTTTGCCCTTAGAAAACATGGCTGATAGTCTTGCTTGCATTTCATTTGGAAAGGGGTTTCATGTTGTTAAATCTTTAATTAGAGTGTGTCTAGGTTTGTTAGGGATTCTTTGCACACATCCAAACATCTTTATATACATACAGCATAGTAAAATATTTTATAACTCTAGGCATCTCTTTGGTTGCAAGATTAAATTTACACCGTTTGTTTTCCCTTGAATGTAGTTGTGGTTGGCCATGCATCTTCCTTCTACTGCGTACAGAGATTTGGGCAATATTTGATTTCTATTTAATAATTCGATTAATTTCTAATTGTATTATATTATATTAAACAAACTCTTTGGTTTTTAAAGGGCTTTATTTAAATTATTTTTACTAAAGACATTGAATAAAATAATGAAGTTGTTTTGTTTTAATATTAAGACAATTAAATTGAATTAAGCAAATTTTAACGAAACCTTGTTAATAAATAAAATTAAATTACACACTATGGTTCATAAGGACAGAACCACCAAATTTTTAAGTTAAAAAAAGTCTACGAATTGTAACAACAAAAACAATAATGGCCATTTTCTCAGTGTACCGACGAACTGTCTGTTACTTAATTTGAACATAAATTTATTATACCGATAAACTGTCTGTTAACAATTTTGGGTTTCTCAATATACCGACGAAAAACATTGTTTACAGTTGGCAACACCTCTCAAAATACATGTAAAAGTTGGAAGTCAGCTGATTGAATTTATCTGTACGGCAACTAAAAGGAAAATAAATAATTGGCAGATGAGTGCTGGTTAGTTTTGCGACAGAATAGAAGCAAATAACACATTGAGAAAACCAAATTTCTTTAATGTGTAGTTTTTCGTTGGGAAAAAGATAATCATGTAATGAGAAAACGGCCATAAATATATTAAGCTGCATGCTACTGAAAAAAAAATTCGCTCGTTGTTGTATTTTTATTTTTTTATGAATTTTTAAAAACAAAAACTTTTATAAAAAATGATTTTTGCGGTCAAACTTTTACGATATCTCTAAAACTTTTTTGCAGATGTATCAGATGTGTTTTTAACTGCATGAGAACTTTCGATGTCGATAACTATGGTTTGATAGCTGAGAATGTCAAACTGTGTTAACATGTCTGCTCAGTAATAGACTTTTCACACTTGCATACATTTCGTAGGAACGCATGGAAGATGATGAAAATAGGAAGCTTGCATTCACACTTGCAGCATCTTACATCTATGTACTTTCAATTAAAAATGTTACCATTTCTGAAAAAAAATGTTATTTATTTTAAATGCTTTTTTTCTACAATATTGCCAAAATTTTAAAAGAAAACACCAAAATGTATTTGGAATTAATTTTGTTTTATAATAAAAACAAAAAAGTTACAAAAAAAAAATAGAAAACTTGGCAAATGGTAACCCTCCTTTCAAAACAAATGGCATTTTGTCAGCGATGCCACAAAAATAATAGAATTTGCTGCCACTTTTCTAGTAAAGACACTAAAATAATAGGAAGATGTAGAATAGAATAGAATGAGATAGGAACATCTTGTAAAGATGTTGATTTTTAGCTCTATGTTTTTTATGAAAAAATCTCAACATCTTCACAAATTGATGGTAAATGTTAACAAGTGTGAAAAGGCTATAAGGTCTGGCAAGTCATCATTAATCGTTTAACACTAAAACAGCGTTTCCAAATTGTAGAAATTTACTTAAAAACAAAAATAAAAAATAAATTGAATCTGTGCCCATGTTCTGTAACTCTCGCGTCGAGAAACTTTTCGATTGAAATTTAAGAAATGAAACAAAAATTCTTCAATTAATTGAATTTTTGTTTCATTGTTTCAAAGAACTGCTTTTCTTACTTAACTGCATCTATAACATATTTGTCGAGTATAAGCTGTATCACATAAGGAAATTCATGACCTATTTACAGAAAAAGTGTGTCTGTAAAATTTTTGTAAGAAAGTTGCCGCTTTGAACTGTCAAATAAACTCACGAATAAAAATGGGGCGAACAAAAATTTTGAAACTTAAAAACAATTAAAAATGCAAAATAAAAAATACAAAGCATAATAATAATAATAGTTTGTTCTTAGCACATTTTTTATTCTTTAATTCATTTTCAAAAAATATACGAATGTTTTCAAAGCTCGTATGCAAACAACAAACATTAAAGTCGCAGTTTTCATTACTTGGTATAGCCGACGGTTGTATTTTCGCCGCCATCGTTGAAAAATTTTCAATTTTAGTAAATTTTCGTCGCCGTCAACGATTTGTATACTGGCGTTCTCAACCTCTGCAATGTCGAATGTTTGAGAAACGATGGAATATTTTGTTTATTTTCGATGCGAGAAGTTCTCACTATAGTTACAGAACATGAGACCTGTTTGCGAAGTTCATAGAGCACTTCGAGCTTAGTGATGAAGCTCATTTCGTTAAATGGCTTCATCAATAAGCATATTTGCCGTATTTGGAGTAAATGCAATTCTTAGGCCATAAACGACTTCCATTACATCAATTAAAATTGACTGTTTGGTGCGGTTAACACGCCGTTACGGTGAATGGCGAGCGCTATCGAGCTATGCTGACTAAATTTTTGTTTCAAAAAATTTATCAGCAAAACATCACGGAAAGTTGGTTCCAATAAGACGGCACAACTTGTCACTAGATCTGATATAAAAAAAATTAAAATTATCCATGGAAAATCTGTATTACATGTGTTGTAGACGATTAAAATTTTCCCGGAACGCAATGTCTGTAAACTTGTGCTTTTTATATGTACATAATAATTTTATAGTTCTTTCCTGATGAACGAACCTAAAGTGTTGTTATCGTTTAAGAATTTCAATTAACTGATTTTTAATGTATCTTTTCTTTTTTCCAGACTAAGTTCAACATTTTATTTGATATTTTCTTAACCCGCAAAATAAGAATACCAAAAATTACACATAAAATTAATTCAAATTACTACAATTTAAACAATTTCAAGGAAAATTAAATACCGATTAAAATCAATTTCTAATCTAATTTTTTTGTTTCGAAAAAAACCACAAAAATAGTTTGACTAAAAAGAGTAAAATGAAAAGTCGAAAGAATAAACGAATAAAAAATATAATAACAATTTTAATTCAAGAAAACATAACTGTCTATGTCAGGGGTTCCCACCGTTTTTTGTTTTGCAGAGTCTTTGAGAAAATTTTTTTTTTAAATTTTAAGTCTGGCTCCTACTCTAACCGCTGAAATTTTTTAAGTTCGACTCTGACTCTAACTCCGACTTCTTCTCTTACATTTATTCTAAATGTATATGAGACTGGTCCTTATTTGACTTAAACTCTGTTTTATTTAATGCAGTACGTTTTAAATGGTTTAATATAGCAGGAAAAATATTTTGTAAAAATTTCAAATCGATATTTCGGACTCCGTTACAAAAACCCTAGCTCCGACCTTCAACTCTTCACCTCCGACTCTTCACTTCCGACTCCACAGCCCTGTTTTAAATGATATAACGATAATAACATTCTACATTTTATGAATTTGGAAATCTTTTACAAATGCAAAGGGGTCCTCAGACCTCCATTTGGGAACCATTGCTTTAACAATTGCGTTACTAAAAAATCTAACAGAAAACATTATTCATTTAAACATTTTTGAAGATATTAATGGATCGATTACGGATGGCAACTGAGCTTAAGTTGAGTTGCCTGATTTCACTGCTGGCTACTGACCTGAAATGAAGTTGCCATTCGTAAATGACGAATAAGAGAAATATTGTATGTAAATCCGTCTTTATATAGTTATAACCATGTCCGTCCGACTGGCTGTCCTTTAAATCCATGTATTTTTTAAATAATACAAAAACCATTATTTTTTTTTTTGAAAATGTCGGAATATGTACATAAGTGTATACAATTGGTTTCTACGCATAGAAGCGGTATCTTCTTAAATAAGTTAAACAAAAAAATTTTGAAAATATTTAAAAATTGTTTTTTATATTTTTTACATTTATGAGCACATTGTCAAGAGGTTTGTTTCTACCTAGATATTTATTGGATTGAATAACCCACATTAATCTTCTAGCGATAATTTTTTAAAAGATTTTGCTGACACAAGAAAGCAGAGAAATCGGTCTGTATCCAGAAACAGTTAGGTGATCTTTGTTAGGCTTTGGGATAGGGATAACGATTGCGGTTTTCCATGCTTGCGGGAAAATATTGGACGTGAGTATATTGTTGTATACCGAAAGCATATGTCTTTTAGCTGATATACATAGATTTTTTAGCATCGCGTATGAAATACGGTCTTCACCAGGCGTTTTACCAGTTGCTGAATGCATGGCGTCAGAGATGCTGACGGGATTTTAAACTTTTTTTGCATGTTTGTTTTAGTTTTGGTGGCTGTAAAGATGGTATGTAAAACTGCTTTGTTGTCACGAAAAACAGAAGAGAAGTTCCTGTCATCTGATTTTTCAGACCAATGTGTTGCAAAAACGTTTGAAATTTCCAATGAATCTGTAATGCGATTTGAGTCTGATTGTAGGATGTTAATTATGTTTGTGTTTTTTGCACCTGTGAGACGTTTAATATCATGCTAAATTCGTTGTGAGGCAGAGTTGGGGCTAATGTTTGCAGTGAACTCTTGTAAACATGCGGCTTTACTTTCGTTAACAGTTCTTCTAAATAAAGCGTTAAATTTTTTATATTGAATTAGGTTATAATCGCTTCTTACCCGTTTAAAATTGTGCCAAAGTCTTTGTTTTTGCTTAATGCGTAATGAGTCAAGATTGGAGTTCCACCAAATTATTTGGCGCTTAAAGCATTTATCACGAGTTTGGGGAATACTAACGTTGGCTGCAGACCTAATGCATTTGATCAAAACAGCAGCTTGCTGATTCAGATTTTCGATAAATTTGGCTTTTGTCAGGTTTTCTTTGCATTTTTCATTAAATAAAGGCCAGTTGGCCCGATCTGTTTTAAATTTCGGTGTAAAGTTTTTTTTTGTATGAAACAAACTTTTCTCCACTGTTATTAAGATAGGATAGCGTCTGGATAGCGTTTTCCAAAAACACATAGGCGCTAGTTGGGAGGAGCAAAACGTGATATTAATATGGGAAAAAGTGTTATGCGCGGTGAAATGTCCCAAAACAATGAGGTCTTCGTAAAGAATAACATTTTCGATTACTGCGCCACGAGGATTCGAGCTCGCTTAACCCCAAATTGGGCTTCGGGAGTTGAAATCACCTGTGACTAAAAACGGGTAGTTTAAATTGTTTATTATTGTTCTTAAGCTCCTTTCAGAAAAATTATGTTGGGGTGGAATATATGTGCACGCTACACTGAGTTTTATACCTATATAAGTTTGGATAGCAATGGTTGATATGTCACTATTGGTATATAAGACTATGTGGTATGTTTGTTTTGACGAGGATGCCAATTTCTTGCTTAGTTGATGTGTTTTTAGCTAAGTTATGGAAGTAGCCGTTGTATTGTTTCGGAAAGATTTTATTGTTCTGATTTACTGGGATGTGAGTTTCTTGCATGGAAATAATGTCCGCATTAAATTCGTTAATAATAAGTTGTAGTTCGTGGTAGTTATTTATAAGTCCGTTTAAATTCCACTGTATTATTTTTAAATCCATGTTTATTAAATAGTAAATAAATTATTCTTCATCTACGAACATTATTTCTTCTTGTTCATTGTAAGAAGAGCTGTGGTATGTTTGTCGCTTAGGTAAAGCATTTGTTTGTGTGATGTAAAGTGATTCTTTATTTTTTGTTGATTTTGATGTTGTTTGATTTGTAGTGGGTAGCTTAGTCATTGATCGAGTTGTCATTGTGGGTAATGTTTTTGCATTTTTGCTTGTTGTAGGTTTAGTTGTTGTTATATCTTGAGTGCATTTCTTTGCAGTGTCAGAGGTGATGTTGTTGTTGAAATGTGTAATTTCAGGTTTGTTATTTTTATCATCGAAACTTATTTTTGTTTCAATTATTGATTTTTGATTTTGTACACTTAAAGTGTTTTGTTTTGTAACATTTATGCTATGACTTGTAGAGTTATTTATGTTATGTAGATATTTAAAGGAATATATAATAAGAAGAAAAATGCCAAAATTTTCTTAATATTCTTATAAGCACCTATCTGCTGCTACGGCATTCAACTATAGGGCACTGTCTCCGCCTCTGCCTCTAATATAGAAAAAATTCAAAGTCGCCAAAATAAACTTCTTCGACTTATCACAGCCGCTCCCTGGTATATTAAAAACTCAAACATTCATAAGGATCTCAATGTGCCATTAGTAAAAACTATGATAACA
This sequence comes from Pollenia griseotomentosa, assembly GCA_963931875.1. Taxonomy (NCBI): domain Eukaryota; kingdom Metazoa; phylum Arthropoda; class Insecta; order Diptera; family Polleniidae; genus Pollenia; species Pollenia griseotomentosa. Next base: position 99,862,193 of record OZ007560.1, read on the forward strand.
AAATATGCAGCAAGATATTTAAAAAGGCTTGAACAACACCCAAATCCACTAGCTCGAAATATTTTAAATCATGGCGGCCACAATCGCTTAAGAAGAAGAGACACTGCAGCACTCACCCAATTAGAAGAGCGCTGAACACCTACATATGTGAACAGAAACCGTGATGACGAAATTAGTTGTCTGGCACTGGCAGGACACAAAACAAAGTATTAGGATAAGATTTGATTAATTATTGTGAGTTCATATTTAGTATATGAAGATTCAATAAATAAATATTAAAAAAAAAAAAAATTTTTTATTTTTGCCAATATTTTTTTTGTTGTCTCTGTTTTTTCCCCTTTTACTTGATTAATTTTTCATTCGATCTCAATCTAATGCTATGTTCGCACGACAACGTTTTTTCGTAAATCGCTCTCTCATTCGTAATTCATAGCCCAATTATAATCAAAATTACATAATTCGTCATACACAATTTTGAGAGCGATTTATCTCACTTGTACGTAATTCATTTTGAATTACTATGCCAATAACAAACAAATCATTTCATTAGAAATTTTTATCGAAGGTTGTAAAAAACAAAACAAATAAGAAAAAAATATAAAATCAAGGCGAATTCATGTAATATAAATTTTTCTTGCATGAAATTTTAAAAAAAAACTGCAAATAAAGAAACATAATAGGAAAAGCAAAAAAGTTTTCATAAATGTAAGAAGAAGATCTCTTGAATTACGAAGATGCCGGTTGAACAGCGTAATTCGTATTCTGAATTAAAAAAGCGGGCAACGTTATTCAAGATGCCGTGCGAACATAGCATAATATATTCTCTGTAATTCATTGGTGAAATATGTATCTCATTTTTTAAAGTCTGTTACATTTTTTTAAATCGCACTACTTAGCAGCAACTATTTAGCATTTACTGGGTTCTTTAATCCTTGTTTTTCGTTATCCCTCATCATTTAAAGTATGAGATGAAATCTTGGTGAAACAAGCAAAACAAAACAGAAAAAAAATTTTTTGCGAAAGTGAGAACAACGTCAAGTTCTGTGGAAAACTATAAAAGGACGACAGCAACAACAATTACAAGCAATTGTTTAAATATGCCATTTGGGAGAAAAAAATAATATAAAGTATAACGAAAAAAAACGAACAATTTGTTGCAAAAAAATATAATAGTTCAGTTTAAATTAAAAAAATATTATTATTAGATTTAAAAAAAGTGTTAGAGAAAGGAAGCGAAAGTTTTTACTTTTGCAATTTTGCTTAAGTGCTGAATTGGAAATGGGACCAACAAAATGGGATATTTGTTAAATTTAATATTTTGTTCTTTTAAATCTCATTATAAACATCTCTTTTTTCTTTTATATTTTTAGGTATGTAACAACAAACTATTTGCAAGACAATAAAAAGTGTCTAAGGTTCAGGTGAGTTTCAGGACGGTGTTAAAGGTGTAATATTTTTATTAATTCAACACAATCCGGTCTCGGGATAGTGAAATTTTAGCTAAGAACTTAAACCAGCGAAGGGCAGATAGAGAACATTGAATAAAAGAGAGTAAATTAGTTGATTTACACTTAGAGAATAGATTTTCAAAATGTATGTAAATATGCCATACAAAAAAAGGAGTTCAGTAAAATATTATTATATAAATCATCAAGTTTTAACTAACGTTAAAATATATGTATACATATGGTCACCTGAAATCGAAAAGGACGTGAGCAAAAACTTTAAAATGTGTACTATAGGTACGTAAATATGCAAAAAAAAAGGAATTCAGTAAAAAACTTGATTATTATATTTATTCATCATCCCACATGATTGCTGAAATGTTTTTAAAACAAGCTGAAAAATAAACATACATGAGCACAGCTTGATCACAACACAATAAATATATTGTCAGTGTGCCACTACGAAATTGCAAAATTTGCCAAAATAACAACATGCGCAACACTCTTGCTTCGTTGAAATTTATAGAGCAACTGAGTCAAATTTAATTTTTTTTTTTCTGTTGCATTTGTTTTTCGGGTTGCCTTTGTTACTTTTTACGCTTGAAACCAGGCTTGCCAGTTTAGCACTTTTAGTGCTAGATTTAGCACTTTTTTTTTTGATTTAGCACTAAGAATTTCAAAAAAAGTGCTAAGTGCTAGTTTAGCACTTTTTTATAATTATTTAGCATTTTTAGCACATTATATATATCCCACAACTACTTAATAACTCACATAATTAATTCAAGTAAAGTATCAATTCTCTAAGTGCATCATGAAAAATCAGTACATTTATGCTACCTTTTTTGCAACTTTAGCGCATCTTTGTAATACGAAAAAGAAAACAAAGAAGAAACAAATACAGTTACTTTTATTCTTATGAACAAATAAATTAAAATTGTGAGTTTTTGTCAAGCTTTGTACTGTCCCTTTTAGTTTTGCCATTTTCAAACGCAGAAGTAGAGCGTTTATTTAGTTTATTGGGCTTAATAAAAAGTAAACTTAGAACTAGAATGAAAACAGAACTGTTATGTTCAATTATACTCATAAAAGAAGGCGTAAAATTAGATAACGTTTGTTGCCACACTTCAAACATATCGGACGATATTGTGAAAAAAATCGGTTTATCAGAAAAGTACCAAAATGAGTTGGTATATGAGGAAGACGAAAATGACATGATTGAAATGTTAAATAGTTGTAACAACTTAATTTAAAATATATTTATTATATAATAACATTAAAATAAGTGTTTATATTAATGTAAATTGTTTATTATATTAATGAAAATCAATGTAACAAAACTAGCACTTTTATTTCTTATTGTAGAACAATTTAGCACTTTTTTTTCGTCGATCTAGCACTTTTAATTTGAATTCTTCTGGCAAGCCTGCTTGAAACAATGAATTCAAGATTTTCAGTTTGTGGGCAATAGTAAATGATCGAAAACAACATCACACAAACACGTGTATGTGTTATGCGGTAAATTTTTTCACATTCTGATTTCAATGTAGATATTGTTATTTCTTTTTGTTTTGACTGCTAGAAAATAGTTTTTTATTCATTTTCTCTATTTTAAAGGTACTTTTATTTATTAAAAAAGTAATATAATAAAACAAGTGTATGGTGTCTTGGGGATTTTAGGGAATATCTTAGTAGGGAAATTTTTGTATTTGTATGAAAAATTTCCGCAGTAATAAAAATGTAAAATATCGGAGCATTATATTTCCTAAACCATGGACAAAGCCTTTTCGGATTTATGACCCATATGAAGAGGACTAGAGATATAAGATTTTTTTAAAACAATTATGTAGTTTACACGGTAATACAATGTATTACGACTTTGTAGAATCAAAATAATATGAAATTCTATCCGTGCTTAAAAGAAAAAAATAAAAGTCTGTTGTAAGTACATTTCATGTTTACACGGATGGTATTAGTAAAATCAAAAATAATAACTAAAAAGCAGATGGTTCCAATTTTTATTAAAACAACATGAAAATTTGCTGAGTTGATCTTAGTTGTTTTTGCAATTGCATAAATATATCACCTTCAATATATGCGGTTAAAATACACCTCTGTTGTAATGAGTATTCAAGTTCCTAAAATGGTTTAGAAAAAAGCATCAACCGACCGCTTATTAGATTTTGTATTCGTATTCTCTGTTACTCAATACATTTTGCTTTTACATGATAAGATTTTTCTCCTTCTACATCATTTTTTGCAATGTCGTAATTAATACATTGTGTTACCGTCTAAACTAGCCTTTAGTGATATAAATATTTTCTCTGGCTGTTAAAACAACCCAAATCACGCAACACAAATTTCGTGGAAAATAAGAGTTTTGTCTGCATATTTTTCACATAAGGATAAGCTAAGGCAATTATGCGTCATCATTTTCGGAGGGCAATCATCTATCTGTTATCGTTTTCATAATCCGTCATCTTTTGTCATCTTCAATATTTAAAACTTTGTTGTTATTATTGAGCTTTCTTTTTTGAAAATAAATGATAACACTTTTACTTTTCTTAAGGCTTAAGTGTACAGTGTATTGCTGGCAAATTCTGCTACTTTTCATTACCCAATAACACGCAATACATTTCATTTGGGTACTCAATATTATTCAACACTATCAACGGTTTTTTAATTTTAGAGCAACGTTTTAAAGCCAAAAACTGTGTTTATTATTTAATTTAAAATCTTTCTTTTAAATTGTTTCTTAAGCTTTGTTTTTTTACCCTTCACCGTAGGTAAAAGGGTATGTCTAACTTTGTTTTATTTTAAGCTGGTTTTTGATTTCTGGTTTAATTTTGCAGATGTATTTTCAAACATAGTTGTATTTTGAAAAAACCCCGTTAAATTTTCAAATGAACTTTGTTCAAAAAATACAACTCTTAAAGTAGCAAGTAACTACTTCTGAGCAGGGATTTGGAGTCCTCAAAAAATAGTTTTAACTCCGACTCCAACCGCGGAAATTTTTTAAGTCCGACTCCTACTCTAACATTGATGCTAAATGTATATGACTGGTCCTTATTTGACGTTAAACTCTTTTTTTAATGCAGTTCCTTTTAAATATTATAGTTTTAACACGTGCCGTATTGAGCTTCAATATAGTAAAGTATATAACATATGTAAAGTATAACAATTTCGGAGTCGGAAGTTTTTGTGGGTACTTTGACTCCGACTCCGGTACAAAGACCTCAACTCTGACTCTACAGATCTGCATTTGAGTACCCAAAAATAAGTGGAAATAAAGATACTCGGTACTTACTACTCAATACTTGGCCTACACTGGTACAGTGGGCATAAAATTAGGTGGTGTTGAGGTGAATTGAAATTGATTTAAAAAACGATTTAGGCCCTAATTGTGTAAATCGCAACGCAAAGGCAAAAGTTACATTAAAAGCAAAAACAAAGTGAAAAGTATTTTATAATTTTGTTGTTGCTTTCTACAGAAATTCCGCCACAAGATATGCTGCGTTTTACATTTAAAAATATAATATAAATTTCTGTAGAAAGCAACAACAAAATTATAAAATATATTTCACTTTGTTTTTGCTTTTGCGTTGCGTTTTACACAATTAGGGCCTAAATAATAGAAAAAAATTTTTTGGATCTAAAAATTTAAAGGCGACCAAATCCTGTTGGACTTCAATATACAGTCGAACTTCTATAACTAGAAACTCCATTATTCCGACAAAAAAGTTCGACTTACAGAAACTTCAAGTTAGAGAATTTTGTAGTAAATGCACAAAAAAAAATTTAATTCTTTCGGTATTCATGTTATCTAATTTTATTTCGTCCAAATACATATGCATGTACATATTTAAAGAATTCATTTAATGAAATATTGTGTGATTTGATAAGTGTTTACATGCAAAATTTGAAAAACTTAGAACTATTGAATTTAAATTTATCAAATTGTATTTAACTAAAGATGAATGTCATATTTTAAATGGTAATTAGTTTTAAATAAAACAAAAATTTAAGATGACAAAGAATTTTTGGAAAAAATTCGACTTGCCACACGTCGTGCAAATATTTTACTTTGAGTTATAGAAAAATTCAAGATAAAGAAGTTCAACAGTTCAAGTTATAGAAACGAAATCATGTGAATTGGCCTGTCCACCGCTATTGCCAAGAGATTCCCTTCGACTTAAAGAATTTTCGACTTACAGAAGTTTGACTTATAGAAGTTCAACTGTATACAACAGAATTCGGGTGGTCTAAAGTGCAGCATTAGACGAGTTTTTAAAGGCTTGAAATCGAATCTTAAGTTTTTATGAATTTTTTAAATATTTTTTTAATTTTATTAATTAACACATTGAGCGAAATCATCGGATGTTTATTTAATTGAAAATAGGATAGTACGCTATTCATAATATCAGCCAATTAGCCGCCACGTCTAAGTTTGCGAGATATAAATTATTGTTTTCATGAAAAATTTCGGCGGTGCGCAAAATGATCCCAGCAAATATGGCCCTAAAAGAATATGAAGAATTTTACATGAGGAACAATAACACGAAATTTCGGGTAAATTTTTTCGTTGTTTTTGTATTTTAAGAGAAATTAAAATTTACCCCAATATGAAGGAATTAGAACTGTCCCCAAATAAAATCACAATTTTAACTTTGTGGCTATTTTTTATTTACTAATATAAAATGCAAACTTTAAGAAATGAAAAATGAACCCAAAAATTTTTATACAAATTTTATATGAAATTTTCTAGGGATAATATCAAAATCCCGAATTCTTTACCAAAGAGGAGAAAACTCTTGCCATCTATGCAAAGAAGCTTTAGTTAGCAAAGCCAATGTTTGTTATACTATAGAAGAGGAAATCCTTTAGCCCGCCCGACGGCTGGTTGTGCAGAGAAACTTTACTTAGCGAAGCCAGTGTTCGTTGTACCATACAGGAACTTTGCGCCCGGCTGCAGGCCGAACCATGCTATAAATCGTGCGATTTTCAGGATCAAAACTATAATTATTCGGGATGTTAAAATTCAGGATTTTGAAATTCTGGATATTTAAACTTGAGGTTTTGAAGTTCGGGATTTGAAATATGGGATTTTGAGTTTCTGGCATATGAACCCAACCGAAATTATTAATATAACCTTCTCTGTGGTTTTTTTATTTTAAAATTTTTTTGGGGTAAAAATTCTTTTTAAATTTGAGGTGATTTCTCAAAATGAAGAATAACCGCAAATTTAGGGTCATATTTCATTTCATTTTTAGGGTTAGTTTTTATTCTTTGGGGTAATTATGAAAAACATTCCTAAATTTGGGGTAAATTTTCTCTTTTTTTGGGGCCATATTTCGCAGCGGCTATTTTTCTTTATTCTTCTATTCCAATAGCCAGAATCGGATGATTTATGTTGATGACCCTTATATTCAAGAAGAAGGCGATACGTGCTACATAAGTAACGATACCATGGCTTCTCTAAGAGGCGATCGCAATCTAGGGGCTGAGAAGCAAAGGGATACAAGTACTAAAACTATCAATATTGAGTTTAAAGCTGCAATTAACGTTTACCACCTCTATCATCCACTGCACAAAATTCAGACCTTTGTGATGGTCCCGAGTTGCCATATATGGACCGAAACTTTATATTAAGCATACATTTAAATAAAACAAAATTGCTTTAAAGCTAAATCACTAAGAAATTTCATTATTTCACATGTACGCCTTCGATTATCTGCTGCTCAATTCTCCATTCAGGTCTTGTAATTTAATAAATTTATACTCTCCTTTGGGGCTACATAAAATTTATGGTATTGGTCAGTGACCCACTATCGTTATCGCAAATGTAAGAATTAGTGATAAAAAGTTTCGCTGATATTGTTTTTCAATTAAATAAACATCCGATGATTTCGCTTTAACATACTCCTTTTTTAAATATCAAAATTAAATATGTTATTGAAGGATTTTTATTCGGATTCTTTAGTTATTTCGACTAATGGGTCCTAATTCTCAACCTGAACTACATCTGTTAATATTAAATACGTAACATTTCATCAAAATAATCGTTTTAAATCTGCTGATTTCTAGTTTTTATACCCCCCCTGAACGATGACTACTTGACCTATTTTAGGCATTAAAACATGATTACACTCAAAAGAAAAATCAATCCATCCGTACTTAAATATCCGAAGCGGTATAATAATAGTACTGTGAGTACGAATTTTCTTGAATCAAGTACAGAAAGATTGCTTCAATCGCGAAATACTTAACTTATCCATATCAATTATCAATTCCGAAGTCGTACTTGAAATAATCCGAAAATGAGATTGATTTAAGTAAAACTAAGTTTGAATTAATCTCAAAAAGCGCTTGATTCAATTATTCTAAAGTTAATTGAATCCCGAATTCGTACTTGAAATAAACCAAAAGTGAAATTAGAAGGAGAATTTTATTATGCTTGATATACTCACCCGTTTTACACCCTACGGAATTATTAAACACCAGCATCATTCCCAAAATGGTTTTTACTTTAAAAACTTACTGTACATATCTGTGGAATTTTGACAAAACATCTTAAGTCGAGATAAGATAGCAAACAAGTTTAAAAAAAAAAATTGGTGAAAAAATCGTTTTTATTAAAATTAAATTAAAGAAAAATTTCGTTTATTTTACAGAATTTTAAAAACGTAAAGAAAAATGATATTTGAATGAAAACTCGTACGACTAACAACATTTTTTTCTACTTATTTAAATTTGACTTAAAATGCCACAGATATATAACTGAAAATATAAACTAAATGGGAAGCAAGAGTTCTCAATTTTACTTTTTAAACATGAACATAATGTGTTTTCGTCTTGTTCTGTTGTTTTTAACTACTTGTGTGGTGTTGTTGTAGTGTCTGCAACAAACTTTAATAAGTTAAATGAGATTAAAACGATCACTTTATAATTTTTCTCTCAGACTGGTACTACCAACGAAAAGTTTTATTTTTTTTACTTGGTTTAGGAATTTTTTATTTTAAGAAATTCCGGCATTGATTTTCGAAAGTAATCCCATTAAGGATTGTATAAAGAACGTTTTAGTGTTATTCGTACTTGCATTTTTGAGTTCGACTCATTTTTAAATTAAGTATAAAAAACTCAATTTATCCCGAGTGTTTTTCTTTTTGTGTAATTACACAGAAAAAATAAAAATTGATTTAAATTTAAAAATTTGCGATATTAGTTAAAATATTAATTAAATTTGCACCAGTAAGCAATTTATTAGTATAAATTTTTTTTTTGTATTAAAATAAGAATTAAAAACCCAAGACTAATTACAGAATGGCCATTGTATTTGAAGAATGTTAAACTAAATGTATTCGATTTTAAGATATTCGTATTAATTCATACAAAAATTTTCAGCCTTTTTTACAATGATGTTTTGTTGCTTAAGAAAATCCCATACGACCATTGGCTAACAATGATAGTAGATGTCCTTTTTTCACTCGGCTTAATCTTCATCGGATCCAGGCATATTAATAAAACAGCTTTTAAGTCGATGTGGAGATTGCTGGAATGGGTAAAAGCTGAAGTGAAGTGAGATCGTTAGCAGATGACAGGAATCTGTTCAACCAATTAATCGAGGTCCTGTGCTCCTTGTAAGAGATTTTATAATTATCCAAATCCTTACCGAACACTAAGTAAGAAAGTTTTTTGTTCAAATTAATTGTATCCTATAGATATTTATATAGTTGGTCTTTTTATTTAAAACAATTTTTTTTAACTCGTGATATCTATAAACCCCTCCAATATGCATTCCGACAAAACGCCTGCAAATTATATTTACGATTAATGCTTATTTGATTTTCAACAATTTCGAAAGCGTTAATGTGCAACATGAGCAAAAACCACAGGAAAAAATATTAAAACGTTGATACTGGGCAACAAAAAAAAAAAAAAAAAAAAAAAAAAAAGTAGAATTTTCCAGACATCAGCAGGCATTATACAAAATTTAAAGTGGATATGTACACATTTCGTGCAAAAAAAGAATCGAATACAATCCAAAAAACTTGCATTATAACAGGCAACTAACATTAAAGGATAATAATCCTTTGCTGGATGACAATTGAGGCGGAGTGAAAAAAAGCCATTGTTAACATTCTAGCTGTTGATGCGAATACTAAATGTACGGAGGAAAAAATTCTACCACAGCAATTTGTTTGTTTTATTTAACTTTTATTTTTTTTTGTTGGCTTACGAAAGTGACTCCTGCAGTAGCAACAGCAGGAAAAGTGTGAGTTGCCGGCTCGCAGAAAAAATAAGCATTAAAAAGTAGTAACATCATAGAAATTTTTATATAATTGGTATGTGTTTGCATGTGCTTTTATTGCCACGTCCTAAGAAGTAAGAACGAAAAAATCTTAACACTCAAACCTAAATTCAAATTCTAAAACTAGACTTAAGATCTTAACTGTCTGGAAAGTGTAATATTCTGTTTAGTCAGTTTTTAATACCGATTTCCTCACCCGACCATAATAAAATAATAACAAAGCACAGGGCGGGGGGTGGTGTTGTGCAAAATACATATTTTTGGCGGGAAAACCTTGTTAAAAACATACTTCTAATATTGACTTGAAAAATTTAATTAAAGTCTCACAAATGGACTCTTTTTCCACAGGTGGAAAAGGGCATATCGTTACCGAAAACGCAAAAGGTCCTATCTTACACTTTAGAAATTTTACAGGAGAAGCAAAAAACTGCTTATAAATTATTTTTCTTGTGAAACCAACGAGTTGTTGGATATTTTGGTCATTAAGCTTTAGCATATAATATTTTGTACTTAGAGCCTTTTGTTTTCTGTCAATAAAATCGTAAATTTTGGTCGAATGATGTTTGTAGACATTTGTATTGTTGCAACATATCAGAATCAATGAAAAAGTCGGTTTTGAATTTTTTGTTAGTTACGGCCTTTTAGGTAAGACCCTATAAAAAATATATTCTGGGTTCTTATGAGTAGCGAAGCGATTTGACGATGTCCGTCTGTCAAAATACATGATTTGGTGTTAAAATAGTGAAATGTGCATAGCCGCCTAAGCCGGTATACCGATCTTTATAAAACTTTTATAGCAAACTGCTGATGGTCTGTAAGAAGCTATAGTCTTCTTAATATTTTTTCAAAATTGTAAGTGGACATCTTAATTTTTAAGACATCTATATATCTGGAGAAAAGTTTTTAAATCTAGTACAAATATCTTGGTTTTCAATACACAACATCAGACAAAATGTGGGCTGGATTGTAGAAGTGGGCGTGGCACAAAATACATTTCTTTATATCTGCACAACGGTAGGAGAAAAATTGTCCAAATTTGGTACACATTGTCAGGTTATCAATGCACAACCACGCTTAAAATGGGCCGGATTGGAGAAATGGGCGTGGGAACTCTCATACAAAGACAATATAGATTTTCGTTTATTTGGAGAACAGCAAGAGCTAAAGTTTTAAAGGTACAAGTATCTTAGTAATCAATAGACAACATTCGACAAAATGTGGGCTGGATTGTAGATGTGGGCGTGGCATATTATATATTTGTTTATATCTAAAACCGTCAGAGAAAAATTATTCAAATTTGAAACACATAGAAAGGTTGTCAGTACACAAAATTTATCATAAAGTGGGTGTTATTAAATGAAAGGGTGTTTTTTATAGAGTGACACAAGTTTAAATCATATTAAAACAAGGAAATATATTTTTAATATCAATGAAACGGGCTTTATTAGAAAGAAAATTTTATGAAATTAATGTTTAAATATGATTTCTGCCATGTGGCCGCCGCGTAGAAGGCAGCATTTGCGGCCGTATTTCGCCGATAACTCTTCGCATGTTGATTTCCGGGTGTTCAATTGTTTGTGGTTTATCGACGTAGACAAGTCACTTAACATAACCCCAAAGAAAATAATCCAATGGGGCTAAATCACACAATCTTTGTGGCCAATTAATTGGGCCATTGCTTGAAATTATTTTTTCATCAAAAGTTTCTTTAAGTAAATCAATTGTAGCGGCCGCTGTGAGGCATGTTTCTTCGTCCTGTTGAAACCACATATCAGCAAGATTAATGCCACGTAATTGAGGTACGAAAAAATGTCGAATCAAATATGGGCTAATTACTCCGCCAGCCCATAAAGCGCACCAAACAGTAGTTTTCTGTGGATGTAATGTTGTTTCGACAAAAGCTTGTGAATTCTCCTCACTCGAAAAGCGACAATTCTGATTATTTACTTATCCAATCAACCAGAAATGGGCTTTATCGGAAGATAAAATTTTGAATGAAAATTCAAAATTAATAACAATTTGTGTTTCAGCCCATTCGCCGAATTGGTCGTTTGGCTTTTATTCCTGCACAAGTTGAATCTTGAAAGCTTTTAAGCCAAGATCCTTTCGTAAAATCTTCTATGAAGTGGAAGGACACAACCCAAGTTGCTGAGAACGGTGACGAATTGATTGATTAGGATCATCTCCTTAATTCTTTCCTGTACAGCTTCTTCAGTGCGTACTGCTCGGCGTCTCACGGGATGCACATTTTCAGTAACAGTAAATGTGGTCCGAAAACGATCAATTGTTGTTCGAATTAGCCGCTCTGAAGGACGATTATGTACGCCATTAAATAGAAGAAGAAGTGCACGATGAGGTTGACGAATAGAACAATTATTTTGATTAACAATTTAAAATTTTAGCACGCGTTGCTTTGGTGTAAGTTGATTCATAATGAAATTTCAAAGCAAACTAAACAAAAAACAAGTAAGAGTGCTATATTTGGCTATGCCGAATCTTATATACCCTTCACCATGATTTGGAAAGAACAGAAGTTTATATATTTTTCTAAATATATGTATATATATGTACATGTATATTTATATTATATATATCGTTTAGTTTTTTTTAATTATTTGCACATATTTGCGTGGTATTAAATACTTATATTAAAAGTTTAATTAATATATAGCAAGTTTAGTTTTGATCGAATTTCAGTATTTGGTCATAGCTCTGCCATTTTGTAACCGATTTGACACATTTTTACACCGACATCTTAAAAAATAAAATTACAATTTACTTTGGTGATAAAACTTGGAGGCGAGAAGTTCTATGGTTCCCGAAAATAGGTATTTAAAAAAAAAACTGTATTTTTGACATTACTTTTTTTTACCGATTTTCCGAGTTTTTCAGCAAATATGTTCTTCTAAAGATTTCCGATATTTTGATATCTTAAACGTATGTATATGATTTCCTTTAACTCCTACTGGAGCATAGGGCGTCCACTACGGCTGACTTCCAACGAACACGGTTTTGTGCAAGATTTCTAAGTTGACTCCAGCTCAAATTTAGAGACCTCATTTCATCCTCTGTAGATCTTCTTCAGGTTATACGAGGTCGACCGACTCCACGATTCACGTTATTGAAGGGGTTCCATTGTAGGGCATGCTTCGCTATGTTGTTATCATCCCTTCTAAACGTATGGCCAATCCAGTTCCACTTTCTACGACTTATTTCAATGTAAACTTCAACTTGATTAGTTCTGCGTAGTAATTCGTCGTTTGAAATTGTTCTTGGCCAAAATATGCGAAGAATACGTCTCAGACAGCGATTAACAAATATTTGTAGGCGGTTGGTTAGCTGAACTGTTACCTTCCATGTATTACATGCATATAATAAAACTGATTTTACATTTGAATTAAAAATTCGTATTTTAGTGCGAAGGCTTATATTATTGTTTTGCCACAATGGAGCTAATAACCCGAAAGCTGCTCTTGCCTTTTTTATTCTGTTATCAACATCAAGATCACTTCATCCATCGACAGATACGGTGCTACCCAGGTAGCAAAAGTTGTTAACTTGCTCATAACACAAGTCATTAGTAGGAAAGTCTCTGCATGAGCTTAGCAGTTTTGTTTTAGGGATATTTATACGTAGACCCGCAGGTGTTGATGCTTGGGATATAGATTCCGCCATATAAAGTACGTTGTTGATGCTATTCGAAAGGAGGCAGATGTCATCAGCATATGCTAGGTGGCTCAAGTGACTCCCATTGGGCTTCCATCTTATGCCACTACAACGTCTATTATTTTGAAGTGCTGCGTTTAACACGTCACCCATAAACGTATGAATAGGTCATATTACAGCTCTAAAATTTTAGTTTTTATAAAAATTTAATGTTTTTTAGTCCTTTTTTCAGTATTTTGCTCATAACTTAACCATTTTTAACCTTTTTGACAGATTTATATACCAACGTGCTTAAGAATAATATTACCATTAAATTGGGTTTTAGGTACATATATATGTATATATACGTCCATATATGTACATACATTTATTTAAACAAACTTAATTATAAAAAAATAATAAATAAAAACAAACTTAATTATAAAATAGAGTAATTTTTGGGATTTCAGTATTTTGATTATAACTCAGCCATTTTTTAACCGATTTGACAGATTTATATACCGACGTGCTTAAGAATAAATTTACCAGTTAGTTGGGTTATAAAGCTTGGACTAGGGAAGACCTACGATTCCCGGAAGTTGGGATATCTGATTTCCCGAAATTTTCAGAAAATATTTTTTACTAAAGATTTCCGATCTTTTGATATATAAGGAATAACCATAGGTCATATGACAGTCGAAAAAATCAGGTTTTTATACAATTTTTGATATTTTTTTGTATGGGAGGTAATACGCCCACTTCTCCAATCCCGCCAACATTTTGTGGGATGCTGTGTGCTAATAACCTTAATGTGTGTACCTTATTTGGAAACTTTGGCTCTTACCGTTCTCCAGATATGCAGAAAAAAGTATTTAAAATACAACAACAACAAGGGATTTTTGGAAAAAAATTAGAGGTAGTCGTGGTTTTTTGCTCATATCTCAGCCATTTTTGGACCGATCTGGCTGAATTGCAATATCAAGAAATAGTGGACTATATGTGACATAAATGTAAAACAACCAAGCCGCTATCATGTCTGGAGTATCCGGAAAACACATATCAAACGTAAGACGGACAGACGAACATCGTTAAATCAACTTCTCTCCTCATAAGGACCCAGAATATATATACTTTATAGGGTCTAAGATCAATATTATAGAAATTACAAACGGAATGGCAAACTTATATATACCCTTTTCCACCTGTGGTGAAGGGTATAACAACTATCAGCTGGGTGCTCAAGTAAAGCAGTGATGTCCACTTAAAGTTGTGACACTTAAAGAAAAACACACAATAGTAGGCGTGGAATATCCAGTACAAATACAAAATAGATCAGTAACAGTACAAGTTAAAAAATTTCTTTCAAACAGCATCGATATCAGCTCAAGACCTTCGAAAAAAGTATTGGCAAAAAGGCCGCTGCGCAAAAATAAATTTTTTGTATTTTTGGAGTTGTCGCGGAAGTGCAAAGCACACTGGGTTGAACTAGTTCATTTGTATACTGATATGTATTTATTTATAATACTTTCTGTTATTATCACATTATGGTGAAGGGTATGTTTATAGTATTGAGAATAGTCAAATATAGCACTCTTACTTGTTCTTTTTTTAATTCTAATGTCAAACTACGGCATTCGATATCGATCGAAATTCCCATTTAAATTGGATAGTAATTACGACCCATATCGAATGCCGTAATTTGGCCCCTGTTTGATAATGTGTGTTGGTGGGTGAGTGGTCTAAGACGCTGCATTACGTTAGGTGAATGCTATTAAAGATTCGGCATAACTGAATATTTGCGATTTTACTTATTCAATATCAAAACTTAACGAAAAAAAAGCCGTCAAGGAAAGTTAAAACGACAATTGAGTGCGTTCAGATTTTTTCGGCTTTACTCCACAGAGTCTGTTGTCTGCTAAATTGTTCTTCTTGTCCTTTTGGGGTATTTAAATTGGGCTAAGGAAAATATAAAAAAAACCCCAATTGCAACTAAAAAAAAAGAATTTGGTGTACAAAAAAAGCACATGCATCTATGTTTATGGAATAAATACGTATGCGTGTATATGTCAGGGGTATGTATCTTTGTATATATTCATAGTAAAAGGCAACTATTATCTCTTAAATTGTCTGCCACATCACAAGAAATATGGATTAAAATGTTTACTGCCACTGAAACTGTTGGCAAATTCTGATTTTCATCCAATGAAAGCATTTGAGATTGTTGTTGGTTGGCATTTAAACCGCTTTCCTTTCCACAGCTTAAAAGTTGTTTGCCAAAGATACACGTTTTTATTTATTCTCTTTTAAAAAAATAATTTTTTTCTTCATTTTATTATAAATTTAATTCGTTAACAATTATTTTATATTCTAGCCGCGGTTTTTGAGTTTCATTTGTACTTTTTCGCATGTTGCACTAAATGGCTGTTTGTTTCGTTGTTACCACAAATGTTTGCTTTTCTTTTTACTCCTGCCATTCAAAATTTTTTCGCCTCTGTTGTTAATATTATTGTGATATTTTTTTCTCTCCCTTCTTCATGCTAAATACATCTTAAAAACTTTAAGAAGGTTGGAGTGTTGTTTAGTCCTTTTAAGTCGTTTACAGTAATTCTTTCTTTAGTTCGCTCAAATGTATACATTTTGTATTTCATGCATACAAAATTAGTTTTAAGAATTATTATAATATAATTTTTTTTTTTTTTGTTCTTCATCTGTTAGTTGTGTTGTTGGCTTTTGTAGTTCTTTAATAAATTTAATGGATTGTAAGTAAGAAGCTTAAATTAAAAACGGTAACGGTTTTATTTTCAAATTGTTTACCGCAGAAAATTAATACCACTGTACAACAAAGGCACTTCTTTAAGTTCTTAAGAAATTCCTTTATATTTTGTCTTAAATTTAAGTCATTCTCTTGCAGCTGCACTCTTGGAGCATAAAAGGGCATATACCTAAAGCATGTCTTGGGCTTAAAATTGCTAGATTTTCTTGTTATTGTAGCTGAACAATGCCATATCTGGTAGCAAGGGAGGGTATAAGTAGCCCCTACGGAGTAATTCTCTCCATAAACTGATTATTGGCCAGTCTTTATACTGTTTTTAAGGGATCACGTGGGGAATGTGTTATTAATTGCAGTCGTGTCATCTCACGTCGATTTGCGCAAAAGGGCCAAACGAGTTTCGATGGCTGTGTGGCAAGTGGCATCATCCTGTTGGAACTGCATATCGTCTGGGTCCATATCCTCAATTTCCGGCCACAAGAAGTCTTTTAGCATCTCGCAATAGCGAACACCATTCACGGTTACTGCTGGGCCGATGTCATTTTCAAAAAAGTGCGGCCCGATGACGCCGCCAGCCCGAGAACAAGCTGGGCTAGTATGCACAGATGTTTCCACCTTTCCTACTGACCCGGTTTGCTGAAAGTTGCGCACAATTCTCCCGATTGTGGACACATTTGGTCGATTATGCTGACTGAAAAATCACGAAATGTATTTTGACTTGAACGTCCATTTTCGTAAAAAGCTTTAACAATCTTAACGATCTGCTCAATTGTGTAGCTCTCCATAGTTGAATGTGTCTAACACTGAAACAAAGAAATATCAAGTTAAGTTGGACAAAAACTAGACGTTAAGGCATAGTTCACAATTAACACTGTGAATTATGGTTAAACCACACTTTATTAGATAAATTCCTGAACTAAAATATCATAATTTTTTCTGTTTTAGAAAATTGTTTTTCGCTAGGCTTCTTTATATGGGAACTGTGAAAAATTCTGGACCGATCATCAAAAATTGCAACTTAATTGGACCAAATTTCACCTTAATATCATTACTCGTAATACATTTTACGAGTACTAAAGTGTTTTCAAACAGTGAGCATAGGAGTTATAGACTGATCTTTACGAAATATGAAGGTCTGATTTTTATATAAACCGAATTTGTGCAAAATTTAGTCCGCCACTGAATTTTAATTTTGTCATGTTCATACTTAAAATCAGGGTTTTTGTGATGTAGCGCCCAGTCTACACAGACCAATTAAAGCATTAATCAAAAATAAAATCATTTTTTATTAAAAATTTAATCAAGTGAACTAAAAGTTTAATCAAGTGAAGTTAACGTTTAATTAAGTGAATTAAACGATTCATTAAGTGAATTTAACGATTAATTAAGTGAATTTAAGGTTTAATAAAGTGAATTAAACTTTTACTTGATACAATTAATTTTTTTTTACTGTTTGCAAATTTAATTAATTTTTTAATTAATATAACAAATTTTTTAATTGAAATTAATTTTTATTTTTCTGTGTACCGAGCATATCAAGCACATTTGAGTGTTTCAAAAGCGAGCGTGATTTCAACAGATGAACAGACAGACGGACATGGCGAAATTAACTAAGAACTTCGCAAGGACCCGCAATACATTTACTTTATTTATACTTCATAGTCGAGGGTATACAATGTGTCTTTTTAAACAAGGAATTTTGAGATAATTTATATAAATTATTTTGTCAATTACATAGTTTTAAATTCATATTTTTATTATTCATATTAATGTATACAATAAAAATTTTAATTGATTACTATAAATTATTTTGTTATTTATTTCCAATTATCTGAGGTAATTAAATAAAATATAGATTTTTGTTGCTTATAATTTTTTTAATTAAATCAATTAATACATTGGTTGAAATTACACAGCTTTTTGATGGAATTTTTAATTAAAATTGAAAATATAATTTATTCAAACAAATCACATATATAAATTTTTACGTAATCAATTTAATCATTTTGTCGTTAGGCGCAAAATCAACAAATTGTTTACTTGGTTCTAAAAATTTGGTGATTAAAATCACTTTTAAATTAAACACTTACGAAATATTTTATAAAAAGTGCTTTTTTTAAGAAATTCGAAGCTTAAATTTAATTAGATTTCTTTTAAATATTTTTTACTTAAAATATAGACAATTAAAATAAAAAATATATTTTCTTAAAAAAAAAAAAATATTCTAAAAAAAGGCTTTGGTAGTGAGTGAAAAATCGTTCGTAATTTTAACGTTTTAATCACGCACGATACCGATGAATTTGTATTGCAATCACTCTCACGCGATTTATATATCAGGATTGCGTTATCCTAAAAAAAAATAAACACACTGTGGTTGCCTTTGGTACAAAAGAAAACAAATTTGAATTTTTTATTTATAACTTTTTCTTTATTGTACGTCTTCAACGATTAAAGGAGAAACTAAGACTAACTTTACAATCATCATTGTTTTTCCAAAATTACTTTTTATTTCTCTTGATCTATTTCATCAGCATAATTAATAAATTGTCAACTTGCAATTTATTAATCAATTATTCTTTAAAATATTTCTTTTTAAATTTTATGGTGTGACCGGACGTTATTTTTACCTGAAAATTGTCTGGATAAATGAAAAATGTTTTAACTTAAATTGGAGCGGAAATTAAAATTAAAGTATTTATTGAATAATTTCATTTGTCAACAATTCGTTGAATTGTTCAATGTTTTACTTTGTGAACTAAAATGCATTTATTGTTAATTTTGCTGATGCAATAGATTTACAGTTTTATTATTTACTTATTGTTTTTATGAATTCTTCGATTTTGTCAGGTTTTGAATATTTAGCAGGGTTCGTATATATAACTCGCGTAATTAATATTTAAAGTTATCGCAATCACAACTGATTGCGTTTGGCTTGAACAATTCACGTTACGACCAGACCTCTTAGATAAACACTTGGCAAAACAATGTTAAAGTCACGCTGTTCCTTAAAGCAAAGAGTCGTAATAAAAATCTAGTCTCATTTGTGAAAGGCGATATTTTACTTTGAGACTTTTCAAGAGAAGTGGGAGTAGTTCATAAAAGAGAGCTATAACAGATTTTTTTTTTCTCTAAAATTGTGATTTTGCCTTACAGTGATTTTGTCTTACAAATTGTGAACACAAATAAATGTCGTGCCTCATGACGTTCCGGAACGTCAACTCACAGACTGTGATAAATTATCGACATCATTAACCTATTTTGATTGATCAGTACAAACAAGTCTTAGGCCCGTTTTCACAACTTACCGATAACTAAAAATAGACTTTAACCGGCCTTATTAAAAGTGTTCCATTATTAAAACTTTACTTTAAGCTAAAGTGAACGATAAAGTAAATTAAGGTTCATCCTACCTGGTAGGTTAAAGTAAAGTTGTTATAATGGAACACTTTTTATACGGCCGAAAAAATCTTACTGCCTGTTTTTATAACGCGAGCGCAAAACAAATTTTAAAAAATTGTTTTTGTTTTAAATGTTAGTTAAAAAAGTCACTTCTGCACTCGCGTTCTAAGAACAGGCAGTTAGCTTTAGCTATCGGTAAGTTGTGAAAACGGCCCTTAATGATGTCGGTAGTTTATCGCATATTGTATATTCAGATCAATGTTGCCAAAACTTATTGAACAAAAATGGCTTAATTTACGGAAAAAAATGGCTAAAAGCTTTTTTTAATAAAACACATTAAAATTCAAAATGTGTTTAAGCCAACAAATCTATAAATTCGTAAACATATAAACCATCGCATTAAATTGGGAGCTTAAACTATTAAATCCTACAGTACACGGAATGTAAAATGCCTCATGCGCATGTGGCTCTGACGTAATTTTGACGTCACTACAAAGCCAAAATAGCAAGTTCGTGATGTGGGATGACGACAAAATTACGTCAGAACTACATACGAATGTGGCTTTTTACATTCCGTGTACTATAGGCTTAATACAAACCATATGAATTTGACAACATTAATCGTAGTGCTGCCACATGTTCTTTTTTAAGCTACATATAATACATGCGATACTGAGTTACTGCTGTTGAGTTTAAACTACATATAAATTTAAGTTTAGTTCAACTAAACCAGCGTTTTGACGTTCACCGATTTTTTAGCCATAAGTCGATCGGTATACTTAAAGCTGGGTTTTGGACCATTATTTTAAGGTGTTACAAAAATCAGCACAAATGCATAATGCTCTCTCCAATATGGTGTGGGTATAAATATGTTATTGTTGTTGTAAAAATATTTTCCTAACTGATAAAGTCGAGTTAACGGTTGTTCAATGTAACCTTTTTCTCAAATTACTTTTAAAGATGTTTATTTGGCTAAATACCCTCTCTTATTCAGCATTTTACCATGGACGTGAGAGCCAATTAATATTATATTCTGTGTTGATCCATTTTATAAATTTAATATTGGAATTCCGTTCCTTTTTCAACATTTGTAAATGTTGTGATTTAAACTACCTGCGTTTAAGTTGTTAAAAATGTTTATTTTACTTTTATAAATTAGTATAAGAAAATTAAAAATTTTCTTTTAAAAGAAAAACGGCAAACAAAATTTTATGGCTAAACAAGGTGAAAAATGGCTAATGGCTAAACAAGGTGAAAAATGGCTAACTATTAGCCACTAAATGGCTAAATTGGCAACACTGATTCAGAAACATATATAAACATCTTTCAGATGTTTTTTTAATATATAATTATTCTTTGAGAAACAATTTGAAATGATTGGTGGCGTAACATGACAAAAATTTGACTTTTCTGTGGAAATGCCCATATCAAATCCATTTCGACTGTAATATTGAAAATCTCTTTAACATGATTAAAGGGAGAGTATTTAAAACATAATTCAAACTGGGTGTTAATACTAATTAATGCCCCTGTTATCAGAGAAAAAACGAAAACAACACAGTTTTTCCTGTTAATTTTGCTAAGTTCGAAAATTAAAATAATGTATAAAAGTAAAGTCTTTGTTAAAATAATTAATTTTTGGTTGAAAATGTCTGCTCTAAAGATTTCCTATATTTTTTTTTTCTAAGGAACTTTTCTCCTTTTCCAAACGAATTGGAAAAAGTAACATTTTGCAAATATCTATTAAAACAATGCATTTTCACTGAAATCAACCTCAAAAATTACAACTAATTAATTACAAATTAATTTCTTCATTTCCAAATGACTTGAGGCGCTCACATAAATGTCAGTAACAGTCTCAAAGCCAAAATTGAAGCGTTGAAATCCATAAAACATCAGCCAACAAATTAAAACAATCAAATTTCCTTTTGAAAACGATGAGGACGTGTGCTTCCAGGCAAAATTAAATACTTTTGTGTGGTAATAAACATAAAAATTAACGACTAAAAGGATATAAAAGACAGATGAAAGTTTTTCTTTCACCCGTTTAGAAACACCAAAGTGAAAGTAAAAGACGCAACAAAATGTTGAAGCAGGAAAAAATGCTAAAATAGTTATTTAAACTCAAACTATTGAAATTTTCTATTTGTGGTTGACATTAAAATCAGTTTTTATGGCATAAATGTCAGGATAAAAGCAGGTCCTTCTTTGGCCATGATAACTGCCATTTTCTTTTTTTTTCAAAGAGATTTTGTCTTTGATGAAAATTACAAATATTTTTTTGTAATATCAAAATAAAGATTAAAAATTAAAACAAGAGAATTATTTCAAAAACACTGTAAAAATAAACGTCTATTTCTACTGCAGGCAGTTTCAACAAGCCATAGAACAATATAGTTAGAAAGGAACGTATCAATAAATTTTTTTTAAATGTTGTTATAATTAGCAACGTTTAGCCGAAAATATTCGAAACACATTCACACATGCCTTGAGTTTAGTCTGGCAAGCCTACACAATTTGCAAAAAAGAAATATTTCTGAAATTCGAGAAAATTTCTTTCAATAATTCTTGACCCACTTTTTGTTTTGTTTGTTTGACTTGTTATAGTACAAACTGTCATTCAATAAATTCCGAATAAAATAAAAGAAATGAATTTTTCAACCGGATCAAATGATAACGCATAATAGCGTTATTAAAGTGTCTAAATTCTATATTCGTATATTAGGACATAAGCTATTATTCAACATTACATATTTAAAAAATCCTCAGATTTTTAGACATTTAACACTTGAGAATATAAACAATTGAAGCACAGCCGCGAATAACGTTGTAAAAGCCACTTTTTGCAAAAACTGTTTTTTTGCAGATAACCGTTAACATTACCCTTTTAGACTGTTTAAACCTTAAATCACCCAAAATTATGCACCCTAACGCCTTCAAAGTGACATTCAAAGAATCAACTAGTGGAAGAACGTTGTAAGTTACTTACAAAATGATACAGAGTAAATGGTTTTGAAACGTGGAATAACGTTTTAAATGACATCACGATTGTGGATATGAAACGTTTTTCCACGTTTTTCCACTAAAAAAAGGTTATAAACTGTAAATTTGCATGTAATTTAAATCTTAAATTTTTTGATATTTTGAATAAAAGTTCTTATTACCATTATTTTTAATAATCTAAAGAAAAAAAAGAAAAAATTATTAATCTTGCCTGTTAAAAACGTTTTTTTGCTCTCCTGAAAAATAATTATTTTGTAACTTAAAACGTTATTCGCGGCTGTGCTTCAATTGTTTATGTTATTTGTGATGTACCTCGTCATTGCACGCTTAGTCAAAAACAAATGTAAATGCCATGTATTCTTCTTTTGAATAAAAAAATATTTTCAATTAAAAAGATTTTGTTTGTCGTGCTTAATTCCCAATTTTTATTCTTGATAAAAAAAAAAACTGAAATTTATTGTTGATGGGATAAGCTATTCCTATGCGCTTTTCACTTGTTGGTATGGTCATATCTTCAGAAAACTTCATCCAAACATTTTTGACTAAAGATATTAAACAACTAAAACTGTCAAGCAAATAAGAATTATAAGCACCAGTTTTACTTGTAACAATATCACAGCTTAAATAAAAACAACAGCAATATTCTTGTTAATTAAAAATTTTGTATTCCCAAAAACTACTTTAATAATAAACTGGCAAGTGCACGGCCTAAAAAAACTGAACTGACAACATATACGATAAAGCAAGTTGTTTTTGTTATGATTTTGTTTTTTCTTAACCTATTTACAACTAAGGTACAATTAATGTTCGGAGAATTCCAACCAATTGTAGTGGGGAATGTACCAACATACATAATTAGATGGTTTACGGACACAAAGAGCCTAATTTTGAAAGAAGATTTTACGGGGAATATGTGAAACTATAGACCGTTTTCACCATTTACATAGGCTTCGTCCTTATTAAAGGATATTTTTTAGAGTGTCACAACTTTGAGTTGGCATCACTGCTTTATCTGAGCACCAATTTAACAGCTGATAGTTGCTTTTTGTTAAGTTTGCTTTGAAATTTCGTGAATCTACTTACATCAGAGCAACGCGTGCAAATTGTTGAAATTTTTAAGCAAAATAATTCGGCGAATGGGCTGAAGCACAAATTGATATTAATTTTGAATTTCCATTCAAAATTTTATTTTCCGATAAAGCCCATTTCTGGTTGAATGGGTACGTACATAAGCAGAATTGTCGCATTTGGA
This sequence comes from Pollenia griseotomentosa, assembly GCA_963931875.1. Taxonomy (NCBI): domain Eukaryota; kingdom Metazoa; phylum Arthropoda; class Insecta; order Diptera; family Polleniidae; genus Pollenia; species Pollenia griseotomentosa. Next base: position 99,886,012 of record OZ007560.1, read on the forward strand.
GTGAGTTGCATTCACAAGCTTTTGTCGAAACACCATTAAATCTACATAAAATTACTGTTTGGTGCGCTGTATGGGCTGGCGGAGTCTGTGGCCCATATGTCTTTAAAAAAGATGATGGTCGGAATGCGAAAAGTTGTGGAAAATTGGTGTTCCAGATTGCGCCTTCTACGCGCCAGTCGTGGCGGCCACATGGCAGAAATCATATTTAAACATTAATTTCATAAAATTTTCTTTCCAATAAAGACCGTTTCATTGATATTTAAAATATATTTCTTTGTTTTATTATTGATTTAAACTTGTGTCACTCCATTAAAAACACCCTTTATAATAAAAACAAGTTAGAGTGTTATATTCGGCTGTGCCGAATCTTTGATACCCTCCACCAGTGTTGCCAAAACTTGGTGACCCAAAATGGCTAAATTTACGGGAAAAAATGGCTAAAAATGGGCTAAAAAATGGCTTAAAGCTTTTTTGAATAAAAACACATTAAAATTCAATAACAAAACAGAAATAATTCATTTAAATTTGTTTACAATGTTAAGATCAATATCTTAAACAAGAAGAAACGTAAATTAATATTAAATTAATAATTTGAAGGTAAATCATCATCACGACAACATTTACTCAACCTTTTGAGTTCAGATCTACAATAAAAAACCAGTAAGAAAGTATAGTCGGTCAACCCCAACTATATGATACCCTACACCACTTTAGAACCTATGTACGAAATTTTAACAAATAATCTCCAAAATTGCGACCTGTTCTTTGCGCACAAGGTTTACACGGACAGCCAGCCGGTCAAACATCGTTAATTCGACTCAAAAAGTGATTCTGAGTCAATCGGTATACGTAAAGGTGGGCTTAGGATCAATATTTTAAGGTGTTACAAAAATCAGCACAAACGCATAGTACCTTCTCCACTATTATGGTGTTGGTGTAAATATTTCATTGTTATGGTAAAAATATTTACCTAATTGATAAAATCGAATTAACGGTTGCTAAATGTAACCTATTTCTTAAATTAATTTTAATGATATTTACTTGGCTAAATACCCTCTCTACTTCAGCATTAGACCATGGAAGTGAGAGCAACTTTATAGTCAATTGTTGCATCTGTTAATTTAAATACCGATGTTTGTGTTGAAAAACAGCAAAAAAAATTTTATGGCTAAACAAGTTGAAAAATGGCTAAAAAAAAAAGTCTAATGGCTAAACCCATTTTTTAATGGCTAAACAGGGTGAAAAATGGCTACATCTAGCCACTAAATGGCTAAATTGGCAACACTGCCCTCCACCGGCAATTTGAATATTTCAGGAATGATATCTATATGATGTCTATTTATTATTAATTTATCTTTATAAAAACAGACATCAGCATTAAAATTTGTTGCGGCTTAGACCTATATTAAATTTTTGACCGACAGTCTTGAGTAAAATATCCTGATTCGTAACAGTTTAAGCCGAACTTAAATGATTTTAGGAGAGGGATTTATATTGGAGTCATGGTAAGTTATGAACCAATCATCCCAAAATTCCGCAGAGGTATTTCTGGTATTAAAAAACATAAATTTCAATACAGGGGTGAAATTAGTTTTAGCGTTTACGGTGAATTTCAGAAGGCTGCAACATATGGGATCTAAGGTAAATTATGGACCGTATATCACGAAATTGCATGACTTTTTTTCTGGCCAAATGAAGATAATTTAGAAGAAATTTTACCACAATAAATATATCTGCTACGATTTTAGGCGTATTTAATTAATTTACCAGAGTGGGCTTTGTATGGGGCCTATAGTAAATTATGGACCGATCATCACGAAATTTTTTAGTGCTATTTCCATTCCTATAAAACTGTGAAGTATTCAATTTTATTCTGATACCATTATAAATTACGGTTTTAGGCGTACTAAATTGTTTTTCGGTAGTAGGGTTTCTATGGGGCCTAGGGTAAATTATGGACCGATCTTAATGAAATTTTCTAGTGTAATTTCTAGTCCTAAAAAACTGTGACGTGCCAAACTTTGTTATGATAGCATTAATAATTACGGTTTTAGGCGTACTAAACTGTTTTCCGGGAGCAGGGCTTATACGGGGCCTAGGGTAAATTATCGACCGATCCTCATGAAATTTCACAGTGTGACTTCCAGTCGAATAAAACGAACATTTGCAAAATTTCATATCATTTCGTCCATTGTTCAATTATTTATGTTAGTTTTTGTAACAAAATTATCAATTTTTTTAAAGTGGTGGTTCCACATTTTGATTCATAGTTCTGATCGTACTGAACCAATTTGGCTGGATTTCAATCCCAAACTGCTTAACATAACTACAAGCAATTTGACACCCAGTTTTTTTATTTCTTTTGAGTTTTTCGAAAGTGAGCGTGTTTTCAACAGACTGACAGACAAATGGACATGGCTAAATCGACTTAGAATTACTCAAGCAGCCAGAATATATATACTTTATGGGGTCTGAGGTGAATAATAAAAAAGTTTCACACGGAATGACAAACTTAGTATACCCTCTTCACAACTTATTGTGGTGGAGGGTATAAAAATGTTACTTACCATAAGACCTTTTTCCCAGATTCTATTTTTTCATATATTACAATTTTAAGTTCTATATGCAGTGATGACAGAAGTGCTGAATTATCTGCATTTTGCAAATTTTATATCCCAAATTGCCAAAATGCAGATTTGAAGAGTTTTGGTTTGAAATTGCAGATTTTTTTTTAGCTCGGTGGAAACTTCTTTCCCTTGTCACCTTCGTTTGCACTTTTTCCCTTTCTTGCATTGATAAATGAAATATAGCAACCATTCACGCAAGAACCGATTATAAATAGATTCATTAGTAGGAATTTTATGCACAAAAGATTACTTAAAAATTATGTCATTTGACTTTAAACGAAATAATATGCATATGTATGTACCTATATACATATTCATATGGTCTTATGTATAAATATCTTAAATAGTTGCAGTATTTTATCTCTGGTCAACAAGACCTTTGCAAGTTAAAACAAGATGCCAAGCACTTAACTTTTAATCTATAATAACAAAGACGTGATTTATCCCTACTCAGCCTGAGTAGTTAAGTTTGAATAGATATTTTTAATCTAAAAATATTCAAAAATTATCAGCCAAATTCTGAAAATGGGATTGGAGTGAAATTTAAATCGAACGAATTTTTTCAACTTTTCTGGGTTAAAAGTTCAAAAATATATTTCCTTTTTATACCTCATACTTCGAAAACCACTTATATATATTTATGAGAACTACTTTTAAAACTACCATCGAGTTTAAATTCCAGAACATGCCTGTATATTTTGAATTGAATTATTTGAATTATATCTTTTTCTAAATAAATACATAAAAAATGTAATAAATGTGTTTTGAAGATTAATTAAAGATTTTTAAAACCTTGACGATGATTTTGCAGAATTTTTGATGAAAAATTATGGGTTTTTGCTGATTTTATTTCTAAAAGTTTTGGCAACACTGTCTGTAGGGCTTAAAAAACGCCTTTTAATTGTGACGATAGGTTGTAGTTGCATAACTGGTTACAAAGTGTGTAGTTTATAAAGAAGTTTCTTGCAATTCACCCAGAAAATCGTATATTCATATAGCCCCAGCTGGGTAGAGCGCACAACTAAACAAAATCAACAAAAACAGAAGAGACGCAAGTTAAAACCTCAACTGGGGCAGCAAATGTTTTTTTTTTAAATATTAAGACTTGTGTTTGTATGTAAACATCATACCGTTAATTAAATGATGCGGACGTGGTGTAGTGGGTGAGTTGCAAGACCAACAACTATAGAAGTTGTTGTTTGGCCTGGGTTCAAGCCTTGACTCAGACAAAATTTTTTTGTAAGTTTTTTTTTTAGTGGTTATATGTACGGTGACCATAGTTTTTAAGCCAAAATCCAGCACACAAAAATTTCATGTTATGTAAATATGAAGATCATACATATTTATCTGCCGTGATGAATCCACCACGAGTTTGTTTTGAAAATTACTTAAAAAATAAATGACTTTGAAACTTAAAATTAAGTACTTAATGTCCTCCTGTTTATTGTTCATGATTAAACCAACTGCTTGTTTTTTGATAACTGAAGCAAAACCCACTAGTTGAACTTACATTAAAAATAAAAACAAACTTTGAAATTTTGTCTAAGAGAATTAAAATTTTTCTTTTTGTTTAATTAACAACAAATAATGTTAAAAATCAGCACTAATTTAAAGCGCCTGATGTTGAAATATATAGACACAACATTTTGACCACCACTTAAAAAAATAGTAAAGCGATGGCCCTACAACGGCTCATATTATTAGGTCATCTCTATCTAATCATTTCCAAATTTTAAGTTAATGAAAATGGTCTAACATTGAAGTGGTTTGTTTATTTAAGATTATTGTAGCTAAATACCTACACTGAGAGAAAAAATATTTTTCAATATGGTCACATCAAAAAAAAAAAAAAAACTATTCCCTTTCAATAATTTCTCAAGCTCAAGGTCCGTTTTATAAAGAATATTTATTTAAAACTTATCCAATATTTCGCTATCTTAATGGATAGCTTCTTCAGGGATTTTTTGGTTTTTTTATATTTCAAACAAATTTTTATAAACAAAATTTAATGAAAAAACAAAATTGTCAATTATGAAAATTAATAAAAAATATACACAGGAAACAAAAATTATTCTATTAGATTTTTATAAACTTATTTAATTTCCTATCTTATTCTTATAAATTAAATGTCTGTAATTTTGAGTTACATTGTCCGTATCTGTCTTAAAATTAATTCTTTGTTCCATTGGTATGTTTATAAAAATCTTGGTCCATTTTCCTCAAAAAGATTGAAACAATTTTTAGTAGAATTCTTAATAAATTTAGGTATTATACCTGAATTGCGGCAACGAATTAGAAATGTAATGTTTGCCTTTAGTTTAATGTTCCTATCTCTCAATATTTTATACTTGTTTATTATCCTTCTCGTCTCCTCTTTCCTTTTAAGTTAATTGTAGTTAATTTTTGAATAGAATATTATAATTTCTTCTTAAATAATATTAAGAAGGTCGAAGAAATTAAGCTAAATAATTTAAAAAAAACTATTTTTGACCAAAATTTTGAAAAATAATATATTTAACAAATATAATCTGGGAATTCTCACTCATGGTGAGTAACATTTATTTTTATTAATTAAACCATATTATTGTCCCCGGCAACCATGTTAAGAAGTCACAACCGTATTGTGGTTGTTATGTGACCAAAAAAATGTTTTTTTTTCTGCATGTATATTCTTCACTTTAAAGGCAATAATTTTAAAGAACAATGTCCAAGCTTTATTTTTGTGGGCAGAAATTATTAGTTTTTGCAATGCATTTGCTCATTTAGGAAACCTACATTACAATTTTTCGTAATTTTTCCATACATTTTTTAAATAACGCTATTTAAATTCTAAAATTTTTGTGAAAATTAAAAAAACTAGCAACGCAGCTTGAAAAATCCATTAATTTCAAATAATTTATTAACAACTAATTTTGAATTTGTTCTTTCCTGAGTTATACCGGGCTTCAGATTTGTACTGAGATTATGTTATTATTAATCACCTATATATATAAAAATGGAAACTGTTTGTCTGTTTGTTTGTTGGCCTATAGACTCCTAAACTACTGAACCGATTTCCCTGAAGCGGTACCCTCTATGGGATGCCAATATTAAGTATCGCATTTCTTAAGAGCCGGTGCACCCATTTTCTTGAATTTTTTACAGTAGCTTCTTCTGAGCTCCAAAATTTAAATAAGATAGCAGCAGGGGAAGTGGAGCCCCCATAGGACGCCAATGTTAAATAACGCATATCTTAAGAACTGTTATAGTGAGAATGTTCAAACTAAAGCTTCGTACAGACGATGGTCAGATCTTACAATGTTGTCCTTTTTCTGACAATGGTGCCATTGTCACCCACCATAGAATGCATATATTAAATATCGCGTAACTGAAGTACTATTATAGCGAGAGCCTTTAAACGTGGTTAAGGCGACTATTATGGCAAACTATAAAATTCAAAATAGAAATGGGAGGGGTTGACGGTGGAGGAACTGTACCTCCCATAGAACAAAAATATTACATACCGCATAACTGAAGACAAAAGCTCTCAAGTTTTGTAGGAACTTCTACACCTTTCAAAATAAAAATAAAGGGGTAGGTGCAGGGGAAGCAATATATTTTTACAGAAGCATCCTGTGAGCCAAAAAAAAAAAAAAAATAAAATAGAATACTTATTTTGTCGATAGGGGAAGGGAAGCAGTACCCCCGTACGAAGCAAATGTTGAATAAAATTTATGACTTAGTCAAGTGACTGATTCATCATCACGCAGTCCAAACGGCTAAAGTTAGAGACATGAAATTTGGACAGTGCATTATTCCTTCGAAACAATGAAAATATGAATTACTCCATATCTGAGGGAAGGTTAAAGAAAAGTTTTCAAAATAAATACAAATAACTTTGTTATCAAAGTCGGAGTGGCTCCTCCATTACAAAGATAGTGTAAATAACAGTGATCCGGAGAACAGTTACAGGAAAAAAATTGATTCTGTACAAATATTTGGCTTGGTTATCATAACACAAAAGTGAGCTAGATTGGAGGAGTGAGGAAGGTACCTCCCATACAAAGATAATTTAGATTTCTTTATATCTGGGGAATGGTCACAGTATGTAAAAGTTTTCAAATTTGCAACAAATAGTTTGGTATTCTTTACAAAATATCTGTCAAAAAGTTGGCTGGATTGAAGAAGTGGTCAGGACACCTTCAATATAAGCACAATATAGGTAGAAGTATCTAAATTTGGTACTATTTGACTAATTTTATTTCAATGGGGGAAGCGAAGCGCACTGGATAAAGCTACCCAGTAAAAACTTTGCTTACTTTTTCAAAATGAATACCTTCTCTCACTCATTATTTAGTAGCTTTTTTCTAAAACTGCTTCCATAACAACTTCTATAACTACTTTGTTCTGGATGTATTAAAGTAAAAAAAAATAATGACTTACTTTTGAATGCGTTCATTTTGGGACATCCCGTGTAAAATTCATTGGTTCTCTCAGTAGAATTGTAAGTAGTGCTTTTAAGTTTTTCTGATTACTCAACACATTATTTTGTAGGCGAAGTTTTTACTGGGTAGTATATTGGATAAATTCAAAAGCCTTTTGATTTATATTGCGCAAAAATAAATATTTTTTAATGTGTTGAACATTGCGCAATACGCACATGTGTGCGTTGGTTTTGTTTACTTTTACATGTATTTATTAAAAAATTGCGCTATGTATTTGTTTTTTACATTGCCCAACTTATTTAATAATGTGGAGCTAATCTACGACAATAACAGCAATAACGTACTCCTCAATAATATTGCAAATGCATGGGTACCTTAAGATCCCCAGTAAAAACTTCGCCTACATAATAATGTGTTGTGTAATCAGAAAAACATAAGAGCACTACTTACAATTCTACTGAAAGAACAATGAATTTTACAAGGGATGCCCCAAAATGAACGCATTCAAAAGCAAGTCATTATTTTTTTAATTTAATGCACCCAGAAAAAAGTAGTTATAGAAGTTGTTATACATGTAGTTATAGAAGAAAGCTACTAAATAATGAGTTAAAGAAGCTATTAATTTTGAAAAAGTAAGCGAAGTTTTTACTGGGTCTTATTTACAATTCTATATCTTTGGATATTGCCATATCTAAGGAACGATTTTACTTTAGATTTAATTTGGAAACTGCAGATTTATTTTTACTATTTTCGAAAAATTTGTTTCATCTTGTTGCCAAACTAGAAAAAATTGCATTCAAGCCTTCGCTTCTTGTTGTTTTCTATGGAAAACAATTCGAATCTATTATGCCAATTGTATTTTACTATGATACATATATTTACCATGTTTATCCCACATTCTCTTTGCCTTATAGACAGATTCCTTTCTTTTACCGCCACAATAATACAAGTCATAATAATCTCATGTTCTATTAATTGCAATCCATGGCTTTGATAATTAACGACCCGTACAGTTTTCGTTCATACATTTGTACTTCGAACCAACTATTCGTCCATTCATACACACAAACCAGGTCTTCGTTTGTGATTAAAATTACTGGCCGACCATTAATGATTTCTTCCCAAACGTTGATGGTCAAAGAACCAGAATCAGCAGACAGAGTAAAACATGAGCGAGGCATTTGTTGCAATTAGAAACATTTACTTACAGAAATTAATGTGGCTGCTATAAATTAGATTTTTTAGATGTTTATAAATCCTTTAAGTAGACATTGATTTTATGGTCTAAGAATTTATGTATGAGACACTGTATGTTTTATTTAGCTTTAAGTAAAAGTTTAAACATTCTTATTTTGTTTCTTTTAAATTGATAAATATATTTTTGTTATTTAGTAATTGATAAACTGATTGGCATTCAGTAAATTTCTTTGTTTCAATGAAGTGCATTGAAAGTAAAGAAACATTTCAACTTGTAATCTTTGTGAAAGTTTTTCATTTTGAAAAACAATGCAGAGAATTCATTTATTAAAATCGTAAAAGATTAAAATAAAGTTGACTTGAAGTTCTGTTTTTTTTTCTGTATTGATAAAATTCTTGGTAGTTTGTAATTGATATTGTTTGGAAGAAATCATTTGGAAAATATTGATAAGCAAGGAGCACTGGTGTCGCACTATTCTTATGCATTAAAAGCAAAATATTTTTCATTGAATGAATTCTAGAAATCGTTATTAAACACCTACATATCGTCACTTAACAAAAAAAATTAGAATTAGAGTTTTTGATTGATTTTTCTTCTTTTTATTTAACTACAAGTTCGCAAAAAATTGTAGATCCCTGCAATCAAAAATGGCGACTTAATTACAGAAAAACAAACGCCAAGTAAACCTTGTTGTTATTGATTTTGTAAAGTTTTTTGCTTCTCCACTAAAAAAATAAAAAGGGTTTTTACTCCCTCTACATTTTAGGTCGCGATATATAATAGTTTTGATAATTGTTCATATAATAAAATTATAGACGACGCTTTAACGAGCCAACAACAGACGGTATAGACGAGACTATATACGATGAAACAGAGAAGAAAACAGCAGACGCTATAGCAAGCTATATGCAAGACTATTAAGGAGAGGCTTTAGATGAAGCTATAGACGAACATATAGACAAAACTGTAAACCAGACAATACAACGTGTTGTGTATTGATAACCAAGACGCTTGTACTTAATTTGGAAACTTTGTCTCGTGCCGTTCTCCAGATCTGCAGAAGTGACTGTATAACGTCTTTAGAAGTGAGGTGCCACGCCAATTTCTCTAATCTCGCCCATATTTTTAGACAGGTTTTGTATTGATAATTTATCTATGTGTACCAAATGTGGACATTTTTTATCTTACCATTGGATATAAATAGATCTATTTTGTGCCACGCCCACTTGTCCAATCCCGCCCACATTTTTTTGGATGATGTGAATAAAAAACAACAACATGGGATTTATGGGAAAAATTAGAGGCAGTCGTGGTTTTTTGTTAATATCTCAGCCATTTGTGGAACAATCATGGAGAATTTCAATATGACATATATGTGACATAAATACCTGGAAACCCATTAGGAAAACTTCCCTGCCGTCAAATGAGTAGCTAACTACAAAAAAACCCAACTTTAAGTTAGCTTGTATAGACTAACTTAAAGCCAACTACTACGCAATGCAAAATTTACATTAACCAAAGTGTATACAAACACTGTGTTGTATATTTTAAGTAGAGAGAGCCAAGTCGTTAGCAAAAAAAATCAACGTTGTTATTGTTGTTATGTTATGACAATTTCATCTCATATTTACGCTCTTAATTGAGTAATGGCAAAAAACATAGTTTTTTTATTCAAAAACTAGACTGCCCCAGTAGGCTAGCTGGTAGTGAGCAAGTCTATCAGCGCCGAGGTTGCGGGATCGATTCCCGCCAGCGACTCTGGTTAAAAAAAAAGTTGAATAAAAACAACTTTGATTAATAAAATAAAATAAAAGAAAATAAAATAAAAAAAATAAAATTTTTTTATTTTTTTGAAAGTATTCATCCAATGAATAACATTCATAGATCGGCCTTAATCGGCCTTAACTTAAACTAACTTAACTTAAAGCTAACTTAAAGTATTGAGTTTATAGCTAGCTACAAAAAGTTAACTTAAAGTTAATTGAAAGTAGTGCAGAGTCGGACAATCGACTACTTCCTAGGACATCGCAATGTTAAAATAGTTAGTTAATTCCATATAAAAGTAGTGCAGGTGTCAACCACCACTAGTTGAGAAATAGTAAGCTTTCAGTTAATTTAAAGTTAACTGAATGTCCGACAGGGTTATTACAACGGACACACGGTCATCGTGATTTTAACTTTTCATAAGAATCCAGAATATATATATGTACCTTATAAAGTCTACGATCAATATTGTAGAAATTACAAACGTAATGACAAACTTATATATACCATGTTACCTTCAGTGAAGGGTATAATTGCACTAGCCAACAAGGTTTTGGACTGGAGCAACCAAATATCTTTCCTTGGGTAATTTGGTGGGCTGAATTCGAATCTGTAATTGGGTTTTCTCTATTACGTCAGGTTTTCGAGATACAAACAAATGAGTTTATTTAAAAATCAATGAATTTTCAAGAGTGTTATTTGAACGTCCTTTGTATTTTATTGTTTCGGTTTCACGTATTAGAGTCCAGGAATAGTCTCCCAGCATGCTTTTGTCTCAAAATCCTTGATAAATTCTTTCAATTTTCATTAAATCTTGGTGAGCACGCTCCCCTTGTTCGCGCTCACTGCACCTAGGTTTTTTGGAAAAAAAATCTAAATGCGAATGAAGAAAATGCAAAGTATTGTCGGTGTCCACGGTTTGTCCAAATTCTGACTGCAAAACCAAAATAATGTAAATATGCATATTTTAATGATTCTGATGTTGCATATCCTTTTTTCTAACCAAATATTCTCCACACACAAAGCAAAAATAGAAACACACGATCTCCCTGACATGCTTAAACGCTACTATTATGAAGATTTAAAATGAATGTGGGCTTCTGTCAAATAAATAATTGTGAAATTATAGTGTCATTGACTGTTTTACAGTATTGCCAGCATGCGATTAAAAAAATTAACAAGGCGTGATGGCCCAATTCGAATTCAGCGCACCCAGATTAGTTAAAAATCATGCTTTGTTTCTGCAGTAAATTTTTTTCATAATTTGTAGACTAACACTGGTCTACAAATTATGAAAAAAAGAAGAGCGGCTTTAGACGAGACAATACAACGCTAAAGACGAGGCTATAAATGACGCAAATCCTTTTTTGATTCTTTTTCTTTCTTCCAATTGAAGTATCAAAAATTTTAATATTGCAGTGGGAACCCATAATTTAATATGTACGTTTGTATATGTCAATTAATGGGGAAAGTGTTCTGTAGAAAAAGTGCATTAATTGCATAAAAATAGTTAGTGCCAAAATTATATTTGTATGTTTTTGATAATTTATGAATGTGATATAATTTTTAATTCCATATTTTTGGTTTAAAAGATAGATGGGATAATAAAGAATTCTAAAACACAGATTTTGCCCGTTTACACCCCAAAAGAGCTGAATTTCAAAAAAGTACCAGACAACGATAAGTATTAATTTTTTTTTTTGGAGTTCTCTGAGTTTAGGATATATGAAGTTACCTTTTTTTACCCCATAAAAATTCCTGTATATGCACATTAAAGGAGCAAAATATTTTGTAAAAAGAACCAAAGAAGGTACGATTTTCAATCCTTAAACGTTCGAATTTCGAAAAGTACCAAATTTTTATTTTTTAAATAACCCAGTAAGTTTCAGGAAGTAAGAAAAGCACATGAGCGCTAATATATGCACTAGCTTAGCCTTACATACTACTAAAGCAGCGTTACCGTTGTGATACTAAAGTATCAGTATGACCCTTTTTTGGCGGTCTTGATACCTTTTATGACCCTTTTTTTTATAATTTTCACCTATTTTGTGCCACTTTTTGACCCTTTTTGGAAATATCACTCACATTTTGTTTTTTTTTTTTTGTCAACACTGCTGAACGTTAGTGCTAAACAAATGTTTTCGAAGTAAGCGGAGATGGAGAAATAGACTTCAATTGAAGATTTAATACCAAAATATAGAACGCACATTTCTGAAAAGTAATTAGTATTCGTAAAAAGTTTGTGTTAAAAGATTTTTTACGACTTCTAAATTAGATATTCGATAGTAAAGTACAAATTAAAGTACAATTTCCCTAATAGCAAACATTACTCATATTTATACATATTTGTTATTTTTTATTTATTGAATAACTTATGGTGATTTCTTAAAAAAAAAAATGTGACATTTTATTTAAAAAATGCAGTTAAGTGTTCGTTTTTTAAAAATGTTTTGCTCTCTTAAAGAGTAGCAAGTTTTATGCTAAAAAATTCACCTTTAATAATGCCATAAGGCATTGAACTTTTCGACAATGTTAAGAGTGCCCTGTAAACTAGGTGACTTCGGTATATGTATGGGCCAATTTTTAAAACGACGATTGCCTTAAAGAGCAACAAAGCTTCGCAAAAATTTAAAAACTCGAAAAAGTTTGCAAAAATAGCGCCATTAAATTGATTAAAAGTCCCTAAAACTAACAGGAATGAAAAAATTCGGTAAAAATTGCTAAAATCCCCAAATATTTGGTAACAGCGGTAGGCACAGTCTAATATTTATTAAAAATCTTTAAAGCTTTAATGAATTAAAAAAACTTACAGAAAAATCATGTCAATCGCGAACAGGGCTTAAATTCGCAAACGATTGCAAAATTGAAAACGAACCCTAAAATTTATTCAAAATCGGTAAAAAAGAAAATGTCGGATCATAACAGTATTAAAAATATTAGTTATAATGATGAAGAACAAACTTTTTGTCAGGTGTTAAAAACAGGATAAAAAGTGCCTACCTGAAATAAATTTTTTTTGTTTGTTTATTAAAAACTTAAGCTACGGTCACACTTATAACTATATACTTTTGTTAATAGTTAGTGAGATTTAAAATCGTCTTAATATTACAAAAAAAACTAATTATACTACTGACATAGAAAAAAACAGTTTTTTGTAAGATGTGGTATTTTAATCAAAATAAATATTGCTATTAAGCGAAATGATTTTTTAGTTTGGTTGTTGGTCCCGCTTTTTTCGTAAAATATTTTATAAGTCTGACCGTAACTTTAGTCTTGTTTTATTAATTAAAATGGGAAATACAGCTTTTAAAAAACTTACGCCTTTTATATTGAAATACCCTTTTTTGGACCCCTTTTTCTGGAAAAACCTCTTTTTGTGACCCTTTCCAAATTTCCTGTACTTAAGGCTGTTTTACACTATTACACAAGTGTTACGTATTTTGCGGAAAATACAACCCTGTCATGATAAGTTGTTATTGTTTTTGGAAAATTTTCAAACAATTTTCAAGCATTTTCGTAAAATACTTAAGACTTTGTGGGACAGTGTAAAGTACCTTTAAGAAGCAGCAGAGATGCGAATACCTTTGAAGTGAATTTTTAATGTAAGTTAATAAAAATGACTGAATAACTTCGCATTATCCCTTATAAGTATGCAGGTTGTATGTAAATAATTAAAATCACTATTTTAAAAGAAAAAATTCACGAACAAAATTCTAATTGGTTCTGTTAATCTCTTACATGAAAGCAGGTTGTATTGCAATGGTTTTAAAATGTGTTTACAATTATTATCGAAACATTACCGAACATAGAAATTACTTTTTTTATAACGCAATCAGTCATCATATTGTTTTTTTTTTTTTTTGCAAAGGGGAAAAAGTTGTGCTACCAAGTGGAAATTCGAAAGCCGAATTTCAAAAAAGAGCCAGACACCTGTCCGTTTGTTTTTTTTTAAAGAATAACGATAAGTATAATTGGTATTGTGGTTATTTTGTTGAACTATTTATGGTTTTTAATCCAAATTTTTTTCATGTTGTAAAATTCCTTTCTTCATAAAAATAATTTAATGAAAATTAAATTTAATGAACTTAAGCCTAATTAAAAATTTCCTTCAAAAAAAAAAAAATATTAAAAAAAAGAATAACGATAAAGGTACGTTCAGACTGATCAAATATTTGAAAGCAAACATCAAATATTTCATTAACGTAGTCTGAACATTTGTCCAATGTGAACATAGTGTGAACACAAAATATCAAATATTTTAGTTATTTTTGAGCAAACATTTATTTGATATTACAAAAAAAATTGTAAGAGCAAACAACGACAAATAATTTAAGCCATGTTCTCGATAGAAGCAATTTTTCCTGTAAGTTTTCGGATTCTTTACAATTTTAAAGATTTTAAATAATTATTAGACTTTGCTATCATGCCGCTATTAGCAAATTTTTGCGAATTTAGCAATTTGCACCGAATTTTTGCCATTCCTTACACTTTTAGGGACTTTTAATTAATTTAAGCATGTTTGAAATATTAAAGTTGTTTGCGAATTTCCGATATTTTTTGCAACATTTTTTTCTTCTTGTTTTTACCCGACATATTGCTTTTTAATCGATTAAGCGATTTCAAATACATTTTAGGGTTTGTTTCCAAGTTTGCAATTTTTCGCGAATTTTAGCCATGCTCGCGAAAAAGTGATTTTTCGCTGTGAATCTTTACAGCTTTAACGATTTTTAATAATTATTAGGATTTGCTATAATACCGCTATTAGCAAATGTTTGCAAATTTCCACTAATTTAGCAATTTTTACCGAATTTTTGGCATTCCTTACAGTTTTAGGCGCTTTTAATTAATTTTATGTCTTGTTTGAAATAAATAAATTTTTCGCGAATTTTTGCTATTTTTGCAAAATTTTTTTTTCTTTTTACCCGACATTTTGTTTTTTAACCGATTTAGCAATTTCAAATATATTTTAGGCTTTATTTCCAAGTTTGCAGTTTTTCACAAATTTTAGCCATGTTCCTTCCGTTACCAATTGTCTTCCAGTTTTTTCCCTTTTTCATTCTCCTGTTCTAACATTATAAGATATGTTGCTCCACAAAATAAAATAAATAAAATAGCTTCTGCGGTCATTTTTACTATTTTGGAAATATATTTTTATTTTTAGACACTTTCATCAAATAATTATTTGATGCAAATATTTGTTTTAGTCTGAACGCATGGCAAACATGAATTAATTTATTTTATTTGACACTATTTGCCAACTGTTTAAACAAACAAAAATTGTCAAATATTTGAGCTTAGTTTGAACATTAAACAAAATATTTTTTTGTTTCACATAGTTTGAAGCAAATATCAGAACAAATATTTTCGTCAAATCTTTCATTAGTCTGAACGTACCTTAAGTATTAATTTTTTTTTGCATATCTTTTAGTTTAGAGCAATGAGGTTAGGGAATTTAAATGTTTTCACCCTTTTTTATGATGAATCAGTCAGTAATTAACGTTACAATTTTAAATATATATATGATCTTGTTGGCTTAGGTAAGGTTTCAAATTGTAACTGATTACCCAGTGAAGTCTAGAGACTATTAACTTGATATAAACTCTTGGTTTCATATGAACTCTTGGCTCTTTGTTAGTGTCTTATTCAGGTGTATATCAAGGTACTTCTCCCAAGCATTTTTAGGTATTAAAAAACATGTAACATGTTTACTTTTTAACTTATTCACTAGATACATCAATCAACCATGTTTCTTATATTATGCAAATTCACATATTCAATGAATAACTTTTATTAAAATATGTATAATTAATAGACAACCTTTAAACTAAGCAATATTGTCAAAAAAAAAAACAAGAATCTGCATCAAGAAATTTTCCTATTTTCTGGTTATCAAATTCAAAAACTTTATCTACATAAGCGAAACAGTCTAAACATAAAAGTTCATCCACCCTGCCCTTCTTCAACTATTAGGACTTTTATCTTTTTGTCCAAACAAAACTTTTCTAACTGCATTAGTGTGCACTTTCTCTTAAAACGTAGAGAAAAGAAAACTTTTTTTTAATAAAGAGTCAATATTTATTCCTACGATTACACATTCAAACAGAAAGCAGTCTCATGTGTTAAGGACTTTTTCTGTTTTGTTTGCCTTGGACACTAATGAATTTTCAATAAAGTTTTCCTCCATATGGCAGGAAGTTTGATTTGTTGTTGTTTGGCTGTTTAAACCCAAAAAAAGAAAAATTGCCACAACTCCATTTTCGTTGCTTTCCAGACTTATTTCATTTACAAATTATGATTTATTAGTTTTTAATTTACTTATTTGTAGCTTTGTGAAAAGAAAATTATATCTAAAACTGAAATAATGGCAAAGTTTAATTTTTATTGTGGTTTTGGATGTTTTGTTTTTGGATAATTTTAAATCCGCTATACAATAATAAATAAATTCCGTCATATGATTCCTTAAAGGAACAAAGGTCCACAAATATTGCAGGTGGGTGCAGAGCGATTCTTCTTCGCTGCTTTTGCTGGAGCATACCCTTGTACCAAGGTAAGGTTTCTTGGCCTAGTGCGAAATCTTGCTGTGATTATTTTATCACTACAGGGCTTCCAGTTGATCAGAGCATCTTGGACATCCATATACAGCAGTATACCAACTTCACTGGATCTTGGTTGATTGGTTGGTTTTGCGGACTGTGAGAATTTCGGAGCTAGTGATTTCTCCATCCGTACTTAGATCAAGTCAAAGCGGTGTCAATAGTACAGTAATTACGGATTTCCTTAAATCAAGTACAGGACCCTTATTCAAGTACAGATTGTTCAAATGCGGAATACTTAACTTATCCATATTAAATCTCAAATTCGTACTTAAAACAATCTGAAAACAGGATTGACTTAAATTAAAGTGAGCTAAAATTAATCTTAAACTCAAAATACAAGAACCAAATATCTAAGAGGGTTTAATCTCGACTCGAACTTGAAATAATCCGAAAGTGAGATTAGATTGATTCTATCCTAAACACTTACCACACAGAAAGAATATAATTATTTAACTTACTCGTTACACATGTTTATTTCACTTTTCTTGTATTCCGCCCTTTGTTAACCGAAGATTTCTTAAGTATAAGACACCAGCAGCATGCCCAATATGGTTTCTGGCTGCTTATGGCCATCCTGTTTCGCACAATCCTAGAAGTAACAGGTTATAGTTGACGAAATTTTGCATACTTGGGTCAGTTTAGATGGAAATAGGAGAGTGCATACGTTCCATGTTCCTTACACGAGTATTTTGTTTCATTCTAAAGGTCGTCATCGTGGGCATCCGTTTCAGATATAAAAAGTGTTTAAGACAAAGCGAATTATTATGGCAGCTTGTCCGATCGTGGTATTGGGGCGGCCGACAGCCGATATGCAGTCTAGGAACAGTTGAGTTTTAGTGATTGACATCCAGTTTTAGTCTGCAATTCAGTGTATCGGAGCCACATTGGCTGGAGATATTTGGTGTTAACCGGAAGTAGTGAGCTGCTTGAGAAATTCAGAACAAAGAAGTCGCTTCTTGTATTTCCAAGTGAATAACAGAAGAGCACCTCTATGAGCGACCTCGTTACAATAACAGTAAATGTTAAAATAAATTTTGGATCTATAATTTTTCCGCAGTTTTATTTATAAGATTATACATAATTTTACTGCGCAAAAATTGAGTAATATGAAATCTTTTAAAAGTCATACCAAAACAAGAAAACATTTTCACGAATACTTCGATTTACTGCTTTTAATTAAATTACGTTTGAGGGTCTGCGGAAAAAATTGTCTTCAGCTGGGAACTGCACGCCAAGATCATCTATTTTAGTCTTTTTCATTTATATCTGTACCAAGCTTAAAGTCTCTAGCATTTCGGAAGCAACACACAGACGTGTTTTACGCAGGAACAAGTCGTAAAAAGCTCCAAATGGACCCTTTAAGACCGTTATGTAGGAAAAACAGTATTCAAAATTTACCGTACCTGATTCATCTTGCTGTATCTTATCATCATATAGAATAAAATGCTGCAATAAGAAGTATCTTTGTTACTGTTTGAAAAGATATATAAAAAAAGATTTAAAATAATAACACAAAAAGTACACAAACGTTAAGTTTTTACCTAATTTATATCCCAGAATATTCCAATTTGAAAATGGTACTCATAAGTGCACTGTTAAATTTAATTATTTATTCTGCACAAAGAACTCTTATATAAATCTTTAGCTGATAACATAAATTTGATTTGCCGGAACGATGCTGGCCATTGGTCCCAAATAGGATACAATCGCGAAAATGTGTTTTAATAAACTGTAGTGTTGGATACCAGTACTTTCCAACTTCTTTTTTTTCTACACTAGATTCAAAGATATAGTTACCGATTTCTCGCTATTTTCACTTTTTCTAACAGTATTTTTATGCCAACACGCAAACAAACGTTATAATTTTCTTTATCTAAAATGATTCAAAAAAGAAAAAGTGCTATATTTGGCTTTGTCAAAGCTTCGAGATCCTCTACAGAGAGTAAAAATATTTTAGAAGTTTGCCTTATATTAGATATACTAATTATGAGCAGATCTTTATAAAACTGATTCCACAGTATTACAATTTGTTGTGGTCTTAGGCGTTTTAAAGTTTTTCAAAAGTACGTTTTGTATGGGACATATTTAGGCGCATTAAAGTGATTTTTAGGAGAGGGAATGAATCTAATGTGTACCATGGACTGATCTTCACGAAATTTTGGCAGTGCGATTTACTGCAAAATAATTTTTTGTAAAGTTTTAAGGTGTTTCACGTTTCGAAAAATCGACAAAAAAAATCGGAAAACTTAAAATTTAGTTTTTTTTTAACAATTTTTGTTCGATTTTTATAAAAAAAAAAAACATTCAAACAAAAACATAATTACTTCATACCAAGCTAGCATTTTTAATCATGAAAGAGATACTGGGTGTCTCATGAAGAGCGTCTTTGATCGTCGATGACCGCATTTTTTAATCGTAGGGAAAAACTGTAACACGACTGAGATTCTTCCATAGCACAGCGAAAGACGCTTCTTCAATCGTTGTGGAAATCGGTTAAGATGTGGGTAAACATTATCTTACGAGTCTTTCATGTCAAGAATCGTATGAGACTCATGTAGATATTCTCTTACAACTCGTGAAATGCTCGCCGTATAATTGATGAAAATATGATTTATACAGAGAGTCGTAAAAGGTTCATTCGATGATGGTTTGACGAAAGATAAACAAAGTGTAACATTGTTGTTTTTGTACTCTGAAAATAATCCAAGATTTTCTTAAGACTTGCATATTACAGCCGTACCTAAACAAAAGCGGCACGCGTTTTCTAGTTTTTGGATAGAGCGGTCTCAATGCTTTGCAATTGGAAACCCTCGTTTAATAGTGAAGTTTGTCGCTATTGTAGCGTGTTTATAATTTGTGGGTTTTATTAAACAAGAAAGCTATCACTACTGTTCGTGACACAAAATTTATGCTCTTGCTAAGGTATGGCTTATCAGCATAAAAGCTAAGCGAAACAAAACGTCTGCCCTCCGCTCTTGTTAAGGTACGGCTGCTAAACATTCCAAGATTAAATAACGAACGCGTCAGAAAATTTAATGTTTTATTCAGACTTTGCAGACTGAAAAAATCGACACTTTTTAGAAAAAAATCAGCAAATCGGCATTTTGCTAATTTCGGAACAAAAAATCGTCAAAATGACGAAAAATCGTTAAATCTGGCAGCCCTGCCTACCACTCTCACCAAGATCAGTTATAATTAACTATAACTGGTAGTTAACAATATATATTTGGAAGTTATAGTAATAGTTATAGTAGTAAATGGTGCCTTCTTAATGTAAAGTTTTACAGCCGCAACAAATGATAACGACTTTAAGGCGCGAACATGATGTGATGTTCGTCCGAGATAATCTTTTAAAAACCTTTGATATAATGAATGTTGCTTCTTCTGATATCAAAAAAATGCTGAAAGATTTCACCTCAAATATTTCTTTAAATACTCATTTAATTTTTAGTTTTTAACAATTTGTGTTGTTTGGGAAGATTTGATGGCGATGCCAAACACTTTTAAGCAAAAGCCAACCTTAGCGACTTCTGTTAGACTCTATTGTTTTGAGACATATCCCAAACAATACAAACGTTTTAATTTGTATACCTTTCACAGAAGGAAAGAGGGTATAAAAAGGCTTGTAATTCCATTTGTAATTTCTACAATATTGATCTTAGGCCCGAAGCGAAGTTGATTTGACGATGTCCGTGTGTATGTTGAAATGGATTTTCCGAAGACCCCGTAAATGATGGGCACTTATGTCATTTATTCTTCGCTTAAATTTGCTATTGAAATTCAGCCAGATCCATCCATAAATTACTGAGATATGAGCAAAAACCCTCTAATTCTACTTTTAAATCGCTTGCTGTTGTTGTTTTTTATTTATTTTTTCTGTACAGCAAGAGCCAAAGCTTTTACATTAGGTACAGACATCGTGGTTAGAATACACAACCTATCAAAAAACAAGTTAGAGTGCTATATTCGGCTGTGCCGAATCTTTGATACCCTCCACCGACAGTTCGAATGTTTAAGGAGTAATATCTGTATGATGTCTTTTTATTATTATTATCTTAAACTGTGACGATTTGTTATTAATTATGGTTTTAGGATACTAAACTGTTTTCCGGGAGTAGGGCATATATGGGGCCTAGGGTAAATTATGTACCGATCTTCACAAAATTTTACAGTGTCAATTCTAGTCGAATAAAACGGACTTGTGCAAAATCTTATGTCATTCCGTGCATTTTTGCATCATTTATGTTAGTTTTTGTAACAAAATTATCAAGTTTTTGAAGGTGGTGGTTCCACATTTTGATTCATAGCTCGAAAGTGAGCGTGTTTTCAACAGACGGACAGACAGACGGACATGGCTAAATCGACTTAGAATTACTCAAGCAGCCAGAATATATATACTTTATGGGGTCTGAGATGAATAATAAAAAAGTTTCACACGGAATGACAAACTTAGTATACCCTCTTCACAACTAATTGTGGTGGAGGGTATAAAAAGAAAAAAATGGGCGGGATTAAAGAAGTGGACGTGGCAATTCCCATACAAAGACATTATAAATTTCTGTATATCTGGAAAACAAAAAGAGCTAAAGTAACCAAATTAGGTTATCACTGCACAGCATCTCACAAAATGTGGGTGGATTGGAGAAGTGGGCGTGGCACAAAATAGTTCTTAATATATCTTAAGAACGGTGAGATAAAAATTGTCCAAATTTGGTACACATAGCTGGGTTGTAAACACACAATTTCTCTTAAGTCATGGGCGGGGTTGGAAAAGTGGGCGTGGTAAATATCGTACAAGGACATTATAGATTTATGTATATCTAGAGAACGGGAAGAGCCAAAGTTTCCAAATTAGGTAGAAGCATCTTGGTTATCAATACACAGCATCCGACGTGTAGGCGGGATTTGGAAAGTAGTCGTGGTAAAAAATAGATTTATTTATGTCTAAAAACGGTATTTATTAGACTTTATGTTCTGATCGCACCATGGTGAAGGGAATATATGATTTGGCATAGCCGAAAATAGCATTCTTACTTGTATTTTTTTCTGGTTATGTACGTTTTATTGAATCAAATTACCTTTGATTGTCAATCGTTGATCACATTTTGAGCCTAGCCCACGATGTCGACTGCTATCACTCGCTTGCAGTTTCCACGACAAACAGTTGATTTGCGCCACACTTACAACAAGTTACCAAACTACAAAACCTTCCTGTGGAACGGACGAATAATAAAAAAAAATCTCGGTAATCTAGTTGGTATTTTATAGAGACGTCTGCTGCTTTGGTTACCGCTAGAAGTGTGGTCTTAATCACTATAACGGGCTACGGTTCTAAGTTGCTATTGCTCGGAATGTTTAATAAAGAACACTTTATAACTATGTTGTAACATTTAATAAACAAAGATAATTAATTCTTAATAATGCCGAAAATCTTATATTCATTTTTACATTTTGTGGGAAATGTAAAACCAATTAAATTTTGGGCTCCCAGAAATAGAAAAATGGCGGGAAGTTGAAAGCCCTGTTTGCAATAATGTATTTGATATACAATTAATACACAACCCTTATAATTGACAATTGAATGAATACAGTAACCAAGATGCAGCAACAGAAGAAGCATGACATGCTTCATTTTAAACTATGAATATCTAAAGGGCAAACATTGATTAAATCCTTGTACATTGTATGAATGTTGTTTAATTTCCAGAAACTTTAAAGGGTACAGTTGAGTGTACAAAACATTGTCTCCTGTTGCCATTAAGATAAAAGTTTAAAAAAAATCCTTGCAAATTTCGCATGATCTGAAATTGACCAAATATCAGAAATTCCAAAATTCAAAAAAACAGTCACATACATTCAGGGTTAAAGTCATTAACTTGAAAGACTTAAAAAAAAAAAATTAAAGGCATAAAAAGTATGCAAATTGTTGTCTGTACTGCAAATTTGTATTTTAAAAGGGGTTGTTTTTCAATTCCTTACAGGGGTTTAAATTAAAAAAAAAAAAAAAAAAACAAACAAGTGACCAATATTTTTGTTTAGAGTTTTAAATTTTGCAATGTTTGCAATGTTTGCAACTGATGTGCAGAATTTCTAAATCTAAAAGTGCAATTTTTTGTTTCATTAAAAACTTGTTGTTTGCTTATTGACCTTGAAAAGCGGCTTATCTAGATAGAAAACAAAACATCCCTGATACATGTTTGCAAAAATTATTTAAATTTTTTTTATATTGTGTTGTCCTTATTTTGCATGCCACTCAAGTCCTTTAAGCTTTTTTTTTATATTTGCCAAATAAAAAAATAAATCTCATCCCTTTTTCTATTTAGCAAAATCATATATTGGAACGTTATGTGTGTGTGTGTGTTTGTCATTTTTAAAATCCTGGCCACTTCATACCCATTTTGCCTTTGCAACAAATCATATTTTGTTTTTAATCCTGTAATTTAAAAAACAAATGTTTATATTTTTTCCCCCTATAAACTCCTAAAATGCTTGAAAAGGTTTGTTATAATAAATTCGAATTTATTTTTAGTTTTATAAGATTTATCTACAGATTACTTTGTTTTCGAATTTATACCTCCTCCTCCTCAATTGTTTTTATCCATTAAGCCTTATTTTAGCGATTTGTAAGATAAGTCGTATTATTTGCTAAAACATTGATTGACTTAATGGGAGATTTAATTTAAATTTTTTATTTGATAATGTACATACATGAAATATTGTCAATTGTTTTTTAAACTATTGATTTTATTGATTCATGTTTAAAAAAATTTACCATTACAGCATTGTAAAATTAAAATACAAAATTTACATATTTGATTGATTGTTGATTGAGATATTCATCTGCAAGTCTTTCGGCTTCATTTAGAGTTAATTTAAAAAACATTATGTATTTAAATTTGCAAAACCATATGTACGTATTTATACGATAACAATTGAGATATAATCGCAATTAGTAACGTAAATGTACTTTTGAAAAAAAGTACCCAAACGTTTTTAATGTTTTTTTAACCATTAAAATTTGTATATATGTATTTAAAATGTACAAGATCTAACAAAGCACTCACAAAAGTAAAAAGCTTACTCGTTTTTACCAATTAGCCATTTGCTCTTGTTTGCTTAGAAGCATGGTATGCTTAAAAATTTGGTTCATACATTTATTAGATTGTTTTACCTTTTCTTTTACTTTATTATTAAAATTTAAAAAAAAAAAAAAAAAAAAAAAAAAATTAAATGCCGATTGAGAACTTGTTATCTTATAACTATTTATAAATGCTTCATAATTCAAAAAAAAAAAGTTAAAATATCAAAATTTCAGACAACTAAATATTTTAAAAGCTTCAACTTTACTTTTTATTCATAATAATCCAATATTCTATGCAGAAGCAGAAGCAATATTAAAAACGCCAATCACTGATATCGTCGACAAAAATTTACTAAAATATAAAAATTTCCTTCGACGGCGGCAAAAATACAACCGCCGGCTATACCAAATAATGCAAAGTGCGACTTTAATGTTTGTTCCTTACAAAATACCTTTAAAAATAGTCGTATGTTTTATAAAAACATTCAAAGCAAATTTTTTTAAAATGAAAAAATCACCTCTTACCTCTTCCGTGTTCTTATTTATTGCATTTTTTATACATTTTTTTGTGTTAAAAATATTGCTTACCCCGTTTTTATTCGTAAAATTATTTGACAGCTCAAAGCGGGAACTTTCTCACAAAAATTTTACAGACACACTTTTTGTGTAAAATGTCGAAAAATTTTCTTACGTGACAGCTATTAAGGCTCAGTTAGCCGGGAGTAACAGTAACGTTGCAAATCAGCTGCTTCATTTTGTTGTATGTAAAGCAATTAGAACCTTACCTTTTTACGGTAAGATTAAGTTACTGTTACTCCCGGCTAACTGAGCTTTTACTGGGCAAAAATGTTACAGGCGCAGTTAAGTGAGAAAAAAATCTATAAGTCTGAGTTTATACGGTTCATTCTTTACTGAAAAGATTGCTACTTTATAGGCGAGAGGGGCGAGTGGAAAAGAAACGAGTACATACCCCTCGCCTCTCTCGCCTATAAAGTAGCAATCTTTTCAGTAAAGAATGAACCGTATAAACTCAGACTAACTTTTGAACCGATAGAGATAATTTTGCAATTTTTTGCTGAAGAGAAAACTTCTTGAACCTTTCTACAGTTTTAACTTTATTAAAATCGTTTTAGAAGTTATAGAGAAATTGATGTCAAAGTTGAACTTTTGATGTTTTTTAGCATTAAGTAAAAAAATGCTTTTGATTAAAGTTGAGAATTATGGTCTTTTTTTATTCAAAAGAGGGATGTTTTTTGAATTGCTCTGTTTTAAGAACATTTTTATCTACATACTTAACTGCCAAATTTCATTATGATATCTTTAGTTGTATCAGACTTATAGAATGTCAAACCTTAAAATTAATATTTTTTTACACACATTAAAAGTCCATTAATTTTTACCTAAATTCCCAATCCCGGCAAAACGCATGATTTTTTTTACAAAAATGGTAAAACTGCCACTATTTACTACTCGATATTGTTCAGAATTTTCCGGAAAATCATGGACATATTAGAAAACATTACATGGATTTTTTTTTCGGATAGGGCATGTAAAAGAAACAAATGTCAAATTGTCTAAAAATTGCTTCTACAAGCATACTCATAACGTTTTCTTTCGAAAAATATTGTTTTATCAGTAAAAGAACATAGCCATCTTTTGGTGAAAAAGTAAAAATGAGTATTCCTATGTATACCCTTTATACGCATACACATTCGCCTCGAATATACCACTATACTTATAGAAAATGCATAAGCGCTTAAAAATGCAACCCACCGTTGCTCAAAGTCTGCTTTAATACCAATATTAAAAATTCTTGACCCACTATTAAAAACAGTTTGATATTAAACATAATCCACCCGATTAAAAGACTCGAAAAATCGTCAAAAAATCAACCTAAAAAATCCGTTTTATCCGAATATCTCTACAGGCAAAGAAGATAACCTAAACGTTAAAGCGTATTCTTTGTAGGCCAGCTTAAGTCAAATTTTTTTGCAATCCATAAATACAATTTTTTTAAAGTTTGAGTATCAGAGGTTACCAATTTTAGAGGTCCCGAAGTCACTCGTTGCCCCGCCATGACAGTTTCAAGAATTGCATCAGTTGCAGAATTATTTTTTAAATCAAAACGTTCGTAAACCATTGTGTTTTATTTCAGTGAAATAAAAAAGGAAAAAAATGTTTGAAGTAATTTCAATAAAATGAAAAAAGTGTTCAACAGACGGTTCCAAACAGCTGCAAAGGTATATATGGGGTTCCTTTCCGCTTTCTGATGATACTAAAATCTTTTTAACCCCTTTTGACCCTAACGAGTTCTTTTCCCCTGAATTTCGATACAACTAAACGTTTAATAACACATCAGGTATAAATGATACAGAGATGTACCGAACTATTTCTTAAAGAGTTCTATCCCACTAATATAAGAAACAAATTCGACCCATTATTGATAAATAGGGATGCGATTTCCATACAAATGCATGTTTTTTGGCGATAGTCTACGATCGATGTCTACCAATTATCTTTCCGAATCATTAAATTTGCGTTAAAATGGCATCGATTTGTTTTTGCATATTGTTGCATATTTTTGTGAAAATGCATATTCTTGCATATTTTGGTTTTAAATGCATATTTTTGCATATTTCAACATTTTTGAGTGATATATTTTTTTAAATTTCCAAATTAAAAAAAAGTTCTTCAAAAAAATTTCCAAATTGTATACAAAAATAGGATCTTCCTAAAAAAATTTTTTAAAATCATTTAAAAAAAATGTTTAAGATCACTAACAATTTTTTTGGAGCTTTGCTTAAAATACAATATTTTCAAGATTTCAGATCCTTCAATTTTTAACCGATGCAGCATCTCACATAGTTACGGCCTATAGCAATTAGTCCAAAACTGTTACATGTTACTTGCTTAGCACATGGGTTAAACCGAGTTGTAAAGGAAATTAGAAGCCTATTCGATAATATTGATTTATTGGTTTCATACGGAAAACAAATATTTTTAAAGACTCCGTCATGTGTTCCAATTTTTAATGAAATGTGTCCCTTACCACCGGAGCCAGTATTAACCCAATAAAAAATGTAGCTTCCAACGAAGCAGGTTTGTAAGGGAGAAACATAAGAGTTTCGCTTACCATTGCGCT
The DNA here is from genome assembly GCA_963931875.1 of Pollenia griseotomentosa. Taxonomy (NCBI): domain Eukaryota; kingdom Metazoa; phylum Arthropoda; class Insecta; order Diptera; family Polleniidae; genus Pollenia; species Pollenia griseotomentosa. The sequence goes on from OZ007560.1 coordinate 99,912,844, forward strand.
TACGGAAGACATGAATTTTATATGGCGAGTTCCCACTTTGAAGCAATACATCTTTGATAAATAAAGCGCATATAAAAATTGTTAGATGTAACGATCAGCTTTACACACTGAATGTTTTGATACCGTTATTTTTAAGTATTCTCTCCCTTACTTATCTGCTTCGTAGTAAGGGAATGCCGTAGCACTTGAAATGTTATTTTTTTTTTATAAAAGTTGTTGAGAGTTCTTTCACTTACTTTACTGCATTTCTGTATGTCTTATTGCGTAGCGCATAATTGTGCGCTTATTTTTTTAATGTACCTTTAATGCTTCACAAAATGCTAAAATCTTTTACTAAGGCACCAAAAGTTTCTTTTTTTTCTGATTCTTGACTAATTATATGAGAAATTATTCCAAATCCAGGTAAAATTAAAATATAAACTTCTGGGTGTCACACTTCTGAAATCGTTGAAATATTTAAGAATAAGTTCAAAGATTTGTATTATAGGGATAGTTTGATTACTACGTTAGTTTTTTGCACTTTTGAAATTTTATGTAGTAAAACATTTTCCAAAATTCTGCCACCACGTCTTTCGAAATCTTGAAAAACCCACCGACCTCTTGTTTGGCATTTTGTTGAGCAATGTATCAATTTGTGCCTTATTAACGGATCGTGCCCTTAATATTCAAGTTTTAAGAAGAACTTCTTACATAAATATTCTGTTCCCCAGCAAAAAGAAGGTGAGAAAATCAAAGGGAAAAGTGAACAAATTACGAGAGAAAAAAGCTATTTACGATTAGGGCAATTTTTTCCCGTGAACATTTTTTCACGTTATTATTCTCCTTTGAATTACCTCAAAAATTTTTTTCATGGGATATTTTCATGATCGCAAATATGTGAAAAGGGAAAAAATTACGAGGGAAAAATTATTGACGATCGGGGTGAATATTTTTTTGTATGGGAGTTACCCGTGTCCATCCTCCTCTACCTCCAAGATTTTGTTGGAACATGAAGTTTGCTCTAAGGGCTAATAAATCAGTGTAAGTTAAACTCTCTTTTTGGTTTAAAATGCGTTTCAACCAGCAAAACTATAATTCAGTAAACATGTAAACCATCTTTAAACGTATAAAATTGGGCGTTTAAACTACCAATACAAACCATATGAATTTGACAACATTTATCGTAGTTCTGCCACATTTTTATTTTGGTGCTACATATCATATATGGGGCACTGATTTACAGCTGTTAAGTTTAAACTACATATAGATTTAAGTTTAGTTCAACTAAACTAACGTTTAAGCTTTCGTAAAATTATTAGCCATAAGAGTTACCAACATCAAATTTAGTGTGCATCACTATTGTAGCTGAGAAGATATGAATTAATCCGCGAAAAAGGGCGTCGTAGGGATTTTGCAATAATTGTTTTTTTTTTAAAGTGCTGCATATTCCGTAAGATTAATTTAAGATGGATTTCAAAGGGGTTTAAAAAAGCGGTGCTTTGTGTCGAATTTTATTTTGAAGCAAGGAATAAAATGGATACCAAATTGAATCTGAAAATTTTTTTATAGTTTTAAAAAATATTTATTTATTTATTAGTTTTAAATAATATTTATTTATTTTTCATTAAAATTTTAAAATCACGTACATATCAGCTTATTTTCTTAATAATATACATTTTATGTCCTTCAATATTTTCAAAAAAAGGTTAACATAATTTAAATTAGCCGAATCTTCCTTGTGGATTCCATTTGCATAATATTCCCTTGCAACAATTAATATCATGTGGGGCCAACACAATGGCTAAAATAAGCCCAAAAGTAAAAATTTTAAAAACTTTCATTTTTCCTTCCTTTGTATTTATCGTAACTCTCGAAGTACACTAAAAAACTTTGCGAATGGGTTTAGTATTTATAGTTAAGTTTTATAATAAAAATTTTAGAACTGCACAAAAAAACGTGTTCAATTTTATTTAAATCAAATATTTGTTTTTCTAGTTGTTTACATAAATAAAGTTAAAAGTTTATTTGTTCTTTTGTTCAAAAATTTTTTAATAATATTGTTGGCAAGCAAAATAAAAAACCGAGAATAGATTTTAATACTTTCAAAACCACATTTGTATTTTTTTGTTTAAGGATAGAGATGAGCGATCCCGTGATTGTTAAAGCCGGCGATTCACTATACTATTTGTCAAAAAATCGTGTGTGCTCATAAAGTAGGATAGTGTGGCTTGAAATGTTCCTCAAAACTGCGATTTGATCACGGGTTTTTACCGTTTTGGGTTCATTATAGTTATCATAAAATTAAACAACTGAACTGTTGTCCAATTTTTAAGATAGTATTTCAATCTATACATATTTAGTGAATTATACCCTTTACCACAGGTGGTGAATAGCGTATATATAAGTTCGTCATTCCGTTTGTAATTTCTATAATATTGATGTTAGACTCTATAAAGTGTATATATTCTGGGTCCTTATGATGAGCGAAGTTGATTTAACGATGTCCGTCTGTCCGTTGAGATGGATTTTCCGAAGACCCCATGTCGCATATGGTCCGGAATTGTTTGCTATTGAAATTCAGCATGACCGGTCCACAAATGGCTGAGATATGAGTAAAAAAACCACGACTGCCTCAAATTTTTTCCTTTAAAGGTCCAATTAGACGTGACATTACCATACCCACACTGTATTACCAAAACGACATAAACATACCATACAAACCAATTCAATTTTGGTTTCCACGGTCATACAGTGGCTATGGTAATACAGTGTTGGTAATGTGGGCTTTGTTGTTGTTTTTTATACCCTTCACTACAAGTGGTGGATTTTATTTGTAATGTGTTTAATTTTACGCATACACATACACATTAATGCATGTACATGATATGCCGCTCAAATAAAGAAACAAACTCATAGACTCAATTGAAAATTTTCGAAAAAGGGTCACAAAAAGGGGATTTTCCAGAAAAAGGGGTCAAAAAAGGGTCAAGTTTTTTATAAGCTGTATTTCTCATTTTAATGAACATAATAAGACCAAAAAATATTTATTTCAGGTAGGAAGTGCTCAAAAAACATAATTTTTTTATGGAATGCCCAATCCGGTTTTTAACACCTGACAAAAAGTTGGTTCTTTATCATTATAGCTAATTTTTTAATGTTATTTTCCGATATATACTTTTTTTCACCGATTTATCGATTTCAAATAAATTTTAGGGTTTGTTTTAAATTTTGCAATCGTTCGCAAATTGTAGCCATGTTCGCGATGAAGTGATTTTTTTCTCGTAAGTTTTCTGATTCTTTAAAGCTTTTACGATTTGTAATAAATTTTAGACTTTGCTATCATACCGCTGTTACCAAATATTTGGGAATTTCTGCCAATTTAGCAATTTTTACCGAATGTTTTCATTCCTCTTAGTTTTAACGACTTTTTTTCAATTTTACGGCGCTATTTTTGCAAACTTTTCCGAGTTTTTAAATTTAAGCGTAGCTTTGTTTCTTTTTGAGTTTTAGGGACTTTTTTTCAATTTTACGGCGCTATTTTTGCAAACTTTTCCGAGTTTTTAAATTTTAGCGTAGCTGTGTTTCTTTTTGAGGCAATAGTCGCCGTTTTAAAAATAGCCCCATACATAAACCGAACACACCTATTTTACAGGGCAATCTCAAAACTGTTGATTCAAAAAAGAGCGAAAAGTTCAATACCTTATGCCATTATTAAGGGTGAATTTTGTTTGAATAAAACATGCTACTTTTTAAGAGAGTAAAACAATTTTAAGAAACGAACAACAAATTGCATTTTTTAAAAAAATGTCATATTTTTTTTTTAAGAATCCACTTTACTATTGAAAATCTAATTTATAAGTCTGAAAAAATCTTTCAACACAAACTTTTTAGGAATGCTAACTACTTTTTAGGAATACGCGTTCTATATTTTGCTATTAAATCTTCACTTGAAGTCAATTTCTCCATCTCCGCTTTAAACATATTAGGAGAAGAAAGCATGGAATTGTAAGTTTCTGCTTTGAGTCTGTTCCATATCAAGCAATGCTTATTTCGAAAACATTTGTTGAGCACTACTGTTCCGCAGTGTCGACAAAAAACTAAATGTGAGTGCTATTTCCAAAAAAGGGTCAAAAAGTGTCAAAAAATAGGTGAAAATGATACAAAAGTATAATTTAAACAAGTTAGAGTGCTATATTCGGCTGTGCCGAATCTTTGATACCCTCCACCGACAGTTCGAATGTTTAAGGAGTAATATCTGTATGATGTCTTTTTAATATTTGTATCTTAAACTGTGACGATTTGTTATTAATTATGGTTTTAGGAGACTAAACTGTTTTCCGGGAGTAGGGCATATATGGGGCCTAGGGTAAATTATGTACCGATCTTCACGAAATTTCACAGTATCATTTATAGTCCTATAAAATTGTGACGAGCCAAAATTTGTTATGATTGCATTATTTTTTACGGTTTTAGGCGTACTAAACTGTTTTCCGGGAGTAGTGTTTATATAGGGTAAATTATAGACCGACCTTCGCGAAATTTTACAGTGTCATTTCTAGTCGAATAAAACGGACTTGTGCAAAATCTTATGTCACTCCGTGCATTTTTGCATCATTTATGTTAGTTTTTGTAACAAAATTATCAAGTTTTTGAAGGTGGTGGTTCCACATTTTGATTCATAGCTCTGGTCCTACTGAACCGATTTTGCTGAAATTCAATCCCAAACTGCTTAGGATAACTGCAAGCAATTTGACACCTAGTTTGTTTATTTCTTTTGAGTTTTTCGAAAGTGAGCGTGTTTTCAACAGACGGACAGACAGACGGACATGGCTAAATCGACTTAGAATTACTCAAGCAGCCAGAATATATATACTTTATGGGGTCTGAGATGAATAATAAAAAAGTTTCACACGGAAAGACAAACTTAGCATACCCTCTTCGCAACTAATTGTGGTGGAGGGTATAAAAAAGGGTCATAAAAGGTATCAAGACCGTCGAAAAAGGGTCAAATTGATACTTTAGTATCACAACGGTAACGCTGTTCGTCACTCGATTCACTCTCACACAATAAATTGTTTATTTCTGTAGAGCTAAATCTTTTATTACGTATCCTTGTATTTGAGCTCATTTTATTACTTATTTGAAAACTTTCACAGCAATTATAACATTTTTTCAGCATGAAGTTTTTGTTTGTTTTGTTTGATGGTATGATGAAGATTTAGTAGTATGTTAGTAGGGTACTCTCGACGGCCGATGGACTGGTTATAGCCGATTAAAGACTCTGTAAAAGAAAGCAAATGTAAGATTGATGTATCGAAGCGCGTTAATGGTTTCTAGGTGTGCGTTGGTTTTTTACTTTTTCTTATGAGATGTGCTTTTAATGGGAAGTTTGTCCTCTGGTGGTTCTCCCTTGGTGCGGTTTCTGTTAGACAGATGCTGCTGGCTATTCTTAAAGCAGCGGAGGTTTGATAGCTTCGGCATCGAAACACGTGGCGGGCTCATAATTTTTGTTGGATTATTTTCTCAAATTGCGTTTGGTTAAAGCTGCATGTACTCGACATGTTTTTTACATCTGACTTGTCAACTTTTCAAGTCACATGTAATTGTGCATGTCTGTCAAAATTGCTGTTTTACATATGATTTTTAATATTCGGTCACAAACGTGAATGTAAATTTTTTCTGACAACCGGGCCTGTTCTGAAAATCACGTGTTTTTGAAATCACGAGCGTGATTTTGTGGTGTTCTGAAAGTCATACCGTTTTTGTTTTTCTCTGTGTGCTTTCTGCAATTGAAGATCTTACTAAAACACACAAAAACGGGACACTAAAATATTACACGTGTGATTTTAGTAGGCACATGTGATTTGAGTAAAAGTGATTTGCAGAACAGGCCTGAATGTATTTGATGTTTATTAAAGTTAACAGCTTTGAAACCAACCAAAAATTTATTTGGTTTCTGTGAATGTTGTTGTTGTTTCTGTTGTTTAAAAAGAGTGAAACGTTTTTTGTTGTTGTTCTTATATTTCACATAAAGAAGTGTTGCTTACGATCAAATAAAAAATGCAAAAAAACGACACCATTAAAGAGCGTTAAATATTTTATACAAAATTATGAAAACTTGAAACCAATAACGCGTATATTATATTTTTGAATAGTTGTCAGCATTTTTGTTGGTTAAATAAAAATCAAACAAAAATATTAATTGAATCAGTAAACAAATTTGTAGAAATTAAAAAAATTTTCAAACAAGCGTTTGTTTGAAAATAATTCAGCAATAATTTTTTCTGTGTGATAAAGTGTTTAAGTTTTGCAAATTTTCAAATATCCAGTCATACGGAAATCGTATTAATCCAGTCTTTCATTTCTCCTATGTATCGCCTTAATTTTCTGCTTTTTTGCCAATCCTTTCTTGGCAATACTATGTGCAGCTGTGGATTTTGCTGCTGTTTTATTTTTTTGCGTTGGAAAGAAATCGCTCTTGAGTAGAGGCTGAATAACAGTGGTGCTAACTGTTTTTTAAGGTAAGCTGTTGTCTTCGAGATATACCGTTATATAAAATATTCGTTCTATTGAGTTACGCGAATATATGTTGTGCAACCTCCTCCATTTTAAAAATAACGTTGTATCTCGAAAAAAGTTACAGATGAGTCACTATGCGCCGTAGGGATTTTGCAATAATTGTTTTCTTAAAAAGTGCTGCATATTAGATGAGATTAATTTTAGATGGATTTGAAAGGGTTTTTAAAAAGTAACCTCCTAGAGTGGACCCTGTAGGAGTTTTAGTAATTAATAATAAAGCCACCACTTTAAAATTTGGTTGTAAATTAAAGTCCTTGTAACGGTGTTTTGTGCCGAATTTTATTTTGAAAGAAAAGGGGAAAAAATGGATTCGAAATTGAATCTATAAAATTTTTTATAGTTGTAGATAATATTTATTTATTTTTCATTAAAATTTAAAAATAAATCGTGTGAAAATATAAGTGATGATGAGCTTAAAGCTATGAGTAACTTTAAAAACTTGGCGTTTATTTGTTCCTTATGCAAGAAAAAACCGCCTAATGTCATGGTTAACTCCTTGCGGAATGACATTGCGTCCCTAAGTGGAGGTTTCATAATTAATTTGGCATAAGTTATAATGATTGTAGCAGTATAAAACAAACGTTTGACGATATCGTTGATGAATTTAAGTCGGAAGTTTCGACATGTATAAGTAATCTAAGATCTGATTTGGCTGACTGTAACTTGCGTTTGAGTCTGGTAGAATCCTCTACTTCTTCGCTACATCGGAAATTCAACCGTTCTGATATTAAAATTCGCGGTCTACCACCTTATCTTATCTGATCTTTCTGTTCCTGTTGTTGAGTTGGCTACATTTTACAAAGTGTCCACGGAATCTTATGATATTAATCATGCCTATTTCCTACATAATAAACGTTCGTGACCAAATAATGAAGGCCTATTTTACAACTTTTAAATCCCGTTCATTCTTGGTTTCTGATTAAGTAAGGAATGTGGTCAATCCGCTGAATTCCAACAATGGTTCTGGTAATCCTGCTATTGTAAAGAAAGAATTTTTGAACGACCACTACACGCCATCTTCTGCTAAAATAAAAGCTGTATGCAGAAAACTTCTTATTGATAAAATTGTTATTAAGTTTCGTATTCTGGATGCGGATAAGCCCAAGGCTCAATTAACGATGTTGGATGCTGTTGGCTGTGCTGCCTTGTTTAAGGAAAATGCTGCTGCTTAACTGATTCTAATTTTTTTTCTTTTCGTAGTTCTATTTTATATATTAACTTAAATATTTTTTATTATTTTAATAATCAGCTTACTTAGCTATCATGAGGTTTTTATACCCACGCCACAATAGCCTCTCACAAACTTTCAAACCGGTTTTAATGAAGTTCTTAAACATAGAGAAATCCATATTTATATGGACACATAAGCATGATGTGTTTTTAAGTACTGTGGTGCTGGGTATCATATGGTCGGGCATGACCGACTATACTTTCTTACTTGTTTTTTTTTTGTGAATTTTGCTGTGCATAGATATTAATCTTTTTATTACTATATTCATTAAAGCTAAACTCGCTTGCTTTTGTTTGTTTGTTTGACGACCTCATTTTTTTGTATATTTAGTTTATTTGATTTTTTTTCTTTTTCTTCAGTTTTTGGTCTATTTCTTATTATATATTGACTTTAAATTGAAACATTATGAAAATTCCTTTGTTATCTTTTCAATATGATCTTATTTTTTTTTTTAATATGAACAGCTACTAATTAATGAATATATAAATTTGCTTTTTTATTATTAATTATGATAGTGAATGATAATCTCTTTTTGGTATTCATCTCGTACTCCCCTGGCATAATTGCAATCCCTTATTATGACGTCTTTTAGAGAGAATCTTGGGGAATTAAAGGTTAAACTTGACGAGTTAAAGTCTATCATTGGCCATGGTATTGTTGACGTGTTTCCAATAACTGAAACTTGGCTTAATGGCCTTATTTCTGATCAGGCTGTTGAAATCACCGGTTATAAGATTTGTCGTAATGACAGGCCTTATTCTTATAGGGGTGGTGGTGTTGGTATCCATATCTCCAAGAAACTTAAGTATAGTGTTGTGTCCTAGGTTCAAATCTTTAGTTGTGAATCTCTCGCCATTCCTTTCCTAGTTCTGTCTGCGAACAGTTGACAACATGTGGGGCCAACACCATGGCTAAAAAAAGCCCATGAAAAAAAAAATTTAAAAAACCTTAATTTCAAAAGATTTTGTTATTCGTGCTTAATTCCCAGTTTTTATTATTGATAAAAACACTTGAAATTTATTGTTGATGGGATAAGCTATTCCTATGCGCATTTCACTGGTTGCTTAGGCCAGATCATCAGGAAACTTCATCCATAAAGATTTTGGAAAAACTAAAGATATTAAACCAAATAAAACTGTTAAGCGTATAAGACTTATAGCAACAGTTCTACTTGTAACAATATCAAAGTTTAAACAAAACACATCAACAATAAACAGTGGGTTTATCTCATCTTACATTCCCCACTACAATTAGTTGAAATTCTCTCAACATTAACTGTAGTTGTAAGTAGGTTAAGAAAAACAAAATAAAAACAAACAACAACTTACAAAAAGATGTTGTCAATTAAGTGTTTTTTTAGGCGGTGCACTTGCCTGTTTATTATCAAAAAGTAATTTCAATTTTCGGGAATACAAAATTTTAATTTCAAAAGATTTTGTTATTCGTGCTTAATTCCCAGTTTTTATTATTGATAAAAACACTTGAAATTTATTGTTGATGGGATAAGCTATTCCTATGCGCATTTCACTGGTTGCTTAGGCCAGATCATCAGGAAACTTCATCCATAAAGATTTTGGAAAAACTAAAGATATTAAACCAAATAAAACTGTTAAGCGTATAAGACTTATAGCAACAGTTCTACTTGTAACAATATCAAAGTTTAAACAAAACACATCAACAATAAACAGTGGGTTTATCTCATCTTACATTCCCCACTACAATTAGTTGAAATTCTCTCAACATTAACTGTAGTTGTAAGTAGGTTAAGAAAAACAAAATAAAAACAAACAACAACTTACAAAAAGATGTTGTCAATTAAGTGTTTTTTTAGGCGGTGCACTTGCCTGTTTATTATCAAAAAGTAATTTCAATTTTCGGGAATACAAAATTTTAATTTCAAAAGATTTTGTTATTCGTGCTTAATTCCCAGTTTTTATTATTGATAAAAACACTTGAAATTTATTGTTGATGGGATAAGCTATTCCTATGCGCATTTCACTGGTTGCTTAGGCCAGATCATCAGGAAACTTCATCCATAAAGATTTTGGAAAAACTAAAGATATTAAACCAAATAAAACTGTTAAGCGTATAAGACTTATAGCAACAGTTCTACTTGTAACAATATCAAAGTTTAAACAAAACACATCAACAATAAACAGTGGGTTTATCTCATCTTACATTCCCCACTACAATTAGTTGAAATTCTCTCAACATTAACTGTAGTTGTAAGTAGGTTAAGAAAAACAAAATAAAAACAAACAACAACTTACAAAAAGATGTTGTCAATTAAGTGTTTTTTTAGGCGGTGCACTTGCCTGTTTATTATCAAAAAGTAATTTCAATTTTCGGGAATACAAAATTTTAATTTCAAAAGATTTTGTTATTCGTGCTTAATTCCCAGTTTTTATTATTGATAAAAACACTTGAAATTTATTGTTGATGGGATAAGCTATTCCTATGCGCATTTCACTGGTTGCTTAGGCCAGATCATCAGGAAACTTCATCCATAAAGATTTTGGAAAAACTAAAGATATTAAACCAAATAAAACTGTTAAGCGTATAAGACTTATAGCAACAGTTCTACTTGTAACAATATCAAAGTCTAAACAAAACACATCAACAATAAACAGTGGGTTTATCTCATCTTACATTCCCCACTACAATTAGTTGAAATTCTCTCAACATTAACTGTAGTTGTAAGTAGGTTAAGAAAAACAAAATAAAAACAAACAACAACTTACAAAAAGATGTTGTCAATTAAGTGTTTTTTTAGGCGGTGCACTTGCCTGTTTATTATCAAAAAGTAATTTCAATTTTCGGGAATACAAAATTTTAATTTCAAAAGATTTTGTTATTCGTGCTTAATTCCCAGTTTTTATTATTGATAAAAACACTTGAAATTTATTGTTGATGGGATAAGCTATTCCTATGCGCATTTCACTGGTTGCTTAGGCCAGATCATCAGGAAACTTCATCCATAAAGATTTTGGAAAAACTAAAGATATTAAACCAAATAAAACTGTTAAGCGTATAAGACTTATAGCAACAGTTCTACTTGTAACAATATCAAAGTTTAAACAAAACACATCAACAATAAACAGTGGGTTTATCTCATCTTACATTCCCCACTACAATTAGTTGAAATTCTCTCAACATTAACTGTAGTTGTAAGTAGGTTAAGAAAAACAAAATAAAAACAAACAACAACTTACAAAAAGATGTTGTCAATTAAGTGTTTTTTTAGGCGGTGCACTTGCCTGTTTATTATCAAAAAGTAATTTCAATTTTCGGGAATACAAAATTTTAATTTCAAAAGATTTTGTTATTCGTGCTTAATTCCCAGTTTTTATTATTGATAAAAACACTTGAAATTTATTGTTGATGGGATAAGCTATTCCTATGCGCATTTCACTGGTTGCTTAGGCCAGATCATCAGGAAACTTCATCCATAAAGATTTTGGAAAAACTAAAGATATTAAACCAAATAAAACTGTTAAGCGTATAAGACTTATAGCAACAGTTCTACTTGTAACAATATCAAAGTTTAAACAAAACACATCAACAATAAACAGTGGGTTTATCTCATCTTACATTCCCCACTACAATTAGTTGAAATTCTCTCAACATTAACTGTAGTTGTAAGTAGGTTAAGAAAAACAAAATAAAAACAAACAACAACTTACAAAAAGATGTTGTCAATTAAGTGTTTTTTTAGGCGGTGCACTTGCCTGTTTATTATCAAAAAGTAATTTCAATTTTCGGGAATACAAAATTTTAATTTCAAAAGATTTTGTTATTCGTGCTTAATTCCCAGTTTTTATTATTGATAAAAACACTTGAAATTTATTGTTGATGGGATAAGCTATTCCTATGCGCATTTCACTGGTTGCTTAGGCCAGATCATCAGGAAACTTCATCCATAAAGATTTTGGAAAAACTAAAGATATTAAACCAAATAAAACTGTTAAGCGTATAAGACTTATAGCAACAGTTCTACTTGTAACAATATCAAAGTTTAAACAAAACACATCAACAATAAACAGTGGGTTTATCTCATCTTACATTCCCCACTACAATTAGTTGAAATTCTCTCAACATTAACTGTAGTTGTAAGTAGGTTAAGAAAAACAAAATAAAAACAAACAACAACTTACAAAAAGATGTTGTCAATTAAGTGTTTTTTTAGGCGGTGCACTTGCCTGTTTATTATCAAAAAGTAATTTCAATTTTCGGGAATACAAAATTTTAATTTCAAAAGATTTTGTTATTCGTGCTTAATTCCCAGTTTTTATTATTGATAAAAACACTTGAAATTTATTGTTGATGGGATAAGCTATTCCTATGCGCATTTCACTGGTTGCTTAGGCCAGATCATCAGGAAACTTCATCCATAAAGATTTTGGAAAAACTAAAGATATTAAACCAAATAAAACTGTTAAGCGTATAAGACTTATAGCAACAGTTCTACTTGTAACAATATCAAAGTTTAAACAAAACACATCAACAATAAACAGTGGGTTTATCTCATCTTACATTCCCCACTACAATTAGTTGAAATTCTCTCAACATTAACTGTAGTTGTAAGTAGGTTAAGAAAAACAAAATAAAAACAAACAACAACTTACAAAAAGATGTTGTCAATTAAGTGTTTTTTTAGGCGGTGCACTTGCCTGTTTATTATCAAAAAGTAATTTCAATTTTCGGGAATACAAAATTTTAATTTCAAAAGATTTTGTTATTCGTGCTTAATTCCCAGTTTTTATTATTGATAAAAACACTTGAAATTTATTGTTGATGGGATAAGCTATTCCTATGCGCATTTCACTGGTTGCTTAGGCCAGATCATCAGGAAACTTCATCCATAAAGATTTTGGAAAAACTAAAGATATTAAACCAAATAAAACTGTTAAGCGTATAAGACTTATAGCAACAGTTCTACTTGTAACAATATCAAAGTTTAAACAAAACACATCAACAATAAACAGTGGGTTTATCTCATCTTACATTCCCCACTACAATTAGTTGAAATTCTCTCAACATTAACTGTAGTTGTAAGTAGGTTAAGAAAAACAAAATAAAAACAAACAACAACTTACAAAAAGATGTTGTCAATTAAGTGTTTTTTTAGGCGGTGCACTTGCCTGTTTATTATTTATTGATAATAAACAGGCAAGTGCACCGCCTAAAAAAACACTTAATTGACAACATCTTTTTGTAAGTTGTTGTTTGTTTTTATTTTGTTTTTCTTAACCTACTTACAACTACAGTTAATGTTGAGAGAATTTCAACTAATTGTAGTGGGGAATGTAAGATGAGATAAACCCACTGTTTATTGTTGATGTGTTTTGTTTAAACTTTGATATTGTTACAAGTAGAACTGTTGCTATAAGTCTTATACGCTTAACAGTTTTATTTGGTTTAATATCTTTAGTTTTTCCAAAATCTTTATGGATGAAGTTTCCTGATGATCTGGCCTAAGCAACCAGTGAAATGCGCATAGGAATAGCTTATCCCATCAACAATAAATTTCAAGTGTTTTTATCAATAATAAAAACTGGGAATTAAGCACGAATAACAAAATCTTTTGAAATTAAAATTTTGTATTCCCGAAAATTGAAATTACTTTTTGATAATAAACAGGCAAGTGCACCGCCTAAAAAAACACTTAATTGACAACATCTTTTTGTAAGTTGTTGTTTGTTTTTATTTTGTTTTTCTTAACCTACTTACAACTACAGTTAATGTTGAGAGAATTTCAACTAATTGTAGTGGGGAATGTAAGATGAGATAAACCCACTGTTTATTGTTGATGTGTTTTGTTTAAACTTTGATATTGTTACAAGTAGAACTGTTGCTATAAGTCTTATACGCTTAACAGTTTTATTTGGTTTAATATCTTTAGTTTTTCCAAAATCTTTATGGATGAAGTTTCCTGATGATCTGGCCTAAGCAACCAGTGAAATGCGCATAGGAATAGCTTATCCCATCAACAATAAATTTCAAGTGTTTTTATCAATAATAAAAACTGGGAATTAAGCACGAATAACAAAATCTTTTGAAATTAAAATTTTGTATTCCCGAAAATTGAAATTACTTTTTGATAATAAACAGGCAAGTGCACCGCCTAAAAAAACACTTAATTGACAACATCTTTTTGTAAGTTGTTGTTTGTTTTTATTTTGTTTTTCTTAACCTACTTACAACTACAGTTAATGTTGAGAGAATTTCAACTAATTGTAGTGGGGAATGTAAGATGAGATAAACCCACTGTTTATTGTTGATGTGTTTTGTTTAAACTTTGATATTGTTACAAGTAGAACTGTTGCTATAAGTCTTATACGCTTAACAGTTTTATTTGGTTTAATATCTTTAGTTTTTCCAAAATCTTTATGGATGAAGTTTCCTGATGATCTGGCCTAAGCAACCAGTGAAATGCGCATAGGAATAGCTTATCCCATCAACAATAAATTTCAAGTGTTTTTATCAATAATAAAAACTGGGAATTAAGCACGAATAACAAAATCTTTTGAAATTAAAATTTTGTATTCCCGAAAATTGAAATTACTTTTTGATAATAAACAGGCAAGTGCACCGCCTAAAAAAACACTTAATTGACAACATCTTTTTGTAAGTTGTTGTTTGTTTTTATTTTGTTTTTCTTAACCTACTTACAACTACAGTTAATGTTGAGAGAATTTCAACTAATTGTAGTGGGGAATGTAAGATGAGATAAACCCACTGTTTATTGTTGATGTGTTTTGTTTAAACTTTGATATTGTTACAAGTAGAACTGTTGCTATAAGTCTTATACGCTTAACAGTTTTATTTGGTTTAATATCTTTAGTTTTTCCAAAATCTTTATGGATGAAGTTTCCTGATGATCTGGCCTAAGCAACCAGTGAAATGCGCATAGGAATAGCTTATCCCATCAACAATAAATTTCAAGTGTTTTTATCAATAATAAAAACTGGGAATTAAGCACGAATAACAAAATCTTTTGAAATTAAAATTTTGTATTCCCGAAAATTGAAATTACTTTTTGATAATAAACAGGCAAGTGCACCGCCTAAAAAAACACTTAATTGACAACATCTTTTTGTAAGTTGTTGTTTGTTTTTATTTTGTTTTTCTTAACCTACTTACAACTACAGTTAATGTTGAGAGAATTTCAACTAATTGTAGTGGGGAATGTAAGATGAGATAAACCCACTGTTTATTGTTGATGTGTTTTGTTTAAACTTTGATATTGTTACAAGTAGAACTGTTGCTATAAGTCTTATACGCTTAACAGTTTTATTTGGTTTAATATCTTTAGTTTTTCCAAAATCTTTATGGATGAAGTTTCCTGATGATCTGGCCTAAGCAACCAGTGAAATGCGCATAGGAATAGCTTATCCCATCAACAATAAATTTCAAGTGTTTTTATCAATAATAAAAACTGGGAATTAAGCACGAATAACAAAATCTTTTGAAATTAAAATTTTGTATTCCCGAAAATTGAAATTACTTTTTGATAATAAACAGGCAAGTGCACCGCCTAAAAAAACACTTAATTGACAACATCTTTTTGTAAGTTGTTGTTTGTTTTTATTTTGTTTTTCTTAACCTACTTACAACTACAGTTAATGTTGAGAGAATTTCAACTAATTGTAGTGGGGAATGTAAGATGAGATAAACCCACTGTTTATTGTTGATGTGTTTTGTTTAAACTTTGATATTGTTACAAGTAGAACTGTTGCTATAAGTCTTATACGCTTAACAGTTTTATTTGGTTTAATATCTTTAGTTTTTCCAAAATCTTTATGGATGAAGTTTCCTGATGATCTGGCCTAAGCAACCAGTGAAATGCGCATAGGAATAGCTTATCCCATCAACAATAAATTTCAAGTGTTTTTATCAATAATAAAAACTGGGAATTAAGCACGAATAACAAAATCTTTTGAAATTAAAATTTTGTATTCCCGAAAATTGAAATTACTTTTTGATAATAAACAGGCAAGTGCACCGCCTAAAAAAACACTTAATTGACAACATCTTTTTGTAAGTTGTTGTTTGTTTTTATTTTGTTTTTCTTAACCTACTTACAACTACAGTTAATGTTGAGAGAATTTCAACTAATTGTAGTGGGGAATGTAAGATGAGATAAACCCACTGTTTATTGTTGATGTGTTTTGTTTAAACTTTGATATTGTTACAAGTAGAACTGTTGCTATAAGTCTTATACGCTTAACAGTTTTATTTGGTTTAATATCTTTAGTTTTTCCAAAATCTTTATGGATGAAGTTTCCTGATGATCTGGCCTAAGCAACCAGTGAAATGCGCATAGGAATAGCTTATCCCATCAACAATAAATTTCAAGTGTTTTTATCAATAATAAAAACTGGGAATTAAGCACGAATAACAAAATCTTTTGAAATTAAAATTTTGTATTCCCGAAAATTGAAATTACTTTTTGATAATAAACAGGCAAGTGCACCGCCTAAAAAAACACTTAATTGACAACATCTTTTTGTAAGTTGTTGTTTGTTTTTATTTTGTTTTTCTTAACCTACTTACAACTACAGTTAATGTTGAGAGAATTTCAACTAATTGTAGTGGGGAATGTAAGATGAGATAAACCCACTGTTTATTGTTGATGTGTTTTGTTTAAACTTTGATATTGTTACAAGTAGAACTGTTGCTATAAGTCTTATACGCTTAACAGTTTTATTTGGTTTAATATCTTTAGTTTTTCCAAAATCTTTATGGATGAAGTTTCCTGATGATCTGGCCTAAGCAACCAGTGAAATGCGCATAGGAATAGCTTATCCCATCAACAATAAATTTCAAGTGTTTTTATCAATAATAAAAACTGGGAATTAAGCACGAATAACAAAATCTTTTGAAATTAAAATTTTGTATTCCCGAAAATTGAAATTACTTTTTGATTTAAAAAACCTTAATATTTTTTTTTTAATTTATCGTAAGTCTCCAATTTTACAAAAAAAAAAAAAAGAAATTGCAAATGGGTTTAGTATTTATAGTTAAATTTTTTAATAAAAATGCGCAAAACAAATTGTTAAATTTTATTAAAATTAATTATTTGTATTTCTCGTTGTTGCAGAAATGGAGCTAGATATTTATTTTTCCGTTTGTTCAAATATTTTTTATGGTACTATCGGCTGACAAAATAAATACCAGAAAACAGATTTAAAAACTTTTTAAACCAAAAAAGTAAAATTGACTTCAATTAAATATTTTGTGATATTGATTTTTTTTTTTGATATTAACAACATTTTCTGTAGTAATTTTGTTGATATAATTAAACGTTTATTTCACTTGATTAAATTTTTAATAAAATTGATTTTGTTTTTGATTAATGGATTAATTGAAAAAAAAATTTAATGTAAATTTCTTGTAATTACATATCGTCACCTTAAATTCAAACGGGTGTAACTAAACTTTTATTGTTTTTTTACAGGAGAAGCAAACAAAACATTACAAAATCAATAATATTAGAGTATTTTTTGCAATCTTTATTTATTTTAAATCTTTTGTTTATTTTTGTTAATAAATATTATATATGGGCATTTCCTGGGGTCGCGAACGTACGTTCGTACGCTTTTGATGTACAAATAATATAGAAAACAAAACTTTTCCTAGCATTTTTTTGCGATAAGTTTTCATAATAATAGTTATAAACATGCGGTCACGAACGTACGCAAAATAGAAGTCAACTTTGGCTGACGTAGTGAAATGTAAAAATCTGCGTAATGGAACGGAATATTCAAAAGTGATTAATTTATTTCGAAAGTGTATTAATGAAGGTCTCCATACAGTATTTACAAAATAAAATATCTCTTTTGGTTTTTGTTTAATTGGCTTATGTACCGGTCGCGAACGTACGATTTTTCCATATGTTTTTTTTTATTATTATCACCATGCAGATTCCCATAAATATCTTCAAATTTTCTTAACAAGCAACTTAATACTCAATTTACAATTGATTGTAATGGAGAGATTATGAAGAAAGAGTGTAAACATAACATATTTTTTGAGTGTAAAATAAGTACATAACAATGTCTTTAGAGGTAGAAAATATAAGAAAATATAAAATTTTCCAGTTTCCAGCGCAATTTCCTCAAGTAAAACATCTGAGATATGCTATGAAACCATTCTTTTATAACAACATAGATTTTTTTATAATAATAAACAATAAAAGACGATGATTATCAACATTTTATTTTTTCATCCTGGTAGACCATTCTGGGGAAATGCCCATATGTTTAAGATGCAAACAAAATATCTTTACTCTAATAATATTTTGTTATCGCCATTTGCTAAATAATTTTGTATCAGTTGTGTCGTTTGTTTTGAATATGTCTATTGAATTATTTTTTAGGGCGTGGCTCACCAATTAAAAAAACAAGTTTAAAGAAATTAAGAAATTTTATTAAAATTAAAAAAATATTGAAATGTGCCACAAAATAACAAATCGATGCAAACAAATTTTTATTAATTTTTTTTTTTTTTTTTTTGTGAAAGTTGTGCTGTATTATAATATGATTACTTCTTAACTTAGTATGATTATCATGACAATAATATGATTACTTATTAGCTTATTATGGTTACCACGTCAAAAATATGATTACTTCTTAACTTATTATAGCTACCATTGTTATTTTATATGTACATATGTATGTATAATTGTTTGTTCACATTTGTAGGTGGTAAATAAAAATTGTTATTTTGCGCTGTGTTCTTTGAGTTTATTTGAAGAAAGAAAAAAAACAAATTTTTATGACTCCTCTTGTTTTATACAATATAAATTTTTTCTGTAAAAGAATTGTTATTGTTTTTTTTTATATTCATACATACATGGTTAATATTTTTAACTTAAAATAAATAATGAGTGACCGAAAATTCCTTAATTTTCTGCGAATTTGTTGCATTTTTTTCATAAACGATATTGCATCTGAAAGAAGTTGGCGCCAATCCCCTGTCCAAGTGCGCACAAAAATGGTAAAGGAAAAAATTTTACATAAAATGCAATACTTTAACTGAAAAAATTATAATTCTAAAAACAAGAGCGGTCATAAAAATGTAAAATCGATCAATCAATGAGTTGACAAATGAGTTTTTTGGGCAAACATCTTGCCCGCGCGATTTCCACAAAATATTTATTGCAGTAAACTTTGAGTAACATAATAATTTTGGCATAAAAATGACATCAACGAAAATAATGTTGTTATTGACTAAAAGTTTCCTTTAAGGGTAAATATTTTTATGAAAGCTTGTTTTTTAAAAAGGTTTTTTACTTTTAATTTATTTTTTAATAGTTAAAATCAATCACATCAAATTATTTAATTTACTTGTTTTTCTACACTAGTAAATTTCGAGACAAGTTTTTATATCGTGTTAATTGTCTAATAACAATTGAAAAGCTTTTATATTATAGTTCCGGTCCAGACTTGCAATTTTTGTTGCAGCAATTCTTGAGTTTCTTGTTGAGAGGGGTGAGAAAATTTGGGAGGGGTACTCTTCTCAGCAATAAAATCAAGAATTTCTGCAACAAATATTGCAAATGTGGACAATGACTTATAAATTAGGTAGACTCTATCTATAAGTTGCTAGTAAAAGTTTAAAGTAAAAGTAAATTTCTTTCGTTTTAGCGCATTTAAATAAAAACTTGTTTTTAAAAAGATTTTTTACTCTTAATTTATTTTTTCTTTTTAGCGCATTGAAATAAAACCTTTTTTCTTCTAATTGATTTTAAACTCGCATTTGTATTCTAAGTATGTCCTTTCATTTGATACCCATATTGTTGGAATGCATTAAAAACAATTAGTTTCCAGCTTCAGAAGTCCAACATATTTGGTGTGACGGAATTTTATTTTTCGAGTTATTTTTAGCAAGCCTTTTCATTTGACATATTATAGAAGTGCATTAAACTGAACTGTGTACAAAATTTCAGCTAAATCAATTGAAATATCTGCTTCAAATCGAGTTGCAAGGTTTCACCAAAACATACATACATTGCAAATTAAATTAAAGCGTTAAAAAACTACCATAAGTTAAAAAAATGGTGAAATAATAAACAAATAAAAGGCAAATAAAGATTAATTTTTTATTATGTTACTATTATAAAACATACAAATATTATAGGCGGCTCTAAATTTACTTTTAGCCGTCGCTAAACCTAAATTCGTAACCGCCGATGATAATTACATATCTACTTTGTCATTTAATCAAGTGTAAAAGTATACAAATACACAAAAAATATAATTAATTTAAAAAGTGTTAGGATTATTGGTTTTAACTAAATTATCGCAAGAAATTCGGAATGAGCCAAAGTAAGAAAACTTTATTAACGTTTTTCGTCAGTAATGTTTTGTACTTTATCAAAAATTTACATTTTATATGAATATATTAAGTTAAAATCTGCAAATATGCATCTTTTTAGAAAATTATTAGGCAAATTTAATTAATTTTTTAATTAGTATCACAAATTTTTTAATTGAAATCAATTTTTATTTTTTTCTGTGTAATGAATACTTTAGATAACCTCAAAGTTAAGTTACTTCAAACTCGCTCAATACTTTTAAAATTTAAATTTTATTTTTTCAAAGAAAGTATTTAATTTGTTCTAAACTTAAAAAATGCAAAATTAAAAAAAGTTAAAAACAATAAAGTTAAAATAATTGCTTACAAAATTCTACCTGTCAACCATAAATCTTAGAATTCTCAAAACATAAATCACTGCGAAATAATTTTTAAGTTTAATAAGCATGTTAAGCAATTTTCATATTTTTCCTTTAATTATTTCAAAGGTCTTCACAAAAACCCCCTTTTATTTATTTCTACTGCAGTCACGGTAAAATTGATAAACAAAAAAAAAAAAAAATTTGACTTTTTTCGATCATTTTGAAAACCATTACAAATTGTGTCTCAAAAATTCTTATTCCAAAGTATGCGTTTTGTTTTTATGACCACCACCAAAGAGACTGAGGGCATACAGTGAAATTTCTCTTACGGACAGCTTTCCCTGGAGCAGACTGCGCATTAAAGAAAGGCATTAAGGTCTTTTACACAGAAAAAATTATTGCCGAATTATTTTCAAACAACCGCTTGTTTGAAAATTTTTTTAATTTCTATAAATATTTTTACTGATTCAATCAATATTTTTGTTTGATTTTTATTTAACCAACAAAAATGTGGACAACTCTTCAAAAATAAAATAAACGCGTTATTGGTGTCAAGTTTTCATAATTTTGTATGAAATATTTAACGCTCTTTAATGTTGTCGTCTTTTTGCATTTTTTTATTTGATCGTAAGCAACACTTCTTTATGTGAAATATAAGAACAACAACAAAAAACACACACAGTCTATTTTTGGACGCTTTAAAAAAGTGCAACTATAAGAAAAACAATAGCAGACACGACATTATAAGAAACAAAATCCCGTATTCAATTTTTTAAAACTGTTTGGTTAAATACATCAAATACAAAAATAGAATGATGACGAAAAACATATCGAGTCGGTCTGCTGCCGTTTTTGGTTACATTTCTTCTTTAGCAAAGGAAAGGATACAGCAACAGAGAGTGATAAAGAAAAACATTGTGTTGTGTGTATAAATAAGACTTCGTTCAAAAATTATTCCAACAAAAAAATGTGTTTCAAAGCCAGTCGGCGGCTCTGCTTTGCCGTCACCTTCTCATACAGTGCTTACTTGTGTGCGCGTCATTGCTTGTGCAAAAACTTTTTTTTTTTTTGATTTTGAATTTCAGTAAACTTTTTGTTTGATTCAGTTAAATTATTTGTTTGAAAAAATTAGTGTTTTTTTTCAGTAAACAAAATGCAAATAAATTGTTTGAATATGCAAATTTGTTTGTAGGACCGATTTCAGACAAAAAATTGTTTGATTCTACAAATTTTTTGTTTGAATTGGAAAAATAATTTTTTCTGTGTAGGAGGACAATCCCCTTGAACGGATCGAAGAGACTGTGGCCGATCATAAGAGATTCCATTGTACATAGTATATTCTGGATCTTTATAAAACTCTATAGCCAAATCAGTTCGTTATTTCACCTGGCCCCAATAGTTGTTACACC